>JAINUG010000027.1:2072500-3325000 GCA_029706075.1 Aldrovandia affinis | reverse complement strand
GCTGAGGGTGAAATCAGTATTTAAATTCCCTCTGAATTTTGGGGGATTTTATTTATTTATTTCGTTTTTGTTCCTGCCTTCAAAGCTATCTGCAGTGCCCACACGAATGTGTATTCATTGAGACGAGACAGGAGGCAGTTAACACTCGCCATAGGATTGCACTCATTGGACTGCACCGATAACCGTCTCTCGCTATCATTAAGGAAAATAAATGTATCTTTGAATATATTATTTGTTCCCACATTTTATCTCATTGCTCACTGGAGTCATAGCCGAACAGTTGTTAAGATGTTCTCTTAATACATTCGAATTGGCTCCCATCCAGACACTTCTTCTTACATAATTATCATGATAATTTGCTTATTAGGCACGCTCTTGTTTTCTTCAGATAAAGTCGTAATTAGGTTTTTAAGTATTAGCATCTTTCATAAAAATGTCTTCTTCTCTGAAATGTTAAATAGCCACAGGGCACTGACTATAGCATACAGGAAAAGGACTTAAGGAGGTTTTAAATTGGCATGTAAATCTACTCAGTGATACATGCCTGTATTTCTTGGCTTGTAAAGTTAGTATTTTTTCACCACTAAGTTAAAAAAATATATATTTAATATTTATGCCACTGGCTTTTGTTTTGTTCTGAATATTTACGCTTATAATTATCTTAAAATCTAAGATGTGATGCATCCATGGACAATGCATAATTTAAGCTTATTTGTATGTGGGGTGTTTCGCAGAAAAAAAAATCTATTCCAAATCTATTCATATATTTTGTTCAGAATAAACATAGTAACCAGCATGCAAAACAAATATAAATTGAACATTATCACAGTGATGTCAGCTATCACTCACACACACACTTACTACGCATAAAGGCCTCACGTTAAACTGTAAGACTACAGCAAGGAATTATATGTGCGTTTCACATGAGCCGCAAAGGCAGTCGTTGGTCTGGAGTGTCAGTGCCCACAAAGTCAGTAATCAAGTAATCATAATGACAATCAATAAGGGGACAAACCGCAGGATATCTGTAATGCATGCTCATTCCAGGAAGTATCACAAGCATCATAAAAACAACAATTTATACATACATACTGTATACTTTTGCAATTCTTAGGTTGAATCTCATTTCAATATGTATTCTTACATTTTGATTACTTCTGTAGTCCTGAAACAATCCTGTCAATTTTATCATGCTTAAAAATGTAATAAGTATCTCTAAATAAATGTTTTTTGATAAATTATTTAAAAGCATTTTTCACCAATTTCGGTGGCTGCAGAACTCATGACCCTGTGCACGAAACAAAAAACATCAAAAATGTACAATTGAGGGTAAAGTGTATTGCAATAAGATTGATCATGGGCTTTAGGGCTTTAGCAATAGCAATATGCCTAATGTGATTTAAAAAAGCTGGCAAATATACATTTCAATTATATTCACAATCTAGTTCCTGGGTGATTGCTATTCAATCCACTTTACACAGGAAAGGTGATCTCAGATTTCCAATCAATTATGTCTAGACCCAGAGATTAAACCCTATATAAGAGTATTGTAATTTGATCATATAGTCTGTAGAATTGATTTGTTTAGGTTACAATTTATTTATAGAATATGTTGTATTTACTATTCCCTCTTTTGTTTTTATATATTTATTTATTCTTCTTTTATCTTTTTCATGGGGGAAGGCAATGGCAGACTAATTGGTATGATCTTAATATTAATATAATTTCAAAGGTTAATAACTTTTTGTCCCTTAATGCTGAATGGCCAAGATAATTTTTAAGTCACTTATTTACAAAATCCCCTTTTGTCAGGAATTCAGACCATTAATATTCCAAGGAGGAAGTTTTCGTTATTCAGTAGATTTACCTCTTTTCCCTAAACAGAAAATTGTAATAGCCAACGTGCACAATATGTCAATGTCTTGACAGCTCATGAGCAGGTACACTTTACAATTCGGGTCCTAGGCCAACCAGCACAGTGTGAACAAAGTTGCCACTTAATTGTAAGTACACAGTCACTCCTGTTCAGCAGTCTCAACCATCCCAACAGCTCAAACACGGCTGTCATTAAACCTTCTGATATCATTCATACCGCGAGTCTCTAGTTAGCATGTCTGTAGACGTACATTACATTACAGACTGCCTGCACGGCTTTGCCCTTGTCTGCTTTGTCCTGCCTGCGCTACCCTCTGAATAAAGAGAGAGAGAGAGAGAGAGAAAGAGGGAGAGAAAGAGAGAGTGAAGGAGGGGGGAATGATAATTTGCCGCCAAAGTTAAGTGTTCACAAACGAGAGCGGCCGGGTACGCTCAAGGGCACATTTGTATAAAACTAATAGCCTGATGTAAATGGACAAATTTTCTATTTGAAGAAAGAGGCACCCACCCCAGTGCACTGTGTTGATGGAGTGCAGAATCTCATTACAGATCTAATACAATAACTTGCATGTCAATCCAGTGGGGGATGCCGAAACAAGATTAGCCTTATTGCTTTATTATGCAACGGGCGGCACGACTCAGGAGTGGACAATTGCATTATGGGCAGAGAGGAGATCGAGGAATGGAGAGAGCTCTCTCCCCTCAAATTATTTAATTGATTTGGTGCAAAATGAGTGGGGGGGAATCTTTGAGATTGGAGGTATCTCCTCTTCCTCTGTCTCTTGGGATCGTTCTCTTTCCACAGCCAGGGGAAGAGGGTGCCTGCTGGAGCTGGGGGACAGCAGGAGAGGGGTTTGTCATTGCCCCGCTGGATGAAGGGTATTTTTGGGGTTAATGAGGCTGACCCACTACGCTGTTGTGGAATTTGTTTGTGTTTATTTATCACTAAGGACAACGGGTGACGTGCGCCAGGAGATGGTCAGAATTCACAGAGTTCCTGTCTGTTAACCGCCGCTCTTGTACAAATATACTTTTGTTTCAGAACTGAAGCGAGTAACTCCTTTTCTGCTTTGATCAGTGTTTGGCAGCAAGACTCAAACCAAACGTGGACTTTAACCATTGCCTCTTTCTGATTGAATGATTCTCATTGAATTGTATGAATGAATTGACGACATACATATTGGGTTGCGTCAAAACAACAAAAGATTGTTAAGCTTACCGTCAGGTCTTGATGACGGTGATGACCCCCTTATGTTTCTTGTGAAAGAGGCTTCCTTCCTGGATCCCTGGCCTCACTCCCACTTCTCGTGGACATTTAGAGATTGACAGAGCCCACCGTGTGTACTCCAAAACTTAAAGGCCATGGCCTGGCTCTGGCTCCAGGGTGGGGCCTGAAAGGGCCAGGCCCCCACAAGCTTTCAGCTGTGCCCCCCCCTCCTCCCCATATGCATGTCCACATAAAGAAGCTAAGTTACTCACATATGCAAAGCATATTTCAACTGTGCATTAGCTGCTGCTGTTAGGCTGAATAGCTGTGTAGGACACTGTCATAACACAACACAGATCATCTAATTTTAATGCTTTGATTGTGGTAATGTTAGACACAAGGTTATCTGTACTTATGGAGAATGTAGCTGCCAATTCTATCAACCTCACTGTGTGTTGTAGTTATATTCTCTATAACATAAATTTGAATAAACATGCTATTTTGAAGTGAGCATTGTTTTTAAACTTTAGACGTGGGAACACTCTTCTCATTTTACGTCTAGAAAACAGTGAGCAGTAGATAGCTAGCTAGTAGCTAGCAAACAGTATTATGTCACTGGAAAGTGGGTAGAAAACCAGGCAGCTAGGAAGCCAACCTACTAAGGTTAATGAAGGCATATATCACTACAACACTACACTTCAGTAGCAAGTAAACTGCCAGAAGCTAGCAAGATAAGTAGCTGGTAGTTTTAATGAAATGCTATGTAGCTGTGTAGCTAGGTACCTAGCTCTATGAATGAAACAGGTCTAACTGGCTACATCCAGGTGTTATTGATAAAAAAATATGAAGTGTTATACATCTACCTTGTAGTCACACTAGCTGTCTGGTCCACGATACAATATGATGCCGGGTTTACAGAGAAATTATACATCTGTAAACGTGATAGTATTAATATTTTGGATAGTATTAGATAGCAAGCAAGCCACTTCCCAAGGAAAGTTGTATGGCATCTGTCAAGGTTTTTTGAACATGTTCTATTGACTGAAATGGCATCACGTGCACATTCTTATATGTCTAAAATAATGATGTCACCTTCTGTGTGGCCTGCATTTGGCAACTATGAACAGATTGTGTTAATAGTTGAACTAGATCTGAACAGATGATGTTATTGGTTGAAGTAGATATTGATCAATGGGGAGAATTAATCATTTGTGGCACGAAGCATTTTTTATGATGTAATTGGCATGAAAATTAAGAGGAGAAGAAGCAGAAAAGAAGAAGAAGATAAGAAGAAATGCAAAATAATCCAAGTTATATGACATCAGAGAATGCAATGTTAATGTTTGTAAGGACTGAGGGTCTGGGGCCATTGTGTTTATTTCTGTGGAAAACCTTGAAAAGTGCCAAACTCTCGGTGCTGTATAGGTTTGGGGTATGCACCGCCAACTCATAATTTGGCAGAAGCCAGGCTACCGTAATGTAAGTAATGACTCAATCAATAAAGGTTTCACATTTTTTAAATGTATGTATTTTGACTTCACTTTCTAATTTACAAACATTTTAGAGTTCTGAACAACCTCCATTCCCAATGCGTAAGGAGAGCTTCTATCTTTTTTTCACAAAGCACAAAATGCAAGATTCTATCAGGGCTGCAAAAGAAAGGGAACTGCTTCTCCAAATATAACTTGAGATGTAATACATAATTTAAATGTCTTAATGTACTGAACAACTTATTTCTAACCTTTGCCATTATGTATATCTTATAAAACATATATGAACTGTGAAATTGTGAAATTTCATACTGTCATTTAGTGGGCCAGCTTCTGTCTAACTCTGTGCCTGTATGAGCTGCTGAGTAGAGCAGTAGTTTCCCTGTACAGTGCCTGAGGCCAAACAAACATAAAAAAATACAAACGGGAAGGCTGCTTTTTCCAGCGCCGATCTGTCCGGAAGCCGTCCATCAGCTGTCGCGGCCTCTGACGGTATCCTGAGTGACGGCTCACCTTGACCGCCTTCACCTAAGTGTGCTTTTCCAGTCACGCCTGGCGGAAAAGTCAAAGAAACTCGTGGTGACCCCGTGGTATCCCACACGGCCGGGCTACAGGGCCAGGGCCGGTGGAGAGAGACCCGTTCGCCCCGGACACCATTCTCCACCCTCCCCCAGGACTCAGCCTGTCCCCCAGCTGCCCTGGTGTGACCCCCTCACCCCCTTCACCCCCCTTCACTCTGCCCCATGCTCACACAGGGTCACAGCACCAGCTGTGGTCCACTGCTCCTCCGCCATCTCCTCGTTCCCCCAGCTCGCTCCCAGCACCCTCTCGACCCCTTTACCTTCCACCTCTGTCTGCTCAATCCCATTTCCCACTCTCTCTTCTCTCTCACACCTCCTCCCTCTAACTGAATTTTTAGTGCAAGACCCAACTTTCATTCTCAGCTTTAAAGCCTAGTTTAGCCTTTATTTGGGTACATTTATGTATTCATCATTCCTGATATAAAACTTCTGATAGGGTTGAGGTGTCAGTGCTAAAAATAGCCTGAGCTGACCTCACCTGACCACAGCACAATGACTGAACCCTTCCTGAAAGACTGCAAAGATTTTTAACTTCATTTACATTTCAAAAATCTGTAAACATAATCTGAAGTTAAGCATCCAATAAAAATTGTTGAAATTGAGCAGAGAATATTATGCATTGTCTTCACTGTATGATGTTAAGTGTGTATGCCAGCTTTGGATGCTGAGATGCTGGATTTTATAGCCAGGAAATGTTTGCTTCTGGAAAATTCAAACACTCTGGAGGCTGAGGTTGGGGTTACCAGAGGTCAATGGGCTAATGCTGTTATTTCTGCCTGTCATCACAAAACAGGGCTTATTCTTTGTTTTCAATGGCCTGGACCTGTCACATTACAGCAAGCCGTCCCAGATGGATCCAGTGTAATCGGTCACTACTTACTGTCAGTGTTTCCTCTGCTCTGAAGAGATTATGTACCGTCTCTGCATCCTCTCTAGCCAATCTGTTCTACAACTGCAGGAATTTATTTAATAATTGAATGAAGTTTATGCTGACTTCTGTTTTCTGTCAATATATAGATTTATTGGCATGAACACAAGTCATGATGTCAGGGAAAGATCCAAAGTTTACATTAAGGGTCACCACATTTCCTCCTCTCGGCAGAAAATGTGTGCATTGTCTGGCCAGTGTAACAGGTTGTTGAGGGTGATAACAGGGCACAAAGTCTAATATGTTCATCACTTTTTTATTGCATTCAACGAATATAAGAGTTTTTTAACCAAAGTTCGATTTTGTGGTGTGAAACAATTGCTAAACTAGACTGGGAATGGGTACAAGATATGGTGTAAAATAAATACTTTGATCATTTTTTCCCTCAGTATTTTCAGAGAGAAGTATATGAGTAGTGAATGTGTTTTTGAATTTAGTGTCCAAAATAAAAGAGAATATCACAGCAGGCCGTAAAGGGAGAGGCGTGGAACTTGAAAAATAAAGTTGGAAGTGGTCTTGTGTGCGGTGGAGAGGGGAAGAGTAATTTCCGTGGTTCCGCTAATGACCTGAGGAGAAACAGCGCAGCAGTCGTTGCGATATTCGGTGGCAGGTCACCGCGACAGATGTTCCCAACATATGTGCAGGATTAATTACCCACTGGTAAACAAAACCTGTGATGCAGAGCGTCGTTGTCTTCGCGTTTCTTTTGTTTTGCCGCCATTAGGGCCCTAATTTTACTTGATCGACGAGACCCTCCCAGATGAAAGTGCTCTTTAATGGACTGTCCTGAAGGTGCGGGAGGAGCTTTCATTGGCAGCCAGCTGATTATCCGATTGCTCGATTGGAAAGTGGAATGCCTGCCATGGCTGTCCCAGGGCACGCCTGGGATGTTTTCTCAGAGAAGGTAAGCTTGGCAAGCCTACAGGACACAGCAGGAACTGATCACAGCAGAGGAGAGGTATCTGATGGAAAAGATGAGCTGCAGCAGTGAGTTCTTAGAGCAGGCATCTGTGCAAGGTTATATGGTGCATTCGGAACATGTATGTTCCAAGGAGAAGAGATTACTTGTTGATCTTGAATGTCACTTTTCAGTCAAAGAATAGCTTTTGTGTAAAGAATACAAGTATATACCAAGGTTCTATCAGCTTGAGGCACTGAAATAGCTTGCAGCTTCCATAGTGGCAGTTGTGTCACCAGCAGTTGGAAGAGGGATTTGGCTCTGCGCTACTTTATTTAAGGAAGTAATTCTCTTTAAAAGCCCCTTTAAAATGATAGGAAAGTATTTGTTGTTTATTTTTAAAACCCTTTTAGTCGCTGCAGTGTCCTCCGTCATTTTGTTCCTTGGAAATGCATTCTTAAGCTGCGCAGCTACAGAGCTGAAGGACAGTGCAGCTGGCGCAGGCAGCACCCGGGCCCTCAGTTCACCAGAAGACTTGCTATTGTGCAATGAGGCCAGAATGCCATGCCAAATGACACCCTCCCTCCGTCGTCAATTCTAGGGCCAAAAATCTGTCTACGGGACTTCTATAACATTTAAGTTTTCACAGACACTGGGTCCCCGGGAGACTAACTTCTGTATCAGTGGAAACACCAGCGTATAAACGAGTTCCAGAGGATTTTTATACAAACCTGTAGGCAAGGATTTGGGAATATTTGCTCATTTTTGACTGCAAACAATTACTGTAATGCATCCAAAGTATTGTACATTCCAATCTATGAGAAACTGTTCTAGCATTATTAAGAGCAGAGACAGGAATTTAAATTAGGAAAAAAAACTAAAACCTAAAATCAATCATCATAAATCACATGCAAGGTGACTGCCTCCCTCAGTGGCGGCAAGGGCCGAATCTCCTTCACTCATTCCCTTCAATATCAAAATCGGAGACTCAATTCATTTGTTTATTTAGCTAAACAACTGCGAGAGCACTGCCTTGATTGAATTCAATGATGGCTCTGCCCCTTAAAACACGTCATAGAGATATGCTTACAAAAAACACTCAAGCAGCAATGTATAAAAATGAAATTAAAAATCAATCCATTCAGGAGCTCGCCTGCAAGATTGACATTGCTTTCATGCAGATGTGAAATGAGACCAAGGATATGGCTCCTGCCAGTATTTAGCAGTCTGTCAACCCTAGCAAGTCTATTGATTTTTCCTCCCCACCTATACACAGTTTTGGGCTTACATTCAATTATGGTGAAGGAATTCTTCTCAAGGTGAAGAATTCATATGTTGGTATGAACTGTAGCCGACTTACAGGCACAACCGATGGAGCGCACGGGTAATCAATTCGTATCTACGATGGCTGACTGGGCCTTAACTGGAAGCCAATTTGATGCTGGTATGATAAGGTTGTGTGAAGACTTTCAGACTTCCAGCTTCACGTAACTGTGGCTTAGCTTTGTATAAGGCAGTGCCATCCAAACACTGTACCATTGTCATGTTGTGAATGCCTTTTCCAAACATGGCACAGGTGCTTTCCCTTAACATTGACATAGGTGTTCTCACTTAACACTGGCACAGGTGATTTCACTTAACACTGGCACAGGTCTAGGACTGGCGGAAACTGTGACGCAACGACAGAAATATCGCAACGACAGAAACTCATTACTGGGGTGAGAGTGACAGACTTGTCATGTCATTACTTGCATTGCGCATTGATTTCCCTTCATCATTTCCCTACATCACCTCATAGAGTTCTTAGAAGCAAGCAGCTGTTGAAATAATTTTAATGAAATAATAATGGTCTAGAGCCAGGATAAAAAATGTTGATGGACATAGGTAAGATTTTAGTTTCATTTTGTATTTTGATGTAATATTTTGATGTCACTTTCAAGTTACAAACATTTCAACATGTCAAACATTTCATTTCTATATTATGTAATTTTATTTATATTGGCTATATACACTTAATATAAATGTATCTGATGCTGGGTTTTTTAACATAAAAACAACAACAAACAACAATGTAACAATGTCCCTAACAAATAAACAAATAAATTATATATACAGCACATACTGTACATGTGTGTGTGTGTGTGTGTGTGTGTGTGTGTGTGTGTGTGTGTGTGTGTGTGTGTGTGTGTGTGTGTGTGTGTGTGTGTGTGTGTGTGTGTGTGTGTGTGTTGTAAAGCATGAATAAAGAGATGGATATGCTATAAGTATGAAACAGTAATGCAGGTACAAGTAGGCTTATTGAAATGATTAGCAAATCTCTGACAGCTGTGCTGATGGTAGGTCGCTATGCTTGCTAGCTGGGTCTGTACATCACCCGCTGAATGGATGGGGTATCGTTAAGCAAAGAGACCTGGCTGTTCTCAGCAGAGTCCAATGCCCTGCCCAGTCTCCTCAGTCACCAGCTATGCACAAACCCAACATCAGGGCCCTTGCAGTAAAGCTGGGCCTTCCCCATCTGCAGCAGGCTCCAGCAGATGTCTCTGGACCCCCACATTCTAATGCAGTGTATAGGATGGGTCTTCCCCTTTGGGCCGTTGGGGACTCTTCGAAAGGACTCGGATTCGCTCATTAAAGCAGGATTGACATGGGCAGGGTACAGTATGTTAGTGTAGCCAGTATATTATAGCATATATAGTATTTAATATATAGTATATTGTACTGTATATATAGAGTTAGCGTGGAGGCCTGTGGTGCCTATTGCAACGCCTGGCTGGGCATCGCTCAGTGACCCCCATTTACACTGCCAATTACGTGATGGTTTTTTCTCGTTTTTTTTCTTAACAAAGATCAACACTCTGCAAGCAACCAAAACAGTTTCATTTCAGCTGAACTCGTAA
This sequence comes from Aldrovandia affinis, assembly GCA_029706075.1. NCBI lineage: Eukaryota > Metazoa > Chordata > Actinopteri > Notacanthiformes > Halosauridae > Aldrovandia > Aldrovandia affinis. The sequence goes on along the minus strand of JAINUG010000027.1, from coordinate 3,315,124 downwards.
TGCCTCGTGTGACAAACCTCGGCAGAAATGCATCAAGCACAAACACATTTCCACAGCAACAGTTCTAAAGAGCGTTGCTCACAGGGATAAAAAAAAAAGATTTTTCCTCTGATGAATAAAAGGTGCTGAATCCAAAATTAAACCTCTCCCACAAAGCAACAGAGGTCTTTTTTTCTCCTGAAAGGGCATATTTTAAAACTTTCTCATGTAAATAGTGGTTTCACCTTCAAAGATAATATCTTGCCAGCATACAACCCCCCGAGAAGGGATTGCTCTAATTGATTTCCCTGTTTGTTATGTTAATAGCAATAAGAGAAAACATAAGGATATTCAAATCAAATGAAAAAGGCTGTCAAGCCGAGCTTGGCCGAGAGAATGGGGCAGAACTTCTAAAACTGAGACAGGTTATTGGTAATCAATTGAAATGTAGGCACAATTGAAAAACTGTCTGCTTTACAATTGTGCACAGTTTGAGAAACAATAACAGTGGCTAGAAACAGACCGTGGGGCAGTCAATATGGTCGCGGCAGGAAGGACAAATTGCAGGATTACAAGCGGAATGGCCTTTGTTGTCTTTTGATCTTATCGGGCGGAACGTTTTTAAAAAAAATCGGACTCCCAGGAGAGGTCTGAATAATTTAGAGAAGGGTGCATCAGGAGAGGGAAAGCTCACGTCTCAGAGCCGTCTGGGGCAGAGAAACGGAGCCTGCAAAAAAGGATCCTCTGTCAAAAAAGTGCATAACTCAGCATTATAAAAAATCATTGTCATTTCGACAAAGAAAGAAATATCATTTACATTTACACTTTTACATTTTGGGAATTTAGCAGGCGCTCTTATCCAGAACGACTTACAATGAGTCCTTTCAAAACAGCAAGAATAATCACAGCTAGAGCAGGAGATCAGTACAGCAACGACACAATAGATGCCATTGTAGACAGATGGACACCACACCTATAAAACAGGGAGAGAAAAGTTGGTAGTTTTTTTCTTCTGGAAGATGGCCAGCGATTCTGTGGTCCTGACCAAGTGTTGAAGGTAAATCCACCACTGGGGGGCCAGGGCGGAGAAGAGGCAAGACTGCGAGAAGTGGCTGCCAGTTGCCCAAAGGGATGGGACAGCCAGTTGGCCAGAGAAGGCTGAGAGTGGAGGGGTCTAGTTGGGGTGTAGGGTGTCATTAATTTCTGGAAGTAAAAGGGAGCAGTACCTCTTGGGGCCTGGTATACCAGCACTGGTGATTTGAATTGAATTTGGGCCAATCATTTTTAAGAGTGTTTATTGAATGGTAACGTCACAAAATATGTCAACTGTAATGCATTATTCTTCACCTTAAAGCAGGGATGTCAAAGCGTACCCAAGAAGGGCCGCTGCAGGTGCAGGTTTTTGTTCTAGCCCAGCAATAACATACCCGATTCACCTAATCAAGGTCTTGATTGAAGACCATGATTAGTTTATTAGTCAAATCAGGTGTTTTAATTCTGAGCTAGAACAAAAGCCTGCGCCCTTCTCAGATAAGATTGGACACCCCTGCTTTAGAGTTTAGGAGGTACGGGAAACCAATCATTTATATGGGAAACCAAAAATCCCTTTAACAGAAGAGAAATATCCACATCCAGATATATAGTACATGATGCTCATTATAATCCATCAAATGGAGCTAATATTTAAATAATACCTATAAATGATAGATGAGTAAATCAGTTTGTTCTGAGGTCGTCAAATTTACCCCATTTAGCCTATTAAGTCATGAAGCTTTGTGAACTTGATAACTTAAAAAGCATCTATGCCTAATTGAAATTGCTGTATAGCAACTGTTTTTACCACAACTACAACAATCACATTGATTATTTTTTACATTTTTCTCAATATAATTATCTTAAATGTAGATCTGATGTAGAATGCAGCATGAAAATAAATACAAATATTATTTTTTCATAATAAAAAATAGTTTTTTATTATTAAATTAAAAATCGTATTTCTTTATTTTTTAAGTGTTCCTGTATCCACCTCCTCCAACTGCATGACCCAACCATGTCTACAGTTCCAGTTTAGAGTTAAATGTAAAGAGAAAAATGTATCACTTTGTCCCATGCGTATTTGGATAGAGAACAAAATTAGCGATATGAACATAAGCAAGACAATTATCATTCCTCCACTCAGTCAATACAATAATATAGCCAACTCTTTTGGATGATTCGGCATGTGCTAGTTTCAAATGAATTAAACCTTACCTTAAGGATTATTTGTGTATCATTTAAATATTCAAAACCAAATTATAGCTAAGCACCACTGGGTGTATATGTGTTTGACATAAATGCTATTAACCAAAATAACCATTTGTCAGTGTTTTTCATACACAGATAGCGTTTCATCAATTAACTCTGCATACAGGGCACATAAATAATAGGACTTTACTAGATTGCTTAAATCAGCCCTGACAATTAGCACGCAAATTAACGTTTGGCAAGCATGAAGCCTATGTCCCACTTCTGTCAACAGCCAGCACCGCAAGACCGTACCCCTCGAACATCGACCACTGTCAGTTAGCAGCTGGAGCTACCACCGGCTCTCTTCCTCGACACTCTTTCCTCTACCACCATCTTTGTACTGTTTCCACACTTCGCCCCCTACTGCTGAGAGAGTCACATCGAGTTTTGGGTAGGAGAGGTGGAGGAGAGGAATCAGAGAGAACCAGAGAGGTTTCAGAAGGGGGGATCGGGGATGGTACCTGACTTGTTAGTGGTCCACTGTCCAATTTATTGAGGGTGGTGTGTTTGATAAAAGTACCTCCCCCCCACCTCCCCCCGTTTCCTGCTCCTCCCATCAATCACACAGCATATTTCCTGCCAACAGGATGGGGAGGGATATCAATTCCACCGCCGCGCCGCTGTCTTCCCACCCAAACGCTCCTGTTCCCGCGCAGATTTGTCCAGGGAGGGGCAGGTCTCCAGGGAGGAGGTGAAGGGGAGTGAGGAGGGGGCAGCTGGCTGGGGTCGATTTAAGGTTGTTGTTTTCTTTTTGTTGTTGTTTTCTTTTTGTTTAGTTCTTTTTCCCTCAAATTCAGTTGTTTTGTGCAAGTGCTGGGCTCGAAAACCTACATACAAAAATCACAGAACAGTACAGCCACTGCTGCGGAGGCCGCGGCTACTTTGGGGAATCTCCCACTTTGTGCCTTTTCCCCACCTAGTGGCCAAATTAAGGTACTGTCATTACCCTGGGGGAGTTGTTTAGTCAGCCTGTCAGTTATTCATTCAATGACAAGTGGGACCAACAAGTTGGTCACCCTACTTACAGTGAATTTTCTTCATTTCTTACTCCTTCATTTATTTTTCCTTGATGTAAGCAACCACAAAGTTGACACTGTATAATACATTTTGAAAGGTAACACTTGCTTTAAATGATAGACGTTACAAGCAGAACACATTACAATTAGATGGAACAGAACCATAATTCCCTCCCCAAAATGTCACTAATTTAAAGTTTTAGTCTCATGGTAAAATTGTATTACTTCCAGATGAAGGCCCGTGTTTCTTTAATCATTGATAAAGATGTAGAAATTCACTGCACCTTAAACACAGTTTCACAGGGTCACAGTGTAGCACAGGTAGAGTAATCCCTTAAAAAATACAAATACGCTACTCATGTAATCACATAATTAAAAAATCAATACTTTGCAATGCACTGCATCGTAATATACACCTTCTAATTTAGCTCGTGGGACACACTTACTCCGGCCCTGTTCAGAGTCCAGATCTATCACTCAATCAAACTTTATTCTGTATCGTGCCATTCACAAACAGGTTTTCACACAGAGCTTCACAATGGACATTTTCCAGAGGGAATAAAACATACGGAAAAACCCCAATTGAGCCAAACTGTAAAAAAAAAAAAAGAAGATTCCTCGACCACTTAAAAGGCGATTAAGCAGAGCTCCTGGACCCGTGGACCGGGGTGTCAATTCTGTGCTAAAAATGCATATCTATTTCACCCTGTCCTGTTAGAGATATATGTGACAATATGCCATGCACCGATCGATACCTGCACAAAGGTGTGGACTACAGGCCAAGGTGAGTGTCATGGTTACTGCCAGCACTTTAAATACATAAATGAATAATAAGGGACAGGGGTCAGTTTTTGAAATGAAATGTACTGGCTACTACACAAAGCACCACATCATACCAATTCTTATGGGGTTGCTGTCAATCCTGAAAATGTACAGCAGCCCAATAAGCCATCAACGGTGTGTGAATGTACAATTTACACCGTTTTTTATGGAGAAGCAAGGCAATGCAATCGGCATAATATCAAATGTGAAATTAATGTAATCAATATGTGTTAAGTGTTATGTATCGATATTAAGCAAATGTGTTTAAATTCATTTCATGAGAACCCAAGTTGGTAAAGTCAGCAGGTATGTGTAATTTCATGTTTTGATTTAGGATCCTTTCTGCAATTTCACAATTACATTTTGATTTTTGTTTTTTGATTGATCTATGTATGTAAAGATTATACAAGATTATGGATTCCACAAATTTAGTTTATACAGTCATTTCAATTATCAGTTCTAATGAATTCATTTGTGTGTGTGTGTGTGTGTGTGTGTGTGTGTGTGTGTGTGTGTGTGTGTGTGTGTGTGTGTGTGTGTGTGTGTGTGTATATAGCATATACATATATCGATTTTAGACACGTATATACATATATAGAATGCATTACATTCACAGTTTACAATTCAATCACAACAGGAATAAAATGCTTCAGAATAATTTAATTCCCAAATAATATACACAGAATATACAATATTCTGCTAAATATATACAATATTCATTCATTCATTTACAAGCTATACTTTTAACCTCTTAATATTAGCATTTTTTTAAACCTGAATTCAGTCACACTCTCACGTGTGTGTCTTTAATATTTTCTTTCCTAATTCATTGGTATAGTTACAGTATGTACATTATAACAAGAATGGCACGTACTATGATATTGTCATTTGTATTGTACTTCTCTGGTTCTTTACACAATAAAAACTCAATTTAATTCACTTTTATGCCTTAACTCTCATGTACACACACACACACACACACACACACACACACACACACACACACAAAGGCAGGGACATTCATCTCAGGCCGTATTTGCTCTCCCCCATAATCGAATCAAAACACTCCAAGAGTGAGACATCACCGCTTTCCCCTCTTCTGCATGTCCATTCTATCGTCCTTCCCTGTACCTTCTGGATAATAACCTTACAAATTATGCTGTGCTTTGGTTCTATTATTAGCTGAACCTCATAAACACAAAGACGAAAGAAAAAAGAAAAGTATTTTTTTCCACCCTGTTCTCCGTTCCTAAGTGCTAACTGGGGATTCCTTATAACGGTTGTCATGTCGACCGGACCGGGCAGCCGTTCCATTATAATGATAATGGCTTCGGTGTTGTTGGCTTAGAGGTCACGGGGTCAACATAAGCTCCTTAATGGACTGTGAAATAACTCTTACTGCATTACCCCCCCCACGATCACATGGTACGCCACACTCTCCCGCTCCCGCCGCCCCGTTACACGGACGGCTCGGTCACGGCTGAATTTTAACTTCCAAGACGCGCGTCTCGAGGAAAGAGTGAAGAATTAATAACTGAATTTATAACAGATGGTGGAGGCTTAATAACTTTACTTATAATAAATAAAATTAAGGGAAGGGTCAATGGAAGGATATCTCAGCCTTTCTGTTTTAGGTCACCCAACAGATACAGTAGTTGTACTGTACATGGTGGTGGTACATTAAAGGCTATATTGGTCCTATGGATGTCCCCAGGAAGGTAAGTTTGGAAAATAGTTCTGTTCCTTTGAAAAATGCACTATTTCATTGTAACTGCAGTGTGCCTTCATTGCTGTGCATCAATGTTAAATGTATTTACTTTCTTTCACCTTTTCTTTTGTTTTATTTGACAAAACACCATAGTTCTATTAAGAGATTTTCTTAATGTGACAGTAGTCTTTTGCCACACAAAAATATTTCAGTTTTGAAACAATATTTGTTTATTTTTTGAGAAAGCATCATCAGTTATTTCTTTAAACAAAATATTGTGTTATGCATAATAGTATAATGTAGGAGTAATATGCACACCTGTGTGTGTTTGTGCATGTGTGAGTATGTGTGAATATGTGTGTTTGTGTGTGTGTGTGTTTATGCACATATACTTGTATGATTGTTTCAGTGTGTCCTTGGGCAAGGTCTCTTGTCTTTTCTGTGGTCACTAGGTAGGCTCACTGACATGCTGATTAGTTAGTAGTGACACTGAAGCTGAACTTCTGGGATCAATTTCATTTTCAATGGGACGCCAACTTTCCTTCATCCTGTTGAAGAAAGTTAGAATTAAAATGTTTACAAAATGCTTGAGCGCTATACTTTGAAGTATTCGGAAATCAGCAAACTCTTTGATCAAGCAATCACCACTACTGCATATTCCTTAATAAAAGGGTTTGCTTATTTCCAAATAATTAAAAAACAAACCCCAACCATTTTTTTTACATTTTAATTGTCACTTTCTTAACTTTGACTTCAGTTTCCACTTTTCCAGCATGTAGGCTGGCATCACCCTGCCAGGCTACATTATATACAACCATTCCCTTAACATACTGTATGGCTAGCTAGCAATGGGTACTTACTGACAACTTACTGATTATATTGTCAATTGCACATTACCAAAGCATAAACTGTTCTCAAAATAGTGTCTTAATTGTTTGCTATTGTTTATGGCAATACTACAGATTGAGTAAATATTAATATATTGCAGAAATCAATATTAATTGCTGGCTCACTATCAAATGTTAATTAAATAACTTAATTTTTGATGCTCAACCAATATAATTTTTTCCCCTCTGTCCATTTTCATTTTTTATGACCAGATTTCAATGCTACATTTTAGCTACAAATCAAGGACTTCAGCTAGCCATCAAATGTCAACCAAATGTATTCCTTATCAATAAATGTAACTAATAAACTACCAACTAAAACATCAGACAGGTACTGATTGCAGTACCTATCTGATGATATAACCTTGCTTCAGAAAACATAAATAAAGTGTAAATATCAGATAAAACTGACCCATTTTGCCCTAAAATAGGTCCCTGTGGTACACCTCAGGTAATTGCAATGGAGGACACTTCCTCACCAACCAAGATAGAAAGCTGTCCAGACAGGAACTAAACCAGTTTAGATCAATTTCATCCAGACCCAATGAGGTTTACAACAGTATAGGATGCAACACTCAAGTCCAGAGAGATCTCAAATTGAACTTTCGTTAGACCGAAATTAATGAAAAGTTATTAGTTACTCTCACCAATGCCGTCTCTGTACTATCGTTTACTGATTTCCCGTCAATAAAAAGCTGTTCTCCCTGCCCCTTTCAAGGAAAGTTGTTTCCTTGAATTCCTTTGTACAATAGTGATCAATGGTGATTAGCATGGTGTACCAGGTTTGTAGAGAAGACCTGTTGATCCGGGTTAAAGTTTTCAGTCAAATTGGGAAAGGGGCAAGCTTCAACCGATTTCAAAGCTATGCTTTCCCCTTAAAGTAAATTGTGGGTGACGAAGTGGGGCGCTAAACCTGATAATGCTGATCGAGCACATTCCACACAGGCAAGAGGGTAAACAGCAATTCATTTCAGACGATAAATAATGGTCTGAGGTCTGTGTCGAAAGGTGAACAATTACCTTCCCCGCGTTTTTTTTCTTCTTTTTTTTTCTGCCCAAATGGGCTGATGAGGGGGGAAACAGGGGATTCAGCCACGTAAATCAGTCTTAATTTTGCCTCCCCCGTTAAAAAGCTGCCATTAAGAACCTGTTCGCCTCATTTCATCTCATCCCTGCTTCACTTTTTCAATTTGTGAGAAAGGGGGGAGTTCACTCATCATAAAATTTCACTTTGGCTGCCCTATCATTTGCATCTGAGCCAGTAAATAGCAATTAGCATTAACAATTAAACCAGAGAGTGGAACCAATGCCCGTACCCACCACCGGCTGATGAATAGGTAAGGAGAGGTGTTCTTTTCTGTGGGACTTGGGAACATTACCTCACTGGCACTGCCATAAAGCCCAGCTCACAGTACAGAGGTACATCTTCAATGAACTTCAGTCAGACTCTCTTTTTTTCCCCTTTATCTCCAAATTTGGAATTCCCAATGGTATTTCTTAAGCTGCGCTAGCTGCATCCTCCTCTGTTTGGGAGAGCATAGACAAGCACATGCTCTCCTCCGAAACACGTGATGTCAGCCGCCACTTCTTTTCACAGCGCAGTCTACAAGTTAAGCTTGTCGGAGGAAGACACTTCATGTGTGGCCTTATACAAGCAGACTGTGGACACCTGATTGACTGGGGTTGGTCGAGATTCCTGAGTGACACTAGCGCCGTTTATGCGTCATCCCCCGTGGGGCTGCTGGTCGCAGTCGGCATCAGCACGGTCTGGATTTGAAACCAGTGTGAGGCTCATGCACACACTACTACAGTGCCTTAACAGGATGAGCCACCCAACAGCCCATAGTCAGACTCTTTCTAAAGAGAACTGCAGGCCATGGTGGGCACTTGGACACTGTTGTTTCACAAAGAGAGAAAGGTGACTGCCTGAAAAATTCTGATTAAAAAGTGCAAATATGCATTTGAATGGTAGTAAATATATGTGCACAACCATCACTCTCAAAATATTTGTTGAGGAGAGAAGCAGAGCATAAGTATGCACTTACTGGACCTAAACATTTATCAGTATCTCGGTAACTTTTTCTTGACTTGGAGATTATTTCAAGGCAATTTTATTTTTGAAAGACAACTGATAAACTATACTATATATATTTTAACTAACAACTACATTAAACATGAAGAATGCAAGAACAGACAAAATCCTATCTGAAGCATATGCTTCCTTACCGAGTATCTGTGATAACTGAAGCGTTCCATATCGTGAGCTGGAAAGGCCAGCTGTGGAGGCTAATTCAGCTTGTTAGGCCACCTCTGTCACAGAAGTACATTTTCAACACCCTTTTAGAGAGATGATTTATTTCCTTCCTTTGGAAATGAATGTGAAGAGGGCTTCCTGGAAAACCTCACCAAATGTGTCTGACCAGGTTTACAAGTACGGAACTTTTTGTTTTTGTTTTTAGCCGAATGGCCATAAATAATTGTATTGGTAGTTCAACAACCATATCCATAACCTAAGGATACTCTAGTATTCCAACTGTTATTGCAGTTATGACAAAGAAAACACCTCTCTTCTAACTGCATGCACCTCAAATTCAGGACAAGGAAGGTAATTTTGCAGGACATTGTGGGATGGGAATGGGGGGTGGTGACAATATTATTGAGCAGGATCAGGGGAGGCATGGGGGCTCATAGTTGTAATGTTAATATTTTATTTTAAATGCAGGACAATGTCACTGTAGTTATAATGCGCTCTAATAGCAGTGTCTGTGTATGTCTACAGTACAGGGCAGGTAAGACACTCAGCGCTAATAGAAGAACGATATCATAAAGGTGGCGCTTTAGGATTTCAGCTACTCGCTATTAATCGAGCGACGAGAGCGCTGATGAAGCGGAATCCCGGTCCTGCTCATCAGACCAGGGGACTAAGGACAGGGCACCCAAAATCAAGGCGGGTTCGGGGCGAAATCACAGATACAAGTGGCTTTTTATTAACATCCGAGACCTATTAGAATATTCTCTGTTCACCTTCACTGGAGCAATAAATGAAGGCGCTCCAAACCGCGGGTCTCCTGCCGTCTCCACGCGGGCATCGCGCAGGAGAACAGTAGTCATGTTGTAACTCTGGTAAGAAACAGATGCTTCCCCCCCCCCGCCCCCTGCTGCCCCCGCCCCCGACAAATCTCCCTCCTTGATTTATTATTCATTTGCTCAGATCACAATGGAAAGTCCTCGGCCCATTAATTAAATCCCAGGCAAAAAAAATAAAAATTTGCGGCGGGCGAGAGCTCATTACCGCCAAATGACTTTGTCACAGCGGATCTGAAGGTAAGAGGTGTAACTTTCGGGAGCGATAGGTGGGGGAGAGGCGAGGCGGATTGGGGGGGGGCGGCGAGGCCAGGGAGATCTGACGCGAGGGATCGTGTGAGAGGGGACGTTTTAAAACAGGGGTCTCTGAACTTATCTGTGTAGGACTGGTGTGGGTACAGGCTTTTGTTGTAGTCAGTGCTAATTGAAGACCGCGTTTAGTCGATTAGTAGAACCGGGTGTTTTGGCGCTGGGCTAGAACAAAAGCCTGCGCCCACACCGGCCTTTCTCAGATAAGATCCCTGTTTTAAGAGGAGAAACCAACCTGTCCTCTCTATGCCACTCACGTTACATCAGAGAGCCCGTGTGCCATTATATCTCAATTACTGCGCTGTCTAATTTCTCAGTTGTAAAACCAACAGCAGCGGAGTCCTGAGCGATGATTCATGCCACACTGTGTGAATGTGAATCACTGTGCAAAGGCCCACAAAATTGCAGCTCCTTTATAATATCCACTAATCGGTTGCATTTTATGTGAACCGCACTGTGTTTTTGTAGCAATGAATTTTGTGTCATTGTATTCCGAATTCTACTTATAATATAAAACATATGATCTTCAAAGTTCTCGACTTGTACCTGCATGCCCCTATTGCATAGAGTAAAACAGTTTACTGCGACTAAAACAGTTAGTTACAAACCTTTAGAACCTTTGAAACCTACAGTATAACAGTTAGACTCCTCCACACAGTCTCCTAAGTCATACAAACCTTTATGATTTTAATAAGTCTTATGCATCTTAGCAAAAGAGCAATAATCTTTAAGAGTATACATTTCAATTATTACCATTACGCAGGGGTCCAGGACACATTCCGTGGTTACCGTCATTCCAGTGTGTCGATCGTGAGCTAATATTTTTAGCTCCACTGGTTTAATGCAATTTAAAAAGCACACACTTCCTCTAAAATGGATTTAGGGCATTACTGAATGTTACACCCACAGAGGAAGGAAAAACGGCAAATTACGCGAGCATGTCTTCTGAAATTGCTACATAGCCATAAAATGAAAGTCATCCCTCCCCAGTTCTCTCAAACAGACCCTAACATAATGATCTTTGTCTGTAGAGGATTTTTTTTTACCTATGTTCAATTTTTTATATGTCATCCCTATTGTAGCACAAATGCAATGGTGTATATACATTTTTGGCAGAATTATTCAGTAGAAGTATAAGCAAACAATAATATTTTTTTCTCTGCAAACTACAATCTCCCATAAGGCATTTCAGTTTTCTTCAACAATGCAAACCCCATGCATTGCAGTCTTGGAAAATAAGGCAATTGGGAATAAACTAAATATTTGTTGCATTTATTGAAATTGGCTCTGTCTATTCTGGTCATGTTAATTTTCAGTACATACTGTTGCTGTTACCTGAGCCTCATTTAATGTTTCTTTCTAAGGTTGTCAAATTATTCCAAGTAAATATGCAATATCAACAGTGTCATGTTTTACATGAATGTATCATTCATGCAATAATACTGATGAAAGGAAAAAAAGGTTTTTCTATGTTATTTCATTGTATTTGTTTTTATTTTCACCTTATTTAACCAGCTACAGCAACTAAGAACTCTATTCTCATTTGCAGTGACGTACAAGTGGCTCATGAGTAAAAAACAATATAATACTTATGAAAATACTTTTAAAAGCAATGGAGAATTGACATAAACATGGAATTTTCCCTCAAGTTTCATTTTGTGAAACAAAGCAAGAAATGAAGTTCAACCCCACCCCCCGTCTCCGCCAGTGGAGAATTCACACATTGCACACAGACAGTCGGAGAGTGCTTCAGGAGAAGTGGCCTTTTATTCACAGGTGAAGGTCAATGATTCCTTTTGCTTGATGCTGGATGTGGACCAGAGAGCCTGTGCCGCGATAAAAAACGATGGGGTTCTATGACTGAGCAAGAAACTGGAGCAGTTAACTCAACATGCACAGAATTATATTGTAAATATATGTACATATTCGTTGTGAGCACCAGGGAGAAGCCATTGACGGGAGGATTAAACAGCTATCGACTGGCATGCGTAGAGACTCTGCTTTTATAAGCTGTTGTGTCTGTCCACCGTGTGGCTGCTTGGTTTGATAAAAACGCTGAGTGTGGGGAAAAAATACTTGTCTCCCTGTAAATTCCACTTAAATCTGCTTTTGTTGCAAAGCTGAATTGAAAGGTGCTGGAATGAGAGGGTGTCACTTCTCAATGACACCTTAATGATTTAGGTGCTCAATAAAAGCTACACAAAGAGAGGCGCTGAGCCTCTTCTACGTACAGTTCACAAAAAAGTGACAGAAACACCGGGATGACTCAAACTACCTTTGTCTTACCCGCCACCTGAGAAACAATGGGGGGTGGGGCCGGGGTAATTATGGTGAACCGTAGGCTGAGCCAGTGTCATGTCCACTTGGCATCAGAAGTTTGGCCTGCGTTCAATCAACATTTGCCCTTAACTTTGACCCATGGAAGGAAGTGTCTATTTTTTGGCATCACAAATACTGCTGGACAAGTTAATTTAGGTGAGTTCGGAACTTGTCAAACGTGCATGTGTGAAGAAAAAATTAACATTTGTCAAAGTTAAGGGCACATGTTGATTGAATCTAGGCTTTTGACAGCAATAGCATGGCTGATTTTTGTCTACCTTGCAGGGTAGCATTTTTGTACTTTTTTTAAATAACGAAAGTACACAATAGCCCTAAATTAAATGATTGGTGGCCAGATCATATGGTAGTTAATTACTTAGCATATTAAAACATAACAAAAAAGTTCGGGTAATCTTTCTTGGCCTCAAAAACAGCAAGAAATAGCTGTTAATGCACAGTTCAATTCAATGCGCAGCTGTGTCACAATTCCAAGAAGAAATTACAGCCTAATTCCGCCGTCCACGCCCCGGAGTGCGATTAAGTGAAAGTGCAAACTTGGCCAGCCCTTTCGCTCTGTGTACGATGTTTCAGGTGTGAGGCGGAAAGGGAGCGAGAGTGGGAGGACCCTGTCAGGGTGTGTAGGGACAGGGACGTGGTGAGAACCAGAGCAGGAGCAGGCCACAGGGCCCGACAAGGTGACAGCCTCGCAAGAGAGCGCCAGCTCCCCCCCCCGGGCACCGCGAGGCGCGGGCGAGGCAGCGTCCGGCAGGAGATGACAAGACCGGACAGGATGTCAACGGCCTAACACGGCCCGCTGGCCGCGATGCGACGCCGATCTGGCAGCTTCCCCGGCCTGGAAGGCGATTTGAAGAGACAGGACAGGGATGTTCTCTTTTTCAGGAGAGTCACGTGACACCACCACCCCCCCCACCTCCCCCTCTCCCCCCGCTCACTGGGGAGGCTGGCAGAGAAGCCTGTTTCCTGGACCTCAGTGTCACTTTCTGTTACAGATAGAAAAAGAAAAGGATGCGCTTTGTGGTTTTTTTGGGGGGGTTCGAGGTGTCTTTCTCTCTCTCTTTCGCTCTTGCCGCCCCCCACTCTGAACACTGGCGACGCCACAGGAAATGTGCACTTCCACAAGCGTTTCTCAAGGTTGTCTCCGCCGGCGCTAATGCATGACACCATAAACTGTTTGCAAAATAGACAATAACAACGGATAAAATTCTAGGGAAGCTGAATGCCAAAGACAGGCGGGTCTACGGGCAGTTAAAAGATCCACAGGGATTTCATTTCTGGTCAAATTGCTTTGAAAGGAAAACAATAGAGATTCTTTGTAAATGTAATTCTTTATGTCATTTAAAATGATGACTAAAATATTGAAAAATATAATGTTTCAGTTCCTTTTGTGGAAAAAATCTCATGTCATCAAGGTGTTTCAAATACAATGTATGCAGAGGCATCATTTGGGTATGGCAGGGCAATCTTCTTTGGCCTCAGACAAGTTTTGTTCATTAGAGAATCCACATCCACAACAAAGTGTTCAGAATTTACCGCTAGAATTATGTAATGTAGAATACCACCATGCATTTATTGTTTTGGAATCATGGGCTGAATAATTATATTCAAATGAAGACTAACTAAGACTGTACATTTAAATCACCTTTCATTGTTGATGTGGATTTTATGAGTCAGAAAAAGTTTCATGGAGTTTCATGCTGTTCATCGCTGTGTTAAATCAAATCATAAACTCAGAATTCTGTCTCCTTAACTGAAATAATACTTAAATATTGTTAGTTTTCTGTATTATTTTACTGTATAAACCTGAATATATAATTCATTTTCAGTGTTGGCCTTATCAACAAAATTTTGCATCATGTTGATATTACTTATTACATTTTGTTTTTAAACATTACATCACTTGTGATATTATGTCATTCAGCCATACCCTAGGTTTTGCTGACATGATGCCACTGAGTGTATGTATGCACTTAGAATCGGACAGGAGCAATTATGACTTTTTAATTATTGCTTCTTCGAATGCTGTAGCTGTCTCGTTTATCAGTCTCTGTCTTAACTGAAATGCATGCTATCCAACTCTCATTAAAACTGCTGCTGAGGAAGGGGGTTATGCATGTTTCTTTTGTTTTTTTTACAACATGGACTTAAATGTGTATAAGCTACTTAGCACTGACGCAGCAACACAGCTATACAGCTTACATTAACCCAGACTAGTTCTTTGATAGGTATTCACCTCCTTTGGTGTGATATTCCAAACTGAGCTCACGTGCTTCCAATTTCCTAATGAGGTCACTTTAACACTTGAATCGTGAGTTTAATTGGTTGACATGATTTCAGGGGAAATTCAGGTAGATTAAGGGTTCTGGCAGGGTATGGTGATGGGGGCATTTTCCTGGCATGGTTTAGGTCCACTCAACCCCTTAAAGGGCAAGGTAAAAGCCCTGGAGTTTGCAAGATTCTGTGGTCTGACCAAACAAAACATTAACTGTTTGGCCTGAATGCAAAGCGCTGTGCCTGGTGCAAAGCAAACACCGCTCGTCACCCGTGTCCCACCACCCCTACCATAAAGTATGGTGGTGGCAGTATAATGTTATTGGGATGCTTTTCAGCTTCAGGAACTGGTCCACTTGGTCAGGATTGAGGGAACAATGAATGGAGCCAAATACAGGCAAATCCTTGAGGACAAACTGCTTCAGTCAGCAAGAGACCTTATACTGGAGAGAAGAGTCGTATTCCAACAGGACAACAACCCCAAACACACAACCAAAGCAATACTAGGATAGCTTCAGCAAATGTCCATGAGTGGCCCAGCCAAAGCCCAGACTTCAATCCCATTGAAAATCTGTGGAGAAACTTGAAGTTTGAAGTTTATAGATGTCCCCCTTCCAACCGAACAGAGGTTGAGCAAATCTGCGAGGAAGAATGTGCAAAAATCCCTAAATCCAGATATGCTGATACCCAAACATAGCCAAGAAGACTCAAAGCTGTAATTGCTAGCAAAGGTGACTTCTACAAAGTAATTATTGAGGGGACTGAATACTAAGAAGATATCAGTTTTTCCATTTTCATACATTTTTGTTGCACAATAAAATATTTCTGCCCTTGTAAAATAGTTTGCAACATTGTGTGACTCAAGAGAACAATAAAAACATTTCAATTTAAAAAAGCAATGATTCAAGAGGGTGAATACATTTGAAGCCACTGTACCCCCCCAACACACACACACACACACACACACACCCTTCACCACACCACAGTCTGGGCTTAATTTGTGCTGCTCCATTTAACAAACACCCCCCCCCCCCAATTGAAAAAGGCTGAGACAGGCATGATCTCTACGGCTGCTCAGCTGTGCCTCTCTCTCGGAAGGTAAGACAACCCCCTCCCACCCCCCGACATTCTCACTTGGCTCGCGTTGTCTCTCTTGTTAGCCCGTGACACAACACTCATTACAATGCAGATGCTTCCCCCCTGTATTACAGATATGCCACTCTTACAGTTTGCGTACGCTCCTTTTGCAAATAACCCAGTTGAATGTGTGATGTCTTCATTTCAGTGCCCCTGGTTGGAGCTGCTCTTTGTAAACAGTGCGGCGCTCGATGAGCTTTCGCCCGCCTGGGCTGGCGACAGAGATACGAGACTGTGTAAAGAAGGCCCCGGCCCGATGGTTTCTCATGCTTGTCGATGATAACACCACTCAGCCACAATGTCAGTTGTCATACCCAACTCACTTATTCATTAAGGGGGAGGTTATTAACGATGCTCTCATGCAATGAGTGCCTTTACAGCAGCACGGAATTTAACCATGTTCTTCATGCACAGGAGCACATATGCTAGTAAGTACATTTGAGTGTAAATGAGTTTAAAAAAATCTCACCAACACCGTAAATAAAAATGATATGCCCTCTGTACCTATCTGAGGACGAAAAGCTAATGGGACTCCATTATTAAGTCAATTGATTTAGCTTTAGAGTTCAACGATTTAGGTTCAGGGGTGTCGGACTCCAGTTCTGGAGGGCCACAGTGTCTGTTGGTTTTTTGGTGTGTCACTAACTCATACCCAGATCACAGGGCACAATAGGCTGCTACCTGGCTAGACCGTTGGCAGATGGTTGAGTGTCAGACCCCCCACTAACAAAGAGGCAGCAGGTAGCTGAGGTAAATTGATTTACTTAAGGAAGTAACCCACCAAGGTGTAAATATCTAATACAGAACATAAATACAAACATACAACAGATCGTTTTGTGAGACGCTTTGCCACTAATCACTGACTATCTCATTGCAACTTTTTGGATACCAAATAAAACTTTTTTAGCTTTTCCACAACATTGGAACCATGTCTCATCATTTCTCACAGATTTGTTATTGACATCTATGTGTGTGCTCTTTATATTGCATGGACAGATATTCAAATTACAGAGCTTACCTCCTATTGAAAGACCTATTATTGCAACTTCTTAGACTTACTAGCACTATTAATGTTGTCAGTGACTAACAGCAAGACAAGCCAATTTTGTTTTATTCAAATATGCATTCTTCAGATTGTGAACATTTAATAAACACAGGTATGCATGCAGATAACGGCAATGAAGTCAAATTATTTTCGGATGTCTAAAACAGCAACGTCATACTCTGAGGTTTAATTTATCGGTGCCAAAAATCAGGGTTGCTGTGGACAGGCGGCATCATTTCTGGCGGCTGGCAGCCTCACAGCTCTGTTTATTTTCGAAAAGTATGGCACATACATCACAGTTTGTCCTTCACTCCGGGGCCCCTTATACAGATAGTCACTTAAGCCATAAACTGTCACTTTCTTACATGGCACAATGAGATTTAATTTCCTTCCCAACCCATTAATCTCAATACTAAGTCATGCCAGGCCCGGGCCGGAAGTGTATCATCCACGGTCGAGACGTCACCACTGTGTACAGTGCATCTCGTATTCACGAACATTTGTTTTATGTCCTTCCCAATGTCACACAGCCTACACGAGACATATGCTTCGCTCTACGGAGAATAAAATCAAATTCCCCGTCTCGTCAAATTGTCATCAAAGGGATCGCATCACAATTAAATCACCATTAAGTCAAGAGGGGAAAGGGAGGGGAACGAGACGGGAACATATTACACCACGAGCATTTGTAAACCTTTCTCCAGAGAGAGAGAGAAAGAGAATGAGAGCGCGTGAGAGAATTGAGGGAATTAAGGAGCAATTTAATTTAATTTATATTTATTCTTATTCTGATTATTAGATTATTAATACTATTAACTCAATTTAGTTTTTATGTAACTTTTTACCACTCATTTATTTTTGTTTATTGCCCTGACAACATTGTTTTAACTGAGAGAGAGAGAGAGAGAGAGAGAGCCTGTTAGACTGTCTACTGAGAGCCATAGACTGTTGTGACATTGATACAAGCCCAGCTCAAGGGTCGGGCCTGGGAGGGCAGGGGCCTGGGAGGGTGGGGCCTGGGAGAGCAAGGCCTCCCCAAGATCTCAGCTCTGCCTCCACTCCCCATAAATGTAAAATGTATTCATTACCACACGCACATGCTTCAGTGCCTAACCCAAAAAAAACATCAGTGACCAACCCAAAATATTCATCATGGGCTGTGTATTTTACCAGCTCTGTTCAAGCTTTGCTTGCTGTGTTTCCCTGTACAGTGGCCCGAGGACACATTTTTACCCCCTTTACCTTTTGAAAAAAATATATTCTACCCATCAGACAATTGAAAATATGTTATTCAGAGGACTGTGTGTACAAAGATTTGAAAGGATGCGCTTCTCAACTGTGTTTAATAATTTGTGCTGTTGGATTCTGGGTATTGTAGTGAAACTTCTCTCCGAGCACGGGATTTTCTCCTTCAACCCCTTGATCCCGTGCTCCAGAGTTAAATGTGTAGTATTTTAGTCTCCTCTAGGAGGCAGCAAGAAAATTAAAGACCGTTGCATATGGGACTAAAATATAATATCCAGCTGCATATTACCACAGGCTTGTCATGTGACCAAAATAAGTCAATTGTTGGTTGCAATTGGGTTTAAGGCTCGAAAACTAGCAGATCTCACAACAAACAAGCAGCGGAAAGTTTGATGGCAATTGCCATACTATTATTATTATTATTATATTGCCCAGATGTGCAATTAACATATCTCGTTGTTTCATGCTCTACTTTATTGTATATAGGCTATGCGATCACACATTATATGAACTTGTGTTTTATTAGATCCGTACAGCTTTTGTTATTTATTTATTTAATCTTCGATCATTTTGGTGTGATTCGCTTTCGAAATATTCATAAATCAAAATGTTCAAACTCGTATGAATGTGAATACTCACACAGATAATTATTAAACTATACTGTTTATACTATAAAGGCGATGAAATCAGAACCCAATTTAAAACAAATATAATAGTAATAATAACTATTATAATTATACATTTTATTTATACGGTATACCTCCTTATCATCAAACTCAAAGCGCTGAACAAGACGGCATGAAAAAACTATTCTAAAGCGAACGCTGTAGAAATCATCAATAATGTGGGGAAGCGGGCTGCTCGCAGAGTACTCGCTGCATTGTTTCCAAATGAAGTCATAAACGCAACGCTGTGTGCTTGATTTGGCAGCAGTGTCCTTCTGAGACCTCAGCCTGAGTGACAGCGTAAAGAGCTGTTCATTAAAACGCTGTTATCGGCCTGCCGTTTACAATTCCCCGCTCCTCATCCTTATACCTGCGGTCTTCAAGGACACGCCGTTGACACGGCTCGTCCGGCTGCGCGTCGCATGGCTTTAGGCCAGAGAGCCGCTGCGTACGATTGTCTGTGTTTGTGTAAATTAAAACTGACAACCTCCTCTCATTTTTCTTTACAGCAGTGTTGCTGAGTTTAGAAATGTCAGTAGGCCTACGAGGCCATTAAAACCGATCCGGTCCCTTTTGTCTCTCCCGACAGAGGAGAGGAAACTTTTCCATGCATGCGTGAATAAGAAAAACTTGTTTTGAGTGTGTTATCCGTGACATTAGACATATAGGATTTTAATGGCTGGTGGAGGTTCTTTCGTGTGTGAGAGACTGTTGCATGCCTCAAACACTTTCGCAGCGGAGAAGCGAGAAGGTGCGTTTATTCCGAAAAGAGCTAATAGGATGTCACATGACAAAGGAGAATTTCTGCGCCAGATACTGTCACAATTTGAAATTGATTCGGTGATGAAGTACAAGAAGGTGAGGAATGGAGCAGATAACAAGATCAAATAAAATAATGTTGAAACAGAAGATGTAGAAAGATTTAAAAATGATGAACTAATAAAATATAGTAAAAACATAATTTAATACTAAAGCATAACATAGTAACAATGAGAAATTAAAGCAAATAAAAACAGTATTCATTTAAAATCCATTTTAAAAAGGTGGGTTTTAAGGTTGCTCTTAACATTTGCCATTGATTGTGCCTCTAATATTTTGAGATAGCATGCATGTTTAAAGGTCTGGAGGTTCCCATTCTCTTTAGTTTCTCTTTTGGAAATTGGTTTAATTTGTAAGATAATTTTAGTTCTGTGTCAAACAATGTAAAATAATTAATGGAACTTCATGTGGTGGATTTGGAATATATAGCATTGAGTTAGCACCCATTTGTGTAATATTGTGTCTGACGGTATTTGTTTCCCAGAAACAAATTCCTCACATCAGCTGTGGAATTGAACCTACTATCAACATACAATCAAAACATCCAAAGAGAACAACTCATACTAGACTAATTATAATCAGTTGATAAAAATATACAAAAACTCAGAAGCAAATTCAGGCGAGAAAGTAGAATATGTAAAACAAACGAAAAAATAATTTAATAAAACTTGATGCTCTCTGCATCCAACCAAGCACTTTAACTCGATAAATGTTTTAATAGCGAACCCCGAGGTACCATTTAATTGCTTGATTATCGTGGGTTTCCTGGAACCCGTGTTAGAGTATGACCCCAGCAGCGTGTGGCTACCTGTCCTCGGCGCTGAGCTTAGCCGCTGTAGTGCCCGTCTAATCAGCAGCCTGGACATTTGGCCCGTGCCTCCCAGCGGCTCTCGAGCCTGGCCAGCGCGCTCAAGGGCAGGTCAAAGTCACCCGTCCGGGATCACAGCTGGATGTCACATGTGGTATTGTGTAGTGGCAGGTCTGTAGAAAAAGCCTGTGGGGCTTCTGGCCAGGAAAACACAGCCAAAACGAATTTGATGGGTGTTTACTGCACTTGTACACTTTCAGCAGTATTCAAAGAGTGCAGAGACAGACAGTGGTGGAGAGGAGGGGATAGGGGGAGCTGCTGGAGATGTGACAGATGAGCTGGACCAGCCAAAGGGGAGGCTGCTGAGGGGCACGCTGTACCTGTAAGTAAAGGAGACTTAAAGAACGAACTGGCGCGGTGTGAAGTATAAACACAACACACAGACACACACGCACGCACGCACACGTACACAAGCACACGCACACACATGGACCCACGCACACACACACACATACACACACACACATATGAACGCTCACACGGACACACATATGCACACACACACACACACAACAAACACACACACACATGAATGCTCACACAGACACACACACGGGCACACATGCACACACACACAAACACACACACATACACACATAACACTCACACAGACACACACATGCATGCAAAAACACACACACACACACACGCATAATGATAATCTGTGTAATTACTCATCCAGTGCTGTATGTTAACTATAAAAGTAATCTGCATACAGAATACAGTTTAGAAGCATTGTAGATATTGTAGTTTACATTAAACTAGTATTTACATTAAAGGAGAATTCAGGCATAATACATTTGCTGCCATAGCCAAAATGGCTGAGATCAGACAGGGAACCACACAGCATACCCCAAAAAGCTATGCTCTGGCTGACTGAATAAAAAGTATTTACATAAGTTAGCTAATTACAACTATTAACCTCTTTCAAATGTTAAGAAAAACCCTAAAGCATAATAACCCTATATAGTAACATTCCTATATAGGGTTAAATATATATCTGCAGCATGTTACATTGTGTGTACCAACAGAGATTGGGGTGGGTGGAAAGATATTTAATTAATCCGTGGAACCATTTTACATTCCTCTAATAAGTGAATGCCAAAGATGCACCATGTCAAGTTTTCAAGAACAATATTTCTAAATCTGTATGTGTACATTTTCTGTTAAGAGCTATATTTATATGCTGCCTACAAGGTAGGATACCGTTTTGCGTATTGAATGATACCATATTCATTTTGTAATGTTTGCGTTTTAGGATGTTTTATTTGTTTATTCACCCCCAAACAGCTAATTTCCTGAATTCATAAAAAGATAGAATACATATATTTGAATGACCTTCTCTTGGCCCCTTCTCTCTGCTGAGTTTATAATACCCCCTTGATCTTTAAACCTCACACAGGGAAGCACTAGGCGAGTTCAGATCACGCCCTAATTATTGCATGGCTTGATAAAGTGGAGCGGTCAGATTTGAATGTGCCCTGCTTCTGAAATAGCTTCCCCGCATCTATAAATGGCCCCTCTGGATGGAGGCCCTGTTTCCTACATTTTAAGGCCCTGCTATTATTACAGCTATTGGCATTGAGATGAAATTCAACCCCTGCTTCCAGAGCAGCAGGCACCAGACGCTGGTGGGGGGAATTCAGAATGAGCCTTGGAGTGTTTGCCTTCGGCATGGCAACGGTGTTCCCTGGTCAGGGGGCGATGACACCGTGCTGTCTATGACAGCTCTTTGTTAACTTTGGGAAAATGCTTTGCAGTACCATTCAGAACTGGTGATGCCCATAACTCCATCTAGCAAGTATTTGTTCTTTACCCATAAATTGCTCATTTTGTGTACGAGTGTAAATGTATTGGGTTATTCAGTTGTATTGGCATTTCATTCTGTGGAAACAACTATAAATGCAGAAGTACCTATTCATTGTTTATTTTTAAAATAAATTATCAATGTAATTTATTGACATCAATTGAGATATTTGTATTCATTTATGAAGTAACAACAACTTGCTGCTGTCCAATTGCTTAGTTATTACTATGTTATTAAAATTATGTAAAATAAAGTGCAACCAAAATATTATGGTGGATTCAAACCAGACATTAACTCAAGAAAGTTTGTCTCAAATATGTTCCACTATGTGAATAATTACACTACATTTGAAACCAATGTAGTTGGTAACCCTTCATTCTAAGGTCTAGAGAAAACCTTTTTAATTTTTTTATTACAGAGAAATAGGAGTAAGTAGCAGTTTGTAGCCACATTAATACATATTAATCTATAGCATGTTACTACAGCAAGGCATCTTGTTGACTTGTACTACTATGGCTATGACATGCATTGTGATATTTGTGAATGTTATATATGGGTGTATATATCTAAATAAAGGACCAAAATGTTATTTTTTATATATATAGAAGTAGTAGGGGAGGTGTGGTCAGTTGCTTAGATACCATACTGGGACCTCTTCTCTTTTACTTCCCTTATTGTAGTTGAAAATAGCATGTGTTTCTCTGAAATATATGTTTTCAGTCTCTAGGTTAAAAGATGTTGACCTGCTAAACCACACAATTAAATTCCTCCAAGCCACCCCCTCACACCATTAACTGCAATATCTAATTAAAACTCTGAAAGGGAGTAGTCTTTGATTGATAGGTTCAATTTTTACCTTTTAATGTTCATTAATAAACTTTTATTGTTTTGTTAATTATATCACCCCTTTTAGATAATGACTTCTTGCAGTCTGTTATAAAATGCAGTCAGATACATATGCAAATTGTGCTTTTGTACTGTTAAAAATGACTTATTCGAAAACTAGTATTCGGGCCCATTTTTCTTCAAAACCTTCTCATGTAAATAGCCATGATAGAGTGCTACAAGTCCTTTCAGTAGAGTGTGTTTGATTGAAAACTAGTTTCCTATTTTTATGACAAATGTATAGTATGTGCCCCATAGAGGATGAAAGAGTTGTTGAAGTCACTTTCTAGTCTTTGTGATTCAAATTGTTTTCCAGGTGTGTGTAAGAAGTTGAGAGTTAATATCACATATGTATACAGGACACAAATTCATGTTAAGAATCTTATGTAGATTGCCATGGGGAAGGTTATGGCTGACTGCTGTGGAATTCTACTTGAGAACTCTGCTCTTCTTGGAACCCTGGGAATTGTCTTCACATCTCCCAAAAAAGGCTGAATGATGGACAACCTCTAGCTATGATTGCATACAGACATAGTCAGTGTGGCGTACATTCAGGATCATACACTCCATCTTGCTCAACTTCAATTGAAATTAAAAAAATCTGTATATATACACTACCGGTCAAAAGTTTTAGAACACCCTCATTTTCCAGTTTTTACTGAAATTTAAACAGTGTCCAGTGAATAACCTGAAATGGTACAAAGGTAAGTGGTAAACTGCCAGAAGTAGAAAAAGCTGAAAAACTATGTCAATAAAAGGCCCTTTTCAGGGAACAGTAATGGGTTAACGTGGGTTAACAGTCACTCTGTGCAAGTCGCCGACTCTGGATCCAGCAAAAGAGCCCCAGACCATCACGCTTCCTGCTCCATGTTTGACAGTTGGTGTCACACACTGAGGAACCATCCTTTTGCCTACTCGACAGCCTACAAAAACCTTTCAAAATTTCAAGATTTCAAATTTTGATTCATTGGTCCATAAGACAGTAGTCCACTGGCAGTGCTTCATGGCCCAGGCAAACCTCTTTTTCTTATTTTGCCATCTTAGCAATGGCTTTCTTACTGCCACTCGAGCTGTCAAACCTGCAGCTCGAAGTCTTCTCTTCACAGTTGAAACTGAGACTTCCTTACTTCGACCAGTGTTAAGCTGTGCTTGAAGCTGTTGTCCTGTGAGCCGCCTATCACGCAAGCTGTTGACTCTCAGAAACTTGTCTTCTGATTTTGTTCTGGCTTTGGGTCTGCCAGACCTCTTCCTGTCAGAGTTCCTGTCAGAGTTTCCTCCAGTTTCCAGGTGCCTCTTTCTCTCCGGCACGGATCTCTGCATGCCTGGCCGACATCTCTGCCTGGATGTCCACCCACCACCTGAACCTGAACCTGGGGAAGACTGAGCTGCTCTTCCTCCCAGCGAAGGGCTCCCCGATGATTGATGCTTCAATCACCGTGGAAGACTCCATAGTGTCTCCGTCCCAGTCTGCCAGGAGTCTTGGAGTGACCCTGGACAACCAGCTGTGCTTCTCGGGCCACATTGCAGCGATCACTCGGACCTGCCGATTCTCCCTCCACAACATCCGGAGGATCTGACCGTTCCTCACCCAAGAGGCCACACAACTCCTGGTCCAGGCCCTGGTGATCCTACATGTGGAGTACTGCAATTCCTTGCTGGCAGGCCTACCAGCCTGTGCCATCAAGCCACTGCAACTAGTCCAGAATGCTGCTGCACGTCTGGTGTTCAATCAACCCAAGTTCACCCACGTCACCCCTCTACTCTCCTCTCTGCACTGGCTCCCCATCGCAGCACGCATCAGATTCAAATCACTGGTGCTTCCTTTTCAAGCGGCTAGAGGTACTGCTACCCCATACCTCTAGACACTCATTACACCCTACACCCCAGCCAGACCCCTCCGCTCCGCCTCCTCTGGCAAACTGACTGTCCCATCCCTCCAGGCGCCTGGCAGCCACTCCTCGCGGTCTCGCCTCTTCTCTGTCCTGACCCCTCGGTGGTGGAACGACCTTCCACAATTGGTCAGGACCACGGAATCACTTGCGATCTTCCACAAGAGACTCAAAACCCACCACTACCACTGAATTCTGTACATCTAGCTAATTGTCATCACCACTGCCTACTTGCTCAACACTATGTATCCCTGCCTACTCCTAATAAAAAAAATAAAAAATAAAAACGAACCTTATAGTCTATCACTGTATTACTGCACTGATCTCTTGCGTGAACTATGATTGTTCCTACCATGTATTAATGCACATCTTGTAGGTCGCTCTGGATAAGAGCATCTGCTAAATGCTTAAAATGTCAAATGTAAAATGTAATGTAAAGATTTTCATTATTTTTGTTTTTGGTAACCTAAACTTTGTTTTTTAACCTCTGGCAGTTTACTGCTTACCTTTGTACCATTTCAGGTTATTCACTGGACTTGAACTGCTTAAATTTCAGGAAAAACTCGAAAATGGGGGTGTTCTAAAACTTATATATATATATATACAGTACTGGACAAAGAATACACCTGCTGGAAACTAGGTTTATTTAATAACTGACAATGTTTTACACCGTATAAGTTTGTTTCTATTGAAAATGACAAAAAACACATGAAACAATAAACATGAGAAACATCAAAGCAATGTTCAAGAAAATTGAAAATAGTCTCTAAATCTTGGATTGCTCAAAATAGCGCCCTTTGCCTTGATAACAGCCTCACAAACACAGGCCATTCGGTTGTTTCAGCAGGAAATCAGCAGGAATGTCTTCCCAGCTCTCCTGTAGCAATTCCCACAGACAAAGTGGTACTTTGCTTTGACTTTTCTGTCCAGTTCGTCCCATACAAGTTCTATGGGATTGAGGTCTGGACCCTGGGCAGGCCAGGTCATTAGTTTGAGTTGTCCTTCACGTCCCTCCTTCACCAGATAGTTCATGCACAACTTTAATGTGTGTTTTGGGTCTTTATCTTGCTGAAGAATGAAGGAGCGCCCGATTAGCTGTAATCCAGGTGGAAGGTGTACTCAATCTTTTGACTGGTACTGTATATATATATATACACATATAAAGAAACATAAAACAACAACAGCAACAAGGTGAGTGAGCCACACACTGATTAGCCAGTGTGATGGGGGCGGAGTGTGCTCGTGGTAACCTTGTGTAGCGGAATGTTGCTAGGCTCAGCACCCTCCTGTTACAGCCAGTCCTCCCCGGCTGGGCCGCGGGTGATGGATCGCGGTGGGTAGCCGATAGCGCCATTACTCAGGGACACGTGCACCTGCCGGACACGCATCCCCGGCGGACCTATCCTCCCGTCTGCCCAGCGGGACCCACACCGACCAATTCTGCACTCCAGCAAAAAAAAAGAAGAAGTTTTTGAGCAACTTCTTTTGTGGCCCATTTCACATTCTCTTCATTTCTCTCTCTCTCTCTCTCTCTCTCTCTCTCTCTCTCTCTCTCTGTCCCTCCTATTTCCAAATAGCTCCAAATGACATTTGTTGACAGAGCACCAGATTCCAGAAGCCTACAGAAAATTTCTGTCGATACAATTGTGTGAATTGCAATGGCATTGATATGAATCTTATAATGCATTTTATCATTACGCATTTGATCAGTACGAGAAAACAATCAATAATTATAAACACTCAATCATTGTCACGCCCCCTTGTGGTGCTCTAGCTGTAATTACATTGTTCGGGGCATGGTTTCTCTCTGAGGCCCCTGACCTTGTCATTAAAACTTTTGTCATTGAAATGTGCAATAACCTCATGGGAGCAGTACTTAATCTTACCTTTACAACTGCATTATTGATCGCTTCCTCCAGGACAATAATCAACCCAGAACAGTTGTACTGTAGGTAGGTACAAACTGCATTATGTTTACTTGAGCTTTCACCTTCATCTCTGCTTGATGTAATATTTTAAGTTCAATCTACATTTTTGACAAAACATGGAATAAAATTCTACTTCTCAAATGCTCACCCTACAGCAATCTGTGAACATAAATTAAACAAATTACAATATGTAATATAGGACCCTTAAGATATTAATATGTTGAGAAAACATTTTTAGCATTTACCATTCGAAAGCTCCCCACTGTTGCTATCATGGACATTTATGTAAATGTGGAGTGTAAATGAATTACTGGTCTCATGCAGGTCAGTGAAGAAGTGTTTTTTCCCAACCATGTACTGAGCCCTCTCTAGAGTAGGGAACCCTGGTTAATGTAGTTCTAAAGTAGGGGCCCCTGCTTAAGGTATCTCTGAGTGATGGAGAGGAGAGGGGAGTCTCACAGCTCCATTCCCCAGAGATGAGCTTGTATCAGACTGGCAGGCCCCCCCGGGACCATGGTGCCCCAGCTCCCCAGACACCCCCCCATAGCTGTGGTCCCAGTCTATCAATCACCTCAGGTCAGCACACCGATGACAACGGCATGATTGAAGAGGGGAGTCTGGGATATCACGCATGTCGCCCCCCACGTCTGTCACCTTCAAGGAGCAGGCACAGATAAAGCCAATCCCACCCCCACCCCCTCCCAGTAGAAGGAGATCGATTTAGAGAAATGTATTTTCTTTATTTCCATTTATAATTAATACTTAACTATGTCTCCGTAATACCACAAATTAGATGATAATCAAATTAATTCGATGTTAAGTTGATTAGATGACATACAAATAGTTAGCCCATAGATTGGTGGACAGTTGAATGTACCTTCAAAAACTGATTCCAGGATAAAGTTCCCCTTTAAACATAAATCCACTGGCAACCTATCAACTCACTGAATCTTCAGTCAGACTGATCAACTCAAAATAGCTCCCTATGCCAAGAGTCTTGATAATAAAGGCTTATTCTGGGTCACAGGTCCTGCATGTTCCTATCGACGTGCAATAAATTTAGTATTCAATATTAATAATTGCACTTTTCTGGTCTTATAATTCTTGTAATTTTCCCGTGGTTCCGTGCTCCATCGTTATAGCTGAGATTTATGCAGTGTTCTACTGAGCTCCATATGAGGAGTATTAATGGTTCTAATGGGCTTCTACACTGTGAACAATAAGTGAATGCTATCTATCTCTTAAGCATGAATAAACAGAGGAATGTTTACTGTTAATGTGTTTGAATAACTTTTAATAACTATTCATATAGCACTTCAAGCATCTCAACTCATAAATAAAATTGGTAACATAAGCAAGGAGGATGAAAAAAAGGAAAAACAAATCAAACAGAATATAAACACTCAACACAGTGCGAGAAAAAGTACATAAATCACAATGAACTAAAAATGTGCAAACAATTAAAATACAGTTTATAAAAATATATTTTGAAGGGTTTGTCCAGCAAAGCCATCTATCATTTTCTATCTATAATTTTTTTAAATAATATATTGCTTTAGTGATCAGTTTGTAGGCAAAACTAATATTTCTATCACAAAACAAAATGGCAGCAGGGAAGCACGTTATCAGGGAGGCCTCCTCTTACTGTTATTTGTTTACCAAACCTATGAAACTGAAAAGGCAAATGGTGTAGCTGTAAATGACCTTTCAAAATATTCTAAAATACAGTATATCAAATTGAAATGGCAAACCAGCTTTTGGACATTATATCATCAGCAAGGTTGATTTTTCAATTGCCTATGGTCAACTGAATGACATCACTGACATGGATATCTAGCTAGTTATCTCGGCAAGTAAGGAATCAAATAAGCTAGCTAGCTAGCTAAACATTTTCTTTGCTAGAAGCAATAATTTTATTGTTGACATGAATAACAACAGTATGGTTGCATTTTTTTATTCATCTTTAGCTAACATGAACTCTAAATTGCAGTAGTAGTCAGTACTATGGCTAGCTTAATTTAATGTTTAAACTACTGCTAGCCAATCAAACTTAAATTTTAGTGGTTTGTTTCCAACTGAACTTAAATGCGTTCACTTTTGTACTGTATCCTTTTTGGACCAACATTGC
The DNA here is from genome assembly GCA_029706075.1 of Aldrovandia affinis. Taxonomy (NCBI): domain Eukaryota; kingdom Metazoa; phylum Chordata; class Actinopteri; order Notacanthiformes; family Halosauridae; genus Aldrovandia; species Aldrovandia affinis. Next base: position 3,286,009 of record JAINUG010000027.1, on the reverse strand, counting down.
AAACATTTCCTAACAGTCTGAGACCACCCTGCCTCAGTTTGATTGCTTTAATTGAACTAGTGCAATTTCCCATATTGATATATTTTCCATATAACTCCAGAAGAACTGAACATCACTTCAAATCAAACTAAAGGTGTGAAAGTGCCCTAAAAGTGTCAAATATAAATGAATATGTTGAGGCATATTTCTATACAACACCATATATACGTATAATATATATATATATATTGTATATACACACAAGAGAATCATAATTTAATCTTTCAGCTTCTTTTTCATTTCCATCATCATTATGGTGAAATATTCTTGTTAGAGACTGGTGAAGACAGATGTTCCCTGATTAGATTTCAAGCAGAAACTGATATTTGGGTGCAGAAAATTCAAAATGTGACATAAATTGAAGTTTAGCGGTTAATTACTGTTAAATGGGCCTTTTAATTGGTGTAGGATGCAATAAGCAAAACATCCATATTTCACTTTGTCTTCGTTAGTGGATCTTGAAACATGTTTGATTTATAATAATGAAGTTTAATAGCAGATATTTATTCCCAAACACTTTTACAGAGGTATTTACTGAAAAATATAAACACACCTTCTGAATACTCAAATCAAATGGAAATGAACTGCTCCATATTTCTTACATGTGTCTTTAGGGAAGTTTTCTCTTCAATTGACGCCAGAGTAAATGCTACTGCAACATCATCAACACATCTGCAGCACAGGGCATTTTGCAGTGCCTTTTAACAGAAGACAAATCTGGATCTGAGGGAATCTCCATTAACAACCAAACACTTTAGTTATTCACAAATGATTCTGAGGGGCGTCTGCTGGGAAGGCTTTATTTGGAAACGGTAATGGCTGATGTTTTAAGGGGGAAGTTAATGCTGGGAACACACGAGGCCTCGCAGACCAGCCCTCTTGTAGACAGTACCTGGGGGACTTTGCCATATGCTTAAGCTTTGTCTCGTCCTACAAAGTTAGTCCGCCCTTCATGTGATTTGTCAAAGGGGGTCTTACTGTGACACAGAGAATATGGGCTGCCGTGGGGGGGTGAGGAGGAGGGGAGAGAGCATGGGGGGGGTTGGGAAGTGCTTCTGGCCTTTTTGACGGCCAACCACCAAACTGATTATGGCATAATTAAGGGGTGCAAACCCACTAGATTATCCACCTGGCTGTGCGCTAAAGCCGCAGCCTAATAAGGAGAATTAGCGGCAGCAGCTTGCACGTTTGGTCCAGAAGCTCACCTGATTAATGTAGTTTATTGGGAGCTGTTAAAATCATTAACTGAAGACAAGCCCGGTAATTCGTCATGTTTAAGGGCTGGGAAATTAAATCTGGGCGAGTGCAGATATGGTGAAAACACTCTTTTAGAGGTTACAAATTTGCAAGCTGGTTGCAGGGGGAGGCACCTGGAGGATTGCGTCCCTCTTCCTTTAAGTGGCTAAATTGAAAATAATTGTCTCGACAGTAAACAGAATTCAATTAAAGGATGAAGGATACCTGTGAGAACAAGATGCAAGGGAAATTAATTTTATTTAGGAGGGTGACCGGGTCTGTTGTGTTGAAATCCGATTTGTATGACTGCTAAGTGTGGCAGCATCACTGAGCCCCTTCTTTCTTCCACCTTGACATTGTAAAGACAGTGGAGCGCCACCGCGCTCTGACTTCAGCTTCATCAACCGTACAATCACAGAACAATATCAAGTTGGGTCGCATTCTAGAAAACAACAAAGAAGCTTTTTCTATACAGATCCTCAAAAATTATGTTGTAGCTGACCGCCGGTCTTGACCGCTGAAACGTCAGTCTTTGTCGCCCGCTTCATGCTATGGAAAAAAATGCAAATATATAAAAAAGCTACGACACTATTTCTTAGGAACAGCTGCTTTGTTTGTTTGTGAGTGCGAATCAACTTTTCTACCTTGACTTTCTAACGTAGCCTTCCCTCAGACAACACATACATTCTTGGGACAATAAGGAGCATTGTCATTGATTTTTTTGTTTTCGATTTTGACCGTTTTTAGAGATAGTAGTATAACAGTGCTGTAACTTGAGTAACAAGTCAGTTATCTGAATGCTTCTTGGTTTCTAAGTGTAAACATTATTCTGTCTTCCTATTGTGTAAAGCAATTGTTGGAAGATGTTTTACATTTGCAAATGAAATAGCTGCATGGTCTTAATTGCTGTAAGAGCCAGTGATGTAAATGTTTAAACATTTGTCCTGTGTACTGTTTCTCATCATGATATGCACTGTTGGTATGCTTTTTTAATTAATAATTAATAATTAAGTTATTCTATAATAATATTTCTGATTATCAAAATATCTCTATCATACATTAATACATATACAATACAATACATACTTGCTATTTGGAAATTTGACATTTTCTGTAATATAAATGTAGGATCACTGAATAATTCAAATATAGTTTGGTTGAATAAAATAAACAGCTTCATCACATAACTCAAAAATGTAATTGTATTTCGGAAATTGAATATTATATTTTAAGAGGTCTCATTCTAAGTCACTTACTAATAATTTAAGCTATTAAACTAAATTAATTACATTTCACCTACATGTGACGAGAGGTTTGCGTATGTATATTTTAATGAGGAATACTTTTATTATTAATTATACAAAATACTGAACAGTCTTTGATCCTCTGCTTTCTATTTCCAAAAAAATGTTTCCCAACAAATCAATTAAAATAATAATCATTTGACTACTTTGCAGGGGATCATATGGTGTGTGCTACTTGAACCTGGATATCTGAGACTAGTATTGAAATGTATAGATTCCTCTGCACTCAGCTGAAGCATATCATCTACATTAAGATCAAAATGAAAGGTGTTACTAAAAGCATCCAGAGAGATTTAAATTCAATAATAGAACAACACCACATAAATATATAATCTTAAAATATTGCATGTTAGAATATTAAAATAATGTATGTGCGTAACCTAATTTGAAATAATACATATTTAAGATATATAATCTGTATAATAATATATAAGTAATGTATAAAATTCAATATGTAAAATATGTGGCCATATATGGCTATAGTCTTGCACACTTAAATATATTTTTATGCATTTTTAACGTATTTTTCGGCTGCTTTATCAATGCCAGGTGAAGGGGAAGCAATCTGCATTTGTGGGCTTAAATCGGCACTTCCAGGTACACAAGACATTTGATGTGGTGTGATTTTGTTTAGGCAAGCCTAGGATTCTTATTCTGTACCTTCAGTAGCTCAAGACCATTAGGATTAAAGACCCTTCATACATATCTTTTATGAAGGATTTCTGAATGTCAACCATTGATTTTAGACTACTGTAAATATAATTACTCTGTTGCGTTCGTGGCTCTTTATACATACAGTATATACTTATATACAGACATGCACAGACATACATGCACACACACAAATATTATATATATATATATATATATATATATATACATATATATTTGCTGTACTATCTATTACTACATAGATTTATATATGGTATGTACTTCGCTCCAGTGATTGTGTGCTCTAAATCATGTGATTAATTATTGTGAAATTATTAGCCACTCTTTCTAATTTTGTGTTAATTGGATTTAATTAGCAGATTTAATTAACACATAAGCTGGCAAAGTTAGTAATAATAATGTGTATTTAAAATGTTTACACGCTCTAGGTTTCTCTTAATTACCTGTTTTCCCACCCTCTGAATTTCAAAGGCATTGTGCACATTTTTTTGTACTGGCAAACATATGTCAGTGAGGCCATTATGAGGGTGACAACAGCATGCATTAAAATCTCAGATGTATGCAATATTTTACTTCACTTCTGCATTACAATTGCACACACACGCTGAGCATTTTCAGCTATGCGTAGTTCTGGTTTATTCATTCCCCCATTGTCTGAGTAAGCAAACTAAAAGCAATTTCAAAGCAAGAAACAGAAACTAAAAATCATTTCAAAATCACGCCCCATGCCTCATCCTCCTGACTCGCATTTGTGTCTTTAGAGTTTTGGGTGGGGTTTTTTGGGTAGTTTTCTTTGTGAAACACAAAGAACAAAATCACCTTTTCCTCCATGTCAAGGACAACAGGCTCGGAGGATGTATTTAAATATGGGAAGCATTTCTTTCTACCAGTTGGACGGCTGACACAATTCACAGGAAATTCCTTAGCATAAATCTGTACAGTACACACCATAGCATAGCATTATCAAGTCCCATGCTCACATATTGCACACAAATGCTATCATCTCTCCCACAAATAAAAATCATTTTCGATGAGTTGACAGAGAGTAAATAGACGAGTTCCTCTATGTGCCACACTCTGTACTGATGTATGTTGACAAAGTGCATTGCAAGTAAAATCTTGAATGAGAAGAACGGGGGAAAGTCACACCAATACAATCTCTGTTAACAGAGACAGGGGCTATTTCAGGAGCTTGTCCTCAGACAGCACTTGCACTGATTACTCCAAAGCTGTACTTTTAGTTGGATATAACATGTTAGGTAAATGTTGCTTTATGTGTACTTGGGTTCATCTTTAAAATTTGATTTTTTTGGATGCATTGAAGGAGTTTAAACATTTTAAATTAAATCATATTTATTTGTTGATGATGTTTTCAGAAAATTCAATTAAGAACAATTAAGAAATCAGTCATTGAGAATCAGTATTTTATATGCTCTTAGATTTCCAAGTTGTTGTTTATTACTATTATTATGATTATACGTATAGTGGCCACAGCTGCAGCAGCAGTGGTAGTAGTCATATTGTTGTTTTTGTTGTTTCTATGTATTTACATTTGGCATAAATTACTGATTGATTTACATCATATCACACAATATTCCTAATAATGTAGACTTTTTTTTATTATTTGACTGATTTTCATTGCTCTTAAAAATATATATGATTTTATGGCTGTAAATGATTGTATAATTTTTATTGTGACATCGTAGGGAGGGAATAGGTCGGTGGAATTTTAATTGTTCAAGTAATGATTTGCATGGTAAATTATTGCAAATAATTCCTTTGTTATAATCAACTGAATTCCATGCATGAGCAAATGGTCACAGTTTTAAGAAGAAGATAGTAGTAGCAGTAGAATTAAAGTAGTTATTTTTTGTAGTTATAGTAGCCCTTGTCCCACATATCTCGCAGCTATACACCATCTCCTATGCTCCGATACACCAGTCCTCTTGTGGCAAACTAAATTCCTCTGTTGGGTTCAAAGCTTCATTGATCGAGGAAGACTAAACGTATCACATTGTGCGGTAAATCTCGCCATCTGCTGGCCAAATAGTAAACGGCAGAACTGCGTTCATTAAAATTTCAGGAAGCATTTCAGCTACCCTCCATAAATTATGTCCGAAATGTGTAATGGATCACATCACGTTCTTCAATAGAGAAGACATGAACGCGTTCTGTCGAATGATCAAATGTGCACTGATGGAACTCCTAACAGAGGGTGGTCGCGAGCAGAAAAAAATGAAAAGAAAATAGATTTTAGATATAAAAGAAGACAACGCACAGATGTAAATCACAAGGTGACTACCTCCCGCGACTATTGTTATTCCATGCGTTTTTCATTAGCAAGGCAATGCAGTCGTAATTTAGTGGTCAGGCAAGGGTAATAGGCTTATCTGGGTGAGCGCTTCGACCTTCTATTTTGGCTTTCTCTTGCATTTCAGAACTTCTAGCCTGCAACAATGGTGTTGGCATTGCTTGAGTGATAAATTAGCTACATTATTTTCACAATGTAGAAGCCAGCCGGTACAGTCATGTTTTCAAAGTCATTGTTTCCCAGGAGAAGGATCAGAATAATGATGATCAAAGCATTAGCACTTTACCTCACTCCCTGTTCATGTTTTCGGTAGATTGTTCAGTGACTTTCACGTAGGCCTCCCCTGCATAAAAAATCCACAACAACCACAGCCATTTCTCAACGGTTTACGCGCGCATGACATTTACTTCTAGACCAGACGTCCCGGTTTGGCCGGGACAGTCTCGGTTTTGAGCAGCGTGTCCCGGTGTCCCGGTAAAATGCTGAAAGTGCCGAAATGTCGGTATTTTTAGTAATACGGTACGTGCATTCTGCACGGCTGTGATTACATTATGCCCTCAACAACTGGTCCAAGATCAGGCCTATTGCCCCGGTTATGAGTTTTAACCAATTAAATAAAACAATACAACAGACCCTAAGCCAGTTAATTGGAGCACAATGTATATACACCTTGAGAATATGCACTGACTGACGACCGTCAGAAAAAAATCATATCCTTCACTGTCAGACAACGTCTCATCTCGTTAAAATGCTGAAGCAAAAATGCGGATTTAACATAGAGCCTCAAAGTGCCTGTCAAAAAAGTTACCTGTTGAGGAACAACACCGTATTGATTTTTTAATGTCCCGGTTTTAGGTTTTGGAAATCTGGTTACCCTACATCTACTGCATATGGAAGATAAAACTATAATAGCCTATATAAATATCCGTGTTTTTGAGAGATACTGTATATAGTGTACACGTAATTTACAATAACGTAAAGAGTAGCCTACAATTACTTTGTTTGCAATGATCTTAAAGCCGGTTCCCGCACAAGTGTTGATTCCGATGTCTTCATGGTGATTATAGGTAGTAGTATGTTAGCCAATAGCGTATTTTTTTGGTTATGGACAATTAGTGAATTACCATATAATTACCATACCATTTAATATAGGGTTAAAACCTGTTGATTGCCTTGAAACATCGGATGGGGACGTATATTGATCGCATGATATGTTTATGAAAACGCCAAATTGATTTACAAACTTGTGATTTGTTTGCTTTACTTGCAACATTTCGTAATGCACGTGAAAATCAAATTGACTAGGACAATCTGAAACCAAAAAATCTACAGCAATAAACCAATGAATCAAACAATACAAACCTTTAGTTTGTGAGAACAGAAAACAGTTTTATTGATAAAAATGTTTTTAATCTTTCTTAAAAAGATAATTGAGTTCACTTTTTGTCTAGTTTGTATTAGGCTAAGTATAGGCTCATAAGTAGTGTTTTCGATTGACAGCAATATAGGCAAGTATTGGTATTTTGGATTCCTTAAAATTAATTTCACATCCTTGCTAATAGAGTAGAACAATGCTAATTTGTAATCACATACAATCCCAACCACTGGTCTGGTCCATTCATCATTGATTTTAGATTCATACAGCGATCTGATTTCCTATGTATGTTTCCAGATAAGGAATCTAATATCAAGGCAACGTGATTCTTCTGTCCTTGGACACACAGCTTCCTTTATATGCAAAAAGAGTGCTCAAGACATCTTGTATTCAGATCACTTCAACAGAGAACACATTCATGGTAAATAACCATCCCTCTGGTCTTCAAAGAGACTAATGTACCATTTACATAATATTATCAATATTCGTATAATTAGATGTAGTAGTATTACTCATTGTTAAATACTTTGTGCCTGTCTTATTGCAATTTCTGTTTTTCAATTGTATACTCTTTTCACACGTACAATTTTATTTACATTTTACTTTTCAAATCTTGTATTGCATGCAACAACAAAAAATAACTTGACAATGACAATCCAATGAAAGACTATTTTCCTATTGATTATCCTTTAATATAATTAATAATTATATTATAATAACTATTCTTAAAGAAACATACCAAACATAATGAAGCAAGTAGACATGTGGATGATTTTAGGCTGAAACATCCTCAGGTAGGCTTGGACTTTGAACGGCCATTTATGTTTAGAGCACATTAATAATGTATATTCATCTTTTTGTGCTGTTGTAGGCCTAGCTGTTCTTTATCAAAAACAGCAGCATGGGCAGCCACGTGGAATAGTCAAAGACAGGCCGTCGTCCCGGGCCACCCAGGAGAATCCACCGCCACAGCACGTTATTAAACATCGCCCGATAGGGTCAACAGCCTCCTCTCCCGTCTCCACCCCTAGAACAATTTCAATTTTAATAGCTTTCCCCGTGTATTTCACAAGCAGGCCCCCATTGAAATAGAGCCATCAAAAAGTCCCGCCGACAGATTTCAGCCCTGGAGCTTGGAGTAATTATCCCGGCGGACGCGCGGCCGTACGGCTGGTTCAACCTTGTTCATCATCTCCGACTGCTCCGAACTCCGGCTGCTAATTTCATCCCCCGGATTAGCCTAGCTCACTTGTCTGTCTTTTTTTCCCCCTTTTTTTTTTACTGGGGGGTGAAATATTGCCTCCCTCCACTTTTAATAAGGCTGCTCGGGCCTCGCTCCGCTGCCCCGTCGCCTGAATCCGCCGCCCCTGTGCCGGGTACTCACGTGGGGGGTGACCGGAGAGAGAGGGTGAAGGTGAGAACCGGAGTTGCCTGTTACCTGCGGGGCGATGCGAGCTGTTTTCTTCATGCATAGAAAGGAGGGAGGAAAACATCGGGAAGAAAATGTTGGTGGTCTACTTTTCTGAACCTCCCGAGAGCCCTCAAGTGCCGGTGTTAGCAGTCACTCACGGAATGTACTTCTATAATCAGGTGTGTTTGAATCCCATTCTCCGGTGCCATTCTCAGACATATCTGGTTATGTTTGTCCAGCTAATGTCCTCTGGACCACCGAAGGACACTCGACAGAGGCCCTGTCACATGAATGCTTTCCTCTGTTTCAGCTGGTAATTATGTAGCCCCGGATAGTACAGCATGAAGGGATCTAGGGAAATCTATTTTAAAAATGATATAATGCATGTAATATTGCTACATATATAAGGTGGTCCTGTTGGATGTCTCTGGAATTATTGGTGGAATGTGATCTGTGAAGGGCTGTGTAGCAATCCCTTTCATAAGAGTACGTTATTAAAGAAGATCTGATTGATTTGATGAATCTGCTTGATAGTAGGAGACACCGGTCAGTGTTTATCGGTTGAGGTTTTGTGTATCATGCTACCGCCTCATTGAATTTGAGACCCCAAATTAATTACTTAGTATCAATGCATCTCTTAATGTCCTAATATATGTATATACAGTATCCTCCACAATTATTAACACCCTTGATAAAGATGAGCAAAAAAGGCTTTATAAAATAAACAATATGGGAAATGAGCTATATTGTATGACTCAAAAAATGGGGAAATTATATTATTTTATACTAATATAATTGCTTTTAGGTGTGGATATTTTTGGAGGGTACTCTCTACAATATATATATATATATATATATATAGCCTTAAAACTTAATTTATATATTATCGTACAGCAAAGGCCTTGAAAAAGAATGCATGGAACATTCCTATGTTATGTCCTCTTTAAAGTATTATAGGTGCCGTAGTTTCCCCAAACAGGTCATATATCAAGCAGTGACTTGGTGGCATCTGTACTATTTTTGAACATTAATGGAGAATTTCATGAACGGGTGAAACATTTGTCAGGACAAATGAGCTGCAATTTGCTTAGAGCTGAAACTGCAGTTCACTAAAAAAATACAAGGGGAAATCTTGCATGTACCTACTTTTAGAGACATGACCCCCACACTGTCCTACATGTCTATACTGTATATGTATATGGTGGAATGTAGTGTTGCAATGGCTGTTGCAATTTAACCCATTTTTTGGTACGCCTGATAAAAACAAGAAGGACTCTTTCTGTTTCTGTCTCAGAAACTGTCCATCTGAGTCAAACCACCAACCTAAATTTACCACAGCTATGTCAAAACCCACTTCTGCTGTTTTTTGTGCTTTTACTTCACTAAACTGGAAGTAGGTAGCGTGGGCATGGTTGCGACTAAAGTCTTCATGGCTCTACCCTAACCTCAGACCCGAGCAGGTTTGGGTCCAAAATTTTAACTCACCGTTCAGTTCAGTTCCGTTTCAGATTCAGGTCGAACAGAACGCATACCCAGGAGACCTGGAGTCTGTGAATACTGATTCTTACCCAGTTGCTGATCTTATTTCTGCAGCAACCAAACATGCCACATTTTTGCGATGGGATCATGAACAGCTATTGGCAACCAACATAAGGATGGCTAGCTGTCATGGCGCCTTTGTAAGGCGATTGAGGTCGCAGCCGACCCGGCTGGGTGGTTACTTTGTATGTAAATGTAGGCTCTTCTCACCTTCATGGGAATCACACAGACCACTCGACAGCAGGGCAGACATGCCGTCAGGTCACGTGACCTCTTGCCCTCCAAGACATCTTTCTTTCTTTTTATTTCATGGCTTGGTTAAATATTCTATTCTGATTGGTCGAGAGGATGTTGATTATTTGCCAGTAAACCGCACGGAGAATAATAATAACGCGCGGATATCAAGTGATATAAGCTTAATATTATTTAATTTCTGGGTGGTTAAAGGCCCCTTGGTTTTGCCTCAGGACCACATCAAACCATATTGTCATACAACTGTACAGTCCGTCACGGTTTATTCCTTACAAAATGTTGATTGTAAGCTGTACATGTTTGTGCTTTGTGCTTTTCATGCTACCTACAACACATTTCAGCCCAAAACACAATTTTCACTGGAGTGGTGGTCTGTGAGCTGTGAAAGAAGAGGCATATACCGAATTACTTTTAATCCTGTAATGGTATACATATATTTTTAGACTAACAAGCTTGTGATTTTTTAGTAAGCACTACTCATTTGCAGTTTATACTTTTTAAATCAATTGTGTCTAATCTGGTAGCATCTTTGCAATTCACATTAATTGTAATTATAACCAAGAGATTATATTACAGGACAGTTCAATTTACCAACAGTTTTATTTTTATCTACAAATAGTATGTCGCATGAAATGCATTGAGGCAGAGCCTACACATAGTCATAGTCAAGTAATTAGGAATCCACTGCTGATGGAGCGGAAGGAGGGTTCCAGGATTGGGATCATTAAACAAAGGTAACTTCTGTGTCTCCCCAAACTCACCAGCTTTAACTGGTCCACAAAAATATTCATAAATAAAAATGGCAATTAACAACACTGCGCTTATATTCCGTAGAGATGCCGACGACATGATTTTGGAATCTGAATGTCACGAAGACTTATTTCCACATATGCTTTAATTCCCCCTGCAGTCTCGTCACCAAAAAAGGACCAAGCTCATTTCAAATTATCCCAAATAATCTTAATATAGGCGTATTGTTCTTAGAAATTAATCAGACAACCCGACAGTTTTGTGCAGACGGGGCCCGCATTTCTATATTTATAGTTTGCCATTTGTTGCAAATAATGAAATGAAATGAATTGTGATGAATAAATACATGCGTTGCCGTGGTTCGTGTGAGCGTGGGGTGTGGGGTGCAATTACACAGGAAATCAAAGCAACTGATATCTGGGCCCTTTGTGGGGGCCCTGTTTCCAAAGGGACATATTAAAACATTCTCCTTTCATGAAATCTATTTCTCACATCATTGCATTGCTCATCACAAATCTTATTATGAATCAGACCTATTGATAACACCTATTCTGAAACATTAGAAATATGTTGCACGTATTCTACGCAGGAAGCAGTATAACACATACTTCTGGCAGTATGCAAAACGTGTTCATACATATGAATCGGGGGACCTGTGTGCTTTTGAAATATTTGTGGCCTGATTTATCGTGGATGTTGGGAGCGACGGCAAAACGGAGAGACTGGAAAATACACTCAATCCCATTACGGTTCAGTCAGTGGAAATAGCAGCTTTGTGATTCCTTATTTATGATGAGGCCAAATAGCCCTGTTCCTCGGTGGCGCGTTGCTTGAGGACAGCATTGGTGCTGAGGTAGAGACCCAGAGCGAATAGAAACACGCTGGCAGGATTAATGTTGCCCCGTAGTTTAACAGCTACAGGGCTCTGGCGTGATTACCCTGTCCTGTTAGAGCCGCAGTCAAACAGAGGATGGGGATATGAACTCCTCTTTGAAGAAGCAGAACCATTATAATGGGAAATGCGCCGCCTTTCCGGCCGACCGGGATGCACACGTGGAGAGCCCCATTACAGTTTCACATGAAACAATGAGCAGCTGCTTTGTGTAACGCTGTATAATAATGAGAAAATACTATATATGCATATTGTTGGACAACAATGGTTAGTAAATTTTGCTCAATGATCAAAACTTTGATTGCATTTTTTTGTTATATGAGTAAAAAAAAAAAAAAGCAATAATGTGGTAAACGGCAAACCTTTTTTAGTTATGTGCCATATTATTATTATGATAATTGTTGGATATTTGTTGAATTCATTTTTTGTTGGATGTTCAAAAATCATACACTTAAAACATACATGTTAAAAACAACTCATTTTGTTTTATCCCTGACTACACTCTGCAATGTGTTAAAAATAACAACCTGAGTTTTAGTGCAGTGTACTAGGCAAAGCCATTGGTATGAAATGGTTGCTTGCTGTGAATATAAATAAATAATCAGCATGTTACCAAGCTCGAAACTGAGAGGAGAACAAGATCAGATAACCGGTGTTATGCTTTCCACGAGTATTTTCACTGATTAAAATGTGTATGGAGATAGAGGCAACTGCCAAAATAAACGAAACACCAACATAAAGTGTCTTAATAGGGCGTTGGGCCTCCACAAGATGCCAGAACAGCTTTGTTGTACCTTGGCCTACATTTGACCAGTGTCTGGAACTCTATTGAAGGGATCGAACTCCATTATTCCATGAGAAATTCCATCGTTTGGTGTTTTATTGATGGTGGTGGAAAACGCTGTCTGAGGTGTTGCCCCAGAATCTCCCAAAAGTGTGCAATTGGGTTGAGATCTGGTAACTGAGACTGCCGGGGCCATATGGTTTACATCATTTTCATGCTCATCAAACCATTCACTTGTGCTCTGTGGATGAGGGCATTGTCATCCTGGAAGAGACCACTCCCATCACTCTATTTAACAAGTAGAGAAATTTCATGACATCATTGTTGAACCAGCTGGTACCACTTTTGTCAATTGCCACAAAAGTTACTCCTATATTAAAAAATGTACAGCAGTGTCACCCCTAAAATCTAAAGGCATGCCCATAATATTATTCAAATAGGGTGCCCTCATTATGGTAGAGCGCACAAAGAGAAACATGGATCATTCTGACATGATTGTTAAAGATTAATTCAGCACTAATTCATAGTGCCACGAGTCATACAAGTTTATTCATAATTCCTTGACGGAGTAATGGCAATGACGGTTTTCACGTCTGTATTTACATTATACATCCAGTAGAGGGCAACATTTATTCATGTGCTGCTATTGCACAACATTTTCATAAAAGGGCAGCCAAAATAAACACAAGAAATGGCAGAAGACACTTCAAATACACACACTTCAAGGTAAAATAATGTAATAAACAGACTGGGACGATGCAAATGTCCGTGGGACAAGCTAATATATCCACCAGCCCCACTTTCAGCAACAGGTCAGACTTAATGTATCATGTTTTCTTAATGTGGTTTCAGCACATTACCCTTCAGTAGACAAAACACATGTTTTTATCTATTCTACAAGTTACTTCTCAAGGGCAGCAGAGTTGCAGCAAATTGCAACCACAAGTGGCACCAGTGTGTATTGACAACGACTGTATTTCATCGACATTAAATTAAATCATAGCCTGTGAATGTAGAAGCTTTACATTATGTAGGCTACTTGTCAAGCAGAAGCCCTCATCCAAGGCTGATTGCAATGAGAACTCTATAATCCATCCCTACAGCTGGATTTGTTTTTCCAGCAGCAGCAGCCATTGAGGTGAATAGCCTTAATAAAGGGAAAAATCTACCTCCCCCTCTTAGATTCAAACCCACAACTACAGAGCCATAGTGTAGTCACTCAGTGCTATTAAATTGGTGGCCCTGTGGTGCTCACTCACAGATGTAAAATAAAAGCAAATATGTTTTTAAATAAACTAAACGATACCAGCTCATGTCTCACACATATAAAATAACAGCAAATCCAACAATTCGGAAATTAAACCGTTACACACATGTCATAATGGTGCAGTCTCCATGGAGAATAATTTCCTGTGGCATATGGGTATTGATTCAAGGGAGTGTATTTTGATCCTTAAACATGATACGCGGTGAAGCCTGGTCGCCGGTTTTCTGAAATTATCTTGTGTAAATTCCCACATGTGGGCACGTCATAGTTTCTGTGCAAAGTGGTGAAGTGCAATATCTAGATACCTAATACATTTTTGGGTTCTGCAATTCAATTTGAAGGAATTAAAAGAATTGCCTTTTGGGTCAACGAATCAAAAAACGAATCTCTGTGAAGAACAGCTGTCATGAAGGGGTATGGCATTTTTAATGTTGCATTCTGGGATGGGGAAAGTGTAGACGTGCAGTAGGTACAGCAGGCCTGTCTTGGAGAGTTTAACATGATGGTGCCAGGTAGAACTCTTCCTGAGACATACACACACCTGTGAGGACAGACATGAGAGTTGAGTTGAGTGTCTTCAGCATAAGGGTGGTATGAAAAACCATAAGCAGGTATAAAACATCAAAGTGAGTATTGTTTTTGAAAATCCCATAAAATATTTCCTCCTTTTTTATCCCCAGTTTGGACTCACCGCTTGTGCTTCTCAAGTCTTTGCTGTGCCATCCACACCTGTGTGTGCCCTTCTCTGATGTAATTCCCACAAGCCAGTAACTATTTTACACCAAACTGGCAGTAGCGGTTGTAACTGAGAATGTACTGTGCTCTTACACTTTGTCCCAGTACTCCCACAGCCTGCCACAGACCGCACTGCACTGCAGCGGCACACAAAACAGAATAGCGCCGCTGTCTCGTACTTCCGCAGAACAGTAAACAGCACAATGGCAGCTGTCCCGTTTGCTCTTAGGTTTTTGGCAGACACAAAAAAGTACACTGATTTCAGAGTCCCGGGAACACAGAGAGTGTGCCGTAACAGTGGGACATAACAGTTCATGAAAGTACAGTACACTTTTTGCTCTTCCAGGAACAAGCTAAGCATTCATCTTTGAGCAACACAAGTAAGGAAGTACTTTTAAAAAGGGGAACCAACAGACTATTAAAATTGATTTCTGTCTTTAAGGGATAACTGAACATGGATGTAATGTATATGTTTGTAAAGCAGTCTTGTTAGCAATCTTCTTGAAACATGATTTTTCTTTCAAAAGCATAATTTCATTTTATGTAAAAAATATACAAAAACGATCATTCAACTCAAATTCAAAGTCAATTTCCAACCGCTTTGTGTTATAATAATAATAATAATAATACTAATAGGACATGCTCTTTATCTTGGTCTGATTATTATAATCATTATTATTATTATCAACAACAATAATGTGGACATGCGTTATTGTTTGTTATTCATTGTAATAGCTATTTTGATGAGACTCTGGATTTGTACATGGTACTGTGTCCACTTTTCTTTGTTTGCACAGCATGCCTCCTGGAATAAGATCATTTATTTATCTACCCTGAATGTTATAAAAATAACAACTGAAATTATTAATAAACAATCTTTTTCCAGGGGACATGCAACCCCCCACACATTACTACAGGAGAGCCAGTGACTATTTTACACCCTGCAGTCCATACAGTACTACAGGAGAGCCAGTGACTATTTTACATTTTACATTTTACATTTACATTAAATTTTAAGCATTTAGCAGACGCTCTTATCCAGAGTGACTTACAAGATGTGCATTAATACATGGTAAGAACAATCATAGTTAGCGCACAAGATCAGTGCAGTAATAGACATAATTGCAGGCATCTGCGTATCATACCTGTAACACTGGGAAGGAAAAGGTTAGTGTGTTGTTGTTGTTGTTTTTTGTTTTTTTTATAGTGTAGCACAAGTAAACAGTGGTGACGACAAATTCGCTAGATGGACAGAGTTCAGTGGTAGTGGAGTCTACACCCTGCAGTTCCATACAGTACTACAGGAGAGCCAGTGACTATTTTACACCCTGCAATCCATACAGTACTACAGGAGAGTCAGTGACTACTTCACACCCTACAGGCCACACAGTACTACAGGAGAGGGGCAGTGACTATTCTACATCCTACGGGCTACACAGTACTACAGGATAGAGTTAGCACCAATCGGAGGAGAGGCATATTCCTCACTAGCAACAACTGCTAACCTGTGGGCGCCTAGCACACTGTTGTTAACTAAGGCAAGGTACTGTAGTCAACACTAATCCTCCCTACCCCTTGTGAGATGAGGCCAAAGGTGTACGGCATCTGTGGACTCCTGGTCATAATCAGTTGATGACACAGCTAAGGGTTAAACCTGCTCAGCCTTCGCCCATGTTGAGCATTTCACATTCTTAGCGATGCCCTGAGATCCAAACGATGAAGAGTAAAGTGAGATCAGAGGCACTGGGCCCGGGTGAACTCCTTGTTGGGAGTGTGCGAGATGTGGAGGAGGTGCTAGCATGCTAACATGGCCACATCCCCAGAGTCCCTGGTAAATTGAGCTTACACAATGCAAAACAAGGTTACTGTATGTTATGGGACTTGAAAGTTCCAGTGCCTAATATCTATGCGACTATGCATTGAGCAGATAGCGCCCTGTGATTCAAACCTCTCCAGTTGCTATCACTCAGTGGGATGTGCTTCCTGCCCAAATGGGAGGCAACCCTGGAGTGCTCTCCTGTACTGTTTACAATTTAGTAAAAAAATATTTTTTTTAACAAGCTGCACTGTGTGTACCAGACTTTTTGTCCAGCGCCCCACATTTAAAAAATAATAATAATACAAACCTTTACAGATATAATCCCCCCATGATCCGCCCCTAACCCCCATCCATTATTCATAAACTTCATTTTCCATCTTGCACTGTCCCTGCTGCTGGACCTGCATTTGGACTGTTCGAATGCAGTCACCGTCGCTGTGTTGCGAATTCTGAGGAGGGGCCTGTACGAAAGCCCCCATGCGTCCGCTGTGCCGTTTGGCCAGAGCTGGGTGCCGAAAAGCGTTCTGGAATGCTACCGCCGCGCGAACATGTTCCGTGAGATGGGATGCAGAGGTCAAAGGGCAGGGGGCTGAAGGCTGCAGAAGGTGGGGAGAAGAATGGGGTGTGGGTGTCTGGCCTACACTTAAAGCCCCTTTGTCTCCTCGGTGGCCAGGCAGTACCACGCTTGAGGACATCAAAGGGCTGCCCAAACACTCCTCTCCTGGCCTGGCCTCTGGCCTCTGGCCTCCCGCTATGTAGTGGACTTCTGAGAGGGGAGGGACAGGGACACGCTATGCTAGCGATCAGCACTGGGGGGGCTATTCATTCTGCCCTGCTTCGGAAAATTTGTGTTTTCGGCGTCTTTTCCCAACAGACAGAACACACACAAACACACTCACAAACACACACACACACACACACACACACACACAAACACACACAGTCTTGAGACACTTGTGCTATCCCCCTTCCAACCCCTCTCCCCCCCTTGCCATTATACCCTAAACAGTAGTGAGGTAGTGAAAGTTGCAGGCCTTGTTGGGGGATTGGGAGAAAAACCCAAGATGCAGATAAGCTTCATTGTTGCACAGGGAGGGTACATTTGCATTTGAAAAGGAGGGCAGTGGAGCTTCAGACAGCAGGTACCTGCACTGAGAGAAGAACACTTCGGTTTTTATGGCTCACATAAACTAATTGCTTTTGATGTGGATTTGCGTTACTAAGCTTTCCTTATTTCCTTTCCTATCTCGAGGGCAAACGGTAAAGCGTTTCTCACCATTTAAGTCCATGACATTTCTGCCTTGAATTCGTCTTGGCGCAGTACTTATTGGGTTTTTTGCTGTTGGTGGTGGTGGTGCTACCGCACTTATTACAGATGGCAAGTCTTAACATGTTTTTGGATGAAGTGTATATTTTAAAAGGTAGAGCAAGTCACATGTGACATGATAAACACCTCTGACCCGACCTCTTAGGCTGTGGTCAATCTTATTCAAGAAGGGCCAGTGTGGGTACACACCTGATTAAACTGATCAGGGATTTCAACTGAAATGCATCATGGTCTTCAATTGAAACCTTGATTATTTGAATTAGCTGTTTTAGTGCTGCGCCCACACCAGCAGCAGCCACTCTTTATATGTATGAATGCTTGTGCTCCAAGGTTTTGCTGCAATATTAGTTGTAGTGCTGTATACCTTCCAGTCCTGGAACAATATGACACAGGGGTCTTCAACATTTTCTTGTCAATGGACCCCCCACCTAGGGGAAGGGGAAGACCAGGTCCTATTATACATTTTTGATTTTTGTGTGTGTGTATTTCAAAGCTCCTCAAACCACAGACATAATAATAAGGACAATGAAAGCAATAAATTATGTAATTAATTTATTTTTATTAGAACACGAATACCGCCGGACCCCCGGTTGAAGATCCCTGATATAAAATAAACTGTTGTAATACCTCGGATGGTATCGTGTTCTTAATTGGTATAGTACTTTAAATGATAATGCTGTGGCTACATAATTCATAAAACATATGAAATTACAGCTACATTTTAACAAGAGGCCATGCCAGCGCGTGTTCCCTTTTAAACCCAATCCTGGCTCAAATAATGTTCATAAGTCCCCCTGTACACTGAAAGAAATATTGGAATATTTTTGCGTTTTACTGAAATACCATTATTCACACACTTGAAATGCAATGACTACGGGGATATAAACATGCAAAAGGTCCAAAAATCATCGGAATTTATTGTCAACATCAAATTTCGGTGTGGACATTTTGGTTCCTGTCTGCGATCTAGTTCCTCCTATATTTCCTTTATTTATGAATGATAAAATAGACTAATGTGTTCGTGTAGGTCAGGCTGACCTGGCACTGCCTGAGATCATTTCTTAAGGCTGAAATGAAGACGCCCTGAAAGAGTCCGCCGCTCCTGTTTGCATTCCAAGAAAGCGGGAGGCCTTGCGTCACGTCCAGGGAGAGGGAGGCAAGACAGGCAGTGCGTACGGGAGATTGTGTACAACACACTCCGGTCCAGTCTGATGAGGGACCGCAGAATGTTTTGTCTCCGAAGTACGCGAACTCCGTGTGTGTGTGTGCTGTTCGTTCTCGCGCTCGTTTTCGTCTGTGTTGTGTGGAAAAAGGTTTCCAAGTGATCCGGGGGATGCTTAGGAACTGAAGAAGGTAGAGATTCAGGAAAGGAATTGTGTGTATGTGTGTGTGTGTGTGTGTGTGTGTGTGTGTCTATGTGTGTGTGTGGAGCGGAAGATTCAGGGAATCATTGTTTTACCATGAAGATTGCCGTTCTACAACTGCCTAATACCATTATTGTACATGTGCTTGCACCGCTCTAAATAGGATTTCAGAAAATACATATAGCTAGTCATAACTATCTTTATATGTACGTCAGCAACTGTAGATTGCGCGTCTCAACCAGTATCTATGTGCCAAGCTAGCATAAAAACAGCTAGTTAGGTGTCTTACATGCGTGCTTGTAAATATTGTGGTCTACACGCTAAAAGCAAATATTATGTTCCAAACTACATACTAGTTTCTGTATTACCCTAGGTGGTTGCAAGTGGGAGGTGGGGGTGGGTGGGGTTCTCAGCAAAATGAAGAAAAAAAACAATATGTAGTTTATATTTCCATATTTTATAAATTACATATTTTTCATTTCCAGATCAAGTAAACCTTGTCTGGTACACATCCTTGGTAATACTGTGGTAATTGTAATGACTAAATAAGAGATAAGCCACGATGGGCTGTGCAGTATGAAAATAAACTGTGACAGGGTGGTGTCATAGAACACCCTGAAGTGACTTATTGTCATACAACTGCAAAGTCCGGAGGTGTTTATTCCACTTAAACCATGGCTACTTGCAACAGAAATAATTCAACACTGAAATACAATGAAACAAAGTTGTTGTAGCTCTATGTTGTTTTTCTTCACTTGCTACTTTTTTGTTGTCATTTTCCATTGTAAATCGACTGTTCAATTGAAACAAAATGCTGAACAGTTTGTGTATTCATTTGGAACTGTGAGAAGGTCACTTTCGCTGGAACTACTTCATAGCCATGCATTATTATGTTTCTCAGTGCAGTTTACTGGGAAATCAACACCCTCTCAGCCAATCAGGAACAAGTATTTCACCAAGCTGCGGTATAATGGCTTGGGGGGAGGGCGGGGGTAGTGGACTGAGGTCCTCCTGATCTCTGGCCCCGCTGGAACGGGTCCAGGGTCGGGTCCACCGAAATTCAAGGGCACTGTGACCCACCGTTCTGAACAGCACTGAGCCCACACACTGCAGTCTACCAGCTGTACACATGCATTTATTTAGGGAGAACGAGTCTGTGAGTCTATTTTTAATACAGTAATTCATTGAAACTCAATGGGTCATTTTGCCACAATCTTCATTTACGTAATGTCAGTAATGACTATTAACCTTTATGTAGCCAAGGGGGTCAATTGAGAAAAAAGTTTTAATACACAATGATATGACATGAGTAAAACCCATATTCTCTCTGGAACAAATCGTCGCCCTTTGACAACAGATTTAGAAATGCACTGCAGTTACAGTTACTGCAGTTTGGGAATATTTGCCGGGTATATGTGTGTATGTGTGTCCGTCCTCCCCTGTGTCTGACCACAGTATCTCCTCCAGCAGTATGTGTTGTAACAGGAAGGCAGAGTTACACACAGTCACAAAAGACCCTTTTATGACTGTTATCTGGCCTCTTCCTCTGAGCCAGGTTTCTGATGACAGCTGTAAAAGAAGAAAAAAAAGGCCTTCTACTGCTACTTCTCTGTTAAGTGCAATTGCAGGAAACTTCTTGTCATTACACAGTGGGGGTTGGGGTAGGTGGGGCTGCCCACTCTTATGTCTCCTCCCCTCCCCCCCCTCTCTCCCTCTCTCCCTTCCTCCCTCTCTTTCTGTCCCTCTCACCTCCACAAACAGGCAGACTGAGACATGCAGAGGTTCTCTTTGCGCAGCTCCCGCACCGCACGTGTACCGCTCGAGGACAGAGACCGCTCCGCGCGTTTGGATGTAATGGAGGGATGAGAAAGCGCTTCTCCGTTTTCGTGTCTTAGAGGAAGATGGGCAACTCGTACGCAGGGCAGCTGAAGACCACGCGCTTCGAGGAGGTTCTGCACAGCTCCATCGAGGCGTCTCTCCGCTCCAACAATGTGATCCCCCGACCTGTCTTCACCCAGCTGTACCTGGAGGCAGAGCAGCCGCCCCCTTCTCAGGACGGTAAGAGCCTTCTGATGCTTCGGATGTATTTGATGTATTTGTCGTTTATTTGTGAGGGACATAGCAAAAAGCTTTGTTTACAGTGTTTAAAAGCAAGCATAAGATGCATTGCGTTAAGCGAGATGTAGTCAAGATTTCCAACACCTGTCCCCAATGAAGTACAGAAAAAAGTATGTATATGTGTCAGTAATATGTATATATATCAAATATATTAACAAACAAAACCAAAATTAATGGTTAGAACACGTTAGAAGAAGAACATCCACTTTATTACAGCAAGATAGCAAATAATAAAGCAAAACACATGCAACTGTAAATGACATAATGAGAGCACTCATAGATGTTTATAAAAAAACTATTAAAAAGTTCATAAAATTCGATTACATTTTCTCTTCTGATACTGTAGTAACGATATAAAGGACATTTCATGAATTACAGTAATCCAGCACCATATTAGCTTGTTTAAGAGTGTAACGCTACTTATGAAAGTTAACCATGAGAGGCCTTGGACAAGTTCTCACAGTTTTTTCAATAAAGCACTTTTAACATATTTAGTATAGTGATATTTGTTGATATTTGTTTGATATTATATGTACTCATTCATGTGCATTTCAGAAGATTTAGATCCAGAGAAGGTGGTCTATTATTATTGTTAGGATACTTTAAATACAAATTATGTGCTATTGAAATATTGCATATAAAGTTTTTGAAACTTACATATAAGGCAGTTTTGCCCTTATAGTTGCAGTAGCTAGGTTATTTATTTAATTATATTTAAGAGATAATAGAGTTATTTAATAATCTCTGCTCTGCCTGAATGTTAGTAAGGCAGAGCTTGCCACCTGGAGATAAAGGGTGCATTCATGTAGCATTGATCACATTTATCAGCATGATATTCAAACCTGTGCTTGTTTTAAAGACATTATTATTATCCTCAAAGAAGGTGGGTTGAGGAAGGCATCTCTACTAAAGTGCTCTTCCTGCCTGCATGTGCCTTAAGTGTGAAAGCAAATGTCGTTCTGATGGGAGAATAATGTTGACCTTTACGGTTGAGGTGAGATAAGCCAAAGAGTGTGTTTGCTCTTATGCGAGAATAACCCTCGGTTTCATTTTGTATTTGGACTTTACATTCTTGGCTTCGCATTTGCTAAATTTATATCAGAGGATTTTGACTAGCATTACTGCCAGCCTTGCCTGCCTTTTTTTCTGTAACATCACAGATGTTTCATTCTTGATGTTTCCTGGACTAGCTAACTTTTTTTTAAACTCTGCATTTTTAGGTCCTCAAAGAGCCGTACTGTGTAAACATCTGCCTGGGCTTTCATTGGGTAATTTACATAAACAAAAATTTTGAATAAATTCAAGCAACCCCCCCTCCCCCACTTAATTATCTGAGTCAGAGGACCACACTGTGTTAGAGGAGGTCTTACTGGGCTGTTACACTGGCCATAAACATTTGAATCACCCAGGCCTTGCTATCGTTTGATAAAAGGGCTGAAACAGCTATTGAGGCAATTAACTCAGGACAGGGAGTTAAAGTGGTGTGAGGCAACTTGTGACAGCACTGCAAGCTGTGCTTGGTCTTGAATAAGTGTAGCTGGGATTCTATTATATTAAGCAGCGAGTGTCTGTATTTGTGTTTCGAAGGCACTCTGTGATTGAATTTGCTTTGTTTTGTCATATTCAGCTGCACACCTTAAATATGAAAGACTCTGGATCGCTAGACTGAGGCGGTGTTAATTGTGCTCTTTTCTACCCTCAGCTGGAAAAGTGGAGAAGGGGGAAGAGGAGGAGGAAGAGGATGGCCCACCCCTCCCGTTCCACATGACGCCAACCCCGGAAGGCCGCTGTTCCACAGACGGTGAGGCAACGGGGGCCTTGGCAAAATGGAAACAATATATTTTTGAGAATTTTTCTTATATTTCCATTTTCCGTAAATTATATATATTTTAGACTTTCAGATCAAATAAACCTGGTTTACAAAAAAGGTCTGGTTTACACATGTATGGTAATATTTTAATAGTTTACATATTTATATCTTACTAAATAGATTGTACTAAATACTAAGTATCTGATATAGATCCACATTATATGTTGCGATTTAGACATACTTCCATGTTCTAGTGCTTGAAGTAGGCACTTCATTGCAGCCTGTAGTTGGTGTGCGTACAGGTGTTACAGTGAAACATTGTATTGAGACTAGGGGTCCATAGCCAGAGGGTGGTCATTTGAAGGGGTTTTTAGGTAAAGGTCTGGAATTCCCTGTCCTGGAATTCACCTCTGTGGCTGTTCCCCCAGGGTTCTGTCAGTCAGGAAAGGATCTACGTCTGGCTTCCATCGCCGCCGACCCATTGGAGGTTCCACTGGGGTTCCTGCTGGTGGGCGCCAGGTCTCCCGCTTTACCGGACCACATCCTGGTGTGCTCCGTGGACCGCACCTTCCTGCCGGACGAGAGGGGACGGAACGCACTTTTAGGTGAGACCGGCAGGCCCCACCCCCTGTAGCCTAGCAACAATCTTTATTCACATGCCGTCCATTTAAGTAGCTTGATGCATCTTCTTGGCCTGGTCTCTTTAAGGACGCAGGCTTGTGACACAGAGCTTGCAAGTTCAAATCCCAGGTGGGACACCGCCACTGTACCCCTGAGTAACGTAGTCAAACAGAAATGCTTTAGGATTGTCCAATGGAATAAATACACAAAACGTAAGCTATGTAAGTCTATTTACTTCTTTGAGATTGTATGTACAACACCTTGTAGTTGTATTTTAATCAATTGCATTACCCACCCTTAGCACTTTGAATTAAGACAGATTATATTGTATTATAATGTATTATATAAATGAATTACAATGCATTTTAAGTAAATAAACAAATATGCATCTTGAAATTGAAATGGATCAAAAAGTTTATTCAAGTTTAGTGAACAAAACTTGTGTCACAAGTAAGGAAGTAGCTCAACAGGATTCAAGAGGCAAAACTTGAGCGGGTGGCCTTGTTTGAAGGGAAGAGGAGGTGTAAAGAGACAAGAGCGTATTTGCAGACCCGCGAACAGTGGCGAGCCGCAGCTGGCGTAGACTTGAAGCCTGGCGCACCAGAGAGGGTTTTCAGAGCTGGCATTTTGTCCTGCGTCAGAGGTCGGTGGATCTAATGAGAGTCGCCGCGGAGAGAGACGCCCACGGAGAGCGTGCTTGGCAGGTGTCTGCATGAACCGCCGGGGGGAGTTGGGGGAGCTGGGTCAGGATGCCCTGACCTGGCTCCGCCTGATCCCCGTCTGTCACACAGACATACTTCATTTGGCAATTTGGTTTCTGTAGCCTATTTATCTGCTGGAGCCCTCGTTCATGATGTCAGCCAGTGGCCATGGAAACAGGGCCTTGGGAAAGAAGCACCAACACAATGCTCTGGGTGGGCAGAGTTTAATCTAGCTTTTTTTAAATAAATTGTGATGTCAAAATGGTTGCGTCTTGTTAGACAATTTCAGAACCAGTAGGGCTATACAAAATAAAAGATCATTGAGTTAGTGGAGATTTCACAAGGTTCAATGTTTAGAATGGGCCTATTGTTCTGTCCAGAGGCTTTCATTTTTCAGCTCCAAATATTTTCTAAATCTTTCATACGAGTGGTCACATTGCAGCGTTCTGTGGCTTTTTTTGTTACGGAAAATGAACAGATCCGGGACTATAGAATTTGATTTGTTCATGAAGCCGTCTCTTCTGTGAGAAAAAATCTATTGTCGGAACGTCTGCCGAGGACAAGCAAAGACATATGAAACACGTCTGAATCACTAAACATTATGCTGGTGTCTAGTTTTTATGTTTATTCAGTATCAGAATCATTGTCACAAATTTCACCATCACCATTGTTACAATTTTCTTTGCTTTGTTGTATGTGTTATACTGTTTCTGTCTTTGTCACTGATCCTGATTAAGGAATCTTTGTTTTTAAACACCCCATTTTATTACAGTCACTTTTTTATTACACCACTGTCTTGTTATCATTTTCTGTGATTGTTCTTGTTGTTACAAATGGGGTTTTGGCTGTGTGTTTGTAGTGTCTGCTTTTTCTGGATCACAGGAAGACTAGCGGTCGCTAAGGCGTCAACTAATGGGGTTCCAAATAAAGAAAGAAAGAAATCACTCAACTGATGGAAAATGAAGCAAATGTTGAAATGATTTAACCACGTCTATGATAAAGACTGCCTTTCTCTGTTGAGTTAGCTTCTGCAGTTGAATGCTGATTTCACACTAGCCTACGTTGTGATATAGTGCACATAAATGTACACAGAAATACAATAAATACCATCAAAGGCAGACATTGATTGACAGTTTATATTTACTTTTCTGGGGAGGCTTTCAGGGTGCAGCTGGCACGCCAGGGGCCAATGACACAGATTTCGACTTATTATCCTGACCCTCCCAATCTTTATCTGTTTGATGCTGACCCAGCATTCTCTAATGTGTGTCTCTCTCTCTCTCCCTGACGCCCAGGCTTCTCTGGGAACTGTGTGGGATGCGGCGAGAAGGGATTCCGCTACTTCACCGAGTTCTGCAGTCACATCAACCTGAAGCTCAACACGCAGCCCAAGAAACAGAAGCACTTACAGTATTACCTCTACCGGAATGCCCAGGGGATGCTGGTCAAGGGCTCTCCCATCTGCTGGAGAAGTGGAGGTAACCCCTCCCCCCCACTGCACCGAATCTAATATGAGGTCCCGCCTGCAACAGGCAGGGCCAATGACAGACTGTTCTGTTACTGTTACCTGCAGTTAAAGGAATGTCCTGGGCCATTCTTTTAATGGTGCAACCGGTAAAGGCACTCGCTTGGAGTGCAGGTCACTCATCGCGGCAGGGGTTCAATCCATGGCTATGCCAGCCCGGCTCTGACTGGGAGTCCCATTTGGGGGCAACGATTGGCTGTCCGCTCCAGGGGGAGATGGAGGGAAAGCCGGCACGAGCTCACTGCGAGCAAAGAAAGCATCTGTGTGGGCACGAATAGGCAAGTTCCGTCTCGAAGGAAGCGGTTCATTGCCGGCCAGGGGGTAGTGGCTGCTCCCGTAGTTGTGGGCGGCAGGCTCATGGGGGAGGGTAAGTTGAAGAAATAGAGGGTACAATTGGCTGCCAAATTGGGAGAAAAATTGGGAAAAATCTGAAAAAAAAGAAAAAGAATACCCTAAGTTTATTATGGGCATTCACTGTTTAAAATACATCAAACATGTATGTGGCATGGAGAAGATATGGTGACCCTTTGCACAAATAGGTTTTAGCATTTTGAAGCTTTGGTTAGCCTTGGCATAGCTGTACCGGGGAAGCTTAATGACAGTGGCTTGTTTTTATTTGCATGCTCTCTATATATATTCTAGCTCAACATTGGTCCAAGCCCCAAAACATTGGACTGATTACTTAATTATGGAGTAAATTAGTTAGTTAATTAGTAACATAGCCATAGTACATCTCCCGTTAATGAGGAGAAGAAAAACTATTCTACATAAGTTTTACAAATGCAGCTTACGCTGTAATAACATATGCTGATTGTAGTATCTTTGAAAGCTAAAGCAAGAATAGCAATCTGACTGTTAGATGCTAGGAGCTGTGATGAAGTAAGAATATCTTTAAATGGAGACACAGTTTCATTCTGAATAATAGCCAGCAAGTCTGATAGCTTCCAAGCAGCTGTAATGCAGTTCACATTATTTTGGAATATGTCATAGGCTATTGAATGCATATCAGCTTTTTCTTCATGGAGGTGAAGTGGGTGTGTTTCTGAGGTAAATCATATCTACATTTTACATTTTAAGCATTTAGCAGACGCTCTTATCCAGAGCGACTTACAAGATGTGCATTAATACAAGGTAAGAACATATCTCAACCAGGAGTTTGACTGAAAAAAGAAAAGGTAAACAGTGAAATATTCCTTGGTCAAGAACATTTGCATTTGTTTGTGGATTACAGACAGCAGATCGAGACAGAGCACGTCGAACAACGGTCTGGGTCACATGACACCAGAGCTTTCCCTGCCCGCGGAGCTAACGTCAGCCACAGGCCAGAGCGCAGGTACATGCTTGGGATTCAACCCGTAACAGTGGCCAAACTAAAGCCTGGATTCAATCAACGTTTGTCCTAAACTTTGATCACCAAAAACCAAAAGAGTTTACGGCAAGCATTTATACTGTGTCCCCCGGTTCAGTTTCAGAAAGAATTGTAGTCCGGACACTAACTTGTAGTGTCAACTTTTCTAGTGTCGATCACCAAAATTAACTCGCCAAATTGTGTTTGTGAAGAAAGCAAGTAACACTTGAATTAATGAGTAAGTCAAGGTTAAGGACAAATGTTGATTGAATCCAGGGCAAAGTCTTAAATCTTCTTGTCAAGCGAGTGAAGAATGTAACAGTGCAGAATAGTACATAGACCTGTGTAGGTCAGCTACCTGTTCGTGCACCTTAAGTTGTGCAGGATGTTCTTTGACTGTGTTCCTGTGTTTCTCTTGGGCAGCTGGCCTGTCTGCGGACACATCCGCCCCCTCTTGTGCAAGGAATGCCCCCCATGCCCTATTGACCAATGGCAGAGACCACCTCATGTCCCATCATCCCTCACACTCATCCGGCCAGGCGTCCCAGGGCCCCAGCAAGTCCTCTGTCACAGGTACCCCCGCCGATATCATGGCTCACCTCCCCCTCCCCCAAACATCACCTTACCCAAACATCAGTCACCCCACATCAACCCAAATCCCAACCCCCCCTCCCCCTCCCCCTCCGCCTTTTCCACTCTCAGGACAAACACCGCCCCTGGGGGTCACTAAAACCCTGAGAGGTACTAATTTAACGCCTCTCCTAGAGTTGTTTCCCTCTGCGGAGCCATCCCACCCCCAAACACACACACACACACACACACACATACACTCCACATCCCCATCACCCCACTCCACTGGACTTCACACTTCACTACAGGAGACCCCCTCACCCCCCCTTCCTTAACTGCTCCAGGAAGAGCCCCTTTGCATTGTTTGGCTCCTTTACTGTCTCCTCTGTTGAAAAGGCTTTGGTCCTTTCATTGCGCCGCACTAAAAGAGGTTCCCGTCGGCCCCCTCTCTCCCTTTTCAGAACGCCGCTGCAATAAAACCCCGCCTGCAAAGGGCCCCCTCTGTGTTGTTGTGGAATTAAAGGCTTCCTTCCTGAAACGTCTCAGCTCCTAATTATCATTTTTATCATCGGCACTTTATGTTTTTTCGTGGGGTTTTTTTTGGTCTGTTTTTGCATGCAAACAGGGTTTTGTTTTTAGTACATATCAATTACTTGACTTTACAATCGTGTCTGTGTTTACATGCGTATGTGTGTGTGTGTGTGTGCATAGGCAGTATATATATTTTTTCTTTTATAATCCATTATATATTTATTTTAATATTATTTTATTGCTAATATTGTAATGTATTGTATTGTATTGTATGTGTTGCCCGTATATTTATATCATCTTGTTTTGATTTGTGTAAAGAAATGTGTATCATCTTTTAGGCTCCATAACAAACTCAGCACCCCCCAAGAAAAGACACAAGAGCTGGTCATCAGAGTCTGCTTTGGCCTCAGAGCTCTCCAGCAAGACCACCTCCACAGCAGCAGCCAATGACAGAAGAACAGGTAGGGAGTTTATTCAGTGCGAGAACCAGCCTCTCTTGTCTGGCTCATAACCTTACAGTACTATGAGCCTGACCAGGCAGCTCATAACCTTACAGTACTATGAGCCTGACCAGGCCACTCATAACCTTACGATACTACAAGCCTGACAAGGCCACTAATATCCTTATGGTGATACAAGTCTGACCAGGCTGCTCATAACCTTATGGTAATATGAGCCTGACCTTGCCACTCATAACCTTACGATACTACAAGCCTGATCAGACCACTTACAACCTTATGGTACTACAAGCCTTATAGTACTACGATCACGTCTGTTTGTACCACAGACCCAGGAACAGAAATAAAACAATAATAGTACATTTTATTTATAAAGTGCTTTTCCAGACACCCAAGGCCACTTTACAGGGAAGCCAGAATAAGACACACAGTACAGATGAGAATAAAATAAATAATAAAGAAATACAAATTTTAGAAATGTTTAGAATGTGAAATGTTTAGAGATGTCACAAAATACTTTTGTTGAAATTGATGATGATTATTTTATTTCAACTCAATTGGGTGGGACAGATTGTGGAACAGTTCTGACCTGAGACAAGGTTAATCCTGGATTCTGCGTGCATTGCATTTGCAGTGCTTTTTCAATCATGTTGTCCTGTTGTATTGATGTCCATGCACAATTCCTGGTTTGTCATGCATTGAGAATCGCTCCGTATGTTTCACGCTTGCCCAGCAGATTATGAGACCCAAACGTGTGTCTCTCAGGGGTCCTCGCTGCAGCCCCAGGGCATGTCTGTTACAGTGCCTGAACAGCTGCTGCACACCTGCAGACTCCAGCCTGTCATTTTCAAAGGTAACTACTAATGTCACCACTGATCCAGACATGGGAGGTGTCTACCTTACTTTCGTGAAATACACTTGCTTTTAAATACTTTGGCTCCCTCATAATTAAAACACATTTTAAATGCAGATGAGAAGTGCTGTGTTTATGTGCATTAAATTCATTTTGTGAATTTAAATTTAAAGTATACTGGGATGCAGAAATTTAACCTGTATGCTTTACACACTTGGAAGTTCACAAAGGTGAAGGCGACAATTCAAAGAGGGGATTCAAACATAACTATGAGACACAGAGAAGCGGTTGAATAGCGAGAGGTAGAGTGTGTCAAATACGTCGCACTTCTGCGATCCACCCTCTGAAATTCTGACCAATGTCTAACCTGCCACATCCCCGACATGGTGTTCACTGCTATCTACAGTAAGTGCTGTTGCTATAGATGGTAAGAGGAGTGATAGCTTCTTGAGATCTCTCAAGACTTGACCATCAGGGATTCCGATGTTCTTGTTTGCCCCCTGGTGGTCAGTCTGTGGAACCGCAGTGGATTGTAACTCCTGTGCGTTTCTCAGGACACGGGAGCTTGCCGCCTATGTGTGGGAACGTGAGCGAGGTCAGGGTGAGCTCCCTGTTGCAGGCCTGCTACAGGAGCTGCCAGGCCCTGCCTCGGGTGTACGAGCAGTACAGGGCCACGCCTATCCAGCCCCTCTCCACAGAGATGCAGGTCCTGCTGACAGTGTACTACCTGGTGCAGCTGGGTGAGTCAGTTATCCATCCAAATATAATCCAAATATATACGGGATGCATTTTATCACATTTTCAAATGTATTTCATATATTACAAATCATATGATTTGTCTGTTACTTGCATAGGTTCATAGGTATTGAAATACCTAAATATTTATATTTATATTTTAAAATATTTTAAATATTTAAAAAATTATAAATATAGAAAATATCTATATTTAAAGAAATGTATGTCATTTTAGTGAAAGAATATAGACAATATATTTGACCACATCAAAATAATAAAAAAAATATATATATACACACAGTATATACCTATGTATATACTTATGTTCTAGATTTCACTTTCAAATATGTAGGATAACATGGACGTATATGTTATAGACTGAATTATTTGATGTGGACTTAATCATTCCTTGCAGGTTTACAAATGTTTTACAAAATGGACAATCTGTGTAAATATTTCACCAGTTGTCTTTGCTTCCGATTGGTCCTACCAATGTCAGGTGACCCCAGGAATGACATCTGATTGGCTGGTGTCTCTTCTCCTCCCCAGGCCCTGACCAGGTTCCTCTGATGGAGGACCTGGAGCAGATCTTCATGCGCTCCTGGCGCGAGTCGCACCTGTCGGAAATCCGCCAGTGCCAGCAGCCCCAACCCCACCCGTCCCAGCTTCCCCCTGGCCCCGCCCAGCCCGTCAGTGCCACCCAGCTGCCCTGGCTGGCCAAGCTGGCCACCAGCTCCTCTGGGGATGGCGTCCTGGTGCTGGATAAGCCCGCCTCGCTGGCTGAGGGGATGAAAGAGACCTTCCGTAGTCTGATGGAGGGAAAACTGTCCCAGACCAACTATGTGGTCATCATCTGCACCGCCAAGGGCAGGGACACTGAGTCCTGTGTAGTGGTGACAGGTGAGTGTGTGTGTGTGTGTGTGTGTGTGTGTGTGTGTTGAGAGTGTGTGTGTGT
Source organism: Aldrovandia affinis (assembly GCA_029706075.1). NCBI lineage: Eukaryota > Metazoa > Chordata > Actinopteri > Notacanthiformes > Halosauridae > Aldrovandia > Aldrovandia affinis. The sequence continues at coordinate 3,254,707 of JAINUG010000027.1, read as the reverse complement.
GTGTGTGTGTGTGTGTGTGTGTGTGTATGAGAGTGTGTGTGTGTGTGTATGTATGAGAGTGTGTGCATGTGTGTGTGTATGAGAGTGTGTTTGTGTTTGTGTCTGAGAGTGTGTGTGTATGAGAGTGTGTGTGTGTGTGTGTGCGCACGTACTGGAGTGTGTGTATATATGACAGTGATTGTGTGTATGTGTGCGTGTGTGCGTATCATTGTGTGTGTTTTAGAGTGTTTGTTTGCCTGTGTGTGTTTGAGAGTGTGTGCATGTGCATAATAATGAGAATGTGTCTGTATGCTTGTGTCTATATGAGAGTGTGTATGTGTGTGTGGTATGTATGTGCATGTGTGTGACATATCACTGTCAAGGCACAAGGCAGTCAGTAATAAATGTCCTTTTTTAACAGTATTGTGTTTTGGTTAGTATTGTGAACAGTGAATGATGGGCCCTGTGGCTGTGGTGTCTCCCTCACAGGAAGGTACCAGGCCAGGGCTTTGGCTGAGAGCATGCTCACCCCCAGCGACAGCACCAAGGAGATCAGCTACGAGCTGGCGGCAGGGAAGGCAGGGGAACTGGGGGTTCTGCTGCGATCTCTGGGCTCAGGTAAGACTGACAAGCATTCTCAAGAGAGGGAAGCTTATAATGATAATAATAACAATGGATTGCATCTATATAGTGCCTTACAGTGAAGGGGGTAAACTCATGTCAATCACTACCAATGTATAGTATCCATCTGGGGTGTGCATGGTTAAAATGGGTTAGCCTCAAACGTTCACCACACATCAGCTGGAGAGGGGGAGGGGCATTATTGAGCCAGTTAAACTGGGGGATGATTATGCGGCAGATTGAGATTGCTTGGTTTGGAATTTGCGCGAGGTATTGGCTATCTGCAGTTATCTGCTTGGCCCACAAGGAGGAGCGCCCCCTACTGACCCACCAACTACACTTCCAGCAGCAACTTATTTTTCTCAAGAGATATCCTGTCGAAGTACTAACCAAGCCCAGCCCTGCTTAGCATTTACATTTTTACATTTTACATTTTAGGCATTTAGCAGACGCTCTTATCCAGAGCGATTGACAAAAAGTGCATTTATACATGGTAGGATTAAACACGGTTAGTGCAAGAGGTCAGTGTAGTAACCCTGTAATAGACATCATTGTTGGCAGTTGCACACCGTACCTGTAACACAGGGAAAGAAAAGCTCGTTTACATTTTTTATTGTTTTTATTCAAACATGTAGACAGTGGTGATGGCAGTTAATGAATGTATAGAGTCAGTGGTTATGGAGTCATAACTTCAATCGCGAGGCAGGATTATGGTGCAGGGTGGTATGGCTGCTGACAAGTATGAGGCAAAGAAAAACAAAACCACTTGTCTTTGTCAGATGGGGACGTGGACACCCTGCTGGATAAATTCGGGCCGGAAAAGAATGTCCTTTCACCGCTGTCCAGCAGTCCAGAGTGCTCACAGGAGAACGCCAAAGCTACCTGCACAGGTAAGAGACACACGGGGCTTCGGCCGACATTCCATTCCATTAATAATAACCAGCGCCTGGATGTCTACTGGGGTTATCACACTGGGTCATCGCAAAATGGGCTCAGACTGCTATCAGCCATTTTACCCCTCTGAAGTACTAATATATGACTCATAGTAGTCTGAGCCCCTTTTGCGATGGCCTAGGCCTGTAGACCCCCCTACCCCCGAGGAGCATTCACTATCAGATCCAGTTAGTACACATGCAGTAATTGCCCTTCGGGGATAAATCAAGTTTTTTTAATTGAATTTGAATTGAATTGAATTACACATGCAGTAGTCAACACGGAATATCACCAATTTTACCAGACCGTCAGTAAAACACACATGTGGTCACACAAATCACACTTCAAATATTACAGTTTAATAAGCACAGGGCTCCTTACAACACTGCATTTTTTTCCACTCTGTGCAGAGTTCCGGGCAGATTGGCATGATGTCCGGCCCGTCCAGCTGGCGGTGGCCCGGAAGCTTCTGTCCCACGTGTGCGCTATCGCTGACTCCAGCACCCAGAACCTGGACCTGGGCTCTTTCCACAAGGTGGAGTTCCTCATCTTCACTCCCCCCTCCGAGGCCACTTTTCGGCAGACCGTCCTGCACCTATGGAACTCAGGTGGGCCCCTCTCTCCTCCACCAGTCACAGCCTTTCGTGGTCACATGTGACTGCTTACCATGGTAATAGGGGCCTTGATTCAATCAATATTCGTCCTTCGCTGTAACCCACAGTTAAATGTAATTGTTGTTTTTGTTTTCTTCACAAATAGTTTGGCTACTTCAGAAAAATCTTTTATCTTTTTTATCTGTAGTTAATCCGGTAGGTAAATTTGTAGATTGGAGATATTGGGAAAAACATCCATAGTGCATAGGTAGAAATTATCCCCACAGTTTAAAAGCAAAACATGAACATGGATCTGCTGATTTCATATGTATTCCTCACACTATTTTCCATTTTTACAAACACACCCTGTGCATACTATATTTTTAAGTTATTTGTTATTACATTTTTAACCTTGATTCATGGCAAGTTGGCTGGCCCATTAGCAATTTACACTCCAAGCAATTAACAGTCATACCCCCGCTGAATCGTAAGCAGTCTTTTTGTTTCATTATGGCTTCATATTGTGCCATTTTGTGTGTTGTGATGCAGCAAGACTGATTCTCCCCCCCCCCCCGAGGGATAATGAAGTTCTTAATCATTGTGATGCAGTGCTGTAGCACCCCCTGGTGTTGATTATCCATTATGGCGCTGTGTTGCAGGTGTACTGAGGGAGCTGTGCTTGGACAAACAATGCCTGACTCTGAAGGAGGCCGAGCAGTACGTTGTTAAACTGGACCCAGACGCCCAGGGCAAGATCAATCAATTCATCCAGAATTCGAAGAGGAACCCCTACACCCTCTTCATCCTGGTTCATGACCACGCCCACTGGGACATTAGCAGGTAGGCATGAGGAGACACCGAGGAGCGTATTGATGAATCGGAGAACATCCCTTTACAAGGCATTTGCTCTTGTAGAGGGCACCGAGACATTTGTCCTTAACTGTGACTTACAAATAAAGGCCAGAGTTTTTTGTTCAAAAACTCAGTTTGGTGAATTCAGTGGTCACCAAAATTAACTCACCATGCTGTTTGTGTAGCAAAAAACATACATATGGGTCTATATGTAAGTACAAAATAAGGACATATGTTGATTAAATCCTGGCCCAGTTGTCGCTTTTTCGATCTATAAAATGTCATGTATTTATTACTGCCTTGATGCGATGATGTGCACTTTTAATTGCTTTAATTTCAAACATGGTTCACTCTTAAAAAACGATCTGTTTTGCACCAGCCAAAGTTTGTTGTGCTTAGCGATACCAAAGGGGAGTTAAAACGTTAAAACGTCACGCGGATATGATTTATGGTGATTTAGCGTGACCACAGTCCGTATCTCTTATCTGTTTGCTGGTCCTGTTGAGTGACATCACTGCTGTTCTTCCAGCAGGGCATTCCGTGGGGGCGACCCTGGTTCTGGGGTGGTGGACGGCCTGCTGAACTGCCCTGAGGTTCGGGATGCCACAAACATCCTCACCCTCCACGTCACCTCGTTCCCCTACGCCCTCCAGACGCACTGCACCCGAATCAGCCCCTACAACGAGATCCACTGGCCCTCCGCCTGCAACATCGTAAGCGTTCACTGCTCTTTCCACACGCCCGGCCCTAAATGGATGAAAATGTTAATCCGACTAATGAGCTATAATGACAAAGTCATCAGATTGTGATGTAGCCGGTAAAATTGTTCATAATTAAGGAACATATTAATGGGATTGTTATTAGTTATAAGGTAGTGTCCAGAAGATCTCATCATTGCTCTGTTTTTTGTTTCATTTAGGTTTTAATAATGTGACTTAATAGCTGTTTCACATAAAAGGTTAAAAGGTTCATTACAGATGTGAGACTGACCTTTCAGTATAGATGTCACAATAGATACGATGCGCTATGTAGAGGTATGCCATCGTCAACGCCCATCTTTCAAAATCACACATATCATTTTTATTTTTTATTTTTTTATTTTTAACTATTGAACTCATTGCTCTACTCTGATAGAGGTAACACATTTAGTATCTGTACTTGATTCTGTGTGACTCTACTTGTTTGTCTGTGTGTGTGTGTGTGTGTGTGTGTGACTCTTGTATTTCTGCTACAGGGCATGGATCTGTACCATGAGAAGACCAAGTACTTTGGGGTTTCAGAGTTCTTGGAATCAACGCGCTCGGGGAATGGGCAACCCCTGCTGCGATACGACAGCTCCTTGGAGAACATGGCCACCGCGCTGGGGGAAAGGTGACTGTCTCCATCTCTGGTCTGGTACTGACAGACTGTGTGAACACTGTGCATTTCCTTAATTACCCCTGGGAGAAAGCTGTCCATTGAATGCACATTAAATTCTAATGATGATCATATCGAGCCGATCTTATCCACTTACACTGAAATATTGTCAGTACCCAGCTAGTCAAATAACTTTTTAAAACATTTATTTAATTGGGTTTTGGGAAGTGAATTTGTTGCATTGTAAACACATCCAAATGCTTCCTGGACCTATTTACAACATAGCAGGAAAGTTGTGGTTTGGGGATGGTAAGAAAAGGTAGAAAAAAAGACAATGTTGTTATTTACCACAACCTTACTGTAACATTGTAAAATTTGAGCTACCTGGGTATTGCTACCTGGTGTTTAACCCAGCTAAGGTTTAACAACTTGACTCCAATCACATGAATTTCACATGTGAAATGTCCAAAAAACACACGCACTCTATATATGTGTAAAACTAAATATCACATTGATCACATGAGATATACATGGGCAGTATATGGCATACATAGAAACGTGTGGTATTTCATGTGATTTCCCCATAAGGGAACATCATTTTCACCCCAATCACCACTGTACCAGTACCTGCTGTGCATTTGCTCATTCAGAATGACCAAACCATGACCCCCCCCATCCTCCCCCGGTGCAGGTTCCCCAAGCTGCACAGCGCCGTGATCCGCACCTACATCCTGATCCGCCACTACACGCTGGCGCTGATGGCCGTGTCGGGCCGCGCCCAGCTGCAGAAGCACACGTCCGTGGAGACGCTGGAGATCGTGCGCGGCCTGGTGAGCTCCGCCCACCGCTGCCCCGCCCGCCACGGCTACATGGTGCTGCTGCGCGTCCCCTCGCCGCCGCTGGCCTCCGTGGCCTATCAGCGGCTGCGGCAGGCCCGGGAGAGCGTGGGCCTGCAGGACCTGTTCGAGATCATCCTGGGCAACCCCGACTCGGCCCTCTCGGTGGGCGAGCCCTTCCTCCGTCAGCTCAAGGTGCCTCGCCTTTTCTTTTCTTTCAGTTTGGGTTTGACATTTTTCAGCTGAGATCAATGTCCTTGCTCATGTAGATGCAAACTGATGTACCCATGCAAGATATTAGCTTTGAACTTCAGGGGCAGTGTCCAACCAAATGAAACCTGCTGAATGCACTGTAATATATTGTAAGTATATGGACATTTGGGGAAATATAACGATAAATATCTTTGACAGAATTTTTTTTTTTTTTATTTTTTAATCGACAAAGGTCTTTTGGACCAAAACGTTGGTTTCAATAACTGAAGTTTAGCAAGAGTTGCTAGTGTGCAAGAGTTTTCATCAAAAGAATATTGCAATATCTGAAAACGGCAGTAATTTGTATGTTTGTCCATATATCGTAACGTTTCATAATATCTATTCTGATCTTTATAATACATTTAATTTCCATAAGAGTAGTTGTGTAAGGCTATCATTGTGTGAGGATAGTTTATTCCAGGATAAGGCTTCAATTGGATGTACCAATCATGTTAGAGTGTGACTTCTCGGTCAAATCATATCAATCTTGTTATTTTCATATACTCACTCAACACTTTTGTTCTACTTTAAAATAATAATATTTGCTACTATTCACTATTATTATTATTATTATTATTATTATTGTTATTACAAATATATGATTTATTTTTATACTTTTCTGAATGGTTGATTAGGGGTACAATTATTTTTCAGGTTTTAGAGAAATTGTAAAATACAAAATTTTCTCTGTTGTCCTGTTTTATGATTTGGTAATAACTGTACGGCTCTGTGTCTCTCCCAGGTGTGGCTAAAGATACAGGACACAGACTGGGTCCCACGCACATACCTCGAGCTGGAGGCCCTCCCCTGTATCGTCATTTTTACTGGACTGGACCCACAGGGCGAATCACTGCCCAGGTCAGGCTGCTTCTCAAAGCAGAAGCCATTCTACCAGGCCAATTCTGTCAGAGTAGTACTAATTGCTGTGCTCGATTGAGTTCCAGAGCAGGAAAGTGCTTTATCACCAAGCATCAGAGCATAGCATTTAGAGACAATACACAACAGCTGCGCACAAGTCACAGTCACAGACAATAAAACAGGATACATGAAAATAAGGTCACAGTAACATATGTCGTTCAGGGGCAATAAAACATTGTGTTACTGTAGAGAAATGTACAGCTGTCAAGTGTCACTAGTAACAGATGGTGTAGTATTTTTCCTAAATCTCTCGTTAATGGCACTATGAACCCATTTCTAGAAGAGCTTTGTCAACTGACCTGTTTTAGGAAACTGGAAAACTTGACAAAATACAATTTTAAAAAGTAATTGCTGTGAAATACTATTTTCTAAAAAGTCCATATATTTACAGTATACTGCAGTATATTCCATTTCCTTAAAGGTCTGTTGAAGGAAAAAAAAAAAAAAAAAAAAATGGATTTTTGTGTTTAGTAAAGGAAGAGAGAAGCCATCCCTACATGCTCTCTGTATGGTTGAAGTGTCTCAGCTCAGTGAGATGGTTTCCCCACCCCCCGCTCCCAGGTCTTTGAAGTACTGCGACCTGCGTCTGACCAGCTCCTCCCACCTGCTGCGGACAGCCCTGGAGCAGGAGCTGGGATTGGCCTCTTACCTGGTGAGGGCGGAGACTCAGGGGGAACGAGTGGCCATCAGCGACCTATCGGAGAGCGAACCCGAGAAGCTGAGCAGCACTGACAACGAGGAGGAGGAAGCGGTGGCAGACAGTGAGTACTTGTTTATTTTTTTAACTTTTGTTGTATTATTTCTTGCATTTCTTTAAAAAACGTTTTTTGTATAAAACTTTTCCAATTAGTATATCTCATATAGTCTCATATAATATGCATTTAATATGCATTCGTAATCATATTATACAGGTATAAAGGATGGTTTGTCATTATGCTTGGAACACCAGGCGTCAGAAAAAATGCTCTCGTCGAATCAGTCAAATCAGTGGAATCCCGTGAGTGTGTGAATGAGACTGTGAGAGAACTCGGTCCCATGTTAGCGGTCGTGTGTTTCATCACAGCTTCTGGCACGGCGAGGAGATGCCCCCTGCAGCGGCAGAGATCGCTCTCCCACGAGTCGGCCATCTCCACTCTGTCTTCCAAAACCTCAGGTAAGACTGGAGAGGGGCTGACAAATGCAAAACCAGCAGCAGAGTCTTTAGCTTCAGGGCTCCCAAGCTTTGCAATGACCTTCCTCAGATCACACAGGAAGCAGAAACTTCCTGTACGAAAAAACGGGTCTGTTGTCCAGATTGCCTAGGTCATTGTCTCCCAACCCAGGTCCTGAGGGCACACTGTGTGTTGGATTTTGTGCCAATTGCTTCTAATTAATGGCTGTTGATTAAATACTAATCTCAGCATGACTGACTGAATTAAATCTTTCGCAAATAGATTGACCTCGTAACCATATTTAAGCTTTCTTGAAATAATATTTTTTCTTGGGGAACAGAATTTAACTTGTCCTTGCATTTCCATTTACAATGCTGACACAGAAACTGTCCTTAAGGAAGATCAATATATTTTATAAATCTGTTGTCACTTCGTGTACATGAATGAAGATGTTTTAACAGAAGCAGTCAGAAATTTTCAGACAACATTTTATTTGACAAGCGGCACGGTGGTGCAGTGGATAGCGCTGTCACCTCACAGCAAGAAGGTCTCGGGTTCGAATCCAGGCCGGGGGCCTTTCTGTGCGGAGTTTGCATGTTCTCCCCGTGTCCGCGTGGGTTTCCTCCGGGTACTCCGGTTTCCTCCCACAGTCCAAAGACATGCACGTTAGGCTAATTGGAGAGTCTAAATTGCCCATAGGTATGAGTGTGTGAGTGAATGGTGTGTGTGCCCTGCGATGGATTGGCGACCTGTCCAGGGTGTATTCCTGCCTCTCACCCGGAACGCATGCTGGGATAGGCTCCAGCCCCCTGCGACCCTGACCAGGAATAAGCGGCTTAGATAATGGATGGATGGATGGATGGATGGATTTTCTTTGACCATTATTAAGGTTCTGACCCACAATATGGCTCCCCTGGACATCAGGACCACATTGATAAGAATTTGGGTTAATGAGGTTTACAACTGTCGGTCCTCTCACCTTGCAGGGAGTGGAGACCCCCCTGTCCTGGAGCAGACCAGCCCCCCCGCTCCCCCCTCAGTTCTCCCAGCCGGACAGCAGCGTCCCCGACACAGATGGGCCCCGCCCGCCACAGGGCCGTCCAGGGTCCGCAGAGGAGGAGAACAGCGCCCCCTGTGGCACGCCCCAGAGCGGCGGCGGATCGTCCAAGCCCGCCTCCTCCTCCAGCTCCTCCTCCTCCTCCACCCGGCCCCCATCTCCCTCCTGCCCCTGGGCCCACGGTCGCCACCAGCCCCCCCTGGTGTTCCTGCCCAAGGCGTTGTATGACCTGGTGGCCTCCGCCGACGCCAGCGGCCTGCCCAAGTCCACCTTCCTCCTGCCGCACGCAAGCGTGGAGTGGGCCGGATCCTTCCGTCCGCCGCTCAGCAAGATCATGACGGGCACCGAGCAGTCCCTCTACTACCGCCAGTGGACCCTGCCCCGCCCCCAGCACATGGACAGCACCAACCGTGCCACAGGGCGTCCGGACAACTTCCACCCCCGTCGGCTTCTACTCAGCGGGCCCCCGCAGGTGAGCCGCTCCCCGAAAACACAGCTGTATCAACGACATACCTCTGACAGGAGAACCACCAGGAGAACGTGTTATAGCAGGGGTGTCAGACTCCAGTCCTAGGGGGCCACAGTGTCTGCTGGTTTTTGTTATGTTTCAGCACTTAAGTGATTCATTTAAGTAATTAATTGGCTAAAGACTCCATACACCTTGTTTCCAAGGCCTCAATTGGCTGCTGGTTGAAGGGAAAGCACAAAAACCTGCAGACACTGTGGCCCTCCAGGACTAGAGTTTGACACCCCTGTGTTATAGTTTCAGGGATGGAAATAGCACTCCCAATACATTGATCCATCCCATGTTTTACCTGCTGCAGGTGAGCAACCTGGGTGAAATCAGTTTGTAAAACAGGGTTAGCCTCAGATAAACCTGCCAACATAACCAATATTTTATAATCAATCATATTACTCAGTGAAGGTGAAGGTGGCGATTCACAATGACAATTCAAACATAAACTATCAGAATATTCAGTGTAGCAGTAGAGTTTGCAGATCTGGATATGCGGCCGAAGATTCTGCCATTGAATGGACTCCCTCTCTCTTCATAAGAGACACATACATTTCTAACTGTTCTCTAACTTTCAGGTTGGAAAGACAGGGGCGTATTTGCAGTTCCTGGGCATTTTATCACGGATGCTGATTAGACTAATGGAGGTCGATGTCTATGATGAAGATGAGATCAACTTAAGTGAGTACCTGCAATATGGGGTCTCTCATTATTCTATTCATTTCCTGTTTCAAGCCAAGTCAACCGACCAGTCAGAACGCATTGTTACATTTTAGGCCTTTAGCAGACACTTATCCAGCTTACTTTACTTTGTAAACATTATACACACTCATTTTATACAGCTGGATATTTACTGAAGCAATTCAGGTTAATAACCTTTTTCCAAGGGTACAACAGCAGTTCCCCACCTGGGAATCAAACGTGCAATCTCTGAGTTACAAGCCCAGTTACCTAACCACTGTACTACACTGCCATCCTGCTCTGTCTTTTCCTTAAGTGGTGTCTCGTTTGGTTGTTCATGTACTCCAGGCATACAGCTGGAGACAGCTCAGTATCACCAGATGGACGCAGTTTGGCCAGACACAGAGGTGTTCAGAACCATGCCCTTCGACTACACAGTCCATGACCCCAAACACGAGGACATCAGTCCTGTGTATTCACCAAAGTTCACTCCCACTGGGAAAGGTGAGCATTTCTGTCCATTTGTTATTAGAAAAACATTTTCCAAGATAATTTTTAAGCAGGCATGCCGTTTGCACTGCACACTCAGTTAAATGATGTATGTAAAAATCTATCTGGTAATTAGCCCATTTTCACATTCTCTGAGCTGACTGTTGTACAGAATACCCCATTGCACAGCTCATACCTCGTATTTCTCATATCTCTTATCCCATATCTCATATCTCCTACTTCATATCTCATATGCCATACCTCATATCTGCTCTCCTCCCTACAGGAAGCTCCAGACAGCGGGGGGAGGTGTACCTGCATAGACGCACCACTAGGATAAAGCTCTCCAAATACGCTGCATACAACACCTACCACCACTGTGAGCAGTGCCACCAGTACATGGGCTTCAACCCCAGATACCAGGTGAGTACACACACACACACACACACACACACACACACACACACACACACACACATACACACAATTCCTTTCCTGAATCTTCTCTACCTTCTTCAGTTCCTAAGCATCACTTGGAAAATTTACCTTGAATTGTGGTCTTTCTAAAACCGAAACTAGAGCCGTGTTTCTCAATCCATTCCTACAGGGCCCACTGCCCTGTATGTTTTCATTCCAACCACCACTTAATCATGCTCAAGTGATCATTAACTGACGACCGATGCAGATGATAGGTTGGGAGCGGAGGTTGGAATTAACATTTCCAGGGCAGTGTGTCTTGTAGGAATGGATTGAGCACCACAACTGTACAATCGAAATTGATATTGTTAAAAAGCTGCACAAAATCATTTCAGGCCTGTAGTTTCTTATTTTTATTGACGGAACAAGCCTATCCATTGGCAGTTGAGGGAGTTTTATTTATGTTCTGTATTTTAAACATGAAATTACTGCGCAGAAATTGTGTCGGCTCCCCCCGTCCGATTTTTTATTCCCGTCACCCTAAAGGGCGCACACACATGTAAGCACACACATGGACACAAACATACAAGCACACGCATGGACACACTCATTCAAGCGCACATTGGCACACTGATGCAAGCTCACGCATAGGAGGACATTGTGTGAGGTGATCAGCAGTAGTTTAATGGCGGTTTGCCATCCTTTGTCCCTGTGTCTAGCTGTATGAGTCCACACTCCATGCCTTCACCTTCTCCCACCTGCTTCTGGGAGAGGAGATCCAGCTGTACTTCATCATCCCCAAATCCAAGGAGCACCACTTCTCCTTCAGCCAACCCGGTGGCCAGCTGGAGAGCATGAGACTGCCCCTGTGCTCTGACCGGGTACAACCACACCACATCGCCTCCACAGTCTCATTATACAACCGTGCTACATCACCTCCGTGGTCTCATTGTATGAACACATCCCCTCCATGGTCTCATCATTTGACCGCATAGTCTCATTGTATGAACACACCCCTTCCACGGTCTCATCATATGACTGCATAGTCTCACCATACGACCGCATAGTCTCATTATACGAACACATCGCTTCTGTGGTCTCTTTATACAACCGTATTGCCTCAACATACCAATGTATCACCTTGCCAACCATGCTCTCAATATACAGCCATGCCAACTCACTGTATAACCCTGCCACCATGAACTCATTATACCCTTAAAGAAAAATCACATTAATTCTGCACATCTGAATTTCATGTGACATTTCTCATTGTGGGTTCACTGGGGCCACATGTACTGAAAATGTACATTCACTACATCACAAAAAGTTTTTTTTCATTGGACATTTTTACATCACAAGTTTATTTTTGCCATTCATGTGGTTTTTCCTAGACCATATGGCGTAAACTTTGGTTGGTGTCGGGTTGTTGTCTAAAACCCAACTAGTAAAACCAGTAAGCAGAAAACGTTATTGCAATTTTTACAACTTTGCAGTAAGGTGAATAACAACACTATCTTTATCTCCAAACCACAACTTTTGAGCTACAATGTAAATATGTCTATGAAATGTTTGAAGGACATGTTTGCAATGTGACAAAATCACAAGAACACATTTCCAAAACTTTACGCAACCTAATTGTTACTGTAAGGGTATGACCAGACTGCCAGGCCTGGTTATGCAACCATGCAGCCATTGTCTCATTGTACGACCACACCACCGCTGTAACCAAGCAACCAAGTCATTTAAACTCGCACTGACTAAAGATTAATTTTCATTTCCCTGTCCCTCAGAATCCCGACTGCATCAAAAGCCCCATTTTCACCCCGACGACCGGCAGACACGAGCACGGCCTCTTCAACCTGTACCATGCCATGGACGGGGCCACCCACCTCCACATCCTGGTCATCAAGGAGTATGAGATGGCTGTCTACAAGAAGTACTGGCCCAACCACATCATGCTGGTCCTGCCCACTGTCTTCAACGGAGCTGGCATCGGTACATGGCTCTCTCCCCCCCGCACTCTCTCTGGGGTTTTCTGTCCTGTCGTGGTGCTTTTCTCTGGTAGGGACTGTTTCATGAAAGTGACTCAGACTTCCAGATTTAAACACTCGAAATGTAGGACAAGAGTTTATTATGAGGTGGGGGTTGTTGCTGATGATGTGATGTGATTTCTGTAATGCTGTATTTCGGGGGATTCTCTTTTTCTTATTATCCTTTTCTCATGGATATTTCTTTAACCAGGCAGGTTGACTGTAATAAACTGCCAACAGCAATATAATAAAAACAATGATCAAAAATACATGGCTGGGCTTCACTCATTGTAAAAAACAATTGGCTGTTCGCCCCCAGGGGGAGGAGGGAGGGTGAGCCAGCACAAACTCGCCAAGAAGTGCAAAGGATGTCTCCAGAAAGTAGGGGGCGAGTTCCGACGAGGCGGATCATTGCTGGCCTCGGGGGAATTAGCGAGACCCGGAGGACGGGTGGTGAGTTCATGGGGGAGGGCGAATCGAAATAAATAGATATAATTGGCCACTAAATTGGGAGAGAAAGAGGAAAAAAATCGGAAACAAAAAATAAATAAAATTTAAAAATGCAGGGCTACATGCAGGTACTGACATTAGACATGGAGAGACGTGATCAGGAAAACAATATCCATCATGAAACCTAATCCACATGTATATCTCTCACATTCACTTTGTCATTTTTGCCTGTGTTTAATCCCTCCCCTTCCCCTCCTGTGACCTCTGACCCTTCTGTGTAACCCTCTCATAGGTGCAGCCCACTTCCTGATCAAGGAGCTGTCCTATCACAACCTGGAGCTGGAGCGGAGCCGGCAGGGGGAGCAGGGCAGCCGGCCGCAGGACGTGTGGCCCTTCATCCTGCTGGCCGAGGACTCTTGCGTCATGTGGAACGTTGTGGACAAGGACAGCGAGAGGTGATTCTCTCCTCCTCACCTCATAGTCTATTCACTGTGCCGCTCCAACATGTAGACGGCCATCAAACCAACCCCCCAAGCGAGAGAACCGCACTGCTGTTGCTTGAATGCATCAAATGCAGCTACTAGATCGGTTACAACCCCTGGTCCTAGAGAGCCACAGGATGTGTTGGTCATCATTGTTATTCAACATTTAATTGATCGATTAAAGCATATTTTGACTGCACTGTTCACTCAACTCACCTCGTTTCTTCGGTCTGAACTGGTTGCTGATTTTAAGGTGAGAATAAAAACCAGCAAATCCTGTGGCTCTCAAGGATCAAGGTTTGAGGACACTGAGTTATCGGTTATGCGGTATAATGTTACAAAGCCCAACTTCACATAGTTATTATGTTATTATACATAGTTATTAGGCATTATACATTACTAAATAAGTACATTTTTTAGCACTAAATCTCCAGTATGTCAGAATGTCCACCGTTGCCCTGTTGAATGGGTGCTTCTCTGTAATCCGGTTTGAGTGTAGCCTTGAAACCGACCAGCTAAGAGCTAATGTTCATATTCTTTATATATCAATTTCCCATGTTCCTTTTCATTTCAAATTGGAATTTTCTAAAAACAAGAAAAAAGCTAATTGACTAAAGGCCTCTACATGCTTCTGTGTAAGCAATGGGACTGCAACGGCACATTTCTCTGCAACACCACATTTCTCTGCAACATGTTGCAGAGCACTTGGCAATACATACTTCTGCACAACCTACACAACATGGTGTCCTTACACTTCCTGAAGTTGGTTCATTTTATACCGTGTTGAACAAATTATGCTAGCTATCTATATCGTTAGATACTGTTAGCGAGCTTTATTTGGCCGTGATACCAGGTTGCTAGCTAGCTAGCTAGCTAGATATCGATAGTTTTTCTTAGCTAACGTTGACATAGATATATATACAGGTATGGTATGCAGCTGCCAACAACAATGTCTATCAGTGTATTACTTCACTGATCTCTTGTGTGAACTATGATTGTTCTTACCATGTATTAATGCATATCTAGTAAATCGCTCTGGATATATGCGTCTGCTATATGCTTAAAAAATGTTTTGTTAGTTGAATATTCTGCTCTGTTGTTTGACATTTTTTATATGTAATCAAGACAACACAAAACATCTGGATATTTGCAACCTTAAATATATAATTTAGAATGGCGTGAAGACAGTCGATTACATTTTGTAGAATCTCCGAGTTTAATGTACTGTCAAAATAGACTTTACAACCTTTGTACAAAACATCATGAAAGCAGCTTGTGTTTGAGCAACTCACCTTATAGCATTAAAATAATATAGTAAAATGGAACAAAGGAACCAGCAGACGACTCTTTAATGTTTGTATTAAGGAAAAGGAAGGATGGTCTTTTCTGTACTTTCACAGAATTAAAAAAATCGCTGCTTTTATCTTTCTCCCCTAATCTGGATGTCGCTCTGGATAAAAGCGTCTGCTAAATGCTTAAAATGTCAAATGTAAATAAATGCTTTACTAGCTCAACGAACTATGACCATGACAGCTCCGCCTCCATTCGCTAACCAACCAATCAATGCTGTGCAACATCTACGGGACATGTTACGAGTTAGATTTTTTTGCAGAGGAACACCCTGCATCATCAGAGGATGTTGTGTCGCAGTCGCGTTGCAGTCGCGCGAGCATGTAGAGGCCTTAAGGCTTATTATTCATTTCTCAGTTTAAACAATTGAAGCAAAAGCTTATAAGCCATAAAGGGGCAAGAGGTTAAGTCTAAAGTTCACTAATTCCTCTGCTATTAAATTTTCATGAAGAATCATAGAAGGATTATAATAACATAATGACATGTATTAACTTAATACTGAACTACTTAAATGCATGCCCTGAAATGCATAGCGTACAGTATCACGATAGACTTAATCTTATTAAATACATCTAAAATTGTTTCTCCATAAACCCTGCCCCCCCTTTCCCCTCTCCCCTTGGTCTTGCTGCAATGGTCCTCCTGTCCAGCGGGGGCACTGAGACAGTGGAGAGGAACGTGTCTCTGAAGCAGGTGCTGCAGCACATGGAGTCGTCCCCGGACGTGACGCAGTACGGCCTGTGCGGGCTCAGGAAGTGGTCCAGCCAGGGCTGCGGGCGGGGCCAGAACGAGGAGCCCTTCTCCCGCGGGCACCTGCACGACTTTCTCCTGCTGAACGTGGACCTCGCCCAGGATGTTCAGTACAACCTTAACAGGTCAGCCGAGGCCCTCATCAGACACTCAGTCATGTTCCCTACTAAATCAGTCGGGGAGGAGGCATGTTACCATACTGTTTAAATTGCCCAGTGGCACTCAGCTCAACTGGTCCTGGAGAGCGCCACGCGTCTCCTGGTTTCTTTAAAATCAAGAACCGTGGTGAGTTGAGTTAACGATCAGATCAGATCAGATCAGATCGATCAGATGCTTTAATTGATCGATTAAGTGCAGAGTAACAACGAAGACCAGTAGACCCTGCGGCTCTCCAGGTACCAGGGTTGAGGACCACTGACATGCCTAATGTCAGTGGCTGAAAATGGGCTGAATATGCACTATTTTGGTATAAACCATTTTCTTGAATTCTCTTTCCCCTGATTTTTTTATCCATCTTGTATTCAAGAGAATACGTTTATTGTAAGTCGAGAATGCTTGCTAATCTACGTAATAATCATTTATGAATAGTTTTTTAACAGGCAAGTAGAATAACAAGGAGAATTCCATTTTACCTCTGCCTCTTCGCCAGGTTCACCTGTGACGATGTGGACTTTAACCTGCGCGCCCACAGCGCCGGCCTGCTCATCTGCCGCTTCAACAACTTCAGCATGATGAAGAAGCAGATCGCCATCGGGGGCCACCGCTCCTTCATCATCAAGACAAAGGTCAGGGGTCAGGAGCAGGCCGCGTCCCACTATGAGTGTCTCCCAAGTCGCTCTTTTGAGTTTACGCTCTGATCTTGTTACCCTTCTCGCAGCATACCTTCTTCCCTTGGGAAACAATATTCATCAATTACAATGTTTTAGTTTTTTCCTCTTTGGATTTCACTCACTGCTTGTTAAGGATTGAGACATGCGCATACTTATTTTCTCCAAGCGTCATCATTTTCACATTTCTCTGGTTTATTCATTCCAGACCATTGCTAGTTTTATCAATGTAAAAACAACTAGTGGCTATAAAATATTAAATCACATTGCCGGTGTATTAATTTATATGCTGCTAACGGAAATCACTTGGACATTTTGAGGATTTAGTGATTTTTTTCCTTTACATTTAAAAATAATCGCCAACAGGAAAGGTTCCCTTTGCCTGTAGGACTAGCTCCTATTTGATCGGTGTGGTAACCATGGTAACTTCCGTAACTCCAGGTGACAGACGTGCCGACCACGGTGCCGGCCTCCCAGTACGTGTGTGCCCCTGACAGCCAGCACCCCTTCATGGCTGCCCCAGCCCAGCTGCTGCTGGAGAAGTACCTGCAGCACAGCAGCCAAACGCTGTTCCCCCTGGCCGCCAGCAACTCCAGCCATCCCGTTCTCTCTGTCGACTGCTACCTCAACCTGGGCCCTGAGGTGCTCTACCCTGCTCTGCTCCTTAAACTTCATGTTAAAGTTCATGTTGAATATGGACCAATTTAATTTCATTTGATTTTAAAAATACCATATGTAATATGTATGTGTGTGTCTGTGTGTATATACATATATATGTATATATATATTTCAAACATGCAATGTATTAGAGATTTATTTCTATGTTTTATTGTATATTGCTTCTGGTTTAGGGCTGGAACCATTCCAATTCAGTCAATTCAGGAAATTGACTGAAATTTAATACATGAATTTCAAAAATTGTCATAGAACATTATGGACATTTTTCAAGTCATTAATTGACAGCAGTCCGGTGGAGGTGCACACGTGTTTTCGGCTGGTGGTGTACTACGTTAGTAGTCTGGTGACAGGCCTGTGTGTGTGTAAGGTGGTGGTGGGGTACTACATTAGCATTGTGGTGATGGTGTGCTATGTTAGCATTGTGGTGATGGTGTATGTGTGTGTCTCAGGTGGTGGTGTGCTACGTCAGCTCACGGCCCCATTCCATCAACATCAGCACGGCAGAGCTGCTCTTCAGCGGCCTCCTGCTGTACTTCTGTGACTCCTTCGTCACCGCCGGCTTCCTCAAGAAGTTCCACTTCCTCAAAGGTAAGCAGCTTCCCAACCAAACCGATAACATTTTTAAAAACCTTTCTTAGCTTGTGGAAAGTTGTGAAAACATTGTGTTCCTGTGATTTTTGTCAGGGCATAAACACATCCTTAAAATGTTTCCTACAGTATAAATTATAAGTGTGATCTGGGTCTACAGTATTTGCAATGATGCTGAAAATTTGGTTTGGGGGTGTTACAAAAAATAAACATTGTAATAATGTTGCTATGACACTACAACGGCTCTTATATTGTCAAAAAAGACACAGCATAAGCGAGGGTGAGCATTGAAAGGGTGGCAGTAAGTACCTTACCAACAGCAGTGCCCCACCTGGGAATTGAACCGGCAACTTTTGCGTTACAAGCCCAGTTCCCTAGCCATTATACAACACTGCCACTCAACACTGTCAACATATACACATCACAATAGTAATTTATCACAATAGAAACAAAGAGCAGCACAGGACCAGGGTTGGGGTGTATTTTGAGTATGTGTATATAAGCGGGGCACAAAGGGCAGGATGGTGAGGGCTCTGTGTGTGTGTGCTCGGTGACAGGTGCCACTCTGTGCGTGATCTGCCCGGACCGCAGCTCGCTGCGCCAGACCGTGGTGAGGCTGGAGCTGGAGGACGAGTGGCTGCTCCGCCTCCGAGACGAGTTCCAGACCGCCAACGCCAAAGAGGACTGCCCCCTCTTCTTTCTCACAGGCAAACACGTCTGAACAAGCCAGGGGTTCGAAACAAACGGTTAGGACGTACTACTGCACCGGACTGGTCCAGGCTTGGATTTACCACAGGCTAACTAAATGTACAGCTCCTGCGTTGCTCCCGTCCTCCCTACCTCTTAACAATGGGAGATTTCCGGTTGATAACAGGAGTTTCCGGCGCTGTATTATAGTAGAGCTACCCGTCGCCATCATATTGTGCTTGGCCATGCCCCTTCATGAATATTCATAAGGTGAATCAAATTTGAACGTTTTGGCTTCAAACGCAGGGAGACAGCTTCCCATGGAGGAATGTGTGAACATTTCCACTGAAACTGCATCAAAACCTTTAACACCTTGCTATCCTGTTTGGCATTCCTCATTGCACCGATCTCCTGTTCAATTTTCCTGAAAATATTTGATTGCAGACACGAACTTAAGCTAGTCGTTGAGAACTATGAAAAAGCATTTTGGTAAAAAAAAAAAAAAACCTGCTTCTTATTAAGACAAAAAGGAGAAAAAACCCTTAATATTCAGTCTTTTAATTATAGAATAAGTGCAAAATGTTTTGTTATGATTTGTTGTGCCACAGAAGGTTGCTGAGATTTTTTTCAGTGCTCATTAAAACTGAACAGCTCAAGATACTATGTGTGCACTCTAATTAACCTACTTACAATGCACAAACTTAGTCAATCCAGTGCATGTTGTGATGTCACCAAAGACATTGCAATCAAGCAAGCCACAGTTCTGGTTTATACCACAGATACAAAACACAGTTTGTTATTTAGGCTTTCAAAGCTGTGATATTAATTGCCTTACATTAAGCCACATGCATTGGTGGAGTATTGTATCGGATACATGTATATAAACATATTTTTTAAATCACAACTCACAACACAATTAATTTTTATTTAACAGTGAAAGCATTTTTCTGTATATCATTGAATTAGCAAAGCCAAAGCAAAAATGCAATATGTGTATATAGGATATCCAAGATGTAAAGGGTAATTCTTTTTTGTGTCATGTAAAAAAAGTTGAGACATAATTGTGTTTGAGACTTATTGTCTGGTTATATTTTGTTCATTATTTTTATATTTACTGTCCTGTTTAATTACAGGAAAGCAAGCAATACCTATTTTCTATTACAATTGAAGTAAGAATTTCAGTTTTTATGTAAACTGTATATACATGTATAAAATATGTTGAAATACACTTCCAATGTGACAGCTTGTATTTATTTTTGATGACTTGACCGAAATCTAGATCTTTTAGTGGTGAACACACAAATTAGGCATTGAGTGTGGCATTGACAGCACTAGAGGGCGATGGTACTCTTCTTTTTTACCAACATTTATCTGCACCAGGAATGCTAGTCAAATATTCCACATGGTGCACTTCCTGTAGGATTGCTTTCTCTTTTTTTCTAAATGTTTAATCTAAATGCTGAACTGTGGACACATCTTGATTTCAAGCTATGCAGACAAATCATTTCAACTGTAATACTGTGTTTGGTATATGTAAAACCCAGAGTAATACTACAATAGAGATTGGCACTTAAAATAAGAGGCCAAATCAAATAATATCTTCCATAATATAATGTTCTTAATAATAGTAAAATTGACAGTAAACTGAATGGTTTGTATAACAAAATTCCTCTTACATACAGAAACAATGATATTAAATATGGGGGAGCTTGGGGTGGAAGGGGGATAGGGGGTTGCTGCTGATCTGACAGACCATGCATGTGTGAGTGTGTGTGTGTGTGTGTGAGCATGTGTGAGTGAAAGTGTGTGTGTGTGTCCACAGAAATAAGGATGTTTGGTACTAGAGGGTTTAATTCAACATTATTGCCAGAATGTTGGCATATAGTATCTACTTCTACCAGTGTACCATGTGTTTTCAATAAACTCAATGAAAAATGAACTGATTGTTTTCCATGCATCTGTCGTGTCGTGTGCAGAAAATAGTTGCTGTCATGTCATTGACTGTCAGATGTGGGTCAGAAATGGCACGTTTGAAACAGTGTCGGACTTGACTCCCTGAGCAGCTGCTGGCCATATATGGCCAAAAGGTCACCTGACAGGGGCTTGGCATTCTGCCAGTCACTCAGCAGCCCACAGATAGCCACGGCGGGTGACTTAAGTGTGCATTATTCAATTATCCATCTGCCACTCTGCCAAACCGCAATTTAATGGCCATCAAAAAGGGCAGCAGAGTAATTCCAGCCTCTAACAGCTGATCCAGAATTAGTTCTAGGGCTTTTCACCTGTATGAATTATCAGGTGCTTCTTGAAATTATTTGTTAGGCTAAAACATTTCCTGCACTGAGTACATTTGTAGGGCTTTTCACCTGTATGAATTATCAGGTGTTTCTTTAAATGATGTGCCTGGCTAAAACACTTTCAGTACATGTGTAGGGCTTTTCATCTGTATGAGTCATTTGGTGTTTCCTTAAACTAGTCGTGTAGTTAAAACACTTCCCACATTGAGTACACATATAGGGCTTTTCATCTGTATGTATTCTCAAATGGTGCTTTAAATTGCATTGCTTTTTGATATTTATGAGCTCACTCACTAAACTTTAACTGGATGCACACTGCATTTGATCATTTTACATTACATTACATTTTAGGCCTTTAGCAGTCTCTGTTTTGATCTGGTAAGGATGCAGGTAGCTCTTGTGCTGTTGAGGCTCTCTGTCTTAATAAGATCCCCAGTGTGGGTGGAGCCCAGATCAGTTTACATTTTTATCAGTGATCTGTGTGTCGGGTGTAGATAACTGACCCCACTGTGTGCTGTAACACACTCTGGCTCCAGTGTGTCCTGGTGCAGCACACTCGGTCTCTGACTCTGCCATGTGGACAAACTCTAGTCCACTGAGTTCATCTTACTTCTTTCTCTTACTGCAGTAATCGCAGTCAAATAATTACGCACTGCAAAAGCACAACACTTTATCAGGCTGATTGAACACAACAAGGGGAACAGTTCTAATGATTGGAGACAAATATAAAGTTTGGTAAACCCTAAACCTCAGAAACTGAGTTATGTTAAGGAGCTTAAAATTGAGAATACCACAATTACAGACACTACAGAGATTGCAAATGTTTTTAACGAATTATTTATTGACTCTGTTGATGAACTTGCCAGAAACTTTCCTCCAGTTAAATCAAAGAATGATACTACAACAGACTCAGACAACTCTTTGTATATTAAAATGACCAATCAGGATACGGTACATAAAATCATTACCAAACTGTCTAGTTCATATGCTAAAGATGTCTTTAATATAGACACAGCATTCTTGAAGAGACACTCATCCATTCTTACAAAACCTTTAACCAAACTCATAAACATGTCCATAACCACAGAAAGGTTCCCTGATCACTGGAAAAGGGCTCTGATCACCCCCATTTTCAAGGCAGGTACAGCTAACTTGGCCTCAAACGATAGGCCAATTTCCATACTTCCTATTTTCTCCACAGTCTTAGAAAAGTTGTAGCACAACAATTAATTACATACTTGGAGGACAATAATCTGTTGTATTCAAATCAATTTGGTTTTAGACCTATGCACTCAACAGAACTAGCCAGTTGCTATCTGCTAGAAAGTATCAAAAGCTTCTTAGACAGGGGGACTGTAGTTGGTTGACAGTAGTTTGACAAACACATAAAAAGATTAGGTAGAACTGTTAGGTCCAATCTTCAAACCTTTAGGCAAATCACACACTGCCCGGTTTACCATTCCACACAGCTCTGACATTTTTATTTCGCGCACACCATTTTCTGTCGATTTTTGCTCTCATCTCCCAAGCATACTGCATAACCTCTTGGTCCCAGGCACCAGCCTCCACCATCGAATTTATGCCACTTAACATCCCCTCCCAGGCACCAGCCTCCATAACCAAACATCCCTCTATAACCAAGCTATTAAAGTCCTGGCTAAGAAACTGCTAAGATTCCATCACTGCAATATCCTAAAGAATTATAATCTGCTCAATTTTGACAAATTTCATGAATTACTCCAACCTCACTTACAGTACATGCAAATGTCTCTACCATCTAGTTCCACCCATTCTCAATACATTCATAGCTAGACTTCACTATACTGCCACTAAAACCGGAAGAATATTGGAAGGAAACTGTAGAATCAGACATTGCAGAACCTCCTTTGCAATTAAATTAAATTAAATTTTCAATACGACACTGGAATTCTCTACCTGGCAGTTCAAAACAAATCCAAGATTTAAAAATGTTTTCCACAACAATCAAGTCCTGGCTAAAACCTGGCCAACATTGTAATCATGACACCAACTAATCATTACTGTATTTGAGTTCATATTCTTTTTGTTTGTTTGTTTTTTTTTGTTTTTGTTGTGTCATGTACGTATAGTTGTTGTTGGTGTTGGTGTTTTCGGTCATTATATGCATTATTTTAAATTGTAACAATGTAATTTTATTATTTTATTGATTGATTGAACAATCAATGCTCATCAAGGGACTGGTGTTGGAAATTAGCTTCGGCTATATACACATGTACAGTGCATTGGGCACTGCTTCTGTGGCTGTCAATGTTCTCTGTGCTTGTCCCTTACAAATAAACTAATAAATAAATATATCTAGCTTTTTGGAGAGAGGAAATATGTCGTCTAATACAGAATGCATGTCCACCGTTTGTTTTATATTAATTAAACACAAGAAAACACTGAAAGAATATGAATTGGGAAAGCATAATGGCAAAACAAATACTGTATCCACCTTGGCAAAAGTGATCAGAAACTAGAACAGATTTGAATCGTATTGTGAAATAGCGCCCCCTACGTGTAGAAAACGATTTGAAAAAGCTTACAGCACCTGGTATTCCCAGGCGGTCTCCCATCCAAGTACTAACCAGGCCCGACCCTGCTTAGCTTCCGAGATCAGACGAGATCGGGCGTGTTCAGGGTGGTATGGCCGTAAGCGAATGTTGCTGTGTCCAGTAGCATATTCATAGCTGTAACACCCGCCTTCAATGTGACGTTTTAAATTGAAAAGTAATAGAACTAATCCTAAACGATTGAGTAGTATCCTATAGCGCATTCATACTTGTAACTCAGTTTACATTCGAAACGTTTTTAATTCAGCTCTAACTAAACTTCCTACAATGCATGAAAAAACAATATTCTCACTTTAACAGTAGGTCTCATCATGTAAAGACAGACAACAGAAATTGCGATATTACGGACATAAAGTTTTATTGCAGTACGACACAAGTGGCGTTGTTTCCAAAGACTTGCCGTGTCCAACAGTTATATTCATAGTTTTAACCCCAATTAGACTGCGAAATATCTAATGACATACGATATAGTCTATCGCTGGTGTATAGGATCCGTGTTAGCAAACAAGCATTTTAAATTTAAATGTAACAAACCTGAGTGCGATCAGCACAAAGCCGCCTTCTCATATTAGTAACAAAACGAAAACAACCGAAGTAACAGGAGTGGCGATGATATTAAGGACATAGTATATTTCGCTCTCATCAACAAAAATACCTTTTTTTAGGCTGGGGTGCCCATTATCTTTACGAGTAACAATGTATTTATGTTATAAAACTAGCCATTCATCACAAAAACGACAATTGCTTAAGCTTTTCGGGAGGCGTTTCGTCCCCCGTAACTAGAGTAATAGATAAGATCTTTCATTTCACAACAATATCAGGGGAGAGCGCGAACGCAGTCCCCCACTACCAGAAATTATGCAGTCGAGATTCCCACATTTGGGGAATTCGCACGGGTCAGCACAACCGGAGTGCAATGGCTGAGCCTCGCCCTGGGTGAACCACCTTCTTGATCATGGTATCTCCCCTGCCAGGTAAGTATGAGTTGTACACGACCGGGAACACAGCGCCATTCCTTAACGTGCATTTTACAGTGACGGCTACCACTTTCTACAAGTCGTTCAGTGACCATGTCTTGCGAGTTCAGTAACTAAGTTTAACGAATATGTGGCCGTGAGTAGTTAACTATCGCAATTTAGTTGTTTTTACGATATCGTGAATAAGGTTGTTCAATTTTCCCACAATGCAACAGTATATATTCCTCCAATCAAAAAATAGCGTGACATGTATACAGAATAAAGCGCCATAACATTTTGATATGAGCGCTATATGACAAAAAGCACATAGCACTCGGCTTAAAGGAGGGAAAATAAATCCGATTCTGCCATATGAAGAACATATTTGGATTCTGTGAAAATATAGCGCGGGCTGCACTTCCTATTTTGTTCAGTAGGTGGACATATGAACGCTTATATCAGTTTTACTGCGCTGTGAACTGCCCCTCGAAAAGCATAAAGTCCTCGCTCATTCAGCTGAACTGTTTTAGCTGAATCCATTTTGCTATGGACATATGCGTTATTTTCCTTATAGAACTTGTGCGAAAAAAATGAGATTTGGACACTTGTACATCTAGATGATCAAAAACGAGATGAGATTTGAATCGTCTTTGTATTGTGAACTACCAGTAGAAAACGATTTGAAAAAAGCTTACAGCAAAACTAGCGCCCCCTACGTGTAGAAAACGATTTGAAAAAGCTTACAGCACCCGGTATTCCCAGGCGGTCTCCCATCCAAGTACTAACCAGGCCCGACCCTGCTTAGCTTCCGAGATCGGACGAGATCGGGCGTGTTCAGGGTGGTATGGCCGTAAGCGAATATTGCTGTGTCCAGTAGTATATTCATAGCTGTAATACCGCCTTCAATATGTAACATAAATTTAGAAGTAACAAAGTTAGCCGCTCTGCTAGCGTTAAATAACTGATTATAGCTACAATGCATTACCTATTCTAATTTAATTTTTTTCTATATTTTTTTTTAGAAAAGTATAAATCACAAAGTAAAAAGAATTAGCGAACTTTCAAAACACATTCGCAAGATAGCGGGGTTGCATTACTAAATTTGTAGGTCAAGTTTATGGCATCATAACAATTATACATGTAGTTGCTATCTACAAAATCCATGCTTAAACAACAGGAAAAACTCATATTGTACATTTTGAAAATATATGAAACACGTGTATTCATAATATATTCATTCAGTGCAGGTTACGCCATCATTTAAACTCGCAAGCTGCAGAAATATGCATCACCGATAGAAGGCTGTGCTGATTTTGTTCAAGTTAACATTAGTTACAAATATTTTAATATTTTTATTTATTTGATTTATATAGCACCTTTCCAACAATATAGCACAAAGTACTTCACAAAAAAGGGATTACAATTAAATACAAAAATAGACAGCATAAAACAAATGAGAATATAAAATAATAAAAACTAATTAAAATTAGGGCTGGGACTTTAACGCGTTAATTTCGATTAATTAATTACAGAAAAAATAACGCGTTAAAAAATGTACGCATTTTAATCGCACTATATTTTTGCACTCCAGACACCACGGAACGTTTCTCAATGCTAAACATGTTGCAGCTAGCGTGGAAGCCAGAGCTAACGCTGATCAGGCTAACGTTAGTCCTAGTACGAGCAAGCAGAGTCGCCAACCCACACTCGACCAGATGACGGGGTTCAGAGCCAAGATGAGTAAGACCACGTCTAACAAAGTAACCAACTCACTGGCTCACTGGATTGCCGTGGACTGTAGACCACTTTCGGTGGTCGAAGATAAGGGGCTGGAAAAGGTGCTACAGATTGCGTCGTCTGACACAACTTATGAACTGCCATGCAGAAAGACAATTTCGAAAAAAATCCAGCAGCTTCTTCCAAAGGTCCTTTGCACTATCATATTCCTAAAATTGCTGCACTTTGTTAAAAATTGCACTGGTCTGTGTAGTAGCTAAAATAAACAAGATTTTGCTGCTTAAACGTATGTATATGTCTATTCATTGATTCACTCGTATACCAAAATCCATTTGAATTGAAAAATGTTGCTTCTCGTGTCAAATATTGATATGCGATTAAAATGCGATTAATTTCGATTAATTAATTACAAAGCCTCTAATTAATTAGATTAATTTTTTTAATCGAGTCCCACCACTAATTAAAATACAAAACAAAGGTTAAAAGGTTGTAAAAGCAAATCTGTAAAAGTATGTTTTTAAAAGGGTTTTAAAAGAGGACACTGAAACAGCTGTTCTAATATCTACTGAAAGGCTGTTCCAGAGTCTAGGAGCTTTGATAGAGAAAGCTTGGTCATCTTTAGTTTTCAACCTAAACCAACCTAGACTAACAGAACTAGACTCCGGAACAGCCGAAGCGTGGCCTTATCAGGGGATCTGAGTGGCCGTCTGGTATGGCAAGGTGTCAATAGCTCAGAGATATATTCTGGAGCCAAACCAACCTTGCTTTTTAAGTAATTAATTACATATTTAAATCAATTCTAAACTCAACTGGGAGCCAGTGCAAAGAAGCCAAGATTGGGGTAATGTGATATCTGTTATTTGTCCTGGTTAGCAGCCTAGCCGCTGAGTTTTGCTCAGTGTCTTTAGACGACAAGAATGACCTGATTTTTGAAATAGTTCTTAGCTGGTGATAGCATGACTGAACTATATTGCTAAATGTAAAGTTATACATGTGGGAAATAAAACATAAGACAGGAGTATTTTATGGGACAAGAAAAATTAATAGGTGTTGGAATCGTAGTTGATCAAAGTCTGTATCTGCATCAAAGCAGTGTGCTACAGCAGTAAAAAAGGCCAACAGGATACTGGGATACATAGCAAAACGCATTCAGTATAAATCAAAGGAGGTTATATTAATGTTATATAATGCCTTTGTCAGACCTCACTTAGAGTACTGAGTGCAGTTCTGGGCACCTCACTACAAGAAAGATATAGAAGCTCTTGAAAAAGTTCAAAGAAGGGCAACTAAATTGATACCTGGTATGAAAGGTAAAAGTTAGGATAGACTTAAGGCACTCAATCTATTTAAGCTTAGCAAACAGAAACTTGATTTAAGTTTTGAAATTCCTAAAAGGGATTAACAAAGTGAACTACCAAAGATTTGTGGAAGTGGGGTCAGCAGAACAAGAAGCCACAGGTGGAAATTACTTAAAGGCAAATTCCGCACGGATATTAGGACGTTTTTTTTTTTTTACACAGAGTATTGCCAATGCCTGGAACAGCTTGCCAGGTCGGGTAGTAGAGGCAGAAACACGTGGGCTATTCAAGTCCAGGCTAGATATAGTACTAGATACTCTTTAGATTAGGACATAACGAGCATAGATGGGCTGAACGGCCCGTTCTCTTCATTATGTATTCTTATGTTCTTATTTTCTTATCATAAATGACTCTCGAGCCCAGAGCTACAAGTGTGTATGTCTTTGACGCTCTCCAAAACAAGGACAGGTGTATGGTGAGGGGGGAGGAGGTTATTTTTGCGTTACCATAATGTCCTGCCTCTTCCAGTATACAGAAACGGAAAGCCCTAAATCAATCTGAAATATTGACTCCCCAGGTGGCATTCCTCTTGCCCAACAGAAATTAAATGTGTCGTACAATCACGTTTTAAAACACTGTGCCACATGGGAAATTGCTTAATTTCATAAAATGTGTTTTTGTACAAGGATTACACACTCACAGTTGTCGTAGTGTCAGGCTCATGCCCTGAAGTCTTGTGATTTTGCACGATGCTTAATCCCAAAAAAAGACAAATAAATACAATTAAACAAATACCTTTTCCGGTAGTCCAACCGTGGATTTGTTTGCACCAGTTATTAGTTATGTCATAACAATACATCCAAAACAGGATTTTCATATTTGCACATTTCCCCTGTTTGAATTCATTGTATGGCCTGAAATATGTGCAATTGCAGCCTTTATTACTGGCTCTTGGCTGAGGGGCTGAGCGGAAGTTGTCTGGGTGGGTGCTATGGTAGCAGTCTCTTTGGCAATGTGTACACAATCCAGATGGACGCTTTCCTGCATTTATTAATTTTTTTAAATGAATAAATAATCATAAATAGACATATTACAGAAAGGAAAACGCACTCCAAAAAGCAAAGGAAATGCCATACTTTGGCATTGCCTTATCGGAGCATAAAAGGCCAGACATTTATGTTGAACTGTGTGAATAAATCACATTTCTTGTTTATGGGGGGTCGAAATCAGGAGGATTATGGGGGTCGACACCAGGAGGAGTTTTGGTGAAATGGCGTCTTCTCTTCCCAGTGTCCTGGTCAAATTCCCACAAAACATCTGGCCACCTAACCATCCCCTACATCTGACTGGCTACACAATCCTTTACATTCCCAAACCACATTAATTCCTGAGGTTGTCACTGCATATAAGTCTTCAGTTGATCTACGTGGTTAAATAAATGTAAAACAAATGTCTGTTTTTTAAATAGGCCAAGTTCCTAAAACAATCAGCAAAGACAGGTTGGTAGAATTGTTTATAAATCAAACTTTATTTATTTATTGCTAGATTAAATAACAATAGACAGGTTCCATCTGGGAGGGGACTGGATGACTTCCATTCTTGCATTCTCAGGGTCTTCTTGGCACTTCTCAGACTGTGTGAAAAATATTTCATTTATTCTAGTGTGTACAGTAAAAAAGGACAAGGGGAGTTGTGAAGTGGGTTTTTCGAATTTGGCTAATGTTAAAGTGTTGGCAAACTAAAATCTAACAGCTGTAGCTTCTCACCTTTAGTTCTTTTGATTTGTGTAGTCTGAATTCCTGGACTTAACATCTTCTTCAAGTTTTTTAATCTGAAATGGACAAATAAAGGAAATACGATGGTTAAATATCTCTGGACCAACACATAGGAGGGAAGCCCCCTAACAGAAGATGTGTTGATTTTGGTTGGACTTGGCTAACCTCTGCCATATAAGTTCGCTCTGTGTGTTTTTTATTCCGCTGGCACCCCTTCAATCTGTTTTTCAGGGTCTTAACATACTCTTTGGTCTTTTCCTCCTTCTCTTTCTGTTTTAGTTCCTCCTGGGCCAGCGTCCTGCAACACAGAAAGAACAGAGGCTTCAGCTTTCCTGGACAAGTCAGTGCTATCACACCCCAACTCATATCCTTCTTATAGTTACAGAAGGTATGGTACATAGTAGGGGTGTTATGGTACACATATTCATACCAAACCGTTTGGTATTGGACTTTCGGTTCGGTATGCAATGTGAACCGAATGAATGCAATTTTGCTTTAACCACTAACGCATGTGCAGAACCTTTTTTGTGTGTGCAGAACTTAATTCAACCCCGCCAAAGATATAACTTGCGCAAAGGGCCAGTTGTTGTTTGTTCAGCCCACGTACGTCTATGGCATAGATATAAAAGTTTTAATATCTGGTCTATGGCACACCACTGAATCAGAGATTAACTTCACACAGCCATACTGTTGTTGAGAACACGGGTTTTAAACATATGTTGAAAGTGATTGAGCCTCGCTACGAACTTCCCTCTCGTCCACATTTCAGTACTTTTCCCAGTACATTATGGCCAATTAGCCACGGTTTACAAAGTTAATAATAAATGAAAAGCAATTTTATGTTTTGCATCTTTTTCCCCCCGCTGTACCGAAAACGTACCGAACCGTGACTTCAAAACCGAGGTACATACCAAACCGTGATTTTTGTGTACCGTTAAACCCCTAGTACAAAGTGAAGGTTTTGGGAATTTTTGATGAATCACTAAATGAAGACCCAATCTTTGGCATGTTGATTCACTTTTAATCAATTAAAACGTATGTGTCTTCATAACATTATTTGATGTTCTTTGTGTATGTAGAAGTAATTGCGGCAAAATTGTGATAAGATGGACCGTACAGTTTACTTCTGTGTCGGTCACCATATTTACAATGCAATGTGTGCACAAGGCTAATAGGTCCATTGATAGCATGTTGATGGGCACTCACTCTTGAAGAGTACGCTCCTGCATTATGAGTGTGGTCACTTCCAGCTCAACGATGTTAATCCTCCCTTTCAGCTGAGCGTTCTCACAGCTAAGAGCCTTGATCTTATCTGGAGCACAAATGGTCACATTTCAGGCAGGGAATTTGCTAATTGTTGGTTAATAAGAAATGTTCTCTACAGTATGTGCTGTACCTTCCAGGAAACATCTCTGTTGTTCTTCTGCAGACAGTTTTTCTGCAGAGGTGATGCCTTTCATCTGTGTCAAAAAGGATATTAATGTGTAGTTTGTACACCTGTCTCTACAGCTAAATATTGATTTTGAAAATGTAGATTTAGATGTGGACACCAGTAGGCCCAACAGCCCACTCCAGCTTCTCACCTCTAGCTCCTTGTTCAAAAGTTGAACTTGTTCAATCTTGAGGTCACGGTCATTGATCTAAAATAGACACACAGGAAATATGATGATGAAGTGTTCTTCAAGACCACATACTTTCCTGGACTCAATCAATATTTGTCCTTAAATTTTAACTCAATGAAGAGCCTGTTTTTTTCTTCACATAGCTTGGAAAGTAAAGTTGGTGTCTGCTGGACCAAAATAAATAAAATACTTTCAATATAATATAACTTTCAATCATCCAACGCTTCAACTGGCTATAATACAGAATGGACAAGTGCAGGAAAATATGTTCATTCGTATAGTATTCCTAAGACCCAACATGTACAGAAAAGGAAGGAATTCTGAAACTTACTTCTTCACATATATTCAACTTGAAGCTTTGAAGCTCTTCACACTTATCTTCAAAAACTTTATTCAGTACCCGCAAGTTTTCATTTTCTTTTACTAAAATAAAAACAATCCTTGTCACATATTGCTTACCCTATATGTTTTAATACAGAAATACACTGCCATGGTAAGATGTTGAAATATATTTATATATATAAATATATATCTATATATATATATATATATATAATTTTTTTTTGTAAAAACTTACGCAGACGTTTCCAGCTTTTGAACTAGAGTAGACGAGAGAAAACATATTTTTTAAACGAATTCCATACAGGGCAAAGTAGTGAAGAATAGCTCAGCCAATAACTTTACTATTTACTAATTGAAGTACTTTAAAGCTTTATGGACACTTTTTACAGAGATACAAATGGAACCAGGCTTACAGCGAGCACTGCTCTCCAAAGAAGGGCTAGAATGACAAGGACCACAGCAAGAGCACTGATGAGTTTGACTGCCATAAGTAAGATGGGGTCTGGGATCCATGTCCTCGGTGGGATAACCATGAGCTGAACAAAAAAAACATGTTAAAACCCCTGCTCCCTGGAACTATACTGGGTTTACAGTCAGTTATAGCCCATATTGATACACAAACATATTTCATTCAATTGAGCTTAAATGTTTTCAAATTCAGCAAAAAATACAATTATACCTACATTTCACTTAAGTTTCTTATGGCATAATTACCCCTGATATTTCACTTATAAAAGCATTACCTAGTAAAGCCATAGCATAGGCCTATATCTAACACCGAATGCCCAATGCATTATGAAAAAATATGTAGATTACAGCCTAGAAAATCTATAACTCTAAAAAGCATATACCATTTAAAATCCTAATCAATTAAAGATGGGTGGAGTCAGTATTCTGGGTGAGCTGAATTATATTTCACATTATCATTAACATTATGATACTATAGTATAGTGATAGTATAGTTTAGCAAACATGAATATTCATGTTAGTAAATCTAGATATAAAGCTACAGAAAGCAGAAAAACTATTTTGACTATCAATGTGCTACTGGCACAGCAGCTGGCTAGCTAACGTTATTAAAGGGGCTGGATTAATTTGCTAGTAGTAGTAGTAGATGATAATAATAATAATAATAATAATAATAATCTAGCTCCAGTGCTTGCTAATAACTGTACTGTAGATCAAAGTATGATCCATAACATGTTTGATCACTAAAATCAAGTTTGGCAAGGTAGGAAGGGCAATGATGTCTGTCTATCTGTGAAAGCTCCACCATTGAATTCTCACACAGATGCGAGTCAAGTACAGTACAGTACAATAGCAAGCTATACTCACCGCAGTAGAAAATACATTCTCCTGGTCACTAGCTTGACCCTATAGGAAATATGTTTTACAAACATTGATCTTGTTGTTACAACCAAACTAAAAGAATGATATCTTAACTATGTTTAATGGTTTGTAATAGTCTAATTAATAGGTATTGCAAACGACTTACACTTTCCTTTATGTCAATGTTTTCAAAGCCGAGCAGCCGGCCGTCATCCCCGCCGGACTCCGGCAAGTATGTGATAAGGTAAAATATCACTGGGGAAAGGAAAGTCATAGATTTTAGACACCTCTACCTACAGGCCACGCTATTGCAACCCAACCTATGGGCAATACAGTGCGAAAATGACAGATTATATTTTGGATAGCCAACTATAGCTAGTTTCATACAACTGCAGTATTTAGCTAGCTAGCTAGCCAGCCAATTAGCATGTTCCTTTGCTCAGAGAAGTAAGTGCGCTACGTACCATGATTTCTGGCGATAGAAAACTCTATAGAAAATATCCACAAATTATAAAGCAAAATCAATAGTTCCCAAAGTACCACAGCCATTCAAGTAACACAAAAGTAATATACATTGCAATGCTGAACAGCTCTGCACAAGCCAAATATAGCCAGACTGCCTCATTAGTACTGTGACGCAACGGTTCCACCGGTGAATCCCCTGCAGCGAAAACACTTCAATTTAATTTGTTTTATAACGTGTGGCAAACGTAGCAAAGTATCTCCAGCTATGCCTAGGGAGCCTAGATAAGATGGCACAAAGCCTTTATGATATTAGTATACATTTAGCTCTGTCTATATGAGACAAAAGTTCGTTTTGGACTGTAATTCATAACTCTATTTCAATAAAAGCCGCAGGTTTTCTATAAGCCTGGACATGTGCACACTGGAAGTTCGAGTACGGACGTTCTGGTAACTCTATATGGCTCGGTTACGCCTGACGGAATTCCAATGCTGACATAGACTACACTGATTCAATGTACGCATTGGCGAATACAAATAATTAAAGAATCATTTCAACCGGAACCGTATAGTTTGGACATCTATCTCTTCGAAGGAATGGAGCCCGAGTCTGAGCGACACCGAGGCTGCCGGTCAAGCCGAGGAGAGACTTCAGACCAGGGGATTCTATCGAAGAGGAAGAGAAACCCACGACTTGGTTTACTCCCAGTGTGGTATAACTAACGATCAGTCCAAAGGTAGAGGTTATTCGGCAAACGTATTCATGATTTTCTGGAAAATACCGAGGATCAATGGAAGCTATTAGCTCATATTTCTCAGGTAAAATAAAGTGTTTTTGCAGTGTGCGAAAGCCTTCTTCAACAATCACATCTCCTAAATGTTCCACTTCTATTGCACAGTGACCTTTGGTAACTGCAGGTGTTAGGTATCGATAGGCGAGAGAGCTTGCAATCAAGGCAGGTGAACGTGACATTGATCGTCATAGAAATCTGATCAATTATACATTATATTTTACTGTAATTTTGATACGTTTATATGATCATTGGTATTCAACTGGTGAACCTTTTGGTATGTATATGTAGTCATTATAACAGATGTTTTGCTTGTTTTTCTAATATTTTAGTAGTTCTCTACACTAGTCTAGTTTGGTAGCTAGCGAGCAAAATACCTAGCTAGGCTTGAGAGCGCTGTGGATCGACTGTGGAACACTCACAGGTTTCAGACTAAGGCATGATAAACCTGCAAGCACTTTGATGCCTTGAGTCTTTAGCTAATGGTAGGCCTAGCCATGTTTGATTATGTGGCAGTGAGTATAATCTCAATTTGTTTTGTGATAATCCCTGTAGGTGAGGTTCTCTTTTCATAACAATGCGGGGAAGAATATGGGGAAGCTCAACCATGTTTTATTTAAAATTCCGTTGACGAGGACGAACACATGGATTGTTTGGAATATCTTGTGTCCTGTATTTTTTATGGTTGTACCGATATTCGTATTATACTATAATAATGATAATACTAATTTATTTTTGTATAGGGCTGAGTGTTTATTGCAGTCTGTGAAAGCTTGCTAGCTAGAAAGCTAGTCGTTCTGCTACCCTGAGTCAGTGACAGTCAAGCAACACACATGGTGTGGTATATTGTCTTGTATTAATATGAATTGTTTGATATCACGTGACCACCTGTTATATTGTTGATGCACAGCCCCGCCTCGAGGCATTCCGTTGGTGGACTGACTTAAGATGCACACGAACATGTACGGCTCCAATTCTGAATAAATACAAGTTTACTTTAACTCAAGATTCCATTGTTTATTGCTGAAGCACACACAACACATCGGTTTCCTACCTACCTGACTGAGGACTGAGGTTATTGAGGTTATTTGAGATCACAAACTGTCTTCTCAGAAATGGATGGAGACGGCGGGAAAGGGGATAAGAGGTGACGAGTAACGGTTAATAAGGGTAACGTTAGCATTCGCTAAGTTTTCCAATGATGGTGAACTTGTAGGAAATTTAATTTCTGGCGAGGAAGAGCATCTTGTGGAGATTCTTGTCGTAACAGCCATTCATGATTTCAAGGCAAACACATGGGCTATAATATTGCAGTCAGAACAGAAGTTAGCGACTTTGATTGCAATATCCCTATCTTGATCTAGCCAATAAACGCATTGGTATTTGCGTCAAAGACGCCAGCGTCGGAAAAGCACGAGTCAGATCAACATGTCAGAGGACAGAAGAGGGGATTATGGCATTGCACTGTACTGAAATGCATTGAGCATATAGTAACTACAATATTCTACACTCAGAAAAAACGTTCTCAATCAACATGACAAACCATCTGCTATGTATCACACCAAGGCCGAAATTACCATATATATTGGGGGGGACACATCCCCCCCAATATTCAGATATGCTCAAAATGTCCCCCCCAATATATAGCCTAGCTTAGGGTTTGGCAGATTTGGTCCCCCCCAATGTTGACTCCATGGTTACGGCCTTGTATCACACAATGTTAATGGTTGTAGTGCAGGTGTGTATACACACTCAGGTCAGTCTGTAACCTGTTAAAATACTACAGTGGAGCATAGGCCTACATCTTGCAATATAATATTTTTGGTGGCTCTGAATTAATTTAAAAGTACATCGGGGACTAAATATCATCTGACTTTACAATTAGCAACACGCTTGTTTTAATCGTTTATCGCAGAAGTTGATGGACATCCTTTTTAAATGGACTACCGTACCGTAAAGCAGTTCTGGAACGAGTTGGTTAGAGCTTCGTGTAGTAAACCGGTAACGACTAACTACAAAGCATAACAAATACGACGATTAATATTACTATGCAAACCAAACATAATCGGATGATGTTTTAAACCGCCCTATAAAAGTTACGAGATGCTTACGACTGAGATATTTTCACATAATACGTTCATTCTCGTGGAGAAAATACAAGCATAGCCAAAATCTTGCTCCCGATGTGTGCTTTTTCCGGCAGTGAACCTGCACATTATGCATCTGTACGTTATTTAACTAACTAGCTGGTTCTCGTTGAACATTGTGTCTATGTGCCGCAATCCGCGAACTTGCATTACTGCTGGCATATCAACAACAACAAACGCGATGAGCACAGACTGCATGCAAGTGACAATGTGCCGCTTTTCCAATTTGGAACTTCGGAAACTTTGTTCGGGTGAACAAAAAAACTTTTTTATGGGCAGTCGTAAATTGCCTGGCAAAAGCGAAAAACTATTAATTTGTGGCCAATTTGCCTTTTTCTTTCTAAATGTCATAAGCACATGAACTCTGTCCTGAGCACGAGCATGGGTGACCTCGGGCAGTGGGGCTAAATTGAGAGGGTCTGTGTGGAGGGGACGTGTATTGTTAGCAAGCTACATGCATTTTCACAGGGTCCGCCGTCACGGAACAGACATTTCTTTCATTTCTTTGAGAAAAAAAGGAGCGCGAGTATTAGGAAAAGCACAGAGCAGGGAGGGAGAGAGAGAGAGAGACAGAATTGCAAGTAAATGGGAAAATATATGGCAGGAAAGATTGGGAAGAAGACTCATTGACTTGACACCGGTAGATAGCCTTGCAAGTCCAACAGCTGCTCCAGCACTGTAAAGTCCAGCACTCAACGGCCTTAATTTGGAGTCTATTTGGACTATAACTCCAGGCCAACCCAAATCCAAGAGGGCCTCCCAAAGCAAACAACAGTTCACTGAGCTTTGATTACTCAAAAAAAATTACTTGGGAGGTTAAAGTCTTTCAGTACAGGCATGTTTAACAACAATTAAAACTCCAACTGAAACAAGGGACAGTTATAGAATAAGAGTGATTTTATGACTCATGAGTTTGATTCATTTATTTATTTGATTGATTCCCATAATTATGAATTCACAAGAACATAAGGGTTTATTTAACAGGGCCATATACGATTTCTCTATTTTGTACCAGATTCAGCTCAAATACTACAGATCTGCAGTCTGAGCAGGTAAAAAAAATATACAACAATGTTAAAAAATAGTGAGCAAAACAGAAAATAAACATGCATGTCTTAAATTGTATTAAGAATGCAACATTCAAACAAATAAAGTTTGTGTTCATAGAAATACTGATTTGTTATTCAGAAAAAAACTAATGAGATATCAGCATTAAACTTGACAGACGGAGATAAAAATTACCTTTACACAAATCTATACAAAACATATTTCGGAACTTTAAGTTAGTTATAGCTTTACATTCAAGTGAAAATAAACATTTTCACTTAAGTAATGAATGACACGTTTGAATCTCGGAAACTGTAATTCCAGTTTATTATTACAATATTTGTAACATGTATCATAGTAATAATTTAGATTAAAAAGTTAGGAGACTCATTAATTAGGGCCTTGAGATTAAAAGGTTTGGTAACCTCTGTTGTAGACTTTTAAATATATATATATATATATAAGTCAACAATGCATGATTCCAAGATTCCTTCCTTATCAAAACATTTTATGGAGCCTCTCTGGTGGGGCATCCAATGCACTAGTCCGTGATCTGGGTATTTGCACAATTCATTCAAATAAAATGTAAATTTAAAACCTTTTTAATACCATTGTAAACAGCATAATCACATTAACACAGCAAATAATAATAATATGGTAACTGAAAGTTCTGTTGTGTTTGGCATTAAACTTGCATTCTTCTGCAAAATTTACTGGAATCTGTTGGTACACTACTTAATCTATGTCCCTGAGGAGAACTAGTTTGAAAGCATGACATTTTTTGGCTACCGCATTTCCTACACTGAAAATTCACAAAATTCTATTGTATGTTAAAGTTATTATGCAGTAATTTAGTAATGGCGTTACCGACGGCAGGGGATCGCTAGACTGCATTTGATGTGACCGTAGGGTCTGGCAAGGTCTGGTTTTCCCACACCCACAACACGTGACACTGCTGCTTGCACAATCCCTGTTCACAGTGTACTGGCCATGTTCCAACATTTTTTTATACTCTTAAATATAAATATATATTTGGGTCAAAAAACATTTGGAGTCTGTGCCTAAAGCACAGACTGCTGGGCAGTTCAGCTGGTTGGCAGCAGAGGAAAAAGCAGAGGCTGCTGTTTCTCCCATGTCAGAATCAATTAGATAACTTTGGGGCAAAAGCTGGGTAAATAATAGCATCACAAGAAGGGTAAAACAATATATATATTTTTTTAACTGAATCTTGATTAAAACACTTCCTTCAATTAATACATTTTTATGGCTTTTCACTGTCTTCCCAGTACTGAGCTGCAGGCGCCACCTGCGAAGGTAGGCAGCCAGGATGCCCATATCCTGGTTAAGGCCCTCTTCCACCGCCTTCCACGTTGGTTGTTGCAGCATGATGGCTAGGTCGTCCGCGCGTGCCGTACCTTCTGGATGTTATCACCGGTAGGTCAAAGATGTATATATTGAAGAGCATCGGTGAGAGGACAGACCCTTGCGGGACCCCGTTTCTCAGCCTTCTGAGCCTGCTACGCTGGCCATCGCTGGTCTGAAGGATGAAGCTACGGTTTGCCAGCATCTCCATGATGAAGTTAACCATATGCCGGTCTGGGATGGTTCTCAGCAGCTTCAAGTGGAGTCTGCGATGCCAGACGGTGTCATAGGCGGCGGTCAGGTCCAGTAGAACAACCCCAGCTTTTGCTTTGGCCTGGAAGCTGTCCTCAAGATCTTGTGTGAGCAGGGTTACCTGGTCCACTGTAGACCTGCCCGGCAGAAACCAGCCTGTTCCTCGGTAGCTGTGGGTCAACTACTGGCTCAATGCGGCTGTGAATCATCCTCTCCAGAATCTTAAAAGGGACGCAGAGCAGCGAGATTGGTCTGTAGGCCTTGGGGTCATCCGCAGGTTTGTTGGGTTTCAACAGGGCTATGATAGCAGCCCGTCGCCATGTCCTTGGGAGCTTGGACCTCTGGAGGCACACAGAAAAGAACGCACGCAGCCAGGCAGATATTGTTTTGCTCTGGTGGGTCACAAACTCTGGGTGGATGTTGTCGTGGCCTGGTGCCTTGCCTTGCTTGAGTTTGGATATGGCGTCCCTGAGCTCAGCTGATGTGAAGTCTCTTGACAGGTTGGCATTGACACTGGCCACCCTGGAGAGAGCGGATACCTCGCGCGATGTCAGGCGGGCGAAATCCTTATCTACATATAAGAAGCGGCCATTTTTCAGGAGCTGGGCTGCGATGGCGTTTGCTGTCACCGGGCACTTGGGAGGCATCGTGTTTCTGCCTGAGAGCTTGTTGGTGGTCTGCCACGCCTTACGGCTGGAGTGGGTGAAGTCAATCGACTCGACGACCTCCGTCCATCTAGCCCTGCGGGTGGCGTCCAGCTTCTCAACTAGTGCCGTTGCCATCGCATCCACTTCAGCTCTTGAACTAGCCTGCTGGTGGGCTCGCAGGAGGTGGTTACACTCTTCATCCCAACCTGGGATGTAGTTCGCGTTGTAGCCTCGTGGGATGGATTTTTTCGCTGCCCCTATCAGCACTTCACAGTAGGCTGCATATGCGGCATCTACATCAGGAGTGTCTGGGTCCGGAAGACTGGCGGATGTTCTCTCTATCTCGGCAGAAAATGCATGCCAGTTGGCTTTCCGGAAGTTCCATCTTCTGACAGGTTTCCCCGCGACCGGCTGCACCAGTGATGGGATTCTGATGACGGACGGTCGGTGGTGTGATCGGGGGAACCTGTCAATGACCCTTCTCTCTGGCATCGGGTCATTACTGTGGAACACAGCAAAGGCGAGGTCTGGGTTGGTGAGGGTGTTCCATCTGGAGGAGTAGAAGCTTGGTGGCTCTTTGGGGTCAAACAGAAGCTGGGCATTGGCGTTGGAGGCCCACTCACTCAGCGTCTCACCGTCCGGTGTTGTGTGGGAGTATCCCCAGTCAGTGTGCTGGCAGTTGAAATCCCCGGCGTAGATGGCGGGTGCCCTGACAGTGATGTCATACGCTGGTCCGCCTGACGTCGAATGGAGCTGCGCAGCGAAGGCACTCTAGATGAAGAGGAACCGCCGTTTATGAAAATAATCATGGAAATAGCATACATTTACACTTGAACATAGATTTAAAACACACATTTAATAACATGCTCCCTCTTGGACTCATACTCTGTTTGAGTTAAATTAGCACTGAACATTTCACTGTGTTGTTTGACACTTACTGCTTTTCGGTTTGCTGCCCGGTTTGGGAGCTGATGCTGGGTGGAGAGGGCTGCCTACAACACAGAAGAGACAGACAAATGGAATTTAGCCATTCTTCCCTCGACAGGATTTTCAGAGTAAAATCTTCAGTGTCAAATCAACTCTGATACAGTGCAGTTGACCCTCTTGGACTCATATACTCTGTTAGAGTTAAATTATCACTAAACATTTCACTGTGTTGTTTGATACTTACTGCTTTTGGGTGGTCAGGTGGTTCTTAAATTGCTCCCAAATATTGTCAACTCTGATACAGTGCAGTTGACCCTCTTGGACTCATATACTCTGTTAGAGTTAAATTATCACTAAACATTTCACTGTGTTGTTTGATACTTACTGCTTTTGGGTGGTCAGGTGGTTCTTAAATTGCTCCCAAATATTGTCATCCACGCTCCCAAACTGGATCTGAAAGTTTTCGTTGGCGGTTTTGGAGCCAACGCTGGGTGGAGAGGGCTGCCTACAACACAGGACACAGGGGCTCCAATGTCCTTCATTTCTGTAGCTTTGAAACCTCATTTAACTCCCAGTCACACTTTTAGGGAATGACAACATGAGGATATTGTCTATGGCATGTTGCATGACTTATCTTGTGTTTAGATTTTAGCAATTACACGTGTCTTCCACATAAGATCATACTGAGTCCACTGTGTAGAGACATGTACTTGTAACAGGTATTAGACTAAGATTCCTGTTCCTGTTCCAACCTCTTCACACTTACTGCTTTTGGGCGACCGTGGTCTGTTCTGGGCTCCCGACGACCACCGGGTGGGGCTGTTCTGCCCTGTCCTTCAGAGTTTCCTTTTTTTATATATGAAATGGCATTGATTATAAACTGTAGCTCAGCAGAGTGCAGCTGACTATTGACAGGATCGTCAGCAATGGTTAAAATTGCACGCGTAGCTTTTAAAAAGTCACTTTGCATCATTAACAATTTTGACGCCAATTTCTAGAGCCTTTATGCACTGTTCCCTTTCCTCGTTCTAAAATATGCGTATGACACATTAAGCATTCTCCCAAGTATGTTTGAACAGACAAAAAAAACATTTAGAACTTTTACAAATATCATTCATGTTAGGGAAGAGCACTGTGTCAGCACTGGTTGGACTCACCTGGGCCTTGAAAGAATCCAATTCCTTTCGCAACTCCACCGGCCCACACTTTGGCCCTGACAGTGATGTCATAAGCTGGTCCGCCAGATGCTGAATGGAGCTGATGGACTTCAGCGCAAGGCGAGGCGAAGGCACTCTAGATGAAGAGGAACCGCCGTTTATGAAAATAATCATGGAAATAGCATACATTTACACTTGAACATAGATTTAAAACACACATTTAATAACATGCTCCCTCTTGGACTCATACTCTGTTTGAGTTAAATTAGCACTGAACATTTCCACTGTGTTGTTTGACACTTACTGCTTTTCGGTTTGCTGCCCGGTTTGGGAGCTGATGCTGGGTGGAGAGGGCTGCCTACAACACAGAAGAGACAGACAAATTGATTTATTTCGCCATTGTTCCCTCGACAGGATTTTCAGAGTAAAATCTTCAGTGTCAAATCAACTCTGATACAGTACAGTTGACCCTCTTGGACTCATATACTCTGTTAGAGTTAAATTATCACTGAACATTTCAGTGTTGTTTGATACTTACTGCTTTTGTGTGGGCAGGCGCCTTTGAAATTTGTCCCAAACATTGTTCTCCACGGTCCCAAACTGGATCTTAAAGTTTTTGTGTTTAGAATTGAGCAATTACACGTGTCTTCCACATAAGATCATATGGACTCCACTGTGTAGACATGTACTTGTAACAGGTATTAGACTAAGATTCCTGTTCCTGTTCCAACCTCTTCACACTTACTGCTTTTGGGCGACCGTGGTCTGTTCTGGGCTCCCGACGACCACCGGGTGGGGCTGTTCTGCCCTGTCCTTCAGAGTTTCCTTTTTTTATATATGAAATGGCATTGATTATAAACTGTAGCTCAGCAGAGTGCAGCTGACTATTGACAGGATCGTCAGCAATGGTTAAAATTGCACGCGTAGCTTTTAAAAAGTCACTTTGCATCATTAACAATTTTGACGCCAATTTCTAGAGCCTTTATGCACTGTTCCCTTTCCTCGTTCTAAAATATGCGTATGACACATTAAGCATTCTCCCAAGTATGTTTGAACACACAAAAAAAACATTTAGAACTTTTGCAAATATCATTCATGTTAGGGAAGAGCACTGTGTCAGCACTGGTTGGACTCACCTGGGCCTTGAAAGAATCCAATTCCTTTCATCAACCCCACCGGCCCACACTGTGGCCCTGACAGTGATGTCATAAGCTGGTCGGCCAGATGCTGAATGGAGCTGATGGACTTCAGCGCATTGGCGAGGCATGACACTCTAGATGAAGAGGAATCGCCATTTCTGAAAATAATCATGGAAATAACATACATTTACATGTGAACATAGATTTAAAACACACATTTAATAACATGCTCCCTCTTGGACTCATACTCTGTTTGAGTTAAATTAGTTTCCACTGTGTTGTTTGACACTTACTGCTTTTCGGTTTGCTGCCCGGTTTGGGAGCTGATGCTGGGTGGAGAGGGCTGCCTACAACACAGAAGAGACAGACAAATTGATTTATTTAGCCATTGTTCCCTCGACAGGATTTTCAGAGTAAAATCTTCAGTGTCAAATCAACTCTGATACAGTACAGTTGACCCTCTTGGACTCATATACTCTGTTAGAGTTAAATTATCACTGAACATTTCAGTGTTGTTTGATACTTACTGCTTTTGTGTGGGCAGGCGCCTTTGAAATTTGTCCCAAACATTGTTCTCCATGGTCCCAAACTGGATCTTAAAGTTTTTGTGTTTAGAATTGAGCAATTACACGTGTCTTCCACATAAGATCATATTGAGTCCACTGTGTAGAGACATGTACTTGTAACAGGTATTAGACTAAGATTCCTGTTCCTGTTCCAACCTCTTCACACTTACTGCTTTTGGGCGACCGTGGTCTGTTCTGGGCTCCCGACGACCACCGGGTGGGGCTGTTCTGCCCTGTCCTTCAGAGTTTCCTTTTTTTATAT
This sequence comes from Aldrovandia affinis, assembly GCA_029706075.1. Taxonomy (NCBI): domain Eukaryota; kingdom Metazoa; phylum Chordata; class Actinopteri; order Notacanthiformes; family Halosauridae; genus Aldrovandia; species Aldrovandia affinis. Next base: position 3,211,510 of record JAINUG010000027.1, on the reverse strand, counting down.
ATGAAATGGCATTGATTATAAACTGTAGCTCAGCAGAGTGCAGCTGACTATTGACAGGATCGTCAGCAATGGTTAAAATTGCACGCGTAGCTTTTAAAAAGTCATTTGCATCATTAACAATTTTGACGCCAATTTCTAGAGCCTTTATGCACTGTTCCCTTTCCTCGTTCTAAAATATGCGTATGACACATTAAGCATTCTCCCAAGTATGTTTGAACACAAAAAAAACATTTAGAACTTTTGCAAATATCATTCCTGTTAGAGAAGAGCACTGTGTCAGCACTGGTTGGACTCACCTGGGCCTTGAAAGAATCCTCTTCCTTCAACAACTCCACCGGGCCACACTGTTCTCCTGACTGTTGCGCTCTCAGGCGCTTGTCGGACCTTTGACAAATAGAGTCAAGGAACTTCAGCGCATTGCGAAGCATGACCAGTCCAGTCGAGGAGGAATCGCCATTTCTGAAAATAATCATGGAAATAACATACATTTACATGTGAACATATATTTTAAACACACATTTAATAACATTTCACTGTGTTGTTTGACACTTACTGCTTTTCGGTTTGCTGCCCGGTTTGGGAGCTGATGCTGGGTGGAGAGGGCTGCCTACAGCACAGAAGAGACAGACAAATTGATTTATTTAGCCATTGTTCCCTCAACAGGATTTTCAGAGTAAAATCTTCAGTGTCAAATCAACTCTGATACAGTGCAGTTGACCCCTCTTGGACTCATATACTCTGTTAGAGTTAAATTATCACTGAACATTTCATTGTGTGTTTGATACTTACTGCTTTTGTGTGGGCAGGCGCCTTTTAAATTTGTCCCAAACATTGTTCTCCACGGTCCCAGACTGGATCTTAAAGTTTTTGTGTTTAGATTTGAGCATAACACGTGTCTTCCACATAAGAACATATGGACTCCACTGTGTAGAGACATGTACTTGTAACAGGTATTAGACTAAGATTCCTGTTCCTGTTCCAACCTCTTCACACTTACTGCTTTTGGGCGACCGTGGTCTGTTCTGGGCTCCCGACGACCACCGGGTGGGGCTGTTCTGCCCTGTCCTTCAGAGTTTCCTTTTTTTATATATGAAATGGCATTGATTATAAACTGTAGCTCAGCAGAGTGCAGCTGACTATTGACAGGATCGTCAGCAATGGTTAAAATTGCACGCGTAGCTTTTAAAAACGTCATTTTGCATCGTTAACAATTTTGACGCCAATTTCTAGAGCCTTTATGCACTGTTCCTTTTCCTCGTTCTAAAATATGCGTATGACACATTAAGCATTCTCCCAAGTATGTTTGAACACACACAAAAAACATTTAGAACTTTTGCAAATATCCTTCATGTTAGGGAAGAGCACTGTGTCAGCACTGGTTGGACTCACCTGGGCCTTGAAAGAATCCTCTTTCTTCCGCAACTCCACCGGCCCACACTGTTGCCCTGACTGCCGTGACTGTTGCGCCCTCAGGCGCTTGTCGGCCTCTTGACGGATAGTGTCAAGGGACTTCATCACATAGCGAATCCGCACCACTCCAGCCGAGGAGGAATCGCCATTTCTGAAAATAATCATGGAAATAACATACATTAAAAACACACATTTAATAACATGCTCCCTCTTGGACTCATACACTCTGTTAGAGTTCAATTATCACTGAACATTTCACTGTGTGTTTGATACTTACTGCTTTTGTGTGGGCAGGCACCTTTGAAATTTGTCCCAAACATTGTTCTCCACGGTCCCAGACTGGATCTTAAAGTTTTCGTGTTTAGATTTGAGCATTACACGTGTCTTCCACATAAGATCATATGGAGTCCACTGTGTAGAGACATGTACTTGTAACAGGTATTAGACTAAGATTCCTGTTCCTGTTCCAACCTCTTCACACTTACTGCTTTTGGGCGACCGTGGTCTGTTCTGGGCTCCCGACGGCCACCGGGTGGGGCTGTTCTGCCCTGTCCTTCAGAGTTTCCTTTTTTTATATATGAAATGCCATTGATTATAAACTGTAGCTCAGCAGAGTGCAGCTGACTATTGACAGGATCGTCAGCAATGGTTAAAATTGCACGCGTAGCTTTTTAAAAACTTCATTTTGCATCGTTAACAATTTTGACACCAATTTCTAGAGCCTTTATGCACTGTTCCTTTTCCTCGTTCTAAAATATGCGTATGACACATTAAGCATTCTCCCAAGTATGTTTGAACACACACAAAAAACATTTAGAACTTTTGCAAATATCATTCATGTTAGGGAAGAGCACTGTGTCAGCACTGGTTGGACTCACCTGCGCCTTGAAAGAATCCTCTTTCTTCAAACTCCACCGGCCCACACTGTTGCCCTGACTGCCGTGACTGTTGCGCCCTCATGCGCTTGTCGGCCTCTTGACGGATAGTGTCAATGGACTTCAGCACATCGCGCATCCGCACCACTCCAGCCAAGGAGGAATCGCCATTTCTGAAAATAATCATGGAAATAACATACATTTACATGTGAACATACATTAAAATGCACGTTAGGCTAATTGGAGAGTCTAAATTGCCCGTAGGTATGAGTGTGTGAGTGAATGGTGTGTGCCCTGCGATGGATTGGCGACCTGTCCAGGGTGTATTCTGCCTCGCCCGAACGCATGCTGGGATAGGCTCCAGCCACCCCGAAGACCCTGACCAGGAATAAGCGGCTTAGATAATGGATGGATGGATGGATGGATGGATGGATGGATGGATGGACATGCATTAAAAACACACATTTAATAACATGCTCCCTCTTGGACTCATACACTCTGTTAGAGTTCAATTATCACTGAACATTTCACTGTGTTGTTTGACACTTACTGCTTTTGGTTTGGGCCCGGTTTGCCTTTGATGGTGTCCCAGAATCATCTTTCTCGCCACCTGTTGGGCCTCCAGGTCCTTCAAAGATTCCTGTTTCACATATTAAGTTGTGTAACTATTAAATTCTTGCAGGGGAATAATTGCAATTATTTCAACCATGTATTTCTTCCATGCCAGTCACGATTCATGATGGAATTCTGAAACCAAGATGCATCTACACCAGAATATTTGGCTTTGTTTATGTTAACTGAACTGGACAAAATGTCCAATTGTAACTGACCTTCAGCTCCTTGTTTCCTGTTCCTGACCAGGACCTTTTTCCAGCTCTCTAATCTGTTTTTGCTTCCTTTTATTCCTCCTGGTCTAAAAAGGCCTGCACATGACACATTAAGCATGCCCCCAAGGGCTGTTTGAACACAAAACTTCATTTTTTTTAAACTTTTGGCAAAATGTATTTTTGTAAGGGAATTGACACTGTGTCAGCACTGGTTGGACTCACCTGGGTCTTGTATGACCTATTTGTGTCCCTCAATTCATCCTCCAGGGATGTAACGTCCTGTTTTAATCGGACCTGTTGGGCCTCCAGGTCCTTGAAAGATTCCTGTTTCACATATTAAGTTGTGTAACTATATAAATTCTCGCAGGGGCAGAAAATCACGCTATTTCAACCAGGTATTTGATTCCATGCCAGTCATGATTCATGATGGAATTCTGATAATGAACTGGTCTAAATCAGCTCCTCAAACTGGGGTTTCATAGAAAGAGCTGAAGGTTGACACACACACACACACACACACACACACATATATATATACATACATATAATCATACACCACAATATTCTACATTATTGATGACAATGAACTGGCCAAATGGCCCATTTCTTACCAAAAGCTCCTGGTGTTGCTGTTGGACAGCCTTCATTCTGTCCTCTGAGGCTGCCACCTGCTGCTGTTGTACTTTCTACAATAGATACAACAAAAACACAACAGAATGAAAAACCAAGATTATCAATATAAAACAACTTTGCTTCATGCAAGCAAAAGTGGCACTGAGCGGCTCAGGTATGTCCCTAGGATCCAATACGAGGGGACTATGAGATACCAGCTTGTGATGATAATCAATTAAAAGGTGACTTACAGCAATCTCAGCTATGGAGGCATGTGCGCGCAGAATAGCACTTTCCACAGGGTCTGCCATCAGAGCGTCTTGTTGGTGAGCTGAACGAAAGGAAACAAAAAACAATTTGGGTTAAAACACCTGCCCTTCCCAAGTTTATAAACAAAACAAATCCACATACTTTTAAAAATGGCAGTCTACATTTCATGGTTTTACAGTGCAGCAAAAGGTATGGAAGTGGTAAATAATCCCCATTAAGAAAGGCAACGGACTCCCATCTTTTACAAAGCCTTCTTCTGTTAACAAGCCCAGTGTATCGGATGAACACATTCCATGAAGGTTGATAGAACTCACAAACTCCCAACATCAGGCAAAAAGTAGTTAAGATGTTGTGTGTTAGTTAGTTAGTTGGGTGAAAACATGAGGACTAATCTCATATAATGTACTAATCTATTATCCAATGCAACAGGAAATAGGTAGTCTCTGTGGATAGGTATTTTAGCCATAACATTCAACCAATCTGTCTGCTTTAAAAGAAAAAAATGCAATAAAGTTCAATTAAACAGGCTGTAAGTGTTGTTAAGATAGCCTAAACTAAATCAAATTAAAGGCTACCTTTTAGTCTATAGCACCCTAATAGGGTCATTATCCATGACTGGCACTTTTATCCTGATTTCTTCAATCCCAACTTTTGTTTTTACATTTAATCTTGGTTTTTATTAGGTTTTTTTACAATGTCAAGCAAGCACTTTATATTGCAAATTTGTACGAAAGGTGCTATATAAATAAAGTTTGATTTGATTTGATTAGGCTCATTACATAATGTAGCCTAATTCGAATGCAGGGACACTGATTCACATCACCTTCAACGCTAGCTTGTCAGCTGACAAGTTAGATGTATACTGACACTGGCTTCCGCAAACAAAGCCTGCTAGCCAAGCTAGCTAGCTTGCTTGCTAGGCTAGCTGAACTCGCTAGCTAACACTAGCTTGTTATACTAGCCGAATGTTTGTTAACGCATAGGTCCCTTGAAAAAGTAGTGCAGCTCAGTAGCGAACTGAATGCAACTTTTCACTGTGTATAGCCAGCTAGCTATATATGCTAGTGTGCTAACTAGCCAACGATTTAATGAGCCGCTTATTATCTAACCGGTTATGAGCACTTATAGTCAGAAAATACATAGAGTGATTTGAGTACCATATATCGCCAGTAATTCACAACGGAATATAGCTAACTAAGGCTAACTATACATCCAGCTGCCTGGAGGACGGTGTGACAGATGGAGCTTGACGATCGCCAACATCCATTAGCTAGAAACAATACTTACCTTTAGTAAAGTTTGTAAATAGTTTGTAAATACGTCCATGTTGTAAGAATAGGAAAATTACTATTGAAATCAGTTGGAAAATACAGTAACTACGATGTTGAGAGTTGCTGTAATTCGTAAGGACAAATAAATTGCAATTGTAACCAGTCCACACACGAATAACCGAAGGCTGATGGATATTTATATAATATTCGTACTTAATGTAATAAGGTAATTTAATGCACTTGTTGTGACGATCGGGATAAGGACCCAGACGCAGATCAGGACTTAGGCAAAATAGTCATTTATTGGGAAGCAGGGGTCAAAACCAGGAGTCAGATATAGCGAAGGTACAGAATCACAATGCAGAGAGTAGTCACAAAAAGGCAGTCCAAAAAGTCAAAACAGGTAGGCAGATAGGCAAACAAACAGAATCGCTAGGCAGGCTCGGAGTAGTAAACAGAAGGGTAGTCTCAGAAAATTCAATAAACACTGGCTTAAGAAAGGTAGGCTCAGGGACTAAGGATCAACGTACTGACAAAGAGTGAACATAAACACTGAACTAATATACAGGCAGGGAAGGGAACACAATAGGACTCAGGTGTGACTGGGAGGAGAGAGGGGAAGGAACACAGGTATAAACAATGGGAACCGTTAATCTAATAACGAGGGGATTCGCTAATAGAATAACGAGGGGAAACGAAAGACACGGACTGGGAATCGTACAAACATATAGACAATAAACGACCTGGGAGATCAGGCAGACACGTGCATAGTTAGAAGGGGAGGAACGCAAAGAGAGAAGCTGTGTGCGAATGAAAGGGAAAGTGAAAAGCTAACAGGGATAGGATAATGAGAGAGAATGACAGCGATAGTCAGAAGCGTGAGATAATTAGTGATTAGTAGTGTTAGTAACTTAATCTAAATCCCTAACCTTAGTAGATTAGTTGGTTAGTACTATATACATCTAACTAATATATACAAAGTGCAATCTAGAAAGTAAGAAGGAAGAAAACGAGATAATAAGCGAAGACGGAAAAAACCCGAAATGTATAACTTCCGGAAGTGCATGACAAGACAAGGAGTGGATCTCGAAATAAACGGAACAAAGACAGACAGGGACCAGAACGTGACAGAACGAAGAAAATAAAATACTGAATAAAGAATAATGAATACTGAATGAAGAATAATAAACAATGACTGAAAACAAATAACCAAAGTACAAAAAACAACAGAACAGACACTCAGAACATAACACTTGTGACGTAATAAGGTAATTTAATGCACTTCTGTGACGTACGGCGTCAACGCTATCTGGCCGAGTGGCAAAAACAAGTTTGAAAATTATGACTGTAATACAAAATAACCCATTATGGTTTATAGGTTATGGTAACAAATGATTTTGATATTTTATCCGTCTTGTTATTGATCATATTACTTCTTATTAGATGTGTTATTTTGGGGGGGTTTGTTCATTATTATTCTGATAACGCCACCTTATCATCAAACTAAATCAAACAGCTGCGCTGACACCGGCACATGACATTTGATATTTTTTGTAAAATAGTAATAATAATAACAACAACAATAATAATAAATATAATAATAATACTGCTGCTGGGGAGATGTAACTTGTAACTTTTGTAGGTCCCCTGAAAAGGTAGTGCAGCTCAGTAGCGAACTGAATGCAACTTTTCACTGTGTATAGCCAGCTAGCTATATTGTGCTAACTAGCCAACGATTTAATGAGCCGCTTATTATCTAACCGGTTATGAGCACTTATAGTCAGAAAATACATAGAGTGATTTGAGTACCATATATCGCCAGTAATTCACAACGGCATATAGCTAACTAGGGCTAGCTATACATCTAGCTGCCTGGAGGACGGTGTGACAGATGGAGCTTGACCATCGCCAACATCCATTAGCTAGAAAGAATAGGCTACTTACCTTTAGTAAAGTTGGTAAATACGATGTCGTAAGGATAGGAAAATTACAATTGAAGTCAGTTGGAAAATACAGTAGGCTAACTAAGATGTTGAGAGTTGTTGTAGTTCGTAACGATACATAAATTGCAATTGTAATCAGTCCAGGCACGAATAACCGAAGGCTGATGGATATTTATATAATATTCGTACAACGTAATAAGGTAATTTAATGCACTTCTGTGACGTCCAGCGTCAACGCTAACTGGCAAAAACTAGTTTGAAAATGATGACTGTAATACAAAATAACCCATTATGGTTTATAGGTTATGGTAACAAATGATTTTGATATTTTATCCGTCTTGTTATTGATCATATTACTTCTTATTAGATGTGTTATTTTTTTTTGGGGGGTTGTTCATTATTATTCTGACAACGCCATAGCCCATGTTTATAGCCTAGCATAAAAAACGTGACACTGACATTAACAACATTTATATGTTACAGTAGGTTGAGGTTACCGTTCATTCTTTAAAAGTTTTTCGTTTTCATGTTAACATGTTAACTGCTCATTAAAATATTTTAAACCAATGCTGAAAGCCTGTTTGCTTAGCCTAACCTATACTGTCCAGTCCGACAGCATATCTTAATTTTACGCTCAAAATAACTATTTTGTTAAATGGACGAAGCAAGGTGTAGCCAAAAACCACAGGTTGGCACACAATGCACTGAAGTGTTTTTGGAATGGCCATGGTGGTTCCCCCTCCTCGTCCATGATGAGCCAAGAGTACCGCTGCACCTTCTCATCAAACTAAATCAAACAGCTGCGCTGACACCGGCACATGACATTTGATATTTTTTGTAAAATAGTAATAATAATAACAATAATAACACTGCTGCTGGGGAGATGTAACTTGTAACTTTTGTCCCCGCTACATCGCTACATAAAAATAGTTTAACTACTTGAAAGCTACTAGGTTTTGGAACACGTTAATGGCAAATGTAATTCCGCTACCTGTAATTCCGCTACTCCCCAACACTGTTACGATCCTATTTTTATTATATATGTACAATAATTTAAGGCAAAGTAATAATGTTATCGTAAATGTAATATAGAGTGGATATAAAAAGTATTCATCCCCTTTAGCATTTTCTCGAATTAATTACAAATAAAAAAGCAGACAATAATCGATTCCATAAGTATTCACCCCCCATGGCTTAATATTGGCAGAAGCTCCTTTAACTGTGAGTCTATTTGGGTGAGTCTCTACCAGCTTTAGATATCCGGACACTGCAATTTTCGTCCATTCTTCTTTACAAAATTGCTCGAGCTGCATCAGGTTGGATGGTGCCCATTGGTTTACAGCAATTTTCAAATCTTTCCACAGATTCTCAATGGGATTGAGGTCTGGGCTTTGAAGTGTTCACTGCTTACCCCCTCCTGCTGAATTCCAACTTACTGAGTCAAACCCTGCCTATAGTGCTTTGATTCTAATGTTGCTTTTAATTTCTGTTCCGTCAATACAATATTTGTGAGGTACCTGACTGTTGTGCAGCAAAGTGTTTGGCCACTAGGGCCTGACACTTAAGATAGTCCCCTGATTAGTTTACGGCTATTCTTCGTTATTTCTTGATCTTTTATTCTGAACCCAGACCTCACTGGGAACCAAAGTTGGTGGCAGCAACACACAATACCCAAAACTCCAGCTGTCATTACAATACTTGTTATCTTAGAGGGGACAGGGAGGACTGTAGTGCATTGCATAGAATGTCAGATTGAGCATCCTGTCAGTATGCATCTTCTAGTATTGACCTTGTATACAACTAACATGACGACAGTTGGTCGCCTGTAGATCACTATCTGAAAGTTCATTAAGCAAGTTAAAGTTACTGACTCCACATGTTTATTATTGTGCTAGCAAAGTAAGAACACAACATAGAACATGACACACACAAACAATTTATTCATTTGTTCTGTTGCATTGCATTGCAAACCTAATAATGTGGATAAAGAAACAATAATTCGGTGCTTAAAACAGACTGTTTACAATTAAATTGTCATCAATATATTTCACAGAAACTAAACAAGCACTGTTCCAAAGCAAGGCTTCCCATATTTCCCAACATTCTTTCATGTAACTTGGCCCTGTGTTTCTTCATCTTGTCATCTAGTAGTCCATCTCAAGAGAATGTGTGCGTGTGACCAATGTGTGCAAGTGTCAGCAGTCTGTGATGAAGGTCTGAAGGGGGTCCAGATCCAGGGACTAGGGTAGGCGTGGGAGGACCGATCTGGAATCAAGTTAATGGGCAGGGGTTGATGGGGGCAGCTCACACACTTACACTTTACATTTGTTCTCCATAAAGGTAACAATGTTTTAAGAGAACAGAGAACATAGTATTATAAAGGATAGTAGTTCCTTAGCTAGCCCATTTAATCTGACTTTAAATTAGATTATGTTTGTTCCATGTGTGGCAATAAATGATAGATTTCAGTTTGTTTTCAGCTTTCAGTTGTTTTGAAACCTTTATGTTCAGTTTTGTGTGTTTTCTCTGTCTTGTTCAGTGCTTTTGTTCAAAATGAAAGAAAAGCAGATTTTGGTAGGCTATGGTAAAATCCTTTTTCTTTTTATAGAAAATGGTAAAATAACTGGAACATAAACCATTGGTTATTCATTCCTTGCCATGCAGTGATAAATGTTTGGATACACACTATTAGACTAAACGTCTAAAAATTGTATAGGCCTAGCTTATATAAACCTTAACATTATATACTTCTTCAGAGGAAAAGCCGTACATGCAGTGGTGGAAAAAGTACCCACAATTTGTTAAAGTATATTTACTTTGTTAAAAATTACTCCATTAAAAGTAAAAAAAGTCCCCCATTCAAACTCCACTTGAGATGTTAAAGAAAACTTTAAAACGAAATACTGTAATTCAACATAAATAAAAATCCTGACACAATTACACATAGCAGAGGGATTAAGATAATTTGTCTAACTATATGTAACTGACAGAATTGTTTCCTTGCCTTTGGATTTGTACTTATTTTAACTATTCATTGCCTTAGGATACCTTGGTGTGAAGTACACCATCTAAAAATACAATTGATTTGTTGAATTGATTGAGAATACTTATATATAGTCAGGGGTTCACATAAGTGGTACACCAGTACACATTCGCGTCCTCAAACGTTAATCACGTCCTCAAACGTGAATTGCGTAGCCTACCTAGCAAGATGACAAACTTTAGAAACATACGCGACTTTAAATTTGATCAGTCCATCACTGGTAAGTTAATTAACTTAGTTAGTTAATTAACTTACCAGTGATAGACTAACTAAGTTAATTAACTTACCAGTGATGGTAAGTTAATTAACTTGCTGCGCAATTAACGTCTGTTCTAACATGATTAACGTTTGTGGATTAACGTTTGAGGACACGAATGCATACTGGCGTACCACTTATATATAGTGTAGGCCTATATGTATATAGTGCCCTGCCAGTACCCTTTCTTGAGGTCCAGTGTGGTGATGATGAACTGGGGCTTCCCCTTGTTGCTCCGCAAACACATCTCGGTTTTGGTACATACATTCCCGCAGGTCCTGCTCAGCTCAGTTCCCAGATGGACGTAATCACACGGATGCTCTGGCGTAGGACCTGAGGAAGGGACAGACAGAAGGCCTTCACGGGTGTTCCACTTCTTCAGTAGACGGATATGGTAGAGCTGAACAGGTTTCTGGATGAGAAGTTCCCGGCCACCACAACATACTTCTCTCCATATGACAAATGGCCTCCAGCATGTTTCACAGACTATTAGCAGCCATGGTAGGGGGTGTTCAGTGGCCAAATAGATATACCCTGTAACAGGAGGTAGGAGGACAGTTATTGAAAACATTTTTTCTGATGCATTGGCCCACAACAAGACAGGCTACCTGAGAGAGAGAGGAAGGGAGAGCTACTTTTGGTCATCTAGTTAGACAGACAGCGAAAAGCAAACATTTTACAAAAAAAATATATTTTGTTGAGACCATTCTAGGGCGTAGAGGGGGATGAGTGTGCCCCCCCCCATCCTGAAAATAGTTTGATTGTGTCCCCCAATGATTCATGAAAAAAATTAACTAGACTATGAAGCTATATGTTGCCAGGATTGTACATATACAGTAAGTGCTTAAAACTGACATTTGTTGACATGTTAAAAATGTAGTAGTGTATTTTTATTTTGAGCTGTCCTATTTAATGTTTTGTGGATATCCGACCTACTCTTACTGTACCCTGATTCTAAAGAATTACTGGAGGCTGTTTTATTAGCCAAAAGTTACAGAAATCCAGGAAATGCAGCCCCTGCATGGTTTGGTTACATGGTATGGTTACCTGCATAATAACGTTATGCCGTTGCATACACATTTGTTAACGTTTTTTTAACTAGTATAGCTGCTAGCTTAGCTGTCATTAATCATGCCGAGCCCGTTGGTTACCCAATGAAGGAACAAACATGCAGTAGGTGCAGAATTTATTCAGTCCACAGCTCTCCTGACAAAACAGCAGCACGAGTGGTTTTTGGATGATACAACTGACAGGTTGACGCTGCAAAGTCAGGCCCATCCGCTCAGACATTGGTTTCAAACTATTTGTCATAATTTAACATGGAAAAAATCTAATACAACATCGGAACTTATGCCTACCACGTTGCCCGTGTCTTTTCGATCATACGTTGTTCACCCATTTTGTTCAGACTGATAAACACCGAACACTCATGGCAGCGGTAGGAGAAACGCAGGTGTGATGTTGATATGACCCAACGTTAGCTATTTTTTGCCACACAAAATAAAACAAGAGGTATCTTCCTCTCCATTGACATGTAGGCTAAATTAGATATATCAGTGTTGCTTTAAAAAACGAAATCTCCCACAATTACAGTCAGCTACAATGTTAATGGTTGTAGTGCAGGTGTGTATACACACTCAGGTCAGTCTGTAACCTGTTAAAATACTACAGTGGAGCATAGGCCTACATTCTGCAATATAATATTTTTGGTGGCTCTGAATTAATTTAAAAGTACATCGGGGACTAAATATCATCTGACTTTACAATTAGCAACACGCTTGTTTTAATCGTTTATCGCAGAACTTGATGGACATCCTTTTTAAATGGACTACCGTACAGTAAAGCAGTTCTGGAACGAGTTGGTTAGAGCTTCGTGTAGTAAACCGGTAACGACTAAAAGCACAACAAATACGACGATTAATATTACTATGCAAACCAAACATAATCGGATGATGTTTTAAACCCCCCTATAAAAGTTACGAGATGCTTACGACTGAGATATTTTCACATAATACGTTCATTCTCGTGGAGAAAATACAAGCATAGCCAAAATCTTGCTCCCGATGTGTGCTTTTTCCGGCAGTGAACCTGCACATTATGCATCAGTACGTTATTTAACTAACTAGCTGGTTCTCGTTGAACATTGTGTCTATGTGCCGCAATCCGCGAATTTGCATTACTGCTGGCATATCAACAACAACAAACGCGATGAGCACAGACTGCATGCAAGTGACAATGTGCCGCTTTTCCCATTTGGAACTACGGAAATATTTTTGAATATCCATGCATGATGTGTTTGTTACTATGTGAGTGTAAAACAGAAATAGTTCCAGTTAGCTCATTAAAAAAAAAAATATCCTAAATTCAGCAGGACGAGCACTTGGAAATCGAAGGTCGTTTTTCTTCATTTTTAGTCGTCTGAGACGCTATGACGGCTGCGAATCTGGGCCCCTCCTGGAGGCTTGAACTCCCGCGATTTTCAACTAGTTACGAGGTCGCCAGGTTCCTGTTTTTTCCTGCCTATTTTGGATACTTTGAAAATTAAGTCGCGGGTGAACAAAAAAACTTGGCGTTTTTTATGGCCAGTCGTAAAATACCTGGCAAAAGCGAAAAACTATTAATTTGTGGCCAATTTGCCTTTTTCTTTCTAAATGTCATAAGCACATGAACTCTGTCCTGAGCACGAGCATGCATGACCTCATAGTCCAAGGCATTATACGACATGACCTCGAAAAAATTGCAACAGAAAGGCTTTCAACTGTTTTAGTCTCATAAATATGTTATTTATAACATATCAAAAGTCTTAAGAAATCCAACTGGTGGAAAGTATTGAAAAATACTGAAATAGGTGATGCCACAATTTTCCATTGCCGCCCATGTTAAAAAAGGACTTATGGATGTCTTCTTGTCTGACGTCCACACAAAGGGTTCAGAAACTGTTCACAAACAACCAGAAACTGTGTTTTACATGAGACATGGAGTTGGATGCAGTGCATGTGCTAAAGGAAATTCTTAACCCTTTGATGCATAAGTGCCATCTTACTGTGTAGGCCTACATGCATTTTATGTTTTTTAATGCACTCTATTCCTGTTTTTCTGTTAATTTTATGTCTATTTGTATATGAAGCACTGTGCTTGTAATTTCTTTGATGTAAAGCACTTTGAGCTACATTTCTGTATGAAAGGTGCTATACAAATAAAGTTTATTATTATTATAAGTGGGTCAAAAACGTTTTCTTGCAATAATGAAACATTTGTATCGTTTAATATTCCAGGTATTCCTCAAAAAAATAGTTTTTGATATCAGACCATAAAGAATACGTACTACCCTAAGCTTCCTGATTCTTAACTGTAGCTGCAGGTATAAATTTACTGTGGACCACATCCAATATCAGTACTAGTGTCAGGAAGATTATTTTACACAGCAAGATCTGATACATGGAAGTATTATCTTATTTTTACCTCAGAATAAAACAACATATTTGCACATGCATGACTATTGTGTGAACAAGTATGTGTTATTATCATGTACCATCAAATGAGGGATCAGTGTCTGCAGAGAAGGCTTGCAATGCTGATGTGGGGCTAAATTGAGAAGATCTGTGTGGAGGGGACGTGTATTGTTAGCAAGCTACATGCATTTTCACAGGGTCCGCATTCACGGAACAAACATTTATTTGGGAAAAAAGGAGCGCGAGTATTAGGAAAAGCACAGAGCAGGGAGGGAGGGAGAGAGACAGAATTGCAAGTAAATGGGAAAATATATGGCAGGAAAGATTGGGAAGAAGACTCATTGACTCGACACCGGTAGATAGCCTTGCAAGTCCAACAGCTGCTCCAGCACTGTAAAGTCCAGCACTCAACGGCCTTAATTTGGAGTCTATTTGGACTATAACTCCAGGCCAACCCAAATCCAAGAGGGCCTCCCAAAGCAAACACAACAGTTCACTGAGCTTTGAATACTCAAAAAAAATTGCTTGGGAGGTTAAAGTCTTTCAGTACAGGCATGTGTAACAACAATTAAAACTCCAACTGAAACAAGGGACAGTTATAAAATAAGAGTGATTTTATGACTCATGAGTTTGATTCATTTATTTATTTGATTGATTCCCATAATTATGAATTCACAAGAACATAAGGGTTTATTTAACAGGGCCATATACGATTTCTCTATTTTGTACCAGATTCAGCTCAAATGCTACATATCTGCAGTCTCTGAGCAGGTTAAAAAAATACAACAATGTTAAAAAACTGCATCAAAACAGTGAGCAAAACAGAAAATAAACATGCATGTCTTAAATTATATTAAGAATGCAACATTCAAACAAATAAAGTTTGTGTTCATAGAAATACTGATTTGTTATTCAGAAAAAAACAAATGAGATATCAGCATTAAACTTGACAGACGGAGATAAAAATTACCTTTATTACACAAATCTAAACAAAACATATTTCAGAACTTTAAGTTAGTTATAGCTTTACATTCAAGTGAAAATAAACACATTTTCACTTAAGTAATGAATGACACGTTTGAATCTTGGAAACTGTAATTCCAGTTTATTATTACAATATTTGTAACATATATCATAGTAATAATTTAGATTAAAAAGTTAGGGAACTCATTAATTAGGGCCTTGAGATTTAAAAGTTTGGGAACCTCTGTTGTAGACTTTTAAATATATATATATATATATATATATATCAACAATGCATGATTCCAAGATTCCTTCCTTATCAAAACATTTAATGGAGCCTCTCTGGTGCGGCATCCAATGCACTAGTCCGTGATCTGGGTATTTGCACAATTAATTCAAATAAAATGTAAATTTAAAACCTTTTTAATACCATTGTAAACAGCATAATCACATTAACACAGCAAATAATAATAATATGGTAACTGAAAGTTCTGTTATGTTTGGCATTAAACTTGCATTCTTCTGCTAAATTTACTGGAATCTGTTGGTACACTACTTAATCTATGTCCCTGAGGAGAACTAGTTTGAAAGCATGACATTTTTTGGCTACCGCATTGCCTACACTGAAAATTCACAAAATTCTATTGTATGTTAAAGTTATTATGCAGTAATTTAGTAATGGTATTACCGACGGCAGGGGATTGCTAGACTGCATTTGATGTGACCGTAGGGTCTGGCAAGGTCTGGTTTTCCCACACACATGACACGTGACACTGCTGCTTGCACAATCCCTGTTCACAGTGTACTGGCCATGTTCAACATTTTTTATACTCTTAAATATAAATATATATTTGGGTCAAAAAACATTTGGAGTCTGTGCCTAAAGCACAGAAAGTGATGCTCTCTGGCACAACTGCTGGGCAGTTCCACTGGCTGGCAGCAGAGGAAAAAGCAGAGGCTGCTGTTTCTCCCATGTCAGAATCAATTAGATAACTTTGGGGCAAAAGCTGGGTAAATAATAGCATCACAAGAAGGGTAATTTTTTTTTACTGAATCTTGATTAAAACACTTCCTTCAATTAATACATTTTTATGGCTTTTCACCTGCATTAATTTTCAGGTGTTACCTTAAATGACTGTTTTGGCTAAAACACTTCCCACACTGAGTACATTTCTAAAGCTTTTTACCTGAATGAATTCTTTGGTGTTTTCTTGAACTAGATGTGGACTTAAAAGACTTCCCACACTGAGTACATTTGTAGGGCTTTTCACCTGTGTGAATTCTCTTGTGGTCCTTTAAATGGGATAGTTGATTAAAACACTTTCCACACAGAGTACATGTGTAGGGCTTTTCACCTGAATGAATTCTCAAGTGGCACTTTAAAGTACCTGCTTGGTTAAAACACTTCCCACACTGAGTACATTTGTAGGGCTTTTCACCTGTATGAGTCACTTGGTGTTTCCTTAAACTGGATGTGCAGCTAAAACACTTCCCACACTGTGTACATTTGTAAGGCTTTTCACCTGTGTGAGTCATTTGGTGTTTCCTTAAACTGGATGTGCTGTTAAAGCACTTTCCACACTGCGCACATTTGTAGGGCTTCTCACCTGTATGAATTATCAGATGGCGCTTTAAAGTACCTGAATGGTTAAAACACTTCCCACACTCAGTACATTTGTAGGGCTTTTCACCTGTATGAATTTTCAAGTGGTTCTTTAAAATATGTGGTTGGCTAAAACACCTCCCACACTCAGTACATTTGTAGGGCTTTTCACCTGCATGTATTTTCGGGTGGTACCTTAAATGACTGTCTTGGCTAACACCTGCATGCATTTTCAGGTGGTATATTAAATTACAATCTTGGCTAAAGCACTTTCCACACTCAGTACATTTGTAGGGCTTTTCACCTGTATGAATTCTCAGGTGGCGCTTTAACGTACCTGCTTGGTTAAAACACTTCCCACACTCAGTACATTTGTAAGGTTTTTCACCTGTATGAATTTTCAAGTGGTTATTTAACCCATTAAGACCTGGAGTGACGTTTAGGTCGCATCGATTTTGCGATTAATGAAATGCGCTGTGATTCGCTGAAATAGACGTGGGGAAATGAAGTGCACGTTGGTGTCGGCTTTTTTGAAATTTTTTCCAGAAAACCCTCAGGTTTTAAGAGGTTGTGTAGAATAATTGCTTAGGTTTTAATAGGCGTTTTTAGCAGGCATTTTAGGTCTGAATGGGTTAAATGAGACTTATGATAAAAACACTTCCCACACGGAGTACATTTGTAAGGCTTTTCACCTGTGTGAATTCTCTTGTGGCCTTTTAAATGGGATGGCTGATTAAAACACTTCCCACACTGAGTGCATTTGTAGGGCTTTTCACCAGAATTAATTATCTTGTAGTCATTTATATTAGATTGCTTACTGATATTCATGAGATCACTCGCTAAACTGGATTCACACTTCATTTGATCAGGTTTAATAGCAACACATTTAATATCCTGCAAGTCACTGTTCTGTTCAGTCTTAAGGTAACCGCCATCATCAGTCTCTGTTTTTATTTGGTCAGGCTGCAGGTGGGGTACAGAGTGCAGCTCTGTAAATTCAAGGCTCTCTGTCTTAATAATACCCCCAATGTGGGTGGAGCCCAGATCAGTTTCCATTTTTATCAGTGATGTGTGTGTGTGTGGTTTAGATCACTGACCCCGCTGTGTGCTGTAGCACACTCTGGCTCCAGTGTGTTGAGTCCTGGTGCAGCACTCTGCCATGTGGACAAACTCCAGTACACTGAGTTCATCCTCTTCTGTCTGATCCTGTCCTTTTCAGTGAGCTCAGTGGTAGTGCCCGGTCTCAAAGCTGTGCAGAAGTGCAGCTCCTGCAGGGAAACACATACATGCAGTTATTGACACACACATGGGTCAATGCTATACACCTGCATCTTGACCAAACTTGTCATGTACTGATATCATCTGGCACTTTCTAAGATAGATTCCATGCAGCTGTTTGCAGATTTCTGAGGGCAAATTGGGCAATATTCAAAGAAATACAATCATTTATGAATCTTAGTTTCTTTGTAAGTTGTAAAATAGTTTAGCATGAGTCTTACCCAGTCTTACCATATATATTGTATTCAGATATGCTCAAATTGTCCCCCCCAATATATAGCCTAGCTGATATAAAAATATAAATAAATTGATTTGGTCCCCCAATGTTGACTCCAGCCATCTTACCAATGTTACGTTAGCTAAGGCTACCTATATAGCAAGCCATGGAAGGGTGGCGATACAATTACTTTTGAAATATATACATATTTGTCAGGGACAGAGCAAACGCTTTGTTAGGGTTAAAGACTAATTTCCAACACCGGTCCCCAATAAACTACAAAAAGCGAACTGTCGAAATATAAAAGCAAACAATACAAGATACATGCACAAACACATTAGAAAAGTTACTATTTTACACACCGAGTTGTCTACAAGGTCTCCGGTCACAATTCTGTGAGTATCAAACCAAATGTTTGCTTCCAAAAGCCCGGATTAAATTAAAGGAAACAGAAAAGGAAATATGTATCACGAACGCTAGCTTCTGTGTGTATGCTTAGTCACTGTATTGTGATCACTTACTGAGTGACTTGGTACATGCTGTGCATACATACACTTTACGTGTATTTATGGAAAAATAAATCACGGTTGTCAGCCAAATAAAATTGAGTAGCCTATTTATCTAAACTAATATCTGGTAAAAACTGTGGAAGAGCTAAAAACGAACTCAACACAACATCACCCAGGCAAACTTGGGCTAGTTTGTACATCGGGCCCAGATGGGATATTTGTTATTTTAAATAAACATACCCGTATTCGCACAGACTTGAATGAAGAATTATTCGCGCACCGTCAGTGTATCTTCGTGCAATCCTCTTTCTCCACGATTCATTCATACGGTGGGAAACGGAAACTGAAGTCAAGCAACTTCATATGATATGATATGATAGTTCCATTTATATTGCGCCCCCCAACCAATAGTTACATCAGCCCGGGGAAGAAGAAAACAAAAGACAAGAACAATAGGAACATGCAAAGTACAGTCAACCATCCAAACAGACAGAGAACATAAAGACATAAATACACCTGTCACACAACAGTAAAACTAACTTCCGGGACGAAACCCGATTTCAAAGCTATTCATTCTCAATGGATACAAGCCCAGTTGATCGCCCGATCGCTGAATAAAAGCCTTCGCTTACCAGCGAATAATTGAAAAACTATCCTCAAAACATTTCAAATTCAATATGAGTAAGTAAAGTTTGCGTCACACTGGAAACCAACGGCTTCGAACTTGTGTTTCGTCCTGGAATTTACGCAACTTCAGTTTCCACTTTCCCAATGTATTAGCCAAGGGGCAAGGACATGTGATCACTGGTCAACACGATTTTTCTTGCATGGGGTTTTTCAACGGATTCTAGCTAACTTTTAGGTGCTGAATCCAAATCTGGCATTAGTTTTTGCCTATCACATTCGTTTTTTGAGAAAACAGCAATTTTACACTCGAAGTTGAAAAACACTGTTGCATGGCTGTGGTGTAGGGTGTTATGAGTGTCTGGAGGTAAGGGGGAGCAGTTCCTCTAACCGCTTGAAAAGCAAGCACCAGTGATTTGAGTCTGATGCATGCTGCGATGGGGAGCCAGTGCAGAGAGGAGAGTAGAGGGGTGACATGGGTGAACTTAGGTTGATCGAACACGAGACGTGCGGCAGCATTCTGGACTAGTTGCAGTGGCTTGATGGCGCAGGCTGGTAGGCCTGCCAGCAAGGAATTGCAGTAGTCCAGATGTGAGACCACCAGGGCCTGGACCAGGAGTTGTGTGGCCTCTTGGGTGAGGAATGGTCGGATCCTCCAGATGTTCGAAGGAGGAACGGTTGGATCCTCCAATTGATTATAGTTTATTCTGCAACTGATTATATTTCATTCGGCTTCCATAATTCTTTATCCATTAGGCATGGAAAGCAGGCATATTGCAAAACAACATAGGAGCTATGAACAGAGGATGTTCAGAGAGTATTTATGCACTGATAAGGAAAATAATTGTGCTGGGCAGCGGTTTAGTTCTTTGCACTCCTACATAGTTAGACCAGCTTCATTTGGTCTTACCAGGTGCAAAAACGTCTTTCACACGTCAATGTACAGTACAAAACGAGATAATAAGAACCAAATTAACCGGGAAAGTATAAGTCATACGGTTACAGTTTAAATTGAATGTGCACATAATTATTTTGGTGCATGAGAAATTGAAATGAATCAGTTTGGGTGGTTACAGCTAATGGGGTGTGTTGCAAAAAAAATATTTTTTTGTTGATACTGAATTGATTCCCAGTTTCCCAGAGCTTGCATTTACAATGGACAAATACAAGTATTTTACAAAAGAATTAGCTCCTTATTGTGGTCATATTTCAACAGTTCAGTTAAATTTTCAAAAAACACATTAGATGATGGGGGTTTACACAATCCAACAATGTTTAATGACATTTATGGAGATAGGATACACACATAACATTTATGTTTAGAACATTTTAGGTTTATTTGACAAGGACAGTATACAATTTTCCAATGCATCCACTATTTTGTGCCAGATTCAATTCAAGGCTAAATTTAATCTGTAGCCTCTCAGCAGATTAAAAAAATATATTTTACTTTTTTTTTTTAAGAACACAAGATTCCACAAATAGTTTGTGATATTACAAATACTGATTTGTTATTCAGTAAAAACAAATGAAATATCAGCATTAAACTTGTGATAGACAGATAATAATAACCTTTATTTTACTCATTACTCCATACAAATTGAAAATGCATTTCAGAACGTTAGTCGCAACTCTGCATTTGATGTGACACTAGAGTCTGGCAAGAGGGATTTTATTCACACACACAACACATGACAGTGCTGCTTGCACAATCCCTGTTCACACTGTACTGGCCATGTTAAACATTCTTAATACTCTCAAATATATCATTTAAGACATTTCAATATATATTTGGGTCATTTTAAGACTTTGAAAGGAGTCTGTCTATGCCTGAAGCACAGGAAGTGATGTTCTCTGGCACAACTGCTAGGCAGCTCAGCTGGTTGGCAGCAGAGTAAAAAAGAGAGGCTGCTGTTGTTCCCATGTCAAATACAATTATATAACTTATTCAATTGTATCACAAGCTGGGTACAATTGTATCTGTTTTTCTGTTGTTGCCTAAATTAACTCTCCAGTGCCTGCTCAAAGTACATCAATTAAAAACACTTCCCACACTACATTTGTACATTTGAAGGGATTTTCACTTGAATTCATTCTCAAGTGTTAATTTAAACAAGACCCATCACTGAAACACTTCCCACACTTGCTTTTCTCCTGTATGGATTATCAGGTGATCATTTAAATAATGTGCTTTGCACTTCCCACACTGAATACATTTGTAGGGCTTTTCACCTGTATAAATCATTTCGTGTTTCCTTAAATTGAATATCCTGTTAAAACACTTCCTACAGTACATACATTTGTGGGGCTTTTCACCTGCATTAATTATCTTGTGTTCATTTACATGGGACAGCTGATTAAAACACTTCCCACACTCAATACTTGTATAGGGCTTTTCACCTGTATGCATTTTCAAGTGGTTCTTTAAAACATGTGGTTGGCTAAAACACCTCCCCACTGAGTACATTTGTAGGGCTTTTGACCTGCATGAATTTTCAGGTGGTACTTTAACTGACTGTCTAGGCAAAAACACTTCCCACCCTGAGTACATTTCTAAGGCTTTTCACCTGTGTGAATACTCTTGTGGTTATTTAAATGAGACTTATGATTAAAACACTTCCCACACTGAGTACATTTGTAGGGCTTTTCACCTGTATGAATTCTCAGGTGGCACTTTAAAGTACTTCCTTGGTTAAAACACTTCCCACATTGAGTACATTTGTATGGCTTTTCACCTGTATGAGTCATTTGGTGTTTCCTTACACTGGATTTGCAGTTAAAACACTTCCCACACTGCGTACATTTGTAAGGCTTTTCACCTGTATGAGTTAGTTGGTGTTTTCTTACACTGGATGTGCAGGTGAAACACTTCCCACACTGAGTACATTTGTACGGCTTTTCACCTGTATGAATTCTCAGGTGGCACTTTAAACTACCTGCTTGGTTAAAACACTTCCCACACTGCATACATTTGTAAGGCTTTTCACCTGTATGAGTCATTTGGTGTTTTCTTAAACTACATGCGGACTTAAAACACTTACCACACTGAGTACATTTGTAGGGCTTTTCACCTGTATGAATTCTTAGGTGACGCTTTAAAGTACCTGCATGGTTAAAACACCTCCCACACTGAGTACATTTGTAGGGCTTTTCACCTGTATGAATTCTCAGGTGGTACTTTAAAGCACCTGCCTGGTTAAAACACTTCCCACACTGAGTACATTTGTAGGGCTTTTCACCTGTATGAATTCTCAGGTGGTACTTTAAATTACCTGCTAGGCTAAAACCTGTCCCACATTGAGTACATTTGTAGGGCTTTTCACCTGTGTGAATTCTCCTGTGGCCTTTTAAATTCGATAGCTGATTAAAACACCTCCCACATTGACTACATTTGTAGGGCTTTTCACCTGAATTAATTATCTTGTGGTCATTTAAATTAGATTGCTTATTGATATTCGTGAGATCACTCACTAAATTTTCACTGGATTCACACTTCATTTGATCAGATTTAATAGTAACACATTTAATATCCTGCAAGTCACTATCCTGTTCACTCTTAAGGTAGCCTCCGTCATCAGTCTCTGTTTTGATCTGGTCTGGATGCAGGTGGGGTACAGAGTCCAGCTCTGTAAATTCAAGGCTCTCTGTCTTAATAAGATCCCCAGTGTGGGTGGTACTCAGATCAGTTTCCGTTTTTATCAGTGATGTGTGTGTGTGGTGTAAATCCCTGACCCCGCTGTGTGCAGTAACACATGCTGGCTCCAGTGTGTTGAGTCCTGGTGCAGCACACTCAGTCTCTGCCTCTGCCATGTGGACAAACTCTAGTCCACTGCGCTCCACAGCGCTGCACAGTGAGCTCCGGTAGTGTTGTCTCAGTGTCCGGTCTCGGACAGACTCCTGCCTGCATCACACATTTGCTCAAAGCTGTGCATTAGTGCAGCTCCTGCAGGGAAACGCATACATGCACTTATTGACACACACGTGGGTTAATGCTATAAACCTGCATCTGCACCAAACTGGTAATCTACTGATATAACTTGGCACTTTCTAAGATAGATTCCATGCAGCTGCTTGCAGATTTCTGAGGGCAAATTGGGCAAAATACAAAGAAATACAATGATTTATTAATCCCAATTTCTTTGTAAGTGAATATTAAAATAGTTTAGCACGAGCCTTGATCCATGATAGCTCACATGATATTGATAGTTAATTATACACCATTTAGTCTCATTTATTAATTTGCATCAGTCTTTACAAAACAACGTAACGTTCACTAACGCTACTTATATAGCAAACCATGCAAAGGCACGGGGGTCATTCTTTACACACACTGGACCACGGTGGACGATACGAATACATACATGCAATCATCGTTCGTAAGAGGCGAAAAATATATTTCACTCCGACAACATTTCCACAGTTATACAATAAACTCACATGAATATAACTAGCTAGTTATTTACATCCTTTAGCGACCGGAGGGACCTCTGGTGCTAGGATTAGCCTCGGCTACCTCTTGAGGTATCCTAGCCACCATGGAGGCTAACAACAACATCAAACCAAATGGCGGGGAGCTAGCATTACTGGTGGCTAGGCTAGCTGCCGACCGTTAAAATATATTTGTCAGGGACAGCGCTTTGTTAGTGTTACAGACTATTTGCCAACACCTGTCCCCAATAAACTACAAAAGGAAAGTATTACAAATTACAAAATATAAAAGCAAACAATACAAGATACATACACAAACACATTAGAAAAAGTTCGTTTTACACACCGAGTTGTCAACAAGGTCTCCGGTCACAATTCTGTGAGTATCAAAGCAAATGTCTGCTTCCAAAAAAACGGATAAAATTAAAGATAACCGAAAAAGAAATAGATATCATGAAGGCTAGCTTTTGTGTGTATGCGTAGTGATTTCGTACTGTGATCACTTCCTGACTAACTTTTGATCACTTACTGAGTGGCTTGGGATATGCTGGGCATACACTTTGCGTGTATATATGCAAAAATAAATCACGATTGTCAGCCAAGAAAACAGAGTATTTATCTAAACGAATCTCTGGTAAAAAATTTAAAAAAACCTGGACGACCTGTGGAAGAGCGGCAGTAAGAGATTTCGGCAGCCCAGATCCGCATTTGCTGACGTCTAGCCGACACTAAAAACGAACTAAACCCTACATCGCCCCGGCAAACTTGAGCTGGTTCTTCTTCTTCATTTCCTTTATAATGGCAGATGAAAATCGCTTGTAAGCGTATCACTGCCCCCACAGGCCCGGAAGGTCCTCAGCACTATAAATCACAAAAATTAAAATTAAAAAGTAAAAATTAAATTAAATTAAAAAACTAAAAAAACACACGTCTTACACCTTGGCATGCAGACCAGTGGCATAAAGGAATTTCATGACACCTTGAAACACTTCTGACATATTCTCACATGGTCTCAACAGTGATTTAATAGAGAAGGAATTCACGCCGACGCTCACCAAATCTCTGTCCCTGCGTTCCCTTGCATAATTAGCACAGTCTAATAGCACGTTTGACTGTTTTGGGTACTTTGCACATACCACATTGTCCATCCTTGTGCTTGCCCACTACAAACAGTCCAGCCCTCAGACCACAATGCCCCAACCTCAGCCTGGCTAATAATACCTCCTCCCGCCTGATCCCAAACGTAGGGCCTCCCTTCCCCACCCCTCTCTGAATAGAATATAAATGTCTCCCCTTTCTGTTTGTGTCCCACTCCTTTTGCCAGAGAATCCCCAATCACCTCTGCAATCCTACTCTTCACCTCCCCCCTACCCAAGGGGATATAGACCCCCACCTGAGGAAACTCTAGTGTAGCCTTCGCCATCCTATCCGCACATTCATTTCCCACTATCCCCACATGCGCAAGCACCCACACCAGTCCCACCCGGCTCCCTGCCCTATGGACACGATGAAAAAGCACTAGTGAGTCTATTAAAACATCAGGACGTGCAGATGATCTCCTGCACTGTAATGCGGTCAGAGCTGCAGCAGAGTCTGAGCAGATAACGTTTGATGGTTGTACCTGCTCCACCCACTCCAAAGCCCACAAAATAGCCATGAGCTCTGCAGTAAATATAGATATTCCATTTTGAACAAATGGACATTTGGACATCATCTTTAATAACAAAGCAGAATCACCTCGGAACCTATTTCCGTTTGGTCTCCTTCAAAAGAGCTTTAAACAATGAATATTTTGATAGTAATATCATGGTGCTTAGTCCTGCTTTTGATCACTTTATTAGGAATGAGAAAAAGTAAGACCTTTAAGACCTTCGATAAATGAACCCGACCCCTCCCGTGCTCATCCAATCAGGGTTACCTTCCACCATGCTGGTTTCAGTTTAGTTTGAGTTCGTTTTCAGTTTGGCTCGAGTTCGGGAAAGAAGCGATTTCATATTTTGTTTTGTGGTCCTTCCTTGGGTTTGCATGTTTCATCTTTTATTTTTCCATCCTTCCTTTTTTCCCTTTGGCTGAAGCTGGAATTTGAATATTCTTTGGCAGGTCTGGTTTTATCTGGTCCCTCTCCCTCTCAGCTGGTAATCATGGTTTCTTGTCAAATGTATCATTTTTAGTTCATCATAAGAAGTGAGCTTATACTCACAAGTGAGTGCATAGGCGCCGATCCCGTGGGTGCTCCGGGGCCCGAGCACCCACGGAGAAGGCCGAGCACCCACGGGGAAAATTATGCACGGAGCCAAATTTACATTGATTTGATAGCAAACTCCACCTAGCATACGCTGCGCGGCACCCACGGGCAGAAACATAAATCGGCGCCTATGAGTGAGTGTATGATTTATACTTTGGCTTACTTTTGTTTCTTGTATAACATCTTGCGTGTACATATTTAGTAGACATTTAATCTTTAATCCAGTTTGGATTTTGTTTTGACGGGTTGGGTTCCAACAGTTACTCTTCCATTACCTATCAACGTATTTGAATCTTATATAATTCATAATTTAAATGTGTCAAATATTATAATACTTGTACGGCATTTAAGAGTCCTCTATTCAGGGCCGGCTCTACACATTTGGGTGCCCCCCCCAACAAACATCAATCAGACATCACCATGGAAGCTAGCCACATTATTATCACTGATATAATGTTGTAGCATACTACTAATTTTGGTAGCCTAATAATAAAGCTTGAGACTCAAGGCAAGCATGAGGGTTTTGCAACTCTGCAATTCAGGTGTAGTAGCCTAGTTTTGGGAATAACTACAGGTGGGTACTAATAAATTTCAAGCCAAAACGTGAGGGTTGGGTAACTCAGCATCAGCATGCATTCATCCTTCAATCTGTATGAGTCTAGCAGTAGCTCTTAGCATCGCATTATCTAGCTAGCTTGTTTATTACTTAGCTAGTTAGCTCCCTAGCCTCCTACAATAACACAGAAACCCAAAACTGCATTTTGATGACATAGCCTACCTCTTAATTGGGCTCTTTTCCTCCTCCTTCCTCCGTTTTCTCCCCTGCGCACGCACCTAAAGGCTTGTGCCTTTTCAAGTCATTTTTCAAATATAAAATCTGTCATCGATCTGATATCTTCTTGCAGCAATCAGTAGTGCACCCCCGTCACCTGGCACCCGACAGGCGACAGCATCATATCCCCCACTTTCAGCAAGCAGTCAGTATCCCTCAGTAACAGCATCTCTGTCAAAGGGCAGGCCAGGTGAAACATTGTGTGAGGAACAGAACAGGGGTGCAAAGTGTATTTCTTTTTGTTTATTGGGAGGAAACACCACCAGCTGGCCCACCAGCCACCAGCGATTTTTTGTTGTTGTTTTTGTTGTTGTGAGGGCGACATGGCGCCCCAGGCAGCTGCCTGTATGGCCTGTGCCTGGAGCCGGCCCTGCGTTGCATTGTATCGTAGACTGTGATGCAAACAAATCAATGAGACGAGATATTGTATAATTATCCATCAATGTCATGTGAGATATATGTTTCAAGGCTCATGCAAAACTATTTGAATCATATTAATTTACAGTAACTTATTAATACTAATTGGTTTGTATTTCTTTCAATTTCATCTCATTTACTTCCAGTAATATACATTTGCTAATTTCTTTGGTTTTGTTTGAATATTGTTCAATTTTCCAACTGAAATCAAAAAAATTGCTAACAACTGCATGGAATCTACTGTAGAAAGCGCCAGGTTATATCCATAGATGACCAGTTAATGAAGGTTT
This sequence comes from Aldrovandia affinis, assembly GCA_029706075.1. Taxonomy (NCBI): domain Eukaryota; kingdom Metazoa; phylum Chordata; class Actinopteri; order Notacanthiformes; family Halosauridae; genus Aldrovandia; species Aldrovandia affinis. The sequence goes on along the minus strand of JAINUG010000027.1, from coordinate 3,184,145 downwards.
AAGGCATTGATGCATGTATGTGTCAACACACTTCTCGTCTCTGATGCAGTAGGACAAGTTTGATTAGGGCTACATCCCCCCCCATTTCCCTGCAGGAGATGCACGTCTGGACAGCTTTGAGCAGCAGTGTGATGCAGGCAGGAGTCCATCTGAGACAAGACTACCAGAGCTCACTGAGCAGCACACGATCAGACAGAAAGAAGAGGAACTCAGTGGGCTGGAGTCTGTCCACATGACAGAGAGTCAGAGACAGAGACAGAGTGTGCTGCACCAGGACTCAACACACTGGAGCCAGAGTGTGTTACAGCGCACAGCGGGGTCAGTGATACACACCACACACACACACATCGCTGATAAAAACGGAAACTGATCTGGGCTCCACCCACACTGGGGATCTTATTAAGACAGAGAGCCTCGACAGAACAGAGCTGGGATATATACCCCATCCACATCCTGACCAGATTAAAACAGACGGATGATGGAGGCTGAACAGGACAGTGATATTAAATGTGTCATTATTAAATCTGATTAAATGAAGTGTGCATCCATTGAAAATTGAATATATCACTTTGTAGCTGAAATTGAAAGTTGGGATTTCGTTCAGACATCGATAGATGGGGAAAATCCTTACAAGTCCCAACAGCTGCTCCAACACTGTACAGACCAGCACTGGAGCCTCCATTTGGAGTTTAACTCCAGGTCACATCCAGCAATAACCCAAATCCAAAATCTCTGACCTGGGACTCCCAAAGCATCAACACAACAGTCCAGTTTTGATTACTCACAAAAAATATTTTGGAGCTTAATTAAAGCCTTTCAGTACAGGCATGTGTAACATCAATTAAAACTCCCACTGAAACAAGGGGACAGTTACAGAATAAGAGTGATTTTATGACTCATGAGTTTGATTCATTTATTTATTTGATTGATTTTTTGAACAGTGATTATAAATTCATCAGGACATAAGGGCTTATTTGACAGGGACAGCATACGATTTTCAAAATGTTGTTAGTGCATCCACTATTTTGTACCAGATTTAGCTCAAAGGCTCAATTTAATCTGTAGTACCTGAGCAGGAAAAAAAAAATACAACAATGTAAAAACAAAACAATACGTAAAACAGAAAGTAACCACGCAGGTCTTAAAACGGTATTGAGAACACAACATTCAAACAAATATAGTTTGTGTTGTGTTGTTAGAAATACCTATTTGTTATTCAGCAACAAATTAGATATCTGCATTAAACTTATGATAAGATAAATTAAGAATATCCTTTATTTTACTCTTTCCTCAATACAAAATTGAATAAAAATAATGTTTCAGAACTTTAAGTAAATAATAACCTTCTTGCACAAGTCTACATTGTAGAACAGGGGTTCCCACACAGGACTGTGAAGGAGTCCCAGCCCATGGCATTGCAGGCTTCCGTGCGTCTTGAACAATTCATTATTTTATAAAGGCGGAGGGCATTAGCCAGTGGGAGAGGACTTTAGGGGGCTGTATGAGTAAAAGGTTTGGGAACCCCTGTTGTAGAATTTGTAAAACAGTTTCTATAAGTCAACAACACATGTCACCAAGATTCCTTCTACATCACAACATAATGTTAACTACGGATTACAGCAGCAGCAGGTTAGTAGCTAGCTGAAAAAGTAACTAGGTGCCGTCACACTAGAATCAAAGAGGTGAGGGCGAGACAGCAGTTCAGCTCCGCTGGTTAGCAGCAGAGTAAAAAGGAGAGACTGCTGTTTCTCCTATGTCAGATGCAATTAGATGACATTCAATTGGGTATAATTGTATGTTTTTCTCATCTGAATGAATTCTCACCTGAATTATTATATTAATTAAAACACTTCCCTCAATTAATACATTTGTCAGGCTTTTCACCTGCATGGATTTGAGTGGCACTTTATAGTACCTGCTTGGCCAAAACACTTCCCACACTGAGTACATTTGTAGGGCTTTTCACCTGTATGAATTCTCAGGTGGTTATTTAAATTACTCTTCTGATTAAAGCATTTCCCACACTCAGTACATTTGTAGGGCTTTTCATTTGTATGAATCATTTGGTGTTTTCTTAAATTGGATTTGTATTTAAAACACTTCCTACATTGAGTACACATATCGGGATTTTCACCTGTATGTATTCTCAGGTGGTACTTTAAATTGCTTGCTTGGCTGAAACACTTCCCACATTGAGTACATGTGTAAGGCTTTTCACCTGTGTGAATCTTCTTGTGGTCATTTAAATGAGATTTCTGGTAAAAACTCTTCCCACATTGAGTACAAGTGTAGGGCTTTTCACTTGTATGTATTCTCAAGTGTTGCTTTAATTTGCTTGCTTGGCTAAAACTCTTCCCACACTGAGTACATGTGAGAGGCTTTTTATCTGCATGAATTGCTTGGTGTTTTCTTAAACTGGATGTGCACTTAAAACTCTTCCCACATTGAGTACAAGTGTAGGGCTTTTCACCTGTATGTATTCTCAAGTGGCGCTTTAAATTGCTTGTTTGGCTAAAACACTTCCCACATTGAGTACATCTGTAGGGCTTTTCACTTGTATGTATTCTCAGGTGGTGCTTTAAATTAATTGCTTGGCTGAAACACTTCCCACACTGAGTACATCTGTAGGGCTTTTCACCTGTATGTACTTTCAAGTGTTGCTTTAAATACCTGGCTTGGCTAAAACACTTCCCACATTGAGTACATTTGTAGGGCTTTTCACCTGTATGAGTCATTTGGTGTTTAATTAAACTGTGTGTACACTTAAAACACTCTCCACAGACAGTACATTTGTAGGGCTTTTCACCTGTGTGAATCTTCTTGTGGTCATTTAAATGAGATTGCTGGTAAAAACACTTCCCACACTCCGTACATGTGTAGGGCTTTTTATCTGTATGAATTGTCAGGTGGTCATTTAAATTAGATTTCTTATTGATATTTATGAGCTCACTCACTAAACTTTCACTGGATTCACACTTCATTGCATCTGATTTAATTGTAACACATTTAATATCCTGGAAGTCACTGTCCTGTTCAGTCTTAAGGTAGCCTCCATCATCAGTCTCTGTTTTGATTTGGTCAGGATGCAGATGGGCTACATATCCCAGCTCTGTTCTGTCGAGGCTCTCTGTCTTAATAAGACCCCCAGTGTGGGTGGAGCCCAGATCAGTTTCCGTTTTTATCAGTGATGTGTGAGTGTGGTGTAGATCACTGACCCCGCTGTGTGCTGTAACACACTCTGGCTCCAGTGTGTTGAGTCCTGGTGCAGGACACTCGGTCTCTGACTCTGCCATGTGGACAGACTCCAGTCCACTGATTTCATTGTCTTTCTGTCTGATCCTGTGCTGCTCAGTGAGCTTTGGTAGTGTTGTCTCAGTGACCTGTCTCAGATGGACTCCTGTCTGCATCACACTGCTGCTCAAAGCTGTACCGAAGTGCAGCTCCTGCAGGGAAATGGGGGGGAAGGGATTTAGCCTTAATCAAACTGGTCCTACTGAATCAGAGGAGAGAAGTGTGTTGGCACACACATGCATCAATGCTATACACCTGCATTAACTGGTCAACTGATATAACATCACTTCCCACAGTAGATGTCAGTGGGATGTGGGCATTTTGTTCTGATTTCAGTGGGCAAAGAAATAAAATAAATATGATTAAAATAGCATGAGCCTTGATTCAGATGATAGCTCACATTACATTGATGGATAATTATACAGTATCTAGTCTGATTTATTTGTTTACATTAGTCTTTACAATACTAGCTAGCAAACCACACAAGGGTGGCGATAGGGTCTTGAAAGGGTCTTTTTTCTTTTATTTATTTGTCAGGGTCATAGCAGAAGCATTGTCACAAAGTTAAAAACAAGCATCAGATGCATTACATTAAGTGCTTATAGCCAAAGTGTAGTGCCGGAGGACGGAGGACAGAGGCAGCTTCGCGATTAATCTTTTTTAATCAAAATGAAAATCCCACAACCAACAGGTACAAACATTTCGTTCAGTCACAACAACAACAACAACTTCCCTGAGCTCCGCTTAAATAATCCCCCCTACCCCACAACCCCCACCCATAGTTCCGGGGCGAATTCGTTCCCCGTTTGTGTTCACCACATGAGCCCCCCCAGAATTCGCTTTAATACACAAAGTCAGCATGGCGATAAGGGCGGACGAGCCGTCCAAACGACTCCTGACCATAGGAGGCGGGGCAGGGGGAACGCCGGGTAGTACCGACCTCCTCCAGCTGGGCGGGGCGGGGGCAACAGTGACAGGGGGTAATGGGAGGAGACGGTGCGGCCGAGGTCAAAGGCACCTCAGCGGGGTGCAGGCTGGCCCGGGGCGGCCCCGGCGAGGGGGTATGGCCAAGTCCACTGGCTGGGTCACGTCCAGGTGTGCCAGTTTAACGCGGTCCACTGAAACATGCTCAGGCCTACCGCCGATGTCCACCACCAGGTGCTTGGGCCCGTGCTCCAGAACCCGAAACGGGCCGTCGTCGTGGGGCTGCAGTGGGCCACGGTGCGCGTCGTGGCGGATGAACACATAACCCGCCGATCGCAAGCCTGGGGGCACCTGGGACGTAGGGGCGCCGTGCTGAGTCGTGGGGACTGGGGCAAAGACCCTGGCGCTGTCCAGCAGGGAGGCACGCTGCACAGCAGCAGACCAGGGGTCCGTCGTGTTGGGCATGAACTCACCGGGAACCCGCAGTGGCTGCCCGTGAGACCAGCTCCGCCGAGGAGGACTGGAGGTCTTCCTTGGGGCCGTCCGGAGTCCAAGCATGACCCACGGAGTTTGTCAAGCCAGTTGCCGTCCTTCAGGCTGGCTCGGAGGGCGGCTTTCATGGACCGATGAAAACGTTCACACAGTCCGTTGGCCTGAGGGTGGTAGGCGGTGGTACGGTGGAGTTTAACCCCCAAGCCCTCCGCCACAGCACTCCACAGCTCCGAAGTGAACTGCGGGCCGCGGTCAGAGGAGAGGTCAGACGGAGTGCCGAACCGGACGACCCACGTCCCGATGAATGCCCGGGCCAGGTCCGCGGACGTCGTTGAGGAGAGGGGGACTGCCTCCGGCCAGCGGGTCGTCCTGTCCACCATGGTGAAGAGGTAGGTGTAGCCGTGGGATGGAGGCAGGGGACCCACCAGGTCGTACACTTATTTTAACAAAAACCGATGTCGGGGTCACCAGTGTAGTGCCGGAGGACGGAGGACAGAGGCAGCTTCGCGATTAATCTTTTTTAATCAAAATGAAAATCCCACAACCAACAGGTACAAACATTTCGTTCAGTCACAACAACAACAACAACTTCCCTGAGCTCCGCTTAAATAATCCCCCCTACCCCACAACCCCCACCCATAGTTCCGGGGCGAATTCGTTCCCCGTTTGTGTTCACCACAAAAGGCTAATTTCCAACACCTGTCCCCAATAAACTACTAAAAGGAAAGTATGCATCAAAAAATAAAAGCATAAATACAAGACACATGAGGAAACACAATCTAATGTTATTTTACACACTACAAGTTCTGTCAACAATGTGTCCAGCATTGTTCCGAGTGTCAAACCAAATTGATCAAACCAAACGTCTGCTTTCAAAACCCCAGACTAAATGGAAGGAAACAGAAAAGGAAACATAACTGTGTATGTGTAGTGATTTATAACTGTGACGAGTAAGTTCTGATATTCCGTGCACATATACACTTTGCCTGCAGATATGCATAAACAAAGCACGATTGTCAACCAAGCAGAATTAAGTATATACCTAAACTACACCTGGACAACATGTGGAAGTCCTGAAGACCAAATACGCATTTGCTGACGTCTGGCAGACGCGAAAATCGAACTAAACAATATCGCCCCGGCAAATTTGAGGCCTGGATTTGTACATCAGGCCCGGCTGGGAAACGTGTTACCGGAGTGTCCGACGAGTGCGAAACAAAACTAGTTACCACTATTTGGTAATAAATAAATAAAGCACATACCCGTATTGGCTCAGATTATGTTTGTCTTCCTCGGTTTGATTCTCCAATGATTTTTCTCACACCTTCAGTGCATCTTCATACAATGCCCTTCCTCTCTAATTTATTCATACGAATACACTGAAAAACCGGAAACTGCAGGTCAAGCAACTTCCTGGACGAAACTATTTCGAAGCCATTCATTTTCAATGGGACGCGAGCTTTTCTTAATCATAAAATGCAAAAAAACAAACGCTTGAGGGCTGCTCTTTGAATTATTAGTTGTTAATCAACTCCGTGTATTACATTCCATAGCAACCAGTGGGACCCACAGTGAATAAAAGGGTTCGCTTACCACCAAATAATTCAATGTATTCTTCAATATTATGAAGGAAGGTTTGCGTCACACTGGAATGGTTTCCAGAACGTCGATTCATCACAGAAATTCGGTGATCGAAAGTCTGGGTGTCGTTACTTTAATTGCCGTACTGTGGGAGAATATATTCCCTCCACTGACCAAATTGAGTCTGACCAGGGCCTAGTAGCCAACCTGTGTGTCTTGGTCATTGGGACTGTGCAGTCAGACTGTGTGCAAGGAGTGTGACTACCATTGGGCCTATACGGAGACAGGCTGGGTGTGTGGAATGTGATCATGTGATCTAGCACGGAAAGCCCCTAAAGGTTTAAAGCTGATGCAGCCGTGTTTCGCAGCTGTATTCCTAATCAAACGCTTAAAAAGGTCTAAACTGTTATTTCAAGAACACTGTCAGTCGATAAGAACAGAATGACGGAGTGGAAGCAGCTGTTCGGCACGCTTAAGCCAGCACAAGATAAAAGGGTTCCTCAAGCAAGCTAATGAAAATTCCCCCAATCAGAGAGAAGGGGTGTGTCTTGGCCGGCTTGAATGTAGGCAGGGGCAAAAGGGTGGCGAGCCAGCTGTGGGTACTCAAGAAAGTACAATTAAAAACTACCTTATATGGGGTGCCTGCACAGGTGTAAGACACTTCTGTAAGTTGGTTGTTAGAAATCACTGTTAAAAACTGAAGCTAGGTAGAGAATGGAAACGTGCATTTACTCACAAACATACACTGGAAAGTGAGGTTTATAATCACGTAGCATGGAAGAGCATGAAAATATATTTAATATCCCTATAATGTGTTTAAAAATAGCTTGGTGTGGAATAGTGGAATAGTATGTAATAACCCATTATTTTTATGTGTATAATATGTGTATAAAGACAGCAGAACCACAATTATAAAAAGATAGTCAACTCAGCACTAACAAATGGCACGGCTTCAACAAAATGCCAAGTTGATGGTTAACTGAGGACATGGCACACGTCACTACCCCCAGGGGGGTTGAAAAAAGGAAAATGACCATTGAAGGGTGAACCGCAAGTGAAATCGACAATTAGTGATAAGTCAGCATTAATGGACCAATTGGAGCTGACCAGAAGAACCAATGGGGTAACTGTTGTGTGACTAACCAGTATATAAAGGTATTGTGAACAAAAGAACGGGGGAGCGGCTTGCAGGCTGCTCCCGGCTTTGTTATTCCATCTGAATAAAGTCTAAACTTTGCAAGTCTGTTGTCGGAAATCTATTCTCTACTTTTGTTGGAAAATTGAGCAAAATGGGACTTAGAAAATAATTTGATGTAAGGACTTAGAAAATAATTTGATTTAAGGACTTAGAAAATATTTTGAAAAGATGAACAAAAAATACTTTGAAAAGATTTTGAGAACCTGGAAAGACTCTGATTTTCCACGACAGTACTTGCTAGTAAGCGAGCCCTTTTAGTTATAATCGGGTGACGAGCGTTTTACTTTTACTGCTATTGGTCGATTCCTTTTGGGTTGATTAAAATAAAATCATTCAAAGAACATGCTTATATCGCTTCAAGGGCCAATCACAGAGCCAGGTTAGGCTTTAGGAGTGTTTCAAATGCTGTAATAGTCAAAAGTAGATCGCTTTACAGCGATATAATTCAGCAAAATACGTTAATTGACATGGGGGTGATCATATTGTTTAGCAGGGGTAACGGATATAATTCAATAATATAATAACATAACAGACATATTTTTTTTATGCAGGACAACGTTACGATGCGAGGCAAGGAATCAAAATGTGGAGTATCACAAGTGCATCAATGAAACATAGTTAATATTGAACTAAACACTTTTTAATATAGCCTATGTGACTTTATGAAAAGACAAACTTAACTAACTTGTGGCACACGTACTTTCCTCTTCCTCCTCTTGGGCACATCAGTTGACTACTGAGAAAAGTGCTTGCTTGCTTGCATGTTAGTTTTGTTTAATTTTGTATTGCCACATGACACCATCCAATTACATACTCCATGTTATTGTAGTGAAAACAAGTCTGATAATGTGCTCTTGGCAAGCCATGGCGCTTTAAGGTATTAAAGGGAAAAAAACCCTGATAATCTGATTGGTCACAATTAACCAAACCTTCACCACATCCACAGATAATTTATTAACAAACGACTTTTACAACTGTGCCACTGTCTCTTCTAAGAGAAGAGACAAACATCTCTGCAGCACTCCATCAATCAGGTCTTTATGGTAGCGCTTGGCATTCAGGCCAAAGAGTTCTCTGATTGTCTACCTATACGGGACTCGAGCACCGTGGTTTTCTGTTCGACACCCAAGAAAACATTACGGTAAGGAATTCGACCATGGCTTCCTCCCTTGTTTCCTGCTTGGAGTGCAATATGTTTAGTGTTAGTTCTGACGCCAAGTTTAACGTAACTGGTATTTGTAGGAAGTGTGAACTTAATTTAGAATTGGCGCAGAAAATAGTTGAGCTTGAGGACCGCATCCGGACGCTTCGCCAGATTCAGGAAGGAGAGAGTTACATAGAGTCTTTTCTGTTGGCGCCGGACGCACCAGGGAGTTTAAATAGCCTAGACATTAGTGCTATTCCCCCAGCAGAGCCTTCGCAGCAAGGCGCTTTTGTCACGGTTCGAGGAGGCATAGTCGCCGTCCCAAGGAGGTCATACACCTAACTCACGTTTCGAATCGTTTTCCCCACTCAGTAATACACCTACTGAGAAAGCTCTGATAATTGGCGATTCCATTTTACGAGACGTGAGGATAGAGTCACCAGCGACCATAGTCCAATGTTTGCCTGGGGCCAGAGCTACCGACGTGGAGGCAAACTTAAAGGTGCTAGCTAAGAATAATCGTAAATATTCTAAAATTATTATCACGCTGGCACCAACGATGTCCGACTTAGGCAGTCGGAGATCACTAAAAATAATTTTGTTTCGGTGTGTAAGCTCGCTAAAACACTCAGTCGGGAAGTAATTATCTCTGGCCCTATCCCTACCCGTAGGAGTAACGAAGTCTACAGTAGACTCACGTTGCTAAATCGCTGGATGGCTAACTGGTGTACTGACAACGACTTGGGCTTCATAGACAATTGGCCTACTTTTTGGGAAAGCCTGGCTTACTGAAGAGAGACGGACTCCACCCGAACTGGAGAGGTTCTCTTCTATTATCTATAAAATTTATAAACTTACTTCCCGAATCCTTAGTATCAAGTCAGGACCCAAATAGCCTTTTGTCAATTGATCATCAAACTGATGCGTTAAATCACATTTTACGGAATACACTTGATGCGGTCGCACCCCTCAAGAGAAAAAAATGCAGTGAGAAGAAACTTGCACCCTGGTTTCCCGACCATACCCGTGCCCTTAAACAAGTTTCCAGAAAATTAGAACGCAGATGGCGCTCTACCAATTTAGAGGTTTTTCGCTCTGCTTGGAAGGACAGCCTCATCGAATACAAGCACGCTCTTACTACAGCTAGGTCATCGTACTTCTCGAAACTAATTGACCAGAATAAAAACAACCCAAGATTTCTATTTAACATGGTAGCTAAACTGACAAAAAAACAGTCTTCAGTTTCCATCAGTTATCCTTCTAACTATAATTCAAATGACTTTATGAACTCGTTTACTGATAAGATTGAGACAATCAGAGAACAAATTATGAAAATGACTCAATATCTAGCACTCCAACTGCCGAGATAGCACAGGGCTATCAGGAGCAGGGTTGCGTAGAGACCCTTGAGTTTTTCACTCCTTGGATCTGGACAAATTCAGTAAACTGGTTATGTCCTCCAAATCATCTACATGTCTGTTAGACCCCATACCAACAAAGCTTATTAAAGAGCTTTTGCCTGTGCTAGGCCAGCCCATGTTAGATATCATAAATACATCCCTATTATTGGGTTGCGTACCTAGGTCTTTAAAAGTAGCAGTAATCAAGCCTCTTCTAAAGAAACCAAATCTTGATCCTGTTAATCTGAAGAACTATAGGCCCATTTCAAATCTGCCCTTTTTGTCAAAAATTTTAGAGAAATCTGTAGCTCAACAATTAACTGCTTTCCTAAAAACGAATAATCTATATGAAACATTACAATCAGGTTTTAGACCAAACCATAGCACTGAGACAGCACTTATTAAAGTTGTAAATGACTTACTGTTAGCATTGGACACTGGTTGTGTTTCTATTCCAGTGCTCCTTGACATAAGTGCTGCTTTTGACACTATTGACCACCAGATTCTCCTTCATAGGCTAGAAAACCTGGTTGGTTTTGCGTGGACGGGCACTCTCATGGTTTAAATCATACTTATTAGACCGGTTTCAATTTGTGCAATTAGATCAAGAGTTCTCTGACTACTCTCAGGTTAAATATGGTATTCCACAAGGCTCAGTGCTGGGACCATTACTGTTCTCATTATACTTGCTACCACTCGGTAATGTTATTCGTAAACATGGTGTACATTTCCATTGCTATGCCGATGATACACAGCTGTACATATCAATGAAACCAGGTGAAACACTTAAACTCACTCAATTAGAGGCTTGTATCTCTGATATAAAGAACTGGATGACAGTAAATTTCCTGCTTTTAAATTCAGATAAAACAGAGATGATGGTTTTGGGCCCCAAAAAATTAAGGAACAAGTTGGATCTGCAGTTAAATGCAGGTGATTGCATAGTTACATCAAGTATTATGGTTAAGAACCTTGGTTTTATTATTGATCAGGACCTTACATTTGACACTCATATTAAAAACACTTCCAGAGTAGCTTTCTTTCACCTAAGAAACATAGCTAAAATTCGGCACTTTCTGTCATTAGAGGATGCTAAAACCTTGATGCATGCTTTTGTTGCATCGAGGCTAGACTATTGTAATGCCTTATTATCTGGCTCCTCTAGTAGCTCTCTAAAGAGTCTTCAACTAGTACAGAATACAGCGGCACGTATTTTGACTAGATCCAAAAAGTATGAGCACATTACTCCAGTGTTAGCATCACTACATTGGCTTCCTATTAAATATCGGGCTGATTATAAAGTACTGTTGCTAACTTTTAAAGCAGTAAACGGACTTGCACCTTTATATCTGACCGAAATGATTGCCCCCTATAAGCCGACACGACTGCTTCGTTCACAAGAAGCCGCCATCTATTACTCCCTAGAATTTTGAAGAGCACAGCTGGTGGTAGAGCCTTCTCTTTTAGAGCTCCTCTGTTGTGGAACGGTTTACCAAGGCATGTTAGGGATTCGGACACAGTTTCAATTTTTAAGTGTAGATTAAAAACATATCTTTTCAGCCTAGCTTACTGCCAAACATAGTCTAGGTGGAGAGATGGAGAAGGCCGTGCCTTAGTGTCTTATGGAGTGAGAAACTTTCCATACTGTCACCTCCTCAATGTGTTACCACCACTGTTATGCTGGTTATCCTTGATCAGGTGTGGATTGTTTGGAACTCTCACATGGCTGCGTGTTTTCTCTGTCCCTCTCCTAATAGGTATGCTGCCATAGCTTACACCTGTTGGGGCTATCTGTATATTTCCTATGCTTGTGCTCCCCTGCTCTTACATAATGCTACTGGCTATAGCACTGCTTTTTTTCTGACTGCATGTTCTCTTCTCTGCCTCGGCCTCTGACTCGGGGCACCTGCCCCGAGCCCTAGATCCTGCGAGAAGTGTGAGCTGCCCCATCAACCCTCACCCCCACGCCAACCCCAGTTCCTGGATCTGGACCCTCTCTGCGTGGTTTAGCCCCCCCCGCTGACTACCTAACTCAGACTAACCTTGGACTGACCATGACATGGTCTTTTTTGGACATACCCTGTGCCGGCCAGAAGAGGATGGGCTCCCCCCCTTTTTAGTCTGGTTCCTCCCAAGGTTTCTCCCTACCTAGGGAGTTTTTCCTTGCCACTGTTGCCGTTAGGCTTGCTTTGGGGGGGTCTAGGCCTGGGTTCCCCCTCTGTTAAGCATTTTGTGACAATTCTGTTGTGAAAAGCGCTATACAAATAAACTTGATTTGATTTGATTTGATTCTTGGTCACCTCCCTGCCCTTCTTGCCCGGTTACTGAGTTTGGCCGGCCGTCCAGCTCTAAGACGAGTCATGGTGGTTCGAAACTTCTTCCATTTCACAATGATGGAGCCCACTGTTCTCCTGGGAACTTTCAATGCTTTAGCAATGTTTTTATACCCTTCCACAGATCTATGCCTCTACACAATCCTATCTCGGAGGTCTATGGAGAGTCCCTTCCGACTTCATGGCTTGGTTTTTGGTTTGACATGTACTATGAACTGTAGGACCTTATTTAGACAGGTGTGTGCCTTTCTAAATCATGTCCATTCAATTTAGTTTGGCACAGGTGGATTACAATCAAGTTCTAGTGACATCTCAAGGATGATCAAAGGGAACAGCATGCATCTGAGGTCAATTTGGAGTGTCATACCAAAGGGCCTGAATACTTATGTAAATGGTATACTTCAGTTTTTTATTTTGAATAAAAACATTTTGCTTTGTCATTATGGAGTATTATGTGTATATTGATGGCAAAAAAAATATTAAATCCATTTCAAATTAAGTCTATAACACAATGAAGTGTAGAAAAAGGGAAGGGGCCTGAATACTTTCTGAAGCCACTGTAAATTGAACAAATAGTATTTTACATAAGAATTAGCTAATTATTGTGGTCACATCTCAAGAGTTCAGTTAAATAAATAAAAACACATTAGATGATGGGGGTCTATACAATCCAACAATGTTAAATTACATTTATGGAGATAGAATATACACATAACATACAAATATAATAAGCACCCACACCAGTCCCACCCTACTCCCTCTGGACACAATGCAGAACCACTAGCAAGTCTAGCAGAACATCAGAACCTGCAGACGGACTCCTAGGCTGTAACATGGTCAGAGCTGTAGCGGAGTCTGAGCAGATAACAACCTCAGGAGGCTAAACCTGCTCCACCCACTCCACAGCCAATAAAATAGCCATGAGCTCAGCAGTAAATACCGATATGCCATTGACTAAATGTACCCCCTGCCCCAAGGCCAACTGCAGAATATGAAACGCAAAACCGGCCCTGCCACTCTCCAGCGCTTAAGACCCGTCTGTATACACCTGGAGGGAAGAACCCCACACTCGCCTCGGATGGGAGTCAGCCACTACATGGTGTGCCACTTCAGAATCACCAGCCCTCACCAACTCCATAATACCTAAATCCACCTCAAGCTCGGGTAAAAGCCACCGCGGTACAGGAGGCCAGAATGTCTTGTTGTGGATTCTTCCAAGAGATAATTATTTTGGAGACTGGAGTTTGTGGTTTTGAATATATTTTTTGTCACATTTTCTTTGTAATTTTTTTTTATATATATATATTTTGTTTCTTTTTACATTTTTTTGTAATTTTTTTTTTTTTCCTTTATATATATATTTTTTTTGTCAAATTTTTAGTACATTTTTTTATATATATTTTTTTCCTTTATATATATATATTTTATATTTATTTTTTTGTCAAATTTTTTAGTATTTTTTTTATATATATTTTTCATATATTTTTTATATACATTTTTCACATTTTTTTGTACATTTTTTTATATATATATATTTTCCTTTATATATTTTTTTTTTTGGTCAATTTTTAGTAATTTTTAAAAAATATATATATTTTTCCTTTATATATATATTTTTTTGGTCAAATTTTTTGTATTTTTAAAAAAATATATATATATTTTTCCTTTATATATACATTTTATATATTTTTTTGTTGTCAATTTATTTTTATTTTTATATATATATTTTTCTTTATATATATTTTTTTGTCACATTTTCTTGTACATTTTTTTATATATATTTTTCCTTTATATATATATTTTTTCCTTTATATATATATTTCATAGAATTTTTTTGTCACATTTTTTTGTACATTGTTTTATATATATATTTTTTTCCTTTATATATATATTTTATATATTTTATTTTTGGTCAATTTTTTTTTTTTTTTTTTGACATATTTCCTATATATATATATTTTATATATATTTTTTTGGTCACATTTTTTTGTAATTAAAAAAATATATATATATATATATATATATTTCCTTTATATATATATTTTATATATTTTTTTTTGGTCACATTTTTTTGTACATTTTTATATATATATATATATATATATATATATATATATATTTCCTTTATATATATTTTTTTGGTCAAATTTTTTTGTAATTTTTTTTAATATATGTATTTTTTCCTTTATATATATTTTTATATATTTTTTTTTGGTCAAATTTTTTGGTAATTTTTTTTATATATATATTTTCCTTTATATATATATTTTTTTAGTCAAATTTTTTTGTAATTTTTTTTTATATATATATTTTCCTTCATATATATTTTTTACATATATTTTTTTGGTCAAATTTTTGGTAATTTTTTTTAATATATGTATTTTTTCCTTATATATATTTTTATATCTTTTTTTTTGTCACATTTTTAGTAATTTTTTAATATATATATTTTTCCTTTATATATATTTTTATATCTTTTTTTTGGTCAAATTTTTGGGTAATTTTTTTATATATATATTTTTTCCTTTATATATATTTTTTATATATTTGTTTTTGTCAAATTTTTTTTGTACATTTTTTTATATATATATATATTTCCTTAATATATATATTTTATATATTTTCTTTGGTCAAATTTTTGTTAATTTTTTTAATATATATATATTTTTCCTTTATATATATTTTATATATATTATTTTTTTGGTCAAATCTTTTAGTAATTTTTTATATATATATATATTTATTTACTTTATATATATTATTTTATTTTTTGGTCAAATTTTTGGTAATTTTTAAAAATATATATATATTTTTTTTGGTTTTATATATACATTTTATATATTTTTTTCCTTTGTCAATTATTTTATATTTTTAAAAAAAATATATATTTTTCCTTTATATATATATTTTTTTTTGTCAAAATTTTTTTGTATTTAAAAAAAATATATATATTTTTTCCTTTATATATACATTTTATATATTTTTTGTTGTCAATTATATATTTTTTTAATATATATATTTTTTTCTTTATATATTTTTTTTTGTCATTTTTTTTGTACATTTTTTTTTATATATATTTTTTCCTTTATATATATATTTTTTTCCTTTTTATATATATTTTTTATATAATTTTTTTGTCACATTTTTTTGTACATTTTTTTATATATATATTTTTCCTTTATATATATATATTATATATTTTATTTTTGGTCAATTTTTTTTTTTTTTTGACATATATTTTTCCTATATATATATATTTTTATATTTTTTTTTTTGTCACATTTTTTTGTAATTAAAAAATATATATATATATACATATTTCCTTTATATATATATTTTATATATTTTTTTTTTGGTCAAATATTTTTGTAATTTTTTTTAATATATATATTTTCCTTCATATATATTTTTATATATTTTTTTTTTGGTCAAATTTTTTGGTAATTTTTTTTAATATATGTATTTTTTCCTTTATATATATTTTGTATATATCTTTTTTTTGTCACATTTTTTAGTAATTTTTTTAATATATATATTTTTCCTTTATATATTTTTTTATATATTTTTTTTTTTGGTCAAATTTTTGGGTAATTTTTTTATATATATATTTTTTTCCTTTATATATATTTTTATATATTTTTTTTTCAAATTTTTTTGTACATTTTTAAATATATATATATATTTTTTAATATATATATTTTATATATTTTCTTTGGTCAAATTTTTTGTTAATTTTTTTAATATATATATATTTTTCCTTTATATATATATTTTATATATATTATTTTTGGTCAAATCTTTTAGTAATTTTTTATATATATATATTTATTTACTTTATATATATATTATTTTTTTTTTTTTTTGGTCAAATTTTTTGGTAATTTTTTTATATATATATTTTTTCCTTTATATATATTTTTATATATTTTTTTGTCACATTTTTTTGTACATTTTTATATATATATATTTTTTTCCTTTATATATATATTTTATATATATTTTTTTTTGTCAAATTGTTTTGTAAATTTTTTTATATATATATTTTTTCCTTGATATATATATTTTTTATATATTTTCTTTTCTTGGTCAAATTTTTTGTAATTTTTTTTTAATATATATATATTTATCCTTTATATATATTTTATATATTTTTTATATTTTTTTTGTCACATTTTTTTAACATTTTTTTGTCACATTTTTTTGTCACATTTTTTTGTAATTTTTTAAATATATTTTTTTAACTTTATATATATATATTTTATTTTATTTTTTTGTAAATTTTTTTGGTAATTTTTTAAAATATATATATTTTTTCCTTATATATATATTTTTATATATATTTTTTTGTTGTCACACTTTCTTTGTAATTTTTTTAATATATATTTTTTGTTTCTTTTACATTTTTTATATATATATTTTTTTGTCAAATTTTTTAGTACATTTTTTTATATATATATTTTTCCTTTATATATATATTTTATATATTTTTTTGGTCACATTTTTTTGTACATTTTATATATATATATTTCCTTTATATATATTTTTTTGGTCAAATTTTTTGTATTTAAAAAAAAAATATATATATATTTTTCCTTTATATATACATTTTATATATTTTTTTGTTGTCAATTTTTTTTTTTTTTATATATATATTTTTTCCTTTATATATATTTTTTTGACACATTTTTCTTGTACATTTTTTATATATATATTTTTCCTTTATATATATATTTTATAGAATTTTTTTGTCACATTTTTTTGTACTTTTTTATATATATATATTTTTCCTTTATATATATATTTTATATATTTTATTTTTGGTCAAATTTTTTTTTTTTTTTTTTTTTGACATATATTTCCTTTATATATATTTTTATATATAATATTTTTTTTTCTTGGTCAAATTTTTTTGTAATTTTTAAATATATATATATTTTTCCTTTATATATAATTTTAATATATATTTTTTTAGTAATTTTTTTATATATTTTTTTTAACTTTAAATATATATTTTTTTTTATTTTTTTGGTAAATTTTTTTTGTAATTTTTAAAAATATATATATTTTTTTCCTTTTTATATATATTTTTTCCTTTATATACAAAGTAACAAAGCCGAGTTGATCCATGGGGCAACTGCCATTCCAAACTCGGCTCCGAACTTTTATACACTTATGATATATATAACCTACAAAGTCACTCCCTTATATGTAATGCCTAGCCTATAGGATCACATCATATAGGATTAACAACTGTATGTATTTATAAACTATTCTAGTGGTGTGACTGCACCAGTTTCTGCATCAGTCTCTTATGCCCATCCATGGTTATATTTCTCGTTCTCATAAGTCTCTCAAGGGTACAATACAACACATTCCTTTAGCTTACAGTCATGCATAGTAATTCTGGTTACTTGAGCATATCCACAACATTCTAATGGAAATGTTCCTATAGTCTCAGCCCCAATCGCCACATCCACCAACCCCACATCCCCTACCAACCCTAAAGCCTGACCAGAAACCATGCCATGGAAGACCGCCCACCACAGGCAGCCAAAATCCCAGAGGACAGGCACAAAGCCTGTAGTAATTTTTTTTAAATATATATATTTTTCCTTCATATATATTTTTATATATTTTTTTTTTTGGTCAAATTTTTTGGTAATTTTTTTTTTAATATATGTATTTTTTTCCTTTATATATATTTTGTATATATATTTTTTTTGTCACATTTTTTAGTAATTTTTTTAATATATATATTTTTCCTTTATATATTTTTTATATTTTTTTTTTGGTCAAATTTTTTGGGTAATTTTTTTATATATATATTTTTTCCTTTATATATATTTTTATATATTTTTTTGTCAAATTTTTTTGTACATTTTTTTAAATATATATATATATTTCCTTAATATATATATTTTATATATTTTCTTTGGTCAAATTTTTTGTTAATTTTTTTAATATATATATATTTTTCCTTTATATATATATTTTATATATATATTTTTTTTTGGTCAAATCTTTTAGTAATTTTTTTATATATATATTTTATTTACTTTATATATATTATTTTTTTTTTTTGGTCAAATTTTTTGGTAATTTTTTTTTATATATATATTTTTTCCTTTATATATATTTTTTATATTTTTTTTTGGTCACATTTTTTTGTACATTTTTATATATATATATATTTTTTTCCTTTATATATATATTTTATATATTTTTTTTTTTGTCAAATTGTTTTGTAAATTTTTTTATATATATTTTTTTTTTTCCTTGATATATATATTTTATATATTTTCTTTTCTTGGTCAAATCTTTTTGTAATTTTTTTTTAATATATATATATTTATCCTTTATATATATATTTTATATATTTTTTATATATTTTTTTTGTCACATTTTTTTTTTACATTTTTTTTTTCACATTTTTTTTGTCACATTTTTTTGTCACATTTTTTTTGTAATTTTTTTAATATATTTTTTTAACTTTATATATATATATTTTATTTTATTTTTTTGGTAAATTTTTTTGGTAATTTTTTAAAATATATATATTTTTTTCCTATATATCTATTTTTATATATTTTTTTTTGTCACACTTTCTTTGTAATTTTTTTAATATATATTTTTGTTTCTTTTTACATTTTTATATATATATTTTTTTTGTCAAATTTTTAGTAAATTTTTTTATATATATATTTTTCCTTTATATATATATTTTATATATTTTTTTTTTGGTCACATTTTTTTGTACATTTTTATATATATATATATATTTCCTTTATATATTTTTTTTTTTTTTGGTCAAATTTTTTTAGATTTAAAAAAATATATATATATTTTTCCTTTATATATACATTTTATATATTTTTTTGTTGTCAATTTTTTTTTTTT
The DNA here is from genome assembly GCA_029706075.1 of Aldrovandia affinis. Taxonomy (NCBI): domain Eukaryota; kingdom Metazoa; phylum Chordata; class Actinopteri; order Notacanthiformes; family Halosauridae; genus Aldrovandia; species Aldrovandia affinis. Next base: position 3,164,885 of record JAINUG010000027.1, on the reverse strand, counting down.
TAATATATATATTTTTTCCTTTATATATATTTTTTTGACACATTTTTCTTGTACATTTTTTATATATATATTTTTCCTTATATATATATTTTTTATAGAATTTTTTTGTCACATTTTTTTGTACTTTTTATATATATATTTTTTTCCTTTATATATATATTTTATATATTTTATTTTTGGTCAAATTTTTTTTTTTTTTTTTTTTTTTTTATATATTTCCTTTATATATATATTTTATATATAATATTTTTTTTTCTTGGTCAAATTTTTTTGTAATTTTTTAAATATATATATATATTTTTTCCTTTATATATAATTTTAATATATATTTTTTTAGTAATTTTTTTATATATTTTTTTTAACTTTAAATATATATATTTTATTTTATTTTTTGGTAAATTTTTTTGGTAATTTTTAAAAATATATATATTTTTTTCCTTTATATATATATTTTTTCCTTTATATACAAAGTAACAAAGCCGAGTTGATCCATGGGGCAACTGCCATTCCAAACTCGGCTCCGAACTTTTATACACTTATGATATATATAACCTACAAAGTCACTCCCTTATATGTAATGCCTAGCCTATAGGATCACATCATATAGGATTAACAACTGTATGTATTTATAAACTATTCTAGTGGCGTGACTGCACCAGTTTCTGCATCAGTCTCTTATGCCCATCCATGGTTATATTTCTCGTTCTCATAAGTCTCTCAAGGGTACAATACAACACATTCCTTTAGCTTACAGTCATGCATAGTAATTCTGGTTACTTGAGCATATCCACAACATTCTAATGGAAATGTTCCTATAGTCTCAGCCCCAATCGCCACATCCACCAACCCCACATCCCCTACCAACCCTAAAGCCTGGACCAGAAACCATGCCATGGAAGACCGCCCACCACAGGCAGCCAAAATCCCAGAGGACAGGCACAAAGCCCTTCAGCCTAGCCCAGTAGCAAAGACCCAGCTTCAGCCTACGGAGGCGAAGAGGAACCTCCCTCATCTCCACCAACAGTTCCGGGATAGACGTCATCCTAAAAGCCCCACAACATAAGCGCAGCGCTGCAACAAAAAAAAACCAATCCAATGAAACATTCAGCCCAGAATTAGTAAGTCAACGAAACGATCAGTCACAATCCTCTCCACTACACCAACGTCAGAGCGATCGGCCTATATGAGGACGGTGCGGAGGCCTCCTTCCCAGGCTTCAGCAGAACCACAACAGCATGTCTCCAGGCCCTCGGCAGCTCCCCTGTCTCCCACACTCTGTTGAACAGATTCAGAAGCTCATGTAGTAAGACCTTGTCAAAATGGCAAAAAAAAAGTTACATATCCCATCCCCCCCAGGCACCGTATTGCCCCCAACTGAAATAGTGTCCTGAAGCTCCAACATATTAAAGAAAACATTAACAGGGTCACTGTTGTCCTCATCCCTCACAAAACCTTGTACCCCACAATTAACTGTCCCAGGCTCCACTCCCGCACTATACACCTGACCAAACACCTCAGCTAACAAATTCGCCTTATAGGCCACCACAGATCCAGAAACAAAAACCGGAACAGACAGCCTTCTTATACTACCCTGACATGCGTTTCACCACAGCCCACACCTCAGTGAGGAAATTGTCCCGCCTAATCAACTCACAATACGCCCTCCAGCAGTCACACTTAATAGTCTTAATAGTCAGCCTTAATAGTCCTCCTAGCCAGAGCCATTTGGACAGCGTGTCATTCCAAAGATCCACCAATTCATCATTAACACGAGCCAAAACCTCATGACACACTGCAACAAATTCATAGCTTCAGCACACCAGAAGCTAACGTCAGGTCCAAACTCAAACTCACCAGACAAATGGAGAACCCTATGCTGAATACCCTCCTTGAGAAAAACAGCACATCCCCTACCTCTACCATCAGGTCTGTCCCTCCGAACCGCTACATACCTTCGAATAACAAAATCCAGGCAAGGCTTCAACCACGTTTCCTGAACACAAATAATATCGGGAGAAATATCCACCACAAACTTTTTAAACTCCTAACCATTATTGATCAGGCTCCTCACATTCCACTGTAAGAGATAAAAGGTCATATTGACTAACTAGGCCTGGCCTCCTGGGAAAACGGTATTCCCACCCGCTTCAAAACACCAAATAAAAGATTCAGATCAACATCCACACCTAAAAACTTTTCTCCAGAGCAGGTCACCAGTTGGATGACATCCGATTGCTTGACGAACTCCTTAGCACGATGCAAGGCATCCACCACAAATGCCAGAAAATCCACTTTTTTTACCAACAAGGAGTCAGTAGGGACCACCAGAGGGCCCACCGGCACCACCCGCCTGGAAACGGCATCAATATTTCAGAAGATATTGAACATCATCTACATGAAATGCAAGGGTGCCAATCATTTTGCTCACGACTGTATATATATTTCAAACATGTATTAGAGAATTATTTCTATGCTTTGTTATATAATGCTACTGGTGGAGGACTGGCAATATTTAAATTCTGTCAATTCAGGAATTTGATTTTAAAAATTGTTGTAGAATACTACAGATATTTTTCAAGTCATGAAATGACAGCAGTCACAGTGAAGGTGTACACTTGTTTTAAGCTGGTGGTGTATTACGTTAGCAGTCTGGTGACATGCATGTATGTGTGTCAGGTGGTAGTGTGCTGCGTTAGCATTGTGGTGATGGTGCATGTGTGTGTTTGAGGTGGTGGTGTGCTATGTTAGCATTAGCATATAGACTCCTTCGTCAGTATATAAGCAGGGCACAAAGGGCAAGTTGGTGAGGGCTCTGTGTGTGTGTGCCAGGTGACAGGTGCCACTCTGTGTGTGATCTGCCCGGGCCGCCTCCAACACGAGTTCCAGACCGTCAATGCCAAGGAGGACTGCCCCCTCTTCTTTCTCATGGGCAAACACATCTGAACAAGCCAGGGGTTTAGCACAAACAGTTAGGACGTACTACTGCACCGGACTGGTCCAGGCTTGGATTTACCACAGGCTAACCAAATGTACAGCTCCTGCGTTGCTCCCATCCTCCCTACCTCTTAACAATGGGTGATTTCTGGTTGATAGCAGGAGTTTCCAGCACTGTATTACAGTGCAGAGCTATACATTGTCATCGTATTGTGCTTGGCCACACCCCTTCATGAATATTCATAAGGTGAATCAAATTGGAACGTTTTTGCTTCGAAGGCACGGAGACAGAATAAGCACAAAATGTTTCCTTATGATTTATTGTGCTACATACGGTTGCTGACATCTTTTTCAGTGGTTTGAGTAAAAACTCAAAGTTAAGTAAAAGCTGAACAAATCAAGATACTATGTGTGCCCTCTAATTAACCTACTTACAATGCACAAAATTAGTTGATCCAGTGCTGTGATGTCACCAAAGACATTGTAATGAAGCAAGCCACAGTTCTCATTTGTACCAAATGATACAAAACACATTTTGTTACTTAGGCTTTCAAAGCTGTGATATTCACTGCCTTATATTAAGCCACATGCATTGGTGGAGTATTGTATCTGATACATGTACGTATATAAACATATTTTTGAAATCACAACTCTGTCAGGATTCATTTTTATTTAACAGTGCAAGCATTTTTCTGTATATTATTGAATTAGCAAAGCCAAAGCAAAAATGCAATATGTGTTTATAGGATATCCAAGTTGTAAAGGGTCATTCTTTTTTTGTCATGTAAAAAAGTTAAGACATAATTGTGTTGTTATTTGTATATTTGCTGTGCCTTGTTTAATTACAGCGAAGCAAGTAATACCTATTTTCTATTACAAGTGAAGTAAGAGTTTCTGTTTTTATGTAAACTGTATATACGTGTATAAAACGTTAAAATACACTTCCAAGCTGATGGCTTGCATTTATTTTTGATGACTGTAGATCTTTTGGCAGTGAGCACACACATGCACAGGTATCCTGGTGAACATTTACCTGAAGTGTGACTTTGACAGCACTAGAGGGCGATGGTACTCTTCTTTTTTTTAACCAACATTTATCTGCACCAGGATTGCTGGTCAAATATTCCACATGGTGCACTTTGGGGGTTGCTGCAATGTGATCTGACAGGCCGTGCATGCATGTGTGTGTGAGCATGTGTGAGTAAAAGTGTGTGTGTCCACAGAAATAAGGATGTCCTTTGATATTGTTTGGTACTAGAGGGTTTAATTCAACATTATTGCCAGAATGTTGGCATATAATATCTACTTCTACCAGTGTACCATGTGTTTTCAATAAGCTCAGTGAAAAATGAACTGATTGTTTTCCATGCATCTGTCGTGTCGTGTGCAGAAAATAGTTGCTGTCATGTCATTGACTGTCAGAAGTGGGTCAGAAATGGCACGTTTGAAACAGTGTCAGCCTTGACTCCCTGAGCAGCTGCTGGCCATATATGGCAAAAAGGTCACCTGACAGGGGCTTGGCATTCTGCCAGTCACTCAGCAGCCCACAGATAGCCACGGCGGGTGACTTAAGTGTGCATTATTCAATTAGCCATCTGCCACTCTGCCAAACCGCAATTTAATGGCCAACAGAAAGGGCAGCAGGGTAATTCCAGCCTATAACAGCTGATCCAGAATTAGCTCTACCGGCCTTCATCCGAACACCAACTATTAAATGACAAAAGATCGGAACTGATCTAGAGTCAGTGCTTGGATACGGAACCTGTCTACACCCCCGAGAATGTGCAAAGGGGAATTCACTCACACATGAACATCAATCCAGTCCTGAACCACATTTTTCTAAATCTGATGAAATGATAACAATCGATTCACATTAAACAAAATAACAAAGCCTTTACAACACTACCAAACTGTGTAAAATACCAACAATTACATTTAACTGAGAGTTACAGTTAAGGACAACTGTTGATTGAATCCAGGCTCTTGTTGCCATGGTGAAAAGGTCACATGTCACCACAAAACTGAATTATCATTTAAATACAGAAATTTTAATTTAAGGAGATAAACGGAGGGATTATGGGATGGCTTTCTGTTTGCAGTTGCTCTGTTTCACTAATTTACTCAAACAAAAAGGAATTCCCTACGGGTCGAATTAATTGTGAAATCTCCCATTATTTAGGGTTACTGGAAATGACTGCATAATGAATGTTCCCTATTATTTAAAGATATGCTGCTGCCTGGAAACAGATGTATGAATGAAAGCAAGAATTTCACATTTCAAAGCAGGATGGCGCATGGATAATGTATCACCACAAAACAGCATAAAATGGCACAGCAGTGGCAATTTTAGACCCTATTTAGCCCTCCTGTCTTTCATCTCAGCCCCCCTGAAAATGTTTAGTCATTCTTTAAAAAAAACCATTTTTACTTACAGTAATATCTGTTTTAAAAAATACCACACATAGAGAGTGGTATTTCAATTTTGAGAGTGAACACCATTGTGGTGTTTTGGGGAATGTAACAGTAAATTTAAAACAAATGTAGGCTTGTGCTTTGCATGTGTACGTCTCACATTCTCATTAGGGGCTGAGCCTCCCTAAAGGTCAAATAATAGAATCGCCCCTGTGGCACAGTATGCTATACCCCGATATTCTCTTTTGCTTAGTCAACCTGGCTACCGCCTTTTGAAACCCCTTATACCGATTGTGTCTGCTTCATTTGCATGGTAATTTGATTTCTTTAAAGTCATCACTGACTTGGTCTGTTTCTTCCTTAACAGGACTGACATGGCACACACATTACAGGATGCCTGTGACAACATAGATAAGTGGATGTCCGTAGTTAATGTGATGCTTCTGGAGCATTTATCCTGTTAATTATACCTCCAGCTGGTATCAACAGCTTCCTATTGCAGCCTTTGCTGCCCTCTGGATGTGTTTACCCACAATGCATCACTGTCTGATTAATGCTGCGTCTCAGCAATGCTGATGGATCTGTTCACTCACTGTTTCATCTCAAAACTTTGTCACAAAGGTTTATGGCCATCAGCCCCTTGTTTCACTTTCACAGACCTGAAAGAAAATCTTTTTACATGAAGATGGATGGGGCAGTTTGTGAAAGCCAAAATTCTCCGCCTAGTGAGAACCTTAGAAAAATATGGGCTTGACAACCTGCTCCTCCATCCAGGAAATATTCAAGCAGACAGTAATCAAGCAGTGATCAAAAATAATGTCAGACCCATCTGAACCTATGCCATCAGGACTGCAATAGTGAGAGCCACAATGCAAATTAAACCAATATAAACTGTCTTTCATCCACATGTCCACAAAGCTCCTCAACAGTAAATAACAGCAGTGAGCTGGCCAGGAATGTTGATTGTATACAGCAATAACCCCTAATAATAAAGTTAATCTTATCTTATAGAGGTTCCACTGTCTTTCCAGTTGTAAGGGCTGATATTTGAGGCCTGGTGATTTTCCAACACACTGTCCCGCCTGTTCCTCCACCAGCCGGGACAGGGAGACAGCGAGCGCAGGTGTCCCGGGGTGGGTGGGGTGCTGGGTGCTGTGGGGGGTGGTCAAAGATAGAACATTCATACACTGTATGTATTACACTGACATAGACATCACTGGGGAGTCCTGCTACCAGTCAGGACCTCATATCACACAATAGTATGTAAGGTAGAAGGAATGCAGTCTCGACAATCGTTAATGGTCTTCGGTCCCACTGACTCAATGTGGGTTTTCTTGTTCATTTTTTGTAAATATTAAAATGCTAGCGGACATTTTCAAGAGAGCTTCTAAAATTAATTTCAAGGTACGTTTTGATATGCATTTTAAATTACAATAAAAATAACTTTTCTCTGGGAAGACTTCAATGGTTTAACTGTGTTTAGCAGTTACTGTAAAGTCAGAATCATTTCTAATTCCTTCTCCTGATACCCGTCGTCTTTGGTATGTTGCCACAGACCATAAACTGGGCAGAGAGATTTATGCAGCACCTGTCTGTTTACCACTTCCCCTGTGGAGCATGATAAACTGGCCTACTCATCTTGCTTCTCTGAAACCTCAGAGTGTACAGATAGGGTATAGGTCACACTTTGCTCCTGGGGGTGCATGTTGCTAGACATTGGTTAAATACCAAAGTGCTAACTGAATCTCAACTGTTCTCAGATCAGCACTCTGCATGTGAGGTGCAGGGTTGCCAGATTGGGAGATGTTATCCCATATCCATCTTATGAAAAATTATTGGGGAAAGTTTCAGTGTAATATGTATGGGAGTCAATGGTAAATGGGAGATTTTAAAAGGTGGTATGTGGAAATAGTCTTGAAATTTTGAATGGGCGTTAACTGGTATTTGGCAGAATGTTTGGGGGGATATAGTCACATGAATCTGGCAACACTGATCAGGCAAAGAACTTGCTTGCTGATCTGGGATCTGTAGGGAATGAGGGTAATTCTCAAGACCATAAGGTGTTTGAGATGTGCTTCACTGCTGGCTTGTGATCACTTAGCTGCCAAGCTAATCCTAGTGCTAATACGAGTCTGTGTTTCTGTCAGTTTCTGAGAAAATCTCACTTTAAATTATTCTAAATGTGAGATTTTCTTTCTGATTAGCTTCTGAAAGCATACAAAATAGGAAGCCCCTTCAGTCAGTATGCATGTGTATGTGTGTGTGAGTGTGTGTGTGTGAGAGTGTGCGCATATGTGTGTGTGTGTGAATGAGTGTGTGCATGTATGATTGTGTTTGAGAGTGTGGATGTGTGAGAGAGTGTGTGTGTCAGAGAGAGATAGTGTGTTTGTGTGTGTGTTTGTGTGTGAGATAGTGTGTTTATTTATGTGCGTGTATGTGTTTGTGTGTGAGAGAGTGTGTTTGTGTGTTTATGTGTGTGTGGGTATGTTTGTGTGTGAGACAGTGTGTGTGTGTGTGTTTGTGTGTGAGAGAGTGTGTTTGTGTGTTTATGTGTTTGTGGGTACGTCTGTGTGTGAGACAGTGTGTGTGTGTGTGTGTGTGTGTGTGTGTTTGTGTGTTTACGTGTGTATGGGTATGTTTGTGAGACTGTGTGTGTGAGAGAGTGTGTTTGTGTATCTTGCAGGTAAAGCTTTGTGGGCGTGACTACACTCACACAAGTGCCTGAGGAGGAGCCCTCAGGCTTGGACCCTCTCGAGTTTCTGCTTGGAACGTTTTTCCCAGAACAGCTTCGGTAAAATTAGTACCAAAAATCTACACACTCAGTATATAGAGTTCTCAGTTTCAGGAGGCCCCAGAGTCTGTTCGGAGGATCAGTGGCAATCGAGGGTCTAAGGAAGGGCAGGAGATACAAAGGAGCCACAGAGAGCACCTCGACCACAGACAACACAATGGAATCATGTTATCAATAGAGCACTTTGAGGAGTTTCACGATGGTGGAAGACACGGAGACTCGACTTGGTCTTGGGTAATGCAGTTGTTTTCTGATTGGCTTGCCGGGCTGGTGGGGAGGAGAGGGATGCTTTGGGGTGAGTTGGGGGCACCTTAGCGTGTAGTTTAGGAGGACAGGGGACAACGAGTGGCCATAGCCGGGCGAGAAGGAGACCAACACAGAGGTCGGAGACGAGAGGAAGGCTGGAAGGCATGAACATCAACAGGCAGTGTTGCAATGTTTGAGTGACAGTGTCAAAAAGGGATGGGATATTTTTGGAATGTGTGCAATTGGGTGAAGTAAGGGACTGTCTTTCTCCTTTAATGAATGCATTTAAGTGGATGTAAATGTATTGCTCATTAAGAGGTGAATGGTAAGAGATTAGTATAACAGTATTAAAGACTTTGTGAACCAATGATTTGATGTTACAGACAGAACAATAAGGAACCAATCGTATCCCCTCACAATCACATGGCATGGTCTATATATGCAGAGTTATAATTTTCGGAACCATTACAGGCTTTCAGCCTCGTGCCGCGTCACCACCCCAGGTATGCGTATACATCCTGAGGACGCATGGGGCTTGTTGTGTTTTATTCCTTACACATATATTTATATATATTTACCTGGGGAAGCTCATGGGGTCATTCTCTGTTCCCTGAGTTGCACTCTCAGCCAGACACGAAAACACTGCCATCAACAACACGTGAGTTTTCCCCTGACCCTTGTGTTGACCAGTATCAACTGAGTGAGGAGGGCAGGACGGAGGCACATGGAGCCTGGTTGTCATGGACAGCTGAGCCGGAGAGAGGGGGTCAGGCGTTTTTACAATCCTTGTAAGATGATCCAGGTTAGGTGGCCAGAGCAGGGAGGAGGGGTGGCACTGTGACCGGCTCTTGGTGAGATGGGCCTCTCTCAGAACCCCAGGGTTTAAGGTGTCCCAGCACTCTCAGAGTTACAAATATTGCAATAAATATATTCAAATACTGATCATAGCAGTATTTTCAGGGATTGCAGCAAACTGCAATGAACAGGGAGAAGGATTTCCATCTTTTAAAATTATTTTTAATATTATTTATCAGGGACCATGCACAACTCATTCGTTGAAACAGATTTAGCTATAAAGTAGGATCATAAAGTAGAATAAGGCAAGAAACCGTTAAAACATCACAAACAGAACAACAAACACATATTATAGCATTATTCAACATTCAGTTCTGTTTTCTTCATAATGCAGGCAAGGTTTGTTTTTGTCAGCCAAACATTATGCATTTCTATCAGTTTGCTGTTGAACAATATCAGTTACTGAAAAGTGATTTACTGCTGTGCACAGTGTCTGCTTCTAGCTGCCTGGTTGAGTGGGGCTTTGGGATGGCTGAGGTGTCAGGCCACCACGACCAGGTTTCTAAAAGTGAGCGTTAACACACCTTATCCCCACTACTAATCCAATAATTCCCAAAGAATAGGTCTTGAATCCTGGGTTACTATCGGTTCTGACCTATATCCTGCTTGCAGGGGTTAGGGGTTAGATACTATATGGAGAAAGTTCAAAGTAGTTCAGTCCTGACCATCTGCTATTTCTTGTGTGCTTGTAGTTTCACCCCAGTCTCCACTCCCCCACCTTTCCCATTATCACCTCAACAGCATTTCAGAGGGACAGAGTGTCCACTTTTAAACAGACTAACCCAAAATCTTTGCTTGCTGAGCAAGGCCTCCGCAGGAAAGGCCTTTTAACTAGTATTATTACAATATTAATGTAAATAACCATAAACACATGATTCTCAAAGGTGGAATAGTTCCTTGTACTGTACTCTCTTCATACATCTATTAGCCTAACCCTGTCTCATGACAGTCAGACCATTGAGTAAACCAATGGGAAGCAGCATATGGTCATATGAGTAATGAAATGATGTCATTGCTCGTTGGTAATTTGACAGACAATGCTTGCCATTTTTTCAATGCATGTTCCGTTTCATGATGAATGCACTAAAGGACAGGAAGACCAAAAGCTTGTAATCACACTTCAAGTTATAATCAGCAAAGCATATTGATTTGTTTCATCCATATTTCATTAGGTGTAGTTGTGGACTTGTAGTCGTGGTGAAGTCACTTAGTATCCTTGCATGACATGGTTATTCAGGCAGAGTTTAATGTCAGCAGTCACATTTCGGAGTGGGACCACTGTAGGCCTTTTCCTGGAAAGGCCCTGTGGGCCGACTGTTTTGTAAACTCAGTCCACTGGCTGCCAAAGCTTTCGGTCACATGAATCTGGGCTTGGTTGTTCCCGAGGCCCTGATTGGCTGAGACACTCCATCCCAGACAACACCCACTTCTTAACGGGAGCGCATTCTTGACCCGGAGTGCATGGCAATCAAGATCACTTGACAAGTTGATCGGTTGTTGTCTTGCAGTAGGGGGGAGCGAACACATTGTTGCAGGAATTCAAACTATTTCTCAACTGAAGAGCGTTGGGTGATGTTGATCTTTTTTTGCGATTTGTCTTAACGGGAGCAGCGCTTGCTCAGACATAAAATAGCCTTAAAAGTAAAGAGCGAAAATCTTCACAGCGTAATCATAGGACTGGCTTCTAATGCCTTATGTCATGATTGTAAAAAGGTCCATTCTTTGCTTCAGGATCACATCCTCCTTAGCGTAGCAGTGCAGGCTTCACCATGCAGGACTGTGAACGGATGGGAACACTGCTATCCTCAATATGAGTGAGATTCCCCCCAATCAAAGCCACAGCTTATTCTAAATCAACAACATGCAGCAAATAAAATAACACAATAAAATACAATTATGTTAAAAAAAAAAAAGAGGATGCGGAAAGACTAGAAATAAGAACAAGGAGTAATAAATACAAGTAAAATGATGTACAGATGTAAGATATAATAACAAAAAAACATTCGGAGAGGGAGAGAGTAGTTGCCTGCTCTCTCTCTCTCGTTCTCTCTCCCCCTCTCTGCCTCTTTCTGCCCAACACCAGCCAACCCCACTAATCGGACATGTTGAAATCACAATCTGGAGCACATTTCATGGCACTTACCGTGAAGGCGTCCCTGCCAAGCTTTCCCGCTCGACCTTTCTCCTCCTTCCCTGGTTCGACTGCTAATGGACACTTTCCAAGAGAAAGTGTGGCAAAGGTGCCCAACTCTTTTAGCCAAGTTTATGGTTCAATATTTTATTTCTATCAATAGCTCCATGAAGAGAGCCAGTCTTTCAGATTGAAGGAGATCACACAGGGGCTGTACAAAAGGGCTTCCCAGGTCAACACTGCAGCCCTTGTAGATAAGATAAATTGTTTTTATATTTTCATACATACTTTTTTTTAGTTTATTGGGGATGTTGGATGTTGGAAATTAGCTATACAAACTTAATGCAATGCATTTGATGCTTATCTTTTAACATTATAACAATGATTTTTGCTATGTCCCTGACAAATATATTTTTTTTAAATAAATAAAGCATTTACAATACAATGAATATGTGCCAATGAAAGGTCAAAAAATTGGAATCCAAAATATACAGAATAATATTTTTGCGATTTGGGAACGGAACATGCATTGAAAAAATGGCAAGCATTGTCTGTCAAATTACCAACGAGCAATGACATCATTTCATTACTCATATGACCATATGCTGCTTCCCATTGGTTTACTCAATGGTCTGACTGTCATGAGACAGGGTTAGGCTAATAGATGTATGAACAGAGTACAGTACAGTACAATTTTGGTTTTTATATTTAAAAATGCATGACTTTTTCATAATAAAGTGAACACAGTCTGCACCATATTTTCCCTGACACACTCTTGAATACCTTGGGCCACAGAAGTGCATGCAGGCGCTTATCAACGCTGTGATACCAATGCACAGGAATGCTGGGTCACAGTGGTTACCCACAAGAGCAAACGCACCCAACACTATTTACCCGTCAAAGGCTGGCTTCTTAGGCAGCAGGAATGGTAAGAGAAGAAAAGCCTTAACAGATCACATTGACATCATATTTTGCTGAAATGGAACTTCCGCACACTTCCTATACAAAATGAGAAGGTAAATTATATGTGTATAAATATATGTATATGTACATGTATGCATATATATATATGTTTATTTTTTTACAAAATAAACACAAATTGGCATACCCACAATGCAACATTGTGAATGAAAAAAACGGAAAAAAAACACTTGGAATATTCTATAACTGCAGTCGTGGGGAAAGTTTTGTGTGATAAAATATGGATTATATTTTATTCATTTTAAATCACTGCAAGCCTTCTCTGTACCGTCGTCATAGAAACGATAGCCCAGACTGATCCCTGTTTCAAAGAGCCCCCGCCTTTTCATGTGTTTACCTCTGCTGTTGACAGAGAACAAGAGCTGTCACAAATACAACACAATTCTACTGGGGAAGGGCAGAAATAATACATTCTTTTCAGTTTTTCTTCCAATTTGGTTGCCAATTATACCCTCTATTTATTTCAATTCCCCACCCCCACGAGTCCGCCGCCCGTCCTCCGGGAGCGAGACACTCATTCCGGGCCAATTGTTCCCGCCTCTTCCGAGACGGAAATTCTTCCACGGATGCCTTTTACCTTCTCCTCGACGGACTCGTGCCGGCTCACCCTCAGGCTCACAGCCAAATGCCGCCTCCGATCGGGGCTGACGACCAGGGCCGGTCTGGTAGAGACGCGGGTTTCGAACCACATCCCTGACAGGCAGAGCACACCACACCAAAGTGTGGCGCGTTAGACCGCTACGCCATCCACCGCCCCAGAATAACTGTTTTCTATGGGTCAGCAAAGGTGAGAATGCTGTGCACGAGAAGATCTTCTACAGAAACAAGATATTGAACTCTATAAACCAGGGTTCCTAGGTTCTCTTAAGTTTATGCTGGTTTTCATTCCAACCATAACCAAGTCCTGAGGTGTAAAGAGCTGTTAAATGTTTGTAGCTGGACACTTTCAATGTCGAATGAGGGATGGTCTACCCTATTAAGATCGCATTATGTCATAAATAGATATACTATACTACAGCATCCCAAATGAGGACATTTAATCAGTCAGATCATTTCTCAGAAAGGTTTTCATTTTCTGTAATGTAGTTTGGAAAGAGGTTATATTTTTATTTGATAAATTAGACTGATGGGTGAAATCAGTGGAACCGTAAATGCTGAGAGTGTGGACAACTGGTCACTGATGCTAAACCTTTTGTAGAAAATGAGTTCAAACATAAAACAAACGGCAATGAGCCAAACCTCCATTCAGTTTAAATCAGTTTAAGGTTATTTTCAGTAACCTTAATTTAACAAGAGACTGGGTGAAGCAAAAAATAGCATACATAGTGAGATCCCATGCTATAAAGCATACGCTGAAACAGGAACTCATTGCCCGAACCTGGACAAAATCCAGAGGTCTCCCTGGTTGATAGGATCTTGTGTAGGGATCTCAAAACCCAGTCCTAGAGGGCCACAGTATCTGCAGGTTTAACTCCAGTTCTGGAGGGCCACAGTGCCGAATACCAGCAGACACTGTGAACCCTCCAAGATTAGCGTCTGTGATCCTTGCTCTAGCACACATTAGAATTCTTCATACTTAATTACCAGTAATGCTCAGCAACACTTGAAACCAAACATGAATGTATGGGGCAATTGTGTTGCAAACCTATGGGTTGTATTCCCAGCTATTACAAAGACACATCCATGACATAGGGGCTGGGCTTTTCCAGTCACAGAAGTGTGCTATCAACAGGAACTGACTAAGACTTACAATTATATTTAAAAGGGAACTTCTTGTGCAGTGTTGAGTACAATGATATATAAAAACATCACACAGGAGACGTTCAAATACACACAATTAAAAATCCAGAGCAGCAAACAACATGTCATTCGTAATGAGATGATAAATATCTCAAATGTGTTGAATAAATAAAAATGCAGTTCAGTACAACAGAATAAGGCATATCCTTGTGTGACATGGTGGGTGGGAGTGGTGATCTAGTAGCATAGTTCTGGAGGCTTCAGTGCTATTTCCACCGCCATTAAGGATACACTATATTTACTTATATATGTGTGTATATATATATATGTTTGCACTGTTTGTTGGCAGCTCTCCCAGTCAGCCTTGCGAGCCCAGGGAATCAATCCGATTGTTCTTGGAGCAACGTGTGCAACATGCGTATATATATATATATATATATATATATATATATATATAGGGTGCCTTGGATACAGGCTTTTAATTGTATGTATGTAATAGGTTGTTGTGAAGTAGGTTAGGGAGCTGTGATGAGTCAGATGATTGGTGTAAACTTTTATGCAAAATCACATTGATGACTAGTTTATGCTATATTTGTGATCACTGTTTAAGGGAACAATTCCTTTTTACAACATTAGAACTTTGGTTCATGACCTTAGCGGTGTACATCTTGCCTCGACACTAATGTAGAATACAAACTTTCAATCAAAAAAACAATAAATTATAATATGTTTACATTTGCAGTCTACATAATATGAGATTAGTGTTGCCAATGAAGCAATGTAGTCACAAGCCATAGAGGCTTTTTGTGTGGCCAAATTACATTGATATTTTTGAGTCATGAGATAATTATTTTTCATGACCAAAAAAATTCAACATGCAACGTGAGTGTTTGTCAGTGCAAAACTCTTTGCAATGTACAGGAAAGAAACTGTGCTGCCCCACCTCTTGCCACTGCTGTTCACAGAATGAAAATGTGTGAGGTAACTGTGGGACTTTCCACTTTGAAGACATTGCATTGCTGCCTGAGACCTGCAGCTTGTCACAAGTTCATGTCTCTGCGCTATTTGCTATAGGAGAAAATGCAGGGCTGTGGTTAAAGTTTAAACATTTTGCCCGGCAAGACCCCACTTCAACAATAAACACGTTTTACAATGCCAAAATGGTGTAGACGAGATAACACACAATTATCCTGAATGTGAAGTTATGCATTATTTTAATATAATTATTGTCTCAGAGAAAGATTATATGAAAATATTCAATATATTTTAACCAGCCAACAAAAATCCTGGCAATAGGTAACAAATTACATTGAAAATGTATTTACTGCAAATGTTTTTTTTAAGTTTGGGTGGTTTTTTCTCCAATGGATTTCTCCTTTTTACATACATTCAATGTCCCATTTCCAGACCGCATGGTTGATTATTAAACTGTGATTATAACCATTCAGTAGGCCTCACCTTTTTTATATTGAGTGACAGTGGACATTATGGCCCCTATGCCCATTTTTTTTTTTTAACTTGTGTTGTCAATGTAGGTGGTATAGGTTGATGACCTTAATAAATCACCTGAAGAAATATAAAATCCATGTGTAATTAAAACATTTTATACTTATCATCGTGATACACTTTTAAAAAATACACCGTGATAAACCCAATTCACAAACATCATACAACCAATAAGAACATAAGAAATGTGTTTTATGTCTTTCTTTCCCATTTATATTTATTTTTATAAATAATAATTGTGGTAACATAAGTGCCAGTGGAAGCCTAAGCTATTTAAATGTATGTTTCCCCCCCGCCTCTATCTCTTCCGTGTTTAGTCTTGAAATTCAAAGGTAGATGGCGGTTAAGATTTTAAAACACTCACTTCCTCGGTACACTGATGCGTCATTTCAAGAGGTGTATGGGTTATAGAATGTCCTCGGCAGACATCGAACGTCACCAACGGAACGCAGCGATTGGACAGCTCAGTCACCTCACGGCACCACTTCACCAAAGGCTTTCATACCTCTAGTCTGAATCTTTAGTCAGTTTTTTATGGGGGGTTCCCGCAACTCGAAGCCTTATGGAAGGTCACCGGTTTGCCCACCTCCGCCCCTTCTCAAATAATGACGACCCAATAAAAACACAACAGTAGCCAACTTCCACGAGTAAAAACTGATATCGTTTTACGCGTAATATTTATATTATGTTCAATGTCATTGGTTGTATGTTATTTATGTGTATCGCAAATAGGAAGTGCTACACTGTATTCAGCGAATGGTATATTTGCATCTAAATTCTGATTGGGCGGCGGGGCGGCGTTTACTACGCGTGACGTCATGTAGTGCTGGTGAAGCTGAGGTATGAGGGACAGTAGAAGGCATTTCCACAGCGCTTTAAATATCAGCTTCGGATAGATTATAGTTTGTGTACGATGTACAGCTCCTAATGGGAAAACAGTACCTATTTATTTAGCTATGTTTTGGTTTCCGAACTGAATGAAAATCACGCTACATCCTCGTCTCGGTGTATGGACGGCTACTGGACTGTGAATAGGTAATTGCCAATGTGGTATATTTTGTATATAATTTGCCGTTGCTATCTAGCACAAGTGTTGTTGCTTACTCACCTATACGAGAAAAATATGTACAAATCATTACAATCGTAAACCCTATGCATGTAGCTAACTGGAATTATATTTATGTATGTGTTATAGTTTTGGCTCAAATGAAAATGAAAGTCAGGAGCTGCAAGCAATAGCTGTCAGTGCTTTTGCACAGTGCATCGCGGTCGGAAAATATGGAAACACCAAGCATCCTTATTTTACCCTCCGTCATAGAACTGCAGTTTTTTGTGTCGATTTTTGCTGGATTGACAGTCATAGTAACGTCATGCATTCAAAAGCAGCAATTTCTCAAGCAGTCTGATGGAATCTGTCTATTGGCTACTAAAACCTGGCATTCAGAGGTATTTGTTCATGGTCCTGTTTTTACGGCAGTGACTGTTGGCTGTTACATGGCTTTGAATCTTGACCTTATTTTTTGGCTACCTGTTTATTTTCCGTCTACAGTAAAGGAGAGAAAGACAACACATTTAAGTTCAGTATTTCAAACGAATTTCTCATGTAATCATACGCATGTCCATTGGATACTGTTATGAATAACGTTTTCCGCTAGAGCAAAATGTTCGTATCATCCACAATGATTCTCGTTTGTGGGGTGTATGTGAGGTATACGATTGTCTTCCTTCAGTGGTCAGTGCTTTCAGAGTGCACGTTGGAGCTTGAGTTTAGCACTACTGTAACCGACGTCCCGACAACACGAGCGTCGCTAATAGTGGTGCATAAATGAATAACTGTTAGTCAAGCATTTGTCTTATGCAACGGAACAGGTAGTGCGGAAACAATCACAAAGATGGAGATGATAATGTTTCTGTTTTGGGAAGGCCCATGAGTCGTGGTGTCCCAGTTTCTGCCCTGGCACTGACGGACTGTGTTTGGCTCCAAGGTCTTCCCAGTTTCTGGACTTCTGGGTGGGAAAACATGTGACTTTGCCAGTGACTTTGTCCAGCCCCGAATATGCCAAAGACAAGGAACTAATCTCACTTATCTCATATGAGTTCCTTTTCTGTGTTTCACCTGATTTTCACAATGATTGGCATGTGGCACTTTCACCTGTGTCTGAGTATCATTTTGAATAATGAGGTGATGTTGTGCCTTAGCAAGCAAATCACACCAGCATGCCACAGTCATGTGACAGTCACAGTCAATCATAAAAAAATAAAGCAAAAACATTTAATTAAAATACAAGATCTGCATAATATTTTCAGAAATAAATATACTTGCAGGAGTAGGGTGATGGCCGTCTTACTGCACACTATAGATTGTGGCTGCAGCGTGTGTTGTGCCCGTGTCTCACACACAAATTTGAGTTTTGTTATCCTTCCTTAGAGGTCCCACCTTAATAAAGCGCATCCAGTCTCCTTCCAGACAGTTAATCAACCGGACAGCGTGTTGTTTAATGCTGACTTCATTTTTGACGACAGTTTCACTTTACAGGCAGAATTCCTTTCACCACTTGGTTGTACGTGGCATTTCATTTGTTCATTTAGAATGGTCTGTTCAATTGATCTATTTTAATCGCGCAGCCATTTCCTTTGGGGAAAGCAGCGGCGGCAGTGTTTTTGTTTGAAGCTGTTTCCTTCGTTGAACTGACACATGTCTACCATGATGGTGAAGATGGAACATTATATAACGGCGATTATATATACGATCTTGGGGACACGTGACACACTTTCCTACCCTGCACCCGCTGGTGTAAGGTTTAAGGTCCCTCATTAATGTTGTTGTGCCGTTGTCGCCATGCACAGCCACACCTTTGTTCAAAGGGCACGGTAAAGCTGATTGGTTGATAGGGTGCACTCTGGGAGGGATAGAGACAAACTGAGCATGCTGGACAGCAGCACCTGTATATCCTAGTTGTAAAGCTTATTGTCTGTGGCAAATGTGTTCCCACTGATCTTACATAACCATGCTTCATTTGCTACTCTAAGTAGATCAGTTTTTTTTACAGCCCTTATCTAGAACATGTGTTAAACCTGCTCTCCAGGTTTTTGACCTGTCGGGTAGGTTCACAGTGTTGCTGTGATTCTAACCCCCCCTCATTGTTGTGGCCTCATTCGGTGGTCGAGGTGTTCTCTGCATAGAGGTTTTTGGTTAGGCCCTAGAGCCAACTGGGGGGGGGGGCTGCTTGCCTTGTGGAGACACAAAGATGTCTCAAATGGGTTTACAGTTTTTATTTACTCAGTTACTTTCAGGCAACCCGCAGATTCATACTGATTGCAGTGAAACCCCCCAAAAACAGTACTGTGAGCATTCACTGCTCTCGGGAACCCTGACGGAATTTTAAGCCATTTTTTTCAATCAGAAGTTTAGCCAAAATTTGATTGATTTCAATCACACTTTTTAAATTCTTTATAGACACAGTTTGTCAAGAGAGTTAGTTTTGGTGATCCTTGAACTCTGTGAGACTGTGTTTGCGAATGAAGAAAACTAACAATGACATGTAATTGTGAGACAAAGTTGTTCAATGAAACCATGTCTTTTTAATTTCAAATGCCCATATATGTTATATTGAAATCTTTTAGAGTATGTATTCTTTTCAAGATTCTCTCCACATATTTTATGAGTATGTTTAATGGCCCAAGTCATGCCTTAACAGTGTGTATGCCAAACAAAATCTGATTGTCTCTACAAATAGAAATGTATCTTGGGGCGGCGGATGGTGTAGCGGTCTAACACGCCACACTTGTGTGTGGTGTGCGCTGCCTGTCAGGGACGCGGTTAGAAACCTGCGTCTCTACCAGACCGGCCCTGGTCATCAGCCCCGATCGGAGGCGGCATTTGGCTGTCCGCCTCCGGGGGAAGGGGAGGGTGAGCCGGCACGAGTCCGTCGAGGAGAAGGTAAAAGGTGTCCGTGGAAGAATTTCCGTCTCGGAAGAGGAGGGAACAATCGGCCCGGAATGAGTGTCTCGCTCCCGGAGGACGGGCGGTGGACTCATGGGGGTGGGGAATTGAAATAAATAGAGGGTATAATTGGCAACCAAATTGGGAAGGGAAGAAAATTAGAAATAAATGTAAAAAAAAAAATGTATCTTAGTAGGTAAATGTATGTATGTATGAAATGTATCTTTCTAATACCCTTTTGAAAGGTTTAATTTCTCCATTAATCGCCTCGAGCGTTCACTAATGCATGATCACAGCAATAGGGGAACCTCAGTCTTATGCATTTAAATGTTTGGAATGGAGGTGAGGCCTGTTTCCTTGGAGACATTGGGTTCTTCTTGTTACTGACAAAAAAACTGTGAAAGGGGCACTTGGATGAGGTCATCTCCCCCTCCCCCTTCACCTGTAATGGTGACTCATCTTCAGTGATCTGTCATGTCATCCCCAAACAGGTAACTTTACAGTCCTCTCACTGGCTAACTTTCCCTGATCACTCCCCAGCTTAAAGGGCATTCAAGTTGGTAGCCTGCCATGCCCGACGGCTTGGCAGGCCCAGTGCTTGGTGCAATAATCTCCTCAGATGGTGGTTTGCAGAGGACACTGGACAGTCAGGATCACAGCTGCCAACTCCCTTTTACGCAAGCATTGGAGTACTTATGGGGTAAAGGTTGCAGAGCAACAGATCAAGGTGATTTACTCTTGTGGAAGCACGAATGTGCGAATGGCGCTGTTCCACGTTGTTCTGATTCCCTTGGGCCAACGATAGGGAGACTCTTTTAACTTCGCATTGAATCACGCCTCACAGTGCGCTTGCGAAGGCTCATTCAAAGCGCGCCTCTGAATTTATCGCCCGTGTCACCTTGGGCGGCGTCCGTGCTGTGCGACCATGTCTTCTAGATGCTCTGTCGACGTGCGGCTCTTCACTTTCTGGATGTGTTGTGGATAAACACCTGTGGGCTTTTGCATGTGGCTGAGTTTCCAGCCAGCCTCAAACCCTTCATTAACGTGGAGGTGACTTTGAGCAGTCAATGGAGCCGGTATGGTATAAATTTCATTTATGGAAAAAGTAGGACAGCAGGTCGTGAAGTGATTCAATTACAGAGAAAGTGCCACAGGTGCCTGTCATGTGACTTGGATATTTCTTGTGCTTCATGCTGACCCGCTGAATGGGCTCTGCTGTGCATAGATATCAAGGATATTTCTCACCCCTGTGCTATCAAAATGCTGACCTGCTGATATAAAAAAATATTTGGCTCCCAATGTTGACTCCATGGTTATGGCCTTGATAGATATTATGATGAATTTGTGTGGAAATGGAAAGAAACTGACTCAAGTAATGGAGGTACTGTCATTTGCAACCAACACAGCTGAATATTTCATGAGCCGTCTCAAGGTTCTGGTGCTAAAAAGTGAAGGGGGCCCCCTCCCCCCCCCCCACTGAAGACTGCAACTCTATTCCTAACCCAGAACCAGACTCATACTTTAGCACAATATCAGATATCTTTAGGGCTGCCTGTTAACACATCCTCCGTCCTTGAGGTCCCTATTTTAACATCTGACCAAATAATGGCATCTGCCGGGCAAGCCATTTGATTGGCGGAGCGGCTCTGTTGCCGTGTCACTCTCTAGCGCCTGGTCATCCCTGATGAGTGGAGAAACAAGGGTCTAGGGTTTCCGGATGGAGTTTAAGGGTACGATGAGGGTGGCCTTTACCGCGCGGATGACAGAGCCAAAGATGAACGCGGTCAGAGGTCAGAGGTCAATTACAGTGAGTGACAGATTGAGGACATGCTGAATTTATAGTATTCTCCCCATGTATTATTTTCATGGTGAAAGGTACCTTCATATTCCCTATCAGTGCGTGGCTGTATTGCTAATGCATCTAAAAGCAAATGTGGTTGCTTTGACAATAGTTTTAGGTGTAATCAGTCATTACTATGCTCTATAATGACTCTCCTAAATCAACATTAGTACACATTCAGTATTATTGCCTCTTAGAATCCACAGATGACTACATATATTATCGGGTAATGCCTTAATCCATTGCCATTATACAAACAATTATATAAATATAAGAAAAATAACCCTTAAACTGTCATTACTTCTTCTTATGATGTATTTCATAGCAGAAGAACAAATACTCTGAGGGCAAGGAGGCTTTTGGTGTCCTGCAGAGCTTGTACAACACACATCTGGATCTCATTTCTTACTGTGGGGCTGGATCAGGTCAGGCCATCACAGTGTCCCACCCAGGCTCACACCAAACAAGTCAGGCCAGGGGGGGTCTGATACCTTAACCAGGGGCCTGCCAAAACCCAAAATGGGAGGTGCTAACACATGCTCAATGATGTGAATTGTTATTTTGATTGGTCTAAACATGTCAGAAGAGATTAACAGATCACTGTAGCTCCACCCATTATGGGGTTCGTGAATCCTCGCTCTCTGACATGTTTGATTGGTCCAAACAAATCAGGGATTGAAATGTGATTGTAACTGCACCCATTGTGTGGGGGTTCACTTCTCCCATTCCTACCCTTCCCAGCCGTGGTATTTGTAAAAGCATTCTCTCACGTGTCCCCTCTCCTCCCCCCACAGACGCAGACCATGAACTACGTGGGGCAGCTGGCGGGGCAGGTTTTTGTGCAGGTGAAGGAGCTGTACAGGGGCCTGAACCCCGCCACACTGTCCGGGTGCATCGATGTCATCGTGGTGCGCCAGCCGGACGGGACGCTCCAGTGCTCCCCCTTCCACGTGCGCTTCGGGAAGATGGGGGTGCTGAGGTCGCGTGAGAAAGTGGTAAGAGCGACCGGCGGGTGGCGGGATGTGGAGTGGGGGGGAGGTATGTGGGATTCAACCCTGTAAATGAAAAAACGTTTTACTCTCCTGTTTTTGTTTGTTTTGTTCTGTTTAAAAAAAATGATTTACCCCCTTTTTATACTTTGCTGTTTGATCAGTCTCGGTATTCCTATTTCTGAAAGAAAAAGGACTGGCCGACATGCAGTGGAATTAAACTGATGAATCCTGGCTGTCAGTTAGAAATGATCTCACTCATTCTTATTTAGACACTGTGTTCATTCTTACATCGCTTATTTAGATACTGTGGCCTGGATTCAATCAACAACTGTTGTGTAACTCACAATGTAAATGTTAGTTTCTTCACAGACGCACTTAATGTTCCTGGTCACTGGACTCGCCAGACTGTTTGTGAATAAAAAACATTTAATTGTGAGTCAAGGACAAATGTTGATGGAATCCAGACCGTTGTTGTGTTTGGTTGTACGAGTAACGTTGAGAGATGGTTAGGAATCTTTTTTGTATACTGGTTATTTAAATGATGTGTTGTGTTTGACCTTGTGGGTGCAATATTGAGAGGTGTATAGTCACGACCTTTTGTGTATAGTCACGACCTTCAATCGTCCTCGTCCCATGAACAGGTGGACATAGAGATCAACGGGGAGCCAGTGAGTTTGCACATGAAGCTGGGGGAGAACGGCGAGGCCTTCTTCGTTAAGGAGACAGAGAACGATCAGGTGCGTCCCCCGAGAACGTCCTCGCCGAGAGGAATGTCCCGACGGCACGAGCCCCCGCCACCCTCGGCGTGTGGCCTGACCCGCGCTGGGATCATGTGACGCGAACACAGGAGTCTGAGGTGGCCTGGAGGCCTAGGTAGCACGCACAACATTATTGTGACATTTTAAACTGCTGCAGTACGGTTGTGTAAGGTTTTTGGCGAACGTTGCAGCAACGTTTCTTGTAATGTAAATTTCCTGCTAATAAGTCCGTGATCACACATACTTTCGCAGAAAAGGTTCTGAAGATGTGTTTGTGACCGGGCACAATTGCAAGAACACGTTTTGTCAAATTGCCAGAATATAAAAACCTTTTTTTAAATGTTATTCTGCTTGCTGGAAGGAAACTTGAATGGGAAGGAGAGGAGAGAAGAGGGATTTGTGGGCCATGTGTCCTTTCAAAAGAGATTGATTATAAGGCCATACGGCAAAAGAGAAACTTGAAACTTGAAAATGAATTCCATAAATGAGAATATTTATATTAAAATGAATTGTAATGGATTTAGAAGAAATGATACTATCCAAGGCCAAAATGAAAACTTGGTCCAGTCATATGCAGTTTATTAATTACATACATAAAAATAATCTCTAGACGAGTAAACAGATACAAACAGATATAATATAGAGATAATGTGCCTGGGTGCCCTTCATGGTGACTGTGACTGCAATAAGGGGCCTGGAGTTTGGTTATTGATGTAGTTTTCTGCGTGCTCACCTCAATCTTAACCCTTCTTACAAACAGCAGAGCAGTCATAGCAGCAGGCCAGCCTGGGATAGGGGTTGGGGGCGGGGGCGCGGTTGGGTGATACGCTCTGTCGGGGTGGTTGGGGGCAGTGACACACTCTATCAGGAGGGGGTAAGTTGAGTGACGTTGCTCTTTTAAAGACGAGCATTCCAAGCCGAACGGGACACCAGGCTGTGTCAGGCACGCATGAATTATGAAGCCCCCCCCCCCCCCGACTGGGTGTAGTGTCAGACTCACAGCCACAGAGCATGAACACGAGACAAGCCCCGACCCCACCCCCCATCATCGCTGGAATGGTTGGAACGCCCTGCCTGTGCGTCAGTCTTCAAATCTTTTTTCACATTTTGTTTTATTCAGGCTCTCACGTGGCCCTGGCCACCCTCCGGCCATTAGTTTAAGTTCCAGCTGCCCGAAACCGGATTTAGAATGGCTTTACAAGTACAAAACATATTTCAGGGACATCTCATTTTCAGCGTGGTCCGAAGATAGTACCGTATTCACCAGCACAGTGCGGTTCTGGCAGTGTACATATGGTTTTTCGGTCACTACTTGAGGCGTTCATTGATGATCTTGAAGATTACAAGTAATTGCCAGTTAACAGTGAAGGGGGCTAGACTTCCCTGGACCATGCTGAGGAATAAGAGCAGGAGCACAATATCATGTGCTTTTGATGAAAGAACAATCAATGTATGTCAATTCCACTTCTCATTTTTCTCTGTTTCAACTTTTTACTTCCCTCACTACAGGTGAAGCAACGTGTGGTCTTCCTCATTTCGCATGATTAAGCAGTCTAGTTACACTCACCCATGTCATAATAACACAGAGCAGCTCTGACATAAAATGACTTCCTCGTTCAATTGCATGTTGAACCACGTAAGGCCGCGGCCTCAAATAGTCATTTGGACGAGGATTTTGTGGAGTAACCCAGTCATTGAAGGCGCTCACCGCAGGCTGGGCCCTGTGGTCGCAGGTTCGAACACACATTGCTTCACTTAGCAACAGCAGGAGGCAGCAACAGTGGGACACAATGGGCCTCCTCTCAACAGGGGTAGGGTAGGTGTAAGTAAGTCAGGGTTTGTCAGGTTGCTGCTGCCTAGTTCACCTGTAGTTTTTAAGGTAGTCCCCGGCTCTCAGGTGAATGTGCCGAAGGTGTGATCGTGCTTCACCTGCAGAGCTCCAGGCAGGCGTGTGTCCTGCTGGAGTGGCACAATTGACTTTTTGGGGATAAACAAAAAAGGGGGTGGAACATACAAAACATTTCTATGTACAGGAAAGATACAAGTGCAGATGGATCTGATAACTTCTCCCTGGAGACAGGACGTGCTGCTACTGGCTGTCTGAGTGCGAGTCACAGAATATTATAAAGACGTCACATTCAATAAACCGTCATGGTGCAGTGTGTTTAAGGTGGTGAGGCGTATCTAAAATGGTGTATGTAAAATGAGACCAGTCACAACCGTACTGCGTACTGTCCACACATCTAACATTACTGCGTCTCTCCCACTGGGGAATCCCCTATAGGTTTCAATAGCTCCCAGCCTCTGGTTCTTGTAAGCATTTATTTAATTCCATTATCCATTAGACTCTCTTCAGCCTGAAAAGAGTCTCTGTGCTGCTACTGCTCTGAGCGCGAGAGCGAGGTCACCCTGTGTCAGAAACTAAAGCTCTTGTTTTCAAACTTTTCTTTTCTTTTTTTATGAATCTTTAACTTTGTGCAGTTGTTTTTCTTCATGACTTGGGGGTTTAAAAAGAGGGAAAACTCTGTTCAATGAACTGTCTTGTTTTTAAGCGCTGGCCTCTTCTTGGAAAGCGGTTCTGCGAAATCGCCTTTGTTTCCATGGCGCAGAGGCGAACATTCTGCCTTCCCCGAGGTCTGGAAGGGGGGTGTGTTTCTGTGCTTTCAGGCTCGCAACAAATCATTCTCTAGGGTCACGGTCTGAAGTAAACTTTAAACCGTCAGCCATTTTTTAAAGATCTGTATCATTATGAAAGGTTTCGCCTGATAATAAAGACACGTTGTATTTCATCCAATTCAGTTCATATACAGTACACAACCCTGGGTTCTGTGTTTATTGCCTACAGTTTACGGACTTTGTATTTAGTTTATTTTACGTCTAAGTTAATTTATGTCTGCTGCTGCTGCAAAATGAAGATATTCTGTCTGAGGATCAATAAAGTACATTCTCTTCTATGACCTGTTCTATTCTGTTTCATATTTAGCTGTTAGTCCACATGCTGCATGGGTGTAGGGCACTGATTTACATTGTGCAAACGTTGCTGCGTTTGTAAAGGGCAGTCACAATTCACGTGATTGCTTTTGTCTGCCTCCTTCTGTTGTGTGTCCCTGCACACTGTCTCTCGCAGCCTTCGCCCATTATTGACAGCTCCAGCTGGAAGCCCTGGGAACCCATTCCTATCACTTCAATTCTTGTCTTTTATTCACCACCGACACAGAGTGCATATTTGGGACAGGGGAGTGGGAGCAGAAACGATGGGCTTCGGGCCATTTACTAGGCCAAGAACATAAACAGGCCTGGTGGTAATCTGGACTTGGATTAACTTTGTTCCACTTCCATTTTAAGCAGGCGGCATCTATTTACGGAGTGGAATTTCCTTTTTCTTAGTGAAGGGAAAAAGGAGGGGGAGCTGTCTACTGTATATATGTGCTGAAAGTATCCACCTCTCTGTTGCCAGTTTGAATTGCTGGGCGCCTAAGTAATTTTCGTATGCGTGGATAAGATTTAAAACACAGTTAGATGCGAGTGACCTGTAATGCTGCGTAACGGTTAAGCCTCTCGTCGTTGGAATGCTTGACGGTCTTATTTAGACCACTCTGTGGGGTTAATACCCTGTCTGCCAGTGGTCTTGCTGCGGCGACAGATTCGTCCGCCTCCGTTTGGCGTCCGCGCGTTCAGGTGGGCGCCGACGACGCAGCTCGACAGGATTAGCATGTGATTCGGCGGCGCCCGGGCCAAGGGCAAGCAGGGGAGGACTTGGCCTCAGTTTTGCTGAGTCTGTGGTTTTCCCGCAGAATTGGGATACTTTTGAAATGTTTATATTTGGGGTAAATTCTACCCAAATCCTAATCCTAACCATTTTGCTGAAACTAGCTAAACAGACTAGATCAGTGCTGGTCAATTGACACCTATACCAAAATATATTTATATATAAAATATGACATTAGGGTTGTGGTGCATTGCAGACGTAATGTGATTGGCCGGTTCTGCCTCGCACTGCGGGCTCTCTCTCCCGTGCCTGTTATTTACAGCTCCTGCACCGCACTCATCAATTAAAGCCCAATATTCACTCGCTGAATAACACACGTTATTATCTTGACTGCAGTAATCACTAATGTAACAGCTATAGCTGCGCAGAGAGCACAGCCCCAAATATCTGAGAGCCAAACATCTCAAATGAAGTGCAGGCTCACAGCGATCTCAGTTTGGGTTGGAAAAGCAGAATGCGAGACCGACACAGCTTCAAAGTTTCAAAAGGCATCTAATCTCTTGCCATTTTTGATGTCGAACTGCTCTTCCATTGTTAGTACTACCTGTGAAATTCTGATTGGTATGCTAGGCGTTGCATCGCAATCAAGCTGGTTGTAATGTACTTTTTATTTTATAATAGTCAATATTATTTAATTTATTCATGAGTTAATTAATGTATTTATTGTAAAACTGTTATGCTATTTTATTTAAGCTCCCTCTGTTTTGCTGTAATATTGATTAGTAGACTATTGACCATTGTGTCAAGTGTTCATGCACTTAATATCACATTTCATTCACTTATGTAGTCCAAACTACTTTCCATATACTTTCCAAACTACTTTCCATATACTAAACTACCTTAAATATGGAGTGTTACTGACAACTCTGTAGCTGGTGTTATCCTTGTTATTTACACTGTTTCTTTTTTGCCATAGTGGCCTTGTAAGTTGCTTCGGAAAAAGCACCTGCCAAACAAGTGAATGTAAATATAAAGGCAACATACAGACTGAATCTTGCACAGGTTATATTTTGAGGCATATAAATAAAAACAATGCTCAATCAGAAGTGATACTTAGTGAGTGAGTCGACATGTAGTGATAATCGGTATCATCTGTTCTTTGTACAGGAAGTGGTGCCCTCGTACCTGGCCACCTCCCCCATCATGTCAGAGGGCGCGGTCCTGATGAGCTCCCAGCTGGGCAAGGGTCTGGCCCGCCTTTCGGACCCCGCGACCGGGCCCTCCGTCCAGACCCTGGGGGCCCTGCAGTCCTCGGGGGAGAACGGGGTGGTGAAGAAGAGGAGGAAACGGCGAAGGAAGTCCAGGGTGGACAGCATGAAGCGGGAGGACAGTGGGGACCATTCGGAGAATGAAGACATGTTCCCCATCGACATGAGCTCTGACGAGGAGAAGGAGCCGGACAGCAGCAGGTGGGTCGGCAGGGAGAGGCCTGTGGGGCGGGGGGGGGGGTACGTGGGTCTCACCTACACCAAGGGCATATTGGTTTCAATTGAATTGGTTTCATTGGTGTCATTGGTTTCATTTTTGCATTTCATTTGAATATTGGGGGAGTGGAGGAGCACTGTTGCTAAGTTGTTTTGCGTCGATACGTCAGTTTGTATCTTGTATCTGAACACCTAGCCAGTCAGTCTGCAAGCTCGATTGATAAATATCTGGCCAAACTCTTATTGTTTTTGCTATATATCCCAGCATCTTTTTTTATATATCCCAGCAGACTTTTTGTACTGCTCGGACCTTATCTCTTGACAAGAGTGCCAACAAAATGCAAAGTCATTTTTTTTACCATTGTTTCTTTTATCAAAATCTCTTATCAGTTTTTTGTCATTTTATTTTTAAATGTTCTTTTATTTTGTCTTTTTTTTCATTAAAATGTCTTTTTTGTTTTTAAATTTTTTTAAAAGCTTTCTTTGTTTTACTGTATGCATTTTTGTATAAATGATTCGTTATATATAAATGTATTATTATTTTTATTATTATTATTATTATTACTATGATGACAGCTACAGAAGGAGATGTTTAAATAAGAGTGCATTTGGTTCCCTCTGCTAGGGGGCGTTTTCCGAAGCCTGCAGAAGACCTAACCCCTGTTAACACTTGCATATTCTTGTTGCTTTCACACCTCATGTTTTTCCATGTGTGTGGCTGTGTTTTCACACCGGGGCATTTCAGGGCAGGATGTGGCCTTTGAGTAACAGCACTGGCACTTTTGGGATTTGAACCCTTAACCCATAGGTCAGTGCCCTGACTTAACACTGCTGCAAAAAAATGTGGGTTTTTTTCCTCCACAACCTCTCTTGGAGGTTGATTTGTGACAGGAAAAAAAGAAAAAAAAACCTGTTTGTTGACATAAATGCTGCTGCATTGAAGGACAGCATGAGGCAGTATTCACTGTGTTTGTCTTTTGCTTGCAGAACCTCTTCCTTGTTTGGTATCTGTGGTGTTCACACACCAATTCTCTTTTTAAGAGCTGTGGCTTTCTGGTCTTGTGTTGAATTTCCACATTAAAAAGCACTTTTTCAGGAGGAGACCTGCTGTGGCATGTTTTGGCCCTGCTCTAGCCCACCCGATTTTACCACAATCACTTTATGAAATGGAGCACTATGTTGTGTTAAATACCCCATTCCTGGTCCTATGTGGCACCCAATGCAGCACGCAGAGGGTTCTGAGGCCTTTCAATGATTCATTTTGGGATTTAGATTTTTAACAAAAATAGTGCACTCACCTATTTCAAGCACTATTTTGTTGCTAGCTCCCGCAAACTTGACATCATTTTGGGGCAGGACGTTGGTAGCCAACATGCGCACAACGATGAATGGGTCGATTGCGCTGGATGCCACATAGGTCCATGTGAATGGGGTGGCACAACAAAGTGCTCCATTTAACAGAGTGATTGTGGTCAAATCGGGTGTCTAGCCCTACTCTGGCCCTCTCCTACGATACATTACATTACATTACAGGCATTTAGCAGACGCTATTATCCAGAGCGACTTACAGTTTACATTTCTTTACAATTCATTTATACAGCTGGATATTAACTGAAGCAATTTAGGTTAAGTACCTTGCTCAAGGGTACAACGGCAGTGTCCCACCTGGGGATTGAACCTGCAACCTTTATGTTACAAGCCCAGTTCCCTAACCATTATACCACAGTCTCCTGCGTGCTGAGCTCCAGGGGCGGGCTGGCATTTGCGTGTCAGAGCGGAGCCGAGCACGTGCTGTCCTGATTCCGCCTCGCTGTGGCCTGCTGGAGCTGGCAGCTGCAGGCAGGGCCCGGCGCAGGAGCGAGGCTGTTTACTAACGCAGCGCTTCCCATCGCTTGCGGCGCAGTGCTCTTTGGACGAAGCTGAGGCACGTGCTTTCTGGAGGGCTGCTCTGGAACACTCATTCCTTTGTGGCCTCATTCCATTCTCATTGCTAACAACAGACAGAGGGAAACCTCAGAGACTGCCCCCACAAACAAGTTAGCCTTCGGTCAACCGCTCACCCTGTAACCAAGGGCAGCGTTCAGCCAGTCTCTTTCATTTGAATTGATAATAACTTAATGAAGTTTTCTCATTGCCATGAGGGGAAAAAAACTAACAAATCATGCTTATCAGTTTGGAGCGCTGTGAGCCCCCAGGCCCCAACCCTTTTGCAGGCTGAAACAGTTCTGAGGGGGGGGTATTTGGGTGGGGGGGGGGGGTGGGGTGGGTGTCATGACGTTCTGCTGGAAAGCACTACTCTGTGGGAGTCCAGCCCCCACACTCTTAACAGTACTGGGATTTCCTGTGGGAAACCAGCGGGTGCTCCACAGAGCCAGCACTGTCACGTGCAGCGGAGCTCAAAGCTGGCCGCCAGCATTCTGTGGGGGGGCGGGGTCTAGTGAGGTCTATCTGGAGCCAGTGAGCGTCTGCTATGTCCAACAAGCCTTTTAAAGGGGGTGGGGCTGCAATGACGCAGCTGTTATTTCCCTTGGAATGACAGAGGGATCCAGCTTGTCTTGTTTGTATGATTTGTCATGTTTTAGCAGTTTTCTGTTTGTTTGTGTGGTTTTTGCGCAACACTGGAGAGTGGTTTATTTCTCAAGGCCCGAAGTGGCCGCTCCCGTCAGCACTTTGGTCATATGACCTGCCTGTTTTTTTCTCGCAGTGACTGTGCAGCCACAGAAAAAGCAGAAACTAGACAAAATAAAACATTTGAGAAACCGTTCAATTGCAGAAAAGGACCACAGCCATCAGAATAGTTTCATGTCTGGGAAGGGTTTCCACCCTCACACAGTTACCGTGGAGATTTCCCAGCATGCAAAGTTGTCTCAATCACTTGTGCTTACAGTCTCTGTGATCGTGATCTGTGACTGCAGTTTATTTTTTCACCAGTTGTTTTGTAAAATAAAAAGTTTCTGTGTTAATAATCAGAAACTATAAATACATTTAGATATGGCATCCCACAATTATTCCTATGTTGGACAGAAAGGGTAGCATTCTTAAATAAATAAAATTGCTACATATAATCAAAATGACTAAGATACACTAGCAGGACAGAGAAAGTCAAAGGCAAAATGAGGCCACTGTGAGGTTATATTTTTCTTCTTTTAGTGCACAAAGACGGTGATTAAAATGCAGCCCCCGCCTCAGGGTGGTGAATGCCCGCACTGTTTCTAGGCAGTCGCTCGCACTGGCAGAACTCCCAGCGCCCGCTGCTTCCAATCCCACAATGCACTCCGCCCCCCCGAGTAACAAAGGGCTGGCCTCGGGGGAGCCTGACCCAGGCCGCCGTGAGCCCGCCTCCGATCCGGGGCCCTGTGAAGCACTTCCAACCCGCTCTCCCCGAGCGTCTCTATGGTTAGACGTCAGCCTATCAGCAAGAAGGGCATGAGGCCAGGGTGATAATACCGCTGGCCATTAAACTTCAAAAAGTGACAGTTTTGTGTCAAAGCCGACCTTTACAGTTCAGCCTTGCTCTAATCTGGAGTTTGATGTATTATTTTGGGGGTCTTGGGAGGATCCCCGCCCACCAATAGTTAGAAAACCTTTTTAACTGGAGAAAGTATATTATTTTTGAACATAAAACCATTTATAAAGCTGGATATTTACTGAATCAATTCAGCCTCGCTCAAAGGTACCTCTCCTGGGAATCAAACCTGCAATCTCTTGAGTCAGAAGTCCAGTTCCCTAACCGTTATACTACACTGCCACCCTGACATCTGAGCATAGTGATGTGATGATGAGACCAGTGTGGCGTTCTGTTGTTCAGGGGTTCATCGCGGGACCTGTACAGGGACGATGGGCCCGCGGGGAGCTTGCCCGGCAGCACATTCAAACAAAGCACGGTGTACGCCTGCTCCGACGGAGACTGGACGCCCCTCCAGAGGTAGGACAGACCAAAGGATACCTGCATTACCTAGCACACTGGTAGCATACTGCCAAAATAAAGGTAACACTTTGGTAACAATGGGGGGGACACTCAAACGGCCCGGGCCTGGAGAGCCCCTGATGGACACTCGCGGTACTGCACCCATTTAAAGGATTCCTCATTTACTCAAGTGTTGCCTTTATTTGGGCAGTTACCTGAATCTACCCTTGCGGGAAAAAAATGTAATGAACAAAACTGAGCATTCTAAATAATGCATCACCCATCACCCATTTAAGCACAATATGCATATTTTAGAACATAAAGTTTTTTAATATTAAATTATTTTAATAAATCTGAAATATGCTGACAAGTGACTTTGTTGCATCGGCAGTACATCGCCTCATTAATGTATGGGCACAGCTGATGAGTATATGTTCGGATATGATGCAAAATATAAGAAACACATTTGTAATGTGTGCCATATTGTGTGTTGAAAACATCCCATTGTAGATTCATAAAATGACATTCTGAAGCTGTTACAAAATTATGTATTTTGTACATTTGACCTGTATTTTAACACATGCTGACACATGCCTTTTTCACGAGGGTAGACTTGAAACTGAAAATGTTGCTTGCAACCCAATGTTGGTTTTCCCGTAACAAGGCTTATCTAGAAGAACCATGTATGCATCTACCAGAAGGATTCACAGCTAGTCTATTTCAATGTTGAAGTGCTGAACTCCCCAACTTCATTGAAAAATGTAGTATATAAATTCAGAAATGCAACTTTTCAATTGCTTTTCAATATGTGGTTCTTCTAATCGACACTGTGCCATAAGTGCCTGATGGTTTCATGTCAGATTGCATTCCACTATATGTTATTGTGGTTACGGGTGAGCATGTTTTAACAGGTTTCCCATGGTTGCTTTTGGCAATAGCAACAGACAGTCAGATTCACATTAATGTCAATATTTTGTTCCTTAGTTTTATTTTTGCACTCAACCCCATTGAAATTCTCATTTGGTTTATGGAAGCTAGGGTGGGCTAATGTATCTTTTTAGGCCTGCCATGAATGGCTCAAGACACTGAAAAAGTCTACATGGTAATCCCATCAATGAAGTCATGAAGGGTGTTGATTTTGCTTTACATTTCCCATAATGCACCTCTTGGTGGAGAGCCAGCACACACCGACCGCCTTGACGCTCATCCTTTCCACAATGCACCCCCGTGCAGTAATTTCTGAAACTTTGCCTTAAGTGGAAAAACAAATCTATACCGAAACCACATGAAAGAATGAGTAAATGCTCTGCATTGACTTGATCTGCCCACATGTTCACTCTGTTCATAGTATGTAAAGAGCTAACATTCCTCATCGCGCCGTGTATCAGCTGCAGTGGCAGTCCGCATCTAGAATTCTGCCCAGCAACAAGATCACCCATGCAGTGCTTCACCTGCACCTGGAAACAGCAAACTCGAGTATTTTGTTGAAAGTGCTATGCATTTTTTTTTTTTATAAAAAGGGCCATCAGTTTGTGCTTGGCATTTCTAACCAACTGCATTTCTTGTGTTGAACTTGTAAATGCTTATTGTGCACTTTACAAAGAACTCAGAGTTACTGCTAAGATTCGGGAGAGATTTATTTGTTAAGCGATTGTGGTGAGATCAAGTCCTGAAAGCTTTTCAGAGAACTAGCTCAGGTGTCTCTTAGTAGGTGTTACAAAGTCAGCAAAGTCCCAGCACTCTTCCTGTGTTTTCATCACCTCTGTTGGGAACAGAGGGTGAACTGGTCAATTGGCACTCGGGCACAATCCATGACCTCGCTGTGTACCTCTGCCAGACCACAAACGGTCCCCGTGCAACACGCGTTACATGAAAGAGTCATGGAAGGACAGAGGATGGTTCCAGAAATTGACCTGTAACTCTTCTCTCTCACCGTGCTGTAAAAACCACAGCAAGATGGCTGAGCACACGGCCCAGGCCTGCTCTCTGCCCATCCCGGTCGGTGGGGGCCTGTCAGTCTCTTGCCCACAGCAATCCTCTCTCTTCCAGCTTCCACAAAGGTACAAGACTGACCCCCTCCCCCTTTACCCCCCAATCATGCCCCCCCCCCACACCCACCTCACCTCACATGGTCACCCTTCTGATACTAACCCTTCATCAGCTGGCATCGAGCCGGCAGCGTTCCACACACATCGTCCTTTAGGCAGTTACCACGAGGGCACTGGGCTATGGCACGTTATGCCATTTTTTTTTTTGAGGAAGGAAAAAGAGCTTTGACATCCACAACTCCAAACATTAATGACCGAGCATACTTCTATCCTCAAATTGACCTTAATTTGAGGTCCTGTATTTTTGAGCCTTTTGTTGTTCAAAAGGCTCCGGCCTTATACTGGCAGTACTGTGTCTCCTTGCCTCTCTGCACTGAGATCCTACCCTAACCAGAGATGGTTAATCACTATCGAGATGAAGCATGGTGCATTCCTTCCTGTCCCTCAAAGAGAGTTCCACTGAAGGCTAAAGAGCTCTTTATTGCCAAATTCTTGACTAGCTGCTACTGAATATTCATGCAAAAGAATGAATGGTTGATGTTGATTAGAATCTGAATGAATATTCATACGCTCCCGTGCTTGTGCTGAGGATCTTTCAGCTCAAACACCCAGAGACGGAACTTTGAAAGTAATGGACTGAGAGTTAAATACACCATCACCAGTATCTTTGGTGTAACCATATTAACACCCTCTTCACTTCCTGAATCCAGGTGTGACTGCACACACCTGACTGCAGTGTCACATAGTGGTCGTTAAACCTGATTATGATGATGATGATGATGATAATAACGATAATGATAGCAACGACATAACATGTAATACCATACAATCTGTCTGTCACATCACCCCAACTGTCTGCCACCATTGTGCCTTTCCTGTTGTGTGTAAAGCTCCTCTCATACTGAAACTGCCATGACTCACTACACTTACAGACAATGACAGGGATGAGCAGCATGGTCATTGCATGTGTTTGAAATGCATGTTTTAATTACTTACATACAAAGATAGAAGCCTTTAAAAATGCACGGAAGCATGATTAAGCCATGTTTGAAATACATGCAGTATGGTTTGTAGGTACTGTCCATCCTGTGGCAGACGCAGGCCAATGTCCTAACCTGGTGGAACCCCCACTTCCCCACAGCCCCAGTGGATCCCGCCCCTCCACCCCCAAGAGCGACTCAGAGCTAGTGACCAAACCCTCGGACAAAAGCAAGCAGGACAACCCCCAGATGCTCTGGGCCTGGGGCGAGCTTCCACAGGCAGCCAAGGTACTGAGAACACACATCAATTCACCAATACTAATATACCAGCATTCTTCCAATGTACCAGCAATCTGCTAATATACCAGCACTCTGACAATCTACCAGCTACCAGTTGTTTTGTATTGTTTTATGTTGTGATTTTTTTAACTTGGCTGCACAACAAAGTTCCAATCAGGACAAAGATGAAAGCATTTATTGATTTATTGTTTTATTGATAGATGATCAACCTTGTTCCCTTTTTTCTCTGTCGTCACGACAGCCGTCTTTCTTGAGTGCAAAGCCGGAGTCTCCTCTGGTGGCCCCCGTGTCGATCCCGGTGTCGGACAGCACGCACTTCCGGGTGATTTCAGGGGATTGCGCCCCCGAGCAGCAGGAGGACTGCCCCCCGCCCCTCGTCCTGTACATCCCTGAACCCGAGGAGAGTGAGGGCGCGGCCGGGCCGGGCTAGAGATGGAGGGGATTGGGGCTCCGGTGATGTCAGAGCTGGAGGAGGCAGGGCATGGTGCTGTGCCCCGTCCACTGAGCAAGACAGATTCTCCCTCCAAGAAGAAAGGTAACTCACGGCTACCATTTGCTAGCGGGAAAAGCATGCTCAGCGGTATTGCATGGGATTTAAGAAAGCATATACATGAGGCATGAAAATATGCTATTGGGATTTCACTGTAACTTACTGATTTTTAGCTGTAGTGATGATTCTCTAGCCATGTCAGGTTGCCAAATGTATAAAATGTACATTTTAAGTTGAGATTCATTTGAAGCCCTTACTTGTGGATTTACATAAAGCAACCCTGTTCCTCCTTAGACAAGAGGAGCCGCCATCTTGGGGCAGATGGCATTTACCTGGATGACATCACAGAGCTGGAACCTGAAGTGGCAGCACTGTACTTCCCAAAAAGGTAAAATCACAGCTGCACTGCGGCACATCTGAGCCCAGAGCACACACAAGAGCAACAACACCCTCAGCTCTGAGGCAATGCACACTATCAGACCGATTCGTTCAGAGTTTCTCTGACCGGAATGTTGGACATTTATCCTAAAATTTATTTTTTGCGTAAAATAAGTACACAGCGTAAATGTATGTGGTTTTTACAGTTTGCCTCATTATTTTGAAGCATAACCTGGCAGGGAAGCTTTGTTGGACCTAATTTCTGAATGAGCAGTAGAACCTCAGAGATACAAATGGAATGAAGGTTGTTCATAACTCTGAAAGTGACATCACGATGCACCAGTTTTGGAGTGGAGGCTCGGTTCAGATAAATGATAACAGTACTTGGTGAGTGAGGTTTTTTTAGAACATGATTTAAAAGACCTCTCTGGTTCTGCAGTGATGGGGGTGGGACGGTCAAGGGCACCTCGGAGGGCGAGGCACGGAGCGCTAGCCTGTCACCCCAGTCGGCCAGCAGCTCCGGCATGGACAGCGGCGTGGACAGCTACTCGGACCAGATCGGAGACCTGCCCTCTATCGCCATCTCTCTGTGTGGAGGGCTCACTGACAACAGGGAGATCACGAAAGGTGAGCTTTCTCAGCATGGGGTGATTATGGGGTGATTAAGTCACTGTTTGCTGTCACAGAATGTGTTAAATGGTAAATACATTGTTTATTAAATATATTGTACGCAATTTTTATATCACTTTTTGAAGTTTTATATATAGTATATTGGTGACATTTAGAAGAGTATCTGTGAATCAAATATAGTATGTACAATATTCAATGAATATGAATTCTGCCTTTGGAATGCAAATATTTGAAAACTCATGCTTATGGAATCCTTTTTTGATGCCCTCTCTTAGAACAATTTCAAGAAAAAACTATATCCTATCAGGAGTTTGCTGAAAATCCATCTATCATTGATGATCCAAACCTGGTGGTAAAGATAGGAACCAAGTAAGTAAAACCAAGTAGCTCAGTAGTGCAAGTATTTGATCATATAGTCGTAAAATTGCTTTAGGTATATACAGGTAACTTCCAAAATTAAGGAGCCACCAACATAATGTTTCTTAATAGGGCACTGGGCCACCATAAGCCGCCAGAACAGCTTCAGTGCACAGATTCAGTGCACTGGAACTCTATTGCAGGGTGCAGCACCATTCTTCCACTAGAAATTCCATCATTTGATGCTTTGTTGATGGTGGTGGAAAACTGTCGCAGGCGCTGCTCCAGAATCTCCCATAAGTGTTCAGTTGGGTTGAAATCTGGTGACTGAGACGGCCATGGCATATGGTTTACATCGTTTACATGCTCATCAAACCATTCAGTGACCACTCGTGCCCTGTGGATGGGAGCATTGTCATCCTGGAAGAGACCACTCCCACTCATCACTCATAGAAATGCTTCACCGTAAGATGA
This sequence comes from Aldrovandia affinis, assembly GCA_029706075.1. NCBI lineage: Eukaryota > Metazoa > Chordata > Actinopteri > Notacanthiformes > Halosauridae > Aldrovandia > Aldrovandia affinis. The sequence goes on along the minus strand of JAINUG010000027.1, from coordinate 3,126,999 downwards.
ACGTGGTCACTCAGAATGTCTTTGTATGTATTGGTGTTTACCTTGCCATCTAAGGGGTTGAGTGGCCCTAAACCATGCCAGGAAAATGCACCCACACCACAACAGAGCCACCAGAACCCTTCATTTACTCACGTTTTCCTTTTTTTGGCAGTCACTTGTATTTTTCAAGTCTTTGATCATATTGTCATAGAGTTGCTTTAGGTGTGTCTGTATTAATGTCTCATGCTCTTAATAATAATCTGATACTGTAGACCAGCCAATAGAATATCTATAAATTATTCAACAATTATACACAGCAGAATTGATTTAAGAACATGAATGGGTACGTACAGCGTTCTACTTGTCTCCTTGGTGTTTGAATCAAACTACAACGTGCACTGAATGTTATTTTGGTTTTCTTGGCATTGAGGTCCTTGTCTTTGTTTGAACTTAGAGAAACAGGCTGCATTTCCTCTTGATTCCTTCAGGTACTACAACTGGACCACCGCCGCTCCACTGATGTTGGCCATGCAGGCGTTCCAGAAACCCCTGCCAAAGGTACAGAGGCACAAGGACTATGTTTTATATAAGCAATGCCCTCCCTGGTCCTAGATCAGGGGCTATATGTACAAAGATTCTAAGAGTAGGAGTGCTGAACTAGGATCAGGTTTCCCCTGTCCATATCCTAACCATATCCATTATGAGCTAAAACACTAAACTGATCCCAGATCAGCACTCCTACTCTTAGAATCTTTGTATATATGGCCCCAGGAGCCACCTTCTACTCTAAATGGTTGGGATTTAGATTGGGGGTTAAAGAGCTGACCTTGGGACAGCATTGATTTTCAGGGATATTGAGGCCATTTTTATATATTATTTTATTGATGGTCTTCAAAACTCCTGATACAGCCTACTGTATTATACAGTTTTATGGTTCCTTGAATTTGGGGGAATGGGACCTTGGAATGATGTGAAAAATCCTTGAATTAGTGGCATAGGGAAGCATGTGAACCCTGACAGAGGCTCAAACACCAAGAGGTCACTGTGCGGTCAAAAACCAGTGATCCTTTCCTTATGGGTTCCAACCACCATTCCACTCTAGCTTTCCAAATTAGTTAGCCTTAGTTGTCAGCAGCTAGCATGTGATTTGTGTCAATTTGAGCTTAGTGTTTCAATGTAGTGTAGTTTTTGGGAAACCTGTAACCAGAGTTGCAGGTGTGTCAACCTAGTGGGGCACTGCTGACCAAGCTACTCATCAAATATCACTTAAATAAATATCCAGCTTTATGAATGGCTGATATGTAAACATGTGAGGCTCTGCATATGGTAATGTATAGCACTGCCATCTGCTGGCTGAAAAAATAACTGCACCTTGCAGGCAAATCAAGTGCAATATGTATCAGTAAGCCTGAGAAAAAAGGTCAAGTTGGAGCACGCTCAGTACTTCCAACTAAGCACATACCCTGAGTTCGATTTTCAAATGCTTTTGAAACCATTCAGGGGTGTTCAAAATGAGTTCAAGTTCTAGTCTGATATAATTGCTAAGTGGTAATTGTAAGACAAGGTATTATCAAGAGCTCATTTTTAATATCCATAACCACCACATTTTTACTCATGTACATCCATACATAGACACACAGACTTGCAGGAGTACTTACATTGCCTATGTTGTAGTTAATGATTGTTAGCGGCAAGGGTCCTTCACTGCTCAAAGTGTGATTCTGACTGTGGCCACCATGTCAGTTGTGCTGTGTTCATGTTTTAAAAGGTTGTCTTGTAAGAGTCTGTCCTCTCTATGTGCTCAGGTTTGACTGTGTTTCTGTTGTATTTCACATTATGAAGTTTGTTCTACTGCCACATCACACAAGCTGTCTTTTCAGCCAACTACTCTTTAGTTTTTTGATGTGCCACAAATTATCTGTGTATGACTTCTATAGTTGCTGGTTGTTGTAATACAGAAGGATATAATCAACTGTTGGAACTGTGGAAAGAAATCATGAAAATTAATAGAGAGCTCCTAGCCACCAAAAATCTGTTTTTGGTTATAGCCACAGGCACATACAGCTTTTGACTGGCTCTGCAAATTTAGCCTGGTTAACACACAAATCGTTATTTTATGTGAATTCTATGATTTTCAGTGTGGAACCAGGCCTCATTTTTGTTATATTTGTGTGGTATCTGTGTTTGCCTGTTATTGTCACTCACAGTTCCCCTGTTTAGCTCACTAGAGTAAAACCCTTTGTTCTTCTTCCCCTCCGTTCTCTCGCCCCCTGCCTCCCCCTCCTCAAATTTGTCTCATTTTCTTTCCCGTGTTCATTTTCCACGTTTCCCCCCAAGCATTCCTGCCTCAGTTATGCCTGCTCGGCTCTGGAGCTCTTCCTCTGTTGTATGTGCAGCGGTTTTGGGTTCAGGACCTCGTCCTTATTTACTCCCCCTGCCGTGCGCTTGCTGTGCCGTCCGGCATGCCTCCCCCTGTCCCGCCCCCTCTTCCGTCCATCAACCCGCGACTCCAGCCCCGCCTTTCAGTTGGGTTTTTCGGCTCCATTGAGTCTCGGGTTTGTGCGTTTGCTCCAGGCCACGGTGGAGAACATCATGAAGGAGAAGATGCCAAAGAAAGGGGGGCGCTGGTGGTTCTCGTGGCGAGGGAGGAACAGCAGCGTCAAGTCGGTACGTCCTCGCGGCGACGTCGCCAAGGAGATGGCAGCCGATCAACACGCCTCTTTTTTATTGCCTCTTTTATTGCCTTTTATTGACAACAAAATGCAGAACGTTTTACAATGGGAGAAACATTAATGTTGTGGTTAGATATCAAAGAGTGGTGCCAGGCTCCAGTAACTGATAAGGCGTGAAGAGCACAGATCATGTACAATACCAGTGAAATTCACTACGCTTGTGTACAATACCAGTGAAATTCACTACACTTGTGTACAATACCAGTGAAACTCACTACGCTTAAAGAATGACTGGCCCTGCATAACTGCATCGACATATAGCCTGTTACTGCATGTGCCGATGTAAGTGTTTCATGCTGCTTCTTTGCTGGCAGGAGTCTCCATCAGAGCAGGGGATCAGTGGAGGCGGAGAGCAAACAGGGAAGATGCCTTCTGTAAACAGGTAACAGCAAGCATCAGGAACACAGTGCCCAAATGTCAGATTGTTATGGACATTCTGTGAAATCTCGACCTGCATTATTGTGATTGAGCTATTTTGTGCCAGGGGCACACATGACATTTGTGTACAAGTTAACTGAACAGTTCGTACATTGTAGTGTGTGTGTAGCAAAGTTGACGTGAGTTTGCACGTTAATGTCCCCTACAGACTGTGATGTCACCCCTGGTGAGGCAGTATGATTAGACCTTGTGTAATATCCCAGCACATCGTGATCAGGGAATCTTTTTACAGGGTTAGGAAAAAGTTTTTCCCACCTTTGGTCCCTTTTTTTTGGCCTTTTCAGTTTGTTTTCTATGCCCTCTGGAAAATGTCCAGTGTGAAGAGCTGTGTCACAGTGAGTGGTGTTGTGCAAAATGAGAATTGATCGATTGATCTTAACTCTGGCCTCTGTGTTGTTGTCCCAGGCGGAAGGATGAATCATCCTCCAGCGATGAAGACCACAGGAGTGCCAAGCCAAGCCCTAGCTCTGTCCAACCAGACCCCCTGCTGACCCCCGGGGGCGTGTCCTACAAGAAGACGCTCCGCCTCAGCTCCGAGCAGCTGGTGAGGGCTAGTGATGTGTGGGTGGAGCTAGTGGCATGTGGGTGGGGCTTAGAGCTGTCGACCCGCCCACTGTGAAAACGTACCACCCTGTGATAAAATCATTGAGTTTTTACTTCTCAGACAGATATTGTTTCTACGATAACTGCAATTACAATACAATAACTGACCGTTAACTGGTAATGGGTTTGTCATATATTGAAAGTGTGGGTCCAAGTTTCACGTTAATAATAAATGTTATAATTGTATACACTTAATACGGGTAATATAATGTATACCATAATTATATACATTTTTATAATGAGTTCTTTAGCTTTGTTTTGTCGTTGTACATTTGTTTTATTTTATGCACTTTGGGATACAACCATTGTATGAAGGGTAATAGCTTTATGAGTAAAATTATGATTGTTATTGATTATTATTGTTATTATTAGCAGTCCCGTGATCTCTAAGGTTGGTTATGAGAGTGTAGGGACAGGGACAGTGACAGTGACGCCTCTCTCCATGCCCCAGGTAAGCCTGCAGCTGAAGGACGGCCCTAACGACGTGGTGTTCAGCGTCACCACGCAGTATCAGGGCACCTGCCGCTGCGAGGGCACCATTTACCTGTGGAGCTGGGATGACAAGATCGTTATCTCCGACATCGACGGCACCATCACCAGGTGATACAGTCCACCCAATTAGAGTCACCTTTTTTAAAAATCTCAAAAAATACAAAACATGGTACATTGCACAGTACAACGAGACAACACAGTTAATAAAAAACACTAACGCTGCATTCAAATGAGTATTTAGAGCATGTTCTGCATCCCAGTCCTTTTCTGATTATGAATCCTAGCTCATATGCAGGTCTGGCCTGGGACTATGGGGTATGAATTGGATTGAGGGCCTTTATTCTGTACTGATGGCAATACTGATACAATATTCAGCAGTCCGATCATCAGTGGTAGAAGTAGTAGTAGCAAGTGTAGTAGAGCAGTTGTTTATTTTACTGATCTGAACGTCAATGGAATGTACTATATACAGTAAAAAAAAAAAAAATGTGTATCTCACAGCCTACCTCAACCCCTCCCCTGACCCTTCAGTGGGTCCCACCTCATCCCTGGCCTAAAACCTCTCTGCCCCCACAGGTCTGACACCCTGGGCCACATCTTGCCAACCCTGGGTAAAGACTGGACCCACCAGGGCATCGCCCGCCTCTATCACAAAGTCAGCCAGTAAGTACAGCCGTCAGGAGCCGGCTTCAGAATCACAAAGACCTGCCCCACCACCCAGCTCAGCCTTTTTCAGCCCCGACTGTCCTGAATGTGAAAGTGTACTTGGGACAGCGCGTATTTCCAAATCATTACGTCAAAGATCGATCGGTTCCAGTGCCGTTCGCACTCTAGCTGTTTCCCTCCGCTCACAGACAGCCTAGGTGTAACCTCAGACCTGTGTAAATCGTGCATATTTTTGCTGCAGTTATTAAATGCACATTTGTGCGAGTGTGAGTCCATACCTTTTAACCTGTAACCCTCTCGCTCCCTGACAGAAACGGTTATAAGTTCCTGTACTGTTCGGCCCGTGCCATCGGAATGGCGGACATGACCCGCGGGTACCTGCACTGGGTGAACGAGCGGGGCACCATGCTGCCCCAGGGCCCAGTTCTGCTCAGTCCCAGTAGCCTCTTCTCCGCCCTGCACCGGTGAGACACCCCGCCCCACGTCTACGCCCCTGCCGCACGCCCCACATCTAAGCCTTTTACTCACCATTAAATATAGTTGTTAGTTCCTTTTCTTCACAAACACAGTGTTTGAGAAGAGACATTCTTTCACCTGCATGTGTTTTTAAGTCGCAGTTATGGAAAATGTCGATTGAATCCAGACCATAGTTGTAAAATTGCCTATAAATGCAGGTGCAGTTGCATGCTTTGTTCTGTAAAGGACAGATACTGTGATCGTACGCTAAGACATATTCATGTACGTGGCTGCCGTGCAAATGTTGATGCACATTGAATTCTTGCCTGATTTCTTATTGATTGCTGTGGGTGGTAAAGTAGCATGTGATATATGATGATGAGCGTGCTGCTAAGGGTGCTATTTTGCCTCGACGACACTGCGGCAAATCTTTTTTGACGCACCACTGAGACCGCGCAGTTCCCAACTCATGTCCCTTCTGTTTTTAGAGAGGTCATCGAAAAGAAGCCGGAGAAGTTCAAGGTGGAATGCCTGACAGACATCAAAAACCTTTTCTACCCAAACACTGAGCCTTTCTACGCTGCCTTTGGTAACAGACCGACCGTGAGTGCGCTTTACTGTATCTGGAGCGAGCACTGATGTGTTCACGTTGCACTTGATATGGAGCCAAACAAGACTTGAGTGTGTTCACAATTTTCAAGTAGTTTTTCTGTATTTTATATATTTCTTCTTTCTCTTGTAGGATGTTTATTCCTATAAGGAGGTTGGAGTCCCATTGAACAGAATCTTCACCGTCAACCCCAAAAGGAGAGCTGGTTCAAGAACATGCCAAGACCAACATATCATCGTAAGTGCAAGTAGCCTACTGCTGTGGCCTGTATTCAAATCAGCATTAGTCCTTAACCTTGGTTCACAATGACATGCACGTTTCTCCAGTCCAATAATCACAGAAGTTAACTCGCTGAACTGTGTTTGTGATGGTGAGTTAAGGTGACTCTGCAAGCTTGTCCTTGCTTGTCTGTTTATGTAACGCACACGGTTCCCTGACGCTGGTCTTCTGAATGTGCCCCATGACCGTACATGGTTCCCTAACGCTAGTCTTCTGAATGTGCCCCATGACCGTACACGGTTCCCTAACCCTGGTCTTCTGAATGTGCCCCATGACCATAGACGGTTCCCTAACCCTGGTCTTCTGAATGTGTCCCATGACCATACACGGTTCCCTAACCCTGGTCTTCTGAATGTGTCCCATGACCGTACACGGTTCCCTAACCCTGGTCTTCTGAATGTGCCCCATGACCATAGACGGTTCCCTAACCCTGGTCTTCTGAATGTGTCCCATGACCGTACACGGTTCCCTAACCCTGGTCTTCTGAATGTGTCCCATGACCGTACACGGTTCCCTAACCCTGGTCTTCTGAATGTGCCCTATGACCATAGACGGTTCCCTAACCCTGGTCTAGTGATGGTGTCCCATGACCATACACGGTTCCCTAACCTTGGTCTTCTGATGGTGCCCCATGACCATACCCGGTTCCCTAACGCTGGTCTTCCTCTCAGGTATGTTCGTCTGGGGGAGGTGGTGGACCACGTCTTCCCCCTAATGATGCGAGGAGACTCGTCGGACTTCCCCTGTTCTGACACCTTCAGCCAGTTCACCTACTGGAGGGAGCAGCTGCCAGAGGTGGAGCAGCAAGAAGAGCCCCTGGAGTCCGGCTGAACACGGGCGTGGCCACGGGTGCGGTTGTGGGCGTGGCCTCCCACAGCCAAGCCCGGCCCCTGCACAGGCGCACGCCCACAGACACACGGACGACGGCTTCGCACCGCATCGGCTAAACGCAGGCACTCTACGCACAAGCGAAGGAGCACTTTCTTTGAATCCAAGTTTTACGGACTTTGCACAGGCTCACAATCATCGTACAGGAGTGGGCCTAGACATTTCCTACTCCCTGAGACAAAAAGCAATCAAGCATCTCGGTCTTTTCCATTTTGCTGGTGTTGTTTAGAAAATGACAGTACGCCAAATCTCCACTTTTTACCATTGGTGTTTTTAAGAAAACTACACTAAAAAAGTGATTGCCTTGGCTTTTGCCAGTGTGCTTTCCACGGACTGATCACACTGAGAAACTGGTGGCGACAGAAACGGATTAGAATGAGTTTGTGCCAAATCCCCAGCCCTGAGGGAGAGACAGAGCTGCACTTTAATTGTAATCTTGCACTCCTCGTGATTCAGCTTAAAAGGCGCCGGTGGCCGAAACACTGAGCCCCGCTTTCAGGCTGAATAGATCACTACACAGTAACAGCGCAGTGGCAACGTCCATTCCGCACATGAATGAAAAGTCGCCATGAATCCATGTGACATATGCAGATAAGTGTGATTTTGATATTCACTCATTTTCATATATATGCGAGAATCGGTTCATTTGTGGATGGCGGGAAATGAATCATTAGCTGTCTGTGGTACTGTCCTCCAGCTGCAGGGTTTATTGTGTGTCCGCTCTGATGTACAGACCCCCCAGACGCCCCGGGCATAAAGGGGGTGTGATACGCCACGCACGGAGCCCTCAGACAAACACGTAACAGCCATGGATTTGGAATGGGTTCATTGATTCTCTACAGCAGGGGTCCCCAATCCAGGTCCCGGAAGGCTGCAGGTTCTGCTGGTTTTCGTTGTTACTCGGCACTGAATAGATCTCATGAAAGCAGGTGATTACACAGTTAACTCACCTCACCTGGTTTCTGAATTGGTTACTGATTTCAAGGTGAAAACAGAAACCAGCAGGACCCGCAACTCTGCAGGACCAGGATTGGGCAATGACAGATTCCTATGTTTACCATGTTTTTTTGAATCTCCCCCTCTACCAGTCACCTGACTGTGGCAGAATGGTTATCTGCTAGTACTGAGTGGAATCATGCAATCATATAGTGTTCACAAACCCCAGTGTAATAAAACCCCATGGGCAGGCCTGCTAACACATGGTGCCTAAGGTCATTCTCTGCCATGTGGGTGCAGCAATCACAAAACCATTCACCAACAGTAGACAACTTTTTCCTTTCCCAGTATGAGCAGCTGAAATGCCGACTAATTTATGAGGGTAATTTTTTACTTGATGTGTGTGCAGTTGTGTGTCCCCTCCCATGATGGAAAAGTGCATATTGTTACATGTTTTCTATGTGATGTAAATGGATTGTGTATTCTGATTTAGGCAACATTGATACTATATGTGTTTGTAAAGAGAATTGTATATAGGGTATATTATGCATATCAAGAACATATCTGCTTTCTGTACAGGGTCAATAGAATACATCTGTCTTTAACAGTTTTCTTTTTTTTTTTCTAAAAAACACATTTCTTGAATCTGTCTTAAATGAAATAATGGCGGAGCCAAGTGTTGTTGCACTTCTGTGGGGGTTATCTATAATAATGAGCTGGTTAAACTTCTTATCAATCAGCCACCGTTTTGCACTGATCCCGGAACCCACCCTGCATGGTATCAATATGACTTGTATGTCTTTAATGCATTTTTATTCACAAGTTAATATTCAGACAAGCAAGCAATGCATTCAGTTATTGAATTGTTAAAATACAGGCATTGCCCTCAGTTGCAATGGTCTAACAACGTCTTTAAGTTTCCTTTTACTTTGATAAGAACAAATGCATTGATCTTGTAGCATGCTGGCTGATAAACATTTTACACCTATATGAAGGTACAGGGTCACCCCAGAAGTGTGTGCATTCTTTTGTTTGTGTTTATAGTGTGTTATGTATTTTGCGTGGGGTGTGCTACACTTAAGTAAATTTTGCATCAAATGAGTAATATCTTTAAATCCTAATGCTATCTCAAGGGAAATGTCCAAATTAATATGGAGAGCCCTTGGAACTTGATTATGATGTCATTGACACATGACCACAAACTACTGTGATGGTGCTATCAGAATATTTCCGGAAAGTTGTGCGTCTGCAGGGGATTGAAGTAAGCCTAACCGTTTGTGTAAAGATGAATCATAAGCCAGTGTCACATTTTTGTTACTTTTATTATTTATTTTTATATAATTATTAATAATAATGTTGTAAGTAACTAAAAAGTAACATGGCTTCATCCATTTACATCTAAGGTCACGATGGGTGGAAATTATATGAAATTCCACCCGTACCAAATGCTCAGTTGCTGAATACCTTCATTTGAACAGTGAATAGATCAAATTAATGATGTAATGTTTGCAACAAAAAAGGGAGGCCGTAAAGCATTGCAACTCTTTCAGACCAGAAGGATTTGGTGGGATATTTGCAAGTGTGCTGTATTATTCTAAAAATAACAAGATTGACAGGGAACCACGTTATAATAGAAATAGAACCTGTGTCCCAAAGGACTGCCGCCTCACGTCAAAACGCTTCCTAACCGCACAGAAACCACAAGGAACACAAGGCCACGTGTTCACATTCATCCCCATCTGTTTGTTTGTTTGTTTATCGTAGAGACCGAGTAGAACTGTTATATTCTTTCCGTGAAAGATTTGTATCCCAGCGTGCTTTTTATGGCCTTATTCATGGCTGCATATGTTTGTGAGGATGTATTTAATTTTGTTTTGCAGATGTACAGAATATACTACAGACAGTTTAATGTGATGAGCTCAATGTCATTTTTATCTGCATATGAAATGTCATTTTTATCTGCATATGAATAATCATTTCAATAAACCGCTATGAAGAAATCATGTGCTTTTGGATCATTATTGTATCACGTTCTGTATGATAAGAAAAAAATATTTGCGGAGGGTTCTCTTGTATGCAAACATTCTAGCCATGAAGGCTACAATAACATTATTTGTTGTATTTGTTTTCGAACCAAGGCAGAGTTTAGCCAGATTAAGGGTTATGTGCATAGCCATTAAATACACGATATACCGTGCATTTTAGACGAACTGCTGAATGACACATGCCCATGCACGATAATATAATCATTACTGCAATAAAGTGTTAACATTTACTCTGGCAAAAGACATTGCCAGAGATTGCGAACGTCGCTGTCTAGGTGCTGAAATGACCGTGCAAACCTGCCAAGTTGGTGGGGGTATTCTAAGGACAAGAGACGAAGACTTCTTGCATTCAGTGACGATGCATACTTTCCACATATATATTTACATACACACTAAATACTATTATAGGAGAGCAAGGTTGAACGGGGTCATATAATTAATTGTATTTGATGTGCGAGGCTACTGTGTCTGTCATAGTGATATCAACAAATAAAGTTACATATACGAATTGCCACGTTGCAATGCCATGCCAGTAGACAGCTGTGGAACACGTGGTCTACAAATTACCTTCCCCCAAAATGTAGGCTAATAATGTGCTAACCTGTGTCAATAGCTCATGGGTCCAACGTCCCAATTGAACATCCCAACGTCAATTGTAGAGATGAAAACATCACCCCGAAGGCTTTCTTCCGTATTTAAATACCTCCAACAATTTTGGAAATGTCGGTAGAAAACCGGAAAGGGAAGAAAAATGTTTTAAGCCATCAAGGTCGTAGAGCATTTTCTCAATATAATGGGGCGCTCCAGTGTGACATATTCGGGAGGAGTTTACGACAACTCGTTCTTTCATTGGCTTACGAACACGCAGCTGCCTAGTATGATCATTGAACGAGTACGGCGCTGTTTGTGAATAGTATGTTAACAGGGAGACACTTGCAGTTACTGCGATTTCCACAAAACAATGGACAACTCGGTAGCTATGGATTTCTTTAATATTTTAACGAATATTAAGATACTTAATTACAAATAAGTAGTTCCTTAAGATGGAGTATCGCTTGTGTCTATGTTGCGAAGTAAATATTCAAGTCTGGCTTTCTCTTTCGCCTCTTTCTTCTTTTGTCATGAGATTGGCTCGATTTTGTGCTCTTTGGCATCAATTGTAGTTGAATTAATGGCAATAAAAGTATCATTAATATTTTTCCGTTTTCGGATTAAACGGTTAGTCGATAACTAATCACATCGATATCGTGTTTGACACAAGTTTCGCAAATTCTTCATTGTTATTTTTACTTTAATCCGCATAATTATGGAACGCAGTGAGCAAGGTTCGTGGCCTGTCAAAGTCCGTCGGTAGGGTAACTGCAGGTCATAGATAACGCGCTGGTCTATGGTAACGAGATGCTCTTTCTACAACTCGAGTATACGTTCACAGCAAAAAAGAAAGGGACTTTATTTAAAATGGGCTTATAGCACGGTTGAGGCTGACTGCCTAATATGCGTGTGAATTCTCATTTAAGTCACACAGCACCATGTAGGCATACAGCGATGCTGTTACAGCAGGTTTTACATTCAATAGTAACTATTATAGTGTAATTTTAGTGTAATCGCTGTTCAGATCGATGTAATAGAAAGACATGGTATCTGCATATTAGGACGAAGAAGTATCCAACACTGTTCCTGGAATGATCTTAACCAGCTGATTTACACACATAATCATCCATTGATTTCATTGATCCAGTCAGTGATTTAACTTGCATTCAGAGAGTCAAAAAATGTATGTGTGAAAGTCTAGAGTAATTATCAATTGACCCTTTAAAAAAAGAAAAAAAGAAGGAAAATCTAAAGTACCCCCTAATGTAAACTACCTATGGTTCTCTTCAGAAACATGGTTGGAGACAAGGGTGACAAAGTTTCATTTGGGGGTAAGGGGGTACTGTTGCCACCCCCAATGTTCAAAACTAAGTTATCTTGCGTGGATAAATCAGTTTGCATCTAGCATCTGCCTAGCATCATTATGCTACAGCATTAGAGGAATGAATAAGTTAAGAGTGAGTGACTGTCCTTGCCAGGGCAGGGAACCGGACGGGTGGGAGATCTTTCGGGATATCCTGGAGGAGAGGAGGAAGTCCAGTGACCTGAGCCATGCCCTGAGAACCTTCAACCCTCAGCCGTACAGGGGCGGCCCACCCTGCTCCACTAGCGCCCTCAACAGGACTGTGCTGGAGTCGCAATACCTGCGCTATGTCATCCAGCAGGTGAGGATTGGGCAACCGTGTACACGAACATTCCCTTTTCCTTATTTTATATAGATAGATAGAGTAGATAGAGAGGTAGAGAGACAGATATATCAGTAGGTAGATGGATAGGTAGATATATAGATAGATAGAAGGGTGCATTTTTATTGATTAAGATTGCTGCTCCCTTCGATTTAATGTTGAAGCTGACCCATATCCACTTGTTTCTTAACTTCTGGTACTCTTATTATGTTAAGCGGTTAGTTGCAGTAAACACATATCTGCTTGAAGGTATTGACCTATGAAGGCATTCATTATTTTCGTTCTTTGGACTGTGGTATCTATTCATCTTACTTTCCATGTGACAGTACGTTCACCATGATCTGTTGTAGCGTCCTGGAGAAGCAATAAGAGCATGATTGATAGAGATATGATAATCTAATTAGATGATAATCGAAACCAGCAGCAGTCCCACCAACCATAACATGTATTCATGTGATTGGTGCATCACTCCGGTTTGTTGTTTCATTCTGGAATTTGTAAGTAAGAACTTACTTACTATGGCTACTATGATTCAATACGAGCCAACAGGGCACTGAAGGCCAAAGCAGTTTTGTCTGAAAACAAAGCAATACAAGGGGGAAGAAGATGAAACAAGTTAAAAGGATTAGAGAACAAAGAATTATACAGAACAGGCTTATCCAAACTGAAAAATGTATGCACTCACTACTGTAAAATCACGTCCAATGAGTTCCATTTGATTACCTTGCTGTGTCCAGTTAGAAAAGTCCTGGGCTGGTTAGATAAAAGCATCTGCTAAATGGCATATATTCTTAACCCCCTTACATTGTTTACATTTAACACCTGTGATCCAAGGGCTTATTCTTGGTGTCATTATTACATTTTTATGTCTGGTGAGACATGAAAAATTGTGCATTCTGGGTAATTTGGAATACAATTCAGATTTAATGACTTAGAGTTTAACAAGTAATTATTTGAAGCAGCTGCAGAAGCTTTGCTGTTGCTATTCATTTTCCAACGTGGCTTTATTGGCAACTTCAGTCCCATTTTACATCTTAACGGAAGGATTTGTTCTTGGCTGAACTTGGCTGTTCTCATGATCCAGAAGGTCTTTACTCAGCAGATCTAAGATAGACAGTATTTCACTACTGGAGGAAAGGACACTCAATACAACCTTGATTAATGATCAGTCATCAGTTTCAGTAGAAGGGTGCAAAGTGTAGATTTCTTCCCTTTTGACGGTGGTGATCCGTCAGTTTTGCTTTTCCATGAGAATGTGTTTAGTTGTATAGGGCTGTGTTTATATGGGTGTGGAATGTGATTTGTTTATTAATTTAAAGTAGTTTGTAATTGTAGCCCTCAAATTATCGGTGTGGAATGATTTTGCTAATTTTGCCTTGCATAACATCACCTGCATAATTACATAATAAAGGTCATCCAAATATTGTCATCATCACCATTTAAGGGCATACTTTAAAATGATCTGTAAGTATATTATTTCTTCTCAAAGTACCTGCTTCAAATCCATCTTGTTATGGCTTTGGTATTGATGTGTTTTTGATTGTACGTACATCTATACATGATGCCACATGCCTGTGTGTATGTGTGTCTGTGTCTTTAAACTCCACATCTCCAAGTCTTAATGTATGAGTGCGTCAATGCTTCGGATAGGCTCCTTGACCCTGATCCTGTAGAGCCGTAGGGTATCCTGGTTTTTGTTGTTACTACTGCTGATCTATGTCACTGTGATCACATTAGTCTTGTGGATGCACTTATGTTCTTTTGCATTGTAATTTAGTTTGGATAAGACTGTAATGTATTGAATGCAATGTAATGTACTCAGTTATACAGTTAACTCCCTTCACTTGGTGTTTTGAGTTGGTTGCTGATTTTAAGGTAAAAACAAAACCCAGCAGACCCTGTGGCTCTGCAGAACCAGGGTGGGGAGCTCTGGCTTCGGACATGTGTCTGTGTGTGTATGTGGGTGTGCATGCATGCATGCTAGCGTGTGTATGTGTTCTGTAAGTGTGTGTAAATGCAGAGCTTTTGTCTGTGTGTGTGTGTGTGTGCGTGTGCGTGTGTGTGTTCTGTAAGTGTGTATAAATGCAAAACATTTGTGTGTGTGTGTGCACGTTTTATGTGTATGAATGCAAAGCTCTTGTGTATGTATGTGTGTGTTCTGTATGTGTGTATAAAAGCTGTGTGTGTGTGTGTGTGTGCGCATAAATGCAAAGCTCTCATTGTGTTTTTACAGGTGTCGGCGGAGAGCGGTGAGCTGCAGGAGGTGATCAAAGAGGAGGCTGCTGGGATGCTGGAGGAGATGGCTCAGAACATTCAGATGGGGTTCATCCGGTTCCTGGCCTTCATCCTCAGCAAGGTCTTCAAGAGGCTGTTTCGCAGGATCCACATCAACGAAGAAGGCCTGCAGAGGGTGAGCGTGCGCCCACAAAACCACAAGTCTGACTCTAAACAAGCAAGCAAGCCAATTACAGCGGCGTAACGTCTGCAACCTGTGAAAGTGTAGGATTTTGTTCTCTTATTCTATTCTAAGGGCCATACCAAAGTTAATTTTGAGGCATCTGGTTTGTGTTCAGTCGATGAGCTGATGAAGATTTGGTCCTAACGTTTGTGGCAGCCCTGGGATTGGGATCGGATTGGCTGTCGAAATGCAGAATTGATTGAGTTGGGTTACACTTGCCAGTGTGACTGGGGAGTATGCTGTGAGCTGATTGGCCGCTGCAGCTGCAGGAAGTCAGATAGACAGTGGCGAGGCCAGTCTGACGGTGGTTTTGGTAACCCACCACAGTTCCGCTGAAGTCATTTCGAAACGCGGAGGGATTAGTGCTCATCATAGGACTTCATCATCGTGTGAATGTGTGCACGTTTTGTGCATCTGCACAGACATTTTTCTAATCATGCCTGAATGTTCTCTTTTGTGTGTCTGAGTATTTGCTTGATGAAGTTGAACATCGTGCCAATGTCAAGCGGTAATCAATATAGTGTCTCTGCCTGGGAGGCCTTTGGTAGAATTTGATTGATTTCCTCTACGGTAACTCAGATGAAATGTAAAACTCAAAGGTTAACTCTTTGTATAGCGTACAGCATAATGCCATTTCTTTTTCACTTGAATGCCAACATATGTGGTCCTCTGTACATTGTATCTGATCCCTGAAAGCTAAGTTGAGGTATTTTAACTAATTATATTGCTATTATGGCTGATTGAAATACTGTACAATTCAGAGTTTATTAGGAAATGAACACCACCATTTGAATATAGACACGTTTCCAATCAGATTCACTGTCCCTCTTTTCCCTGCCCCCTCAGGTCCAACAAGCCATACAGGAGTGTCCAGTGGTGTTGATGCCCAATCACAGGAGTTACATGGACTTCCTGGTGCTGTCCTACACCTTCTTCACCTACAACCTCAATATTCCCGTCATTGCTGCAGGAATACGCAAGTATTGTAACAGTCCTTGTTTTGATGACTCCGTGGAGTGAGTGTCCAACAGAACCAATGACAGCTGATTGTTACATGAGCCTTTTGGCTCTGAACCTTGACATGCATGCTACTACTGCTAAAGGCTTTTAGGAGGTCATTTCTCAGAATACCCAGCATGCGTTACTTCAAAAAAAGTTTCCATTTTCAATCTGTCTGGGTAAATTATAATAATAATGAACTTTATTTGCTGAGCACCTTTTATGCAAAGAAACACGCTGCCCAATGTCCTTCACAGTGGAATGTAAAAAACAAACATAGAAAATAAGGGTAAAATACACATAATATTAAACAACAGTTAGATGAAAGCCATCTTAATTAGTACATTTATGAGCAGTGTTTGCACGGGGGAGCCAGTATTTATTTCTGTCTGTCTGCCCATCCATCTGCCTGCCTGCCTGTCTGTCTGTCTGTCTGCCTGCCCACTGCATGGATGCCTGTCCGTCCATCTGTCCACCTTCATGTCTGCCTTTCTATCTGCCTTTCTATCTGCCCGTTTGTTTGTCTGTCCGTCTGCCTGTCTGCTCACTTGTCTGTCTGTCTGTCTGGCATTCTTCCCTGCAGCTCTGATGGGGATGAAGGTGTTTGGGGAGATCTTCCGCAGGTCTGGCGCATTCTTCATCGCCGGTCCATTGGGGCTGACAGGCTGTACTGGGCAGTGCTGTCGGAGTATGTCAAAGCGATCGTACGGGTATGTGTTTGCTGTTGTACTGCTGTGTGTCCTGTCCACACCACCCTGCCACTGTAGAACAAGACATCATCTACATCATCAGCACTACACAAACAAATACCTTTTATTCACAAACTATTTAATTTAGGGATATATTATTCATTATATTGGTACACTAGTAGTAGTATAGTAGTAGTAATAGTACACTTCCCCATCAATAACTTGCATGTGTAAAATTATTCTACGTTTGTTTTACATTGAAAAGAGTCTATTTTTTTTAAATCTGCAGACAGGATATGCTCCAATTGAGTTCTATGTTGAGGGGCTACGAAGTCGAACTTTGAAGTCTTTGACCCCCAAGTTAGGTGAGTCAATGGTTCATACCAATTCTGGAATGTGGTTAAGAGGGAACGGCACCTGTTTTGGAAATGTTTCAAGAATACTGTGTATTGGTTTGTACCTTTGTCTTAATAGTGATTTAATTTGTATATTTATTTGTGGTCTTTGATACGATATGGGAGGGGGGTACAGTATGTCTACCTTGTCTATACGTTTTCATTCATTTAGATTTTAATATAACGTGATACAGCTCATTTTGTAAGCAAGACCTTGCTGTCCTGATTTACAATCAGACAGCAGGTGAAGAATATTTTTATCAGTTCCTGAAATAAATGTTTATTGTAAAAGACCAAAAAATGGCATCTGTTCCTTTAATGTAAAAAAACAGTGCTGTGTGATGGCATCTTTGTACATTTTTATCAATACTAGTCTTAATAATTTGAGTTATGACACAAATCATGCACAAATTTCATTTTTCAAAATTCTGAAAATACAATGTTATGATTGTACGATTATCTTTCACTTTACGTGCGTGCAAATCGCAGTTTAAAAGTTTGTTTTATTTATGTACAGTTGTGTTGCACACCTCAAACAACATCAATTGTAATACCTGCTTTAGGCCAGGAGAGCTGCTTCAGGCTCAACACGGGCAAAGTTTTTCAAAATAAAAGTATCCTGATGTATAAACCTGTATTTTCATTGAAAAAATTAATTTCTTTATATATACACTACCGGTCAAAGGTTTTAGAACACCCCCATTTTCCAGTTTTAACTGAAATTAAAGCAGTCCAGTGAATAACCTGAAATGGTACAAAGGTAAGTGGTAAACTGCCAGAGGTTTAAAAAAAAAAAAAAAAAAAAAAAGGTTTAAATTAATGTACATTTCAGAGTAATAAAAAAAGACCCTTTTCAGGGAACAAGTAATGGGTTAACATGGCAGTCACTCTGTGCAAGTCGTCGACTCTGGATCCAACAAAAGAGCCCCAGACCATTATGTTCCTCCTCCATGTTTGACAGTTGGTGTCACACACACTGTCCTTTCGCCTACTCGACAGCCTACAAAAACCTTTCAAAATTTCAATATTTCAAGATTTGATTCATTGGTCCATAAGACCTTCTTCCTGTCTTCAGTAGTCCACTGGCAGTGCTCCATGGCCCAGGCAAGCCTCTTTTTCTTATTTTGCCATCTTAGCAATGGCTTTCTTACTGTCAAACCTGCAGCTCAAAGTCTTCTCTTCACAGTTGAAACTGAGACTTCCTTACTTCGACCAGTGTTAAGCTGTGCTTGAAGCTGTTGTCCTGTGAGCCACCTATCACGCAAGCTGTTGATTCTCAAAAACTTGTCTTCTGATTTTGTTGTGGCTTTGGGTCTGCCAGATCTCTTCCTGACAGAATTTCCTCCAGTTTCCAAGTGCCTTTTGATGGTGTAAATGTACATTATTTTTCAGTTTTTGGTAACCTAAACTAAAAAAAAAAAAAAAAAATCTCTGGCAGTTTACTGCTTACCTTTGTACCATTACAGGTTATTCACTGGACTTGAACTGCTTAAATTTCAGCAAAAACTGGAAAATGGGGGTGTTCTAAAACTTAAAACCATTAGTGCATGTAAAGTCAAAAATGAGTAAAAAACCATTACAGTATATCCTCCTCCACTATATCCCACCACTATCAAAGGTCACTCACCTCACTATACCCCTCAAGTATCTCTGCCTACTCCTCATCATCAAAGGATTCCCTGCAGGTGCACCTTTCAGGTGGTCTCTCAGCCCGCCGGTGGCTTTTCTCTCAGTAGACCGTCTCCGTGTCGCTTCGTGTTTGCAGGGATGATGCAGATGGTTCTGGAGCCCTTCTTTAAGGGGGAGGTGTACGACATCGCGCTGGTGCCCGTAAGCGTTAGCTACGAGCGTCTGCTAGAGGAGTCCCTGCTGGCCCATGAGCTGCTGGGGGTCCCCAAACCCAAGGAGACCACCATGGTACGGGCGCGCTGCACTGTCACCTCTGTGCATGGAGACGGCCACAGTGCTGAGCAGCAGTTAAGGCCCTGAGTCCTGATTCCGTCAGGGTTGGAGACGCTCTTCACGCTAGCATTTAAGAGCTCACACACAGCTCTGACCTTTCTATTTCGGTTTGTGCCAAAACGTTTTACCCATTGCAGTATCCGTCCCTGTTCCAGATGTGCTTTTGATAACTGTTATCCCAAAGGTTTAAAGACCTGTAAAGTCATATACTATATCATAATGTGGCTGACATTTGAATTCAGATGAGCCAGAAGTGTACAATTGGAGAGCTTTCTAGTGTCCTTTTTGTTTTTCCCAGGGGCTGCTGAAAGCCAGAAAAGTTCTGGAAGAGGATTACGGCACCATGCACATTTGCTTTGGCCATCCTATCTCAGTGCGGGAGCTGGCCAAGGGGAAGATCAATCGCGGGGAGTACAACTTGGTCCCCAGGTAATGCTGCAAATCTGTAAGATTTTCAGTTTGTGGGGCTTTTCAGGCCTTTGTGACAATTGTCCAAACTCTATGGTTAGATGAAGACCTTGTATTAAGTTGTGCCAAACATGGCCACTGTACCACCTGACTATGTGACTAATTTAGGTGGACAAGTCATCAAGCTGCTTCATTTCCCCTGCCACATAAGCAATGCAGCAGTTGATAGTAGTTAAAATCGTTACATTTACTTGATTTCATTCAATTTGCCTCTGTAAAATTTCCAAACATAACTGCCCTCTGTGATAGCTGTACTTTTAACCTGGTGACAAAGATCTTAAAAGATCCCACCCACAATTTTATCAGCAAGTACATCTTGGTTGGCTCTACTTGACGCCAAAATGAAAATCAAACGATCAATTCTGTTTTGACCATGCGCATGGAAATATTTAATAACACATCACAGCTGAAGCTGAGGTCATTGTAGACTTTCGTTTTTTTAATTTATAATTTTACATTTAAATCCAGTGTATCATTTATTTAATATATTTATTCATCCCAAGTAGCTTGTATGATTTAGTAGATAAAGTCATGCTTTTTATCACATTTCTTTTAATGTGATGTTGTTTTAGAATTTTCTTCTATGTGAATATATGAGTGAGACTCAATACATGCTAAACATATTCTTGAAAAAATAAAAGGAAGTTTGTTCATTTCATTCATTCATTCATTGCTGAGAAGGTGATTCAGTTGGTTTACCGTTTCCTATTCAAACATGCCCTTAGGGACCTCCCCATGAAGCTGAGTGAGGGCTCCCAGGCCTTTGTGAACGCGACGGCTCACACAGTGGTGCGGCTACAGGAAGCGAACATGGTGCTGAGCTCCTGGAGCCTCATGGCCACCATCCTGATGCAGAACCTTGGGGGCATAGACTGTGACTCCCTCACCCAGCAGACCCAGTGGCTGAGGAGGCTAGCGCTGGACTTTGGGGCCCACCTTGACTGGCCTGGTATGATCTGGCAGGGCCCAGTGTCCTACAGTATTAAACATAGCAAGAGGCACTGCCTCCTGACAGCAGTCGTTGTTTAAAAAAAAAGCTTGTATCTCTAAAAAGGCAACTTGTCAAGAAATGAGAAAAACTGTTTTATTGTTTTGAACAGTCACAGAGCCTGATCAGTTACAGAGCCATGAAACATTGACAGTACATAACTGAACATGCAAGTTGTCTATTCACATATCAAAGTAAAAAATGGCAAAAATGGAGAGAAGTTTTTTTAATGCCGATGATATGCTGTCTTTATCTAAAACATATCTCTGGGCTTGATGGATTGTCTGTCTTCCAAGTTTATTTTAAGTTTATATACATTCTATTTTAAAATGCATTTCTTTACAAAAATGGAAGACTGCTGAGGACTGAGAGGCAGACTGCTAAGTTTTCACTGTGGATGGATTTTGGATTATTACATTTGGGATTGAGTGGCTAAACCAGCAAAGCATGTGATTTTCATGTATTGCAGTGTGAGCTCAAATGAAGGTGTTGTCATTTGCTTTAAATGCTTTAATGTGCCTTACCATGCCATAGAAATGTATTTTAATAAGACAATGATAGATATGAAAACAAGACATGATATTGGCCTGTATTCATTCAACATTTAAACTTAACTTTCACTTACAAATGAAAGAACAAACGTCTGAGTTTTGCAAGTTACTTTTGGTGATCACTGAACTAGCCAAAATGTTTAAATCCGGGCCATTGTTTCTAACAGTATACTTAAGCAAACGTCTCCTTTCCTCTCCCAGAACAGTTGTCCTGCAGTGAGGTGTTGTCACTCAACCTGTCCCTCCATCGTTCGGTCGTGCGCTGCGAGGAGGGGCGTGTCCTACTGGCAGAGGAGGAGCCTCAGGGGTCGGGCGGTCCAGAGGACACCGTGTTAAGGCTAGCCGTCATTGCGCTCATGTGCGCCTCCTACAGGAATCAGACACTGCATGTGTTTGTGCGCCCTGCCCTGCTGGCACTTTCTATGCATGCAGCTGCCACCTCCAGGAGAGGTGAGGCAGCACCGATTGGCATCTGTCAAATTGTGCCCTGTAATATTCACACAAGCATAACATGTGACGCAGGCCAATTTAATTCATATGTTTTTTTTCCCTTCTAGATGAGATCTTCAACTACTTCAGGTTCCTCCAGGGTGTGTTTTCCATTGAGTTTATCTTCATTCCCGGGAGGGCAGTAGAGGTGCGTCAACCAGGAATGGTTTTAACAGATCTGAACATTAAAACAACAGCAGCTTGTTCTGTTGAAGAAATATTGAGATGCAGTGTTGAGTTTAATTACTGTTATGGGCGAAAGTGTAGTATTGTGGTTAGGGAACTGGACTTGCAATGCAAAGGTTGCAGGTTAAATTCCCAGTGGGGCACTACTGTTGTACCCTTGAGCATGGTACTTAACATGAATTTCTTTAGTAAATATCCAGCTGTATAAATGGATTTGTATGTAAAATAAAAATTTCAACTGTGTAAGCCACTCTGGATAAGATTGTCAGCTAAATGTCATATGTAATCCTCTGTCCAAGGACTTTGAGGAGGCTTGCTCATTACTGAGGAAGTGTGGAGCAATCCAGATCATAGATCAAGATGTCACAATGACAGAAGTTGGACATGCCACTACCTCCTTCCTCAGAGCCATATTGGAGCCCTATATAGAAGCATACCAGGTGAGACTGCAGGATGAGTACTGTATCTATTACTCTGTATGATGGCATATTGTCAAATAAATTCCAATCAGAAGGAACTGAATTCAATTAAGTTGAGAACTTTCCAATTCCATTTAGAAAGAAGATACATTTTCAGTCAAGGGATGAAAGAACAAACGTCTTGAGTTTTGCATGTTACTTTTGGTGATCACTGAACTAGCCAAAATGTTTGAATCCGGGCCATTGTTTCTAACAGTATACTTAAGCAAAGGTCTCCTTTCCTCTCCCAGAACAGTTGGCTGGAGGTGTTTGTACATTATGCGCCACTTCCCGTTAGTGCTTTGGATCCATTCTCTTTTGACCAATGGTGTGGGGCTGTGTGCTGTTACTCTTTCCTTGGACAGATTGTGTTCAGGTACCTGACTGAAGAGAATGTGCTGGTCTTCACAGAGAGGGACTTTGTGCCTGCTGTCCGCAGCTACGCTGTCAAACTCATCCTCTCAGGTCTTTGTGTTCATTAATTAATGATATTAATTAATGAATTATTTACTTGGCTTTATGTGTCTATAAACATCTTGCTGTTCAATGTCAGGGACTAGCGTAACTACAAACAAAATGTCAACTATGAACAAATGCCATGTTATTTCCTTTTCAATAAAGTACAATCAAAATGGTGGCGGTGTAGGTTGCTTGACAAATGATACAAAGGGAAAAATCTACACAGAGGGGAACAGCCTGTATTTTATGAAGAAAATGATATTGGTTGAAACACGTTCCTCCATCTCACGCTGAGTATAAATAGGAATAGCCATTGTTTGTTTGTTTGTTTGTCTGTCTGTCTGTTTGGAGCGCTACTTGGGCATTCAGGCGGTAGTGTAGTATAGGGGTTAGGCACTGCCATTTTACCCTCGAGCAAAGGTACTTAATCTGAATTACTTCAGCTGTTTTAAAAGTTGCTCTTGATGAGAGCGTCTACTAAATGCCTACATGTAATGTAATTGTCATGTGCATATAGCAATTACAAATATGGTATTCTTGTTTAATCAATAAAGTCGATTTTTTCCACTTGTGTGCGTTCACACAGGAGCACTCACATCATATGATGTGCTCTCGTCGGACACCCAGAAAAATGTGTTAGCCGCATTGTTGAGGTTAGATGCTGCAACAAAAACAAGAAGGTAAGCAAGTATGAAAAAATAAATAAATCAAAAGTCAAATTGGATTTTACATTTCTGTGTTCAACCATCACATCCATGCTTAAATAACTATAATACATATGCTGGTTTATTTTCATTTTTATTATTCTCTGATTTTAGAGCCGAGCAGACTGACTTCAGAGTGAACAAGGCAGCCATAAACAGAATTGGAGATGTATTAGGTAAAGCATTTGCATAGCAATATGTCAGTTCATACCGTCAACTGTCTTCAAATCATGTGTTTCAGTTTGAATGTGTCTCAAGCCATGTGTAATTATAATATATACCAACTCAAAAACTCCTCTCATTGATCTGTTGGAGTTGTCCAATGTACATGAAGAGCAAATAGGATATCTACTATAGCAGTACTGCTAATACGTGTGGCATACATGATACCTCTACATTCATTCTAAAATCTAAAGTCAACGCTAGGTACGTCAGTGAACAGGCATGGCAAATTTCTTAATATTGTCTTAGGCCAAAGAAGTTAGATGGCTACACTTGATATGAGACTGTTGTATGGATTTTAATTTTCCTTTTTCTTTCTCGCACAGCTGGTCGGATCCCTCCTCAAACAGCTTCGTATTCAAGACTCTAGCATGAACCTGCACAACTCACTTCTGGGTGAAGGGAGCTTTCTTATATACTACTGTTTCACAGAGCATTGGGTCCGCTGACAGACTGCAACCTCAGGGTCTACACTGTATCAGAAATGCCATTTATCACATGTGCCTTACTGGAGCAGGGGCATTTACACACAATCTGGATGAATAAGCCATATTACTTCCTAACTGTTATGGAACAATGTTAAGAACCGCAAATACCTGTTTTTCAGTCTTGTTACTCTAATCCTGATTCTTCACATTCTCTAAAATTGTGTCATGGTTCAGAAACTGTCACGTAAAGACCGTTTTGTTCATCTTCACTAACACTGGGATTGCTTGATCAGTAGTGCTGCAAGAGTGAGGTTTCATGACAACAACAATGGGTGGAGCTACCGTATGCTACCAGTGACTCACTGATTTGAACCAATCATTGTGTTTTGCTGTGGAGAGAGAACTTTTGACTTGTTCACACAAGTCAAGAGATTGACAGCTATTTGTAGCTCCACCCATTATGGGGTTTATGAAACCTCATTCTTCCATCACTACTAATCAGTGCTATATGAACAGAGTAGAGGAAAAGTGGATGTTTTAGGTTGGGTTTAGGGTGAATCAGTGTTATGATTAGTACTTTTATAGTTAATGAAACACCAAGGTTCTTATTTTGGTTATCTAAACCATTTGCTGTCAAATGAGGATTGTATCTTTCTAGGGGTATGTGTGCAGACATGTCTGTAAATCTTGGTCGGAAAACCTGTTCCTTGTGTACATAATAGCTTACATATTTGATTTTTGGTGTAAAAAAGTTTTATTTTATTAAAATAAATGAAATTAGGTAGATGGAGAGTTGTGAAATAATTGTGGACACTTCAGTTATAAGACAACAGAAGTTAGTCAAACCACTGTAAACTAGCATATACAGTATTTGTTGACTGTAATGTACATGCTACTTAATGATGTTGAATAGTCATTCTTAAATAATGTTTAGTAATAAACATTTTTTGTAATTATTATCTGTAACGTCATTAATTTCCTCTTCACATTCCAGCCAATGCTGATTCTTCACACCACACCTCATTATAGAATATTCTTCTGGAATTTTCTTATTCAAACTGAAGTAATGGATTGATTTACCATCAAGTCATAGAGCCTGATTACCACCTATTTCAGGTGCAGAGATAAAGTGCCACAATGATCTGTTCTGATTCTGATTTTTAATAATGGCTTAATCTCAAGCACCTCTTCAGTCATTCACAAAGTTCTGAAACACTTCAAACAATATGTGCCTTTGAGTATCTTTATTTAAAAACAGTAAAAGTTGTATCCTTGTCTAGAAGCATACCTTTTTATATCATGAAAATGCAAATACATTACACATTTTAAATGCATTACACAAGAATTGTGTATGCATATTATATTTATTGTATTATGATGTTATATCTGTCACATATGCTCCCAGTAATATATTAGATATATCTACATAATATATTTTCTGAAATAAAATATAATACAAATGCATTTTCTTTTTCAAAATATATAAGTGAACATATTGAAAATATCCGGGCAGGTTTACTCTGGACTACAGGAAGTGGGGGGGGCACCTAGGCAAGCACACAGAGGCTCTCCAGGAAATGCAATGTGCCTCTCCTCAATGTTCCCAAGAGCATGGCAATGTCCTCTGGATACTTTATCATTCATTGCAAAGTGCACCACTGCTAATACCACGAGTATAGCAGCCAACAAGATAATGAGAGCAGAACTGGCCAAATGCACTGTAATTGGAGAACAGCAGGTAGAGGTGAAGCGCAGTTTTGGTGACGCAGTGGAAGAACAGCCAGAGCTCGTGCACAGTGGGGCCTGGGAGTGACTGGGAAACAGTCATGGCTACCAGTGTGAGTTACACGACACCACTGTATCAGGCATCAAAACTATTTTTCGGTAAGGAGCCACCTACAGCATTATATTGTACAAATCTTGTTCCACAAAACTGGAAAAAACATGTACAAAATAACCCAACTGATGTTTTTGATTGGTCACAAATTAAATTTCTCTTAAATGGTCGATGATTACAGCAGAAAACAGATGTCAAAATCACAAAAAAACATTCTAATGACATCCAATATTCAATAAAAAGGTATACACTAATAAACGACATAATTTATTGAATAAATTATATTTTGGTGCTAAAAATGAAATATTTTCCATAAAAAGCTATGAAACATACAACTGCTACTTAATTATTACTGTGCACTTCTGTCTGAGGTTTAAGAATAACATAGGCAATTTTGGAAGGCTTAGGATTGGTCTAATAGTTTAATCCTTTTAAGTGCGTTCATTTGCTCCACTTCAGTCCCAAGTGACCTTGGTTTCTGTAGTAGGGACATTCCAATGTAGCTTTACTGTGTCCAACGTTCAAGGAGCCAAATTCCAGGTTGTTATCAACCACAGTTCCCTCCTCTGAGTCTTAAGAATTCATTTTCCCTTTTCTCTTAGATATTCAGCTGGGGAAAACAGAAACCACAAATCAATGATCCATACACAGTAAAAACAATTACAATTAAGTCATATACCAGACGCTCTTATCCAGAGCAACTAAAAACAAGTGCATTCCACTATGTGAGGTGAAACATCACATTAATAGTCGGTACAAATTCTTTACAAAAATAGCTGCTAGCAACACTCAGAGCTACTAGGGAAAAAGGGAAAAGCTATGTTTATTTCTTTTCTCTATTCAAAGGAGTGTTTAAGGATAAGTTCCTATGTGATCCATGCTGGGGAGGTGCAAGGGGGAGGGATGGGAGTTGGGCAGTCTGAAGAGGTGGGTCTTCAGTCCCATCTCTTCAGAGCGGCGGAAGATAGGCAGCGACTCCACTGTCGTGACAGTGGTGGGGAGGTGACTGAGGTGTCAGGCCAGAGGAGAGCCGCGATTGAGATGAGCCAGTCAGCCAGAGGTTGCAGAACAAAGTGACAGAGCTGGATTTGGTTTGAGCTGGTATGAAAAAGTTCCCCATACAAATTAATTTTGAAAGGGGAACTGTCATTAAAAATTTTTGTGTTATTCATTTGTGTTTTCTTTGAACACAGAACTGGTGCATTTCACGCAGCATCGGCAATGCATCAGCATCAGCATCCTCACACAGGATTTTTTTCTATTCACCTTACCCAACTTCTCAACTGCTTCCACACACACACTGGGGTACATGCTGTCGTTGTATGTGGCAACTATTATGTACAAAGCTGTCTTCACTAGTATTAGTCCATGTCCATTCTAGAGGAGAGAAATCAAGAAACAGTGTGTAAAATACTAAATATTTCCCCTTTTAACCTGCTGGCCATATTTTATTTAGGTTGGTAATTCAGAAATTTACAAAATGTGAACTGACCGATTTAGAGTATATTGAGTTCCTGTCAGCTCTGACACAGGTGTAGCTCTTGCCCAGGAAGTAGAACCCCTCCTCTCTGGTTAGCGCTGTATGCTGGAAGACGTCTATGAACATCTGAACCTGTGGTGCCTGAATCTGGGATCAAATTCGTGGCTAAGTGGAGTTCAATTAAACGTCGTCTAAAATGGTAGAACCAAATGCACCCTTCTGTGTTAAAAGTGATACAAGACAGCTACATTGTAACATTGTTCAGTTTTACTTAGTATGAGTTCAAGGAGAAAAAGTAACACGTTTAGTTAATATGGCAGCTGGTCAGCTATCAAAAGATAATTTAATTTGCGTGCTAGCAAGTTTAACTAGCCTAACGTAAAAGCATTTCAATCTGTTCAGCAGTGTAGCTAATTAGTTAAAATGCGTGGCGAGATATAGGCTAGCAAACAAGCTAACATTAGCCTAGATAAGTGAAAGTTGGTAACTTAGCCTGCTACGTTATCTAAGCAATTTGTTTACTAAAGCTTACATTTTATACTTGCAGGACACTTACATTGAACATTTGAGACGCAGCGCGTATTGTTGCATTTTTTGTGGTTATGATTGCCGCATTTTCAACATGTTTTGTATTGATTAAGCAGTCCGTTAGTAAATTTTGCAACTGGTTCATCTTTTGCAACTGGTTATGTTGGCCTGAAACAAATTAGAGAAACATACATACGTTACTTATAATAATATATAAACGCTAGGCTGTAAATTAACTAACCATAGCCAATTTTTCTGTATTATAGCTAGCATATTATGCTATTTTTATTACGCATAGCTATGTACAATACTTCACCTAACTAACTATTCTTACTTCAACGTATTCCTTTTAAATTGCACACAAAAGCCACGTAAAATAATCAATGCTTATTTTTTACCAGTTGGCTAACATTAGGTTAGCTGCTGTGCAAAACTTGTCTTACCCCAACTTGTCTGTCTGTCCAAAAATCCAGTCCGCTGTTATTTGTCATCACCATAGCAACAAAATCCACGCTGTGCAAAAAGAACCGAAGTCCTGGCACCTAGCAGATTTGTCTCATTCCGTTGTGCACAAAAATAGCTAACGTAACGTTCCCTACACTGAAGCTGGATGCTAAACCAGTCCCCTTAAACCGGGGCTCCTCATGGACTTAAGAACGAAAGTGAGTAAACAAGATACAAAGTGGTGTATTTATTTTTTCATGGAACCATTGCTTTCAGAGTGCTTCATAAGACATGCCAGGCATCTGCTAGCATGTCCAGTTATAGCAAGTATCAATGTGTATATTAATACATTTTTTGCACTTATCTAGTTCTTAAGTTAACGTTATTTTTGCCCAAAGTTTGATAGTTTATGGAACACTTTTGGAAGACTTAATATAGTTTAGCTGCGGCAAGACATAGTTAGCTAGCGTGCCAAGTGGAATTCGACACCTCCGTGCTGTACGTTAGCTAAGTTACTTTGGCGTAAACTCCTTCAGTTTCTTCCAAGAGCGCGCGGCAGGTAAGCGCACGCGAATTTATCTTTCGGACTTTTGAGTAACCCTGGTGTATACTGTTAGCTTGCTGATATGCTGTCAACTCGTCTGTAGGTCTACATAAATTGTTCAATTGCACAATGTTTGCAGATAAATGGCAAGCAGAGTTTGATGATAGAAGTTCACACGTGCAGAAATTATACTACGGTTTGTCTGCGAATTATATGGATGCTCTCGTGCTTATAGGTTACACAATGTGCGTAGAAAAGTATAAAGAACGAAATGTAATTGTTTTGCTTTCATTTTGATTAGACATGTCAGTTCAGAGCAAGAAAGGCATGCCTGCTGGTCTGATTACCTGGACACCTACCACAACAAGTACCGTGAAGTGTGCGGTAAAAAACTGGTTTCCACCAGCAGAATATAAATTATCCATCAAATGAGGAGTCATACAGATCAACATAATAAAATACACTCACACAAATAGTTTAAATGCAATCAATGTCACATTAGTAAACTGCCCAAATGTGCCTTTGAACCACTAAACTGAGAAATAGCTCAAAAAGCCAAAAAATGTCTTATGGCACTGATGAATTCGGTTCTTGCTCGTTCAGTGAAATGAGGCCGTGCCAACATGATGCGCAGTCAGTGATACTTTATCCACTGTTACATCCCTGAGGCGCATAGTGAGTTTGAGCTCTTGCCAGTGTGGATCTGTTGTCACTGTACACCCGTAGCCTGCATGCATCGATACCTTTGTTTTCTTTTCAGGCTGTCTAGGATCATGTCAGGGTCTGGCGTGTTGAGAGCTTATGGGATTAGGGCCCTAGGACATCAGGTTACATGGCAATGGCAAAGAAAAAAGAGACAATTTATACAGACAGCTTTGTTGTCTGCCTTTCGTGCTCAGAGTTACTGGTTGTAATTTAACCATTGTAGGATCTGGGTCACTCGGTAGGTGGTGCAAACGCACAGGACAAGTGGCGTCAGGCAGTACCTCTTAAGTGTTTCACAAGTAGAAATGAACAGTGGTTGATAGGCTGGGCCTAAGATTATGAGCTCACTGCTGGGCCCAGTGAGGTGCTTTGGTGCACATGTGGGTGAGCGATTGTGCTGTGTGGTTTTGCAGGCAGAGGCAGACGGAGGTGATTGGAAAAACACGGCGGTGTCCACGTCAGGGAGCAGGAGGTCCTGTCCGGGAAACAGGATCCCTTACTCAGCCAAATGTGCGGGGAGAAGGAGAGCCACGGCAGGCTGGCTGTCACACAGCTCCATCGGACAACTGCAGGCAGGACACTTGCCTCACGTGCACAGACAAACATATACACTCACGCACAGACAAACATATACACTCACGCACAGACAAACATATAGACCAGGGGTGGGCAATCTTACCCTGTGTGGGCCGGTGTGGGTGCAGGCTTTTGTTCCAGCTGAACAGTAGCTCACCTGATTTGACTAATCAGCTAATCAAAGTCTTCAATCAGGGCTTTGATTAGTGGAATCAGGTGTGTCACTGTTCAGTTGGAACAAAAGCCTGCACCCACACCGGCCCACACAGGGTAAGATTGCCCACCCCTGATATAGACACTCACGCACAGACAAACATATACACTCACGCATAGACAAAAATATACACTCACGCACAGACAAACATATACACTCACGCACAGACAAACATATACACTCACGCACAGACAAACATATACACTCACGCACAGACAAACATATACACTCACGCACAGACAAACATATACACTCACGCACAGACAAACATATACACTCACGCACAGACAAACATATACACTCACGCACAGACAAACATATGCGCTCACGCACAGACAAACATATACACTCACGCACAGACAAACATATACACTCACGCACAGACAAACATATACGCTCACGCACAGACAAACATATACACTCACGCACAGACAAACATATATGCTCACGCACAGACAAACATATACACTCACGCACAGACAAACATATACACTCACGCACAGACAAACATATACACTCACGCACAGACAAACATATACACTCACGCACAGACAAACATATACACTCACGCACAGACAAACATATACACTCACGCACAGACAAACATATGCGCTCACGCACAGACAAACATATACACTCACGCACAGACAAACATATACACTCACGCACAGACAAACATATACACTCACGACAACAAACATATACACTCACGCACAGACAAACATATACACTCACGCACAGACAAACATATATGCTCACTATACACTCACGCACAGACAAACATATACACTCACGCACAGACAAACATATACGCTCACGCACAGACAAAAATATACGCTCACGCACAGACAAACATATACGCTCACGCACAGACAAACATATACACTCACGCACAGACAAACATATACGCTCACGCACAGACAAACGTATACACTCACGCACAGACAAACATATACCTCTCGACCTATCTGAAAACAAACACTGACACAGGCATTCGGGCTCCATTCTCAAACACTGCATGTTTCTCATGTTTCTCTGGAATTTTTGTCACTGTTCTGCTAGATGACTAGGACAATCTCACAATGATGTCAGTGTTCAGCACCCAGCTTGACATCAAAGTCACTATGAGACATATTAGGAAAGAAATAATATAATTATATTATATTATATAATTTATATATAATAATATATATAAATCAGGCTTCCTTCGTTGGTTCACGCTGGTGTTTATTCATGCTGCTGCAGGCGAAATTAGAAATTGAAAACCTGGAGACACGGCTGATTACCCAACCGCTGCTGGACACAGAGAATGGATTCGTCAAGGTAAGCATGTTCAAAAATGACAAAAGACTTAAATGTGCCCGAAAAGGAGGTTGAAGTGTACAGTATATGACAAGCCTAGAATGGGCCAAATATCCTGCTCTCGTCATTATGTTTTATGTTCTGAGGCGGTGATGATACGCTATGATGGACAGCCTGTCGCCGCAAGCCCTCACTGTTCCCATATAAACATTACCCTCCTACCTACGGTTGCAAAAAACCTGCCGTGACGGCGGCGTGACGTCCAGGATCTGGACAGCTATCTGAGCCACAGGGGGACCCTGGAGCTGAGGAAGAAGGAGCTCCTGCACAAGCGCTGGACGGAGCGCGTCTGGACGCCCATCCAGAGGAACATCCGGGACCACATCTCGCACGGCCACGGGGACGAAGCGGAGAGGATGAGGAGCGCAATTCTTCACTACATAGAGCACTGCAACATGAAGGTGTGCTGTGGGCTGACGTTAATGCTACTGTGATATTTCACTGTGCAAGTCACTGCATTGGTCACCGGTTAGTTTTAGAATCGGTTTTAAAGTTCTTTTGGTCTCTATGCTCTTAACAGAGAGCACCTGAATACATTTCCTGTCCTCTCATTCAGTATCAGCCAGTCAGAATTTGAGAACTGCATAAACAATGCACTTGTGTGTTCCCAAGGTGAATAGATGATTTATGTGCCAAGTGGTGAAGCAGCTTTTTCTGTGTGTGCACCAAAATTATGGAACAGTTTACCACAAAATGTAAGAGAAACTTATCATTTTAAACGCCATTTGAAAATCTGTTTACAGTTTTTTCTGATTGCTTAGGCACTATCTTTGAAACTGTAGGCTATTTTTGCAAAACTCTACACACTAATCACGAAACCTTACACCAAACCAGCAAAACGTTATACATCTCTTGCAAAAGCAAACAATTCTTGCAAAACTCTTCAAACTCAATCACTGCGTCAATACAGTACACACAAACCATCATTTGAATAAGCACACTAAGCACACGAAGCACCAACTACGCCCTGATAGTATAAATGAAAAACACTTGTGGCTTTTTCTTTTTCTGTGTAGTAAACACACATACACACAGGTATCCAAATGTGTAAAGTATGGATGTGTATTCCGAACATAACACACTATCAATATAAATAAGGGGAAAAAGTGTAAAAAAAAATTCCTCAAAATGTTCTAACACTCCTCAAACAACAAAAACGCAGTAGAAGAAAACAAAAACATTCATCCACATCACATGCGGTTGTCTTGAGCTAGGCAGCATGGAAAGTATCGCCTGGAATGCCGTATCCAGCCCTGGCATGACCCCTGATCGATGTCACCACAAGCCTCCTCCATTGCCTGTAGAAGGGGTATGTGTTGGTGGGGCTGGCGATCATACACCTTCCAACGCCATGCAGAGAATAATTCTTCAATAGGATTCAAGAACGGAGAGTATGGGGGAGACTGAGTGCGATGAAAAGTGGGTGACCTGTGAACCAATTGCGGACCAAAGCAGCCCGTTGGAAATTAACATTGTCCCAGATGATAACGTACCTGGGCTGCTCTGGCCCCTGGTCATTAGGAATTAGTATATTGTGGAGGGTGTCCAGAAATGTGATAATGTGTGCAGTGTTGTATGGGCCTAGGATTGCATGATGGTGAAGGACGCCGTTTTGACTAATAGCCGCACACATTGTTACGCTGTCCTGGGACATTGATGATGGCACAGTGTCCGATTATATTTCTGCCGTGGCCCCTTGTTTTTGCAAGGTTGAAACCTGCCTTGTCCACATATATTAGCTCATGATGCACTGCGTCTGCTTCTAGCTCCATGACTCTCTGAAAGAGACAAGACAAAACAATGTAGCACAGTACGAAAAGACAGGGATCAGTCAGTATGATGTAGCACCATACACTTCCAGATCCAGTACCAATGATAGGATAGTATAGCTTACCTGCACATATTCATATCTCAGTTGTTTTATACGGTCTGAGTTTCTTTCGAAAGGGACTCTGTACAGCTGCTTCATCCTAATTCTATTGATTGCATTTCAGTAGACGAGACAGTGCAGAGAGACTCACTCTGTTGACACTTTGGAATATGGTGTTATCTGCCATTATGTGGGCCTGCAGTTCTCTGAGTCTGATGCAGTTATTTGCAATGACCATATTTACAATGTGGGTCTCCTGCTCTGGGGTGAACAGTCGACCTCTTCCACCAGATACTGGTTTTCTTGCAGTTCTGTAAAAACATTTGAATGGTTTTAGTGATAGATCCTTCTCATTATAAAAGTACAGTACATATGGGGCTGGCGGATGGCCCAGCGGTCTAGTGCACCGCGCTTTGGAGCGGTGTGCGCTGCCCGTCAGAGACGCGGATCGAAACCCGCGTTTCTACCAGACCGGCCCTGGTCGTCAGCCCGATCGGAGGCGGCATTTGGCTGTCCGCCTCCGGGAGGGGGAGGGAGAGCCGGCACGAGTCCGCCGAGGAGAAGGTTAATGGAGTCCGTGGAAGATCTCCGTCTCGAAAAGAAGGCGGGGAAATAGGTCCAGGAATACGAATCTCGTTCCCGGAGGACGGGCGGCGGACTCGTGAGGGTGGGGAATTGAAAATAAAATAGAGGGTATAATTGGCTACTAAATTGGGAGACAAATGGGGGAAAAATCTGAAAAAAAAAAAAAAAAGTACAGTACATATTACTGTACCAGTAAGACTACAGCACTTAGTTACTTACCGGTTCTCATTTCAAAATATCCGGATGCTACCTGCAACAGTATAGCGGCTCAGATTTGGTTGAATCCGTTGCCCAGCCTCCCTCATGCTCATCCCATGGTTGACAACATGGTCAACCACAGTCGCTCTGATTTCATAAGTTATTGTGTTCCTGACTCCCCTTCTTCTTCCTCTTCCTCTTCCCTGTCCTCTCCTTCTCCCCTGTCCTACTTCACCTCTTCCTTCTCCTTCTCCTTCTCCTCCTCCTCCTCTTCTTCACCTCCTCATCCTCCTCTAGTTCTAACCCCTCTTACTCTCTGTTCAATATTGGCCTCCATTGTTGCCCAAACCAAATGCTTACCTGTGGCCTATTTATAGTGCTCAAGCTCTGATTTGCAAGTGAACTCATTATCTAAAGGTGTTTTCACATGTGTCAGTGTGGAAAGGTAATTGGCAAAATGGTGTAGCAATGTAGAGACCAATGTTTACAGTTTTGCTAGAAGTGTGTTCATAAATTGCAAACTGAGTGTAAAGCAGTGGTTTGTGTTAGTTTTGCAAAAAGTGTGTTATAAAATTACAAACTTGTAAAGCAGAGAACGTGCATTCAGTTTGGCACACTTGGTAAATGCATTGGCTACAAGTGTTAATGGTTTCAGAGATAGTGCTTCAAGAATCACTGTTAAGTGTTTAAGCATTCAGAAAAAAACTGTAAGATGGCCTTTATGTAATTGTTGTCGATTTGACCCTCTTTTTCCGTTTTTATCCACATCTGATTTTGGATGTTTTTTTTCTTTTTTTTGTGCCTTTTTTATGTATTTTAGTTTTTTATTGTACTGTTAAGAACATTGGGCTGTTGGTTTCTTTTTTATGAAAGGTGCTCTACAAATAAAGTTTATTATCATTATTATTATTCACCCTTGCCAGTAACATCACATACCAAGCAGCTGCTGTATATGCTATAATAATAATAATATGAATATAATCAACTTTATTTGTAGAACACTTGTATACAAAGAAACAAGCAGTGCAAATTGCTTCACAGTGAAATAAAAAAGACAATACAAAAACAAGGGTAAAATATACTGTACTTATACAAGGCCATGTACAACCAGAGACCTTGAGCGTTTAGGTACCCAAGCAAAATTCTGATGTCTCCATAAAACATACTCCTTATTTTCAAACAGGGTTTTGTGTCTTTGGAAAGCTACGATCCGGATGAATACGACCCCTTTCTCCATCTCATCCATGGACCACGGCACTTTAAGGTGAGTGGATTTGTAGAAAATCTATGTGTTAGTTAGACAATAGTTTGGACTCAGAGTTTGAAAGTCTTGTTAAATCTCTTAATAATGGCACAACTACTAACAATGAACAGTGTCCTGTTGGTGCTAATGCTGAAAAAGTAGATACTTAAGAATGTTTCCATGTTCATGAATATGTTCTCCAGGTCTCCACCCCTGCCCTGAAAGACCCCCTGTTGCTCCAATCACGAGAGAGGGCAAGAGAAATGAGGGCGGTCCTGCGCTGTCAAACAGGCCAGCCATTTCTCCCCATCACAGCATTTAACATTTAACAGCATATCACCACAAACTGTACTCTATTCAATGCATACCTGTGTTACACAATGCACACATTTATTTACCTAATGTAACCACTGGGGTGACCTGGAAAATAATCCCCAAAAACATGATAACCTACACAAGGTTGATTATCAAACTTAAAAGATTGGCATAAATTGTATATTCTGTAAGTGTCATGTCCTGTAATGCCCTTTTTTGCTAGGAAACACTGGTCCATATGGGCTGTCAGGTTTTTCTAAGACATCCCCCATTTGTCAGAGGATGTCAATCAATGTAGCACACACATCTGTATCAGCCAAACAAACACGTTAGAAAGGCAATTAAATCTACATAATTATAAGTATCCAGTGCAACAAACAAGTAATTTAAATGTTATTTCTAATTGCAGGGCACGTGTATACCCGCCAGCAGATGGAGGAGTTGCTCAAGCTTAATCTGCCTGGTGTACCAAGGTCATGTTTTAATGGGGCAGTTGGTATGCCAGTGGCAAGGGCTCCCTCGGGGGAATCTGAGAGCATTTGGAAGTCTAACAGGTATAGTGCTTCTGAAAGCTCGTTAAATGTAATCTGCATGATTAAAAAAACAAACATAATTATAGACTGAGTGTAAACTGAGAGTGCTGAAGCTCAGGGCGTCTGCCAGGGTAACTCAAATCTGGCCCACGAATCAAATCCAAATTCGGTTCTGGTACCGTGATTTGAGTAACTGTGTTTTGACAGCTCAGTGTAGCGCCACGTATTACTGGGTTCATCAAACCTCACTCTCCCATCACTAGACTCCAGGATAGTCCCTCATCACTTCCAAATCGCATGGCTAGGAGACGGAGACTGTGCCAGACTGCCCCAGAGAGGAAAGGCCCTGAACCCTGCTGTCTGGGCTCAAGAGAGCTCCGACACCAGCGCTGAGCTTCGCTCCGAGGCAGCTGTGTACGGTGCTACTTCCTGTTCGGGTCAAAGAGTTGGCGCAATGCCTCTCCGACTGTCCAAGATGCCCTCCCTCATTTACGTTCATTAAAGATGCTGAAACACCTGCCTGTGTGTGCCGTTGTTCCACTTTAACGCACCGATACTTCAACCCAGGCGTCAGCGAAGCATAGCCCAGAGGCTAGTGGTGTACCCTGGGGACATTGCATGCCTCACTCCACCTCAAACACAATCTCCTATTTCCCTTTTTTAATATTTCTATATTTGGAGTAAAACATATACATTATAATGACACCATTGCAATAAAGTACCATTACAACCCCGCAACTACAGCCCACATATTTTGGGTTAAAATCTGGATTCTCTCAGACGCATTGAAATTTAAGTTGACACTAATTACGTGCACACTGTAATCTTATGGAATGCATAAGATTGTAGACATGAAGAACAAAAGAAACGAGCAGCTGCCAAAAGTCACGTTTCTAACCCCCTTTAATATAATTCTATAAACACCGATATACACGTCTGGATCAGTTGGGGAAACAAAACAAAAAACACATGGGCCAAGTTGTATTTGAAATCACTTTATTGGTCTCATACAATTCTATGATTCAGTGAATCTTACTTGGATGTTGTACAGCTGAGTCTGCTCAGGAGGAGCGTACACACAGTAGTATACGATGGATGAAAGGCCACAGTCACATCCCACAGTGAGGCCCATTAATCCACACTAAACATTCAACCCATCTCACATCAGGCGAGACATCTCAAGACGGACACAAAATATAATTTAGTGCCATATTTACATGACAAAATTAAGACGCATAAAAACAAACGGCTAGCATTAAAATCTTGTCTACGTCGCAATACATACCAGACCTTTGATCGTCTCTTTTCTTATTGGAAAAACAAAAGTGTGAGTAGTTCTATGGTAGTCTCACCCTTCATTTCCACCTCTATAGCTGAGGATAAATGTACGTTACTGTAACAAGCAGAACCCTGTTATTGAGTTATTCAGGCAACAAATAAAATAACATGGATTTAAAATTATATCAGGCTCAGAAAAACATTGTGGAATGCCTATCTGTTCAATTAATGCAACTCTGACTAAATGTGTGTGTGTGTGGGAGGGTTGTTTATTTAAACAGTACATTTTGGCTACAGTTGTGTAAAAAAAGGTGATTGGTGTCAGGTTATACCATTAAGAGGCATCAAGTCAGACCTGTTGAAACTAAAGTAAAACTACAACAAGACCAGAAGTTTTTGTGGTTCGGTCACATATTTTTGCCCACTAATTAGTTTAACCTGGTCCTGCGGTGGTTGCAGGTGTGGAATGGAAAGATGAAAGAAGTGGGGATGGAATTAGTCTGGTCTTGTTGAAATGGTGAGAATGTGTTTTTCTCACCATTAAGACAAACCGATATATCATGCAAATTTTATTTCGGCCTCTACACTTGCTGTCCTGCTAAGTTTACATTTACATACAACCAACAGCTACCATTCTCTACTGTAAATCCTGCAGGTAACAGCTGAGATGGGGCAGTACTCTGATGGGTTGGACTGTAGCTTCACAGTTTGGTTAGGCTGTGAACAGCTACCTGGTCCCCAAACATTTATAAAAAATTGAAAACATATTTCTCTCTTAAGAACTAAACACCACCATTAGAAATGAAGAATGACACCATGAATTGCATAAGCAACCTAGAATGTGCATTTTCAGCAATGTAAAATTGAAAAAGAAGGTTCTAAAAATGTAATCAAAAGCAAACAGGCTTCATTCTTTTCATGTTTTCTTTGTCCAGTCAGTGACATTTTACTTCTCTGTACGTTGTGGCAAAATGGGATATCCCAACAAACCTGGAGCAGGCTCCACACATTATCAAACAAGCAGGCAAAACAGAGGGGAAGTCATGTAATAGAACAACCAGATGGCCACCAAAAGGTAAAGATCTGGAGACCATCCAATGACACAAAAGTGTTTTCTGATACAAGAAAGGTTTATTTTTAGAAAGGTGTATCAGAAAACAAAACAACTTCCTCAAGCTTTAAATTCAGGGAAATTGCAATGCTGGAAAGACAGAACCACAGTTATAATTACTTGCAACTGCATTACTGGACCAATGAAAGGAAATTGTCAATTTGACCAAAATTCTATTATTTTAATTTGTGTTTGTGAACAAAAACTGTTGACTGATTCCGTTTCTTCAAACTGAAGTCCAGGATTTTAATATTACGTTCAAATTATAAAGTGTTATACAGACCATTCATAGACCAACATATAAATTAAAATAAATAAAATTCTGCCATGAACAACTTAATAGTGACCGTCACTGTGAACCTTCCTCCTCACTTTCTCATCATGGATCTTGAAAAATATAAAATGTGATTTCATTCCTCAAGGAAAAGTAGCCAAAAGCTAGACTTACCATTAGGTTTGTTGGCACTGGCTTTGAGTACGTAACAGGCCAGTGGCAGCACAACCAAAAAAGGTTTGGAAACAACCTTACGGCAGAAATCGGCTTCAAACTAAAACTATATTCTTTCTTCCAAACAGGTAAAAATGTCAATATTGACTGAGGCATTTAAAGTTTTATGTTGCTTATGCAGTAGGCGTCTGGAAAAAGATTTATTCTAACGGGAAAGTAGTCAGTGCAGAATAGAATCAAAGAAGCAGATATTGATTTCAAATAAAGTAGGAAGCAGACAGCCCTTGTTTGTTGGAAAAACAAAAAAAATCCTGAGATATTCCCATATCCAGTGGTAAACAACAGTTGCGGTCAAAAAAAACAAAAAACGTTGCTAAACTCTGCTTCAGGTGTAGCTACATTACATTCTACAATCCTCCCGAGATGTGTGGATTAGAAAATCTTTAAATAATCACGTTTTCCAAAATATACAGTATACCCCTTCTGTTATGGCCTCCACGTAAAAAAAAACAAAAAACAAAAAAACAATTGGCATCGTCACAGTGGCTGGGCTGGAGGCAGGAGCGATGAAGAAGAATCACTAGTAGACAGCCCTTCCATGTTGGGCGCTCCACAAAGCATCGTCGACCAATGACGTGCTCCACACTGCATTGTCAGCCAATCACGCGCTCCACAGTAGTCGATGGGCTGCCAGGGCATGGCAGGGGGAAGGGGGGTGGCCCCAGGAGGCCTGGATTTCCTATTTGTCACCGTGAGGCGCTGTGCGGACAGGGCAGCATTTTACTTGTGCGATTTGTTGTCAAACAGCTGCAGGTCGAGCCGCACCCACACCTCCCCCGTCGGGACCTCGTGCAGCAGCAGCCTCCGGCTCGCCGGGCCCTTGTTCTCCAGCTCCTTCTTGATGGTCGCCACGGGAACCTCGGTGCGACCCAGGAAGTCTGTGGAGGAAAACGGGGCGCAGAACATGCTTTAGGACTGGGGTGGGCAAGGAGGGCCGTATCCGTTTCTGGATTTCATGCCAACTCCTGCTCTTACTTATTTAATTGGCACAATCATTTACGTGATCTGACATTTTAGCTACATTTCTTGATAAGCCCTCCAAGTTCTTGTGTTCCCATATGAAACATGTTACTGTGGTCTAATCTACAAGTGAACCATCTTAGAGTTTGGAAAGGGAAAGTGCAGTTTTTGAGATTTATTTCCTGCAATTTGATTAGGGATGCACCGATTGCTAAATTCTGGGCCGATGCCGATTGCCGTTTTTTTACAGCCAAGATGGCCAATACCGATTCCGATAACCGGTTTTTAAAGCCTGTTTTTTTAACAAAAATAAATAAGCTACAGGCAACAAAAGTATACATAAACATAAGATTGTTTATTTGCTTTTTAGTGGGCCAAACTGGCCTCAAACAAAGACATCTGTAGCCTTGTGAAATTGGATAAAATCTAAATAAATAAATAAAATGTTCAATGGTAAATCAAAAATAAATAAAATAACAGTTACATTATCAAGATGCAGCAGCATAATCAGTAAAACACCGCGCAT
Organism: Aldrovandia affinis; assembly: GCA_029706075.1. Lineage (NCBI taxonomy): Eukaryota > Metazoa > Chordata > Actinopteri > Notacanthiformes > Halosauridae > Aldrovandia > Aldrovandia affinis. The sequence continues at coordinate 3,086,326 of JAINUG010000027.1, read as the reverse complement.
TCGATCGGTGCATCCCTAAATTTGATTGGTTCTAGCAAGTTTTAACCAGCATTATGGTATAGGTCAATGGTTGAGTTGGCTTGAATTGCTGCCTCCAATTGGAGTCCCACCTACACAATATCTTGATTTATCAGAAGTAACTGACCATCTGTTTATTAGCCAAGCACATTCCTGGAAGTTGGGTGGACTTATCTCACATTAGAGGGTCATGCTGGTCAGGCTCAAAACCTTATGGTACTATGAGCCTGACCTGGTTGACAAATGAAGCCAGTTAATTTTTAACTCATATTCAAATTCTGTTCACAAGATGCAGGAGACCAATTGCAATGACATTAGCAACCGATTACACCTCAAGTTTAGCCCAATACACCGCTGAACTGATTTAGAACTCAAACAACCGTTCCTTATCCCAGAGTAGGAACAGCCATTCCAGCTGTAAAACAGTTTGGTGTAGTGGTCTAAACTAAACCACTCAAGGTTTAAAATCCCACCACTAAGGTCAGTGCAATTGACTCAAGTTGTCTTGACCTAAATGGACCAAAATAATTATGCATATGAACATATGAAGTGTGTGTGTGTGTGTGTGTGTGTGTGTGTGCACGTCTTTGTAAATGTGTGTGTGTGTGTGTGTGTGTGTAATTGTATAAACTGACCATCAGGAGAGAACTGGTCCCTTTCAAAGAGGGTGATACACAGGACATCCTGATACAGGTCCTTAATGAAGAACTGGCAGTTGAAGTTCCACTTGGGGTTGAGCGTGTCGTTGAGCGTGCGTGAGGTATAGCACTGTGCTCCCATGGTAATCTCACAGTACGGGTTGCTCTTCCCTGGGGGGCAGAGGCGTTAGTCAGGGAAAACAAAACAACCATGCACTAGATTTGCACAATTGAGCTTTATATTCCATGTTGTTTTCATGCATGTCTACACTGTTTGTATAGGAGTATTTGTATTTATGTGTGCCCCTTTTATTGAGAGCTCGTTGACAAATAATTCCAGTGTATTTACTATAATACATTTTGAATGGAAGTCTGCTCTCAGGTGACAGTGTTCAGTGGCAGTGCACTGGGAGAACAGGTAGGTGGTACAGTGGTACAGTGGCTCTGTGACTCTCACCGTTTGGTTTGCAGGCCTTGAGTTCCGTGGCCTCCAAGATGGTCACCAGCAGGCGCCCGATTCCACTGGCCTTTAGCGAGCGGGCTGGAAAGACGGAGGGGAAAAATGGAAAACACGGAGAGATCCTCAAGGGTCAGGGGTCAGACAGCGAAGAGTAATGACCAAACAGATGAAATAACATGCGACTTAGTGCAGGGTTCAGAGAGAGAACAGACACAGCGGGACATTTCTGGCTTGACACAAGGGTCAGAGGTTACTGCTCAGGGTTCAGATGTCATGCAATGTTCAGCTAAAGATAAGCAGCTATGTTGGCAACAGGCCTACAGTCTCCTAGAAAAATGGAAAAGGGGACACAAGGAAGACAATGGTGAGTATTAGGGCTGTCCCCGACTAAAACAAATCTTGGTCGACCAACAGTGGTCCATTTTTTTCGATTGGTCGAAAAGTTTTTTCTATATGACACACCCTATTTGTTTTAATAAATACAACTATATGCACACTGCGCTTGTCTCGTGTTTTATAACTTTCTTAAGTGAATGACACAAATGAGTAACAATAGGCTAATGACTTTATGGAGCCAGAGTTCAAGATTACGTGAAAGAAAAAAAAAAAAATTATCCGTTCTGAGCTCATGCTGCCCTTGCAGATTCTGCCGTTGCGCTTGTGAAGTTGCGGTATGGCCACATAATAGGCTGATGCTTTTATTTGACCACAACCATAACACATTCTAATGCGTAGGCTATGTTTTATTTAAAACGAAAAGCGAATCTAGCCGTCTCATGCTGCGTGGATAATTTTTTATCTTTTTATTTTATTTCACACGACTGCTCGACCAAAACAAATCTCGGTCGACCAACGACCCATCGACCAAACAATCGGCCAGTCAACTAAATGGGGTCGGCCCTAGTGAGTATCTGTGACTGGGAACATTTTAGCATCATAAACCAAGTTTTAAAAATATCTTTGTAGATACAACACCTGGCTGTAAAAGCACTGTTTGGCGATAGGCCTATCCACATTGTAGGGAGGAGTTAACCCCCCATCTACAATTTAATATGATGAATTATGATCTCCTAGAGGTGAGTACTCAGCCAGCCAACTAATAGTACTTCAGAAATCCTGAAGTTGAAATTAAAAGCCGTCACCCTTTTTTAAACTAATTTAATGAACCGGCAAGGGGAGGGCTTGCCATCTGAGCGTGAGATCAGGAACATTTAAAGCCTCACCTTGATATGCCTTCTCTCGCTTCTTCTTTTCCGTGTCGATGAAGTGCTCAGACGCGGTTTTGATTTTCTGGACCCAGGCAGTCCTTAAGGACATAAATGGATCAATAGAAACTTGTAAGCAATACCCTAGAACATCATACAAACTGGGCCATCCATCCATATATAGATATAGACATAAACACACACGCATGTAAACATAGACACACACACACACACACCCACACACATCAATTAAAGGCCATTTCCCCATTATATAGGGTGGCTGCTTAGTATAATGGTTAGGGAACTGGGCTTGTAACACAAAGGCTGCAGGTTTGATTCCCAGGTGGGACACTGCCGTTGTACCCTTGAGCAAGGTGCTTAACCTCAATTGCTTCAGTAAATATTCAGCTGTACAAATGGACTTTATTTTAAGAAATGTAAACTGTGAAATGTAAAACTCGCTCCGGATGAGAGCATCTGCTAAATGCCTGTCCTCTAAAATTATATCCATTATTTCTGTCATTCCTGTGCTCTGGGGTAACTGGTGTTACCTCTCGTTGATGTTCTCGGTCTTCAGCGTGTAAACGCGGTCGATGTGGGAGATGTGGAAGACTGGATCGTCACTGGAGGGGTCGGAGGGCATCTTGACGAGGACCTCGTTCAGGAACACGGGCTGCGGAAGGAGGGGGATAGGGCCACGCCCGGATAGGTGAGCACCTTCACAGCACTGATTCACTAAAGTGCCTGAGCTGTGCTGTAAAGGAGACGCGTGGAGCGTCGCTCCTCAATCCTGATCCTGCTGGGCCCCAGCGCCTGACTTTCATTCCAGCCACACACTTAAAGTAGCATTCTGCCATTTTTTACATACTGGATTTTCGACTTGCTCATGATGTGTTGATGTTTTTTGTGTGCATATTCCCATTAGGCGGTGAGATATACTGCCACAACCTTTTGTTTGGAACATGAGAACATAAGAGCTATGCAGTCAGCCACAGCACAGAGTGTGTACTTCCGCAGACTACACACTAGCCTACAGGCGAATGCATCTGTGAAAAGGCAATTGGTCCTGGCAGGAAGACCAGCAAAGAAATACTCAACATTTATTATAATAATTGCTAAAAGCAATGCGCAACGACATTCATTCAAATGTAAAACATCTTAAAGTATAACAGCATTGCTATATATGTTATCATACAATATGCTGAGAGAGTGTTCTTTGGGTGCTTTATAGAGTACCCCTATCCGATCTAATTCATTTGGGATATGGTGGCAAATGCTAAAGGAAAAAAGGCTGTACATCTCAAAATATAGATACCAAATGATGGGAATATGCAAAAAAAAAAACACCTGGACCAATCAGCAGCATCTTGGGAAAATCTAAAATCAAGCTAGAATGCTCCTTTAAGCACTTATTCTTCCTTACTTCGGACTGTTTCAGTGGTTCAAACAGAGCTTGGGAATATGCTAGATTTAGATAGCCTGCTATGATCACACCGTAGCCCTGGGCCCATATTCATAAAGCGTCACAGAATGGGACAGCTGATCTAGGATCAGTTTACCCTTTTATCTCATAATGGATAAGGTTAAGATATGGACAAGGGAAACCTGATCCTAGATCAGCACTCCTACTCTGAGATGCTCTGCGAATACAAGTCCTAGTGTACAGCATAATAGATAAAGTAAATGTGTGCCGTGCGTGAGGGGGTGAGATTTCAGGAGTGAGTGAGATTTCAATCCTTTGACCACCTTGCACACTTATAAGACCTATATCTTTGAAGCACACATTAACCAGTTGGAGAGCACATGTGTGGCGCTCACCGTCTTGTATATCTTGAACTGTGTGCTGGACTTGGGGCTGAACAGCTTGTCCCCTCCTGAGGAGGAGAACTGCTTGGCAGTGTAGGTGAGCAGCAGGAAGTCGTTGAAGAGGAAGGCAAACAGCTCCTTGTTGCTCTTGGTCTTATACACCTTTCCGCTGTGCAGCAGCTTGCGGGGACCCAGGCAGTTGGTGAGGGAGTTGAAGACCAGGTGCTACGTGGGAAAATAACTCAATTATTTAAGAGTCACGTGGGTAAATGACTTACGACTTGACTGCTTAAGATATTTTTACGTTATTATGCAAGAAAATAGTTTCTGTGGAATTGATACTTTTGGAAAGAAAGAGATAGTTCATTATAAGCACATCCTATGCCAGTATATGAAGAACCCCCCAACAACAAAACAACCTTATTCCTATGATATGTTTTCAGGTGAAAGAGGTTTGGAAGATAAGATTGGGCATGCACTGTATAGCAGGGATAAGTATGTTGTTCAAGTTGCAAACTTCAATTCAATTAAAAAAATGTTATTTATCCCTGAAGGGCAATTATGAAGGCAGCATAGTAAAACATAAAGCCATCAAACAACAACAACAACCCATCAAACCAATAGTGGATGACAGACAAGACAAACAATACAGACATCTGTGCAAAACGCCCAATATCAATATCACTAAGAGCCGAATTGAATAATACAAAATAAATATAATAACAGTAGTAAAATGATAGCTGCGTATGTAAGTGAGTAAGGGGGCAGTTATGAATTCCAGTCATAAAAGGGGAGGGCTGAGGTGAGGCTGGAGTTGAAAGGCGGACAGCCTCTCCAGTCATAAACACCCTGGGCAGCGTAGGCTGAGGTGAGAAATGCTGGGAAAAGAATGTGTGTGGGCGGAGGATCAACCTCTGCCATAAAGGTGGCCCAAAGCGACTTACAGTAGTGAATGCCATTTTCAGTATATGTCCCCAGTGGGGACACCCTGGGCAGCGTTGGCCTGGGGGTACCAACTGAGCCACAGAGAACCACTTCCAACCGTAAGTCTAAGTAGCAAAACGCTCGTTACTTTGCTCACATGGCTAACAGAATAAATGTAGTCAATTACATGATCTGCTATTCTTCCAGGATCAGAATTGCCAATCCCTGCAATGAAAAGACCCTCATAAATAGCACTCATTGAAAAATGCTGCTAGAAATGTTACACTTTTTACTCAGCAGGTGGAGCTCTTGAGTCTGTGTGCAAACCCTGACTTCACACATGCAAACTGACCTTTCCAAAGCTTGGCTCAAGAGGAGCTTGTCCCTGTCTTTAGACTTAGATTACCATCTTCACGTGTCTGACTTTCTGTTCTCCAAAATAAAAGCCCAACATCATAGTCGCGTCCTCTTTTTAAAAATCAAAATGAAGTACATTTATAAATTGTTATGGCCTGAAATGTTCTGAAACACTTTTCCACCCTTGAGGTTCCTAATTTGAATTTAACATAAGAATGTTTTATGAGAACAATAGGCCGTTCAGCCCATTTTGCCTATTTTCTTTAGAGAGTATCAGGCACCGTTTCAAGCCCTGACTTGAACACCCCAAGGGTCTCTACTTCTACAATACGACCTGGCAAGCTGTTCCACACATCACCAACTGCATGGAATAGTAATGTATAAAATTACATATTATTATTACATACACATATAGCTATTACCACTCCATACATTACCAAACGCAAAATGTACAATTTCCACCCATGTCCCCTTGTTCTGGGTTCTGGGTCTGTGCTATGCACCGGACCAGCTCCGTTCTCCACAGGCCCGCTCACCTCGGTCACGCCCTCGCAATGCAGGTGGGTCTGGATCCACTCCAGGCGGTCAGAGTTCTCCTTCTCTCGGACCCCCTCGTTGACCTGTGAGCAGAGCTCCTCGGCCCTCTCCAGCGCCTCCCTGAGCTGGGAGGTGTCCACGTGCGTCTCGGGGGTGCACTCCAGAATCTGGGGGCAGCAGATGGCGGGAGCAGATGGAGGGAGAGATGGCGGTTGCCGTAATTGCATCAAGGTAGCAAACTGCATTAAGGCAGCTACAAATATCAAGCCGTGTTATAACCTGTACAGGTATGCCACAAAAACCCCTTTCTTACCAAATCTTTAAATGGTTTCACAGAGTCAATGTTTATTGGTTGCGAGGGTCTTGTGAATGGCTGCAGCAGCAGTCACATGACCAAGGGACCTCAGCTGCAACATCAGTCACATGACCCAGATATCTCAGCTGCAGGTCAGACTCAAGTTCTTGATGAGGTTAGCGTGCGTGTGTGTGTGTGTGTGCATGTTCTTGATGATCAGAGGATAGTTGGTGTGTGTGTGTGTGTGTGTGTGTGTGTGTGTGTGTGTACGTTCTTGATGATCAGAGGGTAGCGGGTGATCCTCTGCATGGGTTTGAGCAGGAAGCTGGACAGAGGCATGCCTTTACAGCGGTGATCTGTGGCAATTTTCTGAGTGAGAGAGAGAGAGCAACAGAGAAGGAGAGGGGGAGGGGGAGAGAGATGGAGAGAGACAGAATGAGGGAGAGAGAGAAAGAGGACAAGGGAGAGAAATGGAGATGGAGAGGTAGAGGGACACAGATAGACAGAGGCAGAGAGAGGAAGAGGGATAGAGAGGGGGAGATAAAGAGTAAGAGAGAGATTCACCTGGGAGTCAAAACAGCAGCACCAGTGGTTCATAGTTCATTATTATTCATTTATGATATTATTATATGATATGATAAATCATTTTAAAACCATCATATATTACATATACATACATACATATGGCATTTAGCAGACGCTTTTATCCAAAGCGACTTACAGTACTGAATGCAAACATTTTTCAGTATATGTTGGTCCCAGTGGGAATTGAACCCACAACCTCAGCGTTGCCAACGCCATGCTCTACCTACTGAGCTACACAGAACCACATATTATATCTATTGCACAGATATTGGTCTGCCTCTGGTCTGTAGCTGGAGGCATCCCATGTTCCCTCACCTTGAGGAAGTCCTTGAATTCGGGCTCCTGGTCGGTCTTGAGCTGCAGCAGGGCGGCGCCATTGAGCTGGCAGCTGCAGAAACGGATGTAGGCCTGCATGTGGGACAGCTCAGAGGCCAGGATATCTCCGATCATCTGCACCGGCATTCTCTCACCACTCGTCTTCTTCCTCACACGCAGGGCTCTGTAACACACACACAGACGCAAAAGTAAATACAGGCACACACGCACGCGCGCACACACGCACACAAAGTCACAATGCATCTGGCAGCCAGTTCCTGCCACTTCCTACAAAAGCTACCAATCTAACTGACATGCCAGTCACAGGTATTAAGAGCTCTCTATCTCTTCACAAATAAGTAACTCCAGGGCCTAATGCATCAGCATTATTAATAATTGGAAGGGCAGATAAATTTTTATCATTATTCCACTGACTGGGGCCACTTTAACCGCTCACATTCTGTAAAAGAAGTCCCTACTCCTGCTGACTGCATCAGAGTTGCAGATGACAGCTGACAGTAAATGAGGCCGGGCTGGGCTCTCAGGACGTCGGTGGAAATGCAGGGTGACATACTTGTGTAGCTTGGTGTTGGACGTGATGAGCTCCCTCCAGTTGACGAATATCATGTTCAGCTCCACCTCCGTCAGGCGACCCGACTCAGCCATGGGCTTGTGAAAGACCTGCAGAACGAAAAAAATAAATACAAATAACTGACAAAACCAAATGGCTGCAGGAGGGAAAAATACAGACGCAAATACAAAAAAACCACCAAGTAAATCAGCCACCTAAAAACAAACGCAGCCTGTCTCAAAAACAAACGCTCCCCACAGACGGAGACGCAGACTGAGGGAGCATTTAATCACCAACATCACCACAGGAGTAATTTCACTGCAGTGAGAACACCTCCGAAAACAACAGACCAACAGCAACACTTGTAGCCAAAACAAACCAACTTAACAATTGCAACAGCAGCAACTGGGGTGTCAATAAACATTTAAGTTAGCTTTGACTTACAAGTAAATTGAACTTTTCTTCTATACAGTTTGGGTGAGTTCAATTTGGTGATTTCTGAACTTAATTTTGAGTCAAGCCTAAGGACAAACGTTGATTGAATCCAGACCAAAGTTAAAGACGTATGTCAATTATGATATTTAAGGACAGCTATTGATTAAATCCAGGCCAAAGTTACAGACAAACGTTGATTGAATCCAGGCCTGGGCATCAGAAGTAGGTCCATACCTCCAGTACCAGCTGCAGGTCTTCCATGTAGCGTTCCTCGGTCTCGATCAGCTCGTGGATGTAGCCTTGCCTCTTCCTCTCCTGTGGACTCATGGTGTCCAGACTCAGCAGGTCAGCGCACCCTACCAGAGGAGATGGCCACCGTCAACACCGCAAGACACCCGATCTCACAGAGACGGCAGAAACCCCATCCAGGGCTCTGGTTCAGAGCACAGCTGGGCCAGACATACTGTAACCGTGCCCTGTCTAAGGCACTGTACTACGTACATCACTCCCCCTCAGTCGTTAGACTCTGTTAATCTGAGCACCACGCACACACATAAACGTGAATGAGAGCACTCCGAAAGAGGAAATCTTACCTAGCGAGGAGGCCCCGGCTTCGCTCCTGTCCTGGAGCCTGTCCTGGAGCCAGTGTTTCAAGGGGGGGTTTGCATCGACCCCATCCCAAAGTCGCAAAAACCTAAACCGGTCTCCTCCCTCTAAACTCATTCTCCCACCCCAATGGAGTCTGTGCTCTTGACCGTTTACTTTCACAATATTTAGATGGACAGTAAAATCTCATTGTCAAAATACTGATTTGCGGAGACGAGACAGCACACAGGCTCAAGTAGCTGGATAAGGTGCTCATCAGCCCGATGCACGTATGAGATGCTCCATAGAGAAGCTTTTATATAGTGTGCGATATGTCAGCAATCAGCTATGGGATTAAGTGCATAGTAAATGTAGTAATAAAATAACATGCCAAATAAATGCCAGGTCTGAAAAGTGTTACAATATATATTGAGTGTGTGTGTATACTGTGTATATATATATATATATACATATACATACAGTGGGGTGAAAAATGTGGGCACCCATGGTCAAAATGCCTTTTACAATTAATATCAAAGTGAACAGAAGCTAACCTGACCTCTAAATGGTACAAAGTTAAACATGACACATTTCTTCACATTTTAAAGCAAAATTACTTTTTAATTTCATTTTTGACAGTTTCAAAATAATAAAAAAAGGAAAATGGCCCTGTGCAAAAGTTTGGGAACCCTGTCAGTTAGTACTTTGTAACTCCTCCTCAGGCAACTATAACAGCTTGCAAACGCTTCCTGTAGCCAGCGAAGAGTCTTTCAATTCTTGCTTTTGGATTTTTTCCCCATTCTTCCTGGCAGAACACCTCTAGCTCATAAATATTCTTCGGCCTCCTTGCATGCACGGCATGTTTGAGATCTCTCCACAGATTTTCAATAATATTCAATTCTGGGGACTGTGGTGGCCATTCCAAAACCTTAATCCGTCTTTCCTGGAGGTACTTCATGGTTGATTTTAAGGTATGCTTCGGATCATTGTCTTGCTGGAATACCCAAACTCTCTTCAACTTCAATGTCTGGACTGACCTTCGAACATTAGCCTCTAGAATTTCTTGATATTTGGTGGAATCCATTCCACCCGCACAATATTTCCTGTGCCCCCAGCTGCCACACAACCCCAAAGCATAATGGATCCACCTCCATGCTTAACAGTTGGCAAGGTGTTCTTCTCTATAAATGCTTCACCCTTCTTTCTCCAAACATACCTTCTTTGGTTGTGACCAAAAGTTTCATTTTGGTTTTGTCAGTCCAAAGCACATTGTTCCAAAAGGCTTCAGGTTTTCTTTTGCATACTTCAGACGCCTAGTTTTGGGTTGAGGTCGTAGGAAAGGCTTCTTTCTGGCAACTCTGTCATGTAGGTCTTTGTTGTTTAAAGTATGTTGTATTGTTTTCCTGTGAACAACTAGACCTGTCTCTGCTACTCTTTGTTGCAGCTCTTTTGTAGTGATGTGTGGGTTCTTCTGAGCATTTCTCACCAGGTCTCGGGCCATTCTATCAGACATTTTTCTTGGTCTTCCAGACTTTGCCTTGACTTCAACTGTTCCATTTATCTTCCATTTTCTGATAATGTTTCTGATAGTGGAAATAGATTGTTTGAAATGTTGAGTTTTTGTAGCCTTCTCCTTGTTGGTGGAAGTGAACTATCTTGATTCTGACATCCTTGGACAACTGTTTAGAGGAACCCATGGTGGTTAACACCAGACAGAACAGCCACCGCAGTCGGATACTTGCATGGAGTTACTTCAGAATAAAAAGTTCAGCCCTGGAATTATATTCACCTGACTCATTGAAGCCCTAACGAGTAAATCACCTGGGTCTGGACCTTAGTAATCATCTTTTTAAAAGTAACAAAGAATAATCCAAAAGGGTTCCCAAAACTTTTGCACAGGGCCTTTTTCCTTTTTTTATTATTTTGAAACTAAGAAATTAAAATAAAAAGTAATCTTGCTTTAAAATGGGAAGAAATGTGTCATGTTTAACTTTGCACCATTTAGAGATCAGGTTAGCTTCTGTTCACTTAGATATTAATTGTAAAAGGCATTTTGACCAGGGGTGCCCACATTTTTGCACCCCACTGTATGTATATGTATACGTGTGTGTATATGTATATATATATATATATATATATATATATATATATATATATATATACAGTACTCAATTAAAACATTGTTTGCAGATAAACATTCTTGTCCAATCAACTGCCTTTCTTCCCATAACAGATGCAGTAGATTTAGAGCTATAGTTGGAATGTAAAGGTACCCGATTAAGTGCCTTAATCAAGGGAACTCTATTCACGCACACATCCATCCAGAGTCCAGAGGTCACAATGCCCACAGTCTGTGTGAATGTTATCTGTCCAAGTCACTGAACACAGGAATCTGAGTGATTCCTTTGTCCTTGGTGTCACATGGTTGCTGCAGTGTTGACTGTTCCGACGGTGTTTAGCAAACATTAAAGCCATTCCTCAGAAGATGATGTAAATCGCCCGCACGCAACCCACCCTCAGTGTGTCCCTCATGGCAAACCCTGCATTACAGAAGGCCAGTTACTTTCAAACCAAAACTTTATTTTCTCAATCTATATACATTTATTTATAGTATATAATGGAGGCACATTTTTAAAAAATAATTTGACAATCAATAATAGGTCTGCAGCTAAACCAGCCTGAAACAAAGTCAAATAAGGCAAGCTAGCACACTCAATAAATCACTTTCCAAAAACACAACAAACTGACATCCGGCAAATTGCATAGAATCCTATCAAGTGCTCAACACAAGACATCGATCCATCATCGAAATAAAACTCATGCTGCCAAAGACATCAGCAGATAGCATCTTTGTATAAATACTACAAATATGTACAGTACATGTGAATATAAGCTATATAGCAGCCAAAACAATTATACAATCATGTATATAATAATTTCAATTTTAACTGGTTAAGCTATGTTGCATGTGCCTGGGATCATACAACTACCGTGTTTGTTTTAGATTTCTTGTTAATAAAGTATTTATTTTTTATTTTGCTCTTGGCTTCGTACGAGAGAGGGACTGTCGTATAGACTATTTTATTTTAGACTATTTAATTAATTTCATGACTTTGATTACATTGATTACATTATGGCTTTAGAGCAAGTCTCAGATGTAGTAAATATCCTTTACCGATTGAATATATTGTGGATCTACATTTGCAATGGAAGAAGCCTTGCGGAATATGGTTCTTTGCATAGAATTCAAATCATAAACGTGTGAAAATGCCCGGGGCTTTGGCTAGCTGCGGGTTTATGATTCGCGAGGCATAGAGCTCCCTCTAAAACGGGGGTTACGCGACACCTCCTTTCTCGCCTTGCTGTAAATCAGGGTTACGACTAAAATCCTAGACAGCTTCCATTTTTGTCCCAGGGGTGACCTGTGGCAATTCCACAGACGAATGGACTGGCTGACATTCTCTTCACAGAGATGAAAAAGTTAACAAAAGAATCCTTGAAGGCTCTTTGAGGGGGGGGTGGGGCGGGAAAAGGTCCTTGTACACTGAGATAAAGACTTTTATGAGGTCAGAAAATTCATAACTGCAGGAAGCAAGGGCAATTCAATACACTACCACTGTCAGGGCAGGCTCCTGGGGATAATACGTTTTCACTGGATGCAACTGCGAGGTCTTTCCTGAAGTGACATCACTGCTCTTGCTTAAGTTCAAATTGAAAAGATCAATATCGTCAGTCTGGCAAAGCTCTGCCGGGTATAGGTCTGGAATCTAAACACTACTGTCGATCGTCATTATAAGAGGAACATCAAAGTGTTGATACTGTTTATGTTAAAGCACTTGGTGTCATTTCTTTCTTGCGATGTAAAGTCTACATGCAAATCACATAGATTTGGTATCAGGGGAACAAAATTACAGCAATTTGTGTTAACTGGGTAGTCAGGGTTTTCGTTAATGAGTTTGAAACTAGCTTCAAATTTTAAATAGCTACATGTCAAACACAAGCACTTTTTTAAATTAGTTGTGTGAAATTTGGAAAAACTGCTGATGCAAGAGTTTCAATAATGTAAGGATTATTGATATATCCTGGGTAAAAATGAAATGTCATACACGTGGAAAGGGAAGATAATTACTTCTAGACAATTATTTTGTCTGAAACTATTATAGTCTTGGTTCAGCAGGTTTCGACTAGTTACATATTGCTTCTAGTGCTGTTGGCATCAAAACGTTAACACAGGCATTCTTTACTGTCTAAGTTCCTCAAGATAAACGCTTAATGTCAAACTGAAACCAAAATATATAAGGCAGCATATGACACACATTGGCACACATTGGCATACTCAAAGTCACTCTTTTTGAGGAAAAGGAAAAAAATAAAATCATAAAGCGCATTTTACACAGCAAGGCAACTCAGGCTACCCTAAAGTACTCTTAACACCCTAAAAATATGCATATGCCATATAACCTCACACACCCCACCCACATCAATATAGCCTACCAATATAACCTATGTGTCAAGATTTCAAGATTTTCTCTCATGTATCAAATGTAGAGCATCTAATCCACGAAGGACTGGTATGGAAGCAGGCTTTTGTCCTTGCCCAGCACTATAACACCTGATTCAACGAATCAACAAACCATGATTGGGATTAGCTAAATCAGGCGTTTTAGTGCTGGACTGGAACGAAAAACTGCAGTTTGGACTCCCCTGCTGTAGATGTATCCATCTACAGATATCCAAATATCTATAGTTCCTCCTCCTAATACAGGGCCCTATATCTCAATAATGTAGAGAGCGTTTTTCCAAAATTACCCTCTCATATAACCAATATTTTGCAGATATTTCTCCAATCAGCAGCCCCGTCCTAACCAGTAGAGGGGCAGGAGATAGTGGGCTTTTGTGTGACCGCGCTCCCCTACTGGACAGAATTATTCAAAGAGGCCAAAAATGAAAACCTGTCATCAGTCCATCACGAGAGTGAAAGAGAGCAAGAGTGAGAAAAAGAGAGGGAAGCAAAGCTGACAGGAGTGAGATGCCACAGAAAGACCCACTATCCCACTGCTCGGCAAATGCGGATGGTGTAGGAGAATTTCAGCCAGTCTCGGAGAGAGCCTTCTTTTTAGAAATTTCTAGTGTTTGTGTTACTCTTTTTCTTTTTTCTCCCTGAAGTATGTGAGTCCTGCTACTCTGTCTTCACTTGTCTATCGATTTTATGTCCTTATTTATTCCCCTCTATACCCGTCCACACTGTATCTGCAGGACAGGAGACCTGCCGAAAGGCTGTTTTCAAACCGAGACAGGCCAAAAGACGCTCAAACCTCTGCATAACCTCAATTATCTGGATTCTTGATGCTTTTCAAATTTCTTGTTGTGTATAATACATAAATATATATATAAATAAGTGAAGAAAAAATGTCTTCATCGTTTAAAAACCTTAAGGTTTTAATTGAATAGAATACAACAGAATATACTTCCCAGTGAGGAATTTCATCAATAATGTTAAAAAACAATACTCATTGTTTTAGCAATAAATACATTTTTAACTTAATTTCTCTGTAAGAGTGGCTGAAATGCTTATACACAGTCCTCTTGCCTTGTTTTCATGCACCTTGGCAGAACAGCGAGGTAGTGCCAGAATATTATATGCTCTACTGCAGGGAGAGCAAAGTGACTGCAAAGCTCTCCTTAGTTACAGGCTGCCCTGTCGCTAGGGGAAGAGGCAGGGCGATGATGCTGGCAGTCAATCTAGAGTAGCGTCCCTGCTGTGAGCACAGACCTGACAGTGCATTTATACATGTTAAATTATAGTCAAATATAATTGGGAGGAGAGGGGGAGGGGTCCTCGACTACACAACCTCTTAGGCCAATGACAGACTCTTCAGCCTTCTGGAACCTTCTTCAGGCTTTCCCTGGTTAAACAGGTTACAAAGCTTGTCCACACTCGTACACGGGGCAGTAAGCTTGAGCGCAGGAAGGCGGCACGAAACGAAGAGAGGCGTCGAGAGAACCGAGCCGGCACGGCCAGGCGAGCAAGCGTGCGCTAATAAAAGGCGGGGCCGGCGGCAGGTGTTCGGGGGAGCGTCCCGCCGCTGAGCAGGATAGTGGGTCTCTGAGAAGGACAGGAGAAGGAGGAGGAGGAGGAGGAGGAGGAGGCTACGCCACCGTCCTACAGAGAAACGACAAGAGATGAGGGGAGAGGGGGAGGAGGAGAGGGGGGGAAATGGACAGAGATGACAGGGAACGGGAAGCGTGAGGAGGGAGGAGGAGGGATGGACGGAAGGAGGAAAGGAAAGAGATGGAAGACGTTGTTAATAAGCGACCCGTGAGACAAGGCCACCTCAGCTAACGTGGGAGGAGACAACGGTAAGACTGGACAGGTGTCCAATCACAAGGTCAGAAGTGTCCCCACTGCTCGCCTTGCAGGGATTAACTACAGACGCCTTCATTTAAAGTGTGACAGAAAACGTACGTGAAGGACTAAAGCACACCATTTGTTTGATTGAATTTTCAGGGAATTTCCTGAGCACCTTCTTAGAGTTGATTTCAGTACAAAGTATTTCTCAGCGTAAAAAGTATTTCTCTGCATTATCTTCCTGTTAGTGCGCGTTCATGCGGCTACATCTGCAATTTTCTTTGCACTAAGCAACGCCATCGAGTGCTGTAGAGGACCCTCTCTCCGTGAATACAAAATGGCCCCCGCAACGGCAGCACTCAAACGGCATTACAGATAACCAGAAGAATGAGTTCAGACCACTGGGGGCCCCAGGCACAAACAAACAGCTGCGATTCCTCCAGACACGAAGGTTGCAGAAAAACAAACCACTTCTGCTCTGCGCGGGCACCTGGGCTGCTGAAATTAAGCTCCGAATTAATCATGTTCCTTTTAGCAAAAACAAAGCAATTTTAAAAAGTCCTGGGCTGTGAACGTTTCTCTTGCATATAAATTCAATCGTAAAACTCTTGAGGACTGGTCTTTGTCGACTCGGATGTGCGCCGCTCGGTTATTTAGAGGGGCAAAAGCCTGTCGAAGGACAGAGGGGCTGCGGTCTACTACGTTCGGGGTGACGGGGAGTTCCACTTACACTGCTGACTGGGGTCGGACTCCGTCGTCATCTTGACGTAGTTGGTGGGGAACAGGCCGGTTACCCCGTTGAGCTCCCCTTTCCACCAATCGGCGTCGTCCTTCTCCAGCACGTTGATCAGCTGACCCTTGGAGAAGCTCATCTCGTCCTCGTTGGCGGCCTTGTAGTCGTACATGGCGATGACCTGGCAGACTGGGAGGGGGGGGGGGATATGGGACAGGCAGAGTGTAAGGGGTTTTTAGGGGTGGGGGTGTCAGGAGGAAAAGGAGTGCCTGGTGTGGCTCTTACTTGGGAGAGGCGCTGGAGTGGACTTCCCGCTGTTGGGGCCCAAGACTTTGACGTGAGAGGCTGGGAACCACCCCTTCTGCCGCTTTTTACCTCTCGCCTGCGAACAGGGAACACCAGTCACCTCCACGCGGCCGGTTCAGAGCAAGCATTGACAACTTCTGTCAAGCTTCTCAAAGTCAGAATGGTATAGAATTCTAGTTCTAGTTTACGAACTGACTGTCAGTTATGGTCCTGTGGGGTCAAAAAGCTAGCACTTTTTTTTGTCCTGCCTTTGCACTTAATATTTTAACTGAAAGACATTATTTGGATGGGAGGTCAACCCACCTGGTG
Source organism: Aldrovandia affinis (assembly GCA_029706075.1). Taxonomy (NCBI): domain Eukaryota; kingdom Metazoa; phylum Chordata; class Actinopteri; order Notacanthiformes; family Halosauridae; genus Aldrovandia; species Aldrovandia affinis. Next base: position 3,069,898 of record JAINUG010000027.1, on the reverse strand, counting down.
TTCCGGATTTAAACCAATAACTAAATTAAAGGTAGCTCAAAAAGGTAGTAGTCGGTCAGTCCAGCCTCGACGGACTACTGACCACACTCAATGACCTGTAGTTCCCACTTCCACTGACCACACTGACCTGTAGCTCCCCCTGCCACCATCCCGTGGGGTTCTTGGCCAGGATGAGAATGACCTGTCCAGGCGTCAGGCTCAGCTGCTCTGACCCCGAGGCTGCGTAGGCCGCCGTCACCTGGGCGATCTCTGACCAATGAACCAACCAGAGACAAGCATCAGTTAACTCATGGTTCAGGCAATCACTAGACACAAATTTCTATCCGTGATGTCGGAGACATCTGCCTCCGTATCACTGTGGTGCCAGTGTGTTTCTGTGGTGCCAGCGGTGGGATTTCTGGGGTCACATGGCACAGGTGCTCACCTGGCTTTTTGCCGAGGGCTCCGGCTTTGCCAGAGATGCTGGAGGCCTAAACGCAAACAGGGGACACACGGGGATGAGCTACAGGGTTACCAAGGCAACAGCGGTCACCAGATATTCTGCTATGTTTTTTTTTGTTCTACAGGAAAGATCGTCAAGTGTCAAAGTCGGAGTCTGGAGACATTTTCTTCTCAAATACACTCATTAGCACACAAACACATTCTCCTTCCACTAAACGGAAACAAAGGAGTTGATTTTGCCTAACGGCTCTCGGAAATGACTAGAATATGAGAAATAGGAGAATGTGTTGGGCTTACATCGGTCTCCTTTGGCTTGACGTAGTTGGAGGGGAAGAGTCCGGTCCGGCCCCCGATGGTGCCCCTCCACCACTCCCCTTCTCTCTCCGTCACCACGATGGCATCGCCCTCGCTGAAGGTCAGGTCTCCGGGTTCTGGGCTCTCATAGGTGTACAGGGCCACAAACTCTGATGGGAAAGAACGAAAGCCCGAGTGAGGACCTGACAGGTTTAACAGGCACAAGAGAGTGTTACATACGGCACGGAATAAATGTATGGGATAAGGGCACGTATGTGGTTCTGTTTCAAGATAACTGCTGGTGGCTGATTATCAAGAGCCACTGTTTACATGAATAATAAGAAGATTGAAGGCCATTCCCACAGATAAGAACAGATAACTATTCTTTTATAAGGCAGTGTTTACACTGCTACCATAACTATAAAATTGAGCTACACCGATAACAACAAATGTTGCTGCAATCACTCCAAGAGCGATTTTTAGAATGTTTCTCAAAAGATAAACTATTTTTAAGCATTAAGCTTTAAGCATTTAAGTTTAGGCAAGTATCAAAGTGGTTCCCCTAAAGGAAGTTTAACTTTTAAGGGAAAGTTCCCTCAAAATGTTATGGTATGGATCAAGTTTCATGTTGGCCTAGAACCTGCCAGATCTTTTCATTGGAGCGAATGGGACAAAAGGCCGCTTCTTCTGAAAGATCATAATTTAAAAGTATCAAATACTGTGGAAAAATTATTTAAATAATATTTATCAGTGTGACGTTTGCGCATGGTGAGGATTCATTGTTCAGAAATGCAGTAATAAGCTAGAAATCTAAATTATTGTTATTATACAAAACAAAAACAAAAAACAAGTAAAAAATATAACCCACTATATGGACTGCAACCTCACATCCTTCTGATTGGTACATTGAGTTGATTTGTTCTGTGCATTCTGTACCATATAGCTACAACTATGGCCCCTCTCCTAGTTTCGTTTTTAAATTCCAGCATTTCACTCAATCTCTAGCGTAAAACATCAGATTGGAATGGACAATGTAAAAATATGATAACTGGAAACACCTAAATGCACTAAAATGCATATGAAATTAAAGTGCATCTCACCTTCTTGCTGTGCAGTGTCTGGTATGTCGAATCCATCTACACTGGCATATAATGGCCTGAAATCAACAGAGAAAAAAGTCAGTTTTTCGTATCAGATCCAAAAAACCAAGTGAGGTTAGTAAACCAATCCATCCATCCATCCATCCATTATCTAAGCCGCTTATTCCTGGTCAGGGTCTCGGGGGGCTGGAGCCTATCCCAGCATGCGTTCCGGGCGAGAGTAAACCAATCCACTGCTTTTAATTGATCAATTTCATGCTGAGTAATAACAAAAACGAAACCCTGTGACTCCCCAGGACCAGGGTTGTGGACCCCTGCGCCAAAATGTGATTTGTGGCAGTAAGATAACAATCACAAATGGATATCTGCATTAGCCACAGAGCACCCTTGGCCAAGTGACATTACATTACATTACATTACATTACAGGCATTTAGCAGACGCTCTTATCCAGAGCGACTAACAGTTTTTACATTTCTTTTACATACAATCCATTTGTACAGCTGGATATTAACTGAAGCAATTCAGGTTAAGTACCTTGCTCAAGGGTACAACAGCAGTGTCCCACCTGGGAATTGAACCTGCAACCTTAATGTTACAAGCCCAGTTCCCTAACCATCTAACCACACTGCCGCCACATTGGATTATGGCACAGGGTTAGGGTTCATTAACAGTGAGGTGGTGATTAATGAACCCTCATTAATAGTAAGGGGTTGCTTTACTCTGTGCTGGAATCGGTTCCGGTCTTCAGTACGACATAGGTTTTGGGGAACCAGCCCTGAACCCCGTTGAGCTCGCCCAGCCACCAGTTCTCCTGCTGCTCCAGCACCGTGATCACGTCGTCCTTGGAGAAGTTCAGGTGGCTGTCCGTCTTGGCCGTCCAGGAGCACAGCGCCTGGGCCCGGACGTTGCCCACCACCTGGGGGAGAGGGAGCCCCAGAACTAGATCAAATAAACTGCCTACCGTAAACCGGTTTGAACTCCTGTAGAGTCCCAGATTGGGAGTACTGATCTAGGATCGGTTTTTGCTCAGTTTTTTTCGGATCAGCCATAATGGATGAGGTGATATGGATATGGGAAACCTGATCCTAGATCAGAGACTCCTACTCTGACACGCTTTATGAACACAGGCCTAGGCCTTCAGGGCCGATATGCTCACAAGCATCTCAGTGCTGGTGGTACAGACTAATCAAATGCAAGTAAAACCACAAGCACAATAGACAGCTATGGTCCTTCAATGCACATTTTGTGCGAGTAAACAGGATGCAGCGGTACGTACGACCTCAAACAAAGGTGCATCGTTTGTCAATGTCGAACACAGGCCCACACAAGCTGTGATAATCCTATATATAGAGTGGGAATGTTTGCCTTGCCACATGTAAAGTGGCAGCGCCGGCGACAGTTGGTCCTATAGCATGTATTTGCGTGGATAGAGCAGAACAGACAGAACAGCGGCGCTGTTTTAAGATTTCATCCTACGGAATCAATACTGTTAAATTGGGTCCTCTGGAACAGAGTTGTCAGACACTGGGCCCTGTACTTTCCTCCCCTTTGTGCCACTGCATTTGACGTGCCCTTCAGAAGTGCCTCTGTGGTACTACCAGCAGCAGTGGGAGAGACACAAAGCCATGCCCACGCATATCCCAGCATGCCTACCTGTCCTTGCTCTGCGGAGGAGGAGGCTGGGGCATGGGTGGGGGTGAAGGCAGAGTTCTGTCCCGCACCACCGGGGACACTGCGCCCTGTGGTGGTGCCAGTGCTCTCTACCTCTGGTTTGCTGGTGGGGGTAAAAGGGACATATTATTATTATTATTATTTAAAAAAATGTGCAGCCCTTTTCTAACATGATGCCCAAAGTGGTTCACAAGGAGAAATAGAAACAATATGAGCATCACATTGAACAAAAAACATTTAAGGCATTAGGAAAAAAACACATCAAGAAAATGTACAGAATGAAAAGAACAAAGTAAGTATAAACTGAAGTACATGTGCTCAAAAAGAAGAGGTAATATTAACGAGTAAACGTTATGGGAAAACAAACTCAGTTAATGTCTTAGTCCAAGGGACAAAAGACATGTTACTGGTGAAGAAACTCCAAGTCTGATCTGTAGAGGTCGCAGAGGTCAGTGGGAAAGGAATGAAAACATGAAGAGGTGGTCTCACCCGGCGGGGGTTTGAGGCTTTAAGGCCTGTTTGGCTGTGGGCGAGGTTTCTGGCTTGGCCTGTTTCTCCACGTAGCTGGCGGGGAACCAGCCCATCTTCCCCTGACGACTGCCGTACAGCCAGCCCGGCTCTCCCTCTGTCATCTCATCCACCTGTGGGGGCATCGTGGGAAACGTAGTCACGCGGAGAAGGCAGCAGATTGAGCCGGACGGGGACTCCCGTGCACCTAATGCAGTCTGCCTTAACGAGTTTCCATGGGCACAGCGCTCCAATGAGCTGCGGCGTTGTGCACTGACTGGGCCAGTTTAGCAGGTGCCCCATCCAGTACAAAGTCCCTATACCTGTCGGAGCTAGCCGGGTCCAGAGCCACTTGCTTAACAAAAGCACACTGTACCTCGATCAGGTCATCGGCCTCGAAGGTCAGCTCGTCCGCGTTCCTGGCGACGAAGGGGTAGAGGGCTCTGTACGTGGTCAGAGCTGCAGATTTCCTGTGCGCCAGAGTGAGGGGCCGCAGTCCACCTGGAATAGAGATTCACAACTGCGTCAGATTTACCTGCATTACCGTATCAGACTCACCTACATCACGACTGTAGAATTATTATACTATAAGTGTTAGGTAAGAAAGGTTCAATAGTCCTTTCATTGCCCTCATACATGGCTGTTCAGTAAGATAAGGAGTTTTCCCTCACCTTTCCGGTCCTCAAGGCCTTTAAAAAGGGCAGAGAGCTTTTCGTGAATTTCTGCTTTGGCACTGCTTTGCTGCTGTTGGTGTTGCTGTTGTTTCTGCTGCCTTGCAGCCTCCTCTTCCTGCTGCTTTCTCTTCCTCTCCTCTTCCTGTTTCCTCCTCTCTTCTTCCTGTCTCTTCCTCTCCTCTTCTAGTTTCTTCCTCTCCTCTTCTAGTTTCTTCCTCTCCTCTTCCAGTCTCTTCCTCTCTTCTTCCTGTTTCCTCCGCTCCTCTTCCTGTTTCTTCCTCAACTCTTCCTGTTTCCTCCTCTCCTCTTCCTGTTTCTTCTTCCTCTCCTCTTCCTGCTTTCTCCTCTTCTCCTCATCCAGTCTCCACCTCTCTTCATCCTGTTTGCGCCTGTCCTCCTCCCGTTTCTTTCTCTCCTCCTCTTGTCTCCGCCTCTCCTCCTCCCGTTTCTTTCTCTCCTCCTCCAGTTTCTTCCTCTCCTCTGCGTCCCGGATGGCCGCCTCTTGGGCCCGCTGCCTCCTCTTCTCCTCCTCCTCCCTCTCGTGCCTCCTCTCCTCCTCCCGCCGCTCCTCCTCCAGCCTCTTCCTCTCCTCCTCGGCCTTCTTGCGCTCCTCGCGCCGCCTCTCCTCCTCCCTCCGCCTCTCCTCCTCCTTGCGCTTCTCCTCCTCCTTCCGCTGCGCCTCCTCTTTCCTCAGCCGCTCCGCCTCCTCCGCCGCCCTGCGGTCGCGCTCCGCCTGCTCCAGGGAGGCGCGGAGGCGGGCCTGTGTCTCCCGCGCCGCCTCCTCCCTCTCTCGGGCCTCCCGCTCCTCCTGCAGCCTCCTCTGGCGCTCCTCCTCATCCCGCTGTAACTTCTCCCTCCACTGGCGCTCCTTCTCTAGCTTGGCTTTCCTGGGCGGGCCAAGAACGTACAACAGCCAATGAGGATGCATCATGGCACCAAACTAGCCAATGAATGCCAAAACAGATTGCACAGGGCCAAATAAAATGGATAGCCCTCAAACTGAAAAAGGCGTTAGCTTTTACGTTCTTTAGCCATTTCTCAGTACATGAGCATAATGTGCATGTTTGCTACCTATTCAGTTGGCATATTCAGCCTGGCAATTCCAATTCACTTAAAATATTCAAAGCACCGTATTCATCGTGCGGTCAGTTCCATCCATGCAGGTAGATTGGTTTTAACCACATAAATGAGGATGTTTATACAGACAGCTTCCCCAGTCACTGTAAACCTACAGCTTGAGGTTTATTACCATTCGCCACATTAAAGGATTTGTATTGGGTCAGGAGGAACTATGAAAACCACATCAAAACAGTTCAGGTCAGAGAGATGCAGTAAAGCTGTAAAGCAGCACTATTAAGTTCTGCGTATCATATCATTCCCAAACTGAAATCCAAGAAAACCCCGAAAATTATTTTAATAAAAAAATACATTTGTAACATTATTCACTCAATAGAAAAAGCAGAACATAAATTAAACGACTAAAGCGGAATATACCAAAAAACTACTGTCCAATGCACTTCCACCAGAAAGGCATCAAGCACCAAAGCACTGAATCACTGCTGTACAATACAACAGAGGTGCGCCTGGCCCATAGTGCGATTGCTTGTAAATTGTCCTGCCTCTTGGTTCTCCAGGCCTTACTGTCAGCAGTAAACCTGGATGTGGATTTACAAGGGACTCCTCCACCCCCCAGCCAGCGCTCTGGTAAGCACTGCTACTTCAGACAGCGGTATTCAAAGGACAATAAAAACCGTGCTCAAGTTTGTGTCTCCGAAGTAGATCTGCAACCTTTTCTTTCCCACTTTAACCCTCAGAGACCTTGGGGGAAATATACCGCTACAGAACGAGCTGCTCATGTTTCACCATTAACAAGCAGTGATGAGGCTGGGCTGTCACAGTTTGGATGGGACACAGTTCTGAGCGCAACGCCTATTCTTGACATCAAATATAATATTCAGCCAGGTTCGCGTTCTCAGCTTCAACAAATAAAATTAACATGTCATTTCGATATTTGTTTGAAATGTTCATTGCCCTGTATTTTCAGAACGAGGTCATCCAACTAGGCTCTGATGAATAGCATTTAGCATAGCATTAACCTTGGCCCATTTTGATTCAGCTTTTTCTCAAAATTTGGAATGGCCCAATCGTTTTAATTTTTTATACATTTATTTCAAATTTTTCCCCCGTTTTTCCCCTCTATTTACAGTATCTCAATTCCCCCTCCCCCACAAGTCCGCCGCCCGTCCTCCGGGGCGAGACACTATTTCCAGGCCGAATTTTTAACTAAATGTTACAAATATTTAGAAACACACGCATAGAAATATGCGCAAGGGCAGCATTTCCCAAAATGCCGTCCTCAGCAAGACTTGGTGTCTGGTTTACACATCTTTGGTAGAACCGTGATCATTACAATCATGAAATATTATTATACAAAATAGCTACATAGCTTATATAGGTCCGTGATATGATGATGGCATATCATGATATTGTGATTTGGACATGCGTCCATGCAGAATGCAGTCCCAAAATAGAACAATTATTGAAATGGGGGTCCTAAGCCACAGGATGTTAATTTTAGGGGCCTTGAGATGGACATTCAAATTGATCAATTCATGTATAAATTAATGACTTGTACTTGTATTGTATTGCTGTTTTCGTTTTTGTTTTCAAAACGTGCCGATAAAAGAATTTCGACAAGCCTACAACTTAACCGAATGACATATTCAATCCTAACATCATCCACCACAGCATGAGTGTGTTGAGCATGTGCAAGACATGCAATGAGTGTGTTGAACAGTGGAAAAGCCACGTGTCTGACACATGGGACGAGGGCGGGGGATGGTGGATCACCTGACGGCCTCCTCTTCCTCCCTCCTCTTCTTCTCCATCTCCTCCTCCCTCCGCCTCCTCAGCTCCCGCAGTTTCTCCTCCTTCACCCTGCACAGCCTCTCCAGGGTGGTCTGCTGCTTGTTCTGGCTCTCCCGGAGCTCCTGAAAGAGAACAGCGCAGAGGTCACTGCGGGCGTCGCCGGGTCGACTGGCGGTCTTGCGCGTTAGCAAAAGTGCCGGCCACTCAGCGGCGACTGCAACATCCGCTAACACGTTTGATACTAATCTGGATGACCCTAACACTTGCGTTACGACAAACGTGCTATGTCAGGAGTGACAGTACCTGGTTCTATGAGAGAGGCCATCTTGATGTTACACAAAGCAGGTCAAAATGCTACCTGGTGCCCTTGCTATGGCATCAAATTTAAAACCAAAAGTCTATAACTGTACAACTATGTATACTGGATACCTCCGTTATACATGCTAAATACATCACAATGAAAAAATACAGGTTGTCTGTACATAAAGTATATAGTGATGCGTAAACATCTCACGAGACAAATTCTCAATAGATTGATAGACATACATATAAAAAACATATATTTCCCCTGAAGCTTCTGGAATATGATAAATAAAGATGATGGTAAAAATGATTTCTGGGAAACAGCTATAGCAGCGTGCTGAGAAATGACCCATTGCACAGTATGAAACAGTTTCCGGATGCTTCCCTCCAGTGACATCACAGACAGGGTTCTTTGACTCCCTTGGGCCACAGGGTGGTGCATCTAGCTAAAGCAGATAAGCGCTCCCATGGTCTGAATCGAATGTTGATTGCGCCAGCCCCTACTGTGACTGGGGTTTCCGTGGGACAATGGATAAATTGCCTCAGAAATGTCCCCGCAGAGGGGACCACAATCCCAAATTGGGGAATAGTTAAAAAATGAGAGAAAATTTGTTTTAACCAAATGGAACAAAATATCTTCTTTAGGAGAGATTATAGGGCACATTTAAACCTTTTCAAGATAACACAGAACTGTCAAATTGATCTAGTTTGTCCTTTGTGGTGTTATTATTTAAATGTGTTCCCCAAGTCTCAAAGATGTTGACATTTTTTGTGGCAATATAACTTTTAGTACATAAATACCAATATAAATGACTGAATAAATGGGATATACAAGACCTGATATGAATTTACATATTCATGACTAAAACTGTTTTTGCTACAAGAATGCAAGCAATGAGAAAACATGATAATGTGTTCTCATTCCCATGGGAATGCAAGTAAAAGCAGCCATACTGCTGGGGTAGACGATGCTGCAGTTGGAGGGTTTCTATTCAATTATGACCTGCTGATATTTCCGAACCGGCAAACTTAAATATACTGGGTTATTACAGTCTAATTTTGTCTTAGGCCAATCAGATCCTAAAAGTGGCATTCTGGAGAGGTATGAAACATACAACATCAGTACAAAATGAGCCACAAAACCTTTTGATGCTGCATTGACTAGATGAAAAGGCCTTGTGACAAAACCCCCACAAATTCAAAATGTGGTCATACACGGATGCGTACTGTATGAAATGGCATGGATGTCCCAAGTGGTCAGATGGTCATTATGCATACTGAAACGGCATGCATTTCAGAGTAATCATATAGTTGTGATGCCCACTGTATGAAATGCCCAGTTCTCCAGAGCAGCCAAAGAAAACCGCGTGGCAAAGCAAACAAGAGGGGCCAAAGTGGGACAGGAGAGAAACAAATAAAAATGCTGCAGGCCAGACAAAACACACTTCACACGGGGACTCCATTCAGCGTGCTCGGATACAAAAACGTGACAGTGTCACAAAAAAAGAAGAATACAAATGAAATTCATAATAAGCAATGGCCATTTTATGAGAACTGACAAGGTGGTGAGGGGCCGCCGTTGACCAAAAAGTTGGAGGTTGAAAATGGGCGTGAAGGAATGAGGAAGTCAGGAAAGGTGATAAAAACAACCTTAATTAGTAGGAAGAGATTGCTAAGACAGCCCAGCAAAGAGAGAAGACCCTGCAGCACGCAGTCATCCATATCGTCGAACTGCAGGGGAAACGATGGAGGAAGGAAAGAGGGATGGAGAGAGAGAGAGAGAGAGAGAGAGAGAGAGAGAAAATACAGGCCACCACCAGGAAGTTAAAAAGAGAAAGGGATTAGCTCCAAGCAGTTGACAGGCTGTACTCTGCGCACAACACTGAAGACAGGTGATGCGACTCAACACTGATATCTGGTTGACGCGCTTTGTGTAAGTGTGTCCCTTTCAGCGTCCGCTGTCCGCTGTCGCCACTGTGCGCACCTCAAAATGGGGCAGAAGCCAAAATACAGGCCACGTGACATTGTTTCCAGTCACAAATCAATGACCCCTGATAGCTATGCTAGCTATTTATGCACTGGGTTACACTGCAGATGTGTGGCAGTGAGCAGAGACACCGCACAACAGTGGTTGCCAAACTGTGGGCTCGTGTGCGGGGGGTTGAGGTGGGTCACAAACTTATGCTGCATGTGGGGGGAAAAAAATACATCCCATATATTATAACAAAAGACATTAAAGCCAAATTAAACACTGCAGTTGCTACATTGTACGTTGCAGTTGTTTAAATATAATAAAAATCCTTTTGAATTCCTTATCTGAAAATATGTTTGGCTATATTTTAATAAGGGGTGGGGTCACAGATAATGCATCGGCTCCTTAAGTGTGTCGTGGCTCTGTAAGTTTGGGAATTACTGCTTTATACATAGTTAGAGGAGTATCGTATTTGACCTGTACAGACTATTTGGGTCACGCAATAACATTATCATAAAACAGCACGACCAAAACAATGAAGACATAGACGTGTAGACACCCGCTGGGCCGTTACGGAGGACGCGTGCACAAGAACAGAAGAATGTCTGCAGATGAGAACAGGCTGTGCCCATCTCGGCTTGTCACTTTACCCTACAGCCTAGAGCAGGCAACCCTGACCCTGGAGGGCCACAGGGCGTGCTGCTTTTTGTCGCTTACTCAGCACTTAATTGCTCAATTACACAGTTAACTCACCTAACCTGCTTTCCTGGGTGTAAATTGGTCCCTAATTTTAAGGTGAAAACAAAAACCAGCACACCCTGCGGCCCTCCAGTACCAGGGCTGGGGGGACCTCTGGTCTATAGAGTACCCAGCACTGCGTCAAGCCTGAACTTCAACAAGCCAAGGGTCTCTGCCTCTACTTTATAACCTGGCAAGCTGTTCAATGCATTCACAGCTATGTGTCCAAAAAATACTTCCTGGTATCGGTGCAAAATTGGCCTTTAACCCATTTCCACCTCGGCCGCCTTGTTTGACTGACAGAACTCAACGTGAAATATCGACCGTGGTGCACTTTGCTAGCTCCTGCTCGCTGACTACTGTAGTGCGCTTTGTTATTTGAACGTTCCCCTGGTCTCTAAGGGCCCACCTTGATGTCCTTGTGGTACTGGTCCATCTCAGAGAGCTTTTCCGAGGTCTCCTTCTCCAGAGCGTCCAGCTGCTCTTTCAGCTTCCTGCAGGTCAGCTCCTTCTCCGAGGTGTTACGCTTCACCAAGTTCGTCGACGTGGCTACGGAGCGGGAAAAGAAGCGTCATCTCACGCTGCGTGCACTGCACAAGTATCGGGGAAAAAAGTTGATTCCGAAAACGCCGGAATGCATTTTCCGGGGTGACAGCGCATTGGCACTAATCGGCAGTGAGCCACGGTTTACAGCTTTTTCAGTGCCTTCAAGAGCTGAGAGAGATTTTTTTCCCCCCCCTTCTCGATTCACTGCATTTACAAGAACCTTCGTAAGTGGTGACAAATCAGAAGCCTGTTCGAGATGCTGGGCTACCTAAAGGTCAGCTGCATTGCACTTCATTTGGTAATTCTCCAGCCACACACACGCACGCACACACGCACACACGCACACACGTATTTATTTGATCACACTTACATGGCAGATTGTTCAGCCTCATATTCCTCAGTCTCTCACTCAGCCTCTGTTGCTCAGGGACCAGTTGAGAGAGCTTCATCTGACAATCCTGTACAAGGAAAACAAGAAGCCATCTTACACTCTGGCAGCACCGACAACCACTAGCTCTGAACAATGGAACTTCAAACAACAGGAGAGGCTGGGGAAAACTAAAGCTTCTACTGTATAATTCTTAAAAGCAAAGCTGCAACCTCAAAAGGAGAAGCCTTCACAAGCCAAACCTCTAAGGAGCCAATGTTATCTTCACTTTGCCAACAGCTGTCTGCCGATAGTGCTCGATCTAACAACTTCATTTTGTTTGAATGAATTCGATCGTAAAAATTGTTACCTTTCCTACAGACTAAAAAAGGGTGTGTTGGCACCAACAATAAACACTTTTCTTAAATTTGAGAACAAGAAATTTCGTCATTTGATGCAACTGCATCCAAACCAGCAGTGAATCGCTCTTGTTGTAAGGCGATCAAAAGCACTCATAGGTAGATTAAACAAAAGCATCACACTAGCCCGTGATTCTATTATGGGTGCCATTGCTGCTGTTGAGCCTGCAGCTGCTCTTTAGGAGCGGGTCAGACCTCGAAGCGCTGTTGCAGGGTGCTGATCTCCAGGATGCGCAGGTCTCGGTTCTGGTTGACCAGCTCCAGTTCGCTCTTCTGGATCTTCTTCTTGCTCTGGGCGTCCCGGAGCCGGTCCGAAATCTGCTTGTGCTTGTCCCCCTGCGGGGTCAGGCATGGGATAGGCACAGGTCAGGCACGGGTCAGGTGGAGGGAGTGGACACAGTGTTTCAAAGTGAAGTGCCGGTGATGCAGAATGCAATTAAAAAGATCCAGGCTGTTGTTAGTCGTTGGATGATAGCAGAAAGAGATTAATAATGAATGGCTTCGGCAATCTTATTTGCTTGGTTGTTTTTATGTTGGAGCGATCGATGGAGAGGTTGCGCAGGGCTCGTTTTGCCTCTTTCAGTCGTTGGTCTGCTGCTCTGCACTTGGTCTTTGATCTTATTCATAGTGTATAGTTGATGTGGAATCTCCATCACCCCTTGTACTTCACTCCTAATGGTTTATGTGTGTTCTAACTTTTTTCCAATTAAGTCATTAATATATTAATTCATAATGACTGAATACATACATACATTAACAAGCGACTCATTCATTTCTTAATTGATCATTGAAAAATGTATCCAATATGACTACACAAGAGATTACTAAGATGGAGGAGACCCCTCCTCACCACGGCCTCCAGCTCCAGCTCCAAGCTCTTCTTCTTGGCTCTCAGCCGGGCGATGTCCTCCTGCTCCTGGCTCTTCTGCCTCAGCAGCTCCTGCCGTTTCCTCCTCTCCCACTCCAGCTTCCGCTGCCTCTCCAGCTCCAGCTTGGCTGCCTGGTGGGGCACAGAGGCACAGTGGTAAGGGGACATATGGGGGTATCAGTGTTGTATGACAGACACTGTGGGACTGTCTGTTCTGTCTCCAGCTCACAGGGCAACAGTGGATGCAGATTCCGGTTTCGTGAGCGCTTTGCAGCAATGGGATCTGATGTCATAACGGTGGGAGCTTTAAACATGTGGTCTCCATGGAGGCAAATTGACACATACCAAACAAAAAAATGAAAGCAAATTACTATTCGTAATATTTTTAGAAACGGCCGCATTCAGGTTTTTCTGGTTGGTCGTGATTAAGGGCATTAATTACAGGTCTGGGTGAACGATAGGGCCCGGGTGGTTCCAGTGTGGTAATTATGATGATTTAGAGACCTAAAGCAGTGAAAATATGGCTCTGTATTTGCTCTGGCTACTACCACTACCTCTCCCTTATCACCCTACTGTAAACTCTATGGTCACTCCTCCACCCCTCATCACCCTACTGTAAACTCTGTGGTCAGTCCCTCCAGCCTTCATCAACCTACTGTAAACTCTGTGGTCACTTCTTCTAGGCGTGTGACTAGACACTGCAAACATCCGGGGCCGAGCCCAGGACCTAGTCTAAATAATCGCTAATTTTACCTACTGTGTCGTAAACGTACGTTGAATATAAAGAATGCAACTAACGTATCATGATAGTTCTTATATTTATAATGACATTAAGCACTTGCAATAGAGCGAAAAGCAACAGCCCTTGAGTTTAAAAGTAAAGCCAATCCTGCTAATTTCAAATCAACAGCCCTTTTCTAGTTTTCACTGGGAATAGTAAAGCATAATCCTCCATGCACCTTATTTGAAAGAGGCAAATCAGTCTTTGTGTGTGTCTGCTTTTTTCGAGTTTTTTAAGTTTCAGAGCTCCCGTTTTTGAACTTACTTATCAACCTCCATATTCTTTTGAACACTGGGAAACCAGCTGTATTTATTAAACCAGCTGTGTTGAAATTACCTTTGTTACATCTCCATATTGCACCAGTGGTTAACTAGGGCCAACATCAAAGGTCCCTAACTGCTACAACTGCAGTCTTTGCTGTCCCCTGTCTGCTCTTTTGCTGTCCTGTGTTGTCTGCCCCCCCTTGCTGCTGCTGACACTTGAAAAATGTATGTCCATCTAGAAAATAATGAATTGTTTTAAAATGGAGAATTTGCTAATCAATATCAGGTGCAATGAATGACATTATCACTTATTCACAAATTGATTAATGCTCACATTATCATTATCTTTTTAATAATCATCATCATCATCAAGATAACTGGCTACCTACCAACATGGCGAGTAGCTAGCTAACCTTAACACGTTTTAGCAAGCTAGATGGTCTCTCCCTCTATCCCTCCCTCAACACCCAACTCTAAATCTACTGTATTGTCACTCCCTCTACCCCTCCCTCATCACCCTACTGTAAACTCTATGGTCACTCCCTCATCACACTCCCTCTACCCCTCCCTCATCACCCTACTGTAAACTCTATGGTCACTTCCTCTATCCCTCCCTAGGTGCATCACCCTACTGTAAACTCTATGGTCACTTCCTCTATCCCTCCCTAGGTGCATCACCCTACTGTAAATCCAGTGTATTGTCCCTCCCTCTCCACCTCCCTCTTCATCAATCTACTGCAAACTCCAAACTGACTGACGCTTGTTGACCCCAATACTAAAACAGGTTCCTGCGTCATCAAACCTGGTCTATAAATCGACATGCTTACGCTGCCAACTAGATGCCGCTCAGAGGATCAATCATTTGGGCATACTGTACGTATGTATTTTCAGATCAAAACGAACGTTCCACACAGTCTCTCAGCGGGGCAGGCCTTTAACCCAAAGCACCCGGCACAATGTGGCCAATCGACCTGTTTACACTGTCCCTGTGCGTTCGTCAGCCCAGCGTGCCTGGTGGACTCTATGTGCTGGTTTTAATTAGCCCGGCTGGACCCAGCTGTTATTTCAATACAGATCTGAATTTGAAATCTCTTGGCAGAGAATCAGATGGGGGGTGGGCTGATTGCTGTAGTGCAAATGCAAAAACTCACTATTTGTTTACTGTATGATTAGAATTTAAACTTTACTAGTTACGGGGTCAGCCTGAATAACCACCAACATTCCCAGAGGGTCCTCAGGAGCAGAGAATATAAACACTTGGCTAGAGTGTACAACAAGAGTAAGTCCAGAGATGCATTGTGGGATAGGACTCTTTAGAACATGAGCAATCTGGTTTCTCCCAAGGCAACCCAATGATTTCCTATCACTTTCTCTCGGAGCTGAGAGCAGCAGATAAATTGGTTTAATTAAAACAGCCATTAGTGAGATCAAGCGGTCAGCTGGAACAAAAATCTGTAGCCGATGTGGTCCACCAGGACCAGACTGGCGGTCACCGGCTGAACATGACAGGTCACATCTCAGTCTCCTCGAAGTTAATTAAAAACTCAAAATTAATAAATTAGACCAATTATAAGACCTAATAGCTCTGAAAATGTTATGTGCTCAGGCCATCCATAACTCGATGGTAAGATTAACATTCTAAGGTCTCGCTCTCGATATGTGAGATTTTAGTGGGCACCAGTTTTCAACAAAAATTTTATTTTTTATTAAAAAAATACAAAACATGATTAAAGTTAGTAATAAAGGTTATGTTTTGAAGTACATGGGTGCCTTTTACTGAATGGAGGTGGGTGGCAGTTTGGGGGTGGAGTTAGGGGGATGGGATTTGGAGGAGGTGGGTTTGGAGAAGGTGGGTCCTCCAGCATCCAATTACCTCCTTCCTCTCCAGCTCCTTCAGTCGTTCCTCCTCCTTCTGCCTCTCAATCTCGCGCTGGCGCTGCAGCCTGCGCTCCTCCTCCGCCTTCCTCCTCATCTCCAGCTCCCGCGCCTCCCTGTCCCTGCGCTCCTGCTCCTCCCGGGCCTTCTGCGCACGCCGCTCCTCCTCCCTGCGCTGCTGGTCCTGCAGGGCCTGCCTCCGCTTCTCCAGCTCGGCATTCCCCTTCTGGAAGTTCTCCTTCAGCTTGTCCTCGAAAGATGCTGAAACACACACAAACACGCGCAGAGACACGCACACACGCACAGAAACACACACATACACAAATGCAGACACACACGCATATACGGACAGACAGACACACGGAGACAAACACGTGCAGAGACACAAACGCACACACACACACAAACGCAGAGACAAACACACACACAGACACAGACACAGGCAGAAACACACAGACGCGCAGTCAGACACAAATGTAGACAAACACACACATGCAGAAACACACACGCGCACAGAGTCACACACATACACGCAGAGACACAAACGCAGACATGGACAAATAGACACACAGACACACAGACACACAGGGAAAGTCTAGCATCAGTAGCTTTTAAAGGATGCACAGGGAATCAAAGACTTTCACTGTTAGATCTACAAACCATATGGCCACTAAACAAATTAAAACAAATTACATACTGAGAAGATGGGAGTAGGAGAAGGAACAGGAGAAATTAAGAAAAGGAGGAAGAGAGGAGGGAGGGAGAGAGAAAGACAAGAGAAAAAACATGAGGATGAGGACTGAAAACATTAGAAATAAAAGGAGAGGGGGCTTGTGAGAGAAAGAGACAAGTTGAACCTGAATATTCCACAACTGACTATATCAATCAGTACAACAGGTTACACTTGAGTAATGGAAAAGTGCCATCTCTAATATGTGCGCGTGTATAAGTGTATGTGTGTGCATGTGCGTGTGTGTGTGTGTTGTGTGAGTGTGTGTGTATACATGTGTGTACATGTATTGTGTGCGTGTTTGTGGTGCGTGCGTGTGTGTTGTGTGTTGTGTGTGCGTGTTTGTGGTGTGGTGTGGTGTGTATGTGCGTGTTTGTGGTGCGTGTCCATGGAGTGTGTGTGGCACGTGCGTGCAGCGTGCGTGTGTTGGTACCGTTGGGCTTGGACTTCTGTGGAGGCTCAGCCTCCAACTCCTCTGGGATTCCAACATAGAGGGATGGTACTGTCCCGTTCACTGCATCCCCCAATTTCCCACCTCTGGAAAACAACCAAACCAGAACAAATTTACAGTACAGTACACACACATATATATATATATATATATATATATACACACACATAAAAAAACACTAACACGCATGCACGCACGGGCACACATACATACAGGCATTTTGAACCCAGCCTTCATATGCATAATGAAAATCTTTTGACAATTATTCTGTCAGAAGCCGCTTGGGAAAAGCACATCTGAGGCGCTTCTCTCCCGCAGACCGTCCCAGTCGGCCTCCGAGCCCTTTCCCTCCACTAATAACTCACATGCACTTAGCAGGGGACATTAAATAACCCCGGCTATTCTCACTCGCTAATTCATTCCACACTGGCTTAAGAGATATAAAAAAACTGTTAATGAAACGCAGACTCGACAGGGTAATTGCATCGGCGCGTTTTCCCTGCCAGCATTACCGATAGGGCTGGCTATTGTTACAAATTTTCCGGTGCCGGTACTTAATTTCGATACCGGTAACCAAACAGTGCTTTTATATCGAGACCTTTATTATTTTTTTAAAGCACAAAATTCAACAAACCGCCCTTCTGTGTGTCTTTAATTTTAATTTAGACTTAATATATGAATGTATCGTAGCGGCCTAACGCGGTGTGGAAGGCGTCGGTCTCGGCAGGGGAATCGGGCGATTAGCGACCACGCCTACTCGCAGAGCAGCCAGCGCACACACCTGTGTTACATCGTCTAATGCCACCTGTGCGCTTAAAACTGCTCTGCTCTGTTAGTAGGTGGCTGAAACCGGGAGCGGACAGAGACACAACCCAGACGAACGAAACTGAAATGTTTAAAACGTGTAACGTGTGTACATGTGTGTGAGTGTGTGCATGTGCTGAGGTTTGCCGAAACGGCGATTCTTTGGTTTAGTTTGTTATTTTGGTTTGTTGCATTAGTCCGAAACCCGTGAGGGGAAGGTCAAAGTCCTTTTGTCTCTTTATTAGAATTAAACCCAGCTCTCTCCCTCTCGCTCTCCCTCGCTGAGGGAGCAGAATACAATACGGTCAAACAGACCGATTCACTCAGATCCCTGTGTCTTGCAGTTTGGTTCTCCTCCGGGGTGTGTCATATGGCGTGTGACTATGCAACATCACAGAAAAGGTTATGTTATGTTAACCAATGATGGCAAACCAGGCTAATACCCAGGCCTATGCATGTCTATTTATTACAGCTAAAATAAGCCACTGTTCACATGCTACCTAGCTAGCTGGCTGGCTACTGTGCACAAAAAAAATGCCAGGTGCTTTTACATTTATTTAGCAGATGCCCTTACCCAGAGTGACTTACAACACAGAAGAACGTTATTTGAGCGCCGTGTCATAGACCCAGCTTAACCGCACTCCCAGACCAGTGAGCGTACTCGCATCACCACTACAGCACTACCGTAGACAATCTATGCCAATCCTAGAACTATGGTGTAAATGTTAAAAACATACATACAGATATATTTAATACCACAGAAATAAAGAGAAAAACAAGCAAATTAACCAAACGTGTTAATAATTGCAATAAAAAAACAAGCTTTGTAGACGATATTACACTCTGCAGCACAGGTGATTGTTAATCGCAGGTGATTGGGTTTGTTGTGTTGCTGAGGGGGATGCCGACCAATAGGAGCGCTGATTGGGGAGGTGAGAAAGCGTTCCGAAACTGCGGTTTAGGTTTGTTGTTTTAGAGTCGTCTGCATCCAGCCCAATTTAGCTGTGGTTAAGGGATCAGAAGTGGCTCTGCTCATCGAAACGGTTGCCTAGACACTACATTATTTCTACTCGTGTGTGTTTTT
This sequence comes from Aldrovandia affinis, assembly GCA_029706075.1. NCBI lineage: Eukaryota > Metazoa > Chordata > Actinopteri > Notacanthiformes > Halosauridae > Aldrovandia > Aldrovandia affinis. The sequence continues at coordinate 3,051,141 of JAINUG010000027.1, read as the reverse complement.
TTTTTGTGTGTGTATGTGATGAATAAGTGGAGTTTGGGTCCAGTAGATACCATCAGCAGAAGCCCCAGCCGAGGTCCATTTACCTAAGAGAGGGGGGCACCAGGTCCCCGGGCAGCGTGAGGGGCAGCGGCTGGCCGGTCTTGGCCATGTCCACCAGATGCATGGCCAGGACGAACTCGTCCGCTCTCAGCTGCCCGTCTTTGTCCACGTCCGCCAGGTTCCTGCGGGAGAGAGCAGAGCAGGGCACAGGGTCACCTGGCAGGCCGCTGACCTCAGCGCACAGATCCCTGCTGGACAACAAATTCCGGGACACTGGAGAACATTTTCAAGAGGCCGGTTCTTGGCCCTCGAAGCGAGCCTGTTTTTAGCTCGGTTCGCTGGAAACGCAGGAAATGCAGCGAGCGTTTTCCTCGGCACTGCCGCGTTAGCACTTTTCTCTCTCGTTAACTCCGGGGAAGGACGCCGGAAAGACTGAAATGTTCTAGGTGTGCGAAAAGGGCAACTATAAAAAGAAGCGCTATCGTCGAGATCAGGCGCAGACCGTAGGCTGTTCCGGTGCAGTCCTGTCCGACTCAGAGGAATAGCTTCTTATCAAAGAGCACCTGTGAGTCATATTTCACAGAGAGAGCATGGACTGACCTCACATCGTTAGCCGACAGATTAAAATTGCAATAACATAATTTGATTGTCTAACAGGATGGGCAACTTACTGGCGTTACACACAGAGTGCGGACCCCACACACTGTCCACGTGACTTTTTGCTTCCAATAAATCGGGTTGAACTGAGGTAGCAGGTTGCCATAGCAGCAACTGTTGCAGCCGACCACTGCAGACGTTGGCTCTTCAACGCAAACGCTCACAGATTTTTTTTGCACAGTCTGGAGGCCTGTTAAATACACTTACCATATGGTAGCTAGCTGCGTCTGAGTGAGGTTTGTTGTAGCCAGGGCATTCTTGACCTGAGAACCTGCAAATGAGGATGGAAATGAGGTCAGATGGGCCCCTCAATAAACACACAGGGTCGTGACGAATGGCTGTGCAAACTTAAGACACAGCTTCCTCGTTCATGACCATTATTATTACTGCTTTTAATATCATTAGCGTGTTGTACTTATTGGTGGTATTATCATTATCATGGTCATCGCTGTGGTGCCCATCTTTTGTCGGTCTCGCTTCTGTATTTTTGTCTTTGTGCATTTATCTATTCATTCATTAATGATGAATAGATAAATAGTGCAGAATGCTGCAGAATGCTGCCGCACGTCTAGTGTTCAACCAACCCAAGTTCACGCATGTCACCCCACTACTCACCTCTCTGCACTGGCTTCCTATCGCAGCACGCATCAAATTTAAAACACTGGTGCTGGCTTATCAAGCCGCTAGAGGAACTGCTCCCTCCTACCTCCAGACACTCATCACACCCTACACCCCAGCCAGACCCCTCCGCTCTGCCTGCTCTGGCAAACTGACTGTCCCATCCCTCCAGGCGCCCGGCAGCCGCTCCTCGCGGTCTCGCCTCTTCTCTGTCCTGACCCCTCGGCGGCAGAACGATCTTCCGCACTCGGTCAGGATCGCGGAACCACTAGCCACCTTCCGCAAGAGACTCCACTAATAGTGAATCTGTATATTTAACTAATTGTCATCACCACTGCTTACATGTTTAATACTGCATTTCGTAATACGTATCTATGCTTAATACTGTCTCCAAAAAAAATCTAACAACCTTTTCTTTCCCTGTGTTACAGGTATGCTACGCAGCTGCCAACAATGATGTCTATTGTATTACTGCACTGATCTCTTGCGTGAACAATGATTGACCATACCATGTATAAATGCACATCTTGTAAGTCGCTCTGGATAAGAGCGTCTGCTAAATGCTTAAAATGTAAAATGTAAATTAGGCACGGATGCCTCCAGGGGAATTGTGACCAATTAAAGGGTTCCCGTGGCCATTCTATTGTGAATGACCGGCAGTATATGTGGCAATTTTAAGTCTTTTAAGAATTTAATTGGAGCCTGAAACTCATTCGTTCCTGAAAAAGCTAATTATTTTTGGAATTATTCAGCCCTAGGGAAAGGGTTTAGTGGGAAGTGTGTAACACAAATGTCATGGCCAGTTCAGATTTAGATCTACTCTGTACATTCAGCACAAAGGTCATGGCCAGGTCAGTATATATCTAATCTGTACGTCCAGCCTAACACCTGTTTTCTTACACCACCCTGGGAGTCTTATATAACACGACATCCACCCCTCCTCCTGCAGGACAGGAGAAGAGAGGAAACCCAGCGGTAAACTCACTCTGACCGAAGGACAGCACGACCACAGTGCAGAATAAAAATCGACCTCACTGCTCAAGGAAAGCGACAGGGCAAGAAAAGATAGTTCTGGTAATTCGACACCATTCCTTTGCTATCGGGTTGGACATGGAATGTGCAGCATGTGACACTCTGAGAGGCCTTATCGCCTGCTGACAGTGATAATATCATAACACAATAACAATGGGCAAACACAGCAGTGGAAAGGCACTTTCAATTAAAAGTCAGAGCGGGAAATAGAGAGAGACTGGATAGCTCAGTCTGCGGACACTAATTTAATTAAGACGGCAAAAATGGAAATAAGTTCATTTGAAATTGGCACTGTTCCAAAAGCAGTGTACACATTGTGCCCATTTGTTTTTACAGCTGCTTTTGGATCCAAGATTCCGGTATTTTGACCCAAGCACAAGTTGGACCAAATTCAAACTTGGCAAAAGCCAATGATGAAAAGATTGAAATGAAGAGGAATAGAGGTGAAGAGAACAGGCATATCTGTACACTGTGAGATCCTCTTACTCATAAAAATGATCCCGGGGAGATAGAGTACTCGTCGTTCTGAAATACTGAGCGTGGCGGATGTACGTTGTAAAATAAATTGTTACACCAATTGACAATGCAGTAACTGGGTCTTGAAATCTTTCAGATCTGTGGAGCAGATATCGGAAATATCTGTCCAGGAAGGCACGCCTGTGGATACTGATTTACACTTTTTCTGAGAAGGTCAGTAGAGCAGACTTCCTGTTCAGAAAAATGACCTGGATTAACCAAGGGTACTTCGTCCACCACTGGAAATAGCACAAGGAGGACTTGCAGCTTTGGCCAATCGCAGCCACAACCAACCGCAGCCATGGCCAATAGCAGACCTTTGGTGAGCCGTGTGATGTGCAAAGCAGCACAGGGAGGACTGAGGTTAGCTGAACTGGCCAGCTGTCACTGCCTCAGCCAATCACAGACCGTCGCTGTGCCAAGCGAGCAGCCGACTGACCTGAGAGGTACCCTGTCATCTGCTTGTCCAGGCCGTTGAAGTGCTGGCGGTATTTTAGCCGAGCCCCCTGGGGCACCGCCCAGTCCAACGTGCCCACTTTGGGGGAGTTGCTGGCCAGAGAGGTGGTGGACGAGGAGTTGGAGCTGTAGGGACAGAAGAGACGGGGGCAGAGTTTAGTTACCCGGGATACGGCAGGAATCCAGACAATTCCAGCTCAAGCAGTGTACAATTTGCTGAATGTGTAATATTACTCAGTTACTAAACAGCTTGTGTGTGTGTGTGTGTGTGTGTGTGTGTGAGACTGGCTGTTTCATGGGTGGAAGGTAGGGCGTCCACCCAAGGATTGCCAAACCAGCAACATTTCAGTCAAAGCGTCTTGAGTCATAGTTACTGAAACGTTGAATCATGGTTCACGCCTCTTCCAGATCCTCAAAATGTCTCCAGGAAAAGTTGCAAAAACAAGCAAATTCTGCATCTTTTCCTGGTACTACATAAACAGCATATGAACGGCATGAACTTACAACACAAGCATTAGAGAAGTTATCCAGTAATGATTTTGGATATACAGTTAAGAGTGTTCGGAGGTCGGAGAATGCATGCTGAGAGGTCAGCGTACAGGACACTCAAGACCAACGGGCAAAATAAACATGGGGAAGAGGAGGCTTCAGTAGGTGGCTGGGAACAGCGTGCTCTTTGTTACCGGGCAGAGATGGACAGCACAGTGCTTGTACGGTTCCCAGTCAGTGGATTACGTGCTCACCTCCACCTGATAGCTCAGGCTTACAGCCGCTCAGAGTCTCATCTTTACATCGCAAAGCACAGCATGTAATCCAGCCCAAAGGCTGTCAGAGTTATTAATGAGTTGACTTTGCACTGGAAATTGGGCTACCGCCATTTTGTTTTTTAAACCAACTGTTCCAAAAATGGAACTCAACAGGTTTTCCCATTTCCATAGAGATATGACCCTCTCCTTAGGCCCCTGAATTCCACTGCCACAGAGGTTCACAACTGGCAAATTTGCAGCCTGGTTTTTAAACGAATAAAACCCACTGCAATAAACCAATAATAAACCAATGGAAAACAAGAATTTAAAAAAATTGCCCTGATGGTGTCTGGTGTCTAAGTTTTTTGTTTTTCTCACTGACAATAAAGGGGCTTTATTAGATTGTAAATCAGGCCACACAATTATGCAAATTGGACACTGTGGCTGAGAGCCACTTCTCCACCAGCAAATTATTATGCCATTATAAAAACTGCCAATACCGTGCTCATTACGGTGAACAGTTTGAAACCGCACTCATCAGCACCTGAATGTGAATAATGTCATTAAAGGTCTGTATAATTTAAAGGGGAAAGGAACGGCTTCTCTTATTCCGGCCGCTCACCTGCTTGAGCCCAGGTCCAGCAGGGACTGCGTCTTGGTCATCCCGGTGCCTCCAAACCCCAGTGGCGAGGAGGAGAAGGAGCTGGACATGGGGAGGGCTGCGGAGACACGGACATAACGGTGAACCTCTCACACCTGGCACTGGGCTGCTCTCTGGGGCTCCACCTCCGACATCCAACTTCTTTTTTTTTTTTTTGGTTTCAGATTTTTTTCCACGTTTTTCTCCCCAATTTGGAAGCCAATTATACCCTCTATTTATTTAGATTAACCCTCCCCCACAAACTCGCCGCCCTTCTCTACAGGGCAAGCTACTCTCCGAGGCCGGTGATGATCCGCCTCCTTCGAGACAGAACTCACCGACCCCCTTTCTGGAGACACCCTTACGTGCATCACAGCGGGTTAATGCAGACCACCCTCCCCCTCCCTCGGACAGCCAAAGGAACCCCCGTTCGTGGGCTAACGGCCAGGGCCGTTCTGGCAGAGACAGGTTTCGAACCGCGTCCCTGATAGGCAGTTCACACTCGTACAGGACCAGCCAAATACGGGTGTGTTAGACCGCTACACTATCCGCCAGCCCAACGGCTAACTTCTAACCGCTAACGTCGAACGTCAGCCCACAGGTCAACCGAGTGCCTTGGGACACAGACGTGGTCGCCAAGGCGATACTCCGCAAGGGGGACACTGCGGGAGGGTGAAGATGGCCTGTGACAGCAGAGGAACGCTCCCTCGGGGGTAATTGAGTTTGCGCAATCAATAGATCATAAGTGCCGGGAGAGAATACCAATGACCCTGTGCTGCTCGGCGCAGTCTGTGCTACGGCTGAGGAATACAGAACGGCATGGTAATGCCATTTTCAGCATGCACTTACACATTAATTCTTCATCACTCTTTCCGAACATTTTCTATATAACCCTACATCTTTATTTATTTCCTGTCTATATGTTTAATGTCTATATTAAGTACACGTTTAATCATTTGTAATGATCTACTGCTAGTGGTAAGATAAATTTCACCACTGAGGATCAATGAAGTGTATTCTATTCTTTATCTCCAGCTCTATGTTCTGTAAATGTCTCAGAACTCATCGATTGATAAAGTTGGTTCAAAACCCCAAGCAACTTTTCTGATTTGCTAAATGAAAATTCCATCAGTTTTGGACATACAATGTTTCTGCGCAACACTGAAGATATATTACCATATTAGTATGATTAATTTCTCTGTACAATATGAAGACATACTGAAGCCCTGTAGTATTAAGTCAGCTGGCAATGTTCCCTATCGCCATCAACATCTTCACAGATGCAACAGGGTGGATGATGCTACCCACAATGCAATGCAACACACCAGTGTAGTGCTCTGTTATACCCACAGTGTGACAGATGGTAGGGCAGAATGCCCACTTACTTGCACTGATGGACGCCGGGGTGGGCTGCAGCATGCCAATCGTGCCATTGGGCAGGGTCGCTGTGCTGAGGCCGGGCAGGAGGGGTAAGGGCAGCCCCGCGGGCATCATGGGGACCATCGCGCCCATGGCGGTCATCGTGCTCATGGAGCTCATGGAGTTCATGGATGTGGTCATGGGCATTGGCCCCAGGATGGGCATGGCTGGCATGATGGACAGGTTTGGCATGGAGCCCATCCCTGCGAGAGACAAGTTAGCCAGTCAAGTTGGAGCCCAAAACTCATCCATCACTGTTATTACTTTCACCAGAGTTAATTTATTTAATAAACTCCACAAGTTAAAACACTACGGGTAGAATTGTCATTCAGAGCAGTGCAGCACTGTTTAGCCTCTGGTGGTACGCGAGCAGATTATGTAAAAAATAAACAGCTGCAGACTGAGGAGAAGAAGTATTGCCTCCAGTGGCAACCAGCACCAATAATGACAAACTGGAAGAGACAGATGGAATAAGAGAAACATTACACAATAAAGACTTGCTCTGGCAATATAAGTCTCTTTCTGTTCATTGCAAATTAATGCATATCTCTACTACTGCCCCAAGACTGACACGTGCACACACACGCACACACACACACGCACACTCGCATGTATTATAGCTGTCCCTATAATCAGGTGTCAACTGTAACCTGTGATGCAGATTAATATAGTCAATAGTAAATCTTGTTCAGCTTGTCTGAAGCCTCCTCTCTTTTTATTTCTCATGTTTTCAGTCCTCTTCCTCAATTTTCTGTCCTGCCTTTCTCCCTCCCTCCTCAATTTTCTGTCCTGCCTTTCTCCCTCCCTCCCTCCCTCCCTCCCTCCCTCCATTTTGTTCTCCCCTTCCTTCTCCTTCTCCCGTCTGTGTCGTATTTATCCTTTCTATATTTATTTGTTTAGTGGCCAGGCGGTTGGTGGATATGAGTGAAAGATCCATCTGCTCGGAGAGGGTCTGTGGTGTGGCACTGAACATAAACTCAATCAGTGTGCAATAAGCCTCAGGCTGTCTGTGCAGGGCCCCAGTTTAACAGTCACATGACCAAGGGTGCCACCCACCACCTACATCTCCCCATATTTAGACATGTCACATGACCCAAAACCGATCCTGGAGCCCTGTCCTGGGCCAGCTGGAGTGTTTATTTCATAAGGACGGGCGCCACCAGCTATTAATTTCATCCCTCAAGGCCTTGTGCAACAGGAAGAGCCCAGGATTTGGATGTCTACAGTTGCACTCGTTACAATGGCTTTCTGAAATGACCCCTGCGTTGGAAAGCCCCAATTGCCTTGCCCTCTGTTCGCATTAATTGGCAGAAAATGTCAGCTTTGTGCCTCCGTTCTTTAGTTTGAATAAAAAGATTCAGTTCTCTCCCGTCAATGCTCAACTGAACTCAAGCTCTGACTGAGTTCATTCAAAATACCATGCGACTAAAATTTGTCTAATGTAATTTAGTAATGTAATAATAAACCAGTTTTTTTTCTCATTTTCTGAACAGTTGTCTTTCTGGAGACACTTTTTAGAGGTACACCGATACACTTCCTGCTCCAAATTTACTGAGAGTCGGAGGGGGTGCGGTGTGTGTGTGTGTGTATGAGGCGTGTGCATCTGTGCGTGCGTGCGTTGTTGAGCGTGTGTGGTTGTGGTTGCGTGCGTGCATATGTCCTTGAGGGTGCGTGCCAGCGTGTGCGGGCGTGGCCATACCGAAGCGGGCTGAGGACGTCACCATGGGCGACTGGGTGGGCACCGGCTGCTTCATGATGATGGGCAGCGCTGTGGGCAGGCTCTGTCCCTGCAGCTTCATCTTGATCAGCTTCATGGCGATGGAGAACTCCAGCCGGTCCATCTTCCCGTCCTTGTTCATGTCCGCCAGAGTCCTCCACAACAGACAGACACAGTCAAACTCAAACTCAAATACGCTTTATTGCCATGCCTCACCAAGGTATGGCGAACAATGTTGCCAAAGCAATCAAAAGTAAAATCAATATTCAATAATAATGACGATAATACAATTAATAAATTATAATTAAAAATAGGAGAGTTTACCGCAAGGTTCCCACACTTACCAAATTCAAGGACTCTTCAAGACCTTTCAAGGCCCCATTAACCCCTAATTCAAGGACCCATAAAACTGTACAGAAGACTATATCTGGAGTGTTACAGCAATAACGTAATATAAAGATGGCCTCAATATCCCCGAAAATTAATGCCGTCCCATGATCAGCTCTTTAAATCCCAATTCACACAAAGCCATATAGAGTATAATGAGATACTGATCCAGGATAAGTCTCTAAGGGCATTGTTTAAATACCACCGTGAACAGTTATCAAGATGAACTCCTCACAAAAAAACTCCAGCTTTCATGCCCTTGATTTGATTATTAAATGAACAGACTTTTGCCAGGATTTTCATGGAGCGTTTGAGCCCTGCAGCAAGCCCGCCTCGGGTCTGTTTACGGTCGACCAATCAGAGCCGACCTCCTGAGCAACTCAATGCCGACGTGCCTCCATTCCGCACACGGCCTCCCACGGCGCTCCATTGTGATGGAAATGGTGCGAAATCCGTCTGAAGCGACTCCAGCGCCAATGCTCCAATTTCACGGGGGACCGGAGTCTTGATTTTGTCTACGGCTAAAATTCAACATCCTGCCTTTATGCGGTGAGTTAATTGCGTGTGGGCGCTAATTAACAGCCGCGTTTCCCCCGTGGAGCTGCTGCGAGGCTGACAGAGGAAGCCGCGGTCGGAGCAGGAAGTTCCACACCACCAGGAAGGTTTGTGGGCACTAGCGTTTCTATCCATGGCCAGAGAGGCATTTCCTCCCAAAGGCATTGTCTCAAGAGAACTGCTCTATGCCCTTATTTGTACTCAAATGCAACGCATCTAGGGTTTAGTCTCGTTTAGTGCCAATACCGACACGGTGTACAGTACAGTAGAACCTCGGAGATACGAACCTCACAGTTACGGACCGCTGGCCCACCAAACAGGGTATGAGGCCGGAAGTAGCATATGCTAGTAAGCCTTATGATCACCAATGCAAAAGGGCAAGCATTATATGGAGTCACACTTTCCATTGATAAACTTGAAATACTGCAAAAATTTGAAAAAAGGGGCATGTCTTAGCACTACTGCCAAAGAACACAATGTGGAAAGGTCAACAGTGTTTGACTGAGAACAAAATCACATTGGGGAAAAGATGTCAAAGACAGCAAGTCAGTGAAAAGGAGATGTGTCGTCCGATAAGGCGGCGTAAAAAAAATATTTTTATGAAACCCTGACAGTTTGGTTCTAACTACAAATAATAGCAACACAATGGCTACAGTAATGCAAGCATACGAGTCCAATCAATGTAAAATTCTTCAAATTGGTGGATTTTTATGCAACTATCAATAACAAACATTTCATGGTTTCAAACGACGCCCATTCCCAAAGTGTTCGTATATCAGAGGTTCTATTGTATAAGACCTGATGCAAGGCCATTCAACATTTCTGGAATAAAAACAAAAGTACATAAAAGAACATTTATTTTTCTCGTTGTCTTCATACTATCTAATCACCTTTTAAGAGTCATTTCCACTTAGTCAGGGAAAAAACTAAATGCATCACTGTAAGCCAACAGACTTACCCAGACAGCCCTTTAACCAGACAGTTCTTCCTGCCACAATTCACATTCTTGATACCAACTATATTAGCAGAATTATAAAACATGTCAGCACTTCAAGGCAAACCGTTTTATTGGTTGTCTGTGAGAAAAGTCTGAATTGGCCTATATGCATGTGTGAAATGAATAGCACTTAAACTAATGAACGCAGTGCATCTGGAAGAAAGGAGAACCAGTGAAGAAGTGGTGAGGTTCCCACTGCCTGTGGGTGGCAGTGGTCCATGACATTTGACCTCACCATATTTCGGCAAGCACGGACGAGTGGAGCCCGGACTGCAGGAAGAACTTGCGTGCCTGGTCTCCTGTGGGGGACAGGGACACCACAGAGTAAGAACACAAACAATTCGCCCTTTGCAGAGCAGTGAGACTAGTCCCTCCCCATGGACCCTAGTCCCTCCCCCTGGACGCTAGTCCCTCCCCCTGGACGCTAGTCGCTAGTCCCTCCCCCTGGACGCTAGTCCCTCCCCCCGGCCCCTGGTCTCTTGAGACGGACAGGTGGGTACCCCGTTGTCTTCAGAGCGCCCGTACATGCCCTCTGGTTTGTGAACAGCAGGGGCTCCAGACTCCTTACCTGCCCACTAATCACCTAGGTGTGTCTACTGCTTTAGCAACTCGAGTCATGCAAATAAAGCACATTTGCATTTGGGTTTAAATTTGAGCGAGAGAGTGAGAAGAAAAGGGGAGATGAAAAGCACATGAGGGGGAAGACTAAAACAATGAGACTTTGATCAAACCTATTAGAAATCACTGCTACAAACACAAGCACATACTTTTTTTCCTACACTTCCCTTACTCCCTTCCACAACAGGAGAAAATAAAAATATTACATCTCAGAACAGCAGAAATGGAGAGGGTGGGTCCGATTAAAATACACGTTCCTCTTCACTCGTTCACCCCAACTCCTCTCAAATCGCTTCAACAGACGCCGTACATTACGAAGCTTTCGGATTTGCCCGAGCTGCTGGCGAGACGAATGCTCAAATTTAGAATTTCAGTTTGTCGTCGTTTACGATTTGGCAACGGGCGTCCGTGTCATCCCAATAAAGCACTTGAGCTGAATTGAAATTAACTGAAACGGGCAAACGTCTAATCTGAAGCGGAGTGCAAAGTGTTTCTGGCAGGGAATAAGAGCCCGTGGGACGGCGCGGTGCGAGGACGTCCTGAACTGACGGCTTCATTACGGTGGCCTGCTTCCAGAGCCACTGCAGGTGAGGGGGCAGTATTCTGGGTTCTGCGTACGGGCCCAGGGAGAGGAGGGGGGAACCCTGTCGGCGGCAGGTATTCCACGCGTCTGCATTTCTGCCCGTGATTAATTGGGCCTGCCAAGGCCCGGGGGCGACCGCTCTCAAAAGCCTTCGCCCGAGATGCAGCACCACTGGCTCTCATCGCCTTAAAGAAAAAAAAAGAATCAATAATTTCCCGCAGAGAAGACATTTCATGAGATGGGAGCCAGTGGTGCACTTCTGTTGAGTTTTTTTGAGCGCCCTGTCCTTCCCGTGATTCTGTATGTTGGGAATGCTCCCGTATGACGAGCGGTCGAGTCAGCTGGGCGGGAAAATGACTCCCAGGCACAACGAACAGCCCGCGATAATCACGACTAACGACTCAACGACCCCAGGGAGGGGAGCGAGCATTATGTACGCTAAATTACAGGCAGGAGAGAGATGAATCCGCTACTTAATTACACGCGTGGCACCTCCGGGATTACGGTCGTCCAGGAACGAGTCTGATCAGCTCTGCTTGGCAAAGATATCTGACACCGTATCTGCCGAATATCAGCATGCATCTGTTATATATGACCATACATCAATCGATCAATCAATCAATCTTTATTTTTGTATAGCGCCATTTACAAACAGGTTGTCACACAGCGCTTCACAATTGACATTTTCCAGAGGGAATCAAAAAACCAGAAAACCATTAGAGCAAATGTGGGGAAACTGGAAAATTATTCCCTGACCCCTTAAAAGGCGATCAAGATGAACTCCTGGAAAATAGTGGGATACAGAGGGGGGAAAAATTGTCCTTGAGGCTCTTGAGGCTTAAGAGACCACCGGAAGGGCATCTGCCTTATATCACCATATACAAGGGGTAGACAAAATACTGGAAACGTCATGAGTATTTATTAAGCAATAGGGGTCGGAAGAGTCGGGCTGACCTTCCTCTTCAGAACAGCTTTGATCCTTCTTGCAATGCTGTTACACAACTTTTGAACTGTTTCTAGTGGGACATTGGCCCATTCTTCAAGAAGATTACACCACCTGGGGGCCCTACCACCAACACGTTTGACGTTTGGGAACAGGCAATGTGGAAGGTTTCATTTGGCTTTCTCCAAACATAAACCCATACAAATGCACAAAGAAGAGAAAAGGGCAACTCAGTTTTGTTTGAGACTGTTTTGTGCACCATGTTATGCTTTATTGTGCATTTGCCTAAAATAACTAGTTTAAATGGCATTTTAAAACATCTTTGTTAAGCAGCATGTACAGTTTTGTTTGAGACTGTTCTCATGTTGCTTTAGAAACCCACATATTAAAGTGATGATTTTAAAACACACGTTACAGCAGGAACATATTGGTAACCAGTTTTGACATTAATATGAAACGCGATTTTTTTAGTCCTTTTTAATTTGGTTTCCATTATTTTGTCTATCTGCCTTACAGTAAAGCAGAACCCTTTGCCCCTGCTGGTGGCCATATGTCACCTGTATCAGTAGTGATAGATACACAATCCATCAGCTCCAAAAACAAGCAAACATTATTGGCAAACGTACTCCATTAATAGACCGGTCATGACTGTTTTTATGTTTTATGCATTTGTGCTTTAAGTCCCTGTATTGGTATCACACTAGCCGACCTAATTTTAACAGCCTTGTCACATTTTTATACTATTTATTTTGATTCATGTTATCGTCCCATTTTTTCCTCTCAACTCCAGTCTTGTTTTTTATGCTATGTTCTTTTATCTAGGAAGTGTTTCTAAACTTAAGTGCAAGAAAAGCGCTTAATAAATGAGTGCGGAGATGGTGCATACCTGACACATAGCCAAGGGCGGGGGCCAGGGTGTCAAACTGCTTATCATGTTTGTCCCTTTCCTCTGGGGTGATGGCCCAGACACTACGGCCACCTGCAGGGAGAAAGAGAAAGAGAGAGAGAGAGAGAGAGGGGGAGGAGGAAGAGACAGAGAGTCACACACACAAACAACATGCGATATACAGCAACCAAGATCATTATTAAGTTATTTGGTTTTCCTCCCTTTTTCTCTCAATTTGAAACGCCCAATCGTATTCTAAGCCGACACTCGCTGCAACCACTGCTGTCAATTTGGGAGAGCGTAGACAAGCACGTGCTCTCCTCCGAAATACGTGATGTCAGCCACAGCTTCTTTTCAGACTACAGTCTAAAAGTTAGGCTTGTGCAGACATGAGTCGGAGGAAGACACTTTGTGCGCAGCTTTATACCGGCAGATTGTGGACGCCCAATTGACCAGCAGGGGTTGCTGGTGCACGACGAGACACGGACTACATCCCTCCCTCCCTGGGCGAAGCTACCACCAATTATGCGTCGCCCTGCAGGGCTGCGGGCCACAGTCAACACTAGCATGGTCTGGGTTCAATATAAGACTTCTAGTGTGGGGCTCATCCACACACCAGAACAGTACGTTAATAGGATGACACTCCTAGCAGCCCCAACATAATTTCTAACTGATTCAATTCTACCCGAAATTGAAATGGTGAAATGACAGTCATGCTATAGGTACAATATATTAGGTATAATGCTGGTCAGAGAAAGTGTTATTTTCAGCTTTTGGTTTTCTTAAAGATATTGTCATTTAAACACACTCAAAATGCTCAATGCGTCCTTTTCATTTTAAGTCACTTCAATACACCGAGGTAACAACGCCTTCACAAAAAGTCCTAACTGAGTCATTTAAACAATACATTTACACATAGGCCTAATTACAAATAAAAACTCACAAGATTTTCACTGTTTCTTTGTTTTTCCACCTTTAAGCAGAAGTTATTTGGCATAGTCACAATAGCGACTCTGTTTTTACAGTCCCCCGACAATCGCCAGGCCTCTGGCTCACGGCTTGCTTATTTATTCACAACCTACAGGAAATACCGCCACGCTGGTAATTACATCATATCCTCCTCTGAACTAGGTTTAACCCAAACACCAGGTCTAAAACTGTACACAAACCTCAAAAGGAATAAGTACGACCCTGCCCAAACCCGTAATCGCTTAAAAATAGAACATTTCGATAGCGCCATGATTCATCACCGAGCCTCGTATATGTACGGGCAACCAAATCTAGGGTAAAGCGAATTCAAGGAGAGGATACAAATTCAAGGAGAAACTAATGGCCAGTAACACATACAGTAGCAGTCTCAAAGCACATCTTAAAAACATCTTTAAAAAAAACTCACTTGTAGGTTTATATATAAGGAGGAAAGTGAAAAGCTGACACCATATGAGGGAGGGAAAGCAGCCCTGGGGTGGTCGCAGAACCAGGACGTTTCCTCCCTTCAGTACCCGTGACACACATTCACACTGTATTCATAAAGACCTAACGCCGTCATAAAATACCGATGCACACGTCAATAACACTGCTGTGGTTAAGCAAACGCTCAATAAGGGTGCGCTTTGCTTTTCGCTTGGAAAATGCAATTCGCCTTTCCACAGCACCTTCGGCTGGAGTGACACATTTTTAGACTGACGTAAGGAGTGGTAACAACATCCACAGAACCCACAGACACTCACATTTTAAAAACAGATCAGCACAAAACCAGACACTTCAGTCATTGGTATCTAATTACAATGAACACATTATAAACAACACTAGTAGGAATTATGGCTATTAAACTAGGCTAATTATAGGTTCTTGTATATTTTTATACTGAATCCTGAATCTCTGAATAACTGCCCCAAAAAAAAAAATGTTAAGATCAACTATGAAGTTCCATCATATTACAAACTATTATATTAAATGGCACTCTGAAAAACCCACATCCGTTTATTTTTATTTTATTTGACAAGCATCTGCTGCATCTTGAAATCAATATTCGAGAATAAAAATGTATTTATATTAGATTTGGGAAATGAGTTCCAGTGAAAGGGTCTATTTGGACTTGTCAATCAACACTAAAGCACTACATATAAAGGCCCGGCGTCCACACAAACGGTTTCTCTCTTTTCCCTTTCCTTATAAATTAAACTGGCTTCTCCTCCTTGTTTAGACTCGGCAATGCTGGGTGAACAGCACATCCACACAGTATACCGGCTGGGTGAACAGCACATCCACACAGTATACCAACTGGGTGAACAGCACATCCACACAGTATACCAACTGGGTGAACAGCACATCCACACAGTATACCAACTGGGTGAACATCACATCCACACAGGATACCAACTGGGTGAACAGCATATCCAGGGATAAAAGGGGGTTCTGGATCACATACCGTCAGGCAGATGAATAGATCTAGGAAACGCTCGGCAATAATGAGAATAAACGTAACAAAGGTTCTGTGCAACACACGCTTTGGAACATCTCTCCCCAGAAATAACAGCATTTTTGTTACCGCCATTTCTCTCCAATCCACCTTCGACCACTGCTCACAGCACATGGGCAGGTTTCAAACATGAATTTAAATTGAATCTTGTGAATACCTCTCTGTTATAAGCATGGCGACAGCTATGAAATTCAGAGCAATGAACTGGCCACATTTCTGAGATGTGACCCATATTTCTCTAACAAGTAACATCATCTCAGTGAAGGCGGGTCTAAGGGCGGAGGAGACGATCCAAACCAGAAAGTCAGGAAAGTGCATGGGGAGAATGACTAAAAATACATCTTTGGCAAACCACATTTCATAGTTTACTCAACAAACGCGGTAGGTGCTGGCTGGCCAAGAAATAATGCTGCTTGGTTAACATAAACTGAGACAAAGGGATGTGGCTGAATAGTACGAGTGTAGTGACTGGGTGAACAGCACATCCACAAAGTACCGGCTGGGTGAACAGAAGGTGAGAGGAGTCAGGATATAGAAAGGCACAGTCAGGACACGACTCTGAAGCACAGGTATACTTTCCAAAACAGCTTTTGAGGAAGAAGTCTGTGTAGGGTTTCCAAACAGACGCAGTTCCTTCCTGCTCAGCAGAACCCCCCCCCCCCTATGTCTACAGACGTTATTTTCAGCCCAGTCGGCGAGTTCATTAGGAAAAAAATACATTAAAAAATTATTAATTAAGCAGAGGAATATAAATCATTCTCGAATCGCGTCACTTGGGTTTCCGATGGGCAGCGTGCCTGACTGGGGGGGCCCCCTGTGTACCGTGTCAGTGGGGAAAGGCTTGTAATTATAGGAGCCAATTGCTCCACTTTCCACAGGTTTGTTTGTCAGCTCTCAAACGTCAGAAAGCCAGCGCTTTCAATCGCCGTATTTAAACACTTAAGGCCCTGATGCACAGGCCTCCGAGAGCACGTGACAGTTTTACAATGAGCAGTCAACCCCGATGATGCCATCACAGATTAAACGCAACACTCTCCAGCGCCAGTGTAGCTACAGCCGGCCTTACTTGGCGTAATTGGAGGGGAGAGGCGTGAAGCGAGCTAAATCAAGCGGAGGAGAACGAGCTGTGGGGGCGCACTAAGCTGCGGACGCATTTATTTATGAGACAAAACACAACTATCCATCATATTGTCAGAGAGGTGCTGTTTGTCAACTTATTCAAACATCAGCTAGTTGGCGAAGACTGTCTAGTAGAAAATTGCCCATGTCCGAATCATTTAAAAATGTGTTTCACGTCCCTCAGTGTTTTCCCCCCCCAGAATAAGGCACCTTGTAAAATCAATATTGACTTGATTCCTCTCTCATTAAATAGTTTTTTAGCTGTGATTGCTTCTCCGATCAGAAAGCTGTAGCTAGCTATGCCAATCATTTGGGAGTATCATCCACGCAGTCAAGTACCGTGTGGTATGCTCCTGTAGTACCGATCTCATCGGGACCGGAGGTAAGGCGGATACGCGAAAGGTCAGATAAACCGGTAATATTTAAAATAAACATAACCCCCGACACAATTTCAAAATGTGAATGTGCCCAAATGAATGCTCGCTCGGCCACTGCTGTGTTCTGACTGAACATCACTTCTTAACATCATTTTAAAACTGCAGCACAGAAATTTCCCTCAGTCGACAGAGTATCACATATTCAGCTAGGCATAAAGTTTTTACATTTTTTTTATTATTATTTAATGTTTTGCAAATACATACATAATAAGCCATGGGGATATACACCAGAGACGGATTTGGGATTTATACATAAGGGTAGTTAACATGAAAGATCATCTTTTCAAAATATATGTATACATTGTTTTTAATACCTTCAATATTTACATTTAATATTGTTTATTTTTTCCCCTTTTTCTCTTTCCCTCCTCTTCTTCGCTTTACATTTTTTCCCAGCTGATTTAGTTATATTTATTCTCTATATCAAGACAAAATCATCATCATTTTTTTTCTTTCAAATTGGAAGCAAAACCAGCGCTTGCTAAGCAAACAGCACCAATGGAATGCTCAATAGCTTTTTCCACATATGTGGAGACAACAAGCATAGCAACAAGCATTCACAAAACATTCCAGCAGGCCACCCATATGCGCGCACAACAGAAATACACTCAGCAGAGTTCCAAATGTACTAATCTATTATACAAATGAAATCTTGAAGCAACGTGGTGAGAAATACAATATTGGAACAGATTAAGCGTGGCATTACTGAGAGACTCGGCTGAACAAGCTAGCCTACATTCTGCAATATTGTGTAGAAAATCTGTCAGGTTCCATTCAATTAAAGGGCGGAAAAACCTTAGAAAACTGGCACAGTCTTCCGTCTCACAGTCGCTGAACACTGGAGGGTGCGTTTTTTTGGACGATCTAAAATACAGTATTTTGCAGACGTCTTGAGCCAGATCCGATCTGACTGAGCACTGACTGTTTCTTCTAGAACAAACGTGCCAAACAACAGAAATACAAACTTCATTTTATTTAATAATAAGTGGGCTCATATAGCTCGAATAGTCACTGGATACCTACACTTTTACTCATATTTCCCTTACAAATTAGTTTCTTAAAATAAAAAAACATACTGAAGCAAATGGGAGCCACAATCAACACTTAATCAGGGATGTGATTTTTTTTCCTGGTTAATCAGAAAATGTTTATTTTCAGACCATAGATATCTTGTGGACATGTGTATATCATAAGCATACACATTAAGAAATGTTGCACTCTTTGACAGCTGATAGCAGGAGAGAATGTTCAGCAAATAAAGCCAAATAGCCAGAGATATTTAGCACCAGAAAATCAGCATTTCCTGAATAATCAGGAAAAATCACATCCCTGCTTAATACCTGAGAATATTAACCTCAGGCATACTTATTTCAAAGTTATTTCATAAATGTTATACAAGTGTTTTTGCAGTGTAAGAAAACCAACACCGTGGATTAAGCTGTGCGACGCTCTGACACGGTGATCAAAAATCACATCGGAAGTCTTGTCAGCAGCTTTCTGGCACCAAAGCACTCCCGAATCAGCCCACAGAATATCTCTATCCGAGCTGGGAGCTGACATTTTGGCAAGACGTATCCTTAGTTCACCCCGCCTCGTTCATTTCTCCAGCTACTCGCCCCCCGTATGCTCCGAGACACCAAGCGTTTGGAAGCGCACACTAAAACCTGTGATGTCGGACAAACGGACGGTAGAATAAAAAGGCGAGCGGAAACCATGCAGAAAAGAAACAGACCCAACTTCATTAACAGCAGGTCTGAATCCACTAATGTCCCCACAAGGACAGACCAACAGCATCTACATGCGGCTTCGCTCACCGGCAGGATAGAAAAATCTCTGTCTGACCGAACAGGTGTCAATCCGTGCGACCTAAATTTCCACCTGCTTTGGACGGAAATTATTTTGATAACGTCCTTGTTCGAGTTCTTTTGCAGCCCCCGTTTGAAAGGCACTGTTTGGCAGCTGCAAGTAAACAGCTGCAGAACGATATCAAAGTTAACGCTTCCCTCTTTTCAGTTTCACCTTTCCGCACACACAACTTGTGTCTAAAAATAATAATAAACCAGTTAATAATAATCTTGTGAACACATTTGTAGCGATTCGGTCCTCAGACGCCGACAGAATTGTTGTGCTCTTCTCAGTTGGCCGACCGCTACAGCTGTGCGGGTCTCCCTCCCCTGGCAGGGGATGAGCGTGAGCGCTGAGCCACAGCGTAGTGAAGAGAGCTAGCCATGCTGCGGCGTGCTAGGGTACCTGAGTGGCTGACTCGGCACGGACCGCAGCTGTGACCGACTCGCTTTGCTCCTCGCGGGAATGTGGGCGCGCGGACTCCGCCATCCCTACAGAGAGCGCACGGAAACGCACACGCATGCTTACGGAGGGATGCTCTTACCATTCATGGCTGCAGGTGCGGTGTGGGGGAGGGGGGGGGGGGGGGGGGGCGGGGTGGGGGGCACAGGCAGTCCCAATCTTCTGCTCAGCAGGCTAGCTCGCAGTCATCTGCAACACTGGCAAAAAAAAAGGGGGAGAAAAAAAACAACCTCCCATTAATAATGCAAGCAGGGCACAGCGTGGTTCAGTCCAGCACGGACGCGATGGGGAGGGAAAGGAAGATAGAGGGGGAGAAAGAGAGAGAGAGAGGGGAGAGAGAGAGAGAGAGAGAGAGAGAGCGAGACACACAAGGGGGGGGGAGCGACCTTCTTCTCAAAACCTCCCGAGAACGACAAATGCACAGGAGAGATATACACGCAAAAATGCCTTTCCTATACAAACCCCTGTTTGTAAGCATATCCCCTCAGCAGAGAGAGAGAGAGAGAGAAAGAGAAAGAGGGAGACATGTTAATTAGTGTGAAGTAACCCAACAGAAGTCCTTATCCTTAAGGTAATTGAAGGCTTGTAACTACATGAACGAAAAAATGAGAAAAGATGTGTGACAGAGACGCAGAGCGAGAGAGGGAAAAAAGAAAGAGAGAGAGGAGAGAGAGAGGCAGTACAGAGAATCCTCGGTCAGAACATCCAGACAGATGGTTTACTCTGTATAGCTCTATCTGGCAGTGCCCCCTCCGTCTCTATCTCTATCTCTGGCCCCCTTCCCCTCCCGGGCACTGACAGCCACTATTCAGCATCTCCACACACTGCCAGGGCATTGATTGTGCTTCTTTAGCTTCTCCAATACCACCAGGCATGCAATAGCTGTCGACGGCAGCTACTTTAGAAATAGAATCAAAGTCAATAAACTGGGAGTGATAAAGGTTGTGGATTAAACGGCGGGTAAATTCCTTCCACTGTCCTTAGGTTGTGCTGATTCCTGTTAGGGGCTACTTTCAGGCCTAGTCTGTTGAATTCCTCCAGCTGTCATTGAAAATAGGTCCACTAGGCTACCCTGTTTTTACACTTTAACAAGATTAACAGCTGGATCTGGACTGAAATCATTCTTGTTAAGTAGCCCAGTTGGCTTGCTCAAGGGTACCACAGCAAAGCTCCATTCAAAATGAGAATTTCTGGCAAAAAAAAAGAAAAGAATACACATTACATCATACTTAAAATACAATGCAATCCAATAATACAAGGGACCTTTATTGTCGCACTGGCTCCCGGCAACAGTAACAGAGAAGCTGAGAAGTCTGGGATTTCCTCCCTCTAGCTGTTTGATCCAAGCGTGTCTCTGGATTGCCTTGCTTTTTGCTGAGGGGAATCGAAAAGAAAGAAAATGCCAAACCCCTCTCCACAACCACAATCACAACATGATTTTGGCGTTTTTAACATTTTTTGTTACGGTTAACGATGCTTCCGTGGATCTAGAGCTAGCTTGCCATGTTCATTCGTATGCATTCCTGAGTTTCCGGTACACTCTAATGTCTCTCATTGTTCTAAATGGATAGTTCTGCCCAAACACGCAGGAATTTGTTTGTCCAACTCGTGCGTCATGAAAAAAAATGCAATTAGCCAGGACTCGACTACAAAAATCTCAGTTGACCATGACCCCAAGGACTAAGCAGTCAACTAGTCAACTAAGAGTCAGTCCTACTTCCTCTGAAAGGATAGCATTAAGAAACAACAACAAAAAACACACAGCAAGGAGAAATATGAACTGCCGTTTTCCTGCGCTGAGCACACACAGTACCGACGCCCCCCCCCGCTTGGAACCACCACGGCAGCATCGACAACCCCCCTCCGGCTAGAAATTACTCTCAACATTTATCATGTCGCCCACAGTGCCCTGTCTGTTCCTACTAGAAATTACATCGTGGAAACTGTGCACCTCCTACACCAGGAACAACATTCCCGAGCCAAAATGGCGGTACAGGGTGACTGGCGGCAGTTCTCTTCTGCTACACCTATCTCTCCTATGACTCCCATCTCTTCTGCTACACCTACCTCTTTTATCACTGGGAGAATATTTTGATAAATGTTGCCAGTCAGTGAAACATTTAGACAGAAAACACAGGAAGGCTCTACCTTTTCATTGGTTTCCTCGTAACAAACCCTTGTTTTTATGGAATAGGAAACAGCTTTTAATCTCCGGTTCTGCTGCAATTTTGCGATTTATAAGAGCCGTAGCATGTGTTAACTCACCATCCTTGTCATGAGTGACATTAACATCAATTGCACCAAATAAGAATGTTGTGGTACTGTAATTTTACTTATGATGTGGATGGTAACACTATGTCAGTATGATTTTATGAATGCTGATCTTGTGCTTAAGGAGCCCTTATGTAGTACCCATCATATAAAATTGTATAAAATCTCAAAATAATAATACAAAATGTTGGGTTGGATAAAACTAGTGGTGTTTCTGGTCAGGTGTCAGCGTTGTATTCCTGTAGCAGATTCTCCAACAAGAGTTCCCACGCCTACCTATGCTACAAATTCCTTGTCCTTGCCAAGTCTCATTCCCCCCAGGTTAAGACCCATTAGCAGTGTACAGCAGGCTTCATCAGGAATGTTGCAAGCCATCAATAATGCAATACAATAATGGTATTAATATCTCTGACAATAAATGTTGTACCAGGATCAGCATTTCAATCACCAATCCACACCTCAACCATTTTGAGGAGAATTTGGACTCTGATCCCAGATCATAATGTTTATACAAAGCACCAACATAAAGCTGTTCTAGATGATCATTAAAAAATGTATCAAGAAAAAATTCAAAATTGTCAACAAAAAAATATATATTTTATATTTCTAAATTTTAGGACTTGAGTTTTCAAGGCGTGTGTCAATCCCACTTTACTGTAATCACAGCTCTGCATCTCACTCATATCCAGCAATCTCTCTCATCAAAACTTCTGTCCCCAACCGCTGATCCAAGATCAGTTGGCCTCAACCATAATCCTCTCCCCCACTATTATTGGGAAAAAGATGAAACCGATCTAGGGTCAGTGCTTGAGGATCAGAATCCTCCCTCCCTTTGGTGTGCGGACAAAGATCAAACCCAGTCTTGTTCCCTCCCGCGCATGGATACAGGGGGGCATTATATCCTTCCTCGGCAGAGTTGCGCGGGACACGTCAGGCGGCCACGGGACGCCCTGGCTGAAAGCGGGCCATTGTTTTCCCCTATGTCACCCTGTCCCAAATCCATCTGGGTCACATCCTGCTACTGCTCAAACAGAACCTGCTGTCAAGAGATCTCACTGGGGCTGAAAGAAACATTCCAGCCAGTTAAATAGGTCCCATCTACTGTGTCACAAAGCAGCTTTCAGGGGGACAATTCGTTAAGGATTTAACTGGCCATTCTGATGAATCGCGCCGCGGGTGGTACGCCAAGTTTCCGCTGTGTTTACCCACAGCCCGCGGTCCCATCAGCAGGGTGAGAATTACGCTGTGACTGGGAGAGATCACTCCATATCAGATTATTTCCTCATGGTCAGGTGTTAGGAACACATGCGCATTTCACGCTACACAAGACCCACAATATGGCTGGGGGGGGACACAGTTCCTTAGCAGAGACTTTGTTTAAAGGTGAACTCGGCCGAGTTTGGCAGCAGAAGGTGGCTGCCGTAGGGGAAAGGTTGCACTGTTTCATTTGTTTTATTTATCTTCAACAGAATTTGGTGAGATTTCTTTGGACCTTGGAAATAAAAAGTCCCACCTCCCTCTCTCCCTCTACTGCGTCTGGGGGCGAGAGTACACTGCTGTTGAAATTGACTTTGTGGAGTAAGAATTGGACTTAAAAGAATTTGAGTCACTGTTCTTGCCAGGGAGTAGGATTAAGATAATATAATACATGCCATTTAGCAGATGCTTTTATCCAAAGTGACTAAGGGAGAACTTTAGTTACTGTTCTGACCTTGGACCATGAATTGGCCTTAATTCGAACTCACTGTAGTCACTGTTCTAGCCAAGGAGTATTAATTGAGCTCAATAGAAAAATTGAGTTACTGTTCAAGCCAGGGACTTTGAATTGGGCTTAAGTAGGTCTATATCCCCAATAATGAATGCTGTCCCAAGATCAGCTTTCAATCCCAACCCAAACTGCAAAATATTTGAACAGAATTTGGGATCAGAAGGGCATCATTTATACATTATTATGAAGCTTTTCATAAGATTTTGTATGAACTAAATACTAGTTAGTTACTGATCTAAGCTGGTATTATGAATTGGGTATAATAGAGAACTAGCTTCTGTATTAGCCAGGGCCCAGTGAGTCAGCATGGGAAGTCAGATCCTTGAGCCAATAAGTGTCATATGCTAAATTGCCAAATACTAACAGAAAAATTGCATCAGTGCACCAGCATCAAAAGCTACAAAACACATGTTACAATGAAGGCCATAGGTACAGTTATGTTCATTGCACCACAGTTACAGTAAATATCTTATCTGTTAACACTTTTTATTTTATTTAAGAATTTGTTTCAAATTTGTCCCCATTTTTCTCCCCAATTTGGAAGCCAATTATACCCTCTATATATTTTTATTAACCCTCCCTCCACTAACTCGCCGCACATCTCTACAGAGCAAGCGACTCTCCGAGACCGGCGATGATGCGCCTCTTTCAAGACGGAACTCACCGACCCCCTTTCTGGAGACACCCTTATGTGCCGACAGAGCCCCCTCCCCCCTCCCCCCTCCCTCAGGAGCAGACAGCCAAATTCCGCTCCCAATTGGGGCTAACAGCCAGGACCGGTCTGGCAGAGACAAGTTTCGAACCGTGTCCCTGGTAGGCAGCCACACTCGCATCGGACCAGCCAAGATACGGTGCGTTAGACCGCTACGCCATCCGCCGCCCTGTTAACATCACTTGTTAATCGGTTTCAAGCGATTAATGGAGTGATTAAACATGGTGATTAAATATAATACAGATTTGACCACTTGTTTAATGCATTTTAATATGCAGCATTTAATACAGTGAAATAAACTTGGATGTAAAGCCCTTCGGTCCTTAATGCTCTTCCTATAAACAACCCACAGCACAGTGACCGGCTACAGCGAGCTCTGGAGAAGCCCTTTGCAGAGGTCAGGCGATCAAAGGCGACACCGTCACGGTCCACGGTGAGACCGTCCGCGCTCCATTCATCATAAAACGGTCCGGCGGCGTGCCAGCAGCGCCCTGGCGGTTGGTCTCTTACGCGTGTTGACAGAACATGGCGCGTTGGTGCGTAACCAAGAGTCCACTGCCCGAGCCCCTCGTAGGTGCGAGGCCCGCTTCCTGCCGGGGAAACAACAAGCACGGCCCCGAGGGAACTGCTATGCGGCTCCGGAGGCTTCTCCAGCCCGCCTCGTGGAAAAAGGGAGAGGCGTCGCGCACGAGACCGACACACACAAGGCCCACGTTTAACCTCAGCCCCGCTGCTGCGACTACTCATCTCTGAAATGAAAAAAATCAATTGGGCACCCCCGCCGTTCCAGCTGCATACACAGAGGCTTCTCACCTCGAGGAGGAGGCTAATCAAATCCTAGGAGGTGTGCAAATCAACACCGGGGGAGAGTGCCAATCTCTTCAAAAACTTCAAAGCCGGCACTGAATTGTCCTCGTCAATCCGGACAGAGCTGAATAAAAAGCAGGGCTAACGAAGAGCCCGCCCGGGCGCTCGTACATCGAACGCCGGCAGGGAGAAGACGTCCGGGCGCGCGCCGCGAAAGTAATGCATAACAAATGAAGAGCCGTCGACAGGAGTTTGCGGAGGTTTCGCTCTCTCGACGGAAGGCCCTGACCTTCAGCTCGTAAAGCAGATGCTCTCTGGGCCCGATGCTGTCCAGGTGACAGACTGCTGGAACGCAGCGGGAATAAACAACAATTATTTTCCGCTGCTGAAGTTGTAACCATACTCTCAACACGCTCTCGAAACACGGGCCACAGTAAACGCAGCAGTCCCGGTGTTCCGTACACCTCAGGTTTCTCAGGACAGCAGATAAGCATGTGCAAAGACTTTCGTCATGTAACAGTCTCATAAGCAATTACAGTGATTATTAACTATTAAGTTCACAATATTTTAACCCCTTCGGAAAGCTCACTTGGTCCATTCTGATCCCAGGACATTTACACATCAGGAAGTGAACAACGGAAAAGTATATTTATGGTCATGGCTAGATATGGCCTATCTTTCCCTATTTTGTCCAACCCTGGCGGGTCCCCACAGTAACAACGGAAAGCATCCAACCCTCATTCCAGCTGTCTTACGTTTAGGGTTAGGGTTAAGTTTACGGTTACGGTTAGAAGCTTGTCTTTTAAACTTACCACTCTAGCAATAAATGCGCATGCTGGGCTTCTATCTAGCTATGACCTTTCATCATAGCGAACGACATCGAGCGTGTCAGAGAGATGCTCACTGTGTAAAAGAATAAAGAGGGAATACATGAATGAATAATGAGCAATTTTCAATAACCGTTTTAACAGTGGGATATGTGACTGCTTCACATTACTTTTCTATCGCTTACCGGGACAGAAATATTGTCAATAATTTCCAAGGTCCTTGATAAAATATTCAGCAATCAGCTCAGTCTTTCATTCAAGTTTTTACAGCAATTTCACCTCCATTACCAGATAGTCAGCAGACATCTTTTCAAGGACATTTTATAATATACAAAATAGGGGACTATCATTGGTATGAATCAATACTATAAAGCAAACTGTTTCATTGATATTATCATCACAGTGTCATCATTGAGTCCAAAGTGAATATGCCATTATGGAACAAGCCTGTTATTCAGTGCATCGTAACATTTTACATGCATTTTCTTTTGGCATACTGATCATTACATTTTCCTAAAAATGACTTCACATTTCCAGACAGTATTATTATTTGCAAGCTTCTGGCAGCTAATGGGACAGATAAATAAACCATATGAGCCACTCCTGAGTGGGGCTTGAAGCACGGTTCACATTTTTAATTAAAATAAAGTAGAAGATGCTCAAAGCCCCTATCCCCAAATCAACCCCTGTGCCAATCACACTGCTATTTACAATACCATGGTTGGTTGGGAGAGGTCAGAGAGATCCTACAGATCAACCGCCTACAGTGTCTCTCAAGCCTTCCTGTTTCACGTGTCACATGACAGGTTAATGATGATCAAATCCCAACTCCCATGTTACTGCGTAGCTGGTCACCACATGCATGGTCAGGAACATGGTCACTACATGTACGGTCATGCACGCACTGACATACACGGTCATCGCCTTCACGGTCACTGTGTGCCCAGTCATGCACATGGTCACTGCACGCACGGTCGTGCACACGGTCACCATCTGCACGGTCACTGTGGGCATGGTCACTCCATGGTTACTGTGTGCAGTGCATGAGTGCGGTCGTGCGCATGGTCACCGCCTGCGCACAGCCAATGTGCACACAGACCAATACCTAAAGCGCTTCTTCGGCTGCGAGAGGGAAATTACACGTGGCCTCAATCTAAGAGGTGTGAAGCTATTTTTAGTCAGTTCTGTACAGTCCTTTCCAATCTCCCCGTCCTCATGGGAGTTCAGCACAAACAAGATTTTTTGAAAAGGATATGACCTCCATTAGAAAAAAGAAGCCATGCCACATGTAGAATTGCCCTGGCTGAAGCTTTAGTTGAATGAGAGGGTACATTTAGTGTGTGTGTGTGTGTGTGTGTGTGTGTGTGTGTGTGTGTGAGAAGCGTGTGCGCACGCGTGTGTATGCGCACATGACCATGTTGAGGTAACCGGCCCTCACGCTTGGCTCAGAACGCTACATGATATTATTTCCCTGCATCAGTGGATCTGCCACAGAAAACATTAACATAACAGATTCCCATCCGACAATGCGCACTGCTGACGTGGGCATATCTGGAGTCATTTATCTGGAAAGTGAGGCGGACCAATGAGGAGCGAGGAAAGGGGCGGAGGCACCCTTCTCCTTCACCTTGCATCACCTCGATGCATCTGAGGGAGTTCATCATTAACGAGCGTACTCTATACGCCAATCCCCCTGGGATTTTGTCGGGAAAATAAATGTTCCACATCATTTGCGTTCGCTAAGTGTAATTCATCATTAGTAGAACCGCGCAACCATTGCCCTTTCAGGACTGTCGTGCGCTGTATAAAAAAAGCTGAAGACCCAAATACTGTGAAATAAATATTCTATATGACGTAGCATACAGGATTCCACATTCCATATGATTCTGCACTGCCTTCTCAGCATGGACCGAATTCTAGAAAGCAGCAGAAAAATGCCTATTATCACTGAGATTTGTTGACACGTCACTGCAGTAGCCGATGCTAATATTTGACCTCACCCTCACCCGCATCAACACTTAAGTATTTAAGACGGATATTATCCAAGATCAATCCTGCGCCGCTAATTATGGAAAATAAACCTTCCGTTTAGTGAAATTTCAAATGCATGAAGAAGTTCAAAGCAACTGCAACTATAAACGTACAAATTGTTTGTCCATCTTTAGCGCAGAAGGAATTCACACTAAGTAGCTAACATCCTGATCGACTAACAACATAAGTTAATTGGAAATTCTTTCATCGATCAAAGTCTCACCCAAACGCCACAATGCGTTTCGCCGCCGCCCTCTCTCTGGATTGTGCAATGGAGGCGGAGAGGAGAAATGTTCATTGGGATCCCTCCCCATTTCAGCTGAAACCTCACAGAATTACAACATACTCCGAAAACACAAATGGCTTAATAGACCCAGGACAGCCGTCTGGACAGTTGCCTGAACGGGCTTTGAAGGCTCACATCGAGGTATTGGCAAAACGTTTAACTCAAGTAAAAATACTGACCACTGAAATCAAGTATCCACTCAAGTATAATTCAGTAGACAGGGGCATTGTAATGTTCAGACATGAGAGCGAATAAACTCTGAAAGAGAAAGGGAGAACGGTCTGCTTCGGAGGTAGTCATACACACTTCACCTCGATACCCATACAATTGTACAGCAAGGAACTTGCACTTGAATAGTGCCGTACGTTTGTCACGATTCAGTACTGCGTTAAGCCTCGATATTAAAATTGGACTATCCTAGTCCAAATTTTTTGATCCCAACACATCACAAAGGAAACGGACTACTTGCAGACAGGAGGAGAGCTTCTTTTCACACTAAAACCACGGAGGTCTGGGGACGAACTAGATAACGCTCCACTGGTGGCCGTTTTCTCCTGCACAGAAATTACTACGCCAGGTAACAATCTAAGGGTGTGAAAAAAGTACCACAATTCTGCCGCATATGTAGGTCAGGCCATTTATCACGCTTGTGGCAGTAAGGCAAATACATGGGTGGAGACACTTATTGTATAAAGTTACTATGAGCAGATATGAACCAAAGAGCTACACTCTACTGGGGGGTGGGTACATTTTGTTGTAATAACTCTGCACTGCAACAGTGATAACATGGGTGGACACGGGGTTCACGACGACAGAAAGTCTGGACAGCAAGATGGATGACATCCAGGGGTTCACGACGACAGAAATGTTTGGCAGTGAGATGGATGACATTCCTCTCATTGTGAGGGAAGTGTCACTTCAAGTTCATTCCATTTTACAGTGCAAAGGTTTACAGTAAGTTTACGGTCATCAAACTGAAGATATTGCCAGGAATGTGCCATGGTCACACATGCGCGTTGATGACAAAATGCATTTCCTCCTTATTTTAGAACAATGACACAAAAAAGAGAAAGTCATGGAATATGAAACTTAGGGCTGGGTAAAGAAAATCGATACACCAGTACATATCAATGTTATTTTTTCCAATTCAGTATCGATCTCTACGTTATAAAACAAGAGCAGATTTCATTTTTCTTTTATTAAGAACTTGCGCCTGTAGGTTTCACCCCAGCGATCTTTTCAAATCCATTTTTGGCTCAATTGGCAATTTGTCCCTTAAACCATATCACGCACATGATCATAATCTCAATACTCAGAAGATACAATGTACAATATGTATTAATTCTTTGTGAATTTCAGTCATATAATGTACATAATATCGATATATCAATATTATGTGAAGTATCGAATCATATTTAAATCTAATCGTATCGTGACCCATAGTATCGGAATCGAATCCTATCGTCAAGTTCTTGCCAACACCAGGCCCTAATGATTGGATTGATTGGTTAGAGCCACAGTACTCGATTCAGAAATCTTAAGCCCATTGAACAAATTCCTTGATTAAATTAACAACAAAAGATATACATATTAATAATTGCTGATATGATGCTGTTTTGATTAGGAGAAGCACATTGGTGCACATTTAAATAAACACATTTCCCTCCAAAAACAACAATATCAATTATACAGGTGATACTTAAGCTTACCATTTTTTTTTTTAATTAATTAATGTTTTATTCATCGATTAACTAATTAAGTAAGTAATTCATTCATAAAATAAACTTAAACCTAAATGGTCTCTCCGTCTCATGCATATTTTGGCTCAGCTGGTTCTACCTCTGCAGCGTGACCCGCTGAACTAGTTTGTTTTGAGTCTCAAGATCAGCAGATTGGGAGACATTGTGGGATTGCTAATCGGGCAGAGCCGCGGTAGCGGGGAGCCCCCTGGCAGATTTAAATAAACCAGAGTTTTTGGCAGACAGATCGGCAGAGCCTTCGCCCAGGCGCGCCCTGTCGTCCGCGGTGCGGTGCGCCCGTGACTCCGTGCCCCGCTCTCCTCCTAGGCCGCGTCTCGGCGGAAGTCACCGGCGGTGCGGTCACTGCACGCATCACCGTTCAGGAATCTGGCCCGTCAGGGTTTCAGACAGAGGCACGAGGGAGGCCGAAAGTGCCGCGGGGCAGATAAATGAAGACAAACAGGCCCGGGGAGCACCTGTGATGTTGCGCAATCGCCGCTCGTACGTGCCGAGGTGGTGGGGTGGGCGGGTGCCGGAGAGAGGGCCGTAAACACCAAATTAACAGTGCGGGCTCTGCAAAAACGCGGGCTCTGCCTTGCCTGGCTTCCAAAAGGTCATTTTTGTGGGGAGGGAACGGCAAAACAAATTGATCCAATGTGAAAATAAATACGCTACCAGCAGAAATCGTCCTGAACGTGACGGCAAACCGTGTCCGACACGGAACGAAATGGAGTGGGGGGGAAAAAAGGTGGAACGCTAGCAGAGTTTGACAGCCCCTGGTAAAGCATGCAAGACACGCTTTACATCTATTATCAAAACAACAGATTGCCTTCCAAAGACCTTCTGTTTACAAAACAAAGACTTGACAGCGACATGTTCCAGCTAATCACAAGTTGCCCCCAGGGCATGTTAATCCCCTAAATAACCCGCTCTGGACATCCGGAGGCTTTGCCTGCGTGTCTCAATGAGACCAGCTAGCATGCGAGGCTGCCGCAATGTCTTAAGCCTGTGGACTGAAGAAACAAAACACCTGCTTTGAACCGCTTCCTTCCAGCGAGACAACGGGGAGGAGCCAGCTCACCAGCGTGAGTCAGGGCACCGAGTCAACCCTCCCAAACAAACAGGGGAGAGAGACATTCAAACAGCCAGGCTAATCGCTGGTGAACTCTGTGTTAATCTCGACGCTTCAGAACCCAGCGATGTTTGTGCACGTAATTGTTCTGCATGTACTGAATGTACTATTTGTCAGTGTCGCCTTGAAAATAATGGAAAATTACAGACAGGAAACATGCCAAAGAACTCATTTAACAACCATAATAAAGGCTCAAATGGCTGGGAGCTAAAACCCTTCAGGCAACAGGAGAGCCTGCACATAGCCTCATGGCTCCGGGCTTCAGCTCTCCTCCATGTTAAGGGAAGGCCGGTGTTTAAGATTTCTGCGTGCTCTGAAGCAGCAGCGATCAGGCCGGCAGCACACTCGTTTCTGCGATTCATAGAGGCCGAGGCCAACTTCCTGTACCCAGCGACGCTTCCAGGAGCTGTGCCAAGTCGGCTGATGGGCCACCAGCTTTCCCCACAGAGAGGGTAGGCCCCAAACTGCATTAACCACAGCTCCTGGCCACGCCCCCGCCCCCTCCTCAAATTTGGGCTACGATCGAACGCATTCGCACAATCGACACCATCAAGCTACACATAGGGGCTTTTAAACACTTTATTAGACAGCTCTTGGTTCCTTATGTAAACTGAACGTAGTGTCCAGTGTTCTGATAAGATCTGTACTTTGCGATGAGGTGGGCAGGAGGCTGTCCAAGGCCTTGGGCGTGACAATGTTAATGTCTTAAGAAAATCAAAGAAGCCTTATTAAACTTTGTAGGCTGGGCTTTTCGAATACGCACATAAACAGAACCCCTCTGAGTAAGTACAGACTGAGACCTGACTGAGCAGGGACTTTCTGCCAATCCCTCGAAAGAAAAGAGTCCTCTTTCATAGGGGCGCGCGGCCTGCAGCTCCAGAGAGAGAAGCTGTGTGTCTTGCTCATCAGAAACGCACAGGAACAGGAAATCTCTGGAACTCCACCCAGCCAATCAGAGACAGTCATAGGGACAGGAAAACACTCCCCTGACATTCTCCATGTACAGTCATTTTTGTACAGTACATGGGAAAGATTCATCCAGTTTCCTGCATACGGTGAATTATTTCCCCATAAATGGTTAAGACTTTTCCAGAAATGATTAACAAAGACCATCACTCCTACAATGTATTTATCGCCAACGTAATATTCAGCTGAAGAAAACGACCCTGTTTTTATGAAGTCATTCTTCCAGATGCCTTTATACAGAAGATGATTTGCTTTCACCAGTGAAAATACAATTTTGTTTCCACTCTCCCCGGCAATATACCTTGAGAAGACATACCGTATAAGATCATAAATCTGATATTGTTTATAAAAAATAAATAAAAAAACTCAATGCGGTCTCTTATCATCTATACTTTTTTATTAACTTGTCCCTGCTTTATATATATATATATATAGGTAATTGCCTGACCACTGTATATATAATAATAAAACAAAAGAAATACATACATACTAAGCTTTCTCTCCCTGTTTTATAGGTACGGTGTGCAGCTGTCTACAGTGATGCCTGTTGTATTGTTACTGTACTGAGCTCTTGTGCTAGCTGTGATTGTTCTTGCCATTAAATGCACTCACTGTTGCTCTGGAAAAGAGCGTCTGCTAAATGCAAAATATGTAAACTGTAAATATGTAATTGCTGCTTCAATTTATCAATTATTTCTGTAACTCCTTAAAGTTAGTATCCCTTACAGTGGTGAAAGGACTGGCATGTCCAAGCAAGCACTATCCCTGGGTTTCTACTTCACACGAAAACTCCTTAGATGGCCTGTTATGGTTACGGCTCTACACCCATAATTCAGATACTATCCAGACACAGTGTGGATACACAGGCTACCATCAGAAATGGTAAAGAAATTGTAATAAAAACCCAAAGAGGATAAAAAGCCCTTTAGAGTGGATTGACACAGCAGGGATTATGTTAATGTGGTTTAGGAGAGCAGTACAATTAAACTTTCCTTTATCACTGGGCACACGGCAGCCGGCAGTAGTCTCACACACGCAGCATAAGCTACACCTGTGCATTTTCCCAGTTACATCACCATGTTCTCTGTTCAGGTTTGTGGGCAAAAACACACTCTCACACTCTCACACTCTCACACTCTCACACTCTCACACTCTCACACTCTCACACTCTCACACTCTCACACTCACACACTCACACACAAACGTTTCCCCTGCATTCTGTTCTGGGTGAGAATATGGGAGTCACTACAACCAGGGAGCAGCACTAGCATTGCTTTATTCATCTTTCTTTATTCATTATTCATCCAATATATTATTATATTATATTATTTATTATCTTTCAGGGTCATCACCAAGCACTGTTTACCAACAGTACCACTTTCGAATTCAAGGAAAGTTATCTAGTGGCCTGACACTTTTCCCTGCACACTCCCCCAAATAGTCAG
Source organism: Aldrovandia affinis (assembly GCA_029706075.1). NCBI lineage: Eukaryota > Metazoa > Chordata > Actinopteri > Notacanthiformes > Halosauridae > Aldrovandia > Aldrovandia affinis. Next base: position 3,018,003 of record JAINUG010000027.1, on the reverse strand, counting down.
TAACTTGACGCTGCAGCTCCATAAAAAAGCCCATCCATCACCAATCCCCATTTAAACGCATTACAGCTCAGTGAAGCAATAATTTGATAACAGACTCCAGTGAGAAGAGTAGCACTTCTCGTTTAAAATGCAGGAGTTTTACATATACAGAGGTTCTTAAGTAAAAATGAGTGGAGAGGCCAACTTTGTACTGATGAGCACATACGTTCTCATCACTGCCTGGAAAATAATTTTGAAACAAATGACACGCGGTCGTACAGGTCGTTCATCTATTGGACAGAAAATGTCTGTGGGAAAATCACTTTCTGGTCGCGGACAACATGGAGCAACAGCAGCGTATTGCGATTGCGATCATCGCTTTCATAATTATGATTTGGTGTTCTAACCAAATAAGAGCAGCGGAAACATGTGAGCACATCTCGAGACGCGTGAACAACGTAGGCTTATTGCTTCACACAATTCAGAGGAGACGCGCAAGAGGGTACCAAAGTGTCAACATCCGCTTTCAACCCACAACGCACTGTATTTTGGTTTGCTTCCTATATTAGGTCCTATATTAAGTCTGCTTACGTTCACACATGTAACGAACCAAACCGCGGTTCACTTGGAACCGGACCGAGGTCCCGACTTTTCGGGAGGACCATGGTTCGATTGTTTGGTCCGCACCAGAATTTGAATGCGTGTTCTCACCTCTCCAAACGAACTGGACTAACGGAGTGAACGCAGCACAGTTCGATTAAAACGGACCAAACAGGGTAGGTGTGAAAGGGACATAAATTGGTTGCTGAGTTTAAGTCGAAAACAAAAAAGAGCATACCCTGTGGCCCTCCAGGACCAGGACTGAGAACCACTGATCCAGACATTAAAACAAATAACTGCATCTGAAGCAGCTGAATGCAAACCACTTGCACAGCAAAAATTGTACAGTGTATTCCAGTCCCAGATTCTATTAACTGTGTCCCCACCATTTAAGTCTGTACAGTGAACAGATATTAAACTGGATATAACAAAATTGTTCAGTTTCAAAAAAGGTTTGTGTCAGTACGGTCAGATCCATATTATGTGGACATTTGTTTTGAGAGGAGAGGTGTCAGACTCCAGCCCTGGAGGGCCACAACGTGTCTGTTGGTTTTTGGTGTGTATCAACACAGTGATTAATTTAAGTCATTGAAGAGTTTCCAAGGCCTATATGGGATGCTAACTGAAAGTAAAGCTCAAAAAGCTGCAGACACTACGGCCCTCCAGCGCTTGTGTTTCACAACTCTGTTTAAGAGGAACAACGTTCTTCGTCTGTGTGCATCCAGTTAAAAAAATATTTATACATTTGTTTATTTTTGCCAGTGTCGGTACTGCACTGGATGTGTATGGATCACCTTTACCTGCAAGGTCTTGTCAGGCCCTAGACCCAAGCTATGACATGTAATGGTCTACCTTCAGTCACTTTGACAGTCCCACCCTTTCAAAGTCAAACCACCCGACCTGGCCTTACTTCACGCTGGCTCTGACGAGCTGCCTGCACCAGTCTGCCTTCAGGTGTGGACTGCAAACAATCCTCTACAGACAGCTGCTAACCCAGACCCTTTATTTTATTGACGCTCCATTTTATTGCAATGTTATTTAGTATTGAGAACACTGTGGCAAATGTTTGTGCACTTTTCGTACACTTACGCAGTGACTTCAGCCATTCATACTTAATATCGATAGTCTGTTCTTCGGATGTGTGAAGGCACCCTTGTCATTTGCATTTGGTGTCGTGTGCCACAGTGGCCTTTGTAGATCGTTTAGGATCAAATGTCTACCAAAGGAATACATGTAAATACTACGCAAGTGTCTTCAAAACATTACATTGAATGGTCTTTTGTGTACGGTCAGAGAAAAGCAGAAGAGGTGACAACACAAATTAGGCTGCCAACAGTAGGAGGTGTTAAGCCACAGCAAAGGAAATTCAGCCATCACAACAGAGCCACAGTGACAGAAAATGCTAGTATTCTGAACCGGACTACATCTGGCACAAGTATTTGCACTGCAGGGCATTGGTTTGTCATGCCCTGAGATAACATCACAGTCCACGTAGCACCCTGTACTAGACAAACGATTGCATAACTCAAAATATAGTCACCTAAACTTGAGTGTGACGGTATACACTTTTCGACACAGTTCTGCACCTAATAAGCGCGTAAACGCAATTACTTAAGGGTATGCTGATAACATATAGCAGGGACTATTCCTGCTGATCGCCCGAAGTTCTCGAAGATCGCATCTCCTCGCGTTATCAGGGTTTATTGTTTGTAAGTTGCCGGCTGGTGGACCCTCTTCCACAGCATATCGAACAGTGTGAGAAGTCACTCTGACAGAGGTGTGGAGAATACGGTGAAGGTCAGTCAGCAAGCGTCTCAGGCGGCCTGCCTTAGCTTGTTCGCGACATGCGGGCAATGTGAACGCGAAGAGTACGCATCTGTAACCCAATACTGTACTTCGTTCAACAACGCAGTCTAATATGGGCTAATATTCGTGGCGAGCACTTTATGTATCTAGAGTCCAAACGTCTTGCAATACTTACCGTGCATTGAAGGAAACCTGTTCGGGGTGCAGTTCCTCGGGCAGCTATTTATTGTTGTATCATACACCATCTCTGATCCAAATGCAGCGTGTCTTTGCTTTTAATATCCTCGCAATGGAACAGATGCGTAACACATATTACCGAGAAACTCCCAACGGATCACAAGCTGTCCCTACCACCGACAACGACACGCACTTTGAATTGACATAAGGACGAAACAAATGGCTCAAATTATTTTTCAAAATAACAACAAAATCAAATGCAAATCAGCAGACAGTCGAAATGTGCGTGTAAAAAAAACGTTTTTACGAAACAAAAGCGACAGACGAAAGTGGTGTTGCACTTTCTTGCATATTATTTCCTTCTTCGGTCTGTGGCGAGGAAATGTATCGGGGAAACGTCTCCTGTGGACACCAATGCTAATGGGAAATCAGGCTGTTCTCCTAAGTTGGTCGTGTAAAATGTTGTTTTTCGTTGACAAAGGCTGCACAACACGTTGCTAGTTGTCTAGCTACAACTCACTTTATTTCAGCTATCAGCCACGCTACATAAACCAAGACCATAACATGCTCCTAATCGTGGGTTGTGGAAACGTTCTTCAGTTCTAAAGTATCAAATTCTCAAGGAAAGCATACGATACCAGCTAACAATAATGGGTAATAATAGGATATCTTCTGCTAGTTACAAAAATCGAATAAAATGAAATTAAAAAACGTGTCGTTTCAGGAAACTTCGGAATAAACTAGGCTGAAAACGCCGAACATGAATACTGTAGCGTTCTCTGGTGTGTCGCAAGCTGACCTAGCTATGTAGCTAGCTGCTACAACTTTGCAACCTGCTGAACGAGTTTGGTCATAGCGACACATTTTTTAGGAACTCCTAATTAAACAGATGTTAAAAAGCCACCGATTGGGACCGTGCCCCCCATATTCTAAAAAGTAACGTATGAATAATTTAGAACATTTACATTTACACCCCCTTTGTGCAAACGTCTAAACCCCTTTGTGCAGTGTTACATTGCATTAACAAACGCGTTTCTGTGTTCACATCGTTGTCACGCAGTAAAATCGAGTTGCATCCAATGTGGCTGGTCAATTTCTACATTTGATAGGGATGAAAGTAGCTACCTACGTGATAATAAGTCATTCACTTACTTATCGCCGTGCTAGACAAAACAACTGGTCTTGGATTTCCTCTTTAATCTTTGCTCCGGGCGACGAACATATTCCCCGTCAGGAAAATCCCTCTCCATATAATGGAGAACGTATAACCTCGTCCTCGTATTTACAAAAGAAATATGCGTGGCTTCGTATTGTACCTGTTGCTGGCAGTAGTGTGGTGTCACACCAACAACATGGCTGACAGTCAGCGCGGCGCTTCATTACCATTCAACCGCAGGATGGGAGGAGAGTTCGCGGCTGTGGAACGTCGCACTCACACTGCCCTCTGTTGTTCAGGTACGAATCACACCCACTGGCCCACCCCTCTCCCGTGTCAGGAGACAGGGCACCGCCTACAGGAAGCGAGCGCCGAGGTGCACAAATAGTTTTTGTAACGTGTACGTGTCACACTGTAAAAAGTTAATGAAAATAAATCGATTGAAGTTCACCTCTCTTCTCTTTCCATGCTGATAAGAGGTCAGCCACTTTATAGTGATCATCACATTTGTGGGTGTACAAAATGTCCTACAGACCTATAGGGTGTGGTCAATAGCTGTAGCTTGCCATGGTGCAAATTACCAGGCTGCCATCTCAAAAAAATCTGTGCAATGCCAATTAACTTTTCTTGACCTAATGAAATAGTGAGGCATTACATAATCACTAATGTGAAGTCTATGTAAAATCACATTGAATATTTGTGTAAGTACTGTACCTTGCCTCAAGGGCCTGCTCCACCTGCTCCACCTCCATCCCTCCCTGATAAAGGGATCACATTGGTGAGGGGTAAGCAATCACCTTCTTGATGACATGTGGAAAAGGACAAGTGGCCAGAGAATGTGTAATATGAGTAGGAGGACCTTCCATATTTGGGGGAGAGGGAGGTCATAAAAAAGCTAAGCATTTCTGAATTCATTTGCACTCATAGTTTCCCTTATCTTTGTCTACATAAATAAAAGTTCTGCGCATAGGACTTTCAGATCCCTCTAAGCTATACTGCTGTTGGAAGGGTCTCAGAAGGGTATTCTCAATTAGGTATCCGTCCTCTTACAGCTTTTGGATTTCACATATGGCCGCCTAACATACTTGTAAAGTAAGTGGCCTTATATTACACGATGATAATATCTATTTGTTTATTAGACGCCCTTATCTGAGGAAATGTATATATTGGATATTTCCAGTAACAATTCAGATTGAGAAACCTGCTGAAACCAGCTGTTTATGTTAAGAGTTACTGTAGAGATACATTTCCATAATACAGTCATCTTAAATTTGATTGGTATCATTGTGCTTAATGATGTTCTGTTTAGTGCACTTGCCCCTGTGTGAAGGTGGTAGAGTGTGGGTTGACCCATTTGCTGGTCGCCTGTATATGACCTACCATCCAGAAAAGACAATAACAGTCTCAGCATCTGCATCAGCATCAGCATCTGTTATACCGCAGTCATGTTAGGGCTCAATTGCGGGCCTGATAAATGAAAAAAGTGGTTATACCAACAAACTCTGTGCAAGACCTCATTCCACCTCCAGTCCAAGCCTAGCAAGCCCTCCACAAGCTGAGAAAGGTGTATAATAATTCACTAATGCATTCAGTGTTCCCATCCAGGGTCAACAGGAATATTACTAAGATGAAAAAATGATTTAGAAAACCAAATGGATTAGAACCAAGTACCATTATAGCACATCTCAGTGACCACTCAGTTACTAATGCCATGTAGAGTGAGATCTGCATAGCAAAGACCAAACAAAATCCATAAAGAATAAAGCTTAATAGGAACAGCCATGTTTATATTTACCCTTTGTTTAAATTGATATTTGATCATGTTTGACATGTTTTCACTACTTTGAAACACATGTAAGATAACCTCAGTGTCTTTTAAAAATATTCTGTGCTTCTGAGGGCTTACTGAACTGACTTCCTGTTTGTTGTGTGTATCTGTGCCTGGCCTCATTATGCCAAAGAGAAAGAAGCAAGCATATTTAGGTGTCAGGCCTAATGGCAACCTTTGGGCAAAGTACTTGGTCTAAGACTGGTTTCTCAACCAGTTTGTGGAATAACCTGTAAAGGGCCATCACCTCCATAACAGATGACTATAATGATAACTGGACCATAAATAGTAAGCCTTGCATCTACACCAAGAATGTTTATTGTTAATTCACACACATCAATCTACACTCACGCGACCCCGTGATGGATATCTGACAATAACTCAATTATTATCTGTTGCCCCTCGTTCGCTTCTTGATTGAGAACGACGGTTAGAAAAGTATTAACGCCGAAAATGTGCTACACCTCTACCTAGCCCAAATGAGAAAATATAAGGAGAGTGTGTGTCTATGAACTTTTGTAATATATTATATATATAATACATATTCTACAAAAATATTTGTATCGTTGCTGAAACGTTTTAAAAATCTCTCTGAGAGTGATTGCAACTACATTTGTCCTTATCGGTCTAGCTCAATTTTATAGTTATTGTTGCTGTGTAAATGCTAACATTCAGAAGAATTAGAACAATTTATTTTTTTGTATCGTTATAGACATTTTTATGCATCTGTTCTGGTGGGAATGTCCCTTAACATTCTAAAGATACGTGTTCTAGTTTCTCCGTTTCAGATGGTGGTGACGACCTCAATTCTGCCAGACGTACATTCCCATAACTGACCAAGAGGTGGCGTGTTATCACACAGATGTGAGTAGGAACGGGAGAGACCCTCAACCTCCCTGCAGGTTACCTATAGGTGAACACGTTTGCCAACTAGGAAGCGTCCTATAAAAGCCGTCTTGCTGATGAGCTGACATAATTTGGCAGGGAAATGTGTGCAAAGTGAATATATTAGCACGGGAACAATTTGAATGTTCTCCAATACATTCATGAAAAAACAATGGAGTCTCAAAACCTGATCAGTCTTTATATCATGCTAGCACTGGGAAGCTTGATTCTAGTTGAGGACTTTCTTATCATGGACAATTCCATTGTAAAATACTGCCTACAACTTTCTTATTGACATGTCCCACACAATCTGTGCCACCAGATCAAATAACATGTTCTCGAAGCTGAGGGTAAGAGTTGTTATTCCTGGTTTGGTCTGGGTGTACCCTGGTAATTGATTATGGAACAGAGCTCAATGAAGAAACAGATAATTGCCTGGCAGAGGCACAGGGAAACCAGCATGAGAAATAACATCCAGTCTGCTGAGGTGTGCTGAACTCAAACTGCGGGTCCAGATATGGAACTGTTGTCCTGGCCTGTCAAGAATAAAATATATCAGAGCTAATGTCTGTAGCACAGCTCAAAAGGGCACGTGAGGCCACTTCAGAAGGTCGAAGGAGCACATACAGTAGCCATTGTTACCCTGGTTCACAACCAGCGTGTACAATAATCCACAGCAGCTCTGTTGCTGCCACCTACTTGCCAGAGAGCTGTATGACAGTAAATATTCATGTTTTGAGTTAATGAGCAATGTTGTATTCCAACCCTGTTTTAAGATGCATTTATTAAGCAATAATTATTCAAATGCTCAGAACATTAAAACATGATTATAACAAGTAGAACATTGGTAAAAGTGAAGATTCTTTGACAAAATGTGCTCCCTTAAAGCTGACCTCATAAGTAGTTCTGGTTTGCTGCAATGCTGAGTTAGCGTATGGGACTAGCGGTTGTTGTTTTTACCGCTGGAAAGGAACAGAAAATGAACACAGGCCTGGCTTTCCATATACATTTTTTAGGTGTTCTGAGAACTAGAGATTTATTTGTAACTAAAAATGTGTACTCATTCATCATAAGAATGCCAATGCCTGAAGTGAATTCTGTAAAGAAAAGCAAAACGCTTGTGCATTATTCAGTAGTGTAGCTTTTCTGTCACCTGTAGGTCCTGATGACAGCTGTATGCCAAAATATTGGTTTTAACAAAGTGATTTGTGTCTCTCATTCTACTCCAAGTGTAGCTGAAACGTTTATCCTCACTGTGGTTGCTGCCCATTCTACACACCTTGGCAGTTTAGTGAAGTGGCAACAGAGCTCCCTGTGTTTACTCCTATAAAATACCAGCAGGTTTCTTATCCTAGTTTAGAAATGTAAACAAAATAGGTTCTAATCTTTAACATCTCATTTGTCACCGACTTGTCTGTACCACACCCTCACTGTGGAAAAGAGCTAGGTCAGATATTGGGTCATGGGATTTTTGAATAACAGTTTTGATGAGGTTGCCTTTTCACTGATGATGAATCAAGATGAAAGTTGAAATGTGAAAGAAATGTGCAGTGCCTTATATGATTATCAGCATCAGTATCAGTATCAGTATCTTATACAGCACCAAGAGTTTGTTAGTTATGGAAAAAGAAACCTTCCCATTTGATATGAAATTCAAGTTTCAAGATATGCTACATCCAAATGGAAATGTAATTTAAAATGAATTGTCATATGAGAAACAAGCAGTATTTAGTCAATCATTTAATGGTTTTCTTACATGGTATGTACATGAGTGATTGCAAAAAATAAAAATAAAAGCTAATTATTTCATTTGCACAATATACATTATATTTTGGGGTGTGAAACATAAGGGTGTCAAACATAAGGGTGTCAAACACTGCTGTCCTTGGCCAGGGCTCTTCGATCCGGAACCCCAAAGTCTACGTATTTTCAGATTTTGAGTCCACCTAAGTGCTTCACTTCCATAAAACAGGATTTTCGCACAAGCCAAAAACAGGAAAAGGAGAAAATGATTTATTTCACTCTTGTTCTCATAATAACATTGGATTAAACCAATCCAACACACCTTTGCAAATCTGAGAGCCAGTGATCTTAAACATCTTGGCTGAACTGCAGCCTTCTGAGACCGGGGGTTATACCACAGGGTTTGGTGCCAAACCGGACCTAAGCAGCTCCATTTGCTTCCATGGCTAGTTCACTTCCAGTTTGGCACCAATGGAGATGTCACAGTCCTAGTCTTAACCCCGTTTTATTAACCCTGTCTGAAACCAGCATAGGTGACTCCATCCTCTGACGTTAAGCACACGCTTTGTCCATTACCCCTCCCTGCCTCTGTGGGGCGCCTCACTTGCTCGTCCCCTTCTGCACCTCCTGCCAGAGGCTCTCCTCCAGGGCGGAGGTGTCGTACTCCTTCAGCATGTCGTACTCCACCCAGGGCTTCGCCCATTTCTGGGCCTCCTCCATCTGCTCCGCGGACAGGCACAGGTCGGAGCGGATGCCCAGGACCTTGTACTTGGGACGCTCCCAGCGCTTGGACCACGGCTTGGGTTTCATCTTCACCTTCAGCTGACGGAGGAAAAGGGCATGCAATGGCGTTGGTAAAACCAAGGGAACATTCAGAGTGCAAGCGCATGGGCACAAGCCTGCCCTTCAGGCCATTTGAGTGTGCTACAGTGATCGCTGACAGACCGATACAGAAGGATGTTTTAAGACGAGACCAGGTCCATTCAACCCATCCACTGCATTGAGAGTATCTTGTAGTGATGTGAACGTTTAAAAAAATCTCTTTACATTTAACTGGGGAAATTTCTAAGGTATACATGTTCACATCCCTAGTGTCTAGCACTGTGTCAAGTCTGGTCTTGAACACGCCAAGGGTGTCTGCTTCTATTACATGCCCAGGCAAGCTATTCCATTAATTTACAACTCTACAAATCTACGTGGAAAAAATACTGCAACACTGTCCAACAATGTCTACTTATTGTACTTTTTTATTATGATTTATTCAGAAGATGTTCTTATCCATATCATCTCAGGTTTTAGCATAAATGGTGCGCTGTGAGTTAAATAATGTAAAAGCTCAAGTTGACTAACTCTAATGTGCATATAACAGATGGGCATGATTTAAGTCATTTTCTGCACGCACATAATAAACAGAATTTTGGCAGCATAAGTACAAATATGAAAATATGGAGATGCATATGACTTTTATGCAGCTCTCTGAAACAGGGTTATGCACGTAACCATATTAAGTATGTAAATGTATTATCACAGCATGCAACCACGCAGATCTACTGCGCTAGCAAACGGGATAGCTGCATTCCACATGATAAATATGTATACGACGTTGAACGTGCAGTTATTATAAGGGAGTGGAAGTGTTAAAAAATGGTACTCACTTTGTTGATGGGCACATCCCCGCTCACGGGCGGGAGAACAGGCTTCATGTTGAAGTCCACTGTGCTATACTCAGGCAGTGCATCGCGGAGATACATTAGATTGTCGTCTAGCCTCTTTTCCAGCTTCAGAAGTTCCACCTGCTGCACCCGTGGGTTGTAGAGCTCGTAGCAAATCTCCACGCCTGGGAGGTACACCCAGGAGAATCAGACACAGGGCTACATATGCAACCAACCTCCGTGGAATTTCACAAAACAGAGCTCAAAGATAACCCGAAAGAGCTCGAAATAAGATGCTCGAAAGTAAAAGGTAAAATCAGACATGATCTGCTCCTACCCTAAATGTACATTCTCAGAAACTACGTAACATACCCTCAACCTGACAACGCACAAACAGCAAGGTTTATGAATGCTCAGGTCATATTAACTGTGGCGAAAAAGGTATACTATGCGTGATTGATTACGTTACCTTGTCCATCAATAATGTTTCTCAGGACGAAAGTAGCTCCGAGGCCCTTTCCAGATCTCCTGATACATATACCTACGAAGCGGTTGGTTTTTTCAGTGGCATGTGAGTCCGACATGGTAACGGATAGAATACTTCCTGTAAAAATAAATGACGTTATGCTTATTAGTAGTAAACACACATGACTCAACATTTTGCGAGACCTTATTTTACCTAAAAGTGTGTAGTTTGAAGCGATGCTGTACAAAACCGCACCCTGTCAACTGAAAAAAAATGCGGATTCTCACCAACATAAAATTCAGGAATGTTTAGGATGTTCCGCCTCTGAATCATATCTATCCTTTCAATTGCAAACTTCAGCGGATTTGTTCTCTGCCGAGGGGGAATGAATTCGGGGCTCACGAATCTGAGAGGAACAAGGGGAAAGAAGGCTGACTTTAACAAAATAATTGTTCGTTTTTTTTAAAGAGTACTGCAACACCTACACTTACAGTACACTTACAGAATCACTGCATAGATGTTTACATTACTACTGCACTTTTGTTGTATGTTTATACTTCCAACTGTACTACACTTCTGCCATTGTGAGCCTCTGCAATTCGGAAATGTGCAATATCTGGAAGTGAAATATCTCATATCTCATCAAAATAATGTAACTTTTAACTTTTTAACAGCAAATGTTCACATTTCATTTTATTTATTTATTTTATGTTAATTTTATATTTAGAATCTTAATTTGTTTCTGCTGTTCTGTTGTTTTGTCTTTGTTATTGTAAATGTACCGTCAGGATTGTCACTCAATTTCGTTGTACTCTGTGCAATGATAATAAAAGAAAATCTAATCTAATCTTTATACTAGTGTTAGACGGGAATGAGAACTGAACTAACACTAATCAATGAAGAAACACAGAAGCATAAACAAGAGCTAATATTACCTGCGCACTGGTACGTCGCCTTTAGTTTTGTCAATAATGACAGGTTTCGTAGGAGGCGTGAATTTTGGTGGCTGATCACTATCCCCTTCTGATGCAAGTCGCAGCAAAGATGTGGAGAAGGAACCTGAGAAAACATTATAAAGGTGATCCATGTAAACCTGAGCCAATCTAGTTAGCAAGCTAGCAAAGAATCACACATGTGTTCAGTCATTTGGCAGTAACATTGTAAGCCAACTCGCAAATTGGCGAACGGCATAGCACGTTTAAACGGACAAATGACTGTAACGTTACTGACAGGAAAAAACAAAACAACTTACGATCATATTGTTTCCTTAATGCTCTCAAGGAGCAAATCGCCGTGGTTGCGCTCCTTGCAGGGGCAGCCATGTTTCAGACTGACCTTCTAGATCTATGGAGGCTTTGGTAGGACAAACAGCGCTTAGATATTTTGTAACGACAAAGTACTTTTCTACAAGACAATGAGCACGTTTTAGTATCAATTCAAATCTGACTATAGCCTACTACGCAAATGACATTTACATTTTAGTGGCTCATTTTACATACGTATTATTATTACGTTTGATTGAACAGAATATTTCCATATGCTCAGTAGAATACCTACAATACATTCATGTCTGTAATACAATTATTTGATGTTTATCAATGCCAATATGAAATGTTCAACAAATGAAACTTAGTCTGCGTTTGGATCTTTTTCAGCAAAGTTGTTTAACCTCCTTGGTGTCACGAATGATAGACTATGTTTGACTACATGTTCGAAGTGCCATTCATGGTTATCTCAGTTTTTAAAAATGAGTTGATGGGAAAACTCCAAATGTCAATTCGAAAAATTCTAAATTCAACCACCAGATGACCAGAAAGTTTATTTTTCACATTTGTGTTCAAATAGGAATTTTCTTACTTAATTTTACCCTAAATGTAAACTGCGACTATATATCTGTTCGGTTTAATCTCTTCACAAGGGGAATAAATCGACGTGGCTCTGCAGTTCTGCACGTAATCCTCTAGGTGTCACTATTATACTTTACCTTTGTTTTGTAACGGACTGTACTCAGTGTATGATAAACTAAACACTAAACCCTATCTAAACACTATATATATATAGTTATCACTGTAATTATGTAATGTAGGATCTTTCTCAGTAACTTCAGTAATTTCTTCTCAGTAATTTACCCTCAATTTAAATGAGAGGGAGTGTGGGATGAAATGATAGGTTGAAGAAAGAGCAGAACAGTAAACGCAGTGGTGAGGAGGAACAGGACGTTGAAGTGTATATGACTACCAACACTGAAACAATGATTGGACCTGGCTGACTGAACAATAAAAGAAGAAGAACAATAACAAAATCACGTAGCAGAATTTTTAACTTGTTTATTGGGATTTTTAGTGTAGAAGAGTGATACACTTTTTAAACATTCCCTTCTGTTTAATGTATTTATTACTGATATAAATACAGTAATAAATAAAAAGGTTAGAAATGTTTTTAAAAAATAGTCTATTTTAAAAAATACTGCAGACTATGCTGCTTTTCCACACTCAATTCTGCATTTATTTGGAAGAATGATGTAACAAAAACAAGCCAAAAATAAATTAGAGACATGATGGAATGAAAATGGATAAGAATGTAAGATAGTTCGAATGATGCCCAGGTTTTACTTGAAGGGAATGTTGAAAAATCAAACCTAACACCTTTACAACAGTAAACCTTTAATTGTGACAGAAGTTTATCTTGCTTAAATCTTTAATTTTGACATAAGCTTATTTTGTTTGGGCGGGGGGACTAACTGTCCCTATGTTGTATGCAGTAGTGCATCCCTTTTAGAGCTATTTTAATTCCTTTTGGTTGAGAAATGCTAAATGTATTTTCTGGAATTTGTAAATATCTTGTTAAAAAACATGTAATACCACCCAGTATGAACATATGGTAAAGGTAGAGTTAGAGATTATTTGTTTAGGAAATCCTCAATATTTTTCACATATATTTTTACCAAATATGGCACAACACTGTTTACAGTCACAGCAGACATTGTTATTTAAGCAAAATAATCAGGGAAAAAGCTATTTTAATCTTTTGGAAATATGTTCAGTAAATATCTAAATGAAAAAAAGGGTAATATCTAAGTCATGTATCATGCCCTGGACAAGGGTGTCTGCTAAGCAAACACTACTACTACTACTAATAACAATTTCTTCCTGTAATGTTACATTACAATGTTAACATAGTTGCCCTGCTCTAACTCTGGATTCCCACTAGCAAACATTAGCATCTCCTTCACATAAGCATAAGTATTCACATAAGCAACTGAGTGTGATGGTCTCATTAGCAGAATTTGCTTCTAACACGCTTTTAAACAGGCATCTTAATGTATGTTGGTTTCTCACTCTCGACCACAAGACGCAAAAAATACTATGTGGATTTTTCCTGGTCAGGGTACCACTCTCTGCCCTAGTTAACAGAAATGCCGCCTTAAAAAGAACACATAATAATTATATAATAATAAACCATTATGTGTCCATAATTCATTTAAATATAATGATCAGCGAGTAGCGACAGTGTGTATGGCTGTGTGTATTTAGTCTTTCTCCACTCCTAATATAAGAAGTGGCTGGTTCTGAGTGATCGTTTACATCAATGTCTATCATTAACAATGCAAGGTAGTATGATTTACAGTAAACCTCCAGTTATGAGGAAGGTGTCAATAGCTGTAACATTCGTTACAGTCGAAACAAACATTCTGAATCAAAAGTGTGATCAAAAACCACGAACGGCTAATTTTCATATGCACATGAACCCTCTAATCACCCTGTGTTTAGCCTGCTGCCATTTCCATTTGAAACCCTAGGCAATTTGATAAATGTATTCAGTTTTTCATTAAAAGTCATTTAAACCCTTTTCAGTCTACATTTCTTACGTTATGCCATAAATGTCATAATGTTGTTCCGTTGTTTCAAAAGCACACCATAAAACTGTATCCTACTGTATGGTATTACATTTTACTCATATTAAATATGATTTTTTTATTTTGATTTGGTTTGCTGGTCAAAGGACAGTCCAAAACGTTTCTGCTAAAACACGAGTATGGGTCAAAACGACTACCATGACAAATTATTCAATTACTCTGTACAAGCCTTTTTTTAACAACAAAGTAAAATGATGTATACATTTATACATCTGAATTAAGTCTAATTCAATTACCTTCCATAGCATGTATGATGGCATATCATTGGTGTCCAGCAATGTACAATAAAGTGGCCATGGTCATTATAAAACAAGCTATTCAGCTTCCATTTCATTTTGACACAAAATTACCTATGAAATGCTTCATAAGATGGCAATAAGAACTTTTTGGAATGTACAGTAAAACAGGTCTAATAAATGAAGGAATTAACAAATGAATAAATATGTTTTCATCTTGTCTCATCTGCCATCAATGCTAAAAGCTGCGTTCTTGTTATAATAATAATAATAATAATAATAAGCCACATCATAATCATAATAATTATAATTAGTAGTAGTAGCAGTAATATTAATCTGGCGGACGCTACTAGGGATGTATGTGCCCACGAGCTGCACAACACCAATCAGTTTCATTTTGTTTGTAGTTGCAATTAAAAAACATAATTTAGTCATATTTACTCAGGGGTTCAGCAAAACTTTACTTTGTATAAAATTGTTTTGGAAATTGCTGTAATCCGTATCACAGGTGATTCAGACGGAATTCTCCATTGGGAAAAAGGAAAGACTATTGGGAATTTCCAGCGCGTTAGGACCATGCGGAAACCCACCCTCCAGGTAGGCAACAGTTTGTGAGTTTCATTCCGCCGTTCAAAATTGCTGGCTGGCTGTTGTTTCTTCTCTTCTTCAGTACGATGAGTTGACTCAATCCTTGAACGATGGGACGGGGCATCTACATTCAGCGACGCAGATCCTAATTTAAAAAAATAAAGCTCAGACCTCAACATTTTTAGGACCCGTTACAGATTCAAGGATGTTCTTCCCAGACGTGACTCTCTCTGCCATAAATTACGCGCTTGTGTTGGGAATAACGTGCTTGACCATCTTCAGCAACTTCACCAAAAGTTCTTCGGAGTTCTCAGGTCAGAAAGCGTGCTTGCTCTATGCACTATATGCTATGATCTTGAGTATGTGGATGCGGCTGTTCTCTTTATTAATGAAAAGATACCGTGTTTATTCTACCATGAATCCATAAGCCTAATTCTTTTTAAAAATTCTCACGCGGAACAGAGCGATCGTGATTCTTTTTTTTGTAAATGCTCAGTGCAAGGTAAACGTCCATCAGGAATGGGGTGGTTATGCTAAGAGGCGATGGAAGTCGTGCAGTGCAGGACTGAACGAAAAGTTCAAACTACTAAATTCAGCTCCGTCTTTGTTCAGTTTTGAAACATTGTGTACAGTAGGAAGTGATGAAACGCAATTACTTGTGAAAATATGTAATTTGGCATGTTGCGATCTGCACGGTATATGATGTTTTACACATAATCGAGTTCCTTTGAAACTACCTAAATGGTATGCGGGCATGCACAGTTATTGGAGGTGTGCTTCATTTGTAAATGCTAGGATATTAATTCGATGATTGTATCGCAAGGATCTAAACTGCGCAACATGCTTCTCATGTGCTCCAAGTTCCGTGTTTTAAGGCTTTCCTGACAGGATTTCCTTTGCTGCACACTTATCTGTTGTGTTATTTGGTCGCGGGAGGCTGTGTATGATTCTAGATGAAATACAGATAAGATTGACCTTTTTTTCAACTTTTTTTTTCATTCATAGAGAAGCAGGTTTGTATATGTGGGAAGAGCAATTACATTTACGGACTTATATAATCATGACTCCAGATGTGGATACACATGTTCCTTTACATTATACACTTCATGATTTGTGCTACGAATTGCAGTTGTTTATTTCCTTCAGGAAAAAAACTAAATTATTCCACACCATTCTTTGTACTAACTATTTATATTAATGCAATTTAAGCTTGGGTCCTGTTGTAAAAAAAAATACTATCTATCCCCTCAGTCTTGTTCAATGTCTTTATTCCATCACCAATATAACTCTCAGAGTGGGAAAACCAAGACAGTCATGGTTGTAAAAGGTGTGATCGGTAGGACTGAGTTGCTAGCATACTTGTGAAGTGACTTTTAATGAGGTTGTAATGATTTTGAATTAGCAGACAAATGAGATCCATGATGGCGGTGTTAATTAACAGTTGTGTTAATTAGCAGTTGTGTTAATTAACGCGGGTGTCAACAAAGTTGCTGATGTTTCCTGAATCAGTTAGCCTAGGTCCATTTACGTTGTAGAATTTATAACAAGGCATCCTTCTGTGTGAGATTTTGCTTTATTAATTTTATTATAACTTTTTTGCTGCTTGCTCTTGCTTTGACTTTGTGGTTGAGCGGAAGGACCTAGAGAGGACAGGCATTTTAGTGATTTTCTTTTTTGTTTTGAACGTTTTTGTGATTTGCCATATAAACTTTGACTTAGATACAGTGGTTCTCAATTTTGGGCAGGCTGTTGTACTTTTTTGGTGATCCGACCCTTGCCTTCTTTAATTATGACTCAAGGTGCTGTTAAACCACACTGATCTGAATTTGTCATTGCTTGACAATTAACCACAGTACCATTCTCCCTATGGAAGAGATACTGTTGAATATTCTGCAGTATGGTGCATGGAGGTGCTTGGTGGTAATGCAGTGTAGGGGTTGAGGAATTTGATTTGTAACCAGACGGTTGCAGCACGGGTGTCACTTGGGTATGGCAAGGTCTATTTTTAAAAGCTGCCTAAATAAACCAGTAAATGTTGTGTTTTACAATTTTTATGTTGATAAAACAAAAATGTTAGTCAAGCATCACGGTATGAATGTAATATTTATTTATTGATACTATTACTGGCCAAGCACTGAGCTCAAACTGTTTTACCGTTTACCGTTTCACGTTTTTTTAGATAATGGTATATCAGCTGTGAGACACCACCGTATATTGCTGTCTGCTGAGAAAATGGCCATGTATAAACTTTAGAAAATTGATGAACCGTGAAGAAACGAGTCAGTCTAAATAGCAGTAAACTTAGCTTGCTAACTAAGATTGTGGTTAAAACAAAAACAAGCGCCAGGGGTCCCTGGACCAATGCTGAGAAACACTGCCTTAGAAGTCATGCTGAATTGTTGTTATTCTTTAACACTCAAGCTAAAAATGATTAGCCAGCATTTTCTGTGGCATTTGGTTTTACAGGTCAACCTTTATAATTTGGGAGGCTGTCATTTTCCTAATTGATTCTCCCACCCCTTCCTCCCCATTGTCCTTTGTAAAGGTGTAATTAAACTGTAATTGCACCAAAGCTTCAGTAATGGTTTTGAGAAGAGGTGGTAAGTGACCAGTTAGTAGCTCAAAGGTTGAGTAATTATTTTAGAGCCTTGTTATTTTCATCCTCGTGTTAGTAGTTATGTGTTTTGTGTATGTGTTAATAATCAGTGTACATTGTATGCTGTACATATCCAGGTGTGTTTGTAAAAAAATAACTACGGTGCAAAAGCCCACCACGCTCAACTGTAATATAGGTTCTTATTAATATATTAAATATATAGTAGTTCATAACTTACAGTTTCACCTTCCCAGATAAGTGCAGAGTACTGTTGTTATGGCATTCCAGGAGGCGTTCCTCACCTTAAATCTCACACTTTTGCATTGAGAAAAGAAAAGAAACGACAGGAAGACGGTCTAGTGCATTGTGATTGAACATTTTTCAGGTCGGTGAGGTCTGTTTATGTTACCCTACCTCTGTGGGTTGAAAGAGGGGCCCAGTGTCAGGTCCTTCCCTCAGTACCCAGTCCGAGAGATCCCTGGGAGATCTTTAAGGCTTTTTGGAGGGTGAGGACTGTGGGACTAATGAGGTGGCTCAGAGAGTCAGCCATGCAGAGCCAGAGGAGGCCTGGAGTTGAGCCGGTGAAACATGAGAACGGTACGCTCTACTCTCTTCTCCCTGAGCAGGAGTGCGAAGGAGACTTCTAGAAAGAAAAAAAAACTCCCAACAATGAGCCGAAGCATGAAAATGGAGAGAGGAAAACAGGGAAGAGAGAGAGAGAGAGAGAGAGAGAGAGAGAGAGAGAGAGAGAGAGAGAGAGAGAGAGACCTAGAGAGAGAGCAGGGAGAGAGAGAGAGAGACAGAGAAGATAACTAGGAGTCAATACCGCGGCACCACACAAGCTGACACTTGTGGACCTTCCTGGGTGTACTTGAGATAATGTGTGCTTTGGCAATATTAGAGTCATCTTGTCATGCCAATAAAGCTATTTGAATTTAATTAAATTGAATTGAGAGAGAGAAAGAGAGCTTGGAGACCATACTAGCTGACACACGTGTACTTTCTTGGGTGTGCTTGATAACAGAGAGAGAGAGAGAGAGAGAGAGAGAGATGGCAAGCGCGGGAGTTACAAGGAGATACCCAGTTAGTGAGGGCAGGGGAGGTGGGGGGTGGTGGCGCATGAAAAGGAAAGACAGCCACATCAAGACCAAACAACAACACAGACAACAAAGGGTTGGATTGTCCCGCAACATCACAGAACCTAATTTGCACGTGGAACCGTAACAAGATTTGAGTTACATTGTGTGCTTGTCCCCCTCCACAGAGTGCTTCTCTCCACCGGGCCTGTAGCTGGTCACACGGGCGCGTTAAAACGCCCTTTCTCGCAGCGGCTTCCTCAGCTGACTCCAGTGCGGCTGCAGTCCGGGTTTCTGTAGAGTGGCATGGCGCAGTGCGTCACGTTGAATTCCTGACCATGGCTCTGCACGATGTGAGAGGAATCCTGACGAGAACTCTACTGGGAGACAGAGAGAAAGCCCCAGCTGGAGTCTGTGGGAAAGGGCGAGGGCGGTTTGAGGGGCAGGTCAGGCAGAGACGGATGAAGTTAGCGACCACAGAGAAGTGGCAGATAGAGAATCTCAGAATTATTGATCTGGCAGGGAAGATGCGACACGATATCTTTATTAGTCCATATGCGTGGAAATTCACTTTGCTAGGTCGGCACATTATGGACATCATCAACAAACAAAAATGAAGACGCAGTCTGAATTCAACAGCCATTAAAATGGACATAAGTAACACATTGTACATATACACAGTATGCATTACAGTACACACACATGTAACTAGTGATTGCACATACTTTCCTTTGTGTCTAGGCTATTTGTCTCCCTTGTTAAGGAGGCTGATAGCTGGTGGGAAGCCGAACCGTGTGTGGTTAGGTAGCTGTAAGTGGGTGGGTCTTACTCCAGGGCATATCAGTAGGAAGTGAGGTGTAATGTCACTTACTGGCTGTATTTGATGTCAACCAGAAGATATACCGGGGGGCCATTTATTTTTTTGTAACGCCTTTTACTCTTTTTCTCCCAATTTGTAATTAATATACTTAACATAAGAAGAATACATTGCCAATTATGCATCGCCTCACGGGGCTGCTGGTCTGTGGCGAATGCCAGAGCGTGGGGCCCAGCCACACATTAGAACAGTGCCGTAACAGGATGAGCCACCCAGCAGGGCCATTTCTATGGTAACTACATTTGTTTTGATTTGACAATGATTTGACTGTGTCCTGCTGGGGTGTTTCAGCCATTGAGAATACACAAATGCTGTTTCTCGGAAATGCAAGGAACGTTTATTTGAATGTATTTCTTTGTTTTTATTTGAACATAGTTTTGAAATGAGGTCAAGATTTTTAAAAAAGATGTTGTTCTTGTTCAAAGCATACATTTATTTGTTCTCCATTGACCATTCTCAATATCTTTTTTTATATAAATATATTTTGTGCATTTTAAATGAAAGAGGATTCTTGCTTTAGTGCGCAGTAAAATGTTTAGAGTTCATTCAACACTAACAGAGTTTGTATCAGTCCAAAACGGATACAATGTACTCTGTCAGAGTAAAATGCCCACTACCAGAGTTCATTTAACACTTTCATTTAATACAATTTTGTTGTATTCGGATGCTACAGTGCATACACTGGATACCTTTTAACTTTGAAGGCAAACTCATGTTAAACAAAATGACATGACTTTTCAAATGCTCAAACGTTTCCTTTTATGCAGGATCAACCAGTCCATAGAATTTAGAGCGAATCATTAGGAGGTCATTTATTCTGAACTCAGCAGGATACCCCGAGTGAGCAGTCATGCTGTTCCCGGCATCATAAACCTGTTGCCTCTCTCCATTTAGTACAGTCAATAAGATGTGTAGCTGCCACAGGATCAAAAGGTCAAACAGGGTCATGCCATCAAACCAGGGAGAGCCAATTGCAGGGCTTCGGGGCTGATGAAATGGCAAGCCAAGTGAGTTACAACTCCATACCGGCTCAGACCTAACAAAGGTACGCTTGTTTACATTTTGGTCACCAGCTGAAGTTAATTGATGATGCGCTGTTCTCTTTTTGTAGTGTTGACTTTGTGTTTCTGTGTTTATGCTGAGCCATGGAGACGTATATTCTTCTGCAAAGTTACTACTAAACCTGAGTTAATTCCAGAGGTGCTTCAATTGTTGCTTGTGTGCTGCTAAAATAAGCTGAAGCGCCGAAGTCATATGAAAGATTTATGGAAAGGGGACCTCAGGTGCTTACTATAGAGATGAATACACAGGCAGTTAGAGATGAATACACCTACGGTGGTAATTCTTATACCTTGGATTTAATTAATTAACTCTGGAAATCAGTTAATTATGGGCGGCAGTGTAGTATAGTGGTTAGGGAGCTGGTCTTGTAACACAGAGGCTGCAGGTTTGATTCCCAGGTTGGGCACTGCAATTGTACCCTTAACCTGAATTGCTTCAGTAAATATCCAGCTGTGTAAATGGATTGTATGTAAAGAAATGTGGACTGTGTAAGTCGCTCTTGATAATAGCATTTGATATATGGCAAAAATGTAATGTAAATGTCAATTTCTTTGATTAAAACTGTAATTGTAACTGCAGGTAATTACAATTTGAATTTGAATTGAATTTCCCCTTTGGGGATCAATAAAGTATATCTATCTATCTATCTATCTACAAATACCCAGTATGTCAGGATCACGTTAAATCTGTAGTATCAGTGTCTTCGACGAATGGTGAGAGACTTGTCTTCCACTGTGCTTTTTTGGGGGGTTTGGCATTAAATTGGTCCATAGCTTTTCATGGGAATGTTACCATTCTACAGTGAGGAAACAGTGAGTAGGAATCAGAGTGAAAATAGATGCAAACAATACACACTAGTACCTCTAATGCTACGTTCAGTTCAGATAACTATAATTATAATAATTCAGTTTACTAATTCAGTGATTGGAATGGCCTTCATCATCACCTTTGAAGGAAAGTTCACTATGAAACAGACAGCTCAGCCGTCCTCAAACCAAGGCCATTCCTTGTGGATGTTTTGTGTCTAGCCACTGCATTTGAACTTGTTTTGTGTCAGGGTGCTCCGCTTTAGTGGTTGCAGGTTCCCTTGCAAAGCTCAGTTTTGACAAACTCTGGCTTTGTGTATGGCCCCTCTTTGTGTATTTAGTTAAACCTCAGTTTCTGATAATGTTGCCAATTTACCCAATTTAGCATACTCCTTTTCTTTATTTTAAGAATTTGTTTCAGATTTTATCCCATTTTCTTCCAATTTGGTAGCCAATTACAGACACTATTTTCAAGTCAATCCCCCCCTTGTAATGTGAGTTCGCTGCCGTAGCCCTGTGACTGGTAGTGATGAAGGCAAACTATCATCTCCTCCGAGACAGCACTCGCCAGGCCGTCGACCGTAACCCGGTACTCCAGAGCCACTCCTGTGCGCAGCGAACATCCTGTCGGCTTCCCTTCCCCCTCCCTGGGGCGGACAGCCAATCGCCGCCCCTGGTGGCACTCCCGGCCAGAACCGACTCTGGCGCAACGGGGAATTGAACCCCAGGTCGCCGTGGCCAGCGTTGAACATTGTAACCACTGGACCACGCGGGAGGCCACAGCATACTCCTTTTAACGTTAATCTACTATCGTTGCCGCTATTTTTTGAGACATCTTATTTGTTGAATGGGTTAAACTACTTTTCTTTGCCAGCTAGTAGATGTTATCTTAAAACCTCATACAACGCAGATGTGTACAGCATTACCCTTTGTCAAAAGATGGTCATCCCTCAAGCACTGATACTGGATCAGTTTAAATTTGATTCTGAATGCACTCCCAACTTACTGTTATGATGAGCGAATAGGGAGAAATCCAGTGATGGACTCCCTATGTGGTCTTCTGTTAAAGAGGGACAGCTCACAGGCTATGCTATATTGAGCCAGACATGAAAAAGGAAATAAAGTGCTGTGCTAGTTAGCTACTGTACTGATGAATAATCAAGCTCACCAGTTGGTGTGTAAAGTTGCCAGCCAGAGAATACATGATGTTCTCTGTAAAGTATAGTTAAGGTATATAGCTAAGATTAACCATCAAGAGTAGACATGTTTAATATAGATTGTGGAAGTAAAATGCCAGAGAAGTGCCTAGCTGTTTCTTATTTAGGACTTCTTCAACTGTACCGGACACTGTACCAAATAGAAATATTTAAAATTTAGATTGGTGGACCCGTGATATTTGCGGTAAATGCATACAGTTTGTGCACCGTATTTTGTTGACATGAGTGTAGAATATAGCGTGAATGTTTTGTTGAGCTACAACAAGCTGGATGAGCACACTGCTGAACTCCAGCGAAGATAAAGGGACTATGTCTTTCTTTATTACTAGCGAATAATATGGGCTAAAGTAATCGGTGCTGAAAAGCTCAGTAGTACAAACACTGCGGTCAAATTAGGCGCTGCTGATAATTGCATTGCACGACCAAAACAGCGGCACTACAACTCGTTATTTGACCATTACCTTTATCTTGTAACACGTTTGTAGCTCTTGATAATCATTTGTGAAACTGATGCACCTGTATAGAATTCTCCTTCAGACACAGTACCTTTCAGCATTCTGATCTGCTCTTGTGTTTTGCCAGCAGACATTTATTTTAAAAGTTTAAAGGACAGTGAACAGAAAACAGGACTGTGTAGTTAAGACCTTTTGCTGTGAATTATTATGGTTTAGTTCAGTCTATTCATACTGTTAATTTTTTAAATGTTGATTACTGCAGTCATTTAAATTGACATATTGTGTCAATATTAAGTATTTTAAAAACCCAGTTGGAATGTGTAAACATGGTAGTAGTTTGAATGTGCTGCCTATGTAATGCAGTGAGGGTATGGGCCATGGGAGGAATGCAGGAATGCAGGAAAGGATTTTAGGTGTCACTCAAACATTATCGCCTTGGTGATATTATATGTGCTTTTATATGCTACAGGGCTGCCTATTGGCACATTCAACACATGTTCTTTGGGGTTTTTATGTTTTTATTTGATTTTGGTAATTAGATTGGATCCTCTATTTAATTATTAACAGGGGATTAGGGGACTGTAATATTGCAATATATAATCTACATCCAGGTATTTGCTTTGAAGTACAAATATAACAAATTGACAAAAAAATGTTTTCATGGATTCTTTCATTTTATCTATAGTGTCATTATGAACAAGTAATACATGTCAATATATGGCACATTATGGATTCCAAATGATAAGAATGTATTTTTAATCTACTCTTGTATATTACTGTAATGCCTCCGTTCATCTGAAATGAATCCGTCAGTTTTTATCTGCCTTTCGGCAGTTATCCTCAAGCGCTGCAGAATTCTTTACTGCGCTGTGTATTTATAGAGCAGCGAAAAAGCCACATAAGCGCAGCGTGGTCACAGTTCGGGCCTGTGCTGGCCCCTTTCGGTGTCCAGCTGGCAAAGCTCACCGCAGCTTTACCTCATGTGTTTAAATCCTCCAGGGGAGGATTGTGGGACGTCCCAGCCGGTCAGCTGATGCTCAGCGGAGCATTGTGCACTCCGTGTTTACATCTAAATTATTTCATTTGCAACATAATGTGATTCCACAATGGAAATGCTAAGCACGCGCGCGCGTCACAAAAGGCGGGCCATTGTGCAGGAGCTCACTGCACTGGCACTCCCCTGGTCCCCCTTAAAACACTTTCTCCTCTGACCGGTCCTGTTCCCCCAGCGAAGGCACGGCGCTCACACTTGCTGACATACGTTAACCTACTCGCGTGTGTCAGTCAAGAACCAAACACGACAAAAAATGTAATGACATTAAAAAAGTAAAGATGTTGCGCTAGTTTGTCACCGACAGGACAAGCGCAATTTGCATTTGATCATTAACACACCGGATGTCTTTTCAGGCCGTGTGCTAATGTCCATCTGTCCCCTCTTGTGATGGTGACTACCGACACTTGGCAATGTGTGAAAAGCAACAGAACTAAGACAACATCATTCGGTTGGTTGTGTATTGGAGTGAATGTCAGATATCACCAAGCCATCAAGATAAAAGGGTAAAAAATGTAAAAGTGTTGGGCCTTGTTAGATACATCATTATATCCAAGACAATTCCTGAACTACTCGTGGAAGCCAATGATCACATACACATCACATTCAGATGAGGTAGCGTCTGTAAGAAAGGTGCGTACTGCTCCACACCTTTACCAATGAAATATGGACAAAAAAAAGGTTATTTAGATCCTACAATTCCTGAACTGCTCACATATCTCTCCACACCTAATCAGTCTAGAAAGCATTTTCATTGGGTTGAGACGGGTCCACAGCACTGCACCTGAAGAACTGCATCGTCTTTATTTCACCCAAACCCTGAATCAGAGAAATATGCCTATTCTTCACATTGTGAAGTTCCCAGTGGACGCGTTCCCAAAGAGGCCTTCGGCTGAGGACGTGGAAAGGCCCTGAAAATGGAGGATGGATAACTGAAACGGGGTTGGGTATGCCTGGCCTTACCCATTTCGCCCCAGGTGGTTCTGCCGCAGTATGAGACCGGTATGGTTTAAGGGGCGGGGGTGGGAGACATGGAGATTTGACCTCGGTCAAAGGGGTCACCTCATCATCCTCTCCTTCTCAGCGATGTACCCCCGCCTCTTCTCCCCCTGATTGGGTGGGGGTTTCGAGTTTCACTCAAAAGGCCCCAGTTCCAAGGAGCTCACAGTGGTTCCCAGGGACTCTGTCAAGACGGAACTTGAAACCGTGGCCCTCCAAACCTGTCTAAATGTCCCTCTTTTTCACTCTATTATCAAGTAAGCAACCCCCCCCCCAAACACAGGAACACACACACATACACACACACGTGCACTCTCGCACACACACACACACACACATGCACTCTCACGCACTCTCACACACACACACACACACACACACCCTGTGTTGTTTTTTTAAGCAGAGCCTCAGGTCTTCCGCTGCGTTCCTGATTATTGTTTGATGTGTCAGTGTTGCCAGGTGAGCCCTGTTGAAACTCCTCCTGCCGTGTTGTTTAGTCTACGGCAGGGTGGCGGCAACGGCAACGCTACACGGCTGGCGTATTTTCCAAAATCAGCCCATTGGAGTTTGGGCACAAATAAACTTCCTAAGAATTTTGTTGTGAGACCCGAATGTTTGTTTGGTATCCCTTGCTCACAGTTTTTTTGTTGGGAATTTCTCTTTTGGATTCAATTGAAATTTTGGATCAATTCTTGCATTGATGAACCCTTTTATGTCGTACTTAGAAATGTTAAACATTCGTAATGAACTCGCAATGAACTCGTAAGACTTCTCCTGTCTCCAATCGGAGCGGTGATATAGTGGTGTGTATTATTCACTGTATGGGCACGTTGGCAGCGAGGGCATAAGGACACAGTTGGCAGTCACGGGGAACTGTGAAAAACACCGGGAGGGTTAGCACAGGGCCGCCGTGTGATTGATGGTGCGCGGAGATGAGCTAGACTCCTCTGAGGTGGAGATGGAACAGGTCTCCCCTCCCCCTCCCCTCCCCCTCCGCCTCCCCCTCCCCCTTGCTCACACGGAGAAGAGAAGGAACGCGGTTTCTGATGAGTGAGTCCTTGGGGTGGGGTCTTGTGCTGAGGAGGGACACACTTTGTTCCCCAGTGCATTAGCGTCTGTGCGATGTGCTGCTGAAAGGGAGCGGAAAGACTCCAGGTCCCTCAGAATAAAGCAAACACGGAGCTTGACCCTGGGGGTCACAATCTCATTTTAACTTTGTATTTCGCAGAGAGATTTGAATATAATCAATTTATGGTTTTTGTCGTTCATTTAGATGCATCTAATGAACAAAAAAATGTAAGAAACAAACAAAAAGAGTTGCTTGCTTAACTTGCTTTAATGTAAAATCACTTAGTAGGTTAAAGACATAGTGCATCATGGGTAGAATGATTAAGTACCCTTTATGTGTATTCACTGACTGCACGGCAGCGTTGGGCATCAGGACACACAGAAAAGTATGATGGCTCCTTTAGTTGGCTCATTTTGTGTACAGTAAATAAGGAAAAATAATTAAAATATTTAAACATTGATTAAAATCAATATATTTATATTTAGTCATTTGCCTTTTGTCAATTTACATTTTGCCATTGGACTTGCAACAAAGAAAAATCTAAACACCAGATCCGGTAGATGTGAAAATTCCAAGACAGTAGAGGAAGAAGGAACTCTGGCTGAGGCAATGTTTGTTATGTGGCTTGGCTGTTGCTGTAGTGCTGTAATTAAATCTGAAAGCTGAGCAAAAGCAAATGCGTAATCAGGTAAAGGCCTCTTGAGAAACATCAATTTTGCCGTCCAATCTTAGATTTATTGTTTGAAGTTAATTTAACCCCAACCTCCCCAAAAGTCAAATCTTGTGAACATGTGAACAGAAAGGTAAATATTAAATATTTAAATCTAAAAATATTCAAGGACGTGGCTGCATTTTAGTGTGACTTATTATTTTCCAAAAACAGGGCTAAAGTGCAGTGCAGTTCCAAGAATTATCTCTGGATAGGCGTGATAACATATATATTGCTAAATTGTGCTTTGGACTGTAGCATTGTAGTTTTATTGCAGTTTAACCCACAGATTCTCAAAATTTGGGTGATGAGGGGGATAGAGGTGGGGCACGAGATTAAGTTACGGTCGCAACATACATATACTGTATATCGTATCATTGTCCAGTGACATTGGCACCAGTCATATCTATCATACCTGTCGCATACCTGTCGCATGTACTGCATTAGTGTGCAGCCAGTTTTTCGTAACATATGTTGAAAAAAACAAAACATTTCAATTCCATATTTGAACATAAGTCGGGCTGCATTTCAATAAGCGGTCACAGGAAATGTATTCGTTTATTAAATGGGTCATGGGCAGAGAAAGTTTGCATATTGTAAAGTTCTCACACTTTTGTGTAATGGCATTTTCATTAAGGTTGTGGAAAATGTGCTTGTCACTGCAGCTGTGCAAAGTGTCCTGTGATTAATGGTGACTCTCGTCCTTGATAGCTTTCGAACCTTCCAGAATGCAACTTAATTTAGCCTGCAGTATTGATTCAGTAATTGTTTTTCCAAGCAGTACTGAAATTACAGCATTCTGTTCAACACATGACTTTCGGGCCATGAGTGATACTGATTATAGGCCTAAATCTGGGTAAGTAACAGCATATAAAGCCTGTAAAACCAGATAATTTCCAGGGCATGGCTTCTAAATTCACCAATCCTCAGTGCGCTGACAGGTTCGGTTTGCATCAGTGTAAATCTGTCATTTTTCTCAGGTAGAGAAAGAAAAAAAAGAGTTTAAAAAAGGTAAGCAGTTTTTTTGAGCCGAAGCCTGCTCCTGTAAACAGAGAGGGTGGCGTAATGACCGGTTTGAGGGACCAAATCTTACTTTTCAGACTTGCTGTTACTCTCTGGATTATGTGAGATGACGTGGAGGGAAGTCTGTAATTATCTCGGGCTGGTCCAACCCATTTACATGTGGCTATCAAATTATCCATTCAACACCATCCTCCCCATTTTATAAAAGAAAGAAAAACCCTCAAAAGGCACTGTGAATATCCCTACTTCCAAAATGTCATTAATGAATCTATGAAGCATTTTGTGAGTTGACATCTACAGTATTGCTGGACCCAAATGGACATGTGCGATGCTTTTAAGGGAAATGATGGGGAATGGCCTTACAGGGAAACTTGGGAGCAGGAGCCCCTATAGATAAAGTATGATAAGCTTGTGTAAATGCTACTCGGGCCTTTGCATGGGTGCACTAGAACAAGGGAGCATTGTACGGACTCTTCAAAGGCTGTCATTCCACATTACTGCACGGAACAGTAACTGTTTCAGAGTGACGGTAATCTTGTACTCACCCCATAACAAAATCAGGTGAGCTCACGTATGGGGAGCCGGGCAAACCCCCTTCAGCGGCTTCCAGCCCCCTGGGTGAATTTGTTGAATTACAACGAGATAATGAGCTATACAGATGCATTTTTTAATGGCTTATTACATGCTTTTAGCTTGGATATGGAGGAATTTCCCTGGCAAGATATGCTGGGTCTTGCTCCTTTATTATTTAATGGTGTGCTGGACTCGCTTTCAGTGTCAGATCCCCCTTTCACGGAAATACCTCCCTTTATTCTCACCAAGTGTTCAGACCCACGGATGCCAACTGAGTCTAAGAAGCTAGTTGTAATGTAAAGCCATGCCTGTTGCATAACATTTATTTGATTGAGTTCCTCATTGTGTGGGGAGAGCAAGCGAAGGTCAGAAATGTCCGTGAAGGCAGACTTACTGAAGATTACACAGCAATGATGCTGGCCAGATTGAGAAGGAGCTTTTGTTGAATCGTTGCCACGTTTAGTTTTTTATCTTGAAAGCGCTTTGAACACCTGTATGTTAAGCGCTGCATAAATAAAGCTTATTATTATTATAAATGGATATTTTTTTTTACAGGAATGTTAGCAGACGCTCTTAACCAGAGTGACTTACACAGTTTACATACAATCCATTTCTACAGCGGGATATTAACTGAAGCAATTCGGGTTAAGTACCTTGCTCAAGGGCACAACCGCAGAGTGCATCACAAGTGCATCTAAATATATTCAGCATAACAAAACAAAGGAAATACTTTAATGTTTCAATGTTTTCACGTTAAAGTAGGGATGCATATTCATGCATTTTTGGTTATTTTCTCATTAAAGGATCATATTGTTTTTGGAGAGCATAGGGATAGCGGAGACGTGGAGATCTCTGTACGAAAGGGCCAAGTTGTGCTAATGAAGACAACGACAGACCACACATTCCACATGCAGGGAATCAAGGGGGCTGTTGCTGTGGTAACAACATCAGTGTGACGAGGCAGCACGTGGGAATTCCTCTGAGATGTTTATAGATCTTCAGAGCAGGGTGAAGTCCAAGATGAAGGTGGAACTTGCTCTTTATTTTATTGAAAGGGAATGTGTACCACAACTCTGTTGTGTGTGTGTTCAGGTCTGTGGAGATGTGTTCCGGTCTTCAAACAGTGCAGTTCACCCCGTTAAGAGAGTAGGGGTGCTAACCCCAGTGTCCTGGTCAATTTCCCACAAAGCTGGCTCTCTACATCTGGCCACCTAATCACCTGCTTATGTCTGATTGGCTACGCATTCTCTGGCATTCCCTACCCACTTTCACCCCCCGATTCACTATGTCATCACTGCAAATGATAATTAAGTTCTCAGTTTACCTATCTGGTTAATTAGAAGTAAAATAAATCAATAAAATTCAGCTACTGTAATTCACCCAGCCTTTTTCATAACCAGACATTTAGGTATTCCGTTCAAAAACGGAAGAATTATAAGAATTTTTGCAACAGTGGAGGTAACGGTAATGACCATCAGAAACGTGGTCATGAGAAAACTATCAAGGGTAAATGTGACCTTTGTCAAATGTATTCCGACACAAAAGTGACAAAGAGCAAAGGGTTAGCTTTAAAGCACCTCTGTCTTTCCCCATGTCATCTGTCTCCTGTTCGCCAGACTGGAGGGGGGGAGGTTGGGGTCATTTTGGCCGCCTCCACCCCCAGCAGTGTTTCACAGGCCGTAAAAACAGCCGTTAAAGTGACGGACAGTCGGGTAAACGGGCCGGCTGGGTGGGTGGCCGGAGCCTCTCTGACTGACGTGCGTGCACCTCCAATCTGTCCCGCCCCGCCCCGCCCCGCCCTGCCCCGCTGCCCTGGCAACCCCCGATCCCCGTGGAAACCAGTGGTCGTTAGGGAGTGACCTCTGAGGGGGGTCGATCGGGCCTCACCTCACGATGAGAATCCCATCTGGGGAGTCTGGGAGCGGCGTGTGATTTGGGGGAGCCCAGCAGATGCCTGGGTTAGACTGTGCCTGGAGGCCGAGTGTGGGGAATGATGACAGAAGGCCCGTTCCCTTTGTTGTCCCGCGCTCTCTAAAGTTGAGCACACCGCACTTTAAGCCTGAGCTAAACCCGCCTGTGCGTGGGGTCAGTTACCGAGACTCTTTTGAAGGGAAGCAGCTGGGGCTTTTGACCCGGGCCTCCGCCCAGCTCTTCTAGCAGTCTCACCGAAAGGCCTCAGTCAGCGTTCACGCCTTAATCCTGGCGGTATTCCTGTGTGTTCAGCGCTGGGAGCAACATAGGTGTACATAAACACAGATGAAAGTGCTCAGGCATTACCTTTCCCTCAGTCTCCAGCCACAGCACATTAGCTCTGTGTTAGCCCCCCCCCCCGGTGTGTCTCCCGGGCATTAAGCCGTAAGCCTGTACAATTGTTTCCTAGTGAACAGATTTATGCGATTGCAGCAACTACATAATCACACCAGCTCCTAAGAGTGACTAAGAGTAAATTAAAGGAAGCTGTCAAAGTTTACGGACGGCCATTACATCTGTGAGTGAGGTATAATTGCGGTAAAAACCTACCTGTAATACTCTTCTGTGGTATTCGCACTGGCTGTCCACGGCCTTGTAAGGACGTTTAGGTGGCAGACGGCTCCGAACACGGACACCAGGTGTAATTAGCGATCGCATTTTCTGTCGGGGGATGGGAGGGGGAGCCCAACGGAACACTCAGCCCCAGATGTCGTGGGAACGTGCATCGCTTCACATGTCAGCATGGGGGCCGCGACGCAAACCATGCCCCCCATCCCGCCAAGACGTTAAACCGAGGTCCTGACTCACTGTGGTCATTAAAGATGGCCACATGGCACTCTTCAAAAGAGCAGGGGCGTTAACCCCTGGGTGTCGTGGTCAAATTTCCACAAAAAACGTCTCTCTACATCTGGCCACCTAATCATCCCCCTACATCTGATGGCCGACACAGTTCCATGCATTCCCCAACCCACTTTGATTCTCCAGGTCGTCGCTGCAAATGGGAATTTACTTCTCAGTTGACCTACCTGGTTAAATAAAGGTCAAATAAAATGAAATGCATTTCTCAGCCCCAGGCCCATAAGGCCACAGTTTCTGTTTCCTGTCATTCCAGCCAGACGCTCCATCACCTGACACAACTTATCACTGTGTATCACCAATTTACATCCCCCTCACCACTCTGCAGTCCTGGGAGCACCAGGGGTTTGAAGAGAGCAGCTGGAAGACCTTTTCGAACTGCAGTTCTCCAGGCCAGGAGTTGAGTTTTCCTTGCTCTATCCCAGATGTGGTCCATGTTATGTTATATCATGTTATGTAGTCCACTGTGATGCTGGCGTGGTGGAGGTTTAGTTGAATCTTCATGCCTTGATTACATAATTGGGTCAATTATTTGATTAAACGAAGGCAGGTGACTGAGCTCAAAGTACACAGTGTTGCCCCACTCAGGAGGAGAGCAGGAAGATCAGCTGGACTTCAGCACCCCCACCTTCCCAGGACAGGGATGCTTGTTCCCATCCTGGCCCATACGAGAACGGCAGCTGCGAAGTCACGAGGACGCTCTGCGTCGATGACAGAGATCAGTTCAGAGTGTGACCCGTGTGATTGAATCACATTGTTCACATTGCCGATCTGAATTTGGTTTCTACTGTGTTTCTATTGTTTTATTGTTGTGTATATGGTTCAATGGCATCCTGTTCTGAAGAGCATGATGAAATTAAGATAAATTGCATTTTTACAATTTTATTCAACGGGTCGTTTTTAGATACAGTGGGTATAAGAAGTATTCACCCCCTTTGGCATTTTTCACATTTAATTGGGATTTCTTGCCACTGGTCAACACAAAACACTATAATGTCAAATAAAAAACAACACTAAAGCTTTTTCTTAATTAATTACAAATAACAAAGAAACAATAATTGATTCCATTCCAAGTGTTCACCCCCTTGGCTTAATACTTGGTAGAAGCACATTTAGCTGCAATTACAGCTGTGAGTCTATTTAGGTAAGTCTACCAGTTTTGCACATGTGGACACTGACATTTTCACCCATTATTTTTCACAAAATTGCTCGAGCTGTATTGGGTTGGTTGGGGAGCATTGATGAACAGCAATTTTCAAATCTTTCCACAGATTCTCTTACCATATGACTTTTTTCCACTGCTCAGTAGACCACAGGCTGTGTTTTTTGCACCACTTTTCCTTGCAAAGGTGCATTTTAAGTGTAATAAGGGGATTATGCACTGCACCCCGACAGTAGTATCCCTTGCATCTCGAACCAATGCATGGACATCACGGTTGAGGAGTATGTGCATTCAACTGCAGTTGATGATGTCTTTCCTCAGACTTCCATGCCAACATCACCTTAGCCACTATTCCACGTGAAACATCAGTAAGTTGAGCAATCTTCGTCACTAAAATACCTGCCAAACGTGGCCCAACAATCAACTCTCTTTTAAAGTCACATAGCCACTATTAGTTTTCTTCTAGTCATAGTAGCCAAAATATGTGATCACACTAAGCATGATGGGATGTTAATTGCTTAATTAGCTCAGGAACCACACCTGTGTGGGAGCACCTAATTCCAAAATACTTTGTATCCTTTATCACCCCCAACTCTGCTGAAACCTACAGGCAGGGTTCAATGAATCGTATGAAAGCCGATGGTGTCATAATTTAAAACAATGTCTGCCCAACCCTGAAGCTCTAAGGGTCATGTCACTGATTGAGCTTAATGTGTTGAGCTGTGTGTAGCTGTACTGTATGTAACTGCACAATATTGTGAATTTGGCAGTTGCCACCAGTAACTCGGCTTCTCATGCATTATCAATGTCCAAGATCTGTATGGTCATTAAAAAACACAAAAAAATATTTTGGTGAGGTATAAGTAAATCACAAGAGCAATAGTGAGATGCTTACTGTATGTGATAATCTCAGAGTACAAAAGCGTTTGGGCGGATGTGAAAGGGTTAAGTCCCTGGCTGAGAGGTGGTGATCCCTGGTGGTTATCGCTTTGTCAGTTTGAAGCATGTGTGGTCTCTCTGCGGGTCTTTTAATGTAAAGAATATGCCACGCTGAACTATTTACCCCAAGCGTGGGTTAAATCCAGTTTTCCTAAAGCCGGGGGAGGATAAAACCCCCTCCCCATGTGAATAAGTCCCCTCAGCTGATCCCGCGTGTGTGTGTGTGTGTGTGTGTGTGTGTGTGTGTGTGTGGGGGGGGGGCTGGACGCCCACCCCTCCACAAATCGGCCACACCTCATGAGCCACCTATTAATATCTCATCTGGCTGCCATTACAGCCCATAGTCAGTGCATATAGTATCAGCTACGAGATACAGTATGAAGTGCGAGGTTGATATGTGTGCATGGGATGTGGGCATGTGTGGAGGACTGTGGGTGTGCGTTTGGGCATGTGTGTATGCGTTTGTGTGTGAGTCCATGCACGTGCATGCAGGTTTGTGTGCGTGTGTTTAGGTGTGCGGGTGTGAGCATATGCACATGAATGCATGTGGGTGTGGGTGTGTATGAATGCATGCACATGTACATCCATGTGTGTGTGTGCCCGTGTGCATGTGGGTGGGTGTGTAGGTGTCTTTGTGTGAACGCACAAACATACGTGCATGCATTCATGCATATTTATGTGTGTGGGTGTGTGTCGGGGTGTTGGTGTGAGCGTATGCACATGCATGCGTGTGTGTGTATGCGTGTGCATTCATATGCGCTTGCATGTACAGAATCCTCCTTGATGGGAAATCAATCTTGAATGCGGCACATATTTAGTGTAATTAATGTGAAACAACGGTCCTGCTGTGATAAACTCAAGCTAGTGTGCGTATCACACTGAAGGAGGTTGGTGCTGTCTCCTGTGAGACTTCAGGACAAGTCTCAGGGTTTTCCCGTCCATTGCTGGGCCTGGTGGGGTTTTTCCAGAAAATTCCACATGCACCATAATTCAGCTATTTCCCCTAAAACAAATATTATTTCATGAAACTTCATTTGAATAATTGTCCTAAAGATAAAATCTAAGTGATAATTCAAGGCGAATGGCACTAAAAACTAAGAATATTAATCAGTTAAAAGCTACTGAAGTGAGAGGCAGAACACAACACAGCATTTCAACACGTAGCAAGTTAAACACATAACATCAGCATTCTTCAGAGCTCGTCAGATGAAATTAATGTCCTGAGACAATTTTATATGATTATTTTTTACAAAATTGCACCCCCCCCCCCACCCCCATTGATGCCCCAGGGAAAACCCTGTCACTAATCTCTTTCCCTCACCCCCCGTCTCCTTTGGAGGTTATTACCCAATCACGTGTGAGGAGCAACACCTGCCGGGTTTCCACAGCAGCATGTAATGACATGCTATATTGGTAAGAGTGCTGGATCTGAGGGTCACAGGTCACAAGTCTTTGATTGGCCGCTCGTGTTGCACAGTATTTATTCACCAGTAATTATTGGTTACAGGGTATGTAGGACTTTAAATTGTAAGCATGTGTGAGTTTTACGTATGTTCTAAGGGAATATAATGCAAAACCCTGCTGAAAAAGGGCAATCCAAATATCCCCTTATATTTTTATATAAACCTGCCTGTCCTATATCAAAAAATGTTGGTAACACTTCCAATGAATATCCTCATCGTAAGGTATTATAAGTGTATTTATAATGCCTTATGAGCTATGCATAATGCATATTAATGCTTGACATACATGGTAATATCTGCTCATAAACATCTATAATGATACTTGTATAGCATTATGAGAAAGCTGCAAATGCTCCATGATGTCTTATGAGTCATACTACCGATTTATATTCACATAATGCATTATAATGATCCTCTTTGTACATCTTCCAATCTCCCTAAAACACTTCATAATTATCATTACGTTATATCAACTGCAACGTATAATACATATAGAAAGACTGTATAATTATACTATATTACTATATTTGTATATTTAGAATGTATGGGCAAATGTCTCCTCATAACTCTCCTTTTACTGGCTCAGAAGAGACCATACTCGTACCTCTTCAATCAGTCCTTAATAATGGAATTAAAGCAAGTATCATGTTCATTTCTGACAAATTACGAGTTCAGTGGTCACCAAAATGAATGAAAATGTGTAAAAAACTAAAACAACAGTTGCTTAAATCTCTTG
The DNA here is from genome assembly GCA_029706075.1 of Aldrovandia affinis. Classification (NCBI taxonomy): domain Eukaryota; kingdom Metazoa; phylum Chordata; class Actinopteri; order Notacanthiformes; family Halosauridae; genus Aldrovandia; species Aldrovandia affinis. The sequence continues at coordinate 2,982,332 of JAINUG010000027.1, read as the reverse complement.
TCCAAAGTTAAGGGCAAGGCACATCCTGGTTCTTGTGAAGAGAGGTCCATGTACAGGGACTTGATATTCAGGCACAGATTTACTGAAGAATGAAGTACACAGCCAGAATGAGCAAGTGGTAAGCCACCGCGATCACATGAGATTTTAGGGTTTGGCAGCCCAGAGATTAGACTGTCATGGCTGCCACGTGTAAGGCTGAATTTGCGGCAACTGCAGAGCAAATTACTACCAAATTACCATCAAGCCTCAGCCCCAGGGCCCTGAGCCACATCCTCTGGGTTCTGTGTGTTTTCTTTTATAAATGTCCTAATTCAACTTTATTTAGCTCGTGTGCGCTTTGATGGACCGCTGCGGACGAAAACCTCCAACCAGCCTGCGGGCTTTTTTTCTCTCTTTGTGTAGGTGCTGTTTTTTTCCCGCCGAGAATTTGGCTCTTTAGTGTCACGCCAGGGTGTGGGCTCCGTTTCTTAAATTCATTCATTTATGTATTTATATGTTTTTTCAAGATCATCCAACTCAGAAGTTATTTCAGGAGCTCTTCTATTCCCCATTAACGAGCGTGAGTTTGACTCGTTCTTTTAACATAACATATACTTCTTTTTTTCGAGTTTTTTCAGTTTTTCTCCCAATTTGGAGGTCAATCTTACCCTCTATTTCTTCAATTCACCCTCCCCCATGAGCCTGCCACCCGCAACTACGGGACCAGCCACTACCCTGGGGCCGGCAATGAACCGCTTCCTTCAAGATGTAACTCGCCTTTTCGTTTTGCCCACAGGGAAGCTTTCTGTGCTCACGGCGAGCTCGTGCCGCAGTGGGCAACCTGCGCTCCGGGCAAGTGCCATTACCAGTCACGCCACTCAGAGGGCCCCCTAACATTGACTATTAATTTGTAATGCACATGTAAATAAAATGCTGCTCCAGTAGAAGTTCATTTTCACCAAAATCTAAAGGCTAAAGGCTTACATCTTTAAGCTCTCACAACCCAATAGAAACCAACCAGCATTTTTCTAAAATTAATTATTTGCGGTCTAATCCCATATGCTCAGTTGAATTCCAGCTCTTCACAGCTGCCAGTGTGTTGAGCATGTCTAATTTTACTCTCATTCATGGCTGAATATTGCATCTGTACACCAGGAGTGAGGAACATGTTGGGATTCTGCCTTGTCCTGCACTGGAGTAACTATTGTAACTATTGTCTGCGGTTGAGACCAGCTGCCTCAGAAACAACTTTTGCCCACAGTAAATTATTATTTTATATAGGTGGTTGGAAACTAGAAGTGTAATCCCATGTATGCATGTTATGGTTAATATGTAGAGTCTTATCCCGTTGACTTTAATTATAACTTAATTTTCTGGGAATTAACCACATTCCACATGGTCCAAATCATAAATGACTTTAGTAACCACTGGCGATGGATTTTTTGGACAAATTAAAGCGCGCTCCACAAAGATGCTTCTCACTGGTGATCATGCAACATGAACCACAGTGACAGCTCCTCTAAAACTCTCAAAGCAACCACTGCGAGAACGTAATAACACGATCAGCATGACTTAGCGCCGTTAGTTACTGTAATCTCACGCCAGGGAAATTAAAATGCAAATGAATGGCTGCGGGTGCATTTTAATTACGGCCTTTTGCCAATTCCCGTGATTTGCTGGGGCGAGACGTTGTCACAACAGCAGCCTGTCTTGCGTTATGCAGCTGGTGGTCTGTTGACCGCGCCTGACCGCAGGGTCAAGCAGCGGTCTGGCCCCGGCGGCTCATCAGCAGATTTGCATCACATGTTTGTGGCGAGGGCCCAATTATGACCGAATCCTAAGCATTGCAGCCACATGACTGGGAGTGCCACACGGTCAGTGCCACACGGTCAGTGCCCGTTAAGCGTCTGCACTTTGTCAGAGGGTTCTTCTATTCATCATAAATATGCGCAGCATTTAGTGGACGCTGTTGTCCAGAGCAACTTACAAAGCTTACACTTTTTTCTTTTATTTACTGAAGTACGTTAATCAAGGGTACACTGCCCCACCTTGAAATCGAACCTGCAATCTCTTGAGTTACATGCGCAGTTCCCGAACCGTTATACTACTCTATCGCGCTTCCTGTGTGCAGTTTGTGCGTGTGTCCCCAGGACTCTCCAAGAGTTTCATACCCTATTAAAGTAAGAATCACTTTTGAAACATCAGGCTTTCTATTTCTTTTTTTTATATCCATTATTAATAAAATACCTGCCTATCTGATATACACTTCCGAGCTAATGGAGGAAAGATACTGATACACTTGTTCAGGATTGGTCAAACTGACACTTTGAATAACACTTTGTGGCATGTAGTGTAAAAAAGGGCCTTGTTTGGGAAGACCGCACTGATGTGAAACAGTGTGCTATAAGCTCTTCTTCTGTGTTGTGTCTGTACTGTGCAGTGCTGTGTGTGAGCTTCAGAGAGTGTGCATTTCCAGCCGAAGGCCGCTCAGAGTAGTAATGGGTGAATCAGGTATCAAGACACCAAAAATGGTTGGAGCTACCATAGGCTACTGGTAACTCGCTGATTTGAACCAATCTTTGTGTTTTCTTGTGAAGTGCAAACCCTTTTGATTGGTTTAAACAAGTCAGTGATTGACAGCTAATTGTAGCTCCACCCATTTTAGTGTCATGATACCTCATTCTCCCATCACTATTTCAGAGTGTGCTGCATGGAGCAGTGCACAGATACTCAGATACTGATATATCACATGTTCCATATGGATTTTGCTGGGCATCCCAGACCATATCATATTTCTCTGCTGATGCCTTCCAGCTGTTCTTAGGTCAGTCTGATCTACATGACTACTATAAAACAAAACTTAATATCATTCCTCTGCATATCCTCTTCAGCTGGTCAGGGGGTCAGTACGATCTACATGACTTTTACAAGACAGAGCGATTGGACAGGCTTACAGCTGTGGTTGGGCATTCCAAATTTGGGAAAAATGTCCTATAGCTTCTTCAGTATTGCAAGGCAAAGCAAATTGTTTCCAAATGTTTTGATGCTTTAAGAGAAAAGCCAGGCTTTATGTACAGGACAAGAAAAAAAGAAGCCCTGCACAAGAACAGAGTTGAAGCACAGTAGCTGAGTGATTCATGGCAATGGTATGTCGTTTTACACAGGTGCCTCAGCCCCACTGATCGCTTCTTTTGAAAAGAGACTTCAGTCAACAAATTGGTTTGTTGCCTGGAGTAATGAACAAAAGCTATTTTGCTCTGAGGGAGAGGTGTTATTCTAAAAGCAATATGGAATGGGAGCCCCTGTAATATCATGAACATCAGCACCATTAGAGCGTGTTGTTAGGCACAACATGAGTACTGGCAAGCCCCTAGCTGTGCCGATATTCACGATATGATGCAGGTTAGAGTTTGCTTTAATAAAACGAATCCATCCACATATAGCCTTATATACTCTGAAAAATAAGGCAAGATTTTTTTTTACATAGAAAAGTTTTAAAACTTGATTGGACTACAGAGTGTATCCTTCAGCTAGCTACAGTTATATAATAACTAAGCAACGAGCTACAACATTCATCTAGGAGGTTTGTGTTACTGGAAAGCGCAATGATATTAAAATGATGTATGAGCATTCTGTTTAGCCTGGCTGCAGTATGAATGTCAGCACTGCTGGGAAGTCTGGCTGACCAATCAGCTTTCAGGACCATTTTATAATGGATGAGGTACCACCGCACTTTTGCACAGGCCTCTGTAATTTTTTACCCACAATCCCGCTGGGGGGTGGAGTGGTGTTTCAGAGCATCTGATAACATTCCCTACTTCTCATGCCCACGATTACCACTGAACCAGCATCCTCATGATCCTTAGTAAAATCCTTTGAATTCAAAGGAGGAAATACCAGTTAGTCAGGACACAGATCGCCGGTATTGTTCCATTTTTACACACATTGAGAGTTTTCATCCATCTCTGTACAAGGTTGCTCAACACCGACGATATGCTTGTCTGATCAGGGTGGTGCTCTGGCTACCTTCTCCCTGGACTGGTACACTGGTACACAATTAAAATGTTTGCACAGTACTGTACAAGCTGAGAGACAAAAAGCCAGTTGTATATTGTGAAAAAAGCCCCATGCATGTTTTGTCAGCCTAATCAGTGATAAAGTAGCAACTTGGCCATGAGAACTGAAGCTGACCCATAGTGCATTTGAATGCCACCGTCCGGATAGCCATGGTGATATTCATCTGAATATGTAACCAGACTTGCTGATACAGTGTGTAAAATGTTCCTGTGGTTTGCTCTAAGCTGTTTGCTCACTCAAATCAAACAGGCCTAATTGACCCAGAGCAAAGGCCCTTATCACAAGTGCACTGGGCCATGTCAGTGTCTTTTTATTGAAAAAAAGGAAAATCTGATTCATGGCCCCTCTGATATTTGCCAAGCTCTTGACAACAGGAAGTGGAGGCCTGTTGGATCTCACTTGACATTTTCTTGACATCCATCCACACAGTGTTTTGGAGCAAACTATTTTCTGAAGAGGGGTCTTAAGTCTTAAGACTGTTGCGAATGCAATTTAGAATGTGATAATGCCTTCAATGAAATGGACTTATGTCGTGATAAAGTTCAGCTTGTTAAGGCCTGCAGCCTGGGCCACCCCCAGCTGCACTGCTGATTGTACCCAGAGACAAGTTTGATTTTCAGGGATTTCACTTTGCTCACTGTCATTTAAATTTTGTGAAATTTGTGTGCTCAGACCATATTTCTGTTGCATGATCCAAACATGGTGTGTATCAGATTAAGAAGAAAAACCCCTCAACATTAACATTGCTCCTATTTTGGTCATATCGGTAGAAAAGGACTGGGTTTGCTCTCCCCTCAAACTAATACAAAGTCTCAGAAAATGTCAGATTCTCAATTTATTTCAGAGCAGGAAACAGATTTTTCTTTTCTCCAGGTTGAAGGAAATTCTTCCACACCCTCAGTTTACATCTAGCTGTCAGCATAAGAAGCTTTTGGGCCATATCCTGTTTTGTGTTTACACGAGACAGCTCTTTGTGCTTTCAAACCCGTATCCGTTGTGTTTGAGGCTCCTGTGACTTTCAGCTGAGCTCATCCTCAGCCAACCGTAGTGTTCTTGGCTGTCCCCGGGGGACTCTCCTTTGAAATGGCGTGGTTAATTCGCGAATTAAATATCTTAATTGAATGAAACAGTCCTGAAGCAGCAAATCGGTGAGAAGAAGGACTTCTCCGAGCTGAAGAAAAGACACCCAGTGGGCCACCCCCCGTCTTGTTTTCCCTCTGGGAACGTTTTCCGGCCCCTGGTGTTTTGCGATGCCTTCTCTCTCTCTCTCTCTCCCCTGACTGATGGCGGCTCCCTCCAAAGGGGGCGGGGCCACTGCAGAAAAGCAGGGCTTAGTCGCGAGGGAGGCGAGGAGTCAGACGCTTCAGGAATGAAGTCAGCCGTTTTGCCCAGGCTTGTCCAGGTGTGGCATTCCTAATGGTCCGTGCACGAGATCACCTGGAAGACGTTCCCGAATATTCAGACACGGGCCGACTGCAGGACGCTCCCCGACGGGCGCGGGTGTCGTGTCATGTGATTTGCACATGACACAAGTATGTAAATAAAAACACCACCTCAGAGCCAGCTGGCACGCCGATCGAGACCCAATTCTATCATCAGATAGTCGTTTTGAGATATAAAGTGTTTGTAACGTTCAATTAGCACTGTTTTTGTCTGTTAGTTTTAGTAACACGATAAACATACGCACTCCAAAAAAGTCTTAGCATAAGATGCCGAGTCAAAGTGGCATAGAAGACTTGAAAGAATGCGACTCGCACACTTATTAGATGCTCCAAAAAGTAGTGTACTGGTTTTATTTAACCATGCAGGTTGGTTAATGTTTCGACCCAACGTTAACCAACCTGCATGGTTGGTTAACTCTCAAGAGTCTCAATCTTTTAAGTACTGTATGTTAGTTTTAACATGGTTACAATACTTTATTTCGGGTGTTTAATCTGTTGTATGGCAAAAAGACATGACATTTTCATGGTAGTAACTTATTTTTGACAAAAATGTCAGATAGATCAGTTTAATAATTATGACCTCGTCTCAGTACTCTTGAGCTTCTGTCTGCCCAATTAAAATCCCCTACATGTTATTTTGTGCATTTCTGAGCCTCTGCAATCAAACATGGCTGAACGAGATTCATTTATTTTGTTCCTGCAGAATTGTTTTATTTTAAGTTTGCATGTCAAATTAATATCATGCATAATGCATTTACGTAGCCAATAAATGTGTCCTGTTACTAAAGGGAAAGAAGTGATCAACCATGTGATCTGGTTATACAATCACTGGTATAAACTCAAGAAACTTTAGTAAACAGATTCAGTGGTGTCCTGTGTGCCTTGTTTGCCTGCATGACTGAACCGGGTTGGGACAGTCCTATCACAATAGCCGTGGTTGTATTTTGTTTGGTGTCTCTTATTGATTTTTGGTCATTGCCTGGCCTTGTCCATTCACACACACCTAACAGAACTGACTGTATTCATATTCAGCATGGATGTGTGTGAAGTCAAATGGATGTTTTTTTCTTTTTTCAAAGGTACCCTTGAAACAGCTTTTTTCCCACATTTCCTTAATGCCCTGTTGACAAAATAAATGCTGAAGCTCCAATTAGTGTTGAGTATGGAGGCTCTGCAGAGAGAGTGCTTGGGGAAGGCTGTACTGATCAGGGTAATGAGAGCAACGTACTGTGTAATCAGGGTGCCCGTAGTGACTGTTGCCGTGGTTTCTGCCCCTCAGGCTACCTGTCCAAGGTGCTGAGGAACTACACAGAGCAGGCCTGCGACGGAGAGTACTTCTCGGTCCGCTGTCCGCACCGCACCACCATCAGCGTCCAATCATCATTCTATGGCAGGAGAAGCCCCGCCCCCCAGCAGTGCCCGCCCTATCACACCGACCTCAACCCACAGCCACTGGGAAATGAGAGCCACTGCTATGTGTCCACTTCGCTTCAGGTAACTGCCAATGGCTTCTTTTCACAATGAAGGTAAATGCCAAGGGGTTGCGCTTGAACTTCACACAGTCATATACCTGGTCACAGTTTACCAGGTATCCTTGTCATTTCACTGGTCATGTTTCTAGGCTTTCTTTAACATATATGTATATACAGTATTTACAGTATATATATATATATATATATATAGAGAGAGAGAGAGAGAGAGAGAGAGAGAGATATGTGTGTGTGTCCTGTTTTGTATCTATATTCTTAGTTATTTGTAAAAAGGAAAGTTGTTGCTGTTATAAATCATAGATTATTTTTCATTTGAAAAAGTGATATTGTTGATGTTGACATTTGGCTTCAAGTATTTAGTTAACAGCTGTATAAAATTAAACATAGAAGGCCACCCAAGCAACCCCCCTTTTTTAAACAGCACTCACTGTCTTTATATGTGTATAAACAAGATATCATTTAACAGATAAAAACAGCATATTATGTCCATGAGCTTTTATTCAAAAGACATGTAACTGACATAACAACCTCTCTTCTTATCAAATTACTGGTCAAATTATTTGGGGGAGTGAAGTTCAGTTGATAAGATAGCAAGCAAACAATTACGTTAACGTTAGTTGCATTTTGGTATTTATTAAAGGATCATGAAATTAATTGGCATCAGCTCTCAAGTAACGTTAGACTATACATAGCCTTCTCCTCTCGTTTTTCTGTGTACTCTACCTACCTAACTAGCTGTCTGGCATTGGAGCTGCAGCTCAAAAATACAACCACACATTCTTCAGTATTGCCCATACCTTGCACTAAGGTTTCTCGTCATTTGTATAGGTCAAAAACAGCACTGTAATCCCCAAATGCGGTAATTTGTGATTTACCAAGCCCACTCTCTGCATCAGCTTGATAGGAGGTGAATGATGAATGGTTTAGATAGGTGACAATCATCTTCATATCGTGAACGCACAAACATTGCGCATCATTCGAAAGACTAGGTGAAGCAGTGCTTCACTGGGTGGGCTTTAAAACATGCCATAAGCCATAATTGTCCAATCAATGACGTATAAAGTGCTATATTCCGTTAGATTTAATTGTATTAGCTAGTGAAGCAGAGAAATTTCAGCTTTTCACTGAAATTTTTGTGAAGTACCTTTTAATAACCTGAGACTGGTGCTGTTTTGCATGATACATTTTTTTCAAGTGAGAATTTGTGAATAGTTGTTGTGATGATACTTTATGTGATGAGGCATTTAAAAACTATGTTTTATGTGATATGTGTGTTATGTTTTTTTATCTGTTTGTTTTTAGGTGAAGCACTGCTTCACCTGTTGTCTTATAGAAACCTCCACTGGTCTACAGCACAATAATGTATAATATATTATTTAGCTTTCATTTTAGCAGTTTAATGAATATATTGTAAGTTACATTGTAGGATAACATTCTACAGTACTATATAAGCATGAAATCATATACACTTAAGAAAGTAGAAATAAATTATGTCTATTCTAATAAACGTATAGAATACAAAGGATTTCAGTAATCTTCAAAGGAGTCAGACAAGATGGGTTTTCATTTTCCTTGTAATTGAAGTGCATGTACACTACTGGTCATATGTTTTAGAACACCCCCATTTTCCAGTTTTTACTGAAATTTAAGCAGGTTCAAGTCCAGTGAATAACCTGAAATGGTACAAAGGTAAACATGAAGGAGGAAGTGTGATGGTCGGGGCTAAACTGCCAGAGGTAAAAAAAAAAAAGGGCCTTTTTTTTATAACTCTGAAATTATTTTTCCGGTTCTAAAACTTTTGACCGGTAGTGCATTTCTCAACAATCTAGATGAAGCTGAAGCAAAAACTGTGGCCGAGCACCTGGAGCTGCTCCCAGAGAAAGTGTGTTTCACTCATGTCACAGTTAACCTTAAGCAGACAGACAAGGAAGAGAAGGAGGCCAGAGTCTGGCACCCTGGAGGGTGTTGGCTGCTCTGTGTCGGTCCAGGTTGTTTCTGGCCTTCGTATATGCCTACTATGGGCCAAGTTTAAACGTAGATTTTACAATACAGCTACAATTTTTTAAATTAATTTCATAGATTAGATTTGGGATCATTTCCATTCAGTGAATTAACTTGAAAGTCTTCAGAAAACATTATGGGCATTTTTAGAATTCATAAATTGAATTTCCTGAATCGACTGAATTGAAATGGAATTGACCCCAACCCTGGCACTAAGGGCATTGTGTCACGGATCCACGTATTTAATATCTTATTTCATTCACTTGTAAATATCTAACCGTAGTGTTACGGTCTACTCCGTTCTGGTGCTTGTAGTTAGCCTCGATATTTGCACTTGATGTTGGTTGCCATAATTCCCTTATACGTGGATGCCAAACAAGCAAATGATATATAATATATGCCATTTAGCAGACGCTTTTATCCAAAGCGACTTACAGGAGTGAATGCATACATTTTCAGTATATGTGGCCCCAGTGGATTGAACCCAAACAAGCAAATGTTCTCTAGAGCCACAGAGAACCAAATGAGTAAGATGTAATGTTACGAGCCTGTCAGTAATGACAGGTGCTGTGGAGGGAGTCTGCTCTCCCTGTAGCTCAGGCCCCAGAGAGCTCTGCAGTGTCTCTGTTTACACCAGAGCTGGGAGTCTTCCAGAGGTATGCCTGGAACTCACCGAGGAATTCCGTACCTGAGGTGGGAAGGCGGCCCTCGTGAGGAGGTAAAATTGGTCAGCGCGGAGATCCCGAAAAGCACCCCCGCCCCTATGCGTGCGCCTGGAAGCGAAGTTCTGTTTTACGGGACCGCCATCTCTCGGTATCAACATTATTCCAGTGAGCGTGAGAGTCCTGCTCATCATTCGTGTTCTTCTCAGTGTTTTTGCTCAATTGCTGGATCTTGTCATCTGGAAAGCCTACAATGTGCCAGTGTGTTTGAGTGTTTGTGGCTATCGGTGGAATTCGGAGGCAAATTGGAATGGGAGATTGAATGAGAGGAGGACAAAGGGAGGCATTTGGTCTAGGCGGACCCCAGTGATTTTAAGAGGGGCGTTGTGGCAAGAACCCCACAAAATGTCTTTGTGTGGAGGGCCGGGGAGCCCGCCTCTTCAAAAGTGTGCAATTTGGCGGAAAACGGGAATACAAAGCGTTACGCAATCTGTGGCTTCCTGTTTGTAACCCCTGTCAACCGTGGTTGAACCCTTTTCAACCAGAGTTGTTAATTAAGTTGTACAGAACTTTCGCTTAACCTCTCTCTAATTGATTTACAATCATATCGAGCACAGCAGAGAAAAGGAACACATGGCATTGAGGGGGTTTTTTATTATTAAAAATATATATTTAAAATTTTCCCAGTTTTTCTCCCAATTTGGTTGCCAATTATACCCTCTATTTATCTCAATCACCCTCCCCTATGAGTCCGCCGCCCATCCTCCGTGTGCACGCCGTGCTTTGTATCTCATCTGTTTTGATGTTTGTTTTTTCCCAAATCTTGCTCTTCAAGCAAACTTGTCTTTGGCTCCTCAGTCAGAATAAAGGAAGACATGAGCATTTTATGGCACTGATTGGATGGAACACTGTGGTGTGAGATGTTTAAATTGCGATTGTCAAGGACAATCCCCGTTCTCCCAGCATGAGCATGCCCCTGTAGCTAAACCTTTAAAGTTAAACATTGTCCTCAAGTTTGCATAGAGAATTTTATGGAGCATTACCTTTACCGATGCCTTGGAATGCTCGTATCAGAGCCCGCTCACAAATCTCTCATTATACTCACTGCCTAAATCATAGCAGTCAAGGCAACTTTGGGGCAACGCTCTGAAGCGTCACCAGAAAAGACCACATGCAACGATGTGCACAATATCAACCTCTCAGTTATCTCTGCCACACAAGTTTCCCTGTCATCCAGCCAAATGAGCTCCAACCCAAACTGTCAGAGATTAATCTAGTGTATTACAAGAACAGCACAGGGATGAGAGATGGCGAGGTGGGCGGGGAGCGCGGGTCTGTGTGTGGCGTGCTGCGCCTCCCACAGTCCCTCCCGTCCTTTCCACGCACCACTGACTGCGGTGGGCGACTCCATCTGCCTCCCCACGTAGGCCCCACTCCCTGCCAGCATTCTGCCAAGCACGACGGGCGGGATTCAAACAGCACCTGTCCTTAACCTTCTCTCATAATTGGAAGCGTGTAAATAAGCGTTTCCCGAACAGAATTCGGTGACTTCAGCGACCACCTGTGTCTGTGTGTAGGTCTGGACTCCCCCGAATTGACAGAGGGGTAGAGGGGTAGCCCCTTTGTCCAGTCCAGCTGAAATGTAAGATTCCTGTCTGCCTGTGAAGGCAGGTTGTAGTCACCCATGCTTCGGTGCATACCGGCGAAGCAAATGTGCTTTTAATCACTGATGGATCATCCTGTCTGCGATTGCATTTGAAATCAAGGAGCGGTGCATTCCAGCACCCAGTACCTGCCTGTGGTCCATGGCAGTGCGTTGTACGCGAGCGCCCTGCTGCACACGTCTGTGTGTGGCAATGTCTCCAGCTGCTTTGTTGCTTTAAGGATGTTTAATGATTAATGTAATGACCTTGAAGGTGCCTCATGCCTGGTTTTGATGTCAGCCTTCCTGTAGCTAATGAGGCGGATGTGAGCGAACGCATGCTTGTTGCTTCCAGGCAAATGCCCAGACCCTGGCTTTTCTGAGTTCACTGTCAGCTCCACCCATGCCACAAAACAACTACAATACAAATACAAATACTGATAATGTCATTATTGGTAGTAGTAGTTATATAAAAATACCAATAATAATAATAATAATATCCTATCTTTCAGACTCGCATTATTGATTCATTATTGTTGTCAGTTTTGTTGTTGTTGGACAGCTGTTCATCTCTGGCTCATCAGACTCTCCAGTCACACACTGCAGTCAGCAGTCATATTTCAAACAGAATAACGTTTGGAAATAAAATACGTAGATACCACTGCACTGAGCAAATAGCAATGTCAGTCAAATAAGTCAGGCCTGCCATGAAATCACGGAATCCAGCCAAAGTTGCAAACAAAACAAAAAAATCTGCTCCACAACTGTGTGAGGTGCCATTCAAAGCTTGTAGCTCTCCGGTCCACTTAGCACTTGCTCACCTCCCTCACTCCCTCTCCCTCTCCCTCTCCATCGCTCCCTCCATCCCCCTCTCCTTTTCTCTTTCTCAGAAGATGCTGGACGAGTGCCAGGACAGGAGGAGCTGTCAGGTCCTTGTCAACAGCCGTCTCTTTGGGACGGACCCGTGCCCAGGCAGAAGTAAATACCTCATTGTGTGGTACAAATGCCGGCCGAGTAAGTGTACCTCCTCCCACCTCCACCCTTTCGCTCTTTGTGCCTCGATGCAGCCTCTGTCGACCTGCCTGTTTGCTTTGCCCCTCTCACTGTAATCCTCGTCCTAATCCTTCCAGTGTGCTGTGTGCCACGCTGCGCAGCGTTGCTCCTGGCTAATCTCTCCTTTGTCTCTCCCGTTTTGTAAGGATGCTCGGAGGCATTATACACAGGAAAGAATAACAAATCTGGGAGCTCGCCCCCTTTCCTCGCCCACCATTAACGCCTCCTTTATTTTCTTTTCGAGCCACTGCGGACTGAATGGAAAGTGAGCACAAAACCTCCTGAACCGTGCGCTCCTTCCTGGTACTTTATCTGCGCTCGGTCTGCGTGCGCTGTCTTGCGTGTTTTGTCCAGCAGGTCTTTGTTCTTCCTCGCCAATGGAATTCGGGGGGCGAGATTGAAATAACAGGTGTCAGCGCTTACAAGATGGGCGAGGAGCATGAACCCACTGCTGATAGCCCTGTCCCTCTCTCGCTCTCTCTCTGGCTCTCTCTCTCTTTCTCTTTCTCTTTCTCTGTTTGTCTCTGTCTCTCCCTTTCTCTTTCTTTCTCTCTCTCTCCCTCTCTCAAATTCAAATTCAAAACCAAATATTGGCATGACCACACATTGACATATTGTTGCCAAGGCAACTATTTAAAAGAAATCAAAATCAACAATAACAACAATATCAATTATATAGGATATACTTATCCTTATGTGTTTTAATTAAGTGATTGATTAATTGATAAAATAATGAATTTGTAAAATAAACTTGAATACAAAAATTGTCATACAGGGTTTTAATTTTAGTGTGCAATTGCGAGAATCATACAAATGTTTTGTCAATCCTTCACATTAGTCCAGCATAAGGCAGGAAGAACCTGCAATGTATTAATGCTAATAAAAATATATTTAATATTATTTAAATTAAATTGAATAAAATATTTATATTCATAATTCCTAGACATGAAATACAAATATGAGCTCTCTAGTGTATATTCTCAGTCAGTTTGAGTGCACAGGATCAGATATACGTGAGTGCTCTGTCTAATGTCTGGTCTATGAAGTGACGTGAGACTTAACTTGATTATAGCCAGCATTTTAGTCATTTACATTTTTTGACATAATAAAGGGCTGAGATACAGGACGTGATTAGGAGCACATTTATTAATGATATCCTGTGTAGATGTGCTGGTGATAGCCAGCCCTGTGATTGGATTCTTTCTGGATGAGTCAACAGAGCTAACAGATTATTATCCAGTTACAATAATCATATACTTTACCTACTGTTCCAGCGTCAAATTTTGAGAAAATATGTACATGAAAATACATAAACTGCGTTCCGTGTGAGTTTGAAACAGAACTCAGTATAATTGCATTATTTCATATATTACGGAACAGGTGACAACCCTACTTATGTGAGGTGAACTCAAAGCAATAACGCGAAGGTTAGGCTAAAGATTAATACAAGCATACTGCATATGTATGCAATGGTTGATAATATTTACATTGTGTAGTTTTTAATAATCTAAGAAACTATATCTTGAATCCCCCCCTTTTGTGTAACATGGGGATATTAAATCCCCCTAGTAACAAAAATGTAATTCCAGCCCTGTTATAATAGCCATAATAATAATATTTCAGTGGTCTGCTACTCACTGTCTCTTAGGCTATGGCATGCTGTCACACACTGGGCAGTGAGAGGTACTGTGTGTCCCTCTCCCAAAAGGAGCGATATTTCCTCCCTTTCATCTAATTTGGGAGTTATGTTTTTAAACATAGTCAGAAATTGTTTTCTGATGTCCAAATATGTATCACAGTAGAGGAGAAAGTGCACCTCTGTTCCTACCTCACCTGTTGCGTAGCGACCACATATTTGTTGTCCTTTTGGTGACCGTGTTTTTTTGTGCCCGCCTTTTTCAATGGCTAGTACTTGACAGTGAAGAGATACTCGGCCAGTACTAAATACTCACTCTCTCTCTCGCTCTCTCTGCCTCTGCCTTGGGTTACCTGGATTGTATTGAAAGCTCCCTCTCTTAATCTCTGCATTCCTGTGGTTGTCCCTTAATGCCTAAAGCAATAATAGCATTTCTTCCCAGAGCAGCAATATTTGGGTTTGCCTGAGAACAATCACTGTACCTTGTGCCTTGTTTCATTTGTTGATTGAGAGGGTTTAATTTGTTTATTAGCCATAAAACATGATTTATCAAATAATCAATTAGTTGACTTACTGATTACTTTATCAGTCAGGTAGATCAATTAGATAAGCTGTGATTTATGTTTTTTTCCCAACTTCTCAAAATTATGTTTAATTATGGCAACAAATTGTAAAAACACAACTTATTGAATGATGATGTAAGGTCTCGCAAATTCAGGTGTTAGTTTTTTCTTCACAAAGACAATCACCAAAATGAATCCTTCTGTGTTTCTGTAGAAAAGACATAGTGTAAGTTGCATTTGCATGCCAAAGATCAAATCCAGGCCTGCGTTTGTATCTCCATAATCTGAACCTCAGACTGTTTAGTGAGATTACTTTCCTGCGATCTGATTGGTTCTAGCCAGTTTTAGCCAGCGTAATGTTATAGGTCTGTGGTTGAGATGGTTTGATTTTCCGCCTCCATTGATAATGATTAACACAATTTGTGTAAATTGTTTGTCTCACAAGCAGATGATGTTATATTTGAAATATGTTTTTATCTGTTGTTTGTCTGTTACTTGTGACATTTTAATGCAAATTTAAGTTCTTATCCACTGTAAACGTCATACAGCTCAACAACTAATAAAGTTGATTCAAGACCTTTGGAACACAGACATACACGGACAAACACATCTGAGGTCGCATTGAGCCTGATATATATATATTTTATATTTTCTTCTTCTGCTGTTTTCTCCCTGTTTTTCTCCACATTTTTAGTATCCAATTATACCTTCCTTTTTCACGTCAATTATCCCACTCCCACATGTATCTTACGAGTTTGCTGCCGTAGTCCTGATACCGGCAGTGACATGCGGATGGGCACCGCCTCCTCCGAGCTGGAACCCGTCACCGTAACTCCGGAATGCACACACAGGGCCACTCCTATATGCAGCAAACTCGCTCCGGCTTCCCTTCCCCCACCCTGGGGCGGACAGCCAATTGCCGCCCCCTAGTGGCACTCCCGGCCAGAGGCCAGGTCGCAGTGGCCAGCGTCAAACATTGTAACCGCTAGACCACCCAGGAGGCCGAGGCTGATATTTTATTAATAAATCTGTGTGTTTCCTCCTCAGACGAGTACAAGAGCAAGGTTGCCTGTGAGGGGGACCAGCTGAGGTTGAGCTGCAAGCGGGGCATGCTGATCGCCGTCTACTCCGCTGTCTTCGGGAGCTCCCAGCAGGGCACCCTGGAGTGCCCGCCCTACAACCGGAGGACACCGGCTGTAGGTGAGATTTCGGTCATCCCCCCTGTCCCTGGTTAGCAGCAGCATCCCACACAAAATCTGAACCTGCAACCTTCTGTACTGTTCCTTCTCTGCTGCTCCACTGCATGGATGCGCTGGTTCTCTGTGGCTCAGTAGATAGAGCACAGTGTTGGCAACGCTTAAGTTGTGGGTTCAATCCCCACTGGGGCCACATATACTGAAAATGTATCCATTCACTACTGTAAGTCGCTTTGGATAAAAGCGTCTGCTAAATGGCATATATTATATTATATTATATTAATACAACACACTTATGGCAACACAGTGTACAGCATAGCTAAATAAGTTCTGTACATCTTAATGATGTTAAGGGTTCGAGAGGGTTTAGACTAGATGTACCAAGGCATTTGTAAAGAGTCTTGGAAAGGTAAGGAGTGGCAGTTTAGTTGGGGGGGAAGGGGGTTTCCTGCATTGCTATTGGTCAGTTGGCTCCACCAATGATGGTGTACATTCATGGCCGTTCTAAGGAAGACGAGTTGGAGCTAGGATAGAATTCTTCCTGCTGTCTCCTGTAAAATGTGCTGGCTTCCACTGAAGAGTATAGTGTTCCCTATACGTGCCTGGTCTGTGCCGGGACAAATGGCTGTCAGAGGTGCATTTACATCAAAGCGGGGTTAACGCTCGCATTCCCGGAGAACATCTGAAGAGCGTGCCTGTACCATAAGGTCGCAGGACTTCTCTTGGATCGAGGCCTACGAGCGTATCGGGTTCACGTCAGGCCCAGCTTTGGGGGCGGCGCTGGAACAACGGGGGAGAATAGCCGGGCGGGGTCAAGTGACGCTCGTCACTGATGCGGACAATGTGCAGGGACATGCCCTAGAGTGGATCAGTGACATCGCATCTCCAATACGTTTCATAGCGACATTGGGTTTCATTATTTGTGCAATCGTTGTGGGGGGGAGGAGGCGGTGTTGTGTTTCCCTTTATGAAACTGGTGAGCATTCAGACCTCGACTTTGAAAGCGGCGAAGCTGTCCTTCACCCTGCTTGAAAAGAGACTTTTGAAAAAGACACACAGGAAAAAAAGCGACTGCAGAAGCCGGACGTTTTTATAGGCAGTTCACATGAAGGTGAGTCACTCAGTCTGGAAAAATAAGAAGTGCGATTAGCTGTGTTTGCATTGTACTCCTGTTGAATGCCAGTGCGATTAAAATAACACACATTTTTGAGCTCTTAGTTTGTAAGTGCATCATTTAGCGTTACCATGGGAAACAAGATTACACAAGATAAGTTCTAACATGCAATTAATTCACAAGAAATAATTGTGTTCAATCTTATCAGTAAAGGGATGTTTTAAAAGTTGCCTTTTCAAGGCTTTCACAGTTGTTCGTATGATAGTGAAACCCGGGAAAAAGTCTTTTTACTGGACAAATGAAGTATTCATCAAGTAAGGTGCACCTTCTCAGATTGTTTTGTACAAATAGGTGTGCTTGATATGTCCAAAAGTCCCCTGGTGTTCTTTTTCAGAACTTTGAGGGTATCTCTATTTTGAGCGTTACTGTCTCTTTATTTAATCTCCAATTAAATGTTCATCTTAAGCGATTAGTGTACATTTAACGACTGATAATTATTCAGCCTGAGGTTCCCTTTCATGATGATCACATCATCGTCTTACTGTCGGGATTCCCAGAACGGCGCAGTAGCTTTCAGCGCACAGTTAGGTGAGGGGGTTTACCCGCCTGTGAGAGGCTGCTCCCCTGGTCTCGCGGTCTGATCTCTGATGACGGAGGCTTTCCGTACCTGGCAGACGCATGCAATGTAGCGAACACGCATCCAGACACCTTCCGAGCAGGTGGAGACAGCCGCGCTGTTTCGGGTCGCAATTTAGCGCCGCGAGCCGTAATTATTTCCCGTAAATTAAGCAATTAATTCTGCCAGACAAGACACCCACAATCGCGCTTTTGTCAGTGTGCTCTGCGGCACAAACAGTTTAAAACGACGTAAACAAAAGATAGAAAAAATCTAAAACGCTGGCAGGGGCGCTGTGCCTCTTTGTGGTTATGAATGCTGAAACTTAATAGCCCCTTTTCCTAAAAACGCGAATGCCGGAAGGCACATCACAGGAGCGCTGAAAGGTGTGAATCGCATTCGGATACCACATAATAATAATTAAAGAGTTTTAATGAGCATCGGTGTTGGTCAAAATCATATATTTTTTAAACCTTTTTTAACACCCACTACACATAATAAGCGGAGATACGGTTAGTAATTGAAAATAAGTTTTGCAAAGGAAAGTTTAATCAATTAATTTATATAAAAATCCTTCTGAACAATTATATTGTATTATACATTGTATCATATCATACATTTATTATTATATTATGATAGATATTATGTCTTTGTATATCACATATAGTCTCAATAATATGTTAAAAATATATTTAAAGCTTGTATAATCATCTTCGATCTGTAGTGTCCCCTGTAAAACTGTTTTGAAAAAAATTGCCATTGAGCCATTGTCTTATTATTCTTGTTTTCCATACAAGCTGTGGAAAGAAAATTCTCATTCAAGGACAGCAATTTCATTTAATGACCCTTATATGTTGCAAAATACCAATGATTCGAGGTGACTGGTGACTGATAATACACTGGGTTTCATTGTGGTGACACACCCTACGGTCTGGCTCCCTATCCCTATCCCTAACTGTGACCCAGAAGCCCCGCAGGATGGCGCATAATTGGCCATAGTGTCCATTTGTGGGCTTCCCCATCTCCCCATCTTGTCACAGAAGAGCGCCTCCCTCTGGTTGATCTGCGGTCTGCACCCGCACCAGTTGAAAATGAAACCAGCTGCAATTAAAATGCAATAAATGCAGTGAAAGAGCCAACCCTCCATCTCAATGACCTCAATGACTAGCTAGCTCATTATTCTCATTCCATGAAGAAGCTAGCTAGCTATGTCACCGACTGACTCACACCAGAGCTGACTAGCATCAGTGTGGTCACACACTTTGTTGTACTTCGCTCTGGATAAGAGCGTCTGCCAAATGCCTATAATGTAATGTAATGTAATGGTCAACCTCTCTGAAGTTCTAAATTGTCACAGGAATGTGCAAAATCAAAACATTACAGGTACCTAATGAGCTTGCTAAGTGGAAGTTCACATTAGCTACCTAGCTACGACAGCCAGCTTGTATACGAGTCTGTATTGGTGAGGCGATTTGAATATGGATCTGAATCTGACAGAGGAGGAGCGGCAGCAACAGCGCCAATATTTGACCCCGATCCTGAGTTTGTGTCAGACTTTGATGAGAGACACAGCATAAACCTGTAAGGCATGCACTGCCAATTCCCATATTTGAACATTTTCTGTCTCACGCTCACTATCCGCGAGCTCAATATTGCAGTCGTTTTCCCACCCACTCATATTGATAGAATGCCTGACTCTACCTCACATCCCAAAGTTTCTATGAAAGTAGGAAAATATAAATGGCATATTTATATGTTGGCTTGTCAGAAAGTGAAAAAACAGGCATGATACTACTATCAAGGACATATATTGATAGATTTAAGTATCTGTGGTGATGTTTAAATTCATGCCAGGTGCCCTTTAATAGTACACATAATCCAGAACATACCAATGGGGGAGTGACGGAGCCTTACAGCAGCAGAGCTGTGCATGAGAAAGTGCTCATTACAGGGAAGAGCAATGTTGGCTATAAGTCAGGGCAAAGATATGGGCTCTTAATTTGGATTTAAATATTGAGATGGCCTCTGATTCATATGAATTATTTTAATAAATGTAGTGGGCCATGGTAAAATGCGTTCTAGCTTTTTTACATCTTCGGGATGAGCTTGAGCTTCCTCATAAAGGTCCAGCAGGATTATATAGAATAATTAGCATGTTAATGGAGAATAATATAATGTACCAGCACATTTAGAGCTTTGCCGCTAAAGCGTTTTAAAATCTGCTCAGTATTTGAATGGAAGTCTCTAAGGTGAGGCTAGGGCAGGTCATACGTGATTCATTTTCTTTTTAGTTTAAATCCTTTCAGCAGTTCTCTAGACTAATTGAATAGTGTACAAATTATGACTTGCACTGTTAACCTGTGGTTCCTTTAGAGAGCAAGCACAAAAACTATGGCCGTTAATTTCAGTAGCTGTCAAACTCACAATGTTGCCTAAGTTATGAGAAGTGATGTAAGACGTAAATATGAGCATGCGCTTTTAGATAGAAACCTGGCCTCTATCCTACAAGATAATAAGCAAATCTGAGCATCAGGACAGTATGTGAAAAGCTCATTTACACACAAGTGCTGTAACAGTTTGTGAGGTCAAAAGCCGGTATGGAAGAGAAAAATAAAAATGACCTTTGGACAAGCCATGGCCTAATATGTCTACAGTAGGCTGACTAGATCATAGTCAGCCTGCCTCATCAGATACAAGAGACCTCTCCCTCGCAAAGACGGTGGAGGAACTGAGTGTGCAGGAAACATTGGGGGGAAATGTGAACAAAGAGAATAAAAGTGACTGTGTTTTGGCTTTTAGACAGTTGTTTTCTTTCCCTCTCTGCTGACTCATTGGCTAATCTGATGTCCCGTCTCTGAGCGGCACCAGGCCCGGGCTTCCTGTCAGCGTAATGTGGCTTATCACAGAGATAGCCTGTTCTGTCAGATCATGTGAACAAAACAGGCCGATTCTGCAGGGCGCAGAGGGGGCCGTGTTCGTGAAAGAGCTGTGGCAGCAGTGCTGGGCAGGGGACATTATCTAAGGTCACAGTGCACCAAACCTGGTGGCACCGACTAACCACACCAGGTAAAGCATATGCATACAATACAGAGGTTCAATCTGGGTAGGGAACTTGGCTTGTAACTCAAAGGTTGCAGGTCAATTCCTAGGTGGGGCATTGTCATTGTGCCCTTGAGCAAGGTGCTTAACCTGAATGGCTTCAGTAAATACAGCTGTATAAATGAATGTTTGTAAGAAATGTAAAGCTGTGTAAGTTGCTCTGCATCTGCTAAGTGGGTAAAAAAAAAGTTACAAATATATAATACTTATATATATTTCTAATTCGATGATGGTTGATTTAGAAATATAGATAGATAGAGATACTGTGGTAGGAAACATTAAAGCAAAGGTAACTAGGTCGGATTAGTATTTGTGTCTGTCTGTACATGAAATACTGAAATGTGCTGGAAAGTCAACTGAAAATAATATTTATTGTTGTGACATATTTTCAAAAATAGACTTGGTCTGCACTGACACACTTTTTGAAAATATTAACAGTGAACAAAATGGAAAATGGCTGCGGTCTGGATGCTGGTCGTGGTGGTTTAAAGAGCAGCACGGTTAGTCCCAGCCTGTTGTTGGGTTGCTGTACAGGGAGAGGTGTCCTTTTGAGCAGACGCCCACTCAGGCTTAGCAAGAGCTCCCGGGTAACTGCCTGAAATGCCATCCATGCTCTCAAAGAGTGACATCATAATGGACACACCCACACACCGCAACAAGATACTGATTACCGGGTCTGTTTATGTATTTATTCTTTAAAGCGGGTGTAAGTCATGGGGGAGACATGATTCACGTCGTTTGAAGGGCAGGTTTGGGCTCTATTCTAAAGAATGTCTCAGAGGACAGCTTAATTTCCTCTATAGTAACTCTCGAGTAAATTTAGCAGACCCAGTAGTAGAGTAAATTAGCCTGTGTTGCAATACATTTCTTGTACCCTGGCTTGCACCCAGTGCTGAATATGAAACTATTAAGAGTGGAACTTGCTAAAAAAATACATTCTAACAAAGCGTATCCTATCGTTTAAGTGGACCATTGCAGAGTACTATAAAAAGTAGCCTTTTCCTGATTTCTCAAAGTTTTTTCAGTTAAAAGGACGGGAGGAAGGATTGGGGTAAAGACAATGGAGGGAGGTTCGTACTTCCACTTCCACTCTGCCTCCTTGTCCTTTTCTCCCGTCACTGATCCTGATATCAGGCAGTGGTCACTCTCAGTCCTAATGCCCTGACGGCGCTCACTCCCAGGTCAGAGCCAGTAAGCACACACCCGAGGGGTGGGGCAAAGGGCGGGGTGAAGGGCCGGTTGAGGGTGGAGGAGGTGGGAACGTAGTGGCAATACTGGAGCCTCCGTTCGCAGTCCTGGGTGTATTTGACTGTGGGAATGCCATTAGCAGGCTCTGAAGAGAGGTCAGACTCCCAGGTCTGGTTCCGGAATGTGGCTTTAATCTGCCGGGATCCTTTGTATCCATTACAGGCGACAGCACAGCTTCAAGCTGGCCCGTCTTCCCCCGTCCAGTTTTCAGTTGACTAATTGCCAGGGCGGAATATCAAAGCGCAGGTTAATGGATACTGTCGCTAAAAATGAGGCCTTAGCTTCCTGATGCAGGGCTGATTCATGGGAAGAGCTTGGCTACGGTGGAGAGGTCAGGTGAACGAATGGACAGCGCCTCCCGAACAGTGCATTTGTACAGTCCCCATGTAGGTGCCTGTGAGAGAGCACTGCCTCCAGCAGTGCTGTCTCCATCCGTTCCACACAGGAGACCGTGGTTAGAGTCTGACAAACAGAAATGATTGCAGTAATTATACCACAAACTCCCAACAAGTTAAGTTTTCATCATTTTCAACCCTACCTACCCAATTTGTGTCATTTTAAAATGTACAATCCAAAGTATAAAGAGCATATTTATATGATCTTATATTTGAAGAGTTAAATATATTTTTATCATTTTCAGTAAATCAAGATTTTTTTATTGTGCTTTCTACTTGAAACAAAGTGGGTTTTTAAAAATCAACATTCAAAAGCAATTCTAAAAATTATAAATACACAATAATCAGATTTCTTCAGATTTCTTAGCAAAATTTAAATTGGTTCACCCAGAGCGAGACTCAGCCATTGCACTCTGGTTGTGCTGACCTTTGCGAATTTCCCAAATGTGGGAATCTGCGCATAATATCTGGTAATTTAGGCTCTGTTATGATATTATGGTGAACAAAACATTGAATAACTTTACATAAGGTCATGTTCTGATATTATGCACAGTTTTGCAAATGAAACGATTTGGTTTCTGCAAAGAAACGCAATAACTGATCATAATCATGAGCTTGTTTGAGTTTTGCAATGGCAGGAAATGGCGTTTATCAGCAATGTGATCTCGCATTTATTGTCAGATATATTTGCCATATATTCACAATTGCATGCATATATAAATGTGTGTGCATTTTATTTGGTCATGTACCTTATTTGATTTAAATAATTTACATGTATAAATATTCCCTCTATTTTGGATGTCATATTTTGATTGGAATACATTTTTACTAAAACGTAATATTGAGGAAGGGCTGGCCCTGCTGTAGACAGCGGGTGTTTCACGGGACATAGGCTCTCAGGATTCATCAGCGGTGGAAGGCCCGATTCAGGCCCATCCTCTATGGGATTAATTGCTTGCAGTTTCTCAGAGCTCCGGCATGGATATCCTGGATCAGAACTGCAGTGCATCATGGGTAGCCTGACTCTGAGGGCCCTGGTTGTCCAGCAACGTCTTGGCCCCTCTTGAAAGGGACAGATTTAGATTAGCAATTTCCTGCTGTGAGAGGTCCAGCCGTCTGGAGCACGGCCCACATCTACAACAGGACTGAAGTGATGGGAACTCTGCAATGTGGCACGGGTGGCTCGAGGTAACGTGCCAAAGAAAGATCCGCTTAAAAGTGGCCTTCAGAGACCCTGTGGCTGGGAAGTAAGGCAACTTGTACAGTAGGAAGCCATTTATAGCATCATACTGGGCATTTGTTTCTTTAACTGATTTTTGAACTTGAAGTCCTGTTGAATTACAGTGGCACTGAACGGCTGCCATGGTTGCAACCCGGTTATATGTGGTCGATTTTAACAGATTTAAAACCGTGATTTCATCCTCGAACAGGAGTTCCTTTTTTAGGATGCCTTTCAAAAGGCTGATGACCTTTTAGTGTCCTGAGCTGCAGTGCATCATGGGTAGCATGAAGTGGCCCATTGTCTGCTGCCCGAACTGTGTCCATCTGTTGTCTGTCCATTAGCCGTTAGCTCGGTTTTGGACACCATGCATATAGTCATTTCAATATTTGTCCAGGATTGTTTCATGGGTTTCAATATCTCCAGATTTATATTTATTTAATTATTATTGTCATTTTTAATATTATTTAGATATTTGTGATATATTTTGTTTTTAATGTATGCAATCAATCAACCACACACACACACACACACATACACATACACACACACACACACACACATTTTTTACATCCAGTAACATACAGAGCCTTTGGCTGTGATCTTCCAGTTGGTACACACACACCACATTTTCCTTTTATACTGAAATAAACAAGAACTTTAGCCATGAATAAATGGGGATTTTAATGGAGACACCGAATGCCAAACTGCCAGAGCCAAACCTTAAGGCAAGGGGATTTAGCACCTTCCTACTTTAATACCATCTCTTTCAGCCTTTAGTCTATTTTAAAGGTTAGGTGACTGTGGATTATTCAGACAGTCACTCGATTTGAATGGGCCCCACCTCTGAGGGCGGGGATAACTGGAGCAAAAAATATCAGCCTGCACAATGCGCTGATTGACTTGAGGAGACTTTGTGAAGATTCAGGAGTTCCCCATCCATCACTCTGACAGGCGACGGCGTCCCTCCTGAGGCCCCTCTAGATCTAATGACTTTTAGACAATGGCGTCCGGTGTGGGACACCTTAAGCACACGGGTCTGAACAGGACCTAGGGCCGCACCACCCGACGCTTCGTGGAGGGGTGCACTTTGCGACGTTCCCTCCATTTATTTATATCCCACTTTCTCTCCCCTCCCCCCCCCTTCACATTCTTCAAAAGAGAACATAATCACCTCTGTATCGCTTTCGAGAATGGCACTCATTTGACATGTTTTGTCTTGCGGTGTTTTTGTGGTTTCACTGGCCTGTAGTGGATCCTTTTATGCTAATAATTCCATTTAGACTACATACCGCACCAAAAACCCATTGAAGGTTTAGCTGAATCGAAACCATATTCACTGCATCCTAGGTGCGTTTTCAGGCGTGTCTTGCTCTTGTGTATTTTGTAGGCATGTCTCCTGTGTCAGTAGGCCTGTGTCTTTCTACCCCATGTCAGTGAATTGTCCTGGTTCTCTGTGTCAGTCGGTGTGTCTTGGTTCTCTGTGTCAGTATGCATGTCTGAGTGTCCCCCTGTGTCAGTGAACTGTGTCTTTGTATCCTGTGTCAGTGGCCTATCTCGTTTCCCTGTGTCAGTGACGTATCTTGATTGAGTGTGTCTTGGTTTCCTGTGTCAGTGGGCATGTGTCTTCCAGTAACCTGTGTCAGTAGGTGTGTGTCTTTCTTCCCCACGTCAGCGAATTGTCTTGGTTCTCTGTGTCAGTAGGCCTGTGTCTTGGTTTCCTCTGTCAGTGGGCGTGTCTGAGTGCCCCCCGTGTCAGTGGACGTGTCTCAGTGTCCCCCTGTGCCCCTGCAGAGTGCCAGTCGATGGGGGCCCTCCAGGTGCTGACGTCCCTTTGCCAAGGCAAGAGAAGCTGCTCCGTCCAGGCCTCCACGCGGGATTTCGGCGACCCCTGCTACTCCGGGACCCGCAAATACCTCAGCGTCATCTACACCTGCGGTGAGTCCCAAACAGGGCTGGTCCGTGCTGTTGGGCGTGGAGAACATGGGGCCAGTCTGCAAGAGGGGAAGGGGGACCCTCAAACAGGAAACAGACAGGGTGGGAGCCGGAGGGACACGTTGTGCTTTCGGTCACTAGGTGGTGACAATCGCACAGCAAAGCGCGTTAACATCTGCAGTGACGTCAAGGAAACCACAGGGATCAACCTCCCCATCTCTCTCTCTCTCCGTCTCTCTCTCTCTCTCTGATCCATGCAAATCTAAAAGGCAGGCACACAGAAACAAAATGACCACCCCTCCATACATTTATGACAAACTGATTCTTCTTACATTTTGCCCATAGAAGGACAGCGCTTGTGCATTATGTACGTGGTCAAGAAGATTGGTTTATGAGTTCTATCAATACAACCAGGTTTTAAACGTGTTTCCTTTTTAGGGTGTGGACTTGTGTGCTCATGATTTTTGTCAGGTTGCAAACTCGCCTTTAAAACGTTTTCCTGCAGAAAAAACATATTGTGATCCCTGCATATTGACCACATAGTTGGAAAGTTGTGGTTTGGGTGTGGTAAAAAAACATTAAGAAACATTACAAAAACACTGCTGTAACATTGTTCGTTATTCACCACAGCCACAACCTTACTTAACCTCACTGCAACATTGTAACATGTGGCAATAACATTGTGTGCTAACTGGGATGCACCTTCGCCATGCATGTCCATGAACTACCCCCTCGCACCCCCCCTCTCTCCGTCGTTGGAGGTGAAACACAGCAAGTGCAGCGGCACCCTATCCCTCAGGCCAATCCTCACTCTTGGCCGTAATTCACGACCGTTCGTTGTCGGCACGTTCCACAGACGCGCTCCGAGCCGCTGATGAATTTATTACTGCCTGTCTCTGAAGCTTGTGAGACCAGGCATGTCTGCAGCTATCCTCGTCCCGCCCCCCAGGGAGCCTCCAGGGCCATAAACCCTAAATGTGTGTACAGGACTCACTAAAGTGTTTAAAAAACAGGGGAGCCTTGCTCTTGTGGTTGGTGGTGCAGACCTCTAATCGGCTGTTATAGCGCTCAAAACCATCTGACTGTGTCGTTGAAATGACATTTGCTTCAAGTTGTGGCCTATGAGTGCACATACGAGCATCAGTTCATAGCGCTTCATCAGTGATCAGCATGTTAGCCCAAAGAATGTTGGCTTCACTCCAGCCATTGAGCAAAAATGGCTTACATCTTTGACCCACTCCTTAATCAAATCTACTTATGAGGGGCCTCAAAATGAGGGGCCTCTCTCAGCTAATACCAGTAGTCGTCAATCTCAAAATCATACTGACCATCGTTAACACGCGATCAGTAATAGGAAGGTCGGCTTAGTGTTTTTTTTACTTGCCACAAGTCTTTGTCCGTGGTTTGACGCCTTTATTCCGGGTGGTGTTTTCCGAGGTAAAATGCGCCTTGTCGAAAAGACGCTTGCGGGCGTTTCGGCTGGAACGCACTTGAACGCGTGGCTGGTCCCTGCCTCCAGCAGGCGCTGCGTAGTTCTGGTCCCGGCTCTCTGACTGATGTTGGAATTCCATCAGAACGCAAGGGGCATGCCCTGTGTCAGATCCCGAGTCAGAGCGCCGTAAATCAAACCAACCGCCGCCCCTCCCCTCCCCAAAACCCACCGCGGGGAGGAAACAAGTGCTCACTTATGGAGGGCTGCGGGCTACACAGATAAAAGCGGAAAGGGAGATCCGGGAAAGAGGAGGGGCAGTGGGGGGGAGGCAGCGGGAAATTACACAAGCAAACACAGACATGAAGTCACCGGACTGTTGATGCAGCGCAGGGGGGCAATGTCAGGTGTCCACTTACAGGGTTGTTAATGGACTGCGCCTGCTTTTTTGGGAGTTTTTTTTTGTTTTTGTTAATGGTGTTGTGGAAGAGGTTTTGTGAGGCTGAACCTAGTGTTCCATTGGAAAGGGAGAAGGTTTTTGTGGGCTTTTACTTTACCAGTAGTCATCGCTTTAGGATATTTACACTTCTTTAGTTGGCAGGTTTCAATAAAGACAACAAAGTGTGGTGTTGTTGGTAAAGAAAAAAAATCTATGGCAACCACAGACTTGGGCAAAAACGATTTGAGTGGGAACGTATACACATGACAGCTTTTCTTTCTCATGTGTATTCTTTACATTACATTTACATTTTACATTTTAAGCATTTAGCAGACGCTCTTATCCAGAGCGACTTACAAGATGTGCATAAATACATGGTAGGAACAATCATAGTACGCGCAAGAGATCAGTGCAGTAATACAGCGATAGACATCATTGCAGGTAGCTGCGTAGCTTGATCTCATTAACTGATACAAACAAGTTGGCGGTACCTGATTGGGTAGATTTATTTGACACCTTCATGAATGGACTTCCGCACTGTGATATTAGAATTCATCATAGGCTCACACCCCTGGTTGTATTTGTGAAGCTGTGCATTATTCCCCTTTATAAGTTCACATATGCTCCTATGGGCTTCCAGCCACTCGTCCTGCGGTCCTGTTTTCTAAACACACTCCTTCCACCACGCGGCCCAGTGTGCGTCTTCTGAACCCGGAGGGTATCAGAACCGCAACGTCGCCGCAAATCGACCGAGACCGATGTGGACTTGATCATCAGTCACAGCGTAGACCGCGCACAGCCGCGAGTAAACAGTGGGACCCGATGGTCGATGTCAGGCACCGCTGAAGCAGCTCTAGACGAGGGAACTGATGCGGCACAATGAGAAATGCAATGCAAAGAGCGGTGATGGCGAAATAATGGTGAGAACCGCAGGCCAGATTCGACAAGAGTGGAGGCCAAGGAGTAAACACGGGCTGCGATTCTTCATTGTCTTTGGCTCAAAGTGTAGTGAAAAGAAAAACACTAACACATTGAATATGGGAATGTTTATGCATACAGAATATGAGCCGATTCTGTGACAGAAGCCATTCTCTTGTTCTGACTGGATTTTTCTCCTGAAGCGGAACCCTCAGCCAGAAGCGTTCTCTCTGGTGAGGAAAGGCACCTTGGTCTGGCGGGTGTGGTCAGTCTGTCTGGTGTCCTGCCGTGTCCTTGATCCTGTGTTGCAGTGCTGGCAGCTGAGGCTGCAATCTTTAGCGGGTGAGACGACGTGTCTTCTCTGTCGCTACATGAGTGCACTCAGCGGTTTGGGGAGGAGAGGGTCTGACAATGTGGCTTCAGACGATGGAGGACATCTGCCCTGCATAGTGTCACAGGTTTGGAGGGATGACTGGGCCTGGACGACAGAATTGGGTCTGGATTCAATCAACATTTGCCCTTAACTTTGTCCTGGATTCAATCAGCGTTTGTCCTTAACTTTGACTCACAATTAAATGCAAGTGTTCATTTCTATCCTCACAAACACAGTTTGGCAAGATCGGCGCTCAATAAAAATTAACTCGAAAGACTGTGTTTGTGATGGAAAAAACCCTTGCATATATATTTTTAAGCTGAAGTTAAGGACAAATGTTGAGTGAATCCATGCCAAAGTTAAGGGCAAATGTTGATTGAATCCAGGCTGCACTCTACCAGGGGATTGTGATAGGTAAGCGGTCTCTGTGCCGCTGAGTCTCTGGCGTTCCGGTGAAGGCTCGGACTAAACTAGCAGGAATGTGCGAACGCTGAGCTGGCCAGCTCTTCCCTCCAGGAGTCAGGGTTAAATCAAAGCAGAGCAAAGGTAAACACGCAGGTGACAGAGACGCTACCAAGCCCTGATTGGGCCTTCCCGGACGGCTGGGCTTATCTACAGACTTCCTTCCTTTGGGCAGAATAGCAGGCAGAGGGAAACACACAGCTTGTTTTCCTGTCTGATTGCTGGATACATAGTGACAGCTCGCGTACACAAGGCCCTCTGTGCCAACTGCTCATTTAACAAGATTCTTTCCTTTCAGCTTCAGCGTCAGGTCTTAACAGCGAAATGTTTCAGGCAGATAATTTGAGAAGAGACCACTGTCAAGACGCCGAGATTGTCTTCAGAAGAATTCCCAGGAATGTCTACTAAACACAAATTATCGCCGGCCGGAAATTGGTAAATTAGGGCACTTAAATGCTTGAGATGAAATCATGCAGACGGCACAGCGGCCGTGCTCAGGGGGGCCCTGGCAGTTGGGTCTGAGTGTGTCTGTCTGATGATTGTTTTGGTTTGGCAAAATGAAACGAGCCGGAGAAAACGGAAAGCCCCCCTCCACGATTAATCACCCCCTGCTCTCGCCGGGACTCTGGGGCATCCAAATGGGACTGCCCCACCAGGCTGCATTTCATGGTTTTAAATTTACACCCTTCCAACCAGTCCCAAGTGGAAGGAGGATGGTTGGAGGGCGAGGGTCCTGGTTTTGGGACCCCCTCCTCCACACACCCACACGCGCACACATACTGTACACACACTCACATACATACGCACACACACTGTCAGCGCTCCAGCTGGGGGCTGCTGTTTATTTTGGAGCTGGCACGCGTGTCCTCAGCGGCTGCAGTCCGGAGTCTGCTTTCTCACTCCACAACCAGGCATGATTACTGCACTGATTCCCCTGAGCGCACTGTGAGAGAGTGAGTGAGAGAGAGAGAGAGAGAGAGAGAGAGAGAGAGAGAGAGAGAGAGAGAGTGTGACTGTGACTCTGTGTGTGTGTGTGTGTGTGTGTGTGTGTGTGTGTGAGTGAGTGTGAGAGAGAGCAAGAGAGAGGGAGTGTGTGACTGTGAGAGTGTGTGTGTGTGTGTGTGAGTGAGTGTGAGAGAGAGAGAGTGTGTGTGACTGTGAGAGTATGTGTGTGTGTGTGTGTTTGTGTGTGTGTGCGAGTGTGTGTCAGTGTCATGTGTTAGTAGTATACCACTTAGTTCAGATGGGCAACAGCTTTACAAATATAATATTTTTTAAATACAAATAATTAATGTTTTCATTAACGTCAGTGATACCTGAATTTTCCAACGTGTTTTTGTGAAGAAAAAAAGAAACTTGCATTTAATTGTGAGCTAAGTTAAGGAACAATGTTGATATAATTCATGGGTGAATGCTCTTTGTTGAAAGATATTCACCACAACACTAATACAAAGCGCTCATTTTTGGGGTTCTGTAAAGTGTAATCCCCAGCAGCTGTATGGTACTGTTAACTCTCAAGCAGTCCAGGACCACTGGAAATTGATCTCTGATAAATACACATTGTTCAGGACTGCCTATCCTTTGTACAGTCACTCAGCTCATTGTCCTCAGCCCAGTTACCTGGCACTAAACAAGCTACATTTCTACAGAACAGTCTTTGCCTCACTAAGGCTAACAATTGATTTAATCAACATTTATCCTTAATTTTGACTTGTGAATAAATGTATTTGCCAAACTGTAAAATGGTAAAAAAAGAAAATAATGTGGTAACTGAAGTCTGTAAAAAGCACAAGTCATATTACAAACTGGTAGTATGCTATCACTGATCAAATAAAATTAGCAACAGACGATTTATTAAGATACTGTACCTATAGTAACCAAAATGGCATGGCTGGCTGTGGTTCACATTGGAAGCTCTGCTCCATGTATTGTTGAACAAGAAGGTCCTTCCCTTACCGGAAGTCTCGAGACAGCCGTAGGAAAGAACATAGTTATTATCGTGTAATAAAGTAAGCAAGACCGTAATATCCCTAAGGCTTTCACATGCTGTGCTTGGACTCAAGTCAAAATTTCAGCGCATTCACACTTCACAAATTATATTACCAGACTTCATGCCGAAGTGTGTCTGACTTTCACTGGGGTCTTTGGAAGCAGCAGGGGCTGTTACTTTGGCCAGATGTTGATTTTGTTTTAATTAGGGCTTGTTGTCATGTGGCAAACTTGAGCAAAAATGCACATTTTTCTTTTCCCTCGACATTTCACACATTTTATTAAGTTGAGCACGATTCACGCATTATTCTAGATTTGTGTTCAGATGGAAAGAAGTGAAATTCAGCACTGACCCATAATTCATGTTGTTGGCCTGACATTGTCTCTACAGATGCCAATGGAAGGTTGTTTTTTTGCACTGTTTATGCTTTTGAAAAGGTGTGGTGAAAAGCTGGCCCGTCCCCCCGTACTGGTCCTCACGAGCAAGGACTGCCATTCCTGTCAAATGAACATTTCCAGTGCCGTTTGAAGACATCTCGAGCAGCGGGAGGCTCAAGTTCAGCTCAAGGCTAAAAATCAACAGACAAACAAACTCAGAGAGCGTCTGTCCTGAGAGAGGATTGCGGAGTTGTCATTTTGGAAGTATAATCAGTCATCAAACCTTCATTCTTCTCCCTTAGCAAGGCTTTTGTTTTCACTCATTAAAAGTGCTTGGGTAGGCAATAATTCTGGAACCTTTGTCCTTTAGTTTCATGTAGCCATTTATACATCATATTTTTTTAACATTACCCCCTTTCTAGCGTTATTTATTTATTACAGGCATTGCCATTATGCTAAATAACATTTATATATTTTTTGTAAAGTTGTGAAAGTGTTGTGTTCTTGTGATTTCTTCACCACTGTGCTGTCTGTATGAATTATAGTTATATAATTATAATGTGTGATCTGGGCTTATTGTAAAACGTACCTGGAGAGTTTTGAGGAGGTAAAATAAAAATAAAAACATTACTACAATGTTATTATTCACCACAACCAAATCACAACCTCACACAACCTCTCTGTAACATTGTAAACATTTTCCAGACAATGTGTAGGCTGGGGGCATTGTGTGAAATAAATGGAAGGGCACGGAAGCGTCCACCATTCCGCCACTATTTTTGGCCAGATGTCTGAGAGGATTTGGCCAGATGTTATTTACAGACTCACTACCCTACACTTGCTTGTACCTGCACACAACGTTTCCAGAATGTTGGGGGAAGATTAAGGTTAGATTCTCATTTGGTTGCGAGATAATGTTATGATGTGAGTCTTAAGTGGGGTTCACACTGAAATGAGGCTATGTGTCTAGGTACACATTGTTGGTTTGTTGTAGGTGTTTCTCTTACATCTTGTTTGAAAATGCAAACAACAGAAAGAACGCCCACTGAAGTTCGACTAGATAACCCGAGACCAGGGATATTCAACTGGCGGCCCGTGGGCCAAATCTGGCCCCTGAGGAGCTTTCTCGTGGCCCCTGGAATGCATTCCATATTCCAATATTTGGAATGCATTCCAGGTTTTTTTGAAGCGAAGGGTTTGGATCTAGGTAAGATCAACCTTCTCGCCCGTGGCTGCATGGTTGGGAAAGGAAGGGGCTTTGCATCTGGCTTATCTGCAGAGCATCCCGCAGTGAACACGTTGCATTGTATCATACATCAGTCAGTTTTGTGTGCGAAATTGTCAGGGGAGTTGAAAGAAGCAGTGGAGACTCATACAAATTGTGAATCATATTCGCTCAACGTCAGGTCTGCAGCACCGACTGTTCAAAATGCTGCTCCAAGAGCAGGAAGCCGCATACTCAGACCTATTGCAACATAACGATGTCCGCTGGTGGAGCCGAGGACATGTTCTCGAACGTTTCTTTGCACTGCACTTGCACTCACCACGAAAGGAGGTGAGTGAATTCCTCTCGAGCCAGAAATCAAACAAAGCTAAAGACCTACTTGCATGCATGCAAAAGACGGATTTCATTGCACAGATTTCCTTTTTCTGCGACATCCTGGGCCACCTAAACACACTCAACCTGCAGCTACAGGGGAGAGGGTCAAGTGTGACTGAGATCCTTGAGAAAGTTAGTGCGTTTCGGGTGAACCTGGACCTCTTTCTACCTGACGTAACGGGGAGGAAGATCCACTTCCCAACACTACGCGACGTCCCTGTGAGCAGCACAGCAATGCCTGGAATGAAGGGACTTTTGAAAAGCCTGGCTGAAAACTTCAAAGAGCGATTCAACTTCAGGATTCCAAAACAGGTTCTTTTATTTGTGCACAATCCATTTGCAGTCGATGTTTCCGGGTCCTGTCCAGCCGAGGTCGAAGGCCGTGATGCCCGGTATTGACGAGGCGGCATTCCAGCTGGAGTTGGTGCAAATTCAGAACTCTGATGTGCTGAAAGCAAAATTTGGAGAAGAGGGACTGTTTTGGGCTCATTCTACTCATCAGTTTCATCATTGCCGGAGACTGGCTATCTACCTGTTAACCATGTTTGGATCTACTTACATATGCGAGTCCGGATTTTCGAAAATGAACTTGATAAAGAATCAACATCGCAACCGACTCATGGATGAGCATCTCAACCAGTGCATGCAGCTTACTCTGACCTCGCACCGACCTGAATTCAGCAAGCTGGCTATGGCTCGAAAATGCAACTTCTCACACTGATTGTCAGGTAGCTTCTATTTTTATTATTATTTTCATTTATTTTGTAATGATGGGACGCTGCCTATGCTTGCATCTTTGTTAATCTCTGTTGCATAGGTCAACAAATATTTTTCATGAACTTCACCTTTGGGCTACCTCAGACGGACTTCTAGGCCTCCTCTGCCTCTTACTGATCGCATTTGCTATCCTAGGCCTAGCATTGTTTTCTGGTACGTGTTGCCACCCAGCGTTTTGGTGTTATAATACATAAATCTATATGGATTCATTATAATAAAGTAGCCTACATGACTATTTTGGTTGCCTATTTTACTACTACTACTACTACTACTACTACTAATAATATATAATAATAATAATATCAATATTAATCATTAATAATAATATTATTATTATTGAATGGTTGGTTGTACAATAACAATGGCATATTTGTTCATTTTCGTTGTCAGTCTTGTGGCCCTCGACTTCAAGTCATTTGACAATTGTGGCCCCCTTCCTAATCTAGTTGAATACCCCTGCCCTAGACTGTCTTCCATTGGCTGATGTACTACTATGTCAGAATGTGCCCCGTTGATTCTTATTGACTCAAAGTAGTTTTTACGAACTACCATGTGCTGGTCTCTGTCGTACGCCAATGCATCGCTCTCATCGAAAACAATGGCAGAGGTGCATTTTTTTAAACAGTATGCCAAAACAGCAGCATGAAACAGCTCTTAGGACTTATTATTGTTCCAAACAAGTCCGTTACAAAACATAATTCTGGGCGAATAACGTCCAAGGAGGGACATCTAGGACACTGGACAAATGTAGTGTGTTGGGAACGTTTACACCTAACCTTCCAGGAATGTTCTGGGGGAGGCATTTGGGGGCCCGCCAGAACAATCTGCTCATAGCATATACCCAACTGTGCAGAAACCCTGAAATAACATCCTTTTGCCAT
Organism: Aldrovandia affinis; assembly: GCA_029706075.1. Classification (NCBI taxonomy): domain Eukaryota; kingdom Metazoa; phylum Chordata; class Actinopteri; order Notacanthiformes; family Halosauridae; genus Aldrovandia; species Aldrovandia affinis. The sequence goes on along the minus strand of JAINUG010000027.1, from coordinate 2,947,719 downwards.
GACGTTCTCAGGAAAAATGAGAGCGGAAAAAAACCATATGACTTTGTCTGACCAAACATCCTACGTTGTGTGTGCGTGCACGCGTATGTATAGCCACCTGCTTCTGACCTTAAAAGGCCATGGCTTTTTTTTTTTTTGTGAATGAAAGCCTGACCTCACTTGCCTTGTGCGTTGTGTTATTTTGGGCCCGTGTTTATGAGTGAGAGGACAGGCTTTAGAGACAATTGGTTCTTAATGCTGAGAAGCCGTGGGGGGTCCTCTCCATCTGGCAGGTCTTTGGCAACAGTGTTGATTATAGGAGTGTCAGCTGTTCATTTCTAGTTTTATGAGTTATCTCGTTTATCTCAGTTATCTCCTTGTATGCTGCCCTCAAGTCTTTTTAAAAGCTTGGGAACAATGATGGGACTTGTAGAAAACACTTGTAGAAGAACACAACCCGGCATTATGGGAAAAATCACAGGTATTCACATGTAGTTACGTATATATACACGGTATATACGTGTGTTCTTTGGATATTTCACGTGAAATGATGTGATTTTTTTGGATATTTCACGTGAAATGATGTGATTTTTCTGTTAGGGCTCTTATCCAGAGTGACGTATAAGATGTGCATTTATACATGGTATGATCAATCATTGTTCAGATAATGATGTCTGGGAGGTTTACATAGACGCAATTTCTGAGATGAGCTAGCCTCCACATCTTGAATTCCCGCTGTTGACTTTGGCGAGAACGGTTGGCGGGGGCAGGTTCCAGAGCCCCGCTACGCGCCTCGTGGTCCATAAACACGGGGAAGGCTGGTGTGCCGGGGAGTTTGGCTCGCCTGGGGAAGTGCTGATGCTGGCCTCTGGGGATTGTGCCTCTTCAGCAGATCCGTGGGGCTGTTGCCATACCGACGCAGGCTGGTGACGGCGAATGGGGGGGGACCACTGTTGGCTCGGACCTGACCTGAGGGGGGGTGGCTTCCACAAATACACACGCCCTGTGTGTTCGCACTTTGAAAACACAGGCTGCCTTGACTGCTGCAAAAGGTGGATGTGGATCTTTTGATGGAGAAAAAAAGAAAAAAGAAGTCTGGATTCTGTTGGAATATATCACAAAACCTCCTGGGATTCAACAGGTTAATACAGAGTTCATTTGTTTTATTCTGCCCTCTGTGACTTTACCCTCATTCAAATGGTGTGACTGTTTACTCCCAGTATTCATTAGATGAGGAGAGGGGCAATATGACAGTCAGGGGGCGGGGTGTGGTGGAGGGGGCAGTTGCTTGAGCTGTGTCGTTTTCTCTGTCAAAAGCAAAGAAAGTTTGTATGCTCCGGGCTGCGTGATTACACAGGTATATTTCGGGTTTTTTGGATTCGATTTCAAAAATGATATTTGATGGTGTGTCTTTAATTCCAAACAGAAAAACAGAGGCAGGTAGGAACTTTTTCCCTTGTCAGACAGCCCCAATTTTTGGGTTCTCCCTAAAACGTTTTACATTTTGTATAATTTGAGGACATTAAAAACGTATTTAAAAAACAGCTTCTTAAGTGAATTGTCCACTGTGACAGCAGTGACACGAATTGAATGCTGGCTTAGAAACAGATCAAATGTTTGTAACTGAAGGGTATTTTTTTGGAAGATGGCATTTATAAATATTTTTTTGCATACTGGGTAGCTCTCTGGCATGCGTACAGCTAATCATTTTGTGCAGTTACGCAAGGCTTCTTTTATGCACATTTGTGGTGCTAATCAAATGATTTCCATGGATGAATCTGGTTCCGGGCCTCAGTCTTCTCCCTGTCACGGCGATGAGTCACATCCTCGGCCCCAGCGTGGCGGATTTGTGACGGCTCTTCAGTTTTGGTTTTTGCTTATTCCCTCTCTTAGAAGGCCACATTGTCACTCAGCAAAGGCTAAAGTTTGATGTTTGGAGCATGCAAACAAATTAAAATGGGCGTGCAGAAGAGGAGTTTGATTTATGTGGAACATGTGTGTGGGGAGAGTCATGGCTGCAGTGTGAATCTTTGTTGCTTCAGACGATTTATCTTCTGTGGGATAAACAGTGCAGGATCCACCCAGTCTGTGATTCTAATGCACCAAAGACTTAACATTGGATTCAATCAGAGCCGCCAAGCCATTTTAAGTGAAATTGCTATTCAATCAAAAAAAAAAAAATCCTTTCCCAATTAAACCAGCTCAAGGTCACCAAAGTAACCTCTGGATTCGATCAACATTGCCAGACCATCGTTTGTCGAAATATAGCACCATATTAATCTGGGAAGGGTTTCATTTTTGATTGATTAACATTCTACCTTAAGTTGACATGGGTGTTTTTGATTGAACCCAGGGGTGAGACCTAGATTCCTTGAAAATACACTGTAGTCTTTATCCTCAACTCAAAGAATTGAAACAACCCCATGATGAGTTAGGCGGTCACTGAAATTCATTACAAATATTGTGTAAGTTCTAGGAAGCATAGCCACGGGCACTTGTTAAAATGTGATGTTCAAACTCAAGTGTGGTTAAACCAAAGGGCAGTTAGGAAATAAGAAGTTTATCATAGCAAGTATTCTGGAGGCGGACAGAGAGTGTGCAATTTAAAGACAAACTGCCCTTTTCATGCAAGGAAAATATCTAGACCAGCAGACCTACTGTGTCTCTGACTGCGTGGGTCTATATTCCCCCAGTATTAACAATATTTTTTAAATAGCCAAAGCTTTATATAGCCACGCCCCTGTTAATCAGTCAGCATGGCAAGATATAAAAAGCAAGAAAAAAGCTCCACAAACAAAACCATACATGTGTATGAGTAAACTGTGAACAGCTGGGGAAAGGCTTTCTCCGTGATGAAGGTCTCTCTATTTCGGTCCCTCGTTACGCTACCAAACACCCAAATCAAACAGCACTCGTGATTAAGGCTAGCTATGGCAAATCCATTCGGTAACAGATGTCTTAAGTAGTTTTTTCGTTGTCGCTTTAAATCGAGTGCTCTGTTTTCCTTGGTTTTCAGTAACTTTTTGCAAAGGGCAAAGATTCTTGGTTAGAATCAGGATCGCAGAGGCACATTTCTTGTGTCCACTTTCTGAAGGAGAGTGTAGTAATGGGGAGTTGAACATAACCATCTGTAGGTATGAGGCTAATGATGAAAGTTATACATATATTGTATTGGTTTGTAAATATGGAACTGACAAGTGCGTCTTATTAGCCTATGCGGGGTGGGCATCATACAACATAAGGCACACTCATATAATATTAATTCATTCATTTGGCTGTAGGCAGACAGCCTTGCCTAGCCCTGTGTCCTCCTCACTATAAGTGTAACTCCTTTAGCGAAGCACTTGGTGGTAACCGTGGACCAGCAATGGCCTGATTTCTTGTGTTTGCAAAGCAGGGGAAATCACTGAGATTTAGTGGGCATAGAGGGGGCAGGGGAGTGCCCATTTTCACCAGAGTGGGGGCGGGCCGGGGGGGCTCCCCTTGTTGTTTTTGGGTTATCCGCTTTGATGGTTCTACTCAAAGGACTCTGTGTTCACATTCTTTGTCTTTTGCCATAATACATGTGAACCGAGCACATGTCTGTCTCTAATGTTTTCTAGGCGTTTGTTCTGTCTGGTTTGAAAAGCTCACTTTGTTCAGATTGTTATTGTTTTCTCCCCTTTACCTTTTTTGAAATGGTACAAAAGGAGAATTCACAGAGTCACGAAGTACATGCTTTCTGTCCCTTTTCTGTATGCAAGTTCTGGTCAGTGACACATACAGTATCATGTCTTTTACGCATGTGTGGAACATGAAGGAATGTACTGGATTGTTATTGTCATCTTGTCGAATACCTGGTTATATAGACTACTGGTTAGATCCTTTCCTCCTTGAAATATCATCCAGTACAGTTTGAGGAAAAATAAACTATACAATATATATACTATATATATGCAGTCTACACCCTTCTACAAAATTTCACCTTTTGTTGCCTTAATAATAATTAAAATGTATTATATCAGACTTTTCCCACCTTCACACATTTTTCCCTACAACTTCCATGTGAAAAACAAAGTCTCAAAATTTCAGAACATTAATTAAAAATAAAAAGCTAGAATAACTTGGCTTGATAAATCCACACCCCGCTGAGTTAGAACTTGGCAGAAGCACTCTTTGCTTGAATTACAGCCATGAGTCTGTTGGGATATGTCTCTACCAGCTTTGCACACCTAGATTGGGCAACGTTTGCTCATCCATCCTTACAGAACTGTTCAAGCTCAGTCAGACTGTGTGGGGACCGTCGATGGGGGACAAGTTGAATTTAAAGGTGCAGTGTATATAACAAAGACTTATATGTACCCAATTGTAGCATAGTGTTCATTTTAAGCACTCGGTAATGTGACAATGAGCATTTGAATGTTCCAAGCATACAGGAAATGCTGGAGACAGACCTCATAAGGGTGTTAGAGGCTGTAAATGCTTGCTACATTTAATTAAATCATTTATAGTTTATAGTTTATAGTAAACCATTCCAGGGGGTGTTTCACAAAAGCAGGATTAAGTGAGTTTAGCCAGCTTACCATTGTAAATATTTCGGTTTTCACGAATAACCAAGTTTACGTTTTGCCAGACTGATATGATAGTAACACATTCAGGACTGCACAGATTCAAACATAGAGATACAATGTGACACGCTCTTAACTTACAGTTTTTAATGTTGTCCCAACCAATCAAATCAGACTTTCTCTACTCTGAGGGTAGTGAGAACTTTAATGTTTTGAGAGTTAACACTGTGATAGATTGTGATGCAATGGATATTGTTTGGAGGCTTTCATAGTTGTTGCTGGAATGAGGCAGTAACCGAATGTGCTGTGCACAACAGTTTACGACTTATCAAAGAAGCCTCATGGAACGCATTTACTGTAAAAATGACCAGCAATGATGGTTAAAAACGTATCTTTTTAAATGACCATTGGGTTTTTCAAAGAAGGATTGAACAGTTCACTCAAATGTTGCTTGACTTTCTGACTGATGTACTGTTCACAGATTTGACATGATGATCAAGTAGAAACATGAGCCTGGAATCAATCAGCATTTGTGCTAAACTTTCGTTCCAAATTAAATGCAAGCCAAACTGTGTTTGTGAAGAAAAATTCATTGAACTTGCATTTGTTTGTATGTCAACCGTTGATTGAATCCAGGCCACTGGATTTCCATTAAAATAATCATTGGACAGTTTGAAGAATATGTGGCAGTGTGCACATTTTGAGGAAGTAGGCACGCATGGTCTTAAAGCCCAGTCATCGTTGCACTGTCCATACATACGGTACTTCACAGAAAGCTCAGTGGTGCTTTGCCATATATACTTCAATTTTTTACATTTCGACAGTCAGGTAGCCTCAACTGCTTTTTTCCGCAATTCATGAAAAGCGTTCCTCGTATCTCTGTTTGAATTCCTCATCCCGTTGGCCTTGAGGGATCTCCTTCCGCTTCCTTGTCTACATCTTTAACACCCATTTCTCCAATCGGCCGATCACTATCTACTATCTACGCCTTTTAAGGATTGACACACACGCACGCTTATCTCAAGTTAACAAGCCGGGCTCTAGTTAATCTTAAACAGGTGTGGTGGAGCTGAGTTATCCAGCTAATGTGAGTCGGGCTAGATCAAGCCTGATAATCCTGACTTACTTAAACCACCCTCATGGAAAAATCCTCAGGTACCCATTTAGGAATTCCACTTTCCCCAAAAAACATTGTCATTAAAAAAAATATATCCTTTGAAATATATCTGCCTCATTATGTTGTGTTTGTAAGTTCAGTTTTTTCCAGGGAGAGAGCACCTTTCTAATGATCTCCATTTAAGTCGCTGTTCCCTTTTTTCTGTTTGCTGGGGTTAAGAATAATATGGGGTGAATTCCCAAGGAAGTCAGGGGCCAGATTCCCAATCACAGCTGAGTGAAATTCTCATGTCATTTCCTGTTGCTGCCTCCTCACATTCCCCTGCCCCTCCTCCCTCTCTCTCCCTCCTTCTCTCTCTCTCTCTCTCTATTCTATTGAATTAAATTCAGTTCAAAATGCTTTAGTGGCATGACATATTGTATACATTGCCAAAGCTTTACACAAACAAACATTAAACACATTAAACTACAAAACAGTATGCTTTAAAGTAATAAACACAATTAACATTATTTTTACATATCAACAATAAATGTGCCACTAGTGAGTGGAATCTCTTCCTTGTCTCCCTCTCTCCCTCTCCCTCTCTGTATGTCTCTCTCTCTCCCCCTCTCCCTCGCTCTCTCTCTCTCTCTGTCAGTTCAGCCTTCGATTTGTGTGGTGCTGAGTTGTTGGGTCCGTGGCCTGCTTCTCTTGCATTCCAGCTCTGGAGTAGCTTGGGGCTAACTGTGATTCTGAGCTTAGCGTGAGCAAAGACAGTCTGGATTAGCTCGGGGCTAACTGTAGCTGTGAGCTTAGCGTGTGCAAAGAGAGTGAGACTGAGGAGTCCTGCCATTCTTTCTCTCTCCTCTCTCTCTCTATCTCTCTCCTGTCTCTCTCTCTCTCTCTCTCTCTCTCTCTCCACCAAAAGTCACGGCTCCACTTTGTTTACACAGAGGTGCAGCCACAGAACATACCTTCTTAAAGGGACGATCCTCTTTTCTCTCCTCTCACCCCCCACCACCAATCTCCTTTTTTGGACTGCACCCTCCCATTCTCTCTCTCTCTCTCTCTCGCTCTCTCTCTCTATCCATTCTCGCTTCGTCGCTGAACTTCTTTCATCGGACTGCTTTACTACACACACCGGATTACAGGAGCATGGGTTTGTTTTGAGCGTTCCAGCGCAGACACAGAGAGAGTGGAGAGGGAGGAAAAGGCAAATCAAAGAAAGTTTGAGCCGAAAGAAGGAATGGCCCCAGGAGGACCTGCAGCGTGATCATGAGCCTGTGAGTGTCGCACGTTTCTCACTTTCTCTGCCCTCTCCGTTCCTTCCAAGCAGCGCTACAATGCGGACGCAAAAGCCACCACTACAAATGTTCCTATTGGAATTTTTTCCCTTTTTTCCTGACTGATCCATTTCATTCAAGTTTGTCTTTGAGAGAGAGTTGCAGAAAAATGTGTGCGCTGACAGCGGCCAGAAAGATAACAGTTTTGTGAATGACGAGACTTTGGGTTCACTTTTGTTTCTTGCCATTTCTTGCACTGTTATTCATTGCCAGTAAAAAAAGAAAGAAAATCTGAATGGCTACTGACATCAAGCTTGTAAGAATTCCAAGTGTTGCAGCTGAGAGAGGTTTACACACTTGTGCAGATTAATGTAAGCCTCATTGGCTCTGCGGGCCGGGCGATCTTTACGGAGACAGAACAGGGACTTGGCAACAACTGTGCGGGCTGGTCCACTCACAGTCCCTGCATCTGTCCTCCTCAGACACCGGGCGGTCGAGGCGCGGGGGGGGGGTGCAGAGTGTCATTCCGAGCAGGTTTTGTTTTCTATTGACACTTTTTAATGAGACGTAACATCTTTGACCAGGTTTGACCAGTGGTGGCCCTCAGATCTCGAGCCGGCCAATCACGGGCCGCTCCACGCCGCGCTGGTGCACCCGCTCAGGTTTCACCCCCCAACGCGCATTTGGTTCAACGTGACCCCCTTACGCCTGGATTCAATCAACATTTGCCCTTAACTTTAACTCGCAATTAAAGTGTCGGTTAGCTCCTCCACAAACACAGTTTTGGCGAGTCCAGCGGTGACCCCCAAAAAAAGTAAAGGTTTGTAAAGGGGAAAAAAACACTAACGGTTGTATTTTTTTTTGTATGGCAAAGGTAAGGACAAACATTGATGGAATCCAGGCCTTAGTCTGAATGTACGATTCTCCATAATTGGTGGAGGAAGGAGGCAGAAATAAGCAAACGTCGGTAAGACTTTAAGGGCCCGCTGCTTTACGCTTGAAGGATCGCATACCTGAGAGCAGGCACCCAAAACCCTACGGTGTTTGTTAGAAACGTTCCACGAGTTGGACTCGCAAGCCATCGCATGGAGAAAAAAACACACGGCTGCGCTCTGTTTTGATTTGGGGCTTGGCCCCCCTGCTGAGCCCTCTGTAGTTCATGCGTCTCAGATATTAGATTACATCCATTCTGTTTGGGGACTGTTCCGTCTCACCGTGGCGGAGCACTGGAGGCACGCACGCGGTCGCTTATTCCGGTAAACCTGCGTGCAATTAAGAGTTTATTGTACTTAAACAAAGGCGCTGCACTTGCTTTGAACATGACCGCGCCACTGGTCGAGGCGTTTCCTCGCCGAACCGTGGCTATGGTTGAAAAGAACACTATTGCTCCCCAAATGTCAAATAAAAGTGCTTAATTGGTCCCAAGGGCTTCTCCTTCAGTGCATTCGCCAGAAAGTCATCACTGCTTTCTCTTACACTTCAAATAAGATTGATACCTGTGCCTGCTGGACAGGTCCTTTAGAGTTTGCTGTGTCCCTCTGAAACCACAAGAGACCCATTGCCTAGGATTTATGAATTAGGGCAGCTAAGGTTAAGAAGTAAGCGGACGGATACACATGATAGGAAAGCGCGAGAATTTGTGCAAGTTGGGTTTTTTTTTGTGCCGTTAAGCTAAATCTTTAATGGTTTGGTAATCTGTTTAAGGGGCACCTACAGTGTACAAACAAGTGGTTTTTTTTAAGAATCCCCTCTAGAATTTATATTATTTAAACAGCTTATTAGAATAGCCACATTTCCAACAGCACAGTTCTTTCACAAGTATCTTTAGCAGATAAGTGATATGAGATCTTAATTTGCCGCTCAGTCAAGCTGTTTAATGATGAAATCAAAAGCAGTATACTCTTTGGGTGTCCTGCGCCATGGTTCAGAAAAAGTGTAAGTTTCTTTAAAAACTGCAGTGTTCTTAAGCTGAGAAAAGGATTTGGTCAAGTAATGTTCTGTAAAACCAATACAACCGGCTCAAAGTTGAGAGAGAGGGAGAAGGAGGGAGGGAGGGAGAGAGAGAGAGGGAGGGAGGGAGAGAGAGAGAAAGAGTGAAAGAGAGGGAGACCTTTAATACACCTTTATTAAACCATCTTAGGGCGTCAAAAAAAGCTGTTATTTCACAATGAAACAAAGATACTACCGACAAAAAAATTGGAGTGGGTTAAGCCATGAAATAAAGAGAGGGAGGGGGAGTGAGAGAGAGAGGGTGAGAGAGAGAGACAGAGAGAGAGAGGGAGAAAGGTGAGTCTTGGACAGGTTATAAAGCACAGGCTGGCTATCTCAAGGAATCTCGTTCATCTCTCTGATAACAGAAGCGGCTCTGTGCTAGTTCATATTCCTCCCCTGTCAGCACCCGACAATGTCTGCCGAGAGGAAATGAGCCCTCCTTTTCTTTATTTTTTACTTCTCCCTCTCTCCAATCCCTCCTGTCCTTCCCCTTCTCTCTCTCTCTCTCTCTCTCTCTCTGACCGAGCTCCCTCCCACCGATTCTGATTTGATCTCCTTCTTTCCTAGAGTCTTGGCGAGCGTTTCATCTCTTTTTTTCCCCCTCTCCCCCTGAAGGCTCACTCACTCTCTCGCACTCCTGATTGCTCGCCGGCTGCCTCTCTCTGCACTCTCTCTCTCTCTCTCTCTCTCTCTCTCTCTCTCTCCGGGCTCTGAACTCGGGACTCGCTGAAGTTTTTCGGGGGACCCTAATAGAAAGAGCAGATGTGGGGTGACTTCCTGTCCCTCTGTGGGTAACAGGCAGCTGCTTTGTGGCAGGTCTCGCTCTCCCAGCCTGGGCAGGAGGGGGGGGGGCTGTCATTAGCCGTGGGGCTGGTGGCCAGGGGGACGGAGTGGGGGGGGCCCGCACGCACTGGGGGATCATTGTTTTAGGATTGACCGGGTGCGCGAGGAGCCGGGAGGAGGGAGCTGAAGGATCCCCACGGCAAGGACGCCGTGCGTCTTGCCTCTCGCGTTTCAGAGCCCGAGTGGTAAGTTTTGTCTGCCGTTTGTTTGTTTTCGGGTTGTTGCTGGGTTGTTTAAGTAGAGAAAAAAACTTTCCTCATGAGCTTCTGGGAGTTATATGAAACAAATTTGTGCGGACAAAGGGGCAACTGTGTGCGGGACTGGAGGCTCTCATTTACCTTAAGCTCTTAAAGTGGAGTTTTCTCATGGCCGGATGAGACTGTGGGGCTTTGTGACCTGGTTTGGAGCTTTGTGCTCTTGCAGGACCTGCGTGTCCACTCTCCCACAGTTTGGAGGTGAGAGGGGTAATTGGGAGGTTGCATGTCCCTCGATGGGGAATTTCACCGGGGAGGTACTTGGGGATAAGCACCGCAAGTCATTTCCTGCAGCTTTGAAATGTAAAAAAAAGGAAGAAAACTAAACTGTCAGGGAGATGCTTCAATGCCCTTCTTTCACATTTTATTTGCTCATTAAAATCTCATTGAGGAAAACTGATATTTTCTCTCCTGCTCTCCATCAGTTATCGCCTCACTGTAACACTGCGCTGTAAGCGCGCTGGCTGAGGTAACCAAACAGGCTGATAGGATGAAAATATAATTCCAGGGAGGGGGAGGAAAAGGTCAGTGTTTCAGTTAATAATTCTCGAACCGCATTTTGCTGGAAAAAGCCGGGCATTAAAACACAGGGTGTTTTTGTTTTATATGAGCGCGCCCCACCCTCATTAAACACTATTTTGTTCTGAGATCCTGGAGACCTCTTTGGGTCCGACAAGATGTGGTGAGGTGGAAGTGAAGGCGAAACGTCTGAAATGACAGGGGGTTGTTGTGTCGGAGAGTGGTTTTATGAATCAGCACGTATGAATCATACCATACAGCCGTCTGCTTAGTAGTAAAAGAAAGGAGAATATATATTTTTCAATCGCTAAGGTAGAAAATGTAATAATCGATTTGTTATTTTTAAAGTATAAATTAAATATAACCTTTTTCAAACGTTGCTTCCCGACCCCATAGCCTGTTATTTTAGAATGCACATCAGCCCTAAACAATCTATTATGCACGTTTTGCTAATGCTAATGCATCATTTGTGCAGGAAGTAGAAAAAACAACAGTTGTTTTTTCATTCATCACTAGTGTGATAGATTACATCCTCATAATTTCAGATGATTCCATTGTGCTGGGACTGCTGGGATATACCGATGCTTGGTTTTGGGACGGCATGTTTGCAACTTTATCCTGCAGTACTGCTTTTAGATCTCTAAATGAGTCACAGGTCAGACTGATGGGAAATGCTCGCTATGTTAGAAGCTCCTGAAGAGCCATCTTTCTGGAGGAGATAGTGAACAAGTTTGAAACGAATGTGCTGTACGGTCTGTGTTGTTAAAGTGTGGGTTGGGCTTTTTTTCTTGTTATTCTCCTTTATTGTGGAGATGCAGCTCAGATTGCTGAAGCTGCTATCAAATTGTGTTAAAGTTCACCAAGGTACTCCCTGGGAAGTTTACCATTTAAGTGGTCATTTAATGTGTGCGCTGTATTTGGAACTTGAAGAGTAGTTTTACTTTTACAGAAAACACGTCTTTAGATTTAACAAAACAAAACAACTGCCGCCCCCGCTCAACAGTTCGTCTGACAAACCCCCGCACGTTTGTGCCCTTGGGCAGTTCCCCGAATGCGTTCAAATCCTAGCGACACATCCTGCCTACCTTTAGTCGATTCCTGAAAGGCATTTCTTTCCTCAGACCTTTGAACGCTCCTACATGATTTTAAGGGTTGCACAAAACCCAGTCCACTGAATAGAATTTCAGAATTGAAAATAGACCTTTAAGAAGTTACAAGTGGAAATGGCACAGTGCAAGTTCTCACCATAAACTATTGGCAACCAGATACAGGTTTGTTGGATCCGAAAGTGTCTTCCAGAATCCAGTTCTGTAGATGCTTCCAAAGGGTACCTTGGTTTATGTGACTACATGTTCAAATTTATCTTGGCTCTAATCTACAAATGCTTTCCCACCGATAAAGGTAACCGATTCAGGCATCTCAGGGCGTTTGATTATTTGATGGCGGTGGGGAAAGCTTGTTTTCTTGCATGAGGTCTAACCCCAATTCTTCAGTGCCTGTCCTTGTGTGCTCTGTCAGATGGCCTGGCTTTTAAACAACTGCTGGAATCAAGCTGGTTTGTTTTCTTTAAAGATCCCAAAGACCTCAATCGCATTAATCTCAGTCCAGACCCTACTGGGACCTGACGTACAGAAAATATTTATCCTTTTTTTTTTTACATTTAGCAGATGCTCTTATACAGAGCGACTTACACTCACTTTACATGCAATCTATTTATACAGCTGGATATCTTACTGAGGCGGTGCAGGTTAAGTACCTTGCTCAAGGGCACAACAGCAGTGCCCCACCCAGGAATAAAACCTGCAACTTCTGAGTTGACAACAAGCCCAGATCCCTAACCATTAAACTTACCACTACCACAGAAGTGGTCTTTTTGGTCTTTGTTGTCACTTTTTTAACCTATTGGAATTTGTTCCACAACACAGTGGCCCTGAGTAAATACATGTCCTGCAGGTTGATCTGATCAGGGCTCAACTCATATTCAGCCTGGAAATGACCGGAGTGACCTCGATGCCATCCCCATGTTGGTATGTGGCACTGGAATCCAGAATATTTGTGGGCGGATTGTTATTTATGGTTTACCGTGAACCATCCAATTTATGCTTTTCATACTTGAGGGAAACTACGCTTTTTTATATGGACTATACTCGAGTTTCAGCTTTCTGTTCCCAAGGCATTGTGACAGTTATGCATCTGCAATAAAAAAAATTGTCATAGACATCTCCATATATTGAAAGGTTTTTGCATTATCAACAAATAAGGCTCCCTTGCAGGAAGAAAAAATATATTTGGAACTTGGAACACTATATCCTCAGGAGCTTGTCTCCATGCTCCAGTCTTCCTGTCTCTTGGTTACTACGTTGATTACACTGTACCTGACTACTGCATCATCTGACTGACCTAGTGTGGTTTTCTACACCGTAGCTAAACCAGGACCACCTCGCTGGCCATTACTTTTTTTTAAGGCTGACTACCATATCTGACTTGCATCTACCTGTGAAAGCAACATCATTGAACCAATGACATTGATTTTCAACATGGCCGCAACAACGAGAAGGTGGTTCGGCGATGGTGGATTGTTTTGCAAAAGTTAGGAAGGAATATTACATTTATAAAAATATATTATAACAGCCAAATGAGTGTCAACTTAGTTGTTCTCGGCCTCCCACATGGTTTAGTGGTTCAACATCCGACGCTGGCCACAGCGACCGGGGTTTGATTCCCGGCCGCGTCAGAGTCGGCTCTGGTCGGAAGTGCCACCAGGGGCGGCAATTGGCTGTTCTGGGACGTTCGCACCTTTTCAGACTGTTAGCGAACGTTAATGAACATTTGTGGCAAAAAACGAGAGTTTCAATATGTTTGCAAACTTTACCTTTAACATTCACGTTGTTGAACGCACATCAGGACTCCTGATTTGATATTGGGATATCCTGATTGGTATTTGACCAGCAATACCAATGGGAAGCCAGGCCTGTGTGAAGCCAGTGACGCCAGAGAGAGAAGTTTGTTCACCCATTAGAAAGGAGGGCGTCCTCACAGACCCCGGGTGGTCCTCAACCATCGCACGGCCTTTATGTATGACGGAGTCGCCCCGGTCACGGGCGTATTGAGTGCGCACGCTCTCTGAAAGTGATGGCTTGTGCGCCGCTCAGTTAGCGCGTGAGATTCCTGTCATTCTCATTATTTCGCTCAGTTCTGTAAATCACCAGGGATTGGAGAGTGCTTTACGCGACTGAACAGGGTCCTCAAAATGGCCTGCCGGTGTCAAACGAGTCAAACTCCAGCTGGGTCGGTTTATACGGATGGGAATGAAGGCATTTTTGCTAAGTCCTCGGGAGACCAAACAAAAGAAAGGGAACTCCAGCGAGTATTGAGTCACTCATTGAAGTGCGTGTTGAGTTTCATTTTTCATTGTGCTCATGGGAACGTTCAGAACATTTTCATCAGAACAATACAGATCACTTTCATTGGTGATTTAAATTCAAATGCAAAATACACATTTAGACTGAGTAATGGACCTTGCCTGATCTAATCATGCATACAGTGTGGGCGACTGAGGTTAAAAGAGTGGCACGTGATCACAAATACAAGTTTGATCAAAAATCTGATCCACAACGCTCTCATGCTCAGTACAATTGACTTGTGTTTTACCAAACACACATTACTCCCTTGTATTCCTGATTTTGTAGAGTTATTCAAACTTAATTGATGCCTTAGAAAAAGAAATATATAAACTCAGCTCCGGAGGTGTACCCAAATACTACAATACTGCCTGTTGGCGTGGGGTTGCTCTGCTTGATTTTAACTGGTGGAGTTTTGCAGGATTTCAGTCCCCGTTAATGCAGGGCATCACATCTAATCTCCGAGAGGCACTCCTAACTTCTCATTTCATCATCACTGTGCCTCCTTTGTAATCTGTGCCGTGAAGACCTGAAATTCCACATAATTCATTTCTGCTCATCGAGATAATGCGTTCTTTGAATATTTCCTTGACATTGAATACTTAAGAAAGCTCACGGCGTTGGCAAGGGACACACTAAGTTTGAAACCAGACAAAGGAACTCAGTTGTAACCCCCAAGGATATGGTAGTCATCAAACATCAGTCCGTTGCGTCATTATTGGCTCAGGGCCTCAGCCTGTCGGACTGGAACTCAGATATATCAGAACACTTTCACTTGCAGTGGCTCTAGGCTTGGGCCATATCGCCAATAGGGATAAGTTCCCTATTGACAATATGCCTTTAATAAAATAAACGATATACGATATTATCATTCCTACAGCGAATAAAGGTGATTCCAATTCTTATTGAGCCACCTGTAGGCCGGCTGCTCATTGCTGAGGCACTCGATGATGACAGAAAATTCCGCTGGACGGTGGACCTTTAGGTGGGTGCGCAGGTTGCTTGTGTTTGGGAATTTGGCAATTATGAATATTGTTATATATCGGGGGAGAGTGAAAACCTTTACCGTTGTCTACCAATATTGTGCTGCACGATAATATTATATCGCCTAAGTGGCTCAGAAAGGTATAGTATAACTTACCAGCTGAAAACAGAGACCCTAGGAAAGCCTAGACAAAGCAGAAGCCATCTGAGGACACGATAGGTGCTTTTTCACACCTCTCCTGATGCCGTTCTTCTTCGGGCCACTAAAAGAAGACCAAACATCCATTTTTCCATTCACATCTCATCCTCTTGTCTTATGGAAAATCACTGGAGCCTCCATAAATTTAGATGAGCACTGAGACATTTTACTTAAAGTTTTTTTTCTCTCTTTTTTTTTACTCTCAATGCACGCGTTTCCTGCCTGATCTTTTTTGTCATTGCTTTAGAGTTAAAGAAAGGCATGGCTTGCACATCTGTGCAGGCTTAAGTAGGCCTAGGTCCTGCAGCGCAGCGAATTGGAAGCTAATCGAGGGCGAATTCGCCTTGAGGTGAAGCCGGCCCTGGGATCTGAGAGTCTCTGGGATTCAGTGGGTGAAAAAGGGAAAGAGGAAATTCAGGGCTTGCTTCACAGACATCCCTTCTGCCTGTAGCCATGTTTTACCATTAAAATGAGCGGAATGAGGTCGGGCCACAGAGACACACAAAGAAACCCCCAAAAAACAAAATGGAGTACATCTGAGTGTGCGGAGGAAGAGCAGGAAACTGCATTTAAAAATATATAACTAGTGTCTAGTGTGTTTAGTCTAGTAGAAAATGATGCCTCCATTCAGGGGCTCTGGAGGAGGTGGGGAGTGTTGAGTGTGGGGTGTGGGTTTAATCACACAGCTGCTTACTGTAGCATTTTTACCCAGTAAAAGAGCAGTAATTCATGCTGCGTGTGTTTTTTTTATCATTTACCCCCTGTGACATGGGGTGGGGCGGGGCTGTGGATGTTCCCCTCACCACACACAGTCCTGCTTAACCCGTAGGCCAGCCGTTGTGAGCCAGTCAGGCCGTTCGAGAGGAATTCTCAAAGTGTAGTGCACATCTTAGGACTTTCAAGAGTAAAAACCAATTTGTTCAATAACTTACTGTCATGTACGTGTGTGAGAGTGTGCGCATGCGGGCATGTCCATGCATGTGGCGGACACGTGTTGTCCTTGTCATTATCCTTAACTTTCAATAACTACGTGAAAATTCCCATTGGGACCACATGAACAAAGTCACTCTTCGGTCTTGTATCGGTCACACCCTCCACCCGTGTGCTCAAATTGTTACGCGACAGCATCCATTGCACGCATGAGTGCACAACCATCAACAAACGACACAAAGCGCACCCTTATAGCTACCTTCCCTACCCAGGGTTACCAACCTGCCTGTCTGACTGGTGCCCGGGCCTGTTTCTGCTCCTCCGGCAACAGAGCCGGTCGGACAAGCTCCTCTTGCTGGCCCTCGCTGCACATTTCCCGGTTGCTCTTCACAACACCTTATCCAGTGGCTCGACCCAACCCAGGGAGTGTGTTTTGATCGGCAACTAACGTTCACAGATGGCTTTGGTTGGTTGTTTGTTACCTCATACTTAGGGCCCCATGATTCCCGCGATGCTCCCAACCTAAACACGTTCTCCACGGGTAAGATCCATTTTGACTTGTTACCTGACTTTTTTGAAGTTCAGTTCCATAAATCCTCATGAAAATATGACTTGTTAAGTAAACTACTTGTATATATTTTGGAGCAGCCTTCTGTATGAGAACATGTTTGATAATTTGTGTGACAGGTAGAGAGGTGAGTTTACTTAACGGGGAATGTTAGAGTCCCACTCTGTCTTCCTTTACGATAATCAAACAAAGGCTAAATTATGCTAATGGAGACAGCTTTTGAGGGTTGTTATTGCTATTAAAAGACATTGTTGGTTTAATGAGATTAACAAGCATGCTAAAGGTAGCCAAAAAACACTTGAGTAAATGAAGGGTTCTGGCGGCTCTGTTATGGTATGGGGTGCAATTTCCTGGCATGGTTTAGGCCCACTCAACCCCTTAGAGGGCAAGGTAAACGCCAATATATACAAATCAATTTTGAGTGATCATCTTCCTCCTATGGTGAAGTATTTCTATCCTGATGGGAGTGGTCTCTTCCAGGATGGAATGCCCCCATCCACAGGGCACGAGTGGTCACTGAATGGTTTGATTAGCATGAAAACGATGTAAACCATATGCCATGGCCGTCTCAGTTACCAGATCTCGACCCAATTGAACAATTATGGGAGATTCTGGAGACAGTGTTTTCCACCACCATCAACATAATGTTTTATCCCTCCATTAGAGTTCCAAGCACTTTGGGAGTTACCTGCAGGTTGGTAATTTCAGCTGCTGCATTTCATCTTCTACCATTATTTAATATGCTTCCATTACTGCTTAGAATTTCCTATGTCTGATCAGACCAGTAAATTTAATTATGTTTTCTTTCCTGCCTTTTTCTTTATAAATAGCAGGTGCTCCCAAATCCGACCATGTTTCTAAGCTGCTTAGTCTTAGTTATATGTCACGGGTAGGCATGCTATCTTGTGTTTGTATTCATATGTAAGAGACTGATATACTTTATGTGTCTGCTAATATTAATGAAGCTGTCTTAAATCACTTTTCATCGGTTGAGAATAAAACTTAGAATGAGTTATGAAGTGAAGCGTTAAAAGGAACCGTCTTTGATTTGCTGTGAGGAATTTGTGCCGGGAAAGGTGTGGTTTGTAAATGTTTCTCTTATAACAGAGAGGGCCCAGGTAGAACAATAACAGATACACTCTAATTTGCCATCAGGATTGGCTAATTACTAAGCATCTGACTTGTTTGTACAGTGCAGAAGATTAGAACCTCTCTGTTTGCAACGGTTCACTTGATAGTTGTAGAAATCTATTATTAGAGTGAAGGCTTAAAAATAGCCGTCTCTGAGCACACTCAGTACTCCCAACAGCTGTTTCTGATAAAGAGGCTCCAGCGCTGCTCTGGAGCGGGAGCAAGTCACATCCGCTCACATCACCTCCTCCACATTCTCCCTCTCAGAGAGCAGAAAAACACACACTGCGGTCCCTCTGCTGATCACTGTCACTGTCTCTGTCTCCCGCACACACACACACACACATGCACACATGCATGCACACACACTGCAGTCCCTCTGCTGATCACTGTCTCTCTCTGTCTCACACACACAGCACATCCACAGCACACACACATACAGCACACATACACAAACACACACACCACACACACACAAACACATACATAATACACACCTTCACACACTCACACACACACACACACAGCACACATACACAAACACACACATAATGCACACCTTCACACACTCACACACACATACCACAGACTCACACACACACAGCATACGCATACACACACACACACACACACACACAGCATGCTCCACTGATCTGTCCATGTGGATTGATCCTGGGCCCCCACACCGCTGGCCTAGGGGCCTGCACTGCCTCCCAGGCACACAGTCACTCCAGGGGACCCTCATCGCAGATCTGCTCACATCCTCGCAGGCACAGCCCACACGAGCGGAGCCTCGCAGGCAGCTGGCCCTCAGACCACATGACCCCAGAGCTCCTGCCTGGCTCCAAGGGCTCCCTGGGGCCTGGAAGCCCCTCGCACCCATTAAAACAGAGCATGCATGGCAGTCAGGGTCGGCTCTACCGCCCTCTGCTCTTGAGATTGACTCAGACAGGTTTCATCCTCCCTCGCACTTTGGGCCACATAAAGAGCCTGATTGGTGCTTTTGCGAAGTCGTTAGTCACAGCTTGCGGTTTGCGGGCCTCACCCTGGCCGAGGTCTTTAAAGGGACCACGCCGCCGCATTACAAAAGGTACTCGCTACCATGAGCTTCCCTGAGCACAGGGTTTTATTATGGCCTACATATCAGAGCAGCGTGTGCGGCAGCCGGTCGGCCTTCAGACTCCACAGACAGACGCTTTTCATGGGCTCTTTCTTCAAACACCTGCTCAGTGACCGGGGCGGGGAGGTCACTGATTGAGGACCTCCAGTTTCATCGTCAGTTAGATAACAAGACTAACGAGAACCACAGGGGCTCGAGAGAAAACAGACATACGGTATCGTTAGCGTTTGTGACACTGCTCGGTTGTGGATCAGAAGCATCCATCACTTTGAGCAATTGGATACTCGTTTACCTTTGTTTACTAGAATTAAAGAACAGTTTGTATCAAAAGTCATGTATGACAAAAGGTAAAAAACAGTAAAATATATTCTGAAACATATACATAAATGATTATGCACAAGTGGCAAAAAGTGATATAACACGTATATTTTGACGTGTATACAAAATATGTTTCTTATATATCAGATTTCATTGCCAACATCATCTTTTAAGGGGAACATTTAACCTGTCTTTGACGGTGCCAACTGTATTTCAAATTGATTCCTGTTATTAGTCTGTCAATGAAAATAAGCAAGATGTTTATCAGAAATACTTCAATGTAGTCCAGTGAGGTCTACATTATTATTGAAGCACTGTAGCTTAATTATTGGCTGATTCCACCTTAGTGATTTGTGTCTTGTCTATTCTCAAATGATGATATCCAGTGAGCTTGGATCTGGGATGATGTCATCCAGAATATTCTGGCTTGTGTCTAACCCTGATATATTGTCTCTCTTGAGAGGATGTTTCTGACTAGATAAATGTAATACTGACAAGAAAATAAATCTCTCACATGCTTTACTCAAATTCTTAGATTGTTGGGGATGGAGTGTAGGAATCTCAACATTCTACACACAGCATTCACATGAGCCAAGAATAATGTACAATAATTATAACAATAAAACAAGCCATTTTAAAACAGGAGGGGAAACTACATAAAAGTGTGCTAATATGGTTGATACAGATTCTGTCTTATTGCATGCTACCATATTTAATCTGTTTAAAGCAGCTGTGTAAACAGTGCTGGGTATATGAACAGCTGTTGGGTTTGCGCATAGATAATAAATATATCATGAAGCCGAGCCTAGTCTGATAGCTTCCCAATATGTTTCTCGCTAACATGTTCTCTCTTTAATTCCAGGTATTTTCTCATGAATAATTTCTGGCTCATGTATTTGTTGATTGTTATCCAGTTGAAAAACTGTGTGGAAGCGTGTGGATCACCTGGGCGAGAGCTCATGGCTCACAGGGCAGGGTATCCAGTGGGCACATCTGCCATGACCCTCGGGGAGTCAAGCCCATGCCCAGAATAGGTTTACGACACTGCCTATGGAGCAGTCGGCCCGTGCTGACCCAACAAACCTTAAAGTAATGAGTGGTTTTACTGACGCAGAGAATTCCTCCAGGGGCCCGCTCCCACACGATTTAATTAAGTTAAGAAAACACAAGCAGTGAGCAGACGTCGGTGCGTCTTGGCGGTCGGGGGCACCGGACTCAGATTATGGGTCTGTTAACGGTATGGAACAGTGACGTGGGGCTTGTTCTGGATTTTTCCGTCTCGCAGTGTAAAAAGTTAAAAGTAAGCAATGCGCTGGGTTATACCTGGAAAGCACAGTGTCATTTTTGAGAATGGTAGCCAAGAGGGCTGTGACTTGGTCACGTGAAGCAGCGGTTTCTTTTCCTCTGGAACTGCCAGAACTGGGGCTGACAGGCCACATGAGTTTTGAAACTCGAGAGTCCTGGAATGTTCCCGCCACGTCAGGACGAGGCTGAAATGTCTGAGCGATACGGTGTCGCCAAATGTATAGAGTGCATTAAGCGAACACTGGCGCATTCACCGTCACTCAGTAGCCTCCTCATTTTGTGTTTGTGTCCAGTGTGGGTGTGTGTGGTTTGTGTGTTTTTCTGTGTGTGCGTGTGGGGTTTTGTGTTTGTGTGTCTGTGTGTGTGTGGTTTGTGTGGTTTTGTCTGTGTCTGTGTGTTTATGTGTCTGTCTGTGTTTGTATGTGTGCGCGTGTGGCTTTGTGTGTGCGCGGACGTGTTCTTATTGCATTACCATTGTGTTTTTCTTCTCCAATGGCTTTCTCCCTTTTTCACTGTTGCCGTGGTTCTTCGAGACATGGTTTGCCGGAAACAGCTGCTGGAACATTACATGTTGAATGAACATATTCCATTGGCCTCTGGCAATCTTTCACGCAAGCTCGGCTTGTGAAACCAGATGCACAGTGTGATTCTGGCCAACAACAAAAAAAATCTCACTTGTCAGATACTGAATCACAGCTTGAAGGAGCTCACTAGACCAAATCAAGCACATGATACATTTCAACTATGTCATCGAGCCAGTGTGTGGTTTTATCAAGAATCAGAGCAAATGTGTGCTGGCTATTATCAGTGCTAAAATCAGTGTTACAGTTCTACTGTGTGTTCTCAGTTTTAGTCACCCCGGTTATGGGAATTTCCTCAGAACAAGGACACATTATATGACTTGCCCCTGCACAGTGCCCTCCATACCACCTGTCTGGCCTGTTCTGTGTGGAGACAGACTGGGCACCTGTAAGATTGTATAATATTAGGTCAAGCTATTAGCATCTTGTCTTGTCAGCAGTTTGGTTATTTTAGTTTGTAGTTTGTAAATAACAGCAGCTGTTCATTCTCAGGCCCACATAGGTCTGAAATAGTTTGGTTCATTGACAGCCATCGCACACATGGCAAATTGGTGTTAGCCAGAACATGATTTAAAGTTAGAAACTCTAAAAGCAGGGTGAATTATGGGTAATTAAAAGAGCATTAGGAGTAGCGGTGGATCAGGTTTCACGTTGCTGGAATCACACGTGTGGGAATGGTGAGACACTGTATATGTTAATGGATGGGGGGAGGGAGTTGGGGGGTAACAATTTCACGTTTGCCATTTTTTTCGTCTCTCTGCTGATGTTGGTGTATTCAGTCCAGGAACGTGATTTACCACCAGTTTCCTGGTAAAGCCAATGGTGTGCCAAGTTCCACTGTGGTCCATAAAACCAAGTGCTAGCAACAGTTTTCGCTTTAAAAAGCAACTGGGCCTGTCTTGGTTCGATTTCCAATACATCACTGAAGGCCAGAATGTGTTTTTCGACAAGTAAAAAAAAAGAGTAAAAAGTCAGGCCAAGATCAGCAGTTCTTAGATGATGCTTAAATGACCAGCATTTTGGCCTGCAGGACTGTATTCATTGTGTGTTTAGACATACTTTGGACCAATCACTGTCAATAAAGAGGAGACCTTCCTGGGTGTTCAGCTGATCGATTATATGATGCCTTACCATAAATAGCTGTGAGGTTAGGACATCCTTCTGTCACAGTGAGCACAGTGTGATCACATTGCACTGGATCTGCTGTCACTTTTGGTTATTTCTGATGCATCAAGTGTCAGTGTCCTCACTTTGTGTTTACATCCCGTGTCTGATATTGTTCCTGTTCATTAAATGCACTCAGTAAAGCGTGGTATTACAAACATCTCTTATGCTTACGCAACATCATGTCACTGTGATATTTCCATCCTTAATTGCTCTATATTACATTTAATAACACTATTCGATTGCTGAATTGATTTATTGAACGTAGCCTTGTCAGTCTTGCCATGCCCCTCCTCCATGATCTCAGTCAGCTGGTTACCGTTAAATAATGCGGTGGCATTTGGCGTTTGAGTACTGCCAGTCGAAGTTGGGCAGGGGAGGGGAATTCACTCCGACACCTTCAGCTATTGCCCTGTTCTTCAGGTCTGCCATTCATAAACTTGGCTCTAATTATATATCATATTAAGCAGGGGTTTGCTTGGACTTTGATGTCGCAGTTTAAATCAAGCCTGGCTGAGAAATGATTAAAGCCAGCCTCCCTCGGTCAAGCCCTTGAAACACTAGAGGCGCACGGCACATTGTTTTAATCTGCTTCCGCCGAAATTCAGCTGCCGCTCCACTACCCCTGCCTCGCTCGTGTTATTAGCATGGGGCCGATCCATATTTTTCGGTTGCCGAGCCAAGACCATTAAGGCGTTTTACTCCCATCTACCCATTGGAGGATATCTTGTTTTGCTCGCGACTCTGCTGGATTCATGACTCTTACCACGTGCCTCTCCGCCAATGAAAACAAGGGGAGCTGCGTTGCTCTCTGGCGGCCTTCAGCTCACTTCCTGCTTGGCGTTTTCTTTTCCCCCGTGCCAGCCTCCGCAAAGGGAGACTGGAGCCCTGGGTTCGTTAATTAGTTTTGAGAAATAATTCTCGACATTCTTTCTGACTCGTCATTAAAGTGCTGGCTGCCCCTATAGGAGATTTATGTCTCTCTGGCCTTCGCAGAGTGGGGGTTTACTGTACCCAAACCAACCGTCTCATTGTTTAGTGCTTTCATTAAGATGAACCGAGGACTGTAAAGGGAATGCAGTCAGGACTCTGGCTCTTTGGCTTTCGCGTCATGGTTCCTGCACCGAATTGCAAACACGAGTAAAACCACAGTCCCCATTTGTGAACGGTGCGGGCGCATTCGGCTGGGTAACGTCTGCGCTCAGGCAAGAGCGTACTTGCTCCTGTCGTTTCCGTCTTGCTTGTTTTTCATTCATTCTTTAGAGTGCATCGGTTGAATCTCCCATAATCCCCGTGGATTAGGGAACTTTACTTCCCCAACGGCCTCTACGCGGCACCGTGACTCAGCTACGCGCACCCTGTGATGGAGCGTCTGGGCGCTCTGCGGATGGGTGTCATCCATTACCCCGCTAGCCGACGCGGCGGCCCGTCAGACACGATGTCCTGGAACATGTGCAGTCAATTAGCCCCAATTAGCTGCCTGTAATCGCACCGCGGAGTCTGCGGGCGGCACATTACGACCTGTGATTAGTGTGTCGTCCTGATGAAAGGAGACGCGGTGGCTGCCAGTGGAGCCCTTCGCTCGCCCCAGTCTGTTTGCTTTTGTGGATTCGATGGCCTTGCCCCTCCTACAGCAGGACAATGGAGGTGGGGGGGGGGCTCCGCGTTGTATTTTTTTTCTTTCTTTCTTTGCAGTGCGTGTTTGCTCTGGTTAATAAACCCGGCCTCAGTCTGGGAATGGCATTGTGCCTTCTTGAAAAGGGGGGAACAGGTTGTCCAGATGACTGGTCCACCTGTTCCCGCCTGCAGGCCTTAAATTAGGTCTGGTCTCCTCCCTTTGATCTCTCCTCTGCGCACCGATATCCTTTTTCTGTCCCGAAGTGACAAGGGAACCAGACACTTGTTATTTATGAGCCACCATAAGACGTGCATCATTTCAGCCATGCCTCCTCCTTAATGTGAATCAGTTCGGTTGTTTTATGTAGTATGTCCAAGAATTCCAAGTTCTTGTTAACCGCGGGTCTTTGCGAGTGTGTGTCACACCGGTATGCTGACGTAGAGTCTGGCCCTGTCTGGTTTACGAGCGATTTCGTCCTCACGCTGTTCTGGGGTCTGCCCCGGGGGGCTCTGTGGTGACAGCAGCCCAAAATATTTTGAAATATTTGAAAGAGGGTGAAAGGTCACATGTTTTTTTTCCCCTTCCTGGTTCCATATGGTGGGGTCTTGCGACGCCGTTTAAGCGGTCTCAAAGCCCGGCCTTGGGCGGTACGTATCGACAAACTGCCATTAAAACCTCAAACAGCCTCAGAGTGCAATTCAATAGTAATTTGTTATACATGCAAACAGCTCACCCTGGCAGGACGAAATGGCAGTTAAGTCTCTGCAGTTTATAGATTAACTTCACATATGGTACACAGTTAAGACGGGGGAACGGAGCACTATGGGGGATGTTGGGTGAGACGAGGGAGGAACATGTGAAGCATTTGCCATTGTAGACAGGCTAATCTTTTTCACTATCGTGTTTGTTAGTCACCTCAGTGAATTCAGCACAGTGAAATTCACGGCTGTCTCAACACCTACAGTAACAGGGCTCACAGACGTTTTTGTATTGCACAGGCAGTGGGCTAGTAGTGTGCGCAAGTGGAGACCGGAGTTCCCACTGAGCCGAGGCAGATGAATCCAATTAGGGATTTGCGGTATGCTGGGGAGTCACAATTTTCCCAGAATGTGAATTTTACTCACTGTGTCCCGCTCAGAACGGCCCCCTCT
Organism: Aldrovandia affinis; assembly: GCA_029706075.1. NCBI lineage: Eukaryota > Metazoa > Chordata > Actinopteri > Notacanthiformes > Halosauridae > Aldrovandia > Aldrovandia affinis. The sequence goes on along the minus strand of JAINUG010000027.1, from coordinate 2,922,736 downwards.
CAGTCCTGCAGCGGGGGAGGGGGGCGCACTGCCACTCTGCCTCTTTGTCATGCACCTTTTCAATAACAGTGGGCCATTCCAGAATTTCCAGTAGTCTAAGTGTAAACACGAATCAAATTCAAACAAAATGCAATCTAAAAATCTGAAGTTGCATTTAAGTGGGCTCACCCTCATTAAAAAACTCCATAGAGCTAGATTTACTGTACTAGTTTTTAGTACATTTGTTAAAAAAAAAGAAAAAAAGATTGTATTTATTTTGGGGGCCGGGGGGATTTATTATTATCAATATTTTTTAAGAAACGTTACACTACAGGCATTTAGAAGACGCTCTTATCCAGAGCGACTTACACAGTTGACATTTCTTTACATACAATCCATTTATACAGCTGGATATTTACTGAAGCATTTCAGGTTAAGTATACTGCACTGTCACTCCAAGTATGTTGAAGATTAATGTTTTGCTTGAGTCAGTTTCCCCCTGACATCCCACTCTGCAGGCCGTTTGACATAAAATAGCTTTTATATTCTTCTGAATGTACTCTATGTTGTGTATTATACACAAAAAAGGATGAATACGGATCATTTTAAAGCGAGAAGCTGAGATCACATATGATGTTTGGATTTCAGTCCCACATGGTTTCATTGTTCCCAGGGAGGATAAAAATAGCGGAACAGAGTCCCACTAGCAAATTGGCTATGCAAGGTTTATTTTAGGGCTGCCTTCAGTTTTTGGAGCGGAGCCTGAATTCATCTTGGGGAAATTTGGTTAGTGTGTTTGTTCATTGAGGGATTTAAGAAAAAAAAAAAGCAGTTTGTTTTTCAAAATCAGATTTAATTCTGCCCATCTGCACAGAATTCCCAGCGCTCTTAGAGCCGGAATGATTGCGGCAGATTGATTTCTTTGGCGGATTGTTTTAAGATAAAATCGTTAAATTGTCGGGACAGTGAACGATAAGACATGGCGATAAGACACTCGCGGGCAGGGTGCGGGATCTGTTCTAGGGCTGCATGTGAAGGAGAAGTGAGCAGCAACCTCCCCCCCCCGAACGTCCTACGCATGTTCCCTGACTCACAGGACGTGGGGGGTGGGGGGTGTATTTTCGGGAAAAAAGCCCTATCAATGATTTTCACAGGCCTGTGATTCTGCTATGACTCATGGGGAGGGCTGTTTTCTCACTCTTAAGGGTCCTCCTTCGTTTCTCCTCTCTTCTCCAGTTCCCAAAAAGCTCCTGAAAGAGGCCTCCCCCAAACAAGCCCAGCACCCTCCCCCGCCGCATCCGCGTGACCCTAACGTTGTGGGAGACAGCGCCCCTCCCGAGGGGTCCACGCATGTGACCTCTGACTTTCAGCCAGGTAAGTGTGCACCTATGTGTCTCTGCGGCTTCACCGGGAAGCATCTGAAGCAACACCTTCTTCATGTGCAAATTCTTTGTAAAATATGAACTTCAAAATACAGGGAAATTCATTTGGCAATATGTCCAAATAAACCGCATGCTTCACAAAATGCAGTATATACACTGATGGAAATATTAATGTGCAATGTGTAAATGTCTGGAAGAATAATACAGGAAATATCACAAGAAATACACACTTTTGTAAGCCTTTGCTGATAGAATTGTATATATACATATATATATATATATATATATATATATATACACACACACTATATATTTTTTAAATTGAGATGGTTTGTTAATTTGTTAAATTTACATTTACATTTTTTTCTTATCCAGAGCGACTTAAAAAAAGTGAATTTATACTTAAGTAAGATTAAACATGGTTAGTGATTAATGTAGGTTAATTAATTACAAAATCAATTTGTTACAGGAATACATTTGTGATGAACAAATATTTGGTTGTCAAAAAATTCATTGTATTGCCTTGCGCTGAAGCTGTATCAAGTGACCCTGTTAAACAACAACCACTCCCTTTCACTCAGAAAACCACAACACACTCAGGGCAGTGTCATCCAACCAACCTTTTAATTATAAATGGTGGAAACTGAAGACTATAATATGAGTATAAACCAACCCTTTGGCCTCTCTTCAGTCTTCTCACCTGAACTTGGAGCAACACATTTAGGGAATATTACTTTTCATTTCAACAACCTCCAAACTCATGTGTAAACCAGTCAAAAACATATAGTACTTTGTTCATTTACCTTCAAGTCCCCTTGGGGAAAAAGTGAATGGAGCTTGTTGTCTTTGTTTAGTTCAACATCGTTTTTGGAACATTACCACTGAAAATAGCAACAGAAAAGATTGAATGTAGAGTAGAAGTCAAGCCCAGCGGGGTATTTTCACTAATGAGAGGAAATTATAACAAATCAGGCCTCAAAAGAAACACAGCAACATTACAGCTCGGCCAAACAGCCCAAAATGCATATTCTGAGACCCTACTGAGGGAACTGCCGCTCGAAGAAGAATAAGAACTGAAACAAAGAAACGTTTGAGAGGAGGGATGGAAGGAGGCCAGAGCGCTAAATGCAAGGACGTCCAAAACTGCTGACTCAACGGCCAGGCTCTGATGAGGAAGGGAGGCATTAAAGAATTAGGAAATAAGAGACCTCGTTACTGAGCCTGTGGGGCCAGTCTGAGGAACAGGGAGAACCGTCTACCTTTTCTCCAGAGCAGACGGATCCCCACCCACACCACGCTCTCAGAGCACAGCACTTTTGAGTCCTTCCAGGTATTACCTCAAGCAGGTTAGTGTCCTGAGTGGCATCCGGCAGCCGGTAAAACCTGGAATGGCTCAGACTGCTGTGCATTGGGAGCGATATTCACATCCCTGGGGTCACCCCCCAGGTGATAAGTGATCATGCGGGTCTAAGAAGAGCACTTTAGGATTTATGTGTAGGCAAGGACATTTGTGCGTCTTTAAACTCCTCCAATGCTAGGGGCCAGTATCCACGCTGAAAAATAAATAAATATCCACTCTATGTGCTGTAGACTGCATCGCACAGTTAAACAATAACTGAATTGTCTCACTTTGAAGCTCATTCTTACAGCATACAGTATATCGATTGTCATTGTTTCTTTGCGAAGCTTTATTTAAAGGCAATCTTCTGTGTATCCTTTTTTCCACCTTTTCCACCAACTGGACCCCTAAATTGGATATCACATTCTGTTTGAATTTCGACATTACTTTGTGGTTTTCAAAGAGCCACTTCTGTGGTACTGATAGATAATATGAGACTGTTGAAAGCATTGGTCCAGGTAGAATTGCTCACTGTCGATGCTAAGCTCTGCTCTACTAATATCCCACTCTTTGAGATGTGCCATTCATGAATTGTGCTTTACAACATAAATATGAATAATAATAATAAGCCATATTATTATTATTATTAGCATTGGGGTAGTGTGGGGACATAATTACAATAATCATACAAATCATACCATGATATTTATTATTATTATTATTATTATTAAGAAGAAGAAGAAGAAGAAGAAGAAGAGCAATTATTATTATCATCATTACTATTATTATTACCAATAACTCCCAGTTCCCAGTTTTTTCTGCCCTCACTGTGCTTGAGGTGTGAGGTGAAGGAACGATCAGGGTCTATCCCTGCCCAACATCAGGCACCTGTGACCTGACTGCAGTGTGAAATGGAAAGCGGACGCCATGTGCCCAGCTCACCCAGCCTCCTGCCACTTTTACTCCTCTCCCAGCCTCAGAAGTACAGCCAAACCTTTGCTGTGTTTGTTCTCCCTGGCACCCCACTAGGATCAGTAGACTCCATAACCTTACATCTGTCATACAGGTGTATACCAATGCAATAATGTGGACCCAACTGGAGGCCATCTCTCAATGGCTGGAGGTTGAGAAAATGCTATAAATGTTCACCTGAATTTAAATCGATATCAATCAGAGAACCATGCATAAGTGATTGAAGTAATAATTATTATTAAAGTAACAAAAGATAACTTTTATACCTGTTTTGATGACTGCAGACGGAGATCAAAGACAGATTTTCATATGAAACGTGTATAAAAACGGCGATACATCCAGATGGTAGCACTTACGTCCTTGGTTAACGCCGCCATGTTTCAAGAAAATTGGGTTAAATCGGCATCACACGTCTTCTAATTAGAGTCAACTTCTGTACTTGGTGTGCTACAGTTCATATTTAACTGCCCCCATTGCGATCTCGGGTTAACTACCTTAATTCATGTCAATTTCTGGGGTGGGTTTATCCTGTGTTTACAAGCTGTCTGCTTGAGCTGCTGTTTTCACGGAGGCATTACTTACAAACATTTTACTCGTAATTTGACCGTAACTGCACATTTTACATTTACACTGCCAATTACAGTGGTCGCCCATCTGCAACCTTTTAGAATCAACTGCAAGGCAAACCGTCACATGACTGTAAATGGAGGGCGTTAGCTGTAGTATGTTGACCTGACAGGAAACTTGCATTTGTATCGGATGAATTACTCACAAACCTGCACACTTAATGCATGTCTAACATGCAAATTGCTACAAAATGCAATGCAAACTAAATTTTTTATATATATCTATAAAACTACTATATGCATAACTTCAAACACAGAAAGTAATTCAAATCAAGTCATTCAAGAATGAAAGGAATAAGTAAAAAGTAATTATACAAGGCTGTTTATCATCACTGTAGTGAATAAACTACTAACAAACTTTCTGTGTGTGTGTGTGTGTATGCGTCTGTCTGCGTGCGTGCGTATGTGTGCGTACGGGTGTGTGCGTGTGTGTGCGTGCGTGCGGGTCTGTGTGATTTACAGGGAAGAAGAAGAGAGGGAGGGAGTCTGGCACGTACTCCCCGGAACACAAGCCCTTTCCAGACGGCGCGGATGACAACCCCCTCCACACCCTGAGCCCCCCGATAGATGCCAAGGCTGTGAGCACGGATATGGCTCTGATCAGCAATGCCCTGGCAGCCTACACCTTCATAGCAGGTATGAGCTGGCGGGCGTGTCCGTTACCCACCGTCCTCTCTGCTCTGCAGATCAAAGAGGAATAGATTGAGTACATTGAGTACCTGTACAATTGAATTGAATGTAAATATATTACATTTCATTTATTTGATCATTTTTTTAAAAACATATAAAAGCTACTCCAGTTGAAGACAGACATTACATACATTTAAAACCACAAATTTCCATTGTGGTCATAATCAAACATATCAACTCAGCGAAGGTGGCAATTGAAACGTAAACTATGCAACACAGGGAATGGTTGAATAGCGAGAGGAGGTGTGTGTCAAATACGTCACACTTCCGCAAACCGCCCTCTGAGAATCTACCCAGTCTCTAAACTGGCATATGGTGTGGCGATTGCTGCTCATCAGATCTGACTGGCTGAGTTCCGAGACCTGGGTGGGACCAATGTTTACTACTGCATTTCCATATTTACACTATAGCTTCATTATGTTGAAAGGCGGAGGCTTGAATCTAGGGTCCACCTACCCTGCTCTACCGCAGCAAATTAATGTTGTGGCTGCCTCAATAGTCTTCTGTTATGGCAACCTTCCCATCAAAACTGAATACTGAATCTAATTGCAAAAATTCATACTAAGATTAATGGTATAGAACAAACTTTGGAGAGTTATGCTGTGTGGAAGCAGAAGCTTATAAAGCTTGAGATATAAAGTATGAAGATATTAAGTATAAAGGTTTTTTGCCAGTGAATACCCTTTACTGTGGGAATTCCAGTCCCACAGCCCATCATTCAACCCATCATCCAGTGATCTACCAAGTCTATCAGTCAGTTATATCTTACCTAACACACACACACACACACACACACACACACATATACGTGAAAACTGTACATATACTGTATACGTATATACAGGTAACTGCCAAAATAAAAGAAACACTTGAGTAAATGAGTGATACTGGTTGCTCTGTTATGGTGTGGAGTGCATTTTCCGGGCATGGTTTAGGTCCATTCAACCCCGTAGAGAGAAAGGTAAATGCCAATAAACACAAAGCCATTCTGAGTGATCACCTTCGTCCTGTGGTAAAGCATTTTTATCCTTATGTGAGTGATCTCTTCCAGGATTACAATGCCCCCATCCACAGAGCATGATTGGTCACTGAATGGTTTTATGAGCATGAAAACGATGTGAACCATATGCCATGGCCGTCTCACTCACCAGACCTCAACCAAATTGAACACATATGGGATATTCTGAAGCGGCACTTGAGAAAGAGTTTTCCACCACCATCAACAAAACACCAAATGGTGACATTTGGTCCAACTATTGGCCCAACTTTTAAAACAGTTTATGTTGGTGGTTCCTTTCAAATAATAAAAACGTATGCTTGTATTTCATATTTATTCATGTGTAAGGTCTTCCGTCTTATTTGTTTAATATTCAAATGTATTGTGTTTTCAGGCAATGTGTTTTTATGACTAGTAGTAATGACTTGTCTGCTTGCTGTATTTCATTACACTATGTATGTTTTTTATGTAGGATTCTGCATCCATTATACCAAATTTCCCATTGAGACAAATGTCGCTGAATTAAACTGAATTGATTTCAACTGAATGCAAAACAAAACAAACAAACAAACCATGACTTATGCAAAATGAGACCTTTGAATCCGGATACAAAATACAAATATGTTCCCCCTGTCACCTGTACCACACAGCTGCTAAAACAGAGGGCTGGATTTGTTTCCTGTTCATTTACCTCCCAGCTTGACACAAGATAAACACACGTCTTAGGGCCCAGAGCAAGGCCAAATTTGCCTGCACGCCCCCACAGTAGAAAAAAAAGAATGAGGGGGAAAAAAAGACAGGATTATCAAAAAGATGTTGACTTGAGATTACTCAGCGAGCCAATAAATTGAGCATTGTGTAGGCTGTGTGCGCTACATCGGCCTGTTATATCTTGCGCAGCGATTTAGTCACTATTGTCTGCTCTTGGGCACACAGTTAATTAGTGAGTGTTTATTTTGAGATACTTGGTTTTCATTTTAACTCTTGCCTCAGTGTACAAGAATGCAGTGAGCTTTTTGTGAAGTGTTGCCAGCCAGACATGACGCTCGTGCACACTCAATCTGAAACTGTTTGCGGAAACAGGCTAGAAAAATAGATTCGGTAGAACTTCAATTATTCTTAGATTTGGACAATTTGGAGGGTACATTGTAAAACCTGAATTACATTGGCTTTCCCTTGCAAGAAGGACATTATTTGTGCTAATAAAATGAAAAATACTATTCGTATAATACAAATAAAGTCATGCATGTGATTTTATGCATATATCGTAAGATGGATAACAATGGAGCTGCCAGGTGTCTCATTCTGCTAAAATGCCATGGTCTGGTATCATGTCCGCACCATGCCAGTGTTGATTGGGTGGCAGCCTCGTAGGGCAGAGCATGACTGGCTGGGGAGGGAGGGTTTCAGTTGGCGGGGCTGTCCCGACTCACCTCGCAAAAGCAGATTTGGTACCTGGGGAATTCGGTGCCAGAAAGTACTTGTGCTAACTACGCATGAAGTCTACTCATACACAATGAATGCGATGGAGTGAAAAGAAGTGGCAACTGGCAGAACATGCTTCAGATGAGAGGATAAAATTGTATGTTGAAAACTAACTATAATAGTTAGTATATTTTAAAAATATAAGCCATATATTTTGGAATATTCAGACTTATTGAAATATGATGAATTTTTACAGGTGTTTGTTTGTGTACATGAACGGAGCCTTTCTGTCCTTGCTGAATTAGTAGATGCTTTGTTCTCTACTTAATACTAAAGAGCCTTTATTGACCCAGAGTCTTTATTCTGACTGCACACTGAAAAAAGACAAGCACCGAAATGTCTGTGCTGTGCACTTGTCCCCTGTACTTTTAACTGTGTCAATAAAAACACTTAGGCATTAAGTGAAATCATCTACTGCATCTGCTATTGTTAAAAAACATGTCAAAATAGAGGGCAAAATGAATGGAGCAAGATCTAGACAAATCTTGGAGGAAAACCTGCTGCAGAGGGTCCCCATCCAACCTGATGAAGCTCAAGAGATTTTGTAAAGAAGAATGGGTGAAAATTGCAGTGTCCAGATGTGCAAAGCTGGTAGAGACTTACCCAAATAGACTTACAGCTGGAAAAAGCTTCATGACAGTTTTTTTTGGGGGTTTACATTACAGAGTATTTTGTGTTGCTCAGCGGCAAGAAATCCATTTTGATTCCATGAAGTAAGAAAAAAAAAAAAGTGAAAAATGCCAAAGGGGGTGAATACTTTTTATACCCACTGTATATTTTGAAACTACAAGCCTGCATTATGTTACTATATTTTGGCATATATGTATTATACATTCTGGAAAACATATTTTGAAATATATTGTCAAATGCTGAATCTTCACTGGTGTTGGTGTACTTATACATTTTGCAATGAAAAATACATATATTTTGGCATATATTGAAAATATATTCCGATAGACGTATTTTGGCAGTGACGTATGCTGAATTTGAACAGGTGTTGGCTTGTGTTGTGCACTCATGAAGGGATCTGTCTGTCTGTCTGTTTGTCTGTCTCAGAGCATCCGGAGCGAGCGGCGCTGTACTTTGTGTGCGGCGTGTGCCTGGGCCTGCTCCTCACACTCTTCGCCCTGGTGGTGCAGATCTCCTGCCGCACGGACTGCCGAGCCACCCCCCCGAAGAAGCGGGCGCGGCTGGCGGAGAGCGACGGCGACAGCAGCGACAGCGACTCGGACTGGGACACCACCTCCGACCTGTCGGCCCGCCGGCACCGCCGCTTCGAGAGGACGCTGCACACCAACGTCTTCACGTCGGCCGAGGAGCTGGAGCGCGCGCAGCGGCTGGAGGAGCGCGAGCGCATCATCCGCGAGATCTGGATGAACGGACAGCCCGACGTCCCCGGGACCCGCAGCCTGAACCGCTACTACTAGGCCCCTGACCCCCTCCCAGGGGCAATCCCGCACCCGGCTGGATAGGGGGGGTGGGCAGTGGTTGGGAGCGGGGGATGCCTCCCCAGGGCGTTGGGCGTTGTTCCGTTCGGCAGACCGGCGAGCACAGCCTTGCGACACCGGAGCACCCTCGAACTCGAACCTTTTGCAGTGAGAATAAGCTCTTCAGCTTGTGAAGCTTAGCCTAGAAACTGTGGCATGGAGACGGAGCTGTGTGCCATGCCCCTCCCCTCCCCTTGCCTTTTATTCCTAATGAAGTGGAGGTATTTCCGCCATAGCTATTGGTCCAATTCTGAAGGAGACTTAAAAGATCGGGGTCAGTAACATTGACCTTGGAAGTGGTGGGTGAGCGTAGGGGCTGTTCACCATGACTGGAGCCTCCAGGCCACTGCCGCTTTGATCCAGTATTCCAGGAAAGACCATTCACAGAGACTGGAGACGGAGGCCCGTGTATTAACTGTCTGCAGAAAGACCAACGGGAGCATTCCGATTTTAAAGGACCATTTAAATGATGACCACAAACAAGACTGCTTGCCAAACTTGGAACCAAAAAAATGTTTGAAATTCATCTCAGCCCTTATGAAATCTATTTTAATATTTAATATTGTTCTTTTTTTTTGTTATGAAATATTTTTATACAGTGGCAAAGCTTTATCTGGCACCTCAGGGATGGAATCCTAGTGTTTTGTTGTATGAACATTTGTTTTTGTTTTGTTTTTTTCTAAGAAGGGGATTATTACATTGCTTGAGTTGTGTCAGCATTTAAAAAAAACATGGAAAAAAACCTCGAAGAGGGTAACATATTTTGTCATTTTTGTTTTTGGAAAACATGCACAGTAGTGTGCCTTACCCAGCTTTTTGGATTTCTTAACAACTTGCTGTGAGGTCGGGGTATTGCTGAGCGGCTATTTCAAAAACAGTTCACAGTGTTGATCAGTCATTCCTACAATTCACCTCAACATATGTCATTCAGTGGTTGCCTTGAAAAGACATGTAAAAGATGGCTGCCCTTCTCAGCCTTCTTCCTTCATGACTTGGTGTTCAACAGCCAAGCATGAACATTACAGGCTCGTATATGTCTGCCATAGAACCCAGTAGAATTGCTCACCTACCCAGTAGGTGTACGAGGCAGAACACGAAGTCTTTCTTGCCAGACTGCTCTGGTCTTCAACACTGCATGAAACAAGGGTCAGAGGTTTGGGTCTGGGCTACACCGGTTTGTGAGCTGCCCAGTACACGTGACTTACTGCATTAAATACATTTACATTTTGGCCTTTAGCAGATGCTCTTATCCAAAGCGACTTACAAGATGTGCATTAATACATGGTAAGATCAATCATAGTCCACGCAAGAGGACTATGATTGTAAATAAACATAAATGCATTGTACCCAATTCAGAGATTTTGAACAATGGAATTCATGGAATCGTTAATTAATTGAATCCTTAAAGATTCTAAATGTTAGTCAGAAACAAGTGTTTCTCAAATAGCATTTATGTTGCAAAAATTGCCTCACGTTACTTTTTCCAAGGTAAGCTATTTAAAACCCTGCCGTTTCTCTTTGCAATTATTTTCTCTGCTGTATTTGACCTTAGCAGCCATGGATTTCATAGTATTTTTGCATTTTCAGATGAAATGAGGAGACAAGGTATATTGTTACAAAATACAAAAGTGCAGACCTCCAGCATATGATTTTAATGGAAAAAGCTTTGAGTTTAAAATGGAGTGGGATGTAAGATATGCCAAAGGCTGGTACAAGAGACCAAACATGACATCTGTGCTTGAAATAAATTGTTTAAAAAATAAGGACTTCATTCTTTAAACATTGTTTAAGTAGTCAACAAAATGTGCAAAGCGTCTTTCAACCAAACACCTCAAAATACATTTTACAGGGGGAGAAAGAATGTCTCACCTCACTACATCTTGTAAGGTAATACAAGGTAGCTACGTTGTGCCAGAACGTTCACCACACATAAGTTGCAGTGCATTGGAAAGGTACAGATTTGGCTAATTAGACTTTCCCAAATTTTCAAAAGATGACTGGACAAGACGGAATAGAAATTTTGCCCGGACACTAGTTTAACACTGCTAATCCTTGAAATGACTGCAATGGAATCTTTCACCAGCACAGTCTCAGCCAAAGTAAATACTGTACAGTAGGGTGTAATGGCATTGCAGTTCCGAACTTGCAGTCTTGTAGCTGAACCTCTGGGGCCAGTCAAAGGGAGAACAGAGATAACTTTTTGCCTTTTCTCCAGAGCAGACAGCTCCCCACCCCCCCACCTGCCATTACAGAGGCGGGACCAGCACTCAGAGCACAGCAGTTTGAGTCCTCTCAGGTATTACCTGACGCAGGTTAGGTTAGTGTCCTGAGTAGTCTCATTCTCATGAAATTAGTTGTTGAAAAGGGTGATAGTTTTAGATTTCTGCTTCAGGATTTTTGAAGTACTTTTCATTGGCTGGCTGTTATACCACCCAGTAAGCATCCCCTCATGATTGACGGCGGAGGGGAAGGGGTTTGCTTTAGTCCCCAGCTGAGCCACACCAAAGACTGTCACCTTTCCAACCAATGCAATGTGAGATCTGTGTGTTATGGTCACCAGCACCATGCATCATGCACAAGTTTATAGTAAAATCAGTCATTGCAAAACTAATGCAGACCTAGTGAGCAACACAGCATATCTACTATCATACCAGTTGAAGCTTTACTATAAGTACCTCTGATTATAGGTATAAGGAAATATTACTTTAGAGCGCCCTTTATTGGTAATAACTGGATCTACACTATGGTTATGCAAGAATGGAGAAAACTCAGCTCTCTTAGCGTTTACACCAAGCTGACATCATCATTTCACAGATGAATGTGTGTTTAAAACAGGCGCCTTGTCCTCTTGGCTTGAGTGTCTGGATGAGTCATAACAAAGTCTTTTAAAACTATATTCAAAGTGTCTTCTTGCTGCTCAGCAAGGCAATATATTCACAACGGTTTCTCTGAGGTCCCAAATCTTTCATATGAATTCTACGGTCTGAAATTGCCCTGACATGAACAGTCCCCCCACTTACTACTGTACCATCGATTTTAAATTTGTTTTTTCAGGACATACACTGGGGATTAAGGGTCTCTGTTGTTCTTCCTGAAGGCTGCTGAGGATGGAGAAGGTTGCACTAGTCAGCACCCATTTTGCTGACAGTTTCCTCAGAGAGAAAAGTACAAATTAATGAGAATGTTGATTGCCTCTGTACTTGGTAAGTTTTACAACTATTTTGTAACATATAACAACATTATGTTTCATATGGTACTATGGATCATGTCCCCCTCTATGGGAAGCACCAAATGAGTGAACCTGTGTGCAGGAGGTCTTCCAAGATTGAGATGTCAGGTAAAACCCTGGCCATGCGTGAATACATCTTAACATCATCAAGCTTCATGACAACAATTAGAGCTAGCCCTGCAAGCTATTCAGGTTAGGACACAACTTCTAATATGTATTGTATTCTTTTTTTTTTTTCTTCAACTTTCAATAAGTTTTTCTCAAGTTATGTAAACACTGAATTGCACCATCATGTGTGAAGAGCTCAAAGATTAAACTTTTAGTGGAGGTTCAGTGTGCTCAATTTCAAATGTGAAGCACTCTGTCATCACTTTGCTCAACATTCCACGAGCAAATGATTCCTGAATAAATTCAATTACTCATCAAGGTTTGTTAAATGTGTTACGTTAAATTCTAATGTTTACTTCTTGCTAAACTAATTGAGTGGAGGTATGCTCTCAGAGATGGCAGGCTGATTGTATTAGCTGCCCTCACCTGGTGGCGAATGTTTGCTGACATTGTTGCTGAATGAGCAGTTGTGAAATAAAAGTCTAGTGTAGTCGCATCGCATGTTCTGCCCGGGGCGAAACTCTGCATGCCCGCAATGTTTGTATACAGAGTTGTATGGAGATTCTCCCTTGCTTAGTGTGATTGGCTGTGTTAGGAGAGGTTAGCGGGATAACCCTCTGGCAGCCATCTTTCAATTGTGTCTGAAACCAAAGCTCTTCAAATAGTGCTTTGCTGAGAAGCTTCATAAAGGTAAGTTGATGTTTTTTTTACAGGAAACAAAATAGCGTTAGCACAACGCGACAATGCCATGCAGAATGCGAGCATGCTTTTTAGCGTGTGGTAAATGTCATTTCTGGTTGTCAACTACACAGTTGGACGAAGTTTCAGGCAGGAGATGTTTTCGGAATGGCAACAAAATGTAGCAAGCTAAAAGGGATGACTGAGTGCAGCTTGCACTGGTTCCTTTATGTGAATTTATTTCCTTCACTCTGACAATCTGAAGGGATTTATTTATTTTAAAACTTCATGACGCAAATAGTTCATTTAAGACGAATCATACCATCAATTTGACCACGTTTGTGATGTAAAATGTTTATTTTAAAAACATGTTACGTGTGATATTCCTGTTCTTATCGGTTTGATGTCTGCTACCCCACGTAAAGCAAGACATTCACCATTTTGTCTTATCGTATCTACCCTGCTACTGTGCTTCGGAATCCCTGCTAACTAGCTGGATCCGGCTAAACGGGATTTCAGTATGATCGCATACCCTTTATGATATGGAAATGTAATTGCGATCTTTGCACAAGTACGACTGTTTTACTTGTATTGTCTTTGGGCAATTTATTATTTTGAATGTGAGAGCGGGCTAATATACATTTCATGCTTTGCGCTTTGCTGTTGCTCACGTGATGGTAGCCTACCGTCATTCGATTCCAGTCATTTTCATGGTTACTGTGAAAATAAAATAAAATAATTCTAGATTCGCTAGTTAAAGTTAATGTCGAATATGATTTAATCGTGAAATTCGAATTCGCGTTAACAATGATTACATTTATGGGATACAAATGACTGCACTCAGAACGCGCGACTTCACCACAAGCAGGCAGTATTTCAAATGGATGAGCAATTTTATGCGGGGCACCTTATTTGGACGGGGCTTCAAATAATGGTGTTCCTCATATGTTATCAATTGGGGTCAGTTACAGATTTGTTCGATGATGATGCTGGTTATAATACCCGTTTTACATTATATTTGCCATTACAGTGGCAGTGTTGTTGTGTCAGCATCTGAATGTATTTATTGTGCTCGACTTGGGCTATGGAAGAGGCGCAGAGGTGGGCCCAAACAAAACTTATTTCCACTTAACTTAACTAAAAATAATAAACTCTGTCTTTTATGCTTAATAAATTATTCAGATAGCCTACATTGGCGTTTGCTTTTCATGCATACATTTCTGCAATAAAAATATTCCTATCAAATAATTGCAGATGTAGCTGTACGATAAAAGCAAAGGGCTTATATTTTTGTTTTGTGTGTGTAGCATTGGAAATGACATGTTTTTGGAGGGGAAACATGATTTGTTAAACAAAAGTTGCAGTCAACCAGTGCTTTAGCTGAATATGCTACCCAAAAGCCCCCTGCTATGATTTTATTATAGTGCTATAATATTATGTGAAATTTAGTGGTACAGATGTTAAAGCTTCAAGCTTGAAGGATGTGTTCTTGGGAACTGGGAACCACAGACCTTGAATTTACCTTATTTTGTGAAAATAGGTATTTCAAGTTGTAGAGTTGCTGAGAAAATAAGTCAAAGTAAAAACATTGTCTGATTATATAAATCACTTATAAAGCTGCATTGTATAGGGAATTTGGTTTGTGCTTTGTGTATCAAAGCAGACAATTCCCCTGGGCGTTTTTAAAATGCTTGTAGATCTTTCCCTTCAACCATATTTTATTTCCATCTCCAATTAGACATATCTGCTATGTTATGGTTGCAAGGTAAGCCACTGATCATTTCAGCAGCCCTATGCTCCTTTAAGAACAGTACTGTACTTTATGTACATGGTTCTCTGGATATTTATTTTACTCTTTTGTCTCAATACACCTCAGTCAGTAAAGTGCACCGTAGCACCTTATCCTAAGTTGCTGCTGGAAGAGGTGTTGGTGGACCAGGAGGGGACACTCTTCCTTCTCAACCGAATAGAAAGTGATGAGGAAACTGTGCTGTAGAAGATGCTGTCCTTCGGATGAGATGTTAAACCGAGGTCCTGATTCACTGTGGTCATTAAAGATCCTATCCTTTCAAAAGTGTAGGGGTGTTAACCCCAGTGTCCTGGTGGTCAAATTCCCACAAAAAAGCTGGCTCTGCACATTTGGCCACAAAATCATACACCCACTTTGATTCCCCAGATCATCACTGCAAGAGAGAATTGAGCGCTCAGTTGACCATCTTGTGTTTGACATTTTAAGTGATGTCACAGCCTTTCTCTTTGACCTTGATCACCAAATGTTAAGTTAGGAGCCTCTATGCCAATGGATCCAGCCCGGAGGCACAACGTTTGAGCTCTACTGGCTCCGTAGACCCATCATTTGAGACTCTTGAGAGCAGACCTGCCAACCTGTATGCATTCTGCACACCAGGCACGCATTTGGAAGCACGAGGGGATGATATTATTAACTTAAAGTATGCCAAAATGAGGCTTCAGCTCCAACGTAGTTGTTAGACATATCTCGCTCTCTTTGGACCTGAGCCAATCAAAGACTGAATGATGAGAGAAAAGGAGAGCGAAGACGTCTGTTTCGGCCCTGTTGTTCACTCCTGCGAACGAGAATCTCTCACCCTTTCGACAAGGGTGACTTTTACAGCTTTTACGGGAAATATTGAAGGTTTAAGTGAACAAAACGAAACTGTCTGCCCAGGTCTGAGAGAGCTAAGAATCTTTACGTTGGGCCTCCTGCATGGTCTAGTGGTTCCAACGTCCGACGCTGGCCACGGCGACCGGGGTTCGATTCCCTGGCGGCAGCAGAGTCGGCTCTGGCCGGGAGTGCCACCGGGGCGGCAATTGGCTGTCCGCCCCAGGGAGTGGGGAGGGAAGCCGACAAGACGTTCGCTGTGCACAGGAGTGGCTCTGGGGTGCCGGAGTTACGGTCCACAGCACGACGAGTGCCGTCAAGGAGGAGACTATACTTCGCCTTTGTCACTACCGGTCACAGGGCTAAAGCAGAGAACTACGAGGGAGGGATTGACCTGAAAATAGCGGGTGTAATTGGCTACCAAAAAAATAAGAATCTTTACATTGTACAGTGTGCAGTATGGGATGAGTTGATTGATTTGTGGTGTTCCCAGTGAGCGTAGAAGACCATGGCCCGTACGAAGCAGACTGCCCGCAAGTCCACTGGTGGTAAGGCACCAAGGAAGCAGCTGGCCACTAAAGCCGCCCGGAAGAGCGCCCCCTCCACAGGTGGAGTAAAGAAGCCCCATCGCTACAGGTGTGTGCATGATGTTACTCAATTATCCAGCTCAATTTTTAATGGGAGTGAATGAGGTGCTCAATACACAACAGCAGTGCTCCACTTTACACTCCAGCAAATAACCTCAGGTCAGGGATCCAGTGCTTTAGCTGTCACTCCACACGGTTCTCATACGACTATCTGGACCAAATCGTGTGCATGCATTTTTTTGGCGGTCTTTGGATCGGTGAATGAGAATTCTCATAGAAATCTATGATTCGATAATTACATTATTATATCAGGTGCAGTGCGTGAAGGAGAACGGGCTTGAAGTTATGAAACCGGAAGTAGCATGCAACATTATGCCATCGCAATATCTCAAGCTCTTACAAATGCAAAACGAAAACAGTGTTAAGCCAAGCCACACTTTCCGCTGATAAAAAAATTATTTGCACATTTGTCAATAATACAATGTGGGAAAATCAACAGTGTTTGATGTAAAGAATCATTTGGAAAGAAAAATAATAATGTTCTAATGAGATCATGATTGTTGCCTTTTGATCATTGAGCAACTAAACTTAAGGTTTGTCATTACAAAATAGAGTAGCCTATTTAAAAAAAAAAAAAAAAAAAAAAAAAAAGAGAAATGATTTTTTTGAAGTCACTTTCGAACAAGTTACAAACGTTTGTGTTCCAAACAACCTCCGCTCCCAAAGCATTTGCATATCAGAGGAACAGCTGTGCTGTGATGCACAAATATTCCCAATGTCAGAGTTCTTACAATTTGCAATTACAATTTAGTCATTTGGCTGATGCTTTTAAACAAAACAGCTTACAGAAGATGATGTTCCTGAAAGCTACCAGCAGTATTGAGGTAACACACCCCACCAACCCACTCCTTCCGTTCTCGCCCATCTGCCCAGGCCTGGTACAGTGGCCCTGCGTGAGATCAGGCGCTACCAAAAGTCCACTGAGCTGCTGATCCGCAAGCTGCCCTTCCAGCGCCTGGTGCGCGAGATTGCCCAGGACTTCAAGACTGACCTGCGTTTCCAGGGGGCTGCCATAGGTGCTCTGCAGGTAATTATATTAATGTCCAACCCATACGCACGAGAAGTGGGGGTGCTGCGGGTGCTACAGCATCCGTTGTTTTCTTATATAGCCTAGTATAAGTATATCATATTTAAAATAAAGACAAAATGAGTGCGAGTGTGTGTCTATGTACCATAATCGGCATGAAACTGCAGGAGGTGCTGCATGAAGCTTCGGTAGGTGCTGAACAGAAGTCAAAAAAAGTTAATAAGAAAAAAACATTTGATCGACCAATCACCTGATAAAAAAAATCTGTATCAACATAGCTAGCAACGCAAGCAAGCGAGTTAGCTAGCTAGCTATCAAGAAGTAACCAGAAGAAGTAACACATTTTCCACAATGCTGTGTGATGAATTGTTTGAGCTGTTGTGTTTTTATATTTTTATTCAAAATGTCTCAAAAACGTATTAGCGAATTCTTCAAAAAGCCTGCAACAAAAAACAAAACACCACCGACGACAGCGCCATCACGTCCTCATCGCCACTATCTCTATCCTCAACCTCAGAGGCACAGCACCCGATTTGACCACAATCACTCCATTAAATGGAGCATTTTGTTGTCTTAATCACCCCATTCATATGGTCCTATGTGCACACAGAGGGTTCTGAGGCCTTTCAATGGTGTTTCCGACCCATTTGTCTGAGTTGTGGGAGTTAATGTCAAAATTGCGCTTGAAATAGGTGAGTGCACTGTTTTTGTCTGCGTTTTGAAAACTGGCTGCGCCAGCCCATCTCTGGCCGGGAGCCCTGATCGGGGGTGGCGATTGGCTGTCCACCCAGGGAAGGGGGGAGGGAGAGCCGGCACGAGCTCGCCGAGAAGCGCAAAGGGTGTCCCTGTAAAGTAGGTGGGCGAATTCCATCTCGGAGGAGGTGGATCATTGCCAGCCTCAGGGTATTAGCTTGACCCATAGTGATGGACGGCGGGCTCGTGGGGGAGGGTGAATCAAAAGAAATAAATACAAATTGGGAAGCAGAAACAAAATTGGAAAGCAGAAGCCTTTCAATGGTGTAGCCTAACATACATCGGCACCAAAACATATTCACATTCTTTTAAGTCAGGTTGGTTTGATAGGTGGAAGTGGTTGCATTATGTCAAAGAAACTGACCATTTTCATTGCTATGTCTGTGTAAAAGCAGTGGAGAAAAAACTGGTCAGTGCAAGTACTATTCAAAACAATACTATTCAATCCCCGTTGCATTATTATAACGTTATATATTTTTTCTTTCAGATTTCAGCACCCCTAAGTAAAAACATCTTCCCGTGCCTCTGGTGCAACCTTAAAGTTCTCAAAAATTGTACATTTGACCCAACATTGTCAGATTTGTATTCCACCTGGTTGAATATTATAGGCTGCAATCGCACGCAATAAGGAATGCAAGTCAATGGAGAGAGTGCCACCATCTAAGCGTCTACTTAAATTTCTCATCGAAATATCAAAAATAATAAATGACTTGTCATTAGTGACAATGAACCATATCCATAACAGTATAATCCATTAAAAAGTTTCATTTTCATTGGAAACTTGCTAACTAGCTAATGTTGCAATTTGTGGGCCAAGTGCACAGCAAGTCATTGGTCTTTGCTAGGCTAAATTACCAATGCTCTGAACAGTCAACCAGACACTGTTTTTTACTTTGCATCACTAAACACCACCCCCTGGTGGCCTTTGCATGTTGCATATTTCTTCTCTTCAGATTGAACTTCTTCCAACAGAACCGTGGTGGTTATCTGTTTAACGCGAGTATGTGTGTGTTGTAGGAGGCCAGCGAGGCATACCTTGTGGGCCTGTTTGAAGACACCAACCTGTGTGCCATCCATGCCAAACGTGTCACCATAATGCCCAAAGACATCCAGCTGGCCCGCCGCATCCGTGGGGAACGCGCCTAATCTCTGATAGTAAAAGTGTTCCACACAAGAAAAAAAGTCTATATTCTTCCGTCTCACTTGGTAGTGATGAGTGTTAGATTTATTCCATATGGAATGTGACATTGATATTTATTTAGATACATTTAAAATGGCTGATGGGAATGGGGGTGGGGGTGGGGGTGGGGGTGGGGCTGCAGTAGTTATACATTTGCATATCTAATGGCTGTTCCATTCATTCATTTGTCTTTTTTACAACACTACCAGAGAATAGGTCAGCAAAAAAATACATGTGGAAAAGTGGACAGGCTGTCATTTTTAAGCATTTTAATACAGTTCTGTGATTTACAGGATATACCAGCAGCATTTTTATTTATTTATTTATTTTTTGAATGAAGCAACTGTTGTTGTTATTTTCTGTACACTGTATTTTTGAAACAAGCAGTTTTAATTCATTCTCTCATTAGGCTGTAAACAAGCACTAGTTATATTCTCGTCTATACAATTGTGGGGTAAATGTTGTGCTTTTCTTGAAATGTTTGCTACTAAATAATTAATTGAAGAAAAAGTCTTAGTTATGTGGCTGTATTTTTAAGAGATTGTTGCAAATGGATGTTATGCATCATCATAGCAATAGATATTGTTATTATATTATTGTTAGTATTCTTATTAGTATAATTACTATTATTATTAATAATTGTTGTATTTTTTCATAATGTATGTGAAGTAAAAAGAATGGGAAAACAAAACTTGAAATCGTGTCTTGCTTTTTTAATCACACAAGGACAGCACTATATGCCTAAAGCGTCACAGCGGGGGGTGTCACAGGGTAGGAACATCAAGGAATGTATTAACGTTAAATGGAACAAAATATCGTGGCTTGTAAAATGGAGAACAAATTATTTTGAATAGTGAGACGATTTTGGAAGTCGTGTAGCCAGCGGTGTTATTTGTACTCCAGGACTAAAGGCTAAAATAAAGAAAAACGTATTTTCAGCTTTAAAGAGGATTTTGACTCCGCTCAGTGATGCCCACTGATGTCCTTGAGTGAAACGTGCCTTGCGCCGTCCAGACCATTCGGCTTGTGTGTGTTTATATTCTCCATGACAACCACGTTAATTCCGTGGTCGCTTGGATACCTAATATACAAAGTAGCAAGGACGGTAAAATGTGACTGTAACCACTACGAACAAACCATAGCTAGGAAACTTTAACTACGGTTCAATGATTTTAAGTGCAGGAACTTAGCTACCAAACCTATATTTATTGGCTAAGTATCCAGGTGTCCTGTGCAATGACTGACGACTCAGGTCACGGACTGCCCTTTCTACCGGGCAACACCTTCAAGGACATCACGGTAAGTCCAGATAGACCAATGCAATTGTTGCTAACCGAACAGCTAAATAACAGTCATCCGAAGTCTACCATTCCTGTTAAATTATCTCAAATCTAAATCTCTCTTACCCTCTTTCGCGAAATAAATGCATGTGGCTCAATATATCCCAAGAAAATGTGTTTCATAACAGTCAACTGGATTATGGTGCAAGATGAATTTCTAAAATACGCTGCAGAAATACGTTCGATCAAACCGAACCGTTATTGTCAGATGATGATTTTTATGAAGCTTGGAATGTCAACATGTCCTGACAGGACATCACCAAAAGCATGGAACAAATCAAAATCTGTACATTTGCGAGAATTGCAAGAGTAAACCTCTTAAAATACAAATAAAATAAAAAATAAAGCTTTAGTTAGTCACCTAGGTAGCTTGCTAGTATATCAAATAGGCTTTATCCCAATATATTTTGTAAGAACAATGATAAAGAAGTAAGTTAACGTCGTTATTAAGTGTATAACTTTGCTATGTTAGCTTACTTACTTTAGCTAAGTATCAACAATGTTTAATGCGTGAATAGACGGTGAACTTTTTTCAGCCTGCACCAACGTAGATGAGGGCTGTGTTAATGATTTTTCCAAATAAAAGATGTAACAGCTAATTGCCCATATTGGAACTCGATCTCCGTATAATAACAAATTAACTAACTGTATTCCCCTCCCTGTCTGGTGGTTTGTAAATGATTAAATAATTATACACACTATAATGCTCTTGATTGTATGATTATTGACAAAAAGCACAAGCATGTATTTAGATGGCTACGAAATTATTTTCTGGTCTTGTTCTGTTTTTAATCCCGTAGAAGTTGGCTCAACATAGGCCTCAAACTTTGATTTATAAGAATGGCTACATCACACCTAAACGCCCAAGAGTAGGCATTGGGCAGGAAGCTCTCCTTTCGGACCACCTCATCCAGAGTGAGATCAACCAACTCGCCCTCCAAAATCTCGCACAGACCCGTGAACAAAGGGCTGGCCCTTCTACGGAATTCATTCCTGCTCATGTCGCCTTTGACAAGAAGGTATGTTTTACTCATTGATCTATCCATCAGACCATAAGGGTGTACCTTATTTATTTGTGAGTCAAAGCTTAAATCTGAATGACATTACGTAACCGCTGAGCTGAGGCCCTTTTCCATGGCATCATACAGAACTCACACAGTTGTATATTTACTGAAGCAATTCAGATTACGTACATTTCTCAGGCGCACAACAGCAGTGCCCAATTCGAGATTTGAACCTGCAACCATTTGGTTTTCAAGCAGTTTCCCTAACACCCACAGTGCCTTTCCACAATCTTAGGTGAATATAAGATTACACCTAGATTTCAAATCACGAAGACCCTGAAACTTCTTGTGACACTTGCACTGTCTTTTATTCCTCTAATTGGAGAGAAGTTTGGAATGTCCTGTTTCTCATATCTGCTTGACACTTAAATATGCAAGTAAATAAATAATTATGCAATAAGTAAATGTACATCACTTACAATTATCAGACTATTAATTTATCACAGTTGGTGTGAGACCACAATAGCAATGCTCCACCAGGGATTCAAACCTGAATCGTTTCAGTCAGAAGTCAACTTTCCTGAACACTGCAGCTTGGTATTACAGATAAATACAACGGAGTTAAATATGCAACAAAACACTGCAGTTCTCTAAGGAGAAAGGTAGCTTCTCCACATGCTCAGTAAAATCTCCCCTTATCCCTCTCAGCAGTACCCTGTTCCCTCTGTATCCAGGCTATGGGTGGTACTCCCCAGGCGTGACTGTGTCAAACCAATCAGGTTTCCTCCACTCACTCTGCTTTTCATGCAGGTGCTGCGTTTCTATGGATACTTCCAGCAGGAGATACTCCTGTCCCCTCTGGAGCAATACAGGGTGCGCCCTGTGATCATCACCTACTACCTGGAGGACAACAGCTTCTGTGTGATTGAGCCCGAGGTGGAGAATTCTGGGATCCCACAGGGGAAGCTGATAAAAAGACAGCGCCTTCTGAAAAACACGAATGGTGACTTCTACCACTGGAAGGACCTAAATGTGGCCATCGACATATATGCATTTGGGGTCACCTACCGCCTTACTAGCTGTGATCGGTACACACAGGTAAAGATGTGTCATTGCACGGAATGGCATTATGACAAAACCCTCAAACACGCACATAGACACAGACATTCAGGTAAACAATAGGCAGAATACTGTAAATAATCACATTTCCTATATTTTATGCGGTAGAAATATTTTGTTATTTCCATAACTGCACGATAAAGGCAGAAAAAGATCACCCAGGCATATATTTGTAGAGTATGTATTACATTGAAAAGTACATTAATTGTTCGCAGCCACTAATCTTACCTGTGATCTTCATTATTGTCTACCAGGATATTACATACCATAATATAACATGAAAAATTAAAGAAAAACAAACTGAATGCAAAGGAGGAGGACATGAGACAAGTGTCAGAATACAAATGTCAAAAAAGCTCAAACTTTAATTTTCTTTAAACTGTCCGCTGACAGTAATGAAATGGCATTGTTCATGGCTGATCCCTTGTTTGGCTGGTGTAGGGGTTCCTGGAGAGTGAAGGGATCTTGGTGAACGAACCCGAGGAGATCCCCTCTGATCCCTACACCATTTGCCGTGCCAAGCCCCAGCCGGCCCACATCACCCCCTCCGACTTCGACGGTCTCAAGCAGTTCCTCACTCTGGACCGCAAGGTGACCGGATTCCGCTACGCCCTATGCCCACACCCACACACACACATACACTATTCCACTGCAGACTAAAAACCCACCTGTTGAAACTGCATCTTGGCTCAGCAAACTAACCCTTCCCTCAAACTCTGAAATCCCAAATGTGACTAAAGACTATTCCCGCAAACCCCTCCTTCCAATTACTATGGCCACTTATGTGGTAAGTCGTGTAATGAAATCATTGCTGCTTGTTGCGTAACCTCATTTGTATGTACTGGATGAGAGCATCTGCTAAATATCTAAATGTAAATGCACTCCCCTGTACTGTACGTTCAAGTGTGGCTCATTCCCCTCTTAAAACCCCCAAAAGATTCCAAAGCTGGGTAAATATGGGTCACATTGTATAGTAATCCCCAGGCTTTATTTTAGTGTACACCAGCAACACAAGAAATGTGGGTCAAGCAAAGATGTTATGGCTACCACACCCTTTATATACGGTACCTTCGCTGCTGCAGACTGGATTTGGAAGATTATTATTTTGCTCTAATGTATTTTAAGTACAATACATTTTTAGGTAAGAGCAGGGCATAACAAACGTACGCACGGTTAGATTTACCTATAGTATGTAATACTATAAAAA
The DNA here is from genome assembly GCA_029706075.1 of Aldrovandia affinis. NCBI lineage: Eukaryota > Metazoa > Chordata > Actinopteri > Notacanthiformes > Halosauridae > Aldrovandia > Aldrovandia affinis. Next base: position 2,898,867 of record JAINUG010000027.1, on the reverse strand, counting down.
TCACAAAGAATAAAAATACAAAGAATAAAAAATTAAAAAAGATTATATGCGAGTTAATTCGAGGGAAACTGAAGGCTTGTTGACCAAGAAAAGTGCTAGGTAGGAGGATGGTGTAGGTTGGACTGTTTAAAGATATGAGGTGATGGTTTGTGCGGTGAAAAGACACCGCTGTGAGGGACCGTTGAAAGGGGAGCAGCGGTCAGCCAATGAGCAGGGGACTTCTGACTGCCTTTCTGCTTAAACTGGGTATGCTTCTGCTACTTTTGTTTCTTTAAGCCCCTTTCCCTCAGGACCTTTTGAATGTACACTCGTACTAACTGGTTTGCCTCTCTCACGATGCATATTGGTTTGGAATCATGTGCTACTTATTGTTCAGTGGAATATAACAAAGCAGCACACGATTCCAAAACTATAAATGCATGGTGGTAGGCTACACTACGTGATTCTTGTGGTAAATTCTGAACACTTTGTTGTGGGTGTGGATTCTCTAACATTACTTGTCGGAATAAAGACAAACCAGTCAAGTTGGCTTTATTAGAAAAAAATGAAGGGAACCACTACAGACTGTAACACTGGGAATTATTAATGTTTCATATGTTGTTGCTGACACTTGACTTACATCAGAGTGGGACTAATTCAGAAAACAACTATCTGCATTTTAATATAGAACTACGCACGACACCTCGCAATAGCGTATTGGTCTAACACACTCGCATTGACTGGAGCTTTGCGAGTGTGAGCTACCTATTGCGGTCGCGGTTTGAAACCCGACTGCATCAGATCGGCCCTGGCCAGAAGCCCTGACTGGAGTTCCGTCTCGGAGGAGGCAGATCATGGCTGGCCTCGGAGAATAGCATGCCCCGTAGAGACGGGCGACAAGTTCCTGGGGAGGGAGAATCGAAATAGAGGATATCACTGGGTACAAAATTGGGAGAAAAACTGGAAAAAATCTTTTGAGAATATAGAACTACGCACAGTAGTGTATAATTGGATGGTGGATCACACAGCAATACCATGAGCGATTGCGATTGCATTATTCATTTACGGGTTAAAAAACAACAAAACAAAAAAAACTAGAACTGGGTCTTGACCTGCCATACCCAAATGACGCCACTCTGGTTGTGGTTGTGGTTGTGGTTATGGTGGAGTTATCGGGGGGAGCTGTACCCTCTGACTGGCTGAAAGTGAGGCCAATAGCATGAGACATATCATGCAGGACCTTGAGTGCATAAGGCCAGGATCACTCTGCTTTTCTTTCCTCTGAGAAAAAGTGCACGTGCAAGTCACAACGTGCACGCCGCGACGCAGCGGCTTTGGAAAGCACTTTTAGTCTGATCCCCCCCTAAAAATGGATACCCCCTCCCCATCAATAATATTTGCCTGCACAAAGTGACCTTTGACCCTTGACTCCACACACACCTCCTCCCAGGTGCTGCGTTTCTTCGCCATGTGGGAACACGCCGACTGCCTCTACAGGGAGACGCGGCCCGTCACCATCCAGTACTACCTGGGGGACGATTCGGTGGAGATCCGGGAGACGCACGAGCACAACAGTGGGCGGGACCCCTACCCCGTCCTGCTGAGGAGGCAGAGGGTACCCAAGGAAATTAAGCCCGTGTCAAGTGAGCAGCCCTCCACTCCCTTCACCCTGTCCAACTCACCCTAAAAACTACTTTTCTGGAAAATATATTGAAATATTACATTAGACGTGAGAGAAATTTAACCAGTCTTTCGAATGAACTTTAATTGTCACAGAGCTATGAAGCATTGACAGTACACAACTGATGCAAGTTTTCTATTCATACATCTCAAAAATGGAGATTGAAGGCTTTTTCATGACATTTACGCTCTTATCCAGAGCGATTTACACATTTTAATTTTAATTTATTTTACATACACTCCATTTATACAGCTGGATATTTACTGAAGCAATTCAGGTTAAGTACCTTCCTCAAAGGGTACAACGGCAGTGCCCCACCTGGGAATTGAACCAGCAACCTCTGAGTTACAAGTCCAGTTCCCTAACCATTACACTACACTGCCACCTTGACACTGACAATATGGTGTTTTACTCAGTCATGTTTCCCGTTTCTTACATTATCAGGGCAACGGTGCATCTCTGTGGTTTAGGAAGTGGGCTTGTCAACAGTCACTGGTTTGATTCCCAGGTGGGGGACTGCCATCGCGGGCAAGGTGCATCAGCGTAGTATAATGGTTAGGGTTCAATTCCCAGGAGGGACACTGCCATTGTACCCTTGAGCAAGGTACTTAACCAGAACGGCTTTGGTACATCTCCAATATATAAACAGAATATATTGTGTGTTTAAAAATTGTGTTCTTTTATGCTCTTAAATTATGTTTTAACAAATTCTGGATAAGCATGTCTCCTATAATGTAAATTGATTGTAAATGAATCGTTTTGGATGAGGGCCTCCATCAAGCACATGAATAATAGTAGTAATAATGGAGGCGTGTTCAGCCTTGGCCGCAGGACCAGATTACATCAATCTGACCTTGACCGCTGTTTTTGGGTGAAACTTTCAGATCCCTTCCCCAGCTGCGTGCTAGAGGTAACTCCCCAGGAAGTGCAGAAGTATTACTCCCCCAAAGACTTCCAGGTGGGCCAGTCCCTAAGCATCATGGGAAGACAGTTCCTGCTGTATGACTGTGACGAGTTCACCAAGAACTACTACAAGGAGAACTTCAAGGACATCGACCTCAAGCCCTTCCAGCTCAAAGGCAAAACGGGTCCGGAAGCGAAGAGGGTACGTACCAACAGATCAATCTGACCGTTTCACCATGTTCATCCCTACTAAGTGGCAGGGGAGAGCACACACATTACCATAAAGGTAAGCTTTTTGTTTTTAATTTCAAAAGTTCTTTAATGAGATCAGGTGGATAGCTGGGCTCCCAAGTAGCTCAGTCTGTAAAGGTGGTAGCCACGAGTGCAGGGGAAGCCCTGTTCCCTAGATATCGCTAAGTCGAGCCTGGCTTCTGTATGCAATTGGCTAGGAGTCTGCAGAGGCGGTACATAACTGTCCAATCAGAGGTAACTGTGCCAGGCTTCCTCATGTTACCACTGCATCAGCACCCACCCAGAAACTCACCAGGTACCTATAAGTTACCTTAGTGATAACACAAGAGAATAGTACAATTGGAAATGAGAGAAAAGGGGTATTGTTATTAAAAGTATTAGTTTGTTTTGTTATTGTTATTGTTATTATATAATATTATTGTTATTAAAAAAGGGGAATGCCCACATCGAGTTAACGGAGCGCTGTGCAGGACCAGAAGCACACCAGTTGGAAATTAAGTGCCTGTGCCTGCCATATGGTATATATTTCCTGTCTTATTGAAGAGATTTTGAAATACAAACTCTTAAGACTTAAAAGCCGTTCCAGAAACTAAACCCTCTACATCAGTGTCATTTTTATGAGCAGGCAGTAAGCCTGACCTGAAGGTTTATGGCAAGAGGATCCATTATCCCCACCGATGCCAAGACCAGGCTTTTGGTTGATTCACACCCAATACATCAGGTTGATTCTCAGACTGACATCCGCAGGAGATCCCCCCGTACAATGGCTTTGGCTCCCTGGAAGACTCCCTCCAGAACTGCATGTCTCTAATCCCCGAGCCTCCCAAGAAAGACCTCTTGAAGTTGCTGGAGAAGGATGGCAAAGTGCTCAGATACACAGCCAGACTGGTGAGTGCTAAACGCAAGCGGCTTGTTATTGGCTGCATTGCCCGTTTGCCCTCTGGTAGCATGCAGCACATTTAGCTGTGACTGTCTAGCACAAGCTACTCAGTGGCTTGTAAGGAAATTAAGTTGTCTGGAGGAGGGCAATGGATTCTGACTGCTCAGCATTTTGTGAGCAGGTGGTGCCCCCTGGTGGTGACAAATATATATGTGAGTCACTTTTCCCCCATCCAACTTCAATGCGGAGTAGCCGAGTTGTGGGACTAATTCCATATGATGAATTTGAAGTGGCTAAAAAGTTAAAAATGTACCTGGTTGTACGAACACTGAGTGCATTATTTGCCAATACGGCTGTTGAAGAATAGAGGTTGCCTAAATAAAAACATCTGCTAAGTAATCAAAATGAACAGCTATGGGTAATTAACTGTTTTAATTGGTCAATTAAGTGCTGAGTAACAACTAAAACCTTCTCCAAGGCCAGGGGCCTGTCTCACAAAACAGGATTAGTGGGTTAGCGAGCTAACTTTGGGCTTAACCCTGGGTTTTCGGTCTCACCACTGTGGCTCACTTTTAACCAGGTTGCATCGCCATGGTAATTTATGCCGCGAACCTAACCCGCTCCGGAGTAAGTTAAATTCAGGCTAATGGATCCAATCCTATAAAAAGGCAGCCCCCTCACAAATCTCTCTGGAAAATGGCCTCACCAATCCTAGAGAATTGCGTAATCTATTTTTTTAATATCAGAGATACAGATTATCCGTAGAAGGAATATTGTATCTTTGCAAGCTTCTAGAGCCGCATGTGAAAAATGCCAATCGGCGAATCCATGCGATTACTGTGCAGCAAACGATGTATTACCCTACGTTTTCCAGCCACCGGTAGCATATAGCCTACGTATTCCGTTGATGTGCGGAGAACCTGAGCAAACATACAGTTCATATAGTTATATATATATATACAGGGGTGCACATAAGTTTAACTAACCAACTAACTGAGTTAATTAACTTACCAGTGATGGACTGATCAAACTTAAAGTCGCGTATGTTTCAAAAGTTTGTCGTCTTGCTTGTTACGCAATTAACGTTTGAGGACGCGAATGCTTACTGGCGTACCACTTATGTGCACCCCTGTATATATATATATATATATATATATATATATACAGTACATTGTGCTACTAGCGAGTAGTATATGGGCAAGTAATTTCCCGAAAGTTAAAAACTTGCTGCCATTGTCACAAAAGTTTGTAAAAAATGTGCAAGCCGGGAAATGTGCAGCATGGAGAATCTGATGAACGCAATTTTCAGAGCAAGATACCACCCGATCAATAACTCCCTCCCGAGCTATGCAAAACAAGCAGTTGGTATCCCGCTGTATCTTACCATTCAAAGTAGGCCTACTTCGGTTTCTATCTGTTCATCAAAGTACTTCGGTTTTCTATTAGTTAATTGGTGGTTCTCTGTGGCTCAGTTGGTAGAGCACAGCGTTGGCAACGCTGCTTAGGTTGTGGGTTCAATTCCCACTGAAAATGTATGCATTCACTACTGTAAGTCGCTTTGGATAAAAGCGTCTGCTAAATGGCATATATTATATTATATTAGTTAATCTGGAGATGGGCATCACATCGAACACCACTGTTCTGGTACAGCTCCGGGCTTTGTTAAGGGATGAAAGTTTGGGGACGCATCTCACGTTAATCGCTCAGAGGGATATTTACCACAGCTTCAAACAACAGTTCAAAATACTGCCGCGCGTCTGTTTTCTAACACTTGGCAATGTGGAGTGTAACCATCGCTGCCATTCATCATCTGTGCGCAATTAGTGGCAATTGATTTATCAACGCAGATGACTGCGGTGGTGCAACTTTATAATTGTATACCATTTGAAAAAAGGGAGCCGTCAATCTTTTGTTGGCGGATGATTTAAGTGCACGCGAGAAAACAATTCAAGTGTCACAGAATGGAATGGTGGCCCAGTCTATGGGCCCCGCTCATGGCTAACATCGTCGTTGTTTTCTCTCACAGGACACCGTAAACCCGGACGATGCCGATCGCCGCTTCATCCTGTCCTACTTCCTGTCCAACGACACGATCAGCATCTTCGAGACGAACATGCGAAACTCTGGGATCATCGCTGGGAAGTTCCTGGAGAAGACTCGCATCACCAAACCGGGCAGTGCCACGGACAACCCCGAGTACTACAGCCCGGCGGACTTCGCCATCGGCGCCACTGTGGAAGGTGCTCCGCGGCTAGGCCCTATCCGCTCGCATTCACAACGCATACAGCTGCCGATCAACGTTTCCATACTCTTTGTAATGATGTCTCCATTTAAACTGAAGCGCATGTTTTATTACACTGTGCACCGTGGATACAGTATACACCGCCTCTGCAGGACTGGAGGCACCTCTGGCCTAACCCCCCTCCTATCATTTCTGGTTAAATGAAAACTATCTTAACTGTGTAATAAACTATTGTAATTGAGAAATTAAGTGCTGAGCGACGACGAAAACCAGCACACCCTGCAGCCCTCCAGGACCAGGGTTGGTCATCCCTGTAAACCGTTCCATGTGTAAATAATTCCCTGTGTGTCATGGTCTCCCCCCAGTGTTCAGACGACGCTTTGTGCTGATAAACGCTGATCTCTACGTGCTGAAATACCTGGAGGCCATTGCGGACCAGATCCCCACCCAAACCCTCGCCTCCCTGCGCCAGTGCCTAGAGCCCAACAAGGCCTCAGGTAAACCCTACCTACCCCGTCTCAGGTCATGGTCACACTAATGCAGATACATTTAAAAACGCCGTTTTGTGTGTCGAAATGTCTTCCGTCCACTAGCGTTTTAGAAAAGTTGGCCGTCGACACTGAGACGCCAAAAATGCTTACGTTTCTTTAATGCGCATGCGCAGGAAACCAGATGCATACAATTATCACGCCATTCTTAAGGAATCACTACTTCGCTAACAAAATCGTACCACCACGCAGTTTTGTCGAGGTCTAATCCAAAATCGCAGTTCCTTGTACGTTTTGTAACGCCATTGTCCTCGCGGAGATCCCGCTTGTACATTATACAAAGCCATGTTTAACTCCAATAAAGGAATCAAATTAGATAGTAGAGAACAGCACATGCACAACTTCGCCCGCCATGTTGAATGTTTTGGCTACAGACTGGATCACATGACAATTATACGTCTAAACTACAACGCAAAACCGGAGTTTTCAAATTCATATGGGAGAGTCTTCAAAAACGCCTTCTTAGTGTGGACGGAAGGCCAGAGAAAAAAAGATGCGTTTTCAAATGTATCCGCATTAGTATGGACAACAAGGTTATAACCGTAAAGTATCTGTCTTCAGCTGGTTTTCATTAGCTTATAAATATGCTGCATCCCCCACTCCCACTCTAGATCATGGAGTATAGGCCATTGATGAGTGAGGGAGGGACTGAATGGTCTGTTCTCATTATACTTTTACATATTTAATCTTGCAGTAAAACAACATCTGTCTGCATGCACTCTTACGTTTTGTTTACTCCCAACAGACGAAACTCCAGAAACCAGCGGAGCCGCTGTGTGACGAGATCTCAACCTGGCTGCGATCACCGAAATCCCGCTACGCTCCATGATTAATCATCCATTAGACATCAGTGTTTGTCACTTGTGTGATACACCTCTATAAAATCCCAGATGACAAAGATACAAGAGATTTCACATTTCACCACCCTGTGTGATGCAAATAAATAGCACATGAAAAGATGTGAAAAAAGTCCATCTGGCTGTTGCTTTTGTGTGCAATTGAGGACTGTTGCCCATTACAAATATCCATGGGGGAAATCTAGACGTTTAAAAAAATGTGACTATAATCTGAGATCTATGATCGAACACCTGAATGTTGCAATGAGCAATTTCCGAAAATGATTCAATTACATGAAATTCATTTAGTTTAATAAGTTGCGCTGACAGGATTGTAAATTGATTATCAAATATAATTTTTGGTGTTTTTCAGTGTATGCTCAAACTGCCATGCACTTTGTCCTTAGTGTGACAGCCACTTCCAGTATGCCAGAGCCGGTGCAGAGTCTGATGGACTTCATTGACCTCAGCTCACATTGTGCAACAAAAAAGATAACGTTGTCATAGTTACTTAAACATCTAACGCAGGAAGATTGATTTGAGGCTTAAATATATTTGGGTATCGTATCTGTAGCTGATCTTAAAAATCATCTCATATATTGGTAATTAACTAAAAACATAACACAATATTAACATTAAAAATCCCCCACATTGAGATTCTCTCAAATCTAGTCAACTGCTTCCCGCACAGACATGAAATAACTGCATTAAAGGTGGTAGTGTAATTCCACCGGCCGCGCCAGTATCGGCTCTAGCCGGGAGTGCCACTAGAGGGCGGCAATGATCTTTCTGCCCCAGGAGGAGGGGCGGGAAGCCGATGTGAGTAAGCTGCGTACAGAAGTGGCCCTGTGCGCGCATACCGAGAGTTAGTGACGGCTTGGCGGGGCCGGCACGATGAAGGCGGGGCCCAGCCGCATGTGACTACCGAACTCATAAGATATGAGGGAGTGGGATAATTGATATGAAAAATGGGGGTATAACTGGATACTAAAAATGGGGAGAAAAACAGCAGAAAGAGAAAGTAGAAAAGAAAGAAAAAAGGTGGTAGTGTGGAGATGGGTCAGATGGTGCTAATGTAATGGTGTGACATTGGCTGGACTGCTCTACTGTGGCATCTGCACATCTGGGCAATGGTGGAGGGAACCGCTGCACTTTCAGGACAACAGGACACCAGATTTCCCTGTTGTTCACCAGTTCAATCTTAAATTTCATTTATTGTATTTTTTTTTAACTTGATGTTAAAAGTGGCAATTCCTTTTCCAATTAAGAGTCACACTAGATAGCTGCTTGGTTAATACTTGGCCCCCAATCTGTGCAGTCTTGTGTTTTTATTCTGTAGTCCACCAAATGGATGGAAATGCTTTCCTTTCTGATTACGGACCACTAAAGAGACTGCCACGTATATTTTGAATACATTTTATGTATTGAAATAGTGTGTGGAATACAAAAATGAACCGTGCTTCTGAAAATGAACACTGATGAGTCATGAGAAACAATGTCAATATAAAACGCCTCTTTTTCTTTACTTGTAACTTCCGGCTGACTTTATCCTTTTTATTCAGGCAAAGACAAATAATCAGCCATTTTTCAATTTCTCAGAATCAATATTTCCTTATTTTCTGTCATTTTGTGTTGATAAGTTGAGAGAAAACATTATAGAACTGCTACAAGTAAATATTTGCTGATAAATGATATTAGGCTCTGACATGATTTGGCACAATGTACGATTTCTGTTCAATTAATGACCTTAAGTAATAGCAACCCATAACAAATATATTTTTTTGGACCAAAAGCTCTGAAAAGATGGTTATATTCTGATATTACCAATCCTGAAAATACCACACCAAACGACCATTGTCAAGTTTTTCCACACTTCCAAACCAACATTTACACCAGCGTTTCTACGAGAGGCTGAACCTTGCATGACACTGTCCCATATCCTGCACTGAAATGGTGTTTGGCTCAAGCAAAGTTTATGGGAGACTGGGAGAGTGTGAGCTCCTAGGCATGTGGAAACTGCACTGGAACCATGAAGAAGTGAAGTCTGTGAAAATGGAGCGACCGTGCGATTCCCCTCTGTTCGGAAGGCCAGTCCTGCTCGGATTCCACACCGGCTTTTCTGTCCGTTGTCCCTTAAGAGTTTGCAGCGGCGGGTCGGGCCTGCAGAGGCATGTAGGGGCCAACAGGGGGCAGTGGCTGCACTCACAGTCTACCTTCCCCAGCCACACCAGGCCAAGAAAGCAAAGCTACTTCGGTATGCCAGAGCCGGTGTTAAGCCGAGTTAAGGAGGTGGGGAAAACGGGGGGGGGGCATGCCAGTGTGCAGCATATGGCACAAGAGCAAGGCTCCGGCACGTTAGCGGAACAACAGGCGTATGAAGAAGCACTGAGGGAGGGTTAAAATAATAATACTAATAAAAAAAAAGTGAATACTGAGACGATATGTCCGTCAGGATTCAAGGATATTGGCCGTCGTTCCAGATGCGTTGCCATGGTTCCCGGGAATCGGGCACGGGCGTCACCTCGGGGTGTCAGCCTAAGAAGGCGACGACCAATAGCCTGCTGGTTTCCTGTTCCTGTTTCCTGTTTCCTGTTTGGTCAGACCAGGGATTGGGGTTACGGGGCCTTGATCTTCCTGGGTCGTGGAGAGGCTCCGTTCTCGGCTTTGACCACGCCGTTCTCGTGCACGCCTGGAGGGGGAGAGGACAGCGTTGGAGGCTGACTGGTTGCAGTTTCGCAGCGTGACCGAGTGGCCAGTGGCCGTTTGGGGAAGGCCAGACTCACCGCTGTCCCTTTTGACAGCTCGGGGGAGCTGCTTGGCCGCGGCTCTCCGGCGGGCCGCCTGCTCCTGTCTGAACTCCCGCCAGCGCCGCAGCTGGAAACGTATAAACTTCCACAGCAGCCAGGCCTGCGTCAGGCACACCATCAGCAGCACCGTCATCCTATAGCAGATCCACAGAGAGAGAGCACCGTGTCAGCAACGCGTGCGTATTGTGTGTGCGCGTGCCCGCATGCATACGCACACGTGTGCCTGTGTGTACACATCGGGAGCTCTGTAGGTCACCTGATCAGGACAGTGTTGAAGTTTCCTGCCTCCCAGTCCAGACCCTGGTTCTCCACCCGGGCCAGCCCGAAGCCCACAGCCAGGAACAGCAGGGTTAGGCTCACCATACGGGTGAACACAAAGCCCACCGCCCACATATCGAACCTGGGGAAACACCAGCAGCCAGCCAGACCATCAGATCCAGGCACGGTGGCCTTCACCAAATTTTCCACGGTTATTGACATGCATACATTTTAAATAGAAATGGATTGTACTCTCACTTCAGCCCTTTAGGTAAAAAACTATTAAAAAGGTGTGTAGATCAAAAGAATTCAGTAATTCATTCATACAAGATCCACACACACCACCTCCGATTTTCAGTTATGAGGCTAAACGTTCAAACGTTTTGGCACGCGGCCTTCATCGGTAAAGCGGTGAGGGTGAGCCTCGTCTGAACTGAAATATGCTGCGTACAGGTCTCTTTATGGATGCATTTCCGTGCACATATCGCAGGGGACGCAGACTCACAGCTTGTGGTGGCTCTCGTCGGTGAAGTAGAAGAGCCGGGAGATGTGGAACCCCAGCTCTGAAACATACTGCAGGAAGAGCAGCACCAGCCCGACTCGAGTCAAACTGCGGGAGAGGGGAAATTATGAGCAAGGGAACTGCCAGAATGGGGAGGGAAAAGGAGAGCAACACTGACGGGTGTGTGTACAAAAGAGGATTGAGGGAGGCAGAATACACAAGGGAGAAAGTGGCACCATGTATGGAGGGGGATGTTGAGGCAGTGATCTGAGCAGGAGTCATTTCACTGAAAGTCACAGGGACTACAATGAGCTTTATACAAATCGCTACAAATGCTAGTGCCTGTGTTGTATATTCACAAGCTAAACATATAGATAATATTAGCAAATGCTAATAAATCCCCTTTATATACATTTAATCGACTCTTAAAAAGAAGCATCAGTCATGGCCAGTGCTCAGAAATACCAAAACATGAACCTATTCAACACCGGTTGACAGTCTTTGGTAGTTTATCAAACAAATATGAAATGATCCAACTCAGGCTTGTGTAGAAAGATAGCATTAGATGTTTAAAACCATCCACGATCACAGATTTCAATCATCGATCAGCCCAGTGCTGAAAGCTACAATGCTCAAGATCAGACTACCTGTATATTAGATCATCACATTTTTCCTACAAGAGATTGAGACCACTGGCTATGAATTATGATCGCATCTGCACCACGCAACTTGATTCTGTCAGGGTCCCCAGATAAATCAGATTTAAAGGTATAAAATTTGTAGTAGATTTCACAATATAAACGTGTGTGGCGTTATCTCATTTATTTTGTGCATGGAGAATGTTCTCATCTTGAGGGGTGTTTTGAGATGGGCTGAATGTATATCTGGGGTGGCCCAAGGCCGGGAAGAGAAGGCCAGACTGGTATGGGGGAAGGGGGCCCGTTTTACTCAGCTAAAGAGATACCACAGAAAGTACAACCTCGCACTTACACATTGCTGAGTGAGTGTGCGTATGTGTTCTTTTCTTTTTTTAAATACAATTCTAGGACTAGGTTGCTAAGACGCGGATGGGAGAAGAGAAGACGGGCCTGAGACTGGGCTGTTCCTTGATATGCCAGAGCCTGGGCACTCTCCAACCTCAACATAAGGGGATGAAGCTTGGTGGAGGAAAGATGACACCTCAAGTTCATGCCACATAGGCACAGAATTATTATTATTATTATATAGATTTTTTAATTTATAGTTTCAAATTTTTCCCATTTTTCTCTCAATTTGGTTGTCAATTATACCCTCTAATTATCTCAATTCACCCTCTTCCACTAGTCCGCCGCCCGTCCTCCAATTTTTGGAGACGGAACCCAACCACGGATGCCCTTCCTGCTCCTCGACGAAGTCGTGCCGGCTCACCCTCCCCCTCCCCCTGGGGCGGACAGCCAAATGCGGCCCCCCGATGGGGGCTGACAACCAGGGCCAGTAGAGGCGGGTTTCAAACCGCGTCCCTGACAGGCAGCGCACACTGACAGAAATTGTTTTTAAAAGTATTAGAAGTAAGAGAACATTCCACAGCCACTACCAAAGTTTTAGAAATGTACATGCATTCCCTTTGTTCAGTGAGACTCTACTGAAATTGAGTTCAGAGAAGTCTCCTGGCGTGTTGTGGTTAAAGCCGAATCAACCTGCAACACCTGTGTCTGTCATCCCAGCGTCCGAGCGGAGTTCCTTCTGGGTGTGGTGCACTGCTAAAGATTTTCTTCCTACCTACAGATTTATATTTTCCATTCATTTTTAATACATTTTTAAGAAGAAATTAAACATTTCCAATGATTGTTTTTACTGAAGCAAATCCCACAAAACTGGGCAACTGGAAATTGCAGGAGAAATATTGTTTTGAGACTCCTTACTGTACTTTCGAAACAGTTAGTGCCTGTGCGGACAAATGCTTCCGGTTATTCTTGGCAGCAAACACAAGTCACCAATGACTTTTGGCTACAGGATAGATGTGTAAGCCAGCAAGCAGGCCAGTTTAGTAACAACATTAGCACATTGACATTGCTAGACCTCGAGTTAGTCGGCAAAAAAGGAGGCATTTGAAGAGAAAGTAGAAAAAAAGACCATTATATTTCCCATCCACGACTTAAAGGACAGTGGGATACTTTCCATGACTTTGGAATGGGAGAATACCTTGAACCTTGTGCTTACTTGAACAGATAGGCCACTGCAATGTGCAGCAGGTACAGACCGATGTACTTCAGCTGACGAGGAATCTCCTCCTGAAACAGACAAAATTAATGAACCGTGCACTCCTTTTCCCCAATGCAAAATATCACAAATATCTCCTGCTGAACAAGATCACAAGAGGGAAGCACAACTTCTGCGTTTATCACAGTACTAATTCTCTGAAGATGAGTGACCACATTGGGGGAATTGCACTTTTTGAAAAGGTAAGCAAGAGCTAAGCTTTTGCAATTCTTAAATTCAGACATAATTCTAGTTTCTGCTAATAATCTGAACAGATGAGATTAGACTGTATTATATATAGTCCTCCATGATTGGGCTAACTAAATAATTACACATATTGTGTTAAGATGATTTTAAAATGTCTTCTAGCAGAACATATTGGTAATTAGTATTGACATTAATATGAAATGTGTAGACTCCTTTTAGTTGCAATTTAGTTATTTCAAAATCCTTTTTCAATAGGTGTTTCCATTATTTTGTGTGTGTGTGTGTGTGTGTGTGTGTGTGTGCGCACTCGTGTTTTACATGAATGTCAATACTAATTACCAATATGTTCTGCTATAAAATACATTTTAAAATCAACACTTTAATCACTTTAATACGTGTAATTATTTAATTAGTCAAATCATTTGTGCAAACTGACATTTTATCATTTGATAAGCTCATAAGCTCCAGCTGAAGGCTTATTCTGTCTATAAGAAACGTTTTCCTGCGAGCTAATCAATGAGTGAACCAGCACTGGTGTATACAGCTAATTATCTAATTGAGCCAGGGCAATTGGTGGAATCAAAAACGTGCTTACATAACTGCAATTGCCCAACCCTGTTCTAAAGTAACAATCAATAGAAGAATTCCACATACCATATACACAACACATAACACAATAATCACGAATATAGCTAAATAATACCAGTAGAAATAGCCAATTATTTATTTTGTTTCTTAAATATATACATATATATTTTTTTTTTAAGGTTTTGCATACATCAGTATGTCAGTCAATGTTGTTCATTCATCACTGTGCAGACTCTGGCCCCTCCCCCCACTCACCTTCCTCACTTTCTGAAAGTAGAGCTCAGGCAGGGCATGGAGCCAGTATGCCAGCTGGAAGAGGTAGAAAAACTTCACCTGGAACCTGGGGGAAGGGGGGAGAGAAAGAACGCTTGTTCACCGGGTCAAATGAGGCGACATGACCCACTCTGCTTCCCCGGCGGAGGGAATCTGCTCCTCTACAGCGCTGCAGTCACAAGGCGCCTCCGTTTTTCCACTTTAAACTCCACTCTCACTGGATCCCTCATGGGCCCCAACAACACCTGCTGATTTTGGCCTCTTCTCAACGCAAAAATGCACTTTGTCCACAACACTGAGCTACAAATTTCTGTTACGGTCTTACACGTCATTTTATTTTGTTAACATCAGAGGCTACCAAACTCACAATGTTGCAATAGAAACAAATGCTTGTTTAAGGTTTTTACTCAATTACAGACAGGATGTGTGCAAACTCACCTTAGGTGAACGTGAGGGTAGTTCTCCCATAGGCTACTTAGATTAGGGAAATATCCTTCCTGGAAGTAAGGGGGAAGAGAGAAAGAATTTAAGAGACTGCCAAGATGAGAAATGAAGAATGAGGGACAGTCCTGCTGGTCATTTCACAAATTATATTCATGCTGGCTGGAATAAAGCTACTCGAATGCTACCTTACATTCAACAACACATTCAAGGTCACCAGCTGGTATAAATACTTGTGACAGGATGGGTTTAACCCCTTGAGAGCGGGGTCCAGCCATCTCACCGACAAGAGGAGGTAGAGACTCCACACGGACGACACCAGGTGGAACACACACAGCTGCCCGGATTCGTTGAACTTGGTGTTCTTGCTCTTCGAAAGATGGAGTCGCCGGTTTACTTTCTGAACGGAAGAGCACAAAGAGGATGTGATGCATCTGGGTTCTGAACACACGCACATAAAAGCACCCCACAGAGACAGCTAGTCAACCATGACAACCATTTCTGAATGCATCTTGACGGCATAGCGTCCTCAAATTGCTAAGAAAACCATGTAACAATACTACTTTTTTAGGGACAGTTGTATCTTTTCAGCGTTGCTCTCGCTGGCAGAATTAAAGTGCAGTGCGTAGAACATGCCATCATGGCTCAGGGCCGTTTAAAATGGTGGTTTAAGGTTCACGGGTACACCTAACCCTGACAAATTCCAGCAGTGTCAAAAGGTCAACTTCCCCTACATCTCACGTGTTAATACAGAAAAAAGAGTACTGGCAAGTTACAATTTTGTGTGTTCACATTTTTACAGGTGCCTGGTTGGAAGGCATCTTGAAATCATTAGAAACACTGAAGCTGGTGGATTAAATGATTAAGATACTCCTTGTTCACATCATGTTGCATAAACTCCAAACTGGTATGTCGTCTCTGATGTTTATTTTTTTAGCATACATAAATTCTACTTCATTTAAGTAACAGTGGCTGCAACAAACGCACATAATGTGCACGAGTAAATATAAGCACAGTTAACATGAAGCAATTATTCTAAATAGGCTTAAATCTGCTCAGTTACCATATCCTGACTATTTACACATCCTCAAACAATCAAATTATGGGTGTCCACAACATCCAAGTGACCAAGACAATGATACTGAAAATATAACCACACATTTTTTTAAAGTGTTTTTTTCCCCAACTGCCACGTAATAACCTTGATTTTCATCAAGCCCTACTGCAGCATCTGGCTAAGAATTGCCTGTGTAAATACCTATAATTATCCATAATGCCAAGGGGCCATATACTGTACTCACATCGAGTATGTACTCCTGCACCACAGCATGGACGATGATGGTGATGAGGAAGTAGAAGAGGATGGTGACGCAGTCCCTCCATCCATAGTGATACAGGGATACTTCCCCATCTACACAGATACCAAGCAAAAAGAAAGAGCAACAGCTCAACAAAAAATAGTCAGCAACAGTTCACGGGGAAGAGGCTGTGCTCCACCTGCAGTTACTTTTCAGGCCATGTTCAGAAGAAATCCAGCAAACTTTCTCTTCAGTTTTTTCAAGATTTTGGGAAGGGTGGCTCTCAAATAATCAAATGTAACTCATCTACAGTTGTAGCACACTATCAAAAAAAAAATATGATCGAGAAAAAACAACCAATCTCTAATTGAGGCGCACTAATAGTTAATAATTAATCACTGTTGAAAAAGTAAATGCTGGCCAGGACAAGCCAAAGTTCAGACTATGAAGTTGCACTGAAGAGACACAGAAGGGATTGGTTCTGTTCTCATGTCGACCCCAGACACACTCTGGAAAGGGACGTTAAAGTTTGTGAGAATGGTTTCAAGAAATCGGATTGGTTCTAGCCAGCTTTAGCCAGCATTATGTTTTGTTGGCTTGAATCACCGGCTTCAATCAGAGCCCCACCTACACAAGATCATGATTCATCAGAAGTAGTCACTGACCATTGGTTTATTAGCAAAGCACATCCCTGAAATGTGAGTGGATTCACATCAGAATGTCAACCTGGTCAAGCTCATAGGACTGCAATGTTATAAGCTTGACAGGCAAGGCTACATTGGCTAGTACTGTACTTACCTGTTGATAATGTGCTGATGTTGTACTGTGGAAGGATAAAGAGGAAGGCAGTTTTTGCGGTTGTCTGAAAGCGTAAAACAGAAACATGCAAACTTAGGTTTCAATCCTGATTACCGTTCAGACAGTTCATTTCTGACGATCCAAATACAACTGTGCATTCTCCTGCGTTCTCTTCCAATCACCCTAATGCAAAATGTTTATTGTGAGACTAAGACATTCACAGGGGGAAAAGCATCATTCACTTTCTGGCTCAAATCATTTACACTGGGCTTTCCTTGCAACATTCAAATACTTTAACAACCAGTTACAAAAACATTTTAGTGCAACTAGCTAGTTTTAAAAACTTTAAATAGAGAGGCTATTTTTTTGTGTCAATGTAACCATAGCCTAAAACAGTATAACTGGTATGCGGGGGTTAACGACTGGCATGACAAGACATGCACTGTAGAAATATTCAGAAACTTTAGCTAAGGACAACGCTAGATCTCAGTACAGTAGATAAAGCTTTCGAGACGAGTAATGAACATTCCTACCGCGCCGGCCAAGGGTGCTAGCCTGAGCCAAAACCACAGTTCATGCGGGGTGCTGCTGCAGCTGGGACACATCCGCTTATTTCCAGCGATTGATGAGTCACATCAAGGCTCTAGCCGTACCGTTAAGGTAACAAAGTTAGAGCAGTAACGCTGAAGAGGATCCATTCAATTCAATTCAATGAGGATGCCAATGAGACCAAGAAATACCTGTAACGTTAACTAGTGTGTGTCAACTTAGAAGTAAACTATTCCACCAAAGTTTGTAACTGCTTTTCTGAAATGTGACGTTAGTGAATACTAGCAGCTGTAACTGAGTTCGAATATCGAACTTACTGTAATAACATGCCTGGGGAAACCCGTTAACTAACGTTAGCTAGATAATAATTATATTATAAAAATGTTCAAGTCGATCAAATTGGTGAACTGTAGGCAAGCGATCTAGCCAGCTCTATCTGGTGATATGCACCGTTCTATCCAAGTGGATGTAACAGTTAGTCAATTTAGCAAGCAAACTAGCCATCATCCAATTTTAACGTAGCAGAGTTGGTTAGAGACTAACAACCACTCTTCTGTTATAATAAGCCCATTGAGACAGACGTTCAGATCCGTTAGACTCGATTTGCAATCATAAAATGTGATGTTTTTTTACTGGGCAACCATAATGTTGTTGATTTACGTGCGGTAATTTCTTAAATTGGCCACCTCAACTTCTTGTTAGCACGGTAGCTATAACCTTCGTGTGACTACCAACATATTAGATGGCTAGCGATCAAGCTCTGCACGGTGACGCGAGTACATCTGATCCAACACCTGACAGTATATCATGATGAAACGAGCGATCACACTTTACGACCGTGCTGACTGACTCGAACCGGTCTACCTTTCCATTCCAGGAGAAAGAGGACCCCAGTCCAGTTAGAGAGACGTGGCACTAGCGGAGGACCAATTCAGTGCAGTTCTACACTTCGGGCGAGGCGCGGTTAACGACGTAACGTTATTAGCATTGCTAGTTCGTACACATTTAGCTGCTGATTAAACTAACTATAGTCACAGAACCAGCTAGTCTGTCATGAGATATTAATAAAAACAGCTAATGCTAATGTAGACAATGGGATATGCGATATTAGGAGGCGATTAAAATGTCGCTCGCAAGGGAACTAGACACCGATAGCATGCCAATAAATATTAATGCATCGTGCTCGCTGGACTTTTCTTTAACACAATGCATTATGTGACGCCAAGTAGTTAAAAATACATGTTTGCCAATCAATCTAGCGAACTAAGTGGAAGCTAGTGCGTCTGTGCCTTTGCCAATTGGAAATTCGATCGCAAGGATAGTTTAGCCAACTACCTTATAAATGTGCAGCGCTTGCCAGCTGGTTTGTATGCAGTTAACGTTACTCTTAAAAGTTCAAGATAGCTACCGGAGCCTGGGTCTTACGTTTATGTAGCTTTTGATGTAACATTAGCTAGCCAACTAAACAAGTAGCTAGTTGTAAACAAAATGCCAATAGATAGCTTCCCAGCTAGCTATAACTTATGCAAAAACGTAGCTAACGTTATTTATGCATCCAACTTAGCTACCTGGCAAGCTAAGGAGCGAACATTAGTTATCTGACGATAGTTGGTAACGTTAATAAATTGACTATTGGTTTCATTGCATTTCTTTGGAGAACTTAGTTAGACATCTCCACTATCATCATTGCACCTCGATCTGTATATTTATCCACAGTGAACATAAAGATAACGTTAACGTCGTTAGCTATACGAGTAAATAGAACCGAATACCTCCTTGATATAACGTTACATATTTTAAATGGGAAAAATAGCAATCAAAGCAGTCTTACCTCAAACATCAGTCCAACCAAAATGAAAACCACCAAGCAAAAGACGATGTCTGCATGGTTCTGAATGAAAAATTCCTGGCTAAAAAACGGGTAACTTTTATTTCTCCTGCGGAAAGCCATTTTAGCGTTAGCTGGCCAGCTATATATTTTACCGTAACGTTACCCCAAAACTTTCTAGGTAGTTTGGTTGCTAGCTGCGAAGTTCAGAACTTAAGAAAGTTTTAAATCACTTTGCGCACGCGCAATGCCGCATCCTCTTAAAGGGGAAACGTTTTTAAGATTCCTTTCCTCCCTACCGGGAGAAAACAAATTGGATCTTAATTTAGGCCAAATTTAAACTTCGTGCCTAGAGAACATATGCTTAATATTACGTAACAATGATGAAACCGTCTATTTCTGGTATCATGTAAAAAAAATGCTTGTATTTTAAAGGTATACCAAGTGATTTGACGTCACTGCAGGAGAGGCAGTGTTTGTAAACATATGACAATGGAAGTGCTTGTAGTTCTTTGGACAATAATCTTGCGTTGCCAGTTGACCATTCATAACTGATAGCGGGTTTTTTTGCCGCCCCCTATCGGGGCTCCCAGCTAGGGCCGGTCTGGCACAGTCAGGCTTTGAACCGGAAACATAATAGGCATCTTACACTCACAAAGCACTAGTCAATGCGAGTGCATTAGACCGCTACACTATCTGAGGCCCCAAGCAATTGTTTTAAAGGAAATTCATGCAAAAATATATTTGATTCTTGTTTCCCTATACTGGTATTTAATGTAGTATAATATATGCCTTTTAGCAGACGCTTTTATCCAACGTGACTTACAGTATTGAATGCATACATTTTTCAGTATACGTGGTCCCAGTGGGAATCGAACCCACAACCTAAGCGTTGTTAGCGCCATGCTCTATCTACTGTCTTGCCGGGTGTTATCGATCTATCACTTTCCCACTTACACTCCTTCTTTTTGAACCCTCTGTGTTACCTTGTTTGAACTTCAAAGTGCTCATGTTACTGCAGGTAAACCATGTATCTTTTCGCTTGTCGTCACCCCCTCAGGATCATAGTGCAGTAACCCAAACCTTTTCCTCTCTGTTGTCTCTTTTTTAAACTTTTTTTCATCTATAAATCCCTGCCCCCCACATAGCATGCAGGCACATGGACCTCTTGGTTATGTGTCTGTTCTCCCCCCTAAAATGTCTTTCTCTTGATCTGCTTGATTCTTTTTTCTATTCCATCTCCTTTGTTCCATTCTATTCCATAAAGGTACATTATATCTGTAGTTGAGGGATTATTGGTAGGATGAAGTCATGTCTGTAAGACACTGGACTATATTACTATGCTGGATAAAGGGCCCATGGCTTTACTTATGAGTGCCATAGAAGACACAAAAAGGCTTGCTGTGCATGTGGATCCAAGCTTGCATAATCTGCTATTCTGAATTTCACAACTTTTTCATTTAGGCATACAGTAGATTCTAATGTGAAGGGTGTGATTTTAATTCACACCCTTGATAAAGATGAACACAAGAGATTATATAAAATAAACTATGTAAGTAATGAGCTTTATTTTATGCTCAAAAAATGCAGAAAAGTATATTATTTAGGCAAACTAGTGTAAAAGCATCCTTTTCCAAATAACAATAACAATGATGATGAAAACTAACAGTTCAGTCTTCGACCCATAACATGTGGTTAGCCTCAAAAGATTATGGGGTGTGGTATTAATATCATACATCAGCCCTCAAACTTATTGATAATAATAATAATAATAATAATAATAATCAGTGATGGTGATCTATGGGTTAAAATAGTTGGATAGCGGAACCATGTACCGAAAGACTGCATCAGCTACTGGCCTCTAGTGGTAGATATGGTGGCTTAAAAGGGTTACATTTTCTCAGATTTGGGGTCAAATGCATGTTTCATACAGCATTTAAGTATACCTGTTAATGCTGCCATTGATTTAATTAATGACAGAACTCAATCAAAAATGCAGTCCCCCCCCCCCCCCAATAGAAACTAAATAAAGGTGGCTCCCAATCATCGATTACATTCATGAACGATCAACACTCAATGTTTTTTATTTAAGATAAGGCTAAAAGATTAAAATTGATTAATTTAATGAAGAACAAACACAAAACACAGTACTTTAAACAAGTTCATTTTTATTGCATGTAAATGCAGTTGCATTTGACCCAAAGTTTGTCTTTCATTGACTGATGGAGAGAAGTCAAAGAGAAATAGCTGCATGGAAGGTGGCTGTTTATTTGTGAACAAATATAAAAGTCACAGTTATAGGATTCCTTCAAAACGTTGCTTCACTATAGTACCTAAAACACTGTTTGCAATAGTTATTGCATAAGTATACCAATCTCAGCCTGATGAAGCTGGCATGAACACTCTCCTAAAGTAACAAAACATATAGCTGCATTATAGACATAATTTTGATGGTTCATTTAATAAAAAAAGGGATGTTTACATGAATACATACCGAAATAAGGTCAGATTCCCCCCTTCATCTGTTGAAAAGTATTAGTAATAAAGATTACTGACCAAGTAACATAATGTTAAGAAAACACTAACAGTTGTCATACTACACATAAATATTTACTTATTTATTTTAAATAAATCTTATCTCTTGTTATTGATTAAATTATAGAGTTGGGCTTGCATGTTTTAAACAGTAGTTCACCAAGGACGTTTCAGAGGTCCACACTGAATCATTCTGCATATTGTTTAGCATATTGTTTAAATACCCCCAAAAAGAAAAGAATCAGCACTTACAAGTACCACGTCATGTACATTCAACGTAAAATATAAACATTCTGTCAAAGTTCGATAGCATCTTCTGAAGCCCAATAAGTCAAATGTACAGTGAATTACTGGGATGCCCAGTTCACACTGGGACTAACCAGAAAGTGGTTCACACAGTTTGTCTCTACAAAAATAACACCTGCATATCAACAATTCTGAATCATTCATACACTACCTTGAATAAATTCATACAGTAATAAAAGTAACCATTTGCTCCCCCGTCATTTACTAGTACTTTTAATTATTGTATACCTTAATTTATACATTATTTTTGTATTTCAGATAATTACAGAAACCTTAATTAGTATGGGATTTACTATATTAAAAAGATCATTTACAATTATCAAAAGAAAATTACGTCCTTCAAATATATCTGTGACTTGTAATGCAATACCACAATGGTGAAATGCTATTTCGTACATTAAATAAATTCTCAGGTGCCGCGTGTAAAGCAGTGGTAGCTAGTGATGGGAGAGTGAGGTTTCATGAACACAATAGCTTATTTGAACCAAAATAAATAATTTGCTTTCCACAGCATTACACAATGATTGGTTCACATCACCAAGCTCCTCCCCTTTTGGGTTTCATGAAGCCTCGCTCTCCCATCACTGGTGGTGGATATGGATCTCTGGTGGAAAAGTGCTGTTGTACCAGCCAGCAAAGTAGTTGTTTCAGTTAGTTTCAATCAGTGAAAATTGGTAACGTATTCCTTGTCATTGTAATTGTACACAAAGGAAGCCAGTTACACTGAATAGTGAAAAAAGAATACAATTAAAAAATTATTCACACTATAACAGGCATTAAAACATACCAGAGACAGTCAGATTACTTCTTAGAATATGTGACACTGTATAAATTAAGCATCCTTGTAGTGCAATATAAATTGAACATCCCAAACAATTAATATACAGCATGGGGTGTCAAACTCATTCCATTATGGGCTAAGTGTATGCAAGTTTTTGTTGCAACTAATACACTACACCAGGTGATTTCACTAATGAGCTAATTTCTTCAACCAAACTAATTGAAATCACCTGGTGTAGTGCATTGGTTGCAACAAAAATCTGCATACACTCGACCCTCAATGGAATGAGTTTGACACCCCTGATCTACAGGATATTCATACAATAGGCTTTTTATTGCTTGGTAAGCTAATGGTGCCTCTGATCTCAGATCAAGATGCAGACTATATGGTCTGACTTCAGCAAAGATACAGCTCTTCAATGTATGTACTTTTAACTGATGGTGAGCTTCAATGCTGTAATTATTAGCATCAAGTACAGAAGATGAATCTACCCCTCTTTAAAAAGGAGGTAATATAAAAAACACAATATGGACATAAAAATAATAATATTACAAAAACAATATTGTTTCAAAGCAGATTATTATTATTTTCCCTCAGGAGTGTTTGAGATATTGGGACTTCACCAGACAAGCAAGTACCTGCAACAACGAAAACAACCATTAGGAACAAGAAAATTCATATGAATATATACTTTAAATATTTCCACCTCAATGAAACATCTGTACCTTAATGAGAATAAACAACTGTAAAAATCAAACATTTAATAGCAAGAAACTCTCCCAGAAAAGGCAGTTAAAAGAAAGGCATCAGAAAAAATCACACGAAAATGTTCACTTTCCCTGTTTAAGCAGCGGTGCAGAATATAGGCCACATCTATGGAGAACTGTGCCAGACAGAATGCTTTGTGAAACCAAAGGCCAATTCCCTACAGGTGAAGAAACCGTGTTCCCATGCACGGTGGGACGTTTGTGCTTTTTGATACGCCCATTACATACTGTATCCGTCGTTTGACCGAAGTTCTGACCCACTCCGATGTTTTTAAAACCTCCCGTCCTCTTCCTTCCTGAGCGGCACCAGCTGCCTCCGGAGGCCCCCGAGATGTGGGCCCGGCTGCTCCTGAGCCCCCGACTCCAGTTTTGGGGTGGAGGTGTATCGGGGCTCCCCCCTGCTCAGCAGGTCCCTGATGTTCCCCTGTAAGCCTGTATCGGACGCAATGGGACTGAGTTCTGGGAGGTTCTCCATCGCCGGGTCCCGGTCCAAGCCCAAGTTACTGGCACTGCTGGGGGACTGGGGGTCGGCGCTGAAGTACAGGGTGGAGCTGGACTCGGTGGGGCAGAAGTTGGGCTCGGGGCTGTCCCCCAACACAGACTTGCCCTCCGGGGAACCCCTCTTGAATTGGGACGCGGGGGACTCAGGGGGGCTCTCCATCTCCAAGCTGTCGTCCCCGTCGTCCTCCAGCCCCCCCGGTGAGGTGGCGTCGCTGATGCTCTGGAACTCCTCCTTGCAGTCGGAGAGCGGCGCCACGGCGTGCTTCTCCTCCGACGGGGGGGTCGACGCGGGGAACCCCCTCCGGTCCTTCACCTCGGGGTTGCACTCCTCCACATCCAACATGGCCGCCACGCCGCCGGCGCCGTAGGCCAGGTTGATCTTGGCCAAGTCGCCGGTCTTGAGCGCCAGGCGGATAAGCAGCCAGTGGTGGTGCCTGCACTCCCCGCTGGGCTTGGCCCCGCAGGGCCCGGAATGTTCCGCCAGGGACCCCGCCAGGCCGGGGAGGGAGAGTCTGCCGTGGGTGTGGTCCGACGGCATGGACATGGTTTTATCGCTTAGCGTGAACGAGGATTCCACGCTCTCCAGACACGCATTGTTTATGTGGCCGTGCCGCAGGCTCTGGGAGATCTCTGTCGATTTTGGGTGAAGGAAGCGGTAATACAGGACCAGCGAGGTAGCGCCTACAGCAGGGAGACAGGAGTAGCAATGAGGGAGGAAAGGAAACCTGAGACCACATGGGGCATAGACACCTATTAACTTTTCAAGACTTTATACCATGTAATTAGTGATTGAGCAATGAGGTTTCATGAAACAAAAAATGGGCGTGGCAACACATGCTATCAAACGTGACCAATCATTGTGTTTTTGCTGTGGAGAGAAAAATCTTTTGATTGGTTAAGGTCAATGATTGAAAGCTCATTGTAAGCTCATCCGCTCATTGTAACCAGCCACCCTATCACTTGTCAGCTTCCCTCTCTAAATCACAGCATCAAAGCCAGGCAAGGCCAGGGACCCAATCAATACAATTATATAAATAGCTCTATGAAGTGCTCTAAGATATAATGAGAGCCAATGTACTAATAAAATGAACAATTGTCATAATTATTATTACAAAGAACATTGGGTTGTATTATCATTTCATATTATGCTTTATATTTCATAAGTGGACAGTCCACTTCAAACAAGCCAGTTGTATTTCACTGCAACAGTAAAGTTGGATATGACTGTTGGATGTTCTAGCTTGAATGAGTCAGATCGCGTCTTCTTATGCAAGCCTTCTTTATTCAGCTTGATTACACCCAGCGTCACTTAAAACAACAGCAAAAAACAAATCCACCTAGTCAAGGCCAGCGCACATCAGATCAAGCAAGCAACTTAATTTGGTGCAAACAGGTAATGGCGACAGGTATTTTTGTTTTGGATTGAATCAGCTTTTGAAATGAACCGTAATTGGCCTTAATGGTGTTTTTTTACGTTAATTACCCAACAAGCAAATGGAATTAACAATGGAAATAAGTTGGCTTTTTGCCAACTTTTTTGTGTTATGCTCAGCAATTTACAGTGTGCATTAATGTGATGTCATGTACCAAGGGCATGTGTGTTCGCATTGTGTACATCTGTTTTTTTAAATTGTCAAATAAAACTACTAACTACTACTACGAGCAAGCACCCGTCGGACTGCCGTTGATTCCAGCTGTCGACTTGCCAACTTTTTGCAAATCGGCACAACAGTGGTCTGCTGGCGGGAGGACCATTCACCAACCTTTTTTGCATTCTTTTAACAGCTGATCCTCATCTCAACTGCCTTGCCTCACCTGGTTGAACCACTGCCAATTTGCTAATTGCTTGTGGACCAACAGCTAGTGGGCCACTGTATGCTCGCTAGCTGGGTAAAAGGAGAGGCACACGCTTGAGAGTAGCACAGACGGGGAGCACTACTCACCCAGGAGGAAACTACCGAGCACAGCAGTGGGGAAGCTCATGCTCTCCCACGATGCCTCGTTCAGGAAGTCAGAGGCTGAGAGGAGGAGTGTGGCATTTTCCAGCATCATGACCTGCAAGGGAAATGACCCGCCGGTTACCAGCAGACATCAATTTGTGGAAACGGAGGGACGTTACTTTTATGATGTTGTTCTTGCAATACAAAATAAACACACCACTTTTACACTGACATGGAATCACCACAGTGTATGTGTGTGTGTGTGTGTGAAGAGAGAGAGATGAGAGCTAGGTAGACATACATAGAGAATAATTATCTCAAAATGTCCTGAAATTAATTTCATTCTCCCATTCGACCAAAATAACCACCGTTTGTCAGTGTCAGCGTGTGGGGGGTTGGGGGGGTATAGAGGGAGAGAGAGAGATGAGAGATAGACATGCACAGATAAAAATATCTCAACTTCATTGATCTTATCCTCCCATTCTACCAAAATAAACTACCTACTTATAGCATCAAGTAGGTTTTCACAGCACCAAATATTAATATTAATGCGGTCAGATGTCTTTGTACTTCGTTAAAGCTAGCAACTGTCTGTCACTCCTCCGGGAGACCAGAGACTACTCTAAGCCTAGCAGTTAACTGTATAATCGACTGCTCTAATTGATCAATTTAGGTGCTGAGAAACAATGAAAACCAGGAGGCCCTGTGGCCCTCTAGGACCAGGGTTGACCGAAGGGGTTAAACCGAGGTACGATTTCAATGCAAACACACATAATTTGACCTAGAATCGAGGCACACTCATAGCAAACTTTCATGGGTAATGAAAAGGGCTAAATTGTCATTTGTGTACTCGGCATCAGTGTCGATACAGGACAGGACAGGACAGGAAGAGGGAATCAGCCTACCACGTAAAAGCCAGCCATGCGGAACCGTGAGGGGCCATCTTTAACGTTGAGGAAGAAGAAGACGTGCACGGCTCCGAGAGTGCAGTTGAACAGGCGCCAGCGCCAGGGGCTGAGGCAGATGTCCGTTTGCTGGGAGACCAGCCAGAAAGAGGCGCTCAGCCAGTGGAAACCTTGCGGTCAAGAAAAACAAAGCATCCACTATCACCGGGGAATCTCTGGAACAGTGTCAGTGAGCCACTTTGAGGTGGCAGTTCAGCGTACCTTATCTGCTGCCAAGAAACCGTGCTAAAAAGGATGTTCCAGCAGCATTTGTTTTAATATGCGGTTAAACCGCAGAATATGAGGCAGCCAGGACCAACAGAACCAATGGTTTTACAGAGACCAAAATGTTACATTCTACCAAGAGGGAAATTAATTGAGCAATGAAGTACATTGTTGTTACAAATTAAGCTGATACATTGTTACAGAATATGCGTATATTGATATAGCAACTTCAGAATATCAAGTTAGGAGATTTAATTTACAGATATAATAAACACTGTATTGTAAATCCTGAAAAATAATAGATATGAGGGAAAGTAAAGCATTGTTTCCATAATTTTTAGGCCAATCAAACTTGAACAGAGCTAGACAGCTAAAGCAGTTGCGGAATGGAATGGCAGCTATTTAGCTCACTAGCTAAACACTGGTAGTCCGTTTTATTAAAGCCAATCGTTTATGGGTCAAATGACGCACAGTAAAAGTGACATTTGAACTTTTCTGTGAACTAATATACAGAAAGACAAGAATGTCACTCAGATTTCTACCAAAGAAAACCCTTTTTCCTATTTTAAAAAAGGTCAACAACAACTTTGGTACATTCAAGCACTCCAAGAAAAGACTGCAATACGTCCAAGACAAACGTTACGTGTTCCAGGGCTCCAGTTTTGTCACCTCACCTACAACTCCGTAGACCCACCAGCGGAAGATCCTGGCGAAGAACATGAGGCTGGAGATCCGGGCAGCCAACATACCCGCCCTCCACAGCAGCTGGCACAGCAGGGCAGCAGGCGGCATGGCCAGGTGGCCCGGTCGGATCAGGCAGCAGGCCCGACTGTACAGGACCAGAGCCCAGGACACGGACAGCAGGCAGATCCCACAGCAAAAAGACACTGTGGAAAAGAACGCACACAGACACACAAGGCCCTGAGAAAGGCACTGTGGACAGGAGCATGCGTAGACACGCGAGGTCTGATGAAGACACTGTGAGGAGGACTGAGAATGATACCTGGTGACAGAAGGCCGATGTCTGTGGTGACAAGAATGTACGTTTGCAACAGGGTCTGGGGAAGGGTCAGCAACAGCGCCTCCAGCAGGCGGAGGGCAGAAACGTCCGCTTGCTGCATCACCGCAGCGCCCAGCTCGCCTGTAGACCCGTGCATGTGCCACACTGATGACATACAGTCGCCGAACCTGCGAACAGTGGCCAACAATGAGGAAAAACACCAGGCCAACATGTTTTCCGATGGAATTTATTGAGTTTCTCAATTAGCGTTTCAGTGATTAATCATTGCATTACAATACGTGTATCAATTTGGCAGAAACTTTTGTCCAAAGCGACTTACAAGGCCATTATGGCAAATAACACCAAGTGAAAAACAGGGATAACTACAGGCCCAAACAGAGTAGACAGTAACACTGTAGATATTTAGTGCAAAGCTGATCATCCTCAGCCACTACAAAAGTGAACAGAATGAGATATTAAGTGTGCAGACCCTTGACTCAACGCTCTTAGTACTAATGAATATTACAATAAGACAGAGGAAGCTTAAATAAAACAGATAAATAAAAAAAGAAGGTAAGCGCTCAATCAACCGTAGTTGTAATTGAGCTGGATTGGCTAGGACCGGGATGGCATTTATTTAGCGGACGCCGTTCTCTTGCGTTACTCGCAACCACAGATCTAAGAGGTTAGGTATCGCGACGACGGAACAGCGGTGCTGCGCTGACCTTTTGAAGATGCCCAGGTGGAAGAGGTGAATGAGGGAGAGGAAACACTTGCGCTGGTCCCCATCGGCGTGGTACCACAGAAAGCTCAGGACCTGGACAGCCATCCCCGGAATGGTGAGGCCAAAGGTCAATCCAGCCCACAGCATGTGGTCAAACCACAGGTAGTACACAAAGCAGTAGATCACTAACGAGAGACAAAAACATACGTTCGTGGAGGAGATTAAACAAGCCATCAAAGAATAAAAGGAAACTATGCAAAATGTCCAATAAAATCATACACTAAGGCAACTTATCATTTTTAAACGATAACAGGGCCTTTCCAACTGTATTTTATGAAGTCTTTGTTGGGGCCATTCCTATTAAGTGTATTTTGCAACACGCTGGTTTGAAAATTCAAGCGCTAAATATAGAACCGTAGGCGGTAAAATTGAGGGAGCACAGCATTCATTTATTTCAAAGCAGAACCCTGTCTTCAGCACGCTATAGCTGTGTCGTACAGAGAAAACATGACATCCCATGAAACCAGAGCCATCCCCACCAAAGAATTTGAGAGCCTTTCCTTTGGCTGCCACAATTGTGTGAGAAAAATAAATGTAATACAATTAAACAGTTACTCACACCTGTGACACCCTTTCAAACCACCTCAGCTATCTGATTCTAGGTGTTTGAAGACAAAGGTTTTTACTGATATTCATTGTGAAGAGTTTAAGGGTTAGAACTTTTCTCAAAATAAATAAATAAACATTACCTTTTATTTTTGTAAATGCATGTAATAACCATAGACCGGTCTTCTTACTGCTGTTACCAATATGAAATGGTAAGATTGAAATGCAGTGTGTATACAGTATGTGTGTGTGTTGTTTTTAGACCACAATTTGAGATAATTTCATGTGCAATCTTTCCTATGTTTGTTTATTTGTGCTGTCAAAATGTGTAAAGTGATGACCCGATAAGGTAAAAGCACTGAATCAATGGACCACACGGCTAAAGTCTTGCTGTACACGTTTGTTACATTTGTTTTGACATTTATCGAAAGGCAGAAAATAGTGTTTGTTTCGTGACCTTGCTGAATGATTTCGCACATGTATTGTTGCTGGCTGAAACTAGTATTCAATACTCTGACACTCGATCCCCCGCGTGAACCTCGCAGCGCATACCACTTCAGCCTGGCTGCATAACCGTTAACAGAGGCGCCACTGTTTAGCCGCCCTCAGCTTCTCGGTCGGCGGCGCTTTTTTACTCTTATTTGCCCAACAGAAAAGACATCTGTGCCGACAAGACAGGGAACGCCTCTTCCTCCATCAGTTCATAAATGCCATTTCAAAAAGGCGCTCGCAAAGGCTAAACTGCAGTGCACTCTCCGAGCAGCATGCGGGTCATGCAGCCGTGCAGAATACGTTACTGTACATTCCCTTTTGTTTAGGCTTTTTATCGCTAGCTAAATACAAAGTAGTATGCACTCGCACAATCTTAAACACAATAAAACAATATGAACCACCAATATAATAACAGGCTATAGCTACAGAACAACGTGCATAATTATAAAAACAATACACCCAATTCAAACTTGATACGGTTCGATTTTTTTTTAAACTCATTTTTATTACAGCAATGTATTTTTATTGTAACATGGCTAGCAAGTATTATTTTTTTATTTTGTGCAATTTGATAGCGACACTTACATGCGGCTCTCTCGGCCAGAATAATGAATGCTGACACGCCGAAAAGGACAACTTGGCACCACGCGGTCCAGCATCCCCTTCGACCAAGCGATGGCATCTTTCGTGCGACTGTCTCTTGGTCAGTTAACGTTAATATTGTACGAGCATTGTCTGTAGAATTGGCATGCACTTCCCTTCGATTACGGTGGATACGTTTCTTTCTCCTTTCCTCAATACTGCCTGACGTCATCGGGTTGGAATTAAAGTGGCAGCACAGGCTTGGCTAAATTTCCAAGCCTGTCCTCCCTACTCATTTTTATTTAATGATGCCCAGCACTGTTTTTATTCTTTATAGATAACACAGCAGAAACATATTTACAATAATAGGGCATACCATAACCGGTATTTATTAGATTAATTCAGACATGTGTAGCTATTTTTAAAGATCTTACATAAAAGTGCAGTTAATTTTGAGATTATATTGCCAGTATAGTAATGAGTAATTTAATAATACATTAGTAATATAGTAATTGTAATTAAATAACGGTATAGTAATATAGTAATTTTCTTGAAATGCTGTCACTCAGGTCAGAAAGTGTTGTTATGTATGTAAATAAATAGACATATTTCTGATGTTATCATATTGGCAATGGCATTTCATAAAAAAATATCCAAAGCTATTTCCCCCCTACTGTTTATAATGTGATATTTCACTGCTGTTTCATCATGTGCCAAGTTCTTATTATTTTGCATTGTCCAAGACACAGTAGTTTCAAATAAGGGATTGGAACTGCTTTCACGCTGGTATTGCATCATTCCCTGCTACCTGTCAATGTTTACTACCAGACCAACTACAAGCGGTACAGCAGCACCTGTTCGATTGGTGATGTGTCACATCCCAAAACTCGTATCGTAATGTTTTGCTATAGTGAAATAATATATTTAATAATGATGTCATAGACGATTGCGGTGTGATTAGTCACTTTCGTATTCTGTTGACGTATGGCAAACTCGCCGAGGCTAGTTTTCGATAAAACATACTCTCTGATACCAGAAAGGGGGCGCTGTTACTCCATTTTTTTATCGACTACCCCCGAATTCCGCAAGGTGGACGAAATTGCTGAAATTGAGCATGTGTGGAGCCATTGCGTTAAATTAATGTGAACACCGGCAAAATATACTTTTTTAAATTTATTTTTTACTTACTTACAAGAGTTGATTTCATATGCTTATTGTTAATCCTTTGGCTGCATAAACATCGATTTCAAATCCTCTAAAATAATCAGGCTGTCAGTAAATGCAAAACTACCTAAGGCGGTTCTAGTTAATTTTATAAACAAAGCACATAATACATTAAAGTATACATGTATAAGGACAAGATGTAATACAATAACAGGTAAACATAACATTTAATATGTGTTAAAATTAAAGGGAAATTGCCTAGGAGTAGTGTTGCAGATTTCTCAAAGGGCACATAAATATATGTGCAGATGTTGCTATGACGATTTTGTAAAGATTATATATTTTTTCAGTTTTAAATATGATACAGTAATCAGCCCAGTAGTGGTAAACAGCCTTTGGCTCTCTACATGAATTCACCTGCAAATGCTTAGCCTTTCGATCAATATCCTTTGTAGTATATTCTGACTGATGATATTGTTCACAAGGGGGGGAAAAAAATAAAAGCAGAGAGTAATCTAAACATAAAGTGTGTGAGAGGTAACATGTTGTGGGAACTGTGGGCCAGGAGCCATTGAAAGGTGAGGGGAAAAGGCTTCATACAGGTTTTAACCAGTTCATCCCCACTATGTATCTTGGCAGTTATTTTGACAGCATTATCACTGGAGGAGATAAGCTGTCTGAGGAATCGCCATGGCGCCGGCGTGTCCCCCACCCCCCTCCAGTCAGACAGGGAGTGAGCGTTTTGGGGAGCGGGGTTTGTGTTGGCAGGACCTCATTGCTCTGGTAAGTATCGCACGTTCTCCTCCAAAGGCCCCGGGCCTGTTCACACCCTGTCTCTGCCCTGCCCTCGCCCCTCTCCGTCTGTCTCTTTCTCCACAGTTGTTGCCCCGAACCAAACAGTCACGTGGTGGGAGGGGGGATGCGAGCTGCGGATGCACAAGAAGGCTAAAGCGTACTATGTGTAGATACAAAATGGCAGCCATCAGTTGTGGAGAGCTGAGTGGAACGGGGGATACATGTCATGGCCCTGTTACTTAATTGTGAAAAATGTAACATATGATACTAGTTGCACTGTAGTTATGACTTCCAGATGTGCCTCATAAGATATTTAGACTACAGTGGAGTATTCCCATCTTAGAATTTGTATCTCCAAATATTGCTTAAGTCATGAGTACAGATGGCAGATGTCTTTGGCTTGAACCCCCATGTTGGGATGTTACAATGAGGGCTTGACATGTTCACAACAGTCACAACTATGATTAGTCAAAGAGGATTTCATTATCACTGATAATTGATAATATTCATACATTGATAATAAGTTCAGATAATGTCTGACAAAATAAACACTTTGAGTGTCTGGTTTCCATAAAGACAAAAGCAATGTATTAATACTGTACAGATAGATTACATATAATGTTATGAATTAGTCAATAGGACATTTGGGAAATACGCTAAAGATTGAAGAATCTCCTTCTTCTTCTTAATAATAATAATAATAATAATAATAATAATAATAATAATAATAATCGGAGTAGTAGCAATAGTAGTTGGATAAGTACTGTTGTAGTAATTCGTATTATTATAGCCCTTGGGTGACCATAATGCTATCTTTCTCCGTTATGATGGTTTTTATTTGTAAACCACTAAAATCACTTCGGACAACTGCTGAGATAAAGCTTTTTAGAAAAATTGAAAATTGCCTGATGTCAGCATTGTATACTGTAAATGATGTGTACATTTCAAGGTCTGTATGGATGCAGATTAACACAATAAAAACAGTCTTATAAACCTTGGAGAAATGTAACAATAATTCTTCTCTGACGTGGCAGTTGCGAGCTTAGACTACAGATGCTGATAATGTCAAGTACACTGTGGCAATATGAAACCAGAAAATCTAAAACAGGCAAGAATTTTAAACTTTAACTTTATTTATTTATATAGCACAGTTCATACAGCGGATTGTAGCCCAAAGTGCTTTACAGAATGAACTGAAAAGAAAATATAAAAAGAAAAGAACAAAACAATTTTCACAGACAAAGTGCAAGTCAAAACAAATACAGAGTAAAAGCATGTAATAATATAACATAAGAGATAATAGCAGTAAAAAGAGAAAGATAAAATAAGCCAAACCACAATAGCATCCAGCTTCCGAGGATCTGAGGGGTCGATTTGGCTTATAGTCTATTAGAACATCACTAATGTATCTGATGCTTGCTAATTTAGTGCTTTAAAAACAAGGAAAGGGAATGTAAAGTTGATTCTAAACCTTACAGGCAACCAATGGAGAGATTGGAGTACTGGGGTAATATGTACTCTCTTCTTTGTTTTAGTGAGTAATCTTGCAGAAACATTTTGTACAGGTTGTAATTTCTCAATACAGAGCTTAGCTTGACAAAAGAGCATTAAAATAGTCTAGTCTGCTTGAGGCAAATGCATGCACTTATCTTTCTTCATCACATTGGGGTAAAAATGATCTGACCTTTTCAATGTTATGAAGGTGGAAGTAAGACACTTGTTGTTGATGTTTCGTACATGTGGCAGAACTGAGTCCAATATCACCCCTAGGGTCTTCACCTTACTTTTAACATTTAAGGCCAGGGAGCCTAGTATATCATTTCCCCCCTTTGTTCTTTCAATCCAATGATCAAGACCTCTGTTTTGTCCTCATTAAGTTGTAGTAAATTCCTAGACATCCACCTTTTCACATTTTTTTAACTTTCCACTAAAGGGGGCGTAGCAATGATGTCATTGGGTGACACTGAAATATAGAGCTGAGGGTCATCTGCATACCAATAATGCTGCCCAGGGGAGCTTGTATAGGGAATATTGTACAGGCCCTAAAATGTAACCTTGAGGAACTCCATAACTAATGTCCACCTTTTCAGGTCTGGATTCTCCTAAGGCAACACAAAACAGTCTCCCTGTCAGGTAGGATTTAAAACATCTTAAAAAGAAAGCTTTGAAGCCGTGTGTAATAAACTTTTAAGAATGTGGCTGGAATAGGATCTAGTAACTAGCTAGATGATTTCATCTGCAAAATAGTTTTAAGTACCTCCTGTATGTCTCAGTGTGTAGTTACCACATTCTGACAGTGATGGGCATATGGCATGTTAGATCTGATAGCAACCATTTTTTCTCAGTGGAAGTTACAGAAAGATTCACATGAAGAGGTGGAATAGTCATTGTTAGAGGAAATTACAGATGGATTTATTAAGCTATCAATGGTAGAGAAGAGAACCCTATCATTATTTGTGTTGTCTTCAATGATTTTAAATAAATAGCCCCACCTGGTTTAACAGCTTTGCTGTAATTTATTTATTGGCAAAGAAGCTGGTTGTAGGTCTCACAGTGTGTCTGCAAGTTAGCAGCTCTCCATTTCCGCTTTGCCTTTCGACAATTTCATTTTAGTTCACAAATTGCATCATTTCTCCATGGTGATCAGCGTTTTACTTCTCAATGGAGCAACCATGTCAAGTGCTGCTTTAGCATGATCATTAAAATATTCCACTAAATTGTCAGTTGATTTAGGAGTAAAAGAGGAGGCACACTGAACATTTTTGACAATTTGGAGGCAGCAGTAGCATTCAGGCAGTGCTTACTGACTGTTTTGGTGCTGCACCTACTCATTGGAGGAAAGGTAGCCTCAGAGAAGATGCAAAAGTAGTCTGATACCGCAAAGGTCCTTAATGTCCTACACACATTTTCCTTCTTGAAGTGTTGGCTCTGATACATGCTGGATAAAATCAAAAGGCCCTAGCAACCTTTGAAAATCTATAGATTATCTATATGTCTGATACAACATCCACGCGCAGATTCAAATCACCATGTAGGATAGCGCTGTCAAAGGATGTTGAGATTATAGAAAGGTATTCAGCCATTTCTGTTAAATATAGAGAACCGGGCTAAAGTTGATAAATAGTTGCTAAAAGAATTGGTGACTGAGTCTGGCACACTAGTGTCATTTCTAGTGATTCAAAAGAAGAGGAAAACCCTAAACTGGTCTCTTTGCATTCATTACTGCCATGGAAGATGCAAGACATTCCACCTCCATGACCTATTTAACAGTGTTTCTGAAGAAAAGAAAACTCAGGAGGGGAGGCTTCGATAATGGATACGGAGCAATTTGTTCCCAGCCATGTATCAGTTAAAAACTGAAAATACAAATGATTTTGCTGGATAAAGTAATTTACAATGAAATATAAGTTTTCTAATAAATATTATATAGTATGTATGTATATATATACACATATATATACAGTATATATATATTACAACTTTCACAGCTTTAAGTATGTAATTTGACATTTTAATTTAATCAGTTTCACAGTTTTGTTGTTATATGTCTTAGCTGGCAATATTATCCTCAATGCTGAACAATAAGGAACAGCTTATTAGGGAATGGGGGTGCTTAGGCCTGAGAGAGAAGGGACAGTCCACACAGATGGAGCTATGGAGAGTGTGTGTCCATCCCTGTGGTCCGAAAACCCTGTCCGATCTGTTCCTTAAGAGATAAACCGGGCACCTCCAAGGTCAGACTCAGGTCAGTGACCCCCCAACTATTCAACGCCAAGGGTCCTACTGCAGCCTGCTGGTCACTTCCACTGGCCACACAGAGAGTAGAGAGAACTGTAGATGACCGTCCTGTTTATGCCAAGCTCAATTCACACATGTCCACGACACACTCTCGTCTGCTACTGTGATCCTCCTGCAGGGTACTATTTCAGTTGCATGGACAAACAATGTTACTTTGAAATGTTTGGTGGGGCTGAGGGATGGGGGTGGAGTTTGTGCTGAAGCTTCTGTCTATGAAGGCATGATAAAGGACATAAGGGACTATACCCCAATGTTGGCACTATACTGGGGCAATACTAAAATGTCCATTCAATGTACTATAAAAGCATCTGCAAATGCATATATTATTATTATTATTACAATACTATACTGCAATACTATGTCCCAATACTATACACCAATGCTATAGCACCAGTTCCAGAGAATTTGACTGCCTGGTCTGAAGGGCCTCACAGAATGCCCTTCAGATTTCAATCTAGTCAGATTCATGGCACTTCATGCGAGAGATAACAAAGTAGAATTCCCCCATGGATTTATTTAATGAATGGAACTTTCATCTCCGGTGTGGCGTGTAGGAGAGGCGCTCGCTGAATCCAGGCCTCCTTTGGGCCTCCTCATCCAGGTTCAGCTAAGCCTCAAGGTCTACCAGCTGCAATGTAGACCTTGAGGTAAACCATCTCCCCATCATGCCTGCACCATTTTAATGGCCTCCAAGAAACCGTGAAGGAAAGAAAAAGAAAAAAACACAAAAATCTGGGCCTATGTTTGACTCCATCCTGTGAGTTATAATCGGGCTTGTCTCTACCGGATAGAATCGGGCTTGTCTCTACCAGAGATCTCGGTCACATGACAGTGGTGGAGCAAACAGTGTTTGCTATTTACTCACCTTATCTTGGATGTTGTAACAAGTCAGGGGACATGGTTTGACCTTTGACCCCCTGAATTCAAAGGCCAACATAACCACAGGAGTGGTTGTGCTCTTGTGAGAAATAAATCAGTATTTTGAAATTGACAGAAGCTAGTCGCAATAACTCCTCAGGTCTCATAAAACAACAAGGCAATAAGCCAGAGCTAATAGGGACATGACAAACAATATATTATTATACCAAATATAATATATATAATAGGCAACTTTGGCATATTTGGCAAATAGTATTATATATCATATATGTATATATTACATAGTACATACATTATTGTTGTGGTTTTGAAATGTAGTTCCAATTAGGTTATTTAAGAAAGTCTGACCTTCAAAAAGGAAGCAAAAATGTTGAAAGATGCAAGTGTATATGTAGACAGTGGGAGTAAACATGTTTAAGGACTGGTGTTCCTCTTGCAGAGCCTTGCCACTGCACCATCACTTTATCATCAGAGATATGCATTAGAGAAGATAGCGGGGGTGGGGGTGGGGGGCTAGGACACAAGACGTTTTGTCCAGTGTGTCATGTTTACTTACAATGATAAGGTATGATGGATCTCTGTGAGCCACAGATTCCTCCTGGTGCACAATAAAGGGCACTTCAGAATTAGCAGAGATAAGTGCAAATCACCTCATAGCTCACATGGCGAATTCTCATTAACAAGGTTAAAGTGGACTGCACGCTGCAAGCTCCGTTTCTGCCATGTTGAAGTAGCAGTTTGCATGCCAGGGGGTCGGTTCAGGGTTCGCAGCCTTGCTACCCAAGCGGCAGACTGCCGATTGGGCCCATTGTGGCCTTTCTTTCATTTCCAGTTCGTGGCACTGCTTGGTTAGCAGAGAGGCCTCACTACTGATTTTCACCAGAATTCTGCATTGAGATTTTAAAGATGATGTATAAAAATGATTGAATGAGCAATGGATTTTTAAGATTAAACAATGGGACTGACTTGCCACATCATGCATTTGTCGAAGTTGACGTATTCAAGCTGGGCACCTTGCTCACAAATGCAATGGCGGCGTACCCCATTTCAGCGGGCAATCTTCTGGCTGAAAGCCAAGTTCCCTAACCCGCCGCTCCACACCGCTGCCCCTTTCTGCCCCTGTGCCTCACACTTTGATCCCTGATCTGTCAGACACCCCCCACGTCTGCTCACTGTATCTACCATGTCAGTTTACTCTTGGCTGGCGTTCGGCCAGTCTCTCACCAGGGCGACTTGAAGAGCACCCGCTTCCAGGGTTCCAAACCAATTAAAAAGATGGATGAGGATGTCTCTCGTTATCGCTAGCGGCATACTGACTTGGGTGTAGTCTGAGATTTAAATACCCAGCAAGTGCTTCACAAGCAAAATGACGGTTGGGGTTTTGGGGGAGGGGGTGACTTGATTATTTTATTTTTTTTAAGATTTTTTTTTAAAAGGAAACAGACATCCAAGCTCAATATATTGTGTTATGATTTCACTGTGTTATGAGTTTTTTAATGCTCCTGTTTTTTAGTCACATACTTCATAAACCTCATTAGGTTGACGTTTGGCATGGCACTGTTGCATATGGGGAAGGATTTTTCTGGTCACATAAAAATCTGCCATTTATGCTGACAATGCTGGAATGTAGTTTTCAGTCCCTAATCTTATACATGTCTCAGTCAGGGTGGGAGGTAGGCTACTGTGGGATAAATTATGTGACCAGCACCTGATGTGCCATGGATTTGGATCGCTCCAACTTCGTTCTTTGGTGACAGTAGATTATTATCCTCCACAGAGAAACGATAGGAAGTTACTATACCAGTATTATAAACAACACTCAACACTGAAATTTCAGCAGCTATCAACACCACCAGAGAAACCTATTAACATTTACTGTGTAAATACATCACAATAATTGATTATTACTCTGATTATACACACAACATGATTGTGCCTGTCAGAGACCGAGAATTTCAGACATGCCAGAAATTCATCAGGGGTTGCAGAAGTTATTATGGAGGCAACATAGGGGCTTTTACAAAAATACCAACTACATCCTGACCCAACCAAACTGCCTTAAAATGCTTGTAAGCTGGACCGAGGGCCACATGACTCATAAAATCAGGTCACAGTCCTGCACTGTGTGTGAGGTGTATGACATCACACTGCCGCTTCACCTGAATAACCGTGAAACCAAGAGAAAATAAATAGGCAATGATCTATTTCAAACATTGAGCAATCTGCATTAACATAAAGCTTTCTGTCTAGAACATGGAATTACATCTGATTGTTGCAATATATTTAATCTTTAACAAGTACTAATTAATCTCAGCATTTTAAATATCCTACCAATATTCACTATATTCAAGCGAGGGAAACTGAACAAATTATTTGGTTGAGTATTGGTACTGTAATGCTTGTTAACAGAAAATTATTTTTGTATTATTTCTCATCTATAGGGAATTACATAATATCTTGATAGCAGTGAGTCATTATTTGCACAGATATAACTGTTCCTGAGCCTGGGGGAAAAGAGGGGCTGTATAATTAGAAAATTTGGTCTTGGGAGCTGGATGTACTGACATTAGTTATGCAAAATGCAAGTCTTTATTCTGCATGTGAAATCCCCAAATGGTGTATGTTTACTTATTATGTTATATTTGCTAATGTAGTGGATGAGCTCTGGTACGTGAGCATCCGCTACAGAAAGTGATGTGGAGAGTGTGATTAGTTCCCACAGTTAGAGACTTGAGTCTTTGGCTCAGCGAGCTAAATCGCTCTCTTGTCGCGTCGAGATCCCTTGGTTCGAAACTCGCTGCGGGCAGAACCAAACTGTTACACTAACAAACACAATATTAAACAAATTAAACTACACATCACAAATACAGTATTAAACAACCCAGCCCACACCCAACACACATGGTGTTCAGCAACTCAACACACACACAAGAAACACAGTATTAAATAACCCAACTCAACCCACACCCAACAAGCACAGTATTCATCAAGTTGCCAAGTTGATCACAAAGCATATAGGTAACTGCCAAAATAAACGAAACACTTGAGAAATTGAAGGGTACTGGCGGCTCTGTTATGGTGTGGAGTGCATTTTGCTGTCATGGTTTCGGTCCACTCAACCCCTTAGAGGGCAAGGTAAACACCAATAAATACAAAGCCATTCTGAGTGATCACCTTCATCCAATGGTGAAGCATTTCTAACCTGGTGGGAGAGGTCTCTGCTAGGATTAAAATGTCCCCATCTACAGGGCAGGAGTGGTCACTGAATGGTTTGATGAGCATAAAAACAATGTTAACCATATGCCATGGCCGTCTCCGCCACCAGATCTCAACCCAATTTGACACTTATGGGAGATTCTGGAGTGGCGCCTGAGACAGAAATTTCCATCAACATCAATAAAACACTAAATTATGGAATTTCTCATGAAAGAATGGTGTTGCATCCCTCCAATACAGTTCCAGACACTTGTAGAATCTATGCCAAGGTGGACTGAATCTGTTCTGTTGGCTCGTGGTGGCCTAACACCCTATCAACAAACTTTATGTTAGTGTTTCCTTTATTTTAGCAGATGCCTGTATACTTGCTGTAAACAATTCCTAAAATCAGATGCCAAATTATTGATATCAAAATGAACTAAACTTTCACCAATATATTTCATATATATATAAACAAGCTCTATTCCAAAGCAATGGTACCCGTATTTTCCTACGTTCGTTCAGGTAACTTTATCTTGCCATCCCAATAGAATGTGTGATCAAGGTGTACGATCTTGGTGGATGGTATACCTGTCATCCCAATAATGATGGGCATTATTATAAACCACATATGGCCATTAAATATCACAAAACTCATCAATGCAGTGCCCATGAAAAAA
Organism: Aldrovandia affinis; assembly: GCA_029706075.1. Taxonomy (NCBI): domain Eukaryota; kingdom Metazoa; phylum Chordata; class Actinopteri; order Notacanthiformes; family Halosauridae; genus Aldrovandia; species Aldrovandia affinis. The sequence goes on along the minus strand of JAINUG010000027.1, from coordinate 2,857,845 downwards.
GCTTCACAAACGCATCAGCACTGCGATGATCATAACAGAAAATGGCACTGCGATTGCTACGTGAGCACTCTCCGGTGTTTGGTTACGGGCCGTCAAGCCACTGACTGAAAACAGACCTGGGCAGAACCAATCCCGACATGATTTGCTGATCCGACATAGAGGTGAATCGTTTCTTCTTTGACCCGCCACTCCCTTATAAGCTTCCCTTTTTTCAATTTCTTCAATAATTTTTGTTGCGGCCAAGGCCACGGCGGCCCAGGAGAGATTTAGGGAGTGAGGGAGTGACGAAGAGAGCGAGAGAGAAAGCCGGTGGAAAGGAAGTAAGCACCTCAAAGACACAACTCCCCTCTCGCAGCCTGTATTTCAAGGCCAGGCTGCTCGCCCTCCTCCCAAGCTGTGAAAGGTCAGCGCTGATATACGCCGCAACTGTTACAAATCTTTCCTTATCAAAGCGCTGTGGAGGAAAACAAAGATAACGCCGGCTCCATCCCGCCATTCCTGTTTTTCCCGATGGATCTGCGCTTAAACCCCGTGCGCGGATGCGTCCCTCGTTTGAGGACCAGAATAATTCGCTGTATCGATCGAGTCGAGCGCAATAAAAAAATGGACGTAAAGTCGCGCATACGTGCTTTCCCTGTGTGGTAATCTATTTTACGATCCATTTACAGCTTGGTTATCCTGCGTTGTGCCCGGAGAAATTTTGGAGTTACACAAGCAATGCGATGAGATTTATTTGGCCAGATCTCATCTATCTGTACTTATTCTGTCTTTGATATTTGTCTAGTGTTTCACCCCTGCACCTGCTTCTCAATTAGTAATTCCTTATTTGACAATAACCACTCCCTTTTCAGGGCTAAGTACCTCTTATCCCGGTGTCTGGCCATTTCTATTAGTGCAAAATTTATGACTTTCAGAGTGAAACGTTCCTGGTCATCTAGCATGAAATGTGTAACAATGATTTAAGAGCAGTCTTTAAAATCTTTAAAATGTTTTCTTTAGAGTTTTAGTGGGAAAGGTTTCAGTTTGGCATTCGCATTAATAAAAGTTAGAGTAAATGAATTCCAAATGATCAAAATGAAAATATAAATCTTGCTGCAAGTACCACTAAGGTTATTTATGAATCACTACATGTGTGTCATCAAAAAAGTGCTCAATAAATTAATTAACAAAGTAAATATTTTAGTTTTTTTGGATGCACGTGCACAAAATTATTAATGAATCTCCTGTCCCCTGGTGGTTCATAATAAATAACACAGATGTTGGTGTGTTCCGTGGACGAAGTCAAGGCTTATAGGCCGGGGATTGAATTAATGAGAGGGAGGGGGATGTCCTAAATCGCTCAGTCTCGCAGTCGACGCATTTCCTGTTTCCGCCGGTCCACTGGGCCGCGGACACACGGCTTGGCATAGCGTGTTGCAGCGTAGCACCAGACCGGCCACTGGGCCTCTGCCTCGAACCTTGGGTCCCTGGCGCTGCCCGGGCGCCCAGACTGCGGCAGTTCCCACAGCGGGGGCCTCGCTATCAGGGCCTGTCTCCGGCATTCTGCCCCGCGGCCCTGACGTAAGCATGTCCTGATAAGGGGTCCACCAAGAGGGGGGGGTTACACTAACAGAGACAGCCCTGGATAAGGCCAGAGACAGATAAGAGGCTCGGCTGTGGAGTCCTATTGTTCCAAAATCTTTTCAAGCCCCCCTTCTGGTGTCATGCGCTCATCCTAAAAAAAACAGGAATATTAGTCTCCTTATCGTGTCTTTTTGACCCGAGCGGTTTAAGCCAAAAACCGTGTCTTCGATGCTTCACCTTCATCCCATTTCCTTGTGTTATTTTGTGCAGAGGATTTTGCTGGGGAACTGTAGCCACCACGGCAAATTGAGAAGCTTGGTGATGGTGCTCGGTTGGGTTGATTCCCCTTTATCATGTCAGTTCCTAAACAAAGCCAATCTTACGTTCTCAAAATGATATCTGTAAAGCCATGCTCCTCTGAGCTCACCGCTGGCCAGTTCTGACCAACACGCTTTAGTGCGATACTCAAACAAAGAGGATTGTCAGAAGATTTTTGAGATCAAGACAATTTGAGATCCTGCCTCCAGAATTCAAACGCTTTATCAGTTCACTATCCAGACCCATGTCATTTCGGAAACTTCACAACTTCACTTATGCATTCGGATGCATGTTTGTTTTCCAGTACAAGGGAAGTGGGGGGTGGCTGCTGTGGAGTGGATGGGGGTAATGTTGTAATTAAGCAAAATATTTAAGGAAAAGCACTACAGAAATTGCTCAACCCAGAGAGAAACACAAAATGTCCAAATAGTCCTCATGATAACAGAAGCCCCATATTTCAGAGCTATTCATAGGGCCCCTGTAAACATCCTGGTGATGGCGGGAAGGTTGCCCCGGTAATGAGCCCCTCTTCCAGAGCCGCTTGGCTCCTTTTTGGGAGACTGAACCACACGTGAACCCTCTGTCCGGCCTGCTCCCGGTCCTGCTCGGCGGGTCGCAGTGACGGCGGCGCGGCAGTGCCACGGCCCTCGCCAGACCCGGCCGCGTCGCTAGGGAGGGAGTCCCGCCTTATCAGCGACTCTGGCCCCCGGAGCTCTCTGTTTGCTCTCGCTGCACGGGGCCCGTGGACTTTGGCCGGGCCTTATCTTGGAGAGAGAGGTCCTGAGTTCCCTGCCTTTCAGCCAGAGCGCTCCAACCGCTAAAAATACACCCACCCGCCGCCGATAAATCAATCAAGGGCTGGGCGCGGGGACGAGGTGGGGAGCAGTAACCCTTTCGGAACCCTCCGTCTTCCCCAATACGACCAGAGAGCCCTGCCACACAGCACCAAAGGGCAGGCTGGGCTAGCATTGATAGCCAGCAGGTGGTGAGGTCCCCTTGACCTGGGGCATATTGGTTGCCATGATACGAGAGGTCAGGAGTGAGCAAGATTCAGGTAACTGGAATGCCATTATGCAGCTGGGCCCTGCCCACAACCGTGGGCGACGACCGCCCTGTGCATGCCCACGATTGGCTGTCATTTCCACAGCACCGGCTTTCCTGCTGTTGTCAATCAGTTGAAGGGTGCATGTGTGAGAGGAGTTTGAAAGCCACGCTCTTAAAAATGACATAAAAATGTCTCTAGACCCAAAGCTCATGTCAATTGAAATCTAAGGAACGAGTTGAAGGTACACGTATGGCTTGAGTACCAGATCAGAAAAATGCAATGAGCAAAGAAATGGTATGTCCCATGTCAGACAATAATCATTTTAATTTATTGGGATTATGGGTTCTGGAAGATACATACTTACATTTAATTAATATCTTGCAGTTTTAGGTGTGTGTGTGTGATTGGTGCACCAAAATATTTCACTTAACAGGGCCTGTAGACCAGGTGTTTGCACTTGCAAATACAATTAATTAACTTAGAGTGTAAACATGATTGGTTTAAATCGACTGAAGGCTTTGGAAATACATGTTTAATCAAAATCTTTGGTAACAACTCCAATCATATCATTATATAATACGGTAAGCCTCGTGCATTATGGAGTCTTACGTTGCTGAATCGGATCGAGCTGTTTGCTCTACACTACACTACAACAATGGAGTGGTGTCAAACAGTCCATTTCAGCGTTTTAAATGTCCCTCACGTGCAATCGCTTCACTCAAGTTAATTATTCTGTAGAAGACAAACTGTTGTTTAAATGGGCCTGAAGTCAGTGTTTAATGGTCTGCAGTAAAACCATCAGCAGCGTGATGTGAGTACAGGTGTTCTGAGCCCTCTGGCTGCCCCTTCGTTTCTCCCCCCTGGACAAACATGACCGTGCTTTGTCCACAAACATTGCAGAATTCTAAAAGTCCTAAATATCAATCAAAGTTAGATTCTTGCAACCAAAAAAAGTGAAACCTGCCATTTGAAAGCACTGGGTGCTCTGTCATCCAACTTATGCCCAGGCCTGTATTCATTCATATTTTTATTTTTCACAATTGATATTCCATTTGAGGGGTCAATAATAATTTGCTTGATTTTTAAACATTTTCTGGAACAAAGACAAATAGCTAGCTCCGTGATAATGTTGATTGAATACAATGTATACAATTTAAAGTATAGAACTATACAATTGTAAAACAATGAAATATAGATTAAAGTGTACCTGTATAAGTACCTAATTGCTGATTAAACAAAATGATATGAAGCTAAGATGAGACTTAATAATGACTGTTAACTGACAAGGCATGGATGAACTGCATCTTCCTTCCATAATACTTTGTAAGCTGGCATTGATTACTTACTGTTTACTGACTACTATTCCTTCATTCTTTGACATCAATGGGAGTTCTACACCTTGACAAATAGGCCTTGTCAAAAAATATTCAACTCAAGAGCTGCCCTGTGACCTCAATATATTAGCAAATACATCGAATAACAGTGGAAAATGGATGACAACATTATTCTTATTCTGTCTTCTGATTATATTGATAATAGATTACAGATTTCTTTTTAAACAATGTTTTAAGTGACGGTAAGAGTTTACAAAGCCGAAAAAGCAGGGAAATTCAAGTCGGAGTACCACGGCAGTCATACTTGACCTATGTCACGACAATGTTTTCCAACACACACACACTGCTTTTCAAAATGGCACTGTAGCGTAAGGACGTGGCTTCAGATTTCATTCATTTCTGACAGAGGGTGCTTAGGTCGGTGAGGTGCCTCTCTGAGGATTCAAACTCTACCGTGTGACTTATAAGGCAAAATGAACACTTTAAACAGCAGGGTTTTTAGCACGTTTCCCTAGCAGCAGATTCCCATTTATTTGTGCCCTTTTTTCAAGGTCCCTTTTCGACTGTTTATCTTTTGTTTGTCTCTCCCGTCTTGTCGGGTTGGAAGCGGCATTCCTGGTGCCACTGTGGGGCTGCCGGGGTCCGCTCAGAGGAAGAGGGGCTGAAGAAGGCCGCTGACCCCCCTGGGGCTGCATGTTTGATCCAGGCCAGAGGGGGTCAACCTGTCTGGTTGGACCTGGGCAGCTGTCACTGTGCCCCCCGTCACCCCCCAATACACACTCATCCCATCACTGCGAAACATTTCCCTTATTTACCCATTTGAAAGTGATTTATTATGAGCAAAAAGTCTGGGTTTTCATTTCCTCACGTGGCATCTTGTTGTACGACAAACTTTTTTTTTCATTGTTTTTCATTGTTTTTCGGAGACAGGAAAACTGAATGTTTGGGAGGGGGAAATACCTTGAAATAAGAAACATCTTGTTTAATAAAAAATGGGAGCATGTATGTATGTTGTTGTGAGAGAGCACTTAACAATATTAATCACATACAATCATATTTTAAGATACTCTTGTAGTGAGGGGTATTTTCCTGTAACATTTTTCTTTTCAGTAATCCCACCTCCATGCGCTCCTAGGCCTCACCCAACACCTCATTAATACGACCACTGACAGTAGTCAGGCTACAGTGGATTAGTCAGGTTTGGAGGAGGAGAATTTCAGACAGTCCAGCCCAGAATGAAGGAGACTGTGAGCTCTGGCCTCCATCAGAGCTTGTCACCGTGAGCCTGTCAGTCCCGACGCACAGCGCTGTCCCGCTGTCCGTTTCCACGGTGACCGGCCGAGATATTTACAATGACACTGTCAGAGCCTGGCCTAACAAACATGATGAACAGTATGCTTATGGGTGGGCTGTGCATTCTGCACATGCGATGCAAACACAATAGCTGACGCTAAATATCGAGGGGGCCACTCAGCCAGAACCCTAACGCAGAACATTTCCCCAGACTCATCAGTCAGGACACTAACACAAAACCATTTCACAGACCTCCTCAGTCAGAACCCTAACTCGAAACCTTTTCACAGAGTCCTCAGTCAGAACCCTAACGCAGAACTCAACATTAACAGCTATTGTTTGTCTGCTGTGAGGGTCAGTACAGAAGTGCAGAAATGTGAAGCATTGTGAGAAAATATGTGAGAGACTAATGAGGGAACTAACGAGGTAGGGATTGAAAGCTTGTGGAGATGACAGCCGCACTGCATCACTTTATTTCCTTCAGCTGCACCTCATGAAATGACTGCACCATATGACGGTATATCAAGAATATGAAAAACATTCTAATGAGCTCTCCTCCCCTGATTTAGAATGGTGTTGAACTGATCTCAGTCATGTTAGGCACTCATTAAACACACTGAATTCACATCTGTGAAGAGATTTATTTGCCGGTCAATCTGACTACTCTTGCTGTCTTTGCCATACATTCAATCAACATTTGTCCTTAAATTTAATTAGCAATTAAATGCATGTAACAAACACAGTGTGGGGAGATCAGAAATCACCTAAATTAACTCACCAAACTGTTTGTGAAGAAAAGAGTTACACATATAGATTCATTTTTAAAATAGTCAATTTTAAAAATTTTGAAACTTACTCAACAGGTTTGGTGGCATCAGATATTAGTACAATACATTGTGCAATAATGGGTGAAAAATGTAATTATTGGTTAAATTAATTTCTCAAAGTGAAGGACAGTGTGTCCCAGAGGTTAAATTGAACAGCCAGCTTAGTAGCTGAGGATCATGAGGATCAGTAGTAGTCAGCAAGTTCCTGTTTGGTCAGCATTCATCATTGGGGTCCCTGGATTATCAGCACAAAGTTACACATTAATAATTCCGCATTTCCAATGGAGCAATATTGTGCTATTTACCTTGACACCCTGGAGGGCCAAGGACAGAAAATCAATACTGTAAGAGCTGCTTAAAGCAAGAGCCATGACTGATTAGTGAAACATCAACTCACTGGGAGAATCTCTTCACAGGAACACCTCACATTAGAAAAACATTTTTCAAATCATATCAAAATGAAATATAAAAACATGTTGAAAATATCTGTAGGATTGTAGCCCTTCTAAAGAATAGTAACCGCCCCCAGGGGCTGAACCGCAAAGAGAATGGAGTGTGAATGGGGAATGAGGGACTTATTTTGGTCAGGCAGCAGAATGGACACCTATAATGGCACCTCTTTGGACAGTAGCTTTTAGACTGAGACTCTACATGGCTTAATAAGAATACATAATGTTTGGATTCAGAGTAGAGGACAGTATGGGATATGGGACAGTGAGTATTTTTGTTTCTCTCTGGGGTTTTTGTTCCTTGGTGTCTCCATGGCCTCATCCTGTTTGACTGCTGGCCGCAATGGCTCAGTCAGAGTGTGTTTGCGGGGGATAACACACATTTATTTTCTTCAAATATGACAGCAACCGTAACAGCCACACATATCAAACTCATTATCACCCTATTATGTCAATGCATACCGCTGTGAGTGTACAGATACCTCATATGAATCACCTTGAGAAGGCAACTAGTATTAGGCAACTAGTGGTTGCACGTCAAACTTCAGTATATATATTTTGAGGCTTATTTGATCTATAATTAGGCTTGTGTATATTCATATGCATATCATAAATCATAACAAAGCTCTGTCTCTTTGCGTTCTTCCTTATTGATTGAATAGGTAACTCCTTAAGCCAGCACATGGTGCTCACATCTTTAATATACTTTGGAACCCGTTATTATGAAAAATGGGAAGCCTGAATTTGCTCAGGGATGCCTTTCACTCAGCAATGCCTTCATTCGCAATTTTATAAAAACAAAAACCTCTGATCAAATGATAAGGATCAGAAGCCACATCTTGGGCCACATACCCCTTTCCCTGTGTAAGGTTGGACTTGCTGCTAAATTAATTCAACATTAAATCGTGTACTGCTGCTCACAATGGAGACATCACAGTGTTCTTTGTACGGCACAAGGAAGTGATTATGAAAAATTGAGCATGAATATAATTTTGTTACTGATATAACGAATAAAGCTGAAATGTAATAATGTGATAGGGCAGCATAGATATAAATAAACTGGTTTATTGAGAGATATAATGAGAAAACAGTGTAGAACAATATGACCAAAATAACACATTTGCAGTAAAGCAATCAAAAATGATGGTTGTAATTGTATTGGTGGAATCATATTTTAAGACATCATAACAATGTACATATTAATAAAACAAGAACACAGCAACAGAAAATAGTGGCAGAAAATGACTAACAAGATCACATAATTTAAATGTCAGAAATGAAATGCACAGAATGAGGGCCCCAGGGACCTTAAGGACAACCACACTCAGTGACGGTGCCCGCTCCGCTTCGTCTGCCAGCTGATTCAGTGTCCGGTGATCTCTGCCAATGAATGGAGTCGGTTGACGTCTTTGGACAGGCTAGCCTATGCTAGCGCTAGTTTTCCATACAGTTTAAAGTTTCATGTAATGGTTTCGTACTTTTGGTTGATGTAATTCACCCATAATATTATATACAGTGTACGCGGTAGTTCTCTTCCGTTTGAGGACAATAGAAATCAGAGCCTTCATTGAGACGGGGCATCGAGATCTACACCCTCACCACTCGTAATTGATTTTAAAAGATAGTGAAGTGATCAATGGCGAAGCCGTTGTAACTTTAACTATTCACTGTGAGTCGGATCAGTGGTATGCATTGATTTGAACTGATTGTCCAAGATTTGCTTTTATAGTAGGCCTACCTTAAATGGTTATACTGTTTATCAATAGCTGTAACAGTCAGGCGAAAGACCCAACATCACACACACACACACCTTAGTAATGTTAGATGTTGCCGCCTCTGCGCTGACTTTTCTTTCTTATTTTTTGAAGTTACTCTTCCTGCATCGCGCACTGCATTGGTGTTGCCTGTTCCCTTAGAATACGTGGTTGGTCTAATAACAGGATAACACTTTTTTTTTTATCTTTATTTTGCTTATATAATGTATTTCATTGATACGCCAGTTATTGAGGTATTTAACCAGTATTATTTTCATTAGTCCTATCTGAGAACGTTATTTTCACATAGCTACAGAAAAAAATCGTCGCTTTATTTAAATGCCTCCAAAATGAACAGAAGATTTATTTTTAAAATGAAACATCACTATATATTTAATCTGATATAGGCTACCCTCTACAATTAAATTGACCATAAAATAATACTTAATATCGAATGTTAAAATACACAATTATAAAATATTAGTAACTGTTTAACAAAAGGGCATGCACTTAATGTTCTGCACCTAGAGCCTAATACAAATTCTCATATAATAGAAATATGAAAGAAATATTGTTGGTATTCAAACATGAATGAAATTGGAAATAATTTACACAAACGCATAATTACGATTATTATTATAAGCCAATATATAAACGAAATATACAGCTGCTGCTACGACCACTACCAGCACTGCTACGAATAAGAATAATAATCCTAATTATTATTATAAATTACAATTATTGTTATAATTATTATTGTTAGCCTAGTCGTACTACTAGTAGAAGTAGTATTACTATTTATTACGTTAAATAATTACGTTCACATTGTCAGTGAGATCAATGTAAACAAAAATCGAATTTGAAATAAAATATTTGCAGTGAAACAAAAAACATTAACTTACATGCATCCAAATAGTATAAATGTCATCGTTGCCACAAGTTTTTTAAATATCAATTGACATCTAATAAAATCTGTGAAAATAAATGAAACAATAATTGAAATATTCCCTCGGCATACCTATTGAGATTCCTGTTGTTAAAATCCTATCGCATTGGCCGTGATTAATTGCGCCGAAGTGACGGATAAACTCTTCTCTCACACACACACACACACACACACACGCGCGCGCGTACACACAGGGGTGCACATACATAGGCTAAACCTCAAATAAGCACTCCTTAAAGGAAGTATCCATGTAGACAATGAGGTAGGCCATTGTGTTTATGTTAGAAGGTGTCGACAACAGGCATAAATCAGTCTATGAACAACAACCGCGCTACATTTCCGATTATCAGAATTGAGACGCAACTGGCGTCGCATTTTGGCCCTCGGTACCAAACAAAGCTATCTATCATGTTGGCGATACTGGCTAACCCATCAATTCTCGAGGAATTAAAAAAACTTGGATTTGTGCATCCTAAATCCTGACGAGGTCAAAATAGTATGAAACTTAGAGCCGCTCGGTTCTGTTTTTATTTTAAAGGTAGACGCATTTCTCATATCATTCAACAATTTGCTTTTAAATGGACACGTCTTTACCTATGTTTTACCTAGGCCTATATATCTAAACATATGACGTAACATATTGGCTACTATTTAAAATATTATACATTAGATAAGGTTGTCAGAATTTAAATAGGCATTTGTGTATATAAAATTGTCCATCCACAATTAAATCATAATTTAAAAATGTACTGTATGACTGTTATTTCACAGTGTGTGCAGCAAATCAGAAATAAATTATATGGTAAGTATTGCTTAATGCAAATACAATGAAATAGGGTATTTAAAAATAATAATGAATAGGCCTACAGTATTAATTATACAGGCCCATGCAGCCTACGAATATCACATTGGAGGGCATTAAATATCTTGCATTTATCATATGGTACCACGCTCTTATAGCCGATTACGCTCTGTTTTGTGAGAAACCTACTCTACTTGCTCATGCAACAGGCATGACATGGTTTTCCGTTGTTATAATCTGCGTATATAGATTGTAAAACTGAAAAAACCCCAGAAAGAACACCAGCCAAAATGTGGTAGCCTATACAAGGCCAAAGAATCAGACAGCTATTTTTTTCTATTATGCCAAGTCGATCTGGATAGCATAACAACAACAACACACACAACGATAATACTAATATTAATAATAATTGTTGATGGGTTATAGTTTAAAATGGGATAAGATCGTAGCTATTCTATACAAGACGTGTTTGCTTTTTGTGAGTTAATTTGTGAGAAATATTATCTGTATTCATGACTGATATACCTGCTTTAGCCTACTTTGTAAACGCAGTAGGCTACCTCACACAAAAAAATCAATGAGAAGATTGCAATTTGCATTTTCCTTCCCTCACTTGAGAAAGGTTAGCTTTATTCTGAAATATTACACCTTTTTATTCAAATGTAATTGAACAAAACCATAGCCTATTTAAATAGCATACTGTCGGCGTTCTGCCTTTATATAAAACATTGGTGTCGTTATCAGCGATCACTGGTCATTTTCATTATCATTATTCATGATACGCCTATATAAGTTATCAAACTCTTTCGGCATCATCTATTTATTTAAGTACGACTATTTTGGCCAATAGCATGGATTTTATGGAAAATAAATATATTTCTATTCGCTTCCAGACTCCAGTCCACGCTCTTCCCTAACTCGGTAAGATTATAACGCGGTTATGTGTTAAATAAAAACAGCACAGTTTACTTATTTTAAAACGTTTTCTGCTGAGCTCCACACTCCCTCTCTCGCAGGCCTTACATCGGGAAATAATTGGAACAAAGTAAATGAAACATGCGTGCACAGTAGTTTTAGGGGAGGGAGAGGGAAACTGGGGAGAGAGAGAGGGGAGAGCACGCGCACTGAGCAGTGCGCAGAAACTATACAGCTGGGTTTTGACAACCGTGTACTTTGTGCAGACGCTTGTCGACTTCGCCCCTCGTCCCTTTGTGAAGGACTCATTTTCCTGTTTCTGTTATCCTGCTGCAAACTGCATTCTGCTTTTTTACACGTTATGATCATCAAAGAGGGAGCAGGCATGGAGATGCGATCTTTACATGGATAGCAAATGTCAAGTCAGAAAAGAAGTGTAACTGTTCCATTGGAATACAATTGGACCTTCGCAAGGGACCCCTGGCAAGTAACATTGCAGTGACCGTGTCTACACGAATGGTCACCTCCCTGGCTCGGATATGTACCAAGGCTTAGCAATGGCAACAAACCATGGACCCCCGTCTTATGAGCCAAGTTTCATTCACAATGCTACTGCTACCTCGCCGGTCTACGTGCCAACGAATCGGGTCACACCCATGATCCCACCCTTACCTTACCTCCAGACACACGCGGCGACCCAGCAGAGCAGCCCGGTGTCGAGCCACTCTGCCTGGGCCCAGCCCGGCACAGAGTCGGTCTCCTCGTACAACGCGGGCAACGCGCACCACTCTCCCGTGTCGTCTCGCTTCACGTTTTCCACGAGCCCCCCTCTCTCCTCCGGGGTCGCCGCTGTCCGCGAGACAGCCACTTACAGCAATCCTCTGAACATCTCCAGCAATGGCAGGGAACACTACGGAACAAGAGGACTCGGCGGGTCTTATCACAGCCCGTACCCAGCATATATGAGTCCAAACATGGGGGGCACATGGGCCGCAGCCCAGTTTGACAGCTCAGTTCTGCATAGCATGCAGTCTGGAGGACCAGCGAGCGCAACCAGGCACCCCAATATAGGTAAGCGTTGGATTCAAAATGATTGCCATGTTGGTGACTGATTCGGTCACATTTTGCATTATTCATGTCAAAGCCATAATGGAACTCAATAATAATGTTATAGCTAGAAACAGTTCCAAACGTAATATCCGAATAGTTCCCTTGATCATTAATTATACTCGTCTCATATAATTAATACCATCATCATTTGCATTCATCAGTGCAATCTACCATGAAACGATTTTGGATCTTATTTAGTTTCCTTTTTACAACTGTTTGATTGTTTTCCATTCGGAAACGAATTCGTATTATTATTATTATTATTTTAAATAGCTAATGTGCCCTTTCTAAAAAGTCGTCGAGCAGACGTTCCAAGCAATGTGAGCAAGGTTCTTCACAATCGCACAGGTATGATTACAGGTAGATATATGTGATTAGGAGGCTAGTTCAAACTGTATTTAGCTAAAATAACAATAAAATATGTCATAGTAAAATATTGGAGGCCAAGGTATCGGGACTGGTTAGACTGCACGTGTTGTATATGTTTTTATTCGTTAATGCCAATTATGTGATTTTAATACAACAGAGAAAATGGAGGGGGACGCCATTTGGCTAAAAACAATATATATCTAATACAAACTCTTGCAACAACCAACCCAATTTTTAACAAAAACCTTTAAATATAATTTTGTGTCCTGTTTCTGACATATGAGATGTGTCCAATTAAATTGAAATACATGTTTAATTACGCAAGTTTGACGTTTGAATCTAAAAGGTCAAATATAATTGTTAAGTTACCGAGGACAATGTAAAAACTACTAAATTCAATTTCGTTTAAAATCGAAGTGCTGGTGTCCTGTTCTTAAATGTAGGTGTCCTTAAATATTGTAAATGAAAGACACAATGCATATTGCCTATGGCGAAACTGGCGATGAAAATATGGCACAAATTGATTTAATTTAGAAATTGGTGAAATTTGATTTAAACATGTTTGCCATTCACAGCAGAAAAGAGCAGTCCAAACATAATATCGTAGTCATTCATTTAAGATATCATTTTGCATGGAAATTAAATGATCCTCTACTGATTGTTGCGTTATGAAATACCAGGGACGATAAATAGTTTAAAAATAATTATAGTCTGGGCAATTTTTTTATTGAATTGCTTTTTGGTAAAATTATACAATCACAGTTGTTGTGTTCATCAATTTCAATTAGGTAGGCCTATGTTTGGAAAAATCCATTCTGACCAATCTGGCAGAATTAAGCGAGAAGACGTAAAAATCGCATCATTTTGGCAATATAATCATTGTATTTACGGGGCATACATCTAGACTACAGCTTACTGCAACGCTTTAAACCTAAAGCTCTATAGTAAAACAAGACCAATGACCATAATAATATCACAAATATTAGTAATATCACTATGGCCCAAAACTTTGAGGATCTTTGGCCTTTCACCCAGGGCGCCCCCATTTGATCTGTACTGGAAACAAGTTCTTTCACAAATACTTTGAGCTTAATAACTTAATGTGGAAAACATTATGCACGTTTATCAATCAAAAATGAATGAAAGATACGGCACATGCGTTGTTGTGAATACTATGGAAATGTTTGTGAACTCATTGCATTTTCTAATTATAAACACAATGCACTGTGTTCAAAAAAAATAACAAAACACCACGGACTGTGTCTTTAAGAAAAGACTAATACACACTTTCAACGTTTTGTTCGTGGTGGGCATTTTGAGAACTCGGACAATTGTGTACTAACATTTTAAATAGACAGGAGATACAGTAGAATGTTCGCTGATAAAAGAGGTTTGGCATTGGCGTCTAATTAAAAGATGGGGGTATCGTTAAAATAACTTTCACGAATAGAGGACAGACAACTGATTCTTACAAATCTGTAACCTCTTAATATTGTAACGAACAGGTAATCAATGGTAGGCCGTCACTTTGCATACCAGCCCAAACCTAATAATCATAATAATAATAATAATTAAATACTGAGTATAAATCTTATTATTATTGTGAATACTACTGACACTACTACTAATCAAAATAATAATAATAATCTAAATATCTATTGAAAATGTATTAAGGAAGAGATTTACTCATTGGCAAAATCTTAACTTTTTTCTAAATGGAAATGGAGCTCAGTACAATCTTTCTCACTGCACTACACTTAAATAATAATATGCTTTCCCCCCCTAACAATATGACACAAATCTGCAGCAGTATAATTGAGTAAGATCGCCCCTGAATTACCCTATTAGCTATATAAGAATGTATTAAGAAAAGGTTCTGTAAATATAAGATAGTTTATTTTCAGAACATCTTGTTGTATTTTTAATTACCTTGATACCTATGGTTTTGGTCTATATGAAACTGTAACCCACCGTAGCTAAATGAGACTTAATAATAAATTAATATTAACTTAGTAATAATAACAGTCAAGGAGCAATCAGCTGTCCAAATATTCAACTCACAGGGGGGAAAAACAGGTAAAAAGCACCCATACAATTAGTATCTTCATTTTAATATAAACTCTTTTAAAACAGATGTTTCATGGTGTCCATATGTTTGGTTGAAAAGAGCTGTTGCAGCCTATTTTTCAGCTCCGTGTTTGCTTAGTGTTGGCCACGTCCACCTTGCTTTGGTGCAAAGTTTCTTATAATCAATATATTGTAGAAACTTTTGGTATCTTTTCAGGATTAAGTTCACCGGACTCACACATGCTACACTTTTAGGTGTTTAAAAACCTACTCAACATGTGCTACTAGTATTATACATTATACACGTTTTGAGTGCCCTTTTACACATAATGTGAACAATTATGTTTTTAAATAATATATAATGCATTCTAACACATAATCTAAGTGGAATGAACAAGTGCTCTTTAAAATAGCAGTTTTTGTGTTTGTGCGTCAACACAGGCTGTGTCAATATTAACACACCATATGTTGTCCCTGAATGCACACACGGTTCGTAATTTTTAACACACTTCTAAGAGTGTAAGACTTTTACGTGCCCCCTTTGCAAATACATTTCTTCAGCCTTCCAATTATTAAAATAACTATAGCTCACATCAAGGGCGTAACCACATATTGGGGTAGACGTAATGAAGTGGAATGTTTTATATCTACAAATTATTGGGGGGGACAGATGTGACTGTTTTGAATATTGGGGGGGACATGTCCCCCCCGTCCCCCCCATGTGATGCCTATGGCTCATATGACCCGTCCAGCTGTTTAAATGGGTCATGGCGGTCAATATATGAAATAGAGCTAAACGCCAAGCAAGATTAAACACCTCTTTTGAGTCACGGGCATGTGAGCAACAGTGGTTCAGGTACGTTAGTGAACGTTGATCACTGGTTGCGAGATATCCTCCAAGTGCCACATATTCACATGTCCACAGAAACAAATTGCATGGAGAAACTAATCCTGCCTAAGCAACAAAAACTGTAACAGACAACATTATTGCCACAAAACACTCTGATCCCCCAAAAAACAAAGTTGAGTGGTGTGACAACCACAAGTCAATCAATCTGACTCCTAAATTACCTCATTCGTTTTTAGATAGAACCAGGGGCTCAGCCCCCAATGAGAATGTGAGATGTACACATGCAAAGCACAAGCCTAAATTTATTTATTAATTAATTTACTGTTACATTACCCAACATTTTCAGGGGGGCTGAGATGAAAGACAGGGGGGGTAAAGCCCCCCTAAATAGGGTCTAAAATTGCCACTGGATAGGACAGCATTAAACTATTTTGTCATTTTTGTCCTTGTTCCGGAGTGGAGCAAGAAGCTTAATAGACATGTAAAGCAGTTGTGCTGTGGTCCTTTTTTTTAGATATGTTCTCTGGGAAAAATCTTATGACACAGGCATCCACAGGTCTATTGGCAGGTCTGAATATAGATAAGGTTAGTTCATATCCAGAGTAAACAATGTTTTCCATTGACAGTGGAATACACATACAGTGTAGACACCGATAAATAGCCCTACTGGCCCTGGATCTGACTGGAATTGCTGCACAAAATGATTGAGGTTAGAATGTGAGTTAGCTTATCTGATCCTAGATCAGTGGGTTGGAATGATGGGTACCCAGAGCACAAATACAGACATTTGCTTTGTTGCTATGCACACATTTGAAATGTGCACCTCAATCACCAAACAGAAGCATCATCATAGGACTAATGTACGCATGTGCCGTGATCAGCCGTTGTATTTTCATATGCCGGGATGGATCAGTCAGCGCAGTTGCTTGTGTGTGACAACACGGCAGGCAACCTTTTGATTGCCAACTTTTGCTGCACCTGACTCTACAGAGGAGTGGCTTTCAGACTGAAATCATCTATGCAAATGAGATCACCATTATACCCATACCAAATTAGGTTCAACTCTCCTTGATGCTGATATTGGCCTTCAGAATTGTATTAGAGGACAGAAATATGACATAAGTAACGTTTACAGGATGCTCCAGATCCAATAACAATGCAACACGTTCCATTAGGCTCATATGCAGAATAATGTTGAAGAGTGCGTGGCAGCGGCGGCGCCATTGTCCTGAAGGGTCTCCGGCCACTTCCTGTCCAGGCGCATCCGAATTCCCGAAACACCCCCCCATCCCCAGAGTCTGGGCCTACTGACCTTTGGGATGAGCCCTCGGTCACCCAGGAAATCTGGAGCCCGCATATATAGACACACGGAAACACAAAAGAGCACTGTTATAGTATTATTGATGTTTTGAGTGGCCGCCAAATAATATTTATTGTCCTTGCTTGTAGAGACAACAGCATGTTCTCACATCAGGGTGTTTAGCTGGTATTCAGATCATTTACAGTAGATGGGTTGTTTTGGCAATTATGGTGCATATTCATGCCAATAAAGCATTGTTGAATTTAATTGAATGGAACAGTATCTTGAGATTGTCTTTGCCCGCTGCTATTTGTATTTTACACTTCTGTGTTCTGGAGGTCTGTATTTCGCTCAGGATAGAACTTCCTGCCAAACTGATATATAACACAAATAATAATTTGTTTAACTCTGCCAAAAAATGAAACGCTGGACAGTGTTACGATACTTGCTTATTTTCCTGCTACAGTATGGAGTCTACATACGTACGAAGTACCCCCCCCCCACACACATTTCTTTGAGTCACTGTAATTTCGCTTTCCTCCACAACTGAATTCCTTTCATTCCAAAGCAGTACATTTCACTGTCTCCAATGCACTGATAAGCCAATTTCAGAAAGACCAGGATTGACAGTCGACCCACCCCGATGCAATTTCCTGTAAGCCAGGCTGCCTAAGACATGTGCGTTTGACAAGGTTCTTTTAAGTTCTGTGCCCCCTTTTGACCTTCATTGTACCACTGTGAAATCTCATACATCAGTTTGCATCAATGCTACACATAGTGCAGTGATGGGGCACTCTGTCACGTTCTATTTACAAAGTACTTGAGTTGTAGAACGTTTTTCCAAAAATCACTTTTGGTCAAGGGGCTTGAGTGAGTTTTGGAAAAACACTCTTCAATTGGAAATTTAAGTACTGATTTCTGAAGTACTGTAAAACACTACGTCCAAATTGGACATACACATTCACCTTTGAAGAAAGGAGATCTGTATATAAACACATGATTCAATCCACCCACATGTGATTTGTGCTTAAACTTTGAATGGTGAATTTAGGTGTCACATTTTTCAAATGCACAAGATTACCTTACAACCTTTTGCATAAATAACAAGAAGGGAAACGCATCAATCAGTGTTAGCAAAATGCATTGCAGCCCGATTTAACTAGGCGTATGGGATACACCGTAACATGTTCAGTGTTAAATCAACTGTGATAGAGTACATTTTACTCTGGTAGTGTACATGCGATCCCTATTGGACTTATATTAACCCTGCTAGGTTTAAATCAACACCGCACATTTTACTGTGTAGGACACCACATATTCTTCTTTTCTTTTTCCAGTTTTTTCTTTCTCAAAATTAGAGGTTTAAACTCTGCATCTCCACGACTGATCATGGCAGCATTGCCATCGACCTTGAAAAGCTCATTGTTTGACTTCTGTGCTTCAGCACACACACATTCCTGAGTGAGACTCAGCGAAAGATGACAGAAATAAGTGCAGTCAGATCAGGTTTTACACTAGCGAGGCTTCATGAACCCCAAACCGGGTGGAACTATGGGGTGTCGTCAGTGACTTGCTGATTTGAATTGTAGCATTTTGCTGTGGAGAACAAAGTCATTTGGTGACTTAGTTTGAGTCTGTGATTGACAGCATAGCTCCACTCATTACATGGTTCATGAAGCCTCATTCTCCCATCTCCATTTTACACAGCTCACCTCTCCACCAGACATGTCTGACACTGTCATTTCACGACTTTCACTTTTCTCTCATACAGTCTCTACACCGTTTTGCTATTGATCAGAAATGCACTGTGCCATACTTCAAATGCTGTGGACTAGTTGGTTGTGCTGAATTAAGAAGGATTGTTACAATTTCATTATCTAGTAGGATTAGTATTTTTGATTTTGATTCTTTCAAATTTGAAAAAAGCTAAGGACACTAACTATTTTGTTAGTAATGCAGTCTTCAGATATGAAAATGTGAAGGATAAAGGGTTATATAAATTAATTATTAATATAAAAGTATATTAATGTATCTTTGAGAATCCCACCTAGTCTGATCTCAGACCTGAAGAATACTAATACATGCCTTTATGTTTTGTGTTGTGTTTTGTGAGTTAATCCAAACTTTAATGATTCTGCTCAAGGAATCTCAGAAATACATTCTGACGTATGTTAATTAAAGGGAAGGATTTATTTTTATAAAGATTAGCCCATCAGCTCAATTCCTTTCCACTTACCGGCTAGTCACTTGTCAAGGGAGAAGCTTTCAGATAAAAGAAAAGATTGTTTCCAGACTATAACACTTTGGCACCATAAATAGTGAAACATCGCCACCTCTTGGTCAGAAAGGGCAGCTCTCTTTTAAATATCCATAAATCAACCCTTTTTGTTCCCTTCCTTTTAGCTCATTACTGTCCGTTATACTCTGAGCATGTATAATTCTTACATTTCTTTGGCTGCTATGAGCCTTAGATTTTGGAGTTTGCTTGGTCCGGGTGAACAGTGGTGTTTGGCCTGGTAATGTCATCAAGCTGTGAGCGCGTGCCAGCCTAATTTCACTTTACTGGCGTGACCTATGTCAGTGCTGTAGACCTGGAAGTGGTTTGTGTCCTTCACCCAGTAATACTGAAACATTGTCTATTTGAAACTGATCAAATTTATAAGCTAAATTTCAGTGTATTTTTCGGGCAAAGTAGGAGTCTCTGTCCAACCCTTTTGTTTCACAGGGTCACATAGTCAATGTGTTCCTAGGCTGGCAGTGTAGTGTAATGGTTAGGGAGCTGGGCTTGGAACTCAGAGGTTGCAGGTTCAATTCCCAGGTGGGGCACTGCTGTTGTACCATTGAGCAAGGTACTTAACCTGAATTGCTTCAGTAAAATATCAAGCTGTATAAATGGTATTGTATGTACAGAAATGTAAACTGTGTAAGTTGCTCTGGATAAGAGCATCTGCTAAATGCCTAAAATGTAAATGTAAATGTTCCCATTTGGGCAGCAGCTTTTTCTGAACTGTCCAACATCAAAGGCCAGGTTTAAAAAAAATAAAACAACTTTATATCCCTGTTTTATTTTTCTCCCAATTTGGAATTCCCAGTTTTACTTGTGGGTGGGTGGGTGGGTGGGTGAGTACACATTGGTCATGGTCGAGGCAAAGCTTCTGTGTAAAGCTCTTTGAATATTACAAAAAGTCCTATATAAATGCAATACATTATTATTATTATTATATGTAGGCCCATCCCATAACTCTAAAACCTGCTGTCAATTTGCGAGTACAGACTAGCACTCACGTTAAACAAACGTGTAGCCAGACACTGCTTCTTTTCACTCTGCAATCCACCAGCTGAGCTGCACAGCCATTGCATTACTTACACAGCCGGTGTCTGATCCTACAGAGTAACTCTTCCATGATGAGGCAGGAAGTAGCCTCTCCCCCCGAATGAATCCCTCCCTCCCTGGGCGACAACAAGGGCCGTCAGCCATAGTCTGCACTGGCACAGTCAGAATTAGGTACCAGAGTGTGGAGTGCATCACTGCACTGAGAACGACTTATTTAGTGGGCAGAGCCACCTGCTAGATCAAAAGGACCAGGTTTGATATTCAGTCAGGATCTGGATCGGTCTCAGCTTCGTCTCGCTGGCGGTAAAACGTTATTCCGCCAGTTTGTAATCCCCTTTTCAGGGCATGATAGCAATACATTTTGTCGCAAAATTGCAAACAAAATTAGATGATTTGGCTGACACTTATCTACACAGTGACCGTCCAGGACTGGTTACAGTTAACATTATCAGTGTTCAGTGAGTTCATGGGTTTCAGGACCAGCTGTCTAAAGCTGCTCCCTGGTCTTTATACTGAAGGGAATTTTGTTAACTTTTTTGGGTACATCAAAAATGTATTGCTCAATTTTGGGTGCAAGTGAGCGACTTGTTACAGCACTGATAAAGCACATCCCTGCATATCCCTGTTTTTTGTTGTTAGGTTTTTTACAGGTCCCATGTGGATATTTACACCCTTTTAAGTAATCCTGATGACTGGGTAAACCTAACACCTCACATCTGTGTAGTGCAACTGGCTGTAGTCCTCCGATGTAATGCTGTAATACTCTGCTGGGTGTTTTTGTTTCATCTCAGAGCTGTTCGATGACTTTGCGGAGGGCCGGGAGTGTGTGAACTGTGGGGCCATGTCCACTCCCCTGTGGAGGCGGGACGGGACAGGACACTACCTGTGCAACGCCTGCGGACTCTACCACAAGATGAACGGCATCAACCGACCCCTCATCAAGCCCCAGAGGCGTTTGGTGAGCGTATGTGTGTGTGTGAGTGTGTGCATGTTTGTGTGTGTGTGTGTGTGTGTGTGTGTGTGTGTGTGTGTGTGTGTGTGCGTGTTTGTGTGTATGTGTGGTGTTCATTCTTAATGAGGGGTAGGCGAGGACAACCATATCTCTTTCTGGATTTCATGCCAAATTCTGCTGAATTATTTAATCAGCCCGATCATTCACGTGATGCCACGTTTCAGCTACATTTCTTGATAAGCTCACGAATGACAGTTGAAGGCTGTCCTCGTGTCCCTGTATGGAACATTTTACTGTGGTCTAATCTGTGAGTGAGTCGCCACTGGTGTACCCAATGTTATTGCCCATGCCTGTTCTAAACCATTTAGACCAGTGATGTCAATCTTTATTTTTGGAGGTCTGTGTGTTTGCAGGTGCTTGTTCTTAGCAGTTATCTTAAATGAATGACACTAACTAATTAGCCATTTAAATTTGCATTTCATGAGACATTTACATTTCACTATCTTTATTTTTCTCTCTCTCTCACTCACTTTTTTCTCTTTAATCTGCCTCTCTCTCCTGCTCTGGCTCTTCCAGTCGGCCTCCAGGAGGGTGGGTCTGTCCTGCACTAACTGCCACACCACCACCACCACACTGTGGCGCCGCAATGCAGAGGGGGAGCCCGTGTGCAATGCCTGCGGACTCTACATGAAACTGCACGGGGTAAGAGAGAGGGGAGGAGAGGGAGAGAGGGAGACAGGGAGAGAAACATTAGGAGAAAAGCAACAGTATTCCATAATTGCAGCCAAATGTTTAAATTCATGCAATTGCGGACGGGTGGGCGGAAGGGCGTTGCAAGGGCGTTAACAAAAGATGTTAATCTGTTTCATAAGGGTCAAATTATTGGCCTGCATCAAGCAAAGAAAACAACTAAGGAGATTGCTGAAACTACTCAAATTGGGTTAAGAACTGTCCAACGCATTATTAAAACCTGGAAGGATAGTGGTGAACCATCATCTTCGAGGAAGCACTGTGAAAACTGTTGCTGCAGTTGGTCAGGTCTAGGTTCAGCAACGTTATGTGCCCAAAGAATGAGGTCAGCTGATTACCTGAAAATACCGAATGACCAGGTTTTTCCATCAATGGATTTTTTCTTCCCTGATGGCACGGGCATATTCCAAGATGACAATGCCACGATTTTTTCTTCCTGATCGGGCTCAAATTGTGAAAGAGTGGTTCAGGGAGCATGAGACATCATTTTCACACATGGATTGGCCACCACAGAGTCCAGACCTTAACTCTTCTCTGCTGGAGAAGACTTTGCGCATCAGTCCGACTCTCCCATCATCAATACAAGATCTTGACGAAAAAGTTATGCAACTCTGAACGGAAATAAATGTTGTGACATTGCAGAAGCTTGAATTTAATTGAATTTAATTGGAGAGAGAAAGAGAGAGAGAGAAGAGAGAAGAGAGAGAGAGAGAGAGAGAGAGAGAGAGAGAGAGAGAGAGAGAGAGAGAGAGACAGTGAAGGTCTTCCTCTGTTATATTTACCTAAGAAAATTGACATTTTCCATTTAAAAATTACTTTTGCAAGTCACTGGATAAGAATGTTTGCTAAATCCTTCAATCTAAATCTGGGCTGGCAGTGTTATGTTTTGTAACTCAGAAAAGGTTGGTGGGACATTTTCAGTACTTAACCTGAATTGTTCAGTAAAATATCCAGCTGTATAAATGGATTGTATGTAAATAAATGTCACTGGATAAGAGTGTTTGCTAAATGCCTAAAAAATAAATAATAATAATTATTAAATATAAATGTAAAAATCTCTGGCTGGATGCTCAATGGTAGCTATTACATGGAAAATGTGGGTTGTTGAAGGTGTGTTTGACATGTAAATAAACAGCACAGGGCCTTTATAGGAGACTTTGATTCATTCAAACCATCTAGAGATATAGAGTTATTAATTTAGTATCCAATTGTTCCCTCTCTTTTTCATGTCAATTATCCTTTTTCCTTATCCCTTCCTTCGTATGAGAACTTGCTGCAGTAGTCCCAAGGTAGTGAGCGCTGCACCGCCTCCTCCAAACCAGCACCCGCCTATGCCGAAGCCTGTCACCGTAACACACAGGACCACTCATATATGCAGCGCGCTCATTCTGCTTTTATTCCCCCTCCCTGGGGCAGACAGACAGACAATTGCCGCCCCCTAGTGGCACTCCTGGTCAGCAAATTTAAGGGTCACAAATGTGTGCAGTTGGATTGGCTTGGGTTGCAATCAGTGAGAACCAAGGTAGATAATTCATCCTCCTGGCCAGCAGAGGTCAGACATTGACCATGAATAGCACGATTTTACAATACATATTTTTTTTTATGCACACCCTACATCAGTATTTCCTAAACTTTCTGAGCCCACAACATATTTAATAAGCAAAAAAATTGTTCTGTGCATATGTATGTACAAATGTAACCTATATGCTCAAATATTTATCATATTTCAAAAACAACTGCAATGTACACTATAACTAGTGCTATGCATATAATAAGTGCAGTATTTTTGATTGGTATGAAAGTATAATTCACAGTGTTTACAGCAGGGCTTTTTTAAATATGTATCTCACGATCTACCGGTGTCACATGTAAAAATGTAAAAATAATGGTTACAAGCACTCCAAAAGACATTTTCTCGTCAAATAGCAGGTCGAACCCATTCCCTGTTTCCTTGTCAGGTTCCTCGACCCCTGGCCATGAAGAAGGAGGGCATTCAGACCCGGAAGCGCAAACCCAAGACCCCCAACAAGTCCAAATCTGGTGAGTCAGCCCATGCCAGCTCGTTAGCTGCCCGGGCCATGTTGTGCCCTGTTAGGGATAAGAGCCTATGTCATACTCGTCTCTCTTTGACAGGGACACCTGGCACAGAGTGCCACCCACCCACCAGCACTCCGACCAATGGCAGCGCGGTAGAAGAGCTGCGGCCAATAAAGATAGAGCCGGAGGCCACGCCCCTCTACACACACCACAGTGCACACCCACAGGTGAGCAAGGTGTCTCTGAGTGCCTTCTGCTCACGACCACTGATCCAGGATCAGCTTGCACAAGCCTAATTGTAGCTTAATGTGCCAGGCTGATACCTCATGGCTACATGCAGGGCGAAAGCAGTAACAGCTAGCAAGCATACAGTGACTCAAGCGGCTCAAGAAAATGTTGAATCTGATCCAGAATCAGTGTGTAGGAGCAGTTTCCATTTGCTGCTAATCAAGGGCGTATTCAAGAACACCCAAACGTTACATGAACATTTTAAATTGGACTAAACTGAACATTCGGTTACAGAGCATTGCAGGTATAGCAACTGAGAGGTTCATTGTGTGTGACTATATACTGTGGTTAATTATATACTTTAATGCTTTGGACTACGTTACCCCACCACCAACCCAGCCATTGTTACCATCCACACAATGAACCCAAAAACATATCCAATACATATACAGTTTTGCCTATTGAATAAGCCCCAGGTGTGCGGTGGCATTAAGGAAGGGCGATTCAGGGCAGTGTGGTATGCTTGCTGTGCACTATGCAGTCAACACACTGGATGAAAGTTTGTGAGTGAACTCCTCTCCCTTTCTCTCCACCTCCCTGCAGGTCTCATCTGGCCACGCCTACATGAGTGTCCATGGCAACGGTGCTTCCCTCAAGTTGTCCCCTGGCAGCCTCCCGCCCCCCTCCAGCTCCAAGGGAGAGCCTTGGAACAGCCTGATCCTGGCCTAGCTCACCTGCTCTGTCACCTGGGATGAGAAGCCTGGGCTTCCCCCGATCTGACCCAGAACCGCAAAACCACAGAAACTATGACCTGAGTTCCCACCTCCTGTCTCTGACCTTGAGGGCCTGTTTTACCGGCTCACAGACACCCCCCCCCCACCGTGTACGTGTTAGGTGTCATCGTGAAAATATCCCAATTTTCGCTTTTCTCTTGCTTTGAAATGACATTTTCTTCTGAAGTGCCTTTGCCAAATTGCTGTGCCTGTCTTTTTTTGCTATTTGTGGTTGTTTCCCTATATTTTAATTTCACAATTTAATAGAAAAACAAATGAGGGGCTTTTAAATGGCCCTACGATAAACAAGCGTGGATTACATCAGCACCTGGACTCATTCCGGACGTGGACTGAGGCACCCCAGGATGTTACAGACCCTTAGTCTCCCATTGTGAGCTGATGTGAAAGAGGGAGGAGGCCATGTTAAAGCCTGCTGTGGCCAGACCAGGGTTTTAGCCTGTCTGGCAGGGAGAGGTAACACAAACAGCTCAGGTGGTGTCGTTAACGGATTATTCTTGACGTGGTGACAAGTGCACGTGCCCCACCCGAACACCTATCGTTCAGATTAAGATGAAAGCACTCCTTAAGCCATGGAGAAATATTAACGCTGAAACAGCTTGATCACTCCATTCAGCGCAGATGCACAGGTCCTCTGTTAGTCCATATTTCTGAAGCCTGGCCAGCCAAGATGAACATTGATTATATATTCACATAAAATGCCCAATATGTCCTTGAACAAATACACCTGTAACAGCATGTAAATGCACAATTTTGTGATCAGGATACATGAGAGGCATTGACTGTCTGGGCCTTACAGTGTTGACGTTGATACTGATGAGGAGACATCAATGACAGTATTGGGGTAATTCAAATCTAACCACTATGGAACTATAGAGTAAAGAATTCAAGCGATGGATTTTTATCATACTTACGTGCCATCACAGGTTTGGTGGTCACTGAAACGCCTGTGAAAAAAACAGTGCAAAAATATTTTGAAAATCTTATACTTAATCCATTACTAACCTTTACGAAGTACCATAGTGAATAGATTAAACACTCCCACATTATTCATTAAAAACATCTTTTGATCTTAAAATTGCAAATGACAAGACAATCTAATTGAATGTAATCTTGCAATATTGTTATTTCCTATATTATTGTCTCAGCTTTTTTGTTTTTATCTCTATCTTAAGTATTTATTCTAACCAAAAATGAAATATGGCAATTTCTTTTAATTTGTTCTTGTTAGAAGCCAGTTCCTATGTAAGCTCAGACTGAATATATTATAAAACAAACAGTAGACACGTCATAACCACACTGAATGCTATTGTTTTCTTTTGATTATGAAAAACCAAAAAGACCTTTCAGTCTTAAATATTTGTCAATCTGTTTTGTAAATTATGGAGTATTGTTCAAAGTCATGACCCGTGTGTGTGTGTGTGTGTGTGTGTGTGTGTGTGTGTGTGTATATATATATATATATATATATATATACACACACACACACACACATTAAATCTGTTTTTATATATATATACATATCCCGGCCGGGGCCTTTCTGTATGGAGTTTGCATGTTCTCCCCGTGTCCGCGTGGGTTTCCTCCGGGTACTCCGGTTTCCTCCCACAGTCCAAAGACATGCACGTTAGGCTAATTGGAGAGTCTAAATTGCCCTGTAGGTGTGAGTGTGTGAGTGAATGGTGTATGTACCCAGGCCGCCATTGTAAATAAGAAGTTGTTCTTAATGGCTTGCCTGGTTAAATAAAGGTTAAATAAAAAAAATACACACACACACACACACACAGACTGTGAACCAAAAAACAGAAACAGCAATGTAAGTCACTGAATAGGGTTCTGGGCTACCACTGTTTTGATGAAACTGGCTGCTCTGATGCCAGGTTGAAAATTGTGGGCAACTAATCTGCAGTCTGTTTTGCCTTGCACTTAGAATGAATGCACAGACATCACAATCCTGGAGTATGCGCTTCTGCCCACTGTTTCCCTTTGCTAATGACATCTTCATCAGCAATTGAGCTGTCTTGGTCACTGAAGCTCCCGCCAAACACAATCACCCCTCATTCAAAATCACTCAGCTCTCCTCTTGGAGTTAGCCATAATTACAGGCACCCAGTCCTGTCCAGTATTTTTATACCACACCTGTGTGCTGGCCTCTGCTTTGCATATCATTGTTGTCCCTCATTTATCCATATGTTTCCAATTATTTTTGTTCACCATCTATATGTATGTATATATGTTTTTTTAAATATATATATATATGTACAATTCACTCCTAATAATTGTAATAGTCTGATATACTCCTATGAATATGAAGAATATGAAACAGAGCAGGCATGCCCAACTTGTAAGATTTTAATGTGCATTAATGCTTTATCTGTTGTCCCCTCTTTGTTTAACAACCTATGAAAGTAATAAAGAAATGTGCTTCAAAGTAAATGCAATGTCCAATGAATGTAATCAAGATGTAATCAGGATCCAAACTTACTCTCCCATAGCCTGTCCCATGTCCAGGTTCAAAGCTCCTCTCATGTTACAATATTTGCACTTCAGATAGCAAGCTGCAACAACAGCCGTCAAACAGTTATGACTAAAATGTGAGTAAAATGTGTGATTTAATGTCAGCCTGAACCAAAAGACCTGCAATCGCAGTAAATATAAAATATTGCCATTTTATATATTTACATTTTTGATATTGCATCTAATCCAATGAGTAGCTATTACAGTCCATGCCAGCTGTGCACATTCAGATTGAATTGATAAAATTGCTAATGTTTAAAACCAGTACACTGGCTTGAATTCAATCCAACTGCGTTGCAGATTATTTTGAACTTTAAAAGAGCACAAGGTCATCCTGCATTCCTTCCTCATTAAATCATAGCTGAATAAGGTCTATGAAGAACTTTTTCGGTTAAAAAAATACATACCTATGCAAAGTTAATTAACAACTCCTACAAAGTTTTGATCAGAATGCTTTTTGATCAGAATGCTCTGGTTTCTGCAGTCATAACTAAACAATTTGTACAATAACATAGGAACATTTGATAATTAGAATAAACATCAATATTATATGATGATTATTAATGTTTTACAGGGAATCGGCCGCAATGATCTGTGATAATTGATTGTTTGATGACTCACTTACCAATTGTTTCATATTTAACGACTTAGTTAGCACACTATAGCACAGTTTCACACATCATAACCTTCTTGTGTTTTTACAACTGGGGCCCCCTGGGGCCACATACACTGAAAATGTATGCATTCACTACTGTAAGTCGCTTTGGATAAAAGCGTCTGCTAAATGGCATATATTATATTATATTACAAAGTCTTGGGAACATTATATTTAGAAATGTGTCTAATATAATTGTGTCTTGCTAGTATTTTATAGTATTTGACACCGATCACTACCTCACATACGTCCCCTTGATGCCAGCTTGACATAGCCCGGAACCTGCCTACAATTTATTTTACTCTACGCAATCTGTAACAACTGAAAATAAACGTTTGTCAAGATTGTATTGTTTCCCAAATTAGTCTTTCAATTGGAAGTCGGGAAAATCTGGTTTCAGAACCGCGACTGTACTACTGCTGTTCTATCTTTGTGGAACTTCAACACGAATTTGGGTTACTGTTGATAATTGCATTGATATTGAATCAAACTGTGTCAATATTGTGTTGATACTGAATCAAACTATGTCAACGAAATGTGTTATTTGCAGTTGCAGTGAAGACTGCAGGACTTAATAAAGCGAGCTATATTCAATTACTGGCGATTTTTTTGTATTACAGTCTGTAACCCTCTACAAAATCCAGTTTTCAAAACAGGCTGAACACTTACTTACCTAATCATACGAATCTGTAAACTCAACCCACTTCGTACGAGGCGGAGCATCACACCAGCCTTCCTAGTCATTCATTGGCCACTTAACACTGAGCCCATGACTATATAACCAATAAACAGCGTCAGTCGATCTGACGTTCTCTTTTGACTGAAGGGGATTTTATTTTGGGGGCTGGACTTGGCTTCCTCTTACAGCGTGATGTTGATTGAATGAAAAAATACAGGTTGGTTGCTAGCAAAGAATTCGCTGTAGCTACCCTCAAGACAAGACTAGCATCCTCATCGAAGAAACTTAGCTGAAGACAGAACAGAAACATGGACATTCTTAAATCATTAGGCCATCCAGAGGAAATTTTCAACCTGTTCAGATTTAAAATGGGCGGCTGTCGCTCTGTCATGCCAAAGTTGGACTATGTAAGTAGCTAGCGGACTCCCATTAACTATTTTCTGTATTTTCCGACTCAATAATCAGGAAGTGTATTGTGGTTTTCGGAAGTGGAGTAAAGCTGGTTATAGGAACCATTTTTTAGCAGTTCTATATTTAGTAATCAAAGAAAAAATCTGTTATTTTCTGCAGAACAAAACACGCGCGAAACGTGAAAAATGTGAACGTAAATAAACGTTAGCAAGTTCATGCCTTCTGAATTTTAGTAGCCTACGTTATGCAGTGCATGATACCAGTGTCTGTAATGCAGATTGTGAGCTAGAAAACAATTTTGGGGCAAAATGCTGGGCTATATTTTGATCGGTGGATTACCATTTAAAATACGTGATATATTTTGCAATATCACTTGTCACAACTAAATGCATTTTATTGTAATGCATAGATTACAAAGCATAGGCAAGAATTAAGGATAGGTATCTAATTAATTACCAGGTTTTACGTTACATAATACGCTTTGTGGGTTCAATCTAGGAAGTTTGTTTGACAGGTTGATCCCCGATCCTCACTTTTAAATACCTTTTTGACCTTTGTTTGCCAATCCTCAAGGAAATATACAGTATTGTCAAAAGACACATTTGCGTCTATAGTATTGTTATATAATGAATGGGTCAACCCACAGCAAATACTCAACACATTCGGATGATTTGTGCTCTGAGATGTTTGGATATTTACCGTATCCGTAACATACATTCTATGCACGAGGAAAATGTCTGAAACTAAAAAGTGGAATAACCATTATGGTTTCACATTCAGTTACCCGACTATGCCTGGTGCTGAAAGAACAGCACTACTGTGGGTGCATTAACTGGGATTAGCTGCCCTAATGTGATTCGGTAGTGGACAACGTCACAAATCTCTCACTAGAGGTCGGCACATGTCCTAAATACGCGGTATGCATTCTTTAGGCACATTCAAACCGTGGTGGCAGGTGAGGTCTGTGTTGTTACAAGCTGAACTCACTAGAATTTGAATGAATTTAATTGTTGCTCTTGATCTGTAACGTTCTTATTAGTTCTTATATATTATATTATATATATATTATATTATATTATATTATATTATATTGTATTATATTATATTATATTATGATGGGTGTGCTAGTGGATGCATGGAGTATGAGAGGTTTGATATATTGATAGAGAGGACCAGGCCATGAATGTTTTATATTAGGGGGGCAGACAGACAGATTTTTTTAGGGGGAGGGGGCACTGATGCATATCCACATAGTATGTGGGGGGGGTGTACCTGAGAGCTTGGTGGGACCAGCCCTGTAGTCAGGCCTTCTATGGATAAGGTGTTAATAATGGATGCACTGGAGGTGTCTGGTGGTGGTTGCATGGGACTTTATCTGTTTGCCTTTGCTGGTTGCTATCAAGGGTGTGATGGGAGGTACTAAGTATATCTATGTTGTACAGCTAGCAAGATACTGTAAAGTGAGAGGAGTTTTATGTGGTGGATATACCTGGTATACCATGATTGATGCAGAGAACTGCCAGTTGACACAGTGGTAAAAATGTTTACTCCTAATTTTGGATCTAGTTTAGGTTGTTTCACATTTAGGCATTTTTTGAATATGCCTTAAATTGTGAGGCTGGGGTTATGTGGTATTTATACATTTAGGTCTAACTAGGGGTGATTGTCACTGGGAGGGTTATATTGCTTCGGTAAGGTAAGTACTTTAAATGCCACATGTGGTCAAGGTTTAATTACATCTGTTTCAAAGTGGGTGTTGGCCAGTGTTCCGTAACTTTCCACAGCTATTACTTCTAGGCGTTTGTTAACTTTTAAATTCCAAGGCCCCTTCAAATTGTCACCTTCTCGCTGAGGAGCCCAACCTCAATAAAATGTTGAATGTTTGAAACCATTACATAACACCAACTACAGGCTGCATTCCAATGGCTATTTAACACACTAGTACTGTACAAAATGGAATGTCATATACTGTAGCCTACGTATATAAAGCTCTGGAGACCACTGCAAAATGATCAATTTCTCTGGTTTTACTATTTATAGGTATGTGTTTGAGTAAAAATGAACATTTTTGTTTCATTCTATAAACTACGGACAACATTTCTCCCAAATTCCAAATAAAAATATTGTCATTTACAGCATTTATTTGCAGAAAATGACAACTGGTCAAAATAACAAAAAAGATGCAGTGTTTTCAGACCTTTAATAATGCAAAGAAAACAAGTTCATATTCATTTTTAAACAACACAATTCTAATGTTTTAACTTAGGAAGAGTTCAGAAATCAATATTTGGTGGAATAACCCTGATTTGCAATCAAATCTTTCATGTGTCTTGGCATGCTCTCCACCAGTCTTTCACATTGCTGTTGGGTGACTTTATGCCACTCCTGGCGCAAAAATTAAAGCAGCTCAGCTTTGTTTGATGGCTTGTGACCATCCATCTTCCTCTTGATCACATTCCAGAGGTTTTCAATGGGATTCAGGTCTGAAGATTGGGCTGGCCATGACAGGGTCTTGATCTGGTGGTCCTCCATCCACACCTTGATTGACCTGGCTGCGTGGTATGGAGCATTGTCCTGCTGGAAAAACCAATCCTCAGAGTTGGGGAACATTGTCAGAGCAGAAGGAAGCAAGTTTTCTTCCAGGATAACCTTGTACGTGGCTTGATTCATGCGTCTTTCACAAAGACAAATTTGCCCGATTCCAGCCTTGGTGAAGAACACCCCAGATCATCACCGATCCTCCACCAAATTTCAATAGTTATTTTTTGATTCCAATTACTTTTGAGGTACTACTAGCAGTTTTTTGCCATCCAGCTGGTCCTATTGCAAGAGGATAGTGATGACCACAGCAGTGGTTTTTATACTTTTCCTCGTTAAATAAGATTTGGTTCAGGCGATCACCTAATCAGTACTTCATTAAGTAGAATGAAGTGTGCTTGTGTTGGAATTCAACAGACACTGGAATGGGATGGCTGCCATACATGTAGAGATGCTGATTTAAGAAAAATTTGGAGTGGTCTCTTAATTTTTTCCAGAGCTGTACTGTATATCTCAGACACGTATTCCCAGACCCCAAATTCGGAAACTCCTGTTTCTTCGACACTCCGCTGCCATAGATGGCGGTAAAGTACCCGTGCTTGGTAACCACTGTTTACACATTGTCGAAGAAGGGAAATTAGGCGAGGCCAAAAAGTTGTTTTCAACTGCTCACATGGGTGACATTTGGTATGAGCGAATGGCGTTCACACACTGCCCCACTTGTAGAAATGACGGAATAATGAAAACATATTTTCAGTAGCGTGGCCCGTAGGAGGGGTATCCAAATGGCCGGACCGTGTTGCAAGAGTACTGTGTCCTTTTTAGTGTTCAAGCGTAGTCTCTCCGTCCCTCCTCGGAGCTCCGTAGCTGCAACGCGACCCATGCTCTCCGCAGGCAGGCTGAGCGAACGGGGTGCCCAGGAAGGGTGTTGGGCCGCCCGTCCGAACGCCTTCAAAACAGCTGCTTCTTACCGAAACCCCGTCTTTCTGTGCTCTTCGTGCCAGGAATCCATGAGCGAGAGCCTGCGGACATGTTACATTTATCTGAACCAGACCAGCAGGAGCTTCGCAGCAGTAATTCAGGCGCTCGACGGAGAGTTACGGTAAGTTAGCCTGCATGAACTTTAATCTAATGCCTCATTTAAGTTTGCTAACAGCTGGCGTGTCTGACACGAAGCTTGCAAACAACGGTAGACGACAAGCTAGCCATTGGATAGCTATTTATTTGCAAAAGGTCTAGCTTAAAATGGCTGTTAAATGCGGAGCTACATAGTAGCATTACACATTTAAAGACAAGACTTTTGAATAATTTTTTGGTAATATGAATATATTTATGTCGTTGACCTTGAATTAATATTACTATAACCTGAAATGAATGTAACGCTGTATAGTTGAATTGTAATGCAACATTTACACCGAAACAATCTAGGGATATGCAAAGCATAATGTAAAGCATTTGTTGCTGTTGAGTTTATGTGACCTAGCTAGACCTAGTGGTATCTGTTCATATTACACTGTCTCATGCTACGCGCTATGTCTAAATTAGGCAAGGCTCACAAAAGCGACACAACTGTTCTTAAGCACAACTCGTCGCTGTTGAAATCGAAAAGGTTACACAGAACAAAGAAATCGGACTCTGTGACTTGCACCTGTATTTAAGTTATTCTAAATGTTGTCAATATTGTCATTGTCAATTTTGGTATTGTT
This sequence comes from Aldrovandia affinis, assembly GCA_029706075.1. Classification (NCBI taxonomy): domain Eukaryota; kingdom Metazoa; phylum Chordata; class Actinopteri; order Notacanthiformes; family Halosauridae; genus Aldrovandia; species Aldrovandia affinis. Next base: position 2,824,305 of record JAINUG010000027.1, on the reverse strand, counting down.
TTGGGTGTACCCTCAAGAGAGCCTCAGGGTAGTTTCATTTGATTGTAAAACTTATACACGTAGCCTATTATAATATAAGCTATTGCAAACAAAACACTAGATGATATCGCATATTAATTGATACTTGGCTCTTGATGACATCATGTTCACAAAGAGAGACACATTTTAAAATATTTTGCCAATTATTAAATACATTGCTAATAGTGGATAAAAACCTGTTCTCATGCTTTTTTCCTTCGGTCTAGACACAAGGCACCCTGTCCTGCCATGGTTGAGTAACTTATTGGACATACAGACTTAAGCAGTCACTGAAATAAGGTTATGTAAGTTTAAAAGTAAATGGTTTGTGTTTTTCTATTCGGTCCCCCAGTCATGCGGTGTGCATCTTCTACCTGGTCTTGCGGGCTCTGGACACGGTAGAGGACGACATGAGCATCTCTCTGGAGAAGAAGGTGCCGCTGCTGCACGACTTCCACAGCTTCTTGTACGATGCAGAGTGGTGCTTCACAGAGAGCCAGGAGAAGGACCGGCAAGTGCTGGCAGACTTCCCCACGGTATGCGTCTCCACCACAGACCTGCTCAGTCCATAAGCAGTGTTATGACGAAGTAGGCAGACCTGGGCCAAAAACAGCTGTATTCGTGAATACCAACTCTTTGAAATAGTTTAAGTAGTTCAAATAAATATTCTACTAAAGCAAATATTTGTTTTAATATTCAATTTTTATACATAGGGCGGCGGATAGCATATCTTGCGTATCTTGGCTGGTCCGATAGGAGTGTGGCTGCCTATCAGGGACGCGGTTCAAAACACGTCCCTGCCAGACCGGCCCTGGCCGTTACACCGGATCAGGGGCGGCATTTGGCTGTCCTCCCCAGGGGGAGGGGGGAGGGTGAGCTGGCACCAGTTCGACAAGGAGCAGGAAGGGCGTCCGTGGTCGGGTTCCGTCTCGGAGGATTGGCTCGTTACCTGGAGGACGGGCGGCAGACTTGTGGGGGAGGGTGAATTGAGAGAAATAGAGTGTAAAATTGGCAACCAAATTGGGAGAAAAACGGGGAAAAACTATAAAATAATACAAAATACAAAATCTAAATTCAAATTGCACAAAACAAATATTAGTTGAAAGTATTTCAATATTAATAAGTTTAAATTTAGAAATGTATTTAAGAACATTTAAATATCCAGTGGTTCCCAAACAGTTCATGAGTGAAATAGCTACATAATGGTTTAGGGGGATTTCAAACGAGGAGTAGAAAGGTTAACGAGGACAAGTTTATATCTCCTTTGAATTCAGTAAAAGTACGAGAGTCATGAACAGTGAAGGCCGTGCATTCAGACATCTGGTTCTATACTAGATTTGGATGAATATCATAATACACATCAAATTCAAGCAAGAAAAAGTTTGTTGCGTTGGATATAGAAACATGTTGCAGAGAGATGTGGCAATACAATTCTTCCTCTTTTGCTTCTTCCTCCTTATTCTCTCTTCTTGTTTTTTCATTCTGCTTCCTCTTTCTTAACCTTACTTTTCTTCCTTCTTCTCCTTCATTATTACTGTGTACATGTGATCATGGACAGGTGTCCTGGCTCACCACAAGGCACACTTGAACACATTTTCTTTTCTCTACTCTGGCCCCCTAGTGGTGGAATGGGCTCCCCATAACAGTCAGGACAACCGAATCACTGTCCGTCTTCCACCGCACAACGAACTCGTTGGTTCAACGAACTCTTGAACTCAACCGTGAAATTTCTTCAGGGCTGAATACCCCTACTTATGCAAGATTTAACACTACACCCTCAAATCCCTTTGCTGTATCCTCAAACTCCCTATTGGCACCTAATATGGCACTTATTATGTTGTAGGTTTATTTAATGACTCCTACTGTCGGTTGTGACACTGATACCATGGCATTGTCTCTGCTCTTTGCCTAACCTTTTTGTATGCGCTTTTGTAAGTCACTCTGGACAAGAGTGTCTGTTCAATTCCTAAATGTACCTTAAAGTAATTTAGTTTGACACCTTTAAGCAAAGAGAGTTTTCAGTCAAGCAACCTGCCGTCCCTGCCACTGCTTTCGTTCTGATTCAGTTGATACCCTTGCTTCTGGGGTGCAGATACTGATTCACAGCTCACTTTTCTCACCCCCGTCACAGATTTCTGTGGAGTTTCGGAACCTGGGCCAGCAGTATCAGGAGGTGATATCGGACATTTGCCACCGAATGGGGGTGGGGATGGCTGAGTTCCTGGAGAAGAAAGTGAGCTCCATGAAGGAGTGGGACACGGTAATGGACAGGATCATGTAGCCTGTTAACGTTGACAAATATGGCATAAGAGGCTGAAATTCAGGGATCTTCTCATATTGCTGAGTTTCCAGGGAAAGGTCAGGGCCAGTAACACTCTCAAAAGAGGCTTTAACCATCCAGGCTGTTTGTGTATCAGACCTGGGCCAATTGCATTTTTGAAGTACTTAAACCTTTAGATGCTGGTAAAACTTGAAAACGCCCCTTCAGATCTCTGAAAATGTTAAACGAAACATGTAACCAAAACGTACAATCATCAAAATTGGTTGTCTTGACTAATCAAGTGCTGTAATTCATCAATGTAATTAAGGGTTTACATGATGCCCATGCAGATGACACTGGAAGTCAAATTACGTTTTTTTGTCTTTTTCTTATTATACTGTGTCCTGTACAGCAGTGTTTATATATAAAGTGATATGAAATGAGAACCCATGTTATATCATGAATATCAGCACCGTGCAGATATTTAAAAAGTTTGAAATTGTTTGAATTTTTATCACGATTGACTGCTTACAATGTTTAATATCTAGGATGCTTATGTTGGGGGAAGGTGCAATGACATTAATATTACATATGAACATTCTGTTTAGCTGTGCTGCATCATGAATATTGGCACTTCTAGGAAGGCTGACTGACCAATCAGCAGCCAGCACCAGAACTATTATGTTTTATAATGATTCTGATGGTGTCGTTCTCAGTACTGTCACTACGTGGCTGGGCTGGTGGGCATCGGGCTCTCCCGACTCTTCTCCGCCTCCCAGCTGGAGGATCCGGAGGTCGGGCGCGACACCGAGCTGGCCAACTCCATGGGCCTCTTTCTGCAGAAGACCAACATTATTCGAGACTACCTGGAAGACCAGCAGGAGGGCCGGGCCTTCTGGCCACAGGAGGTACATCTCACAGCCTGAATGTGGGCAGCAGGTTCAGTATGAGCCTGGCCTTGTGTGTTCCAGTCAGGCCTGGCTTTAGTGCCACGATGGTAACTTGGGGCCATAGCAGTCTTGAGCTCTGAAATGTATTGCTGAACATTACTGCAAATCTATGTGTGACTATCAATACACTTTTTTTCCAGGTTTTGCTAAATATTGTAATCTTATTGTGACTTCCTGGCAAAATAAAGGTCAAACAGTAAATGCAACAATTATAGATTGTGGTGTAATGAATGTTGACAAATGGGACCCAGTCTGTCCTTGCAACAAAGGCTCCAGAGAGATTTAGGCTGACTTTTGTGGTTTATAATCTCCTTCAGTAGCATGACACGCAAAACAAGCCAAGTTCTGTTTGTTTGCTTGCTTTCACAGAGCTTGATGATTTTACACTTAGCACCTACTTAAAATCTCCAGCTGACAATCACAGAGTAGACATCTCTTCAAACAAACAAATGCAAGCAGACAACATGAAGTGCAATGGGAGAGCGTCTAGCATTCGAAAAGGTGCCCGTGGAAAGTAATGGTAAAAAAATATGGCAAAGACGATTAAGGCACTCCAGCGAAATCATTTTAAAAGCCTTTATGGTGGCGGGTATTGCTTTCTTGTTCCACCACCATAAAACCTTTTAAAATGATCCTGCTGGAGGGCTTGAATCTTTAGGATCTTCTTTACCATATTTTGACTTTGTTTCTCTGCATTGCCTTGCGATCATTTTCCCAAAAACAAATGCAGCCAATCTATTCCATAGCAATGTTTTGTAGTCTTTTTTTCTCTTTGCAGGCAGGTTGAAGTGTTGATCCTTGGTCCGTACAGTATTTGATATCCCAGGTTTTATGCAAAACATGTTTGAATCAGTTGTTGGTCTCGTTCTGTGGTGTTTTTGCACCAGGCGTGGAGCCAGTTCACCACCAAGCTGGAGGACCTCGCCAAGCCACAGCACCTGGACTCCGCCCTCGCCTGCCTGAACTTGCTGGTGACCGACGCTCTCCGCCATGTCCCCGATGTCATCAACTACCTGACACGCCTCCGCAACCAGAGCGTCTTCAACTTCTGCGCCATCCCTCAGGTAGGGAGTCTCTACCTCCTCCTCTATCTTTCTTAGGTGAAAGGTCTTCAGTGGGCAATTGAATTACATTAGGAAGTAACCTGTGCACTGTTGTTCTCCTCCTGGACAGGTGATGGCGATAGCAACACTGTCTGCGTGCTACAACAACCCGCAGGTTTTCCAGGGAGTGGTGAAGATCCGGAAGGGCCAAGCTGTAACACTGATGATGCAGGCGACAAACATGAGCGCTGTATCGAGCATCGTCTCTCAGTACAGCCAGGAGGTGGGTCTACACTCAGCCAGTATTATTGTTATTATTAGGATTATGATTATAGTAATAATTATTATTATTAGCAGTGGTAATAGCAGCATTGTTATTATTATTGCTATTAGTAGTAATGGCAATAGTATCAATAGTTGAATGGCTTTTTTTCCAAAAACATGGACATTATTGGCTTTTGTGTCACTTGAATTTGGTACTGGTATTAATATTGGTGTTAATATATAAATACCATACTGTGGGGGGCCTCCGATAGCGTAGCAGTCTAACGCACCCACATTGGCTGGTCCTTTACAAGTGTGAGCTGCCTATCACGGTTCCAAACTCGACTGTACCAGACCGGCCCTGGTGGGGAGTCCAGATCAAGGGCGGCGTTTGGCTGTCTGCTCCAGGGGGACGTGGGAGGGGGGAGGGTGAGCCAGCATGAACTAGCTGAGAAGCGCGTAGGGGTGTCTCCAGAACATGGGTGGGTGAATTCCGTCTCGAAGGAAACGGAGTTTGCTGCCCTCAGAGAATTAGCTTGCCTCGTAGAGATGGGCGGCGAGTTTGTGTGGGGAGGGCAAATTGAAATAAATATAGGGTATAATTGGCCACTAAATTGGGAGCAAAACTGAAAAATAAAAAAAAAAATATAAAATATCAGACCGCACACATTCTGATGAACACATGAAAGTGCTCAAAGCAGAATGTGCAACACGGTGATCAGTGCAGAAGTTCAAAGAACGTCAAGCAGCGGCTGATGGTACTGTCCGCGTTGCCTTAACACCTGGATCTCTGCGCTAATCTCCCTCCTCAGATTCTACAGAAGGTGTCCCTCACAGACCCGTCCCGGGACCAGACGTTACTGATCCTGCAGCTGATCCGCGAAAAGACTCTGTCCCAGGACACGCTCCCGTCCCGCGCCCACCACCTATCTCCCGTCTACCTGTCGGCGGCCATGCTGCTGGCAGCCCTGAGCTGGCAGTACCTGACCGCCACAGCGGGGCAAGCGACAAGCACCACGGACATGCAGGGCCACTGAGACGGGCGCCGGGAGAGCCACAGACTTAGAGGCCCTCAGGAGGTCTGCTCTGGGAAGCCCCCTGGTAGAGGGGTTTGTGGTGAATAGCAGTTTGCAGTAGCCCACCTTGCTTTCTGTAATACTGTTCCTTCCTCACTTAATACAAGTAAGCTTCAATCACCTGCAGCGGCCGGCATGGCATTCTGTGTTCGGTTACCTTCTGTCGTGAACAGCCACGGTCCTGGTCTGTTTATCCCAGTTTCACATGCGGTCAGGTTCCTGGGAGACTGGCAATAGGGGTGTGAAGGGTTGCTGCTTTAAATTTGACACATTTTTGTTGATTGTCATTTAAGTTTAATTTTGTTTTAATGTGAGTAGGCTGGATGTGGTTTGCCCTAGTTGGGAAAACGTTGTTCTAGAAAACACTTGGAAGACCTTGAACTTGGGACAGACTGATTCAGTCACAAAGCACGAAGCACTTCTTTTTGAAGACGTTGGGGATGTTGTGCAAAGATTTTGCAGGTTTTTGTTCTACTTTCTTGTAGGGGTGCACCGATATATCTGTTGACTATTGGTATCGGCCAATATTTGCCGATACAAAACTAAATGTTAAAACTTGAATGGAACGGAAGCATCTTTTATTTACAGGCTAAACCAGGGGTCGGCAACCTGCGGCTCCGGAGCCGCATGCGGCTCTTTCAGCCTTATGTTGCGGCTCCGCGTGGCTTGGGAAAATAAATAATAAGTATCCAATTGAATCGGGCGCAAAATTGGGCGCATTTTTTTTCGGAACTATTCTTCTCCACGCAACGTTATAGCTAAACCGCAGTCATCGACATTTGTAAATTTGTAAAGAAAATGTCGGCGGTGTGGACGCAATAAATGACAAAATATCGGAATCAGCTGATTGTGTTATTTGAACAATCAGTACAAATCTTCATATCGGTGCATCCCTACTTTCATGCATACAGTACGTAAACCACGTTGTTGTCTAACTTTTGTTACTATTGCTGTTGCGTCATGCATTGAAAGGCACTAAACCTGGGAATATAAGAATGCAAAGCCCAGAAAAAGCATTTGGTTGTTTGCACCAAACATTGATGAATCAGCCTGTTGAAAGGGCCATTGTACATTACCTGATAAACACTTTCCCTGGGGTTAATTTACAAATACTTGCCAACTTTTTCCAGAAAATGTCAAATTCATTTCAAAATCCAAATGTTCAAGTTTAACTATTATAAAGTGAGCTACGAACCATGTTTCTGCCCTAGGTGTCTTCGTTGTAAAGTTAAATGTATTTTATGTTCCTTACCTTTACTGTCATAGGTATCTTCATGGAAAAGCTCTTCAGTTATTTTAATAACTAAAAATGAGCTATTTCAAATACTGTGTGGGTTTGTAACCTACTTTAGATGATCAAACTTTGTACAACGCTCAGAATGCAGTTGTCCACCTGTCCTGTGTGGATTGTAGCAAATTACTCTGGCAAGTGGCAGTTACTAATTTAAAAACAAATGTTCCTTATTAGTCTATTTTCCAAGAACTTAATGAATAACACGGTAGTAAGCTGAATGTACAGTCTACTTATTGTGCACAGATTTGCGAATTTGAATGTGTACCCATTTTAGCAGTTCATGAGCCGTGTGCTAACAGGTGGAAAAGGTGCGATCAGCCTGACCGTGCATTCTTGGAAGAAACACGAATGGTGTGAGATGCAATCCAGTTTAAATTTGAGAAATATCACTATTTAGATATGTATATTTTTTAAATGGCTCAAATGTTCCAGGGCAGCCACCTGCACATGCTTTGAAAGCTCGTGAGGAGAGCAGAAAGAGAAACTGACTTGTCGTGGTCAGTTATGGAACAAGCTGTGCACTCATTCATGTAGTAGAGATTGGGTATGTCATGTGCTGATGTCAGAGTGGAAAAAACTGGTGGGTAAGGAAGCGTGAAAGCAGTTGCTTGATTTATATTATGCTGAAAGATAAGAAACTTAAGATAAGGAACATGCATACTTTTAGATTCTTTTAAGTATCTTAAACACATAGCCACAGAAACAAACCTTAATAAACACTACTTAATCTGGAAACGGGTAGAGGGACTGCAGCACTCCTTGCTGCCAAGTGTCCTTATCGCAAAACCATTGTTTTGTGTAAGCAGGATTGTACTTTGCACAGAACCAGTGTGGCAAATTAACGTTGTCATGTAATGGGATATTGGGATATTGATTTGTACATAATTGAATAAAAAAGAAATGTGATAAATTCTATGATGCAACTTTTCTAGTGTACTATTATATCATGTCACTACAGCAGTAAAACTACAGTAAGGCAGTAAAATAAAGCATCAAAAAATTATCTGATTTTAAAAATGAAAATACAGTTAAAAAAAACAGATCCTTCGATTATGGGGTTTTGTGTGCTTGAACATCCATTTACCAAGAAAAAAAAATCAATGTGAATTAAACATGAACAAGGAATTTTACCCGATCATATGACTGCTGGATAACAGTAGAAGGCAGACTGAACTGGTTCCAGGACATTGTGGTGGTAAAACCAAAAGAAGACAGTCATTACTTGGTTTGCTGATCTAAGCTGAATGATCATGCAACATTGCATAATAATATCTTCAAGAAACCTTTTTTCTCTGTACGTATGTTTCACATTTAGGCCATCGGAATGGTGGGTTTTATATATATATATAGTATGTATATATATATCCCTTGATAAAGATGAACAAAAGAGATTGTATAAAATAAACTATAAGTAATGAGGTATATTTTAGGCTAAATGTCAGAACATTCCAAACCTACATTACTGATACAATTGTTCAGATTTTATTTTATTTTTCCCAAACATCTGGATCACAATTATTCATACCACTAACTATTCTTTTCAATTTAATACAAGAAAAACAAATCTTCATAAATATACAACTTATTTGAAGTTAATTGGAAGGTTATGGAACTACACAGTGGCCTACAATGGTTTCCTGTTTCCCTAGGGTATAAAAAGAAGGGGACACACGTGGTCAGTAATGTGACCATGTGAAATAATGTGGTCAGCCATCATCATTGTGAAAGGCAAAGAACTCCCTGAAAGCATTAGACAAAAGGTTATTGACCTCTACAGATCAGTAGATACAAAAAAACGAAAAAGTGAAAAGATACCGCTTTCCACTGTTGTGTCAATTATTAGGACGTTTAAGGCCACTGGAACAGTGGCTAAACTGCCAGGTAGAGGACGCAAGTCTATCTTGCCCCCACGTGTATTGAGACGGATGGTTTGAGGGGCAAAACGAAGTCCAAGGGCACAGTTCAAGATCTCCAAAACAACCTGGCATCTTGGGGTTACAAGGTGTCTAAAGCTACCATTCGACGATGCCTACATGACAATGGCTTTATGGCAAAATTGCAAGAAGGAAGCCTCTTTTGAAGACAATTCACAGAAAAAGGCGTCTTGAATTTGTCAAACCACATCTAAACTACAATTGGAACCATGTCTTGTCGTCAGATGAAACCAAAATCAAGCTTTTTGGACATGCATATCAGCATTATATTCGGCGTCCAAAGAATGCAAGTAATGATGAAAAGCACCTCATGCCTAAGGTGAAACATTGTTGTGGATCTTTAATGCTCTGGGGTTGTTTTGCATCCACAGGCCCTGGGGCCCTTATTGAAATAGATGGAATCATGAACTCCAGCATGTACCATCTGTACTGGTTAGAACACTTACAAAACATCAGTTTATTGATCACTCATCCATCTTTACATGGATTGGTCACAGTTTGCATTTCAGTTTCCAAGACAAACTCACTGTCAGAAGTGCACCTCTCCCCTCCCATAAACATTTATACTGTTGTGCGGAGCCAATACTGGATTACAGGGTTATAGTCCAGGCACTTCTAAAAGGGAATACACGAATCTTGATAGTAACTGCTTTGCATCCTGTTTACCAAATACAAGTGTTACTTTTAACATGCCACTGTCACACAAACGGGACACATTAAGATCTTAGAATTACAGGATTCTATCTGCGGATAGTAAAGACATAACAAGCTTTAGAATTCCCAAGCCCCGTGGCAATGAAGTGTTTTGCATTGTTTTAACATGTTTTAAAACATCGAATGCTAGGTGTTTTACCTGTTGTATAACAAAAAGACACGACAAAAGAGCATTCCCATGTTAACTCATTTTTGATAAAAAATGTCAGAACATTTCTGTCAGAAACAAGCTCTGGATATGGCGGTGTAGCCGCACAACGGCACTTTAAATAACCATTTCGTACCCTTAACCCTCGTGACACATGATGACTTTCACAAAAAAGGAACACATTTGCATTTAATTACAGCAAACGAGCATGGAAATGCAAATACCATAATTTCAACAAGGGATTCGATTCAATGGATACCGGTTTGTAGTGACCGCCGGTGCGGTCCCTGTAAAGATCAGCGCAATCACGTGAGAGTCATCAGCGGATCGATGCCCACATGACTCGTCATGTGACAGCTGGGCTTATTTAAGAATCGTAAGCACATCTGACGGAACAGTGTGGGGAAAGTTACCATCTCATCAGATCGCAAAACGCAAAAAACAAATCACAGGTATTATGATTGAAGATTTATCATGAGAATGCTAGCTAGCTCAGTAAATTATTGGGTTTGTTTTAACGTTCCAGCTGGTTTAGTTAGTTATTTCAGTGCATGTTGCTTGGGGCGGGGGTGCTACTTGCTCAATAACTACGGGACGTTCTTGCTAAGTGTGGAACGTTCGCTAGCTAGATGTAAAATAACTGGCGAGACTTTCCAGGTAGATGAACTATATGGTTGTCTCATTTCTTGAATGGAGAAGTCGGCTAAATCGTGTAACTAAGTTATGCCAAAGCGCACCACTATACTCGTTAAATGCAAACGAAACGGGTGGCGCAATGCTGGACATGTATTGATACAGGATTTTTTAAATGCAAAAATACATGCTAACGTTAGATAATTCCTGTGATGACGCGATACTGGGTAACATGGTATTTTGCCGCTGAACGCAACAACTAACGTTGGCTATATAAATCCGTGCTCATTTGACTGTCTGCATTTATCTTCGTTAACCGTCTTTGGATGTAGTATGTCTGGGTCACAGTTTGCTGTTTGTGTGCCTTTTTAAATAATGGCTGTTCTTGCGGTTGTGTGTCTGCCTCGTCATACTACCGTGGGCTATTATCTATTGTAAACGCCTGGTCTGGTATTGTATTGTCTGGTATTTTTTTATGTTCACGGTCTGTGTCCTCGTGACTGGTTGCGCATACGTGACACTAACCTTTTCGGGTAATGGCACAGGCCTATTTAATCAAACTACAAGAATGGAAGAATCTAGCGTTGGATCTTTCTCTTTAAAACGGCTTTGAAATAAACCATTTCCTAGCTTCCGAGTTGCCGTTTTGTTTGAGTTAACCCATCACTCTCAGGGCAAGTGCTTGGCTCTGAATTGACGAGGTCCCAATGAAGTTTGGAAGGCTACTGTCTGTGCTTCCTTTCTCACTGCTATGTTTACTTGGTCAGTAGTTTGCTTTGACCTTATGCAGTAGATTATTAGTTTGAGATGTTTATGGCAAAATTGGCACGGTGGTGGTAAATTTACTGATTCGTTTTGGAATCGATATTGCTTAAAATCCTTTTCAGAACGCATTTGGTTGTTGATCCTGGCCAGACAGTTTCTTCACTTTGTTGTTTTGCTTGCTAGTAATGTGATCGTATACAAGGCATCCCTTTCTTCAAACTTCTTTAACTTCAGCCCTGTTGAAGAAACTCGTTAGACCGTGCGCCAGTAATCGAAACCCAGTGTAACTAAAGGGGCGTGCTTGCATGTCTCTGTACTTGTCTTAAGTGAAAAACAAACTGAATGTTGGCTGCAAAAAGACACTGCTTGTCTCAGGAATGTCGAATCAGTTGTGTACACAGGTTTGAATGAAAATGACTGGTGTTCCATGCTGTTCTCAGGACCTGTGTGGACTTGTTTAATCAAGTCTTTCCATGGTTGTCAGGAAAAACTCTTGAAAGCTGCTGAAACCACACATGTTATGGGCAAACAACATTTAACATTTCTGGGTTTTCATCCCTTTTTGAGATGCAGTTTGACCACAGTCAGTCTATTGCTGTACATCTTGTTCTAGATCTGCTTTAGTTGAGTAGATGGCATCTCTAGATATAGGACCAAATGTAAAATTAAAAATAGACTGGTTTTGTGATCTGTAGTTTCACTTACCCTGTCAAGTGGTTAAATGCCAGGTTCAGTTTTGTTGATTGCTACCTGACTAGTTGTATGGAAATGGTTTCCATAGTACAAGAATCTGCAGGTCTGGGCTTCTAGTGAGTCAGTCAGCATGCCTTTTGCAGACTTTCTGGCATGCATAAAACCGTGCCAGAGATCAGATCAGTGTATGACACATGCAGCGCACAAACACTAGCAAAAAGTAATGGTGGAAAAGTGTATGAATGAGTATTGATCAGATCTGCAGTCAAATGATGGGATTAACTCTGGGAAGTAAAGGGACAAACAAAAGGGCTTTAGTGAACTTTTCAAAAACATTTAACTGGTTATAAAAAAATGCTAGTGAGATGTGTAGGGGGGGAAACGGTAGCCTATTCAACTGTGCACTCTGCTCAGTGAAGGTGTGTAATCTCAAATCTTTCAAATGTGGGGAGCGGTGAATGTTTGGTTGACACCATTATAAAATAGAGACTGTGGCTATGACCACAGTTCTCTTGAGCGTGAGAAGGGGAGGGTCCACAGTGATGGTGAATGCCTGAGCTGTCCCAAGTGTAACAGGACTCCTCTAAATGTGGGATCTTGATCATTTGAGAGGCATGTTGTTCTGTAATGTACTTTATGCCCTCTTGGTTCACTTAAACAAGCAGCGGAAGTCAACTGAGTCAGGGTGCATAAACAAGTTTGTTGACATGCGAACCAAGCCTCACTGCATCTAGACAGGAATTCCCCCGCCCCGGCAGCAATGTGCAAGTCTCTTCCCATTGCGTAGGGGCTTTCAAGTGGGTTCACACGCTGATACAGGTGTAATGAGTCAGGCACAATCTGTTCCTGTCCTTTATAAGTTTGATGGCTGTCTGCTTGGTTCTCACTTTTCTCCTCTTGTCTCTTGCAGAATGTGGCGGTTTGCCTTCCTCTGTGTACTGTCGGCCCTGTCAGTCAGCTGGGCAAGGCCCCGGCTCTCCCCCCTCTCGCACGAAATGGTCAACTATATCAACAAAGTCAACACCACATGGACGGTAAGTGTCTCGACCTCTTCTCAGAAGTAGCCTGACTCGGTGAGTGTTACAAGATTTCTCCACACCTACAGGACACCTTTCATGTGCAGCTTCTGTACTTGCAGGTGACCAAAAACGACAGGGATGAGCAATTATAATTGTTGTATTTCCACTTGAATCATTTCCCACTCTAATGGCCATTCACAACTGTAGACCTGTCCCATTGATGCAGTGTCCTGTCAATTTGTAGTGTGGCAGCATAGGATAATGGTTGTGGTACTGGACCTGTAAGTCGAGGTTGCAGGTTCGGTTCCCAGGTGGGGCACTGCCGCTGTAGCCTTCAGCAAGGCACTTGACCTGAATTGCTCCAGTAAATGTTCAGCTGTACAAATGGATTGCATGTTAAAAAAGATGGATAAGTGTTTGATAAATGTCAAATGTGTATGTAATTGATGAAGGGCTGCACACTGGCGGGCATCTTCTCAGTAATGCCTGAAGCTAGCTGACAGATTTGACTCCTCCTGCACAAGTCGGTGCACTGTAGCTGGGCACACCTGTTGGGAGCCCCATAGATCAGTCAACGGCCAAAGTGCCTTTACCTTTGTCATGGCTGATTTTATTAAACCCTTGTGTGGAATACTGATTCAACCTGGGTTGAGCTCATGCATGGTTACAAATCCTAAGGGAACCGAATCTGCTGGACTCCAGCCCTACTTGCCTGGTATTTGCCCATCGCTAATAAACCCTCTACAGTCTGGTTTGTGAATATCCCTGCTGCTGTTGAAATGGTCAGATCCTCACCTATGCGGCCGTGCATGTCAGTAGCTCCCCTTTAGTATCTGAGCCCAGTTTCTGGGACATTAGCCAAGCAGAATGGTATGTCTGTACGTCCACTCAGGGCTCTTCACTGTAATTAAGAACCTACTGTGGCAGAAAGTGTGCCCCTCCACTATGACCTTGACTGTGTACTTGCTGTAATTACTTTATTTTTTTTTATGTCTAAATTTGCTAATCCATAGTTTTCACTAGTTGAACATGTAGATGCAAACATAACATTTAGTATTTTGTATTAACAGTATTGTGAAATTTAGTACAACTGTGAATGTTTCAAAGGTGCTTTGCCAGTGTGGTTATGTTGCAACATTTACCCACCTTGCCGTTTAATTCTGAGGAGACTGTGTTAGCATGCGGTGGTTGTGATTTGTTGCTGTTGCACTGCACTAATTTGCCTGTCTATATACATTTTGTCTAGCCATTGATATAGCACCTGTCTGTAAAAGCAGTGTGGTGATAAGCCTGCCCTCACTGAGAGGAGCCCTGTTGATTTGAAAGCCATCACCGGTTACAAATGTAATCCGACTATGATTAGTTTGAGTCTGAGAATGGGACTAGTTGAGACTACATACAAAACTCTGAATGTTACCTTCAGACAGCATTGCGCATCACATAATCCAGCACACTTGGCATGCCCTTGTAGTCTTGGAACAAGATGGTGATGCGAAGGCCAGTTTGTTTTGAAGGTGTCTTCACTTGGCTTAATTTGTGTCCCTCTAGGCTGGGCACAACTTCCACAACGTTGATTACAGCTATGTGAAGCGGCTGTGTGGAACTTTCCTGAAAGGACCGAAGCTCCCAGTCATGTGAGTATGCCTTCTCCTCACCCCCCACAGATAATCTGACCTGCTTCGTGGGTTAATTTCACACTGGGATTATAGGTGTCCGCTGGCCAATTTATTGTTGTTTTTTGTTACGGTCACTGTCTGGCACCTGATTGGACTAATGAGACCATGTGAAAGAGGGCAGGTTGCAGTGAAACCTGCAGTATTTGGTCCTTCATTAACCATCCTCCCACCTTTACCCACTCCACAGGGTACAGTATGCTGGAGACCTTAAGCTGCCCAAGAACTTTGACCCCAGGGAACACTGGCCCAACTGCCCCACCCTCCAGGAGATCCGAGACCAGGGATCCTGTGGCTCCTGCTGGGTGAGGCTCTGAACCTCTAGCACAGTGGTTGGTTCACGGTGAATCAGTGACACGTGACATTGTTCTGGAAATCAATGCAGAGAAATGATCCTAGACTCAGCAGTGTGTTCGAAAGGCCTTTCATATTCACTATTGTATGCATTTCATTCATCTATGTTTAATTTTATTTGTACATTAATAATTGGTCAGTACAGAATTTGTTTCTTATTTTCTCCCAATTTAGTTGCCAATTACCCCCTATATTTTTTTCATGTCAATCCCCCCCTCATATTGTGAGTTCGCTGCTGTAGCCCTGAGACCAGCAGTGACAAAGGCGAAGTATCGTCTCCTCCCAGACGGCACTCGCCAAGCCGTCGACTGTAACTCCAGAGCCACTCTTGTATGCAGCGAACTCATGTCTGCTCCCCCTCCCCCCCTTTGCCATTTTTGACCTCAACTCCACCTTTGCCATAGCTAAGTGAACATAATGGCTGAATGTGTACGCTCCCCTGCCCTTTCTCCTTTCTGTACACAAAACTGACCATGTTCCTTCTGCCTGCAGGCCTTTGGTGCAGCTGAGGCCATCTCTGACCGTTTGTGCATCCACAGCAACGGCAAGGTCAGCGTGGAGATCTCCTCGGAGGACCTGCTGACCTGCTGCACCGATTGCGGCATGGGGTGAGTCTGAAGGCAGTCCTAGTCTGCTTCTGCTGCTCAACAATGCAGCAGGTTTCACGGATCCCTCCAGTTCCTCCATTCTAAACAAATGTTCTGGAGTAAAGGTTAACTATCCCTGGGAATGAACACTACTGGCCCTACCTGACTGTAAAGGGCACTTTCTACAATCCTAAACTTGAATGTGTTTGTGTTCAGCTTCATTTTCACCACATTTAAAGCCTTTTCAGCTCCTAAATCCTTTCATTTTGAATAACACATTTCAGAAGACCTGGGGCCATATGTACAAAAATTCTAAGAGTGCTGATCTAGGAACAGGTTTCCTCTGTCCATATCCTATCCATTATGAGCTGAAAGGCTAAACTGAGATCAGCACTCCTACTCTTAGAATCTTTGTCTTTTACTCTAAATATCAATGGCCACTGAACTCAAACACACAATTAAAACAACTCCCTGAATTGCGTTCTGCAACTTGGAGTGTATTGATTACATTGAAGGCCAAGGTACAGTTTATTAAAATCTTCAGAAATCAATCCAATCTAGTCCTGAAAGTTGTTCAGTGCCCTGTGGTGTATTGTCCTGGCTCATGATGGGCCATTCTGCAGTCTCTCACTGAGTGTACCTGTACAGGTGTAATGGAGGCTACCCCTCTGCTGCCTGGGAGTACTGGACCCAACAGGGCCTGGTGTCTGGAGGGTTGTACGACTCGCATGTCGGTGAGTCCTCATGTTGGAGACTTGACGATAATGGTGCATTACAGACAGAATACTAGAATGTGGTGCCTTTCAGCTGAGCCGTGTGGGTGAAGTGTGGTTTGTGTTTGCTGTTAGGCTGCCGGCCCTACACAATTGCCCCGTGTGAGCATCATGTGAACGGCACGCGCCCCCCATGCACTGGAGAGGGTGGAGACACGCCCAAGTGCCTGGCCCAGTGCGAAGCTGGATACAGCCCCTCCTACAAGCAGGACAAACACTATGGTAACAGACTGGGCTTGATCTTTCAGAGGGAATATAGTGAAAATCCTACACCGCATTTGCGTTGCATCATTTAAGATTCTCTCGTGCAGAGTGACTTGCAACACGAGAACATAAGCGCATCCACATGAATTATGAGCGACAGTGACAGATCTGGCTCATCGCATTCCTAGACCAGCGAGTGTATGTGCAACATCACTAAAGCTCTACTGTATGTTGACTCTTAAAACCATGCCGAAGATTGTAAATCCATTTCCATACAGACTAGTCATGCAGACTTCATTTTCCATCTAGTAGTGTTGTAAAAAGATGAAATGAAGCCCTTGCTGCCATGGTTGGCATGAGGAAACTGTAACATTACAGCTTGATTGGTGATGAGACCAGACCCAGGCCTCAGTGGTGATTTGGTCAGGTATTTGGAGTGAAGTTTCACATTCCATTCAAAGCCATCTTCACTTTAGCATTAGCTGGGGTGAAATTTTGTTCATGCAGTAATATCAGATGGCAATGCCTGGATTGACCAGGATTATTTTTTTTTTGCATTTGAGTTGGTGACCAAAACTGACCAAGATCTTGCTTTTTGCTTCACCTCTATTAATAATTGACTCAAATCAGCACCGTTGTTCAGGACCATATTTGTTACTGAGATCGGGCTTTGTTAATCCAGACCCACCAACATGTATGCGTCTTTGTGTACCAGGCATGCATTTTGAGGTATATGGGTATCGCACTCAACAACACGCATGGGGCTCCAGTTAAAACATAGTTCTGAAAGTCGTATTTGTACTGGAAACATACTGTGACTTACCGGAAATATTTGTTTTAAATCCCTTGGTGCTTCCTGAATGATTCTCTCCTCCCCCTGCAGGGAAACGTTCCTACAGCGTCCCCTCTGAACCACGGCAGATCATGAGTGAGCTGTACAAGAACGGTCCAGTAGAAGGCGCCTTCACCGTCTATGAGGACTTCCTGCTATACAAGACTGGTGATCTATCTATCTATCTTCCATGTAGCCTGACCATCAGTATCCCAGTTATTTGGAAAGGCCTGTCACGTGTCCATCAGTATGCCTTTGGAAGAATGTTTCAGCATTGGTTTATCCAAATAAGACCTGCGTGTTCTGTGCGTGAATGTCCTAGAATACCCTTTGTTCTTTAATTTTCTAAAGTAATTCACAACGAATTCTTCAGGGAAGGCCTCAAACAGTTTAGTGCGGGTGGAAGGCTAAACTAATCCAGCCTAATCTCTCACTTCTGTGCAGGAGTCTATCAGCACGTCACCGGATCGGCACTGGGTGGCCATGCCATCAAGGTTCTGGGCTGGGGTGAGGAAAATGGCACCCCCTACTGGCTGGCTGCTAACTCCTGGAACACTGACTGGGGAGACAACGGTAAGCCCTAGCCTTGCATGCCAGGCTACCTCTCTGCTATAAGCCTGACGAAAGTGCTACAGTTCAGGGCTATAAACCCACCCTCTTGTAGGACTTCTGTTTCACTTTTGGGATGTTTTCTTGTCAACTCCATGAAGGTGGGTCTAAGGTTACAGCAGAAATGTTAAAGGCTCCAGATGCAGAGGAACCTTGAGCTGGGTTATCTTGCCTGGGAACCTTAATTGAACCAGGTTCTCACTTGAATCACCGTTATGTTTCAGGGTTCTTCAAAATCCTGCGGGGGGAGGATGAATGTGGCATAGAGTCGGAGATGGTGGCTGGAATCCCCAGGAAGTAGAGGATCGCTTTCTATGGCTTCCATAGTGCAGCTGTGTGCTGACCACTTCCTGCTGCTAGATCCCTTTTAAACATAAATTCAAATTTTTAAAAAATGCTTTTTTTGTTACTGGAGCCCTTGGGTGTGTCCTAGTTAGCCCTGTGTGGATACAACGGATATATGGGCTATTTCTGCCAGTCTGCTCATGCTCACTGAGCTGTACATTCAGAGCAAAATTGTGTTTTCTGTAAAGGATGGTGCCCCCCCTGCTGGCCAGCCATAAACAATCATGAAGCCAGTATCTGGTTACATTTTAGAACACTGCACCATAAACCAATTTTAAAAATGTGTTTAATTTTGTTATTACGAATGACATTGGGTGCTGCTCAACCGTCTTTTTACGATTTCTTTTTTTTCAAAGGAAAATAAACTTTTTGAAATTAAGTGTAATTATGTGACTTATGCTGTATTAAATTTGCTATTGTGCCTCTGATCTGTTCAAACAAACCTTGATGGAAAGCTGATCGGTAAAATAAACCACTGAATGTGAAGCCTCTTCTTTGGTAATTTTTGTATTAATTTTGCTGTGTCCAGGCAGAGTTTGCCTGTACTTTCATAACGCCATGCGCTCTTCATGGCTTCGTGTTCTGAACCTATCACCTGGCCCATCATTCCTGCGTATTTCTTCTATGGAATTGCATTCCAGTTTACCCCAACCCTGAAGTGGAAAAAAAGTCTTAAGGTACAGTAGTAACAAAGTTGTGTACAGTTTACCAAAAAGTAGCTGCATTTGCGGCACATTTCTGTTCCGGGTGGGACAATGGTGCCTTTTCAGAACAAGTGACAGAATTGCTAGCAGGGATTGCTCAAAGCCTGCCCCAATGTTATTGGATCTACTAAGTGATTTGATAGTTCAGTAACTGGGTATATTTCCTACACCCAATATGCTGGAATGCATATAAATTGCAATCCAACCATTGGCCATACCGGCCTCCGGTGTGAATTCATGTCCACCACCTCGTTTATTACTAGCCACACAATGACATGCTCGCTATGGAACCTAAAAGGAAACGCAACCTTGAACAAAAGTACTTTGGAGCCTAGACTCCCTTGCAGCTTTCCTCGTATGTCCTTCAGAATACTGCAAGAGGGGTACTTTTGTTTACCAACTACCTTGTGGAGTGATGTCAAATGGCTTTGTATGACTTTAACTGGTAATTTGAAATGATGCATGTTTTGAGGCTGGCTATGCTGAAGATTTATTTATTTGACAGGGACAGTGCACAGCTTCTTTGCTGTTCCAGAGTTTGCTATAAAGCCAATTTACATCTATCGTCCCTGGGCAGGAAACAGAAAAACATCTCTGTTAAGAAAATTTAAAGTATAAAAGCACAATTACAAGACAATACAGGTGCATCTCAATAAATGAGAATATTGTGGAAAAGTTAATTTATTTCAGTAATTCAATTCAAAAAGTGAAACTCCTATATTATATAGATTCATTACACACAAAGTGAAATATTTCAAGCCTTTATTTCTTTTAATTTTGATGATTATGGCTTACAGCTAATGAAAACCCAAAATTCAGTATCTCAGAAAATTTGAATATTACATAAGACCAATAAAAAAAAAAAAAAGGATTTTTAAAACAAAAATGTCGGCCTTCAGAAAAGTATGTTCATGTATATGCACTCAATACTTGGTCGGGGCTACTTTTGCATGAATTGCTGCATCAATGCGGTGTGGCATGGAGGCGATCAGCCTGTGGCACTGCTGAGTTGTTATGGAAGCCCAGGTTGCTTTGATAGCGGCCTTCAGCTTGTCTGCATTGTTGGGTCTGGTGTCTCATCTTCCTCTTGGCAATACCCCATAGATTCTCTGGGGTTCAGGTCAGGTGAGTTTGCTGGCCAATCAAGCACAGTAATACCATGGTCATTAAACCAGGTATTGGCACTTTTGGCAGTGTGGGCAGGTGCCAAGTCCTGCTGGAAAATGAAATCAGCATCTCCATAAAGCTTGTCGGCAATAGGAAGCATGAAGTGCTCTAAACTTTCCTGGTAGACGGCTGTGTTGACTTTGGACTTGAGAAAACACAGTGGACCAACACCAGCAGATGACATGGCACCCCAAATCATCACTGACTGTGGAAACTTCACACTGGACTTCAAGCAACTTGGATTCTGTGCCTCTTCACGCTTCCTCCAGACTCTGGGACCTTGATTTCCAAATTAAATGCAAAATGTACTTTCATCTGAAAAGAAGACTTTGGACCACTGAGCAACAGTCCAGTTATTTTTCTCCTTAGCCCAGGTAAGACCCTCTGACGTTGTCTCTGGTTCAGGAGTGGCTTGACACGAGGAATGCGACAGTTGTAGCCCATGTCCTGGATACGTCTGTGCGTGGTGGCTCTTGATGCACTGACTCCAGCCTTAGTCCACTCCTTGTGAAGCTCCCCCAAATTCTTGAATGGGCTTTGCTTGACAATCCTCTCAAGGCTGCGGTTATCCCTGTTGCTTGTGTACCTTTTTCCTACCACACTTTTTCCTTCCACTCAACTTTCTATGAATATGCTTGGATACAGCACTGTGAACAGCCAGCTTCTTTAGCAATTACCTTTTGTGGCTTACCCTCCTTGTGGAGGGTGTCAATGACTGTCTTCTGGACAACTGTCAAGTCAGCAGTCTTCCCCATGATTGTGTAGCTGTGTAATGAATCTATATGAGTTTCACTTTTTGAATTGAATTACTGAAATAAATTAACTTCTCCATGATATTCTCATTTATTGAGATGCACCTGTACATATGATACATTCAATATTCAAGATTTCACAACATTAAGACACTGGGCTTGCGTTGGATACGTAATGAGTAGATTATTGGGTTGATCTTAACTATGATTTCATCTTGGATTTAAAATGAGTGCAGCAGTCTTCTATAACTTGGTACTGAGTTCCAAGAATTTGTTGCTCTAATAACACTGATCTGCCAAACTTTGTAGATGTGTACTGTGTCCTACTGTTAGTTGTCCTCCCATTATCTGAGCGCAGCGATATGAAATATTTTAATGGGGGAGGAGGCAGATCATTGATTACTTTGTACACTAAACTAGCATCAGCAAGGCATGCAAAGTGGTCAAAGGTCAGGAGATTATACTTCTGAATGATCTACAATGATGGTAAATTGCCGGCTTCTTATCCAGTGCCTTGAGTGTTTGTAAAGTATTTGCAGTATGTTGTTTTTCCAGCTTGTGATACAGTATGAGATGTGTGAAAAAATATTTGAGTGCATGTACAGCTTGGCTGTGGATGCAGCTTGGCAGCATCGAAGGATAACTGGTTTTGCATAAATCTAAAATTCCATACATTGAATTTGACGTGTTATGCACATTTCTTAAAAGACAGCTGTGAGTCAAAAGGGATTCCAAGATATTTAAAATGTGAAAGTCTGAATCCTTTCACCCTTTACAATGACTACTTTCAATTTTCCTTATATGAAAATACATGCAAACGGTCTTACTCACATTAAGTGTCAGACAGGACTCTGAGAGCCAATCAGAAATGTTGGCCATTTCTGATGTTAATTTTGTCCAATTCCTGTCTGTCTTTTCCATGTACACAAATTAGTCTCATCTGAATAGATTTGTGTTTCAATTTCAGGACATACAAGTGGCAGGTAATTAACATACAAACTGAATATAAATGGTGGATTGAGCCCTGCAGGACACCAACAGGACAATCAGCAAAAGATGAAGTCTTATTTCCAACAATGGTGCATTGCTTTCTCATAGTTATGTAAGATTCCATCCATTTGATTGCATCCACAGATAGATTCAATTTGGACAGTTTTGAGAGAAAGACATTGTGATTTACTGTATCAAATGCTTTTCTCAAATCCAAAAATACAACCTCTACAGCACTCCCATTGTCTAGTTTTAATTAGATTTTTTTCCAATGAAGTAACAGTTGGCGGTTTCAGTCAAGTGATTTGTTCTGAAACCGAATTGCATGGGATGGAGTGAGGCTTGTCCTGAATATAAAAAGTCTGTTAGCTGTTCAGTTACCACTTTCTCTGCAACCTTAGATATTAATGGTAAAATACAGATGAGTCTACAATTGACCACATCAGTTGGCTCTCCTGTCTTAAAAATAGGCACTACAACTGCAGACTTCCATGCATTTGGGAATTTTGACTGTTTTATTGACAGGTTAACAACGTGTGCAATAGGAGTGCTGAAAGAGTGTTTTAAAAAAATAAAAATTAATCCCACTGAAATATATCTTTTGCCTTTGAGGTCTTTCAAGTGTTTAGGATTTTGCAAACCTTTCCTTCAGGGACTTCAGTCATGTTAAAAACAGAGGGAGTTCAATGACTGTTGCCTGCAGAGCATAGTCTGTTTTATGGGATTTCTAACTCGAACCAATGAATTTAATCCAATAAATCCGCCTCTGCATTCATTTACAAATTTTAAGAATCTGGCTTAATGGTGGTACAATCATTCGGATTATGAACAATGTAAGATATCAGTCTGTACACATGGAGATTCATAAAGGAAGTTTTTAATAAAAAACTGGCATATCAGTGTGCATCAAGTTAAGATTTATGTAAATGACATTTCTGAAAAGGCTTTTCTTAACAAAGTTGTTCAAGCAAAGAGGAGCAACAATTTCTTGAACACAACAAAAATTCACACGAATGGAAATGACAGCTTTTTGTGAAGATTTTCACACCTACTTACGACTAACTTTCTGTACTTCTAACCGTGTCAGCTTAGAGATTGCTGTACAGGAAAGTAAAATCTGGAACCTCCACCTCACATTTCTAATCTTTCAGCAGAGACCTAAGATAGATAAACCAGTAGTATATGAACCCACAGACCACATACTGCTTCATAACTGCAAACCAAACCTATCAACTACCATTGGTTCTCTTACGGTTGTAGCAATAAAACCCCAAATTAAGAGCCTTGACCGACAGAGTTATCATCTATGCAGTTATTGCATATAATGTACTATATATATCTACATTAGGAAATATGAGGATTATAGGACACTTGATCCATGTCAGAATGTTAAGTCAAAAAGTTACACTTAGTTGTTCACTTCTTGGGGAGAGGGTGCGTAATCCTCAAACGCATTGTCGATGGAGTGCAGCATGCGACTGAGCGCGCTCAGGAGGAGTATGTCAGTGTTGCAGTTCACTGAAAGCTCGCTGGCATAGTTCTTCACTGGGAGCACGTAGGATACTGGCAAGCCCACCACCTCTGCAGCCTTCTGAATCTACAAAAAACATGATAGCAAAAAGGAAGAAAAAAAAACTATTTTCCTGACCACTTCACCTTTTCTGTGCGGCGACAGTGCTATCCACTGCACCACTGTGCCACCCCAGTCATAAGTCAAGGGACATATGACATCAGTAACTGCATTTGGTACCAATGACAAATAACTGCTTATCAAACAATATAGCAGAGCATGAGCATGCATCATTTAGAATGAACAATAAACACTAACAAACATAAACAAAATTATTGGGTACTAATTAAATGACTAATCTGATTTATTTTTAGATGCAGGAACTCATGAAAGAATGCATTCATCTTCTAGCTGAATGACATAATCATGGCTATACATAATCAGGCATTGTCAGCGGTGCCAGGGTCTTTACCCTGTCTTGAAGGATGTGGCTCCTGTAGACGTACTGCACGTCCATTTCGACTGCGTGGCACACCTGGTCCACGTGGGTCAGGAGAATCATATGGGGGATGTCTGATTTTGGGAGGGGGGCACTTAAATTAATTAATCAACTGCATTGATCACAATCTGTTTAGATTATTGCCCTTAAATTTGAGTAACACATTTAGCCACGTTCTATTTCGAGCACATTTACTTTAATTGTTTACTAGAAACAAACAAACAAAGAAAATGTAGTTCTTCCTCTTTTCATCAATATTAAAAACACAATTCCTGTGTGATACGATTGCATGTTTTTGTTAGTATTTCATGTTTCATTTAAAAATTTGCAGGGATCTGCAGGGGTTTTTCAGATTTTACTGGCAACTAAAGTGTCAAAGTATTTCAAATACTTGACCCAGGTCTGATTGCTACTACCAACAATGGTTCTGTGTGGCTCAGTAGGTAGAGCATGGCGCTGACAATGCTTAGGTTGTGAGTTCAATTCCCACTGGGACCACATACAGTATACTGAAGAAAAATAAAATGCATTCAGTACTGTAAATCGCTTTGGACAAAAGCGTCTGCTAAACGGCATATATTATATTATAACAATGTACAGCAGCCAGCTACATGGACCACCAGATTCACATGTCAAACCTACCCAGCTCAAGAGCATGACAGACTGTCACGCCATGAAAGGCACCAAGGAATTTCACAGGACATTTTTATATAGCTGTTAAACTCTGTTTTGTTGAACTGTGTTGCTTGTTTAATGAGAGAAATGTATACGGCAATACAATTCGATAGAATTGTTGAATTATGGGCTGCAAATTATGGTGTTTAACACTTTCCGTAATATTGTCTGTCAATAACGTACTGGTCATGTTATTCACAAATCTAACTTTTACATATTAACAAGCACTAATTATTTAACCTCAGAAAGTAATCCCAGTTCTGCTGTACATGAGTCAAAGCCTGTATTCGTGAACAGATGGGTATTATGAATCAGTAACAGGACATACTTTACAGATGCAGTGTTGTAGCATTACTTCAATATTTCACAGTAGTTTTGCATCATGGTATGACAGTAAGTCACTCTTTAGAAGGGTGACACAGAATACTTCTGATCACCCGGCACACACAAAAGAAGTGCTATCTAATTTTATAAATGTCATCACAGAAATGGTCACTTTTTTCATAATTTAAGAATGGGCAGCAGCGTGAATTAATGGTTAAGAGATGGGGGTGGTAACCAAAAACTTGGACAACTGTACACCTGAAGACCAAAAAGGTACAGTATCTTAATTAGCTAGCCAGGTATACAAGTGAGCCAACTTTTGAACTGCTTGACATTTTAGTAAGAGTAAAACATAATAGATGAGTAGCACACAAGGTTAGTCACACTAGCTAAAGAAGCTAGTTAGCATAGCTATTGAATTGCATAGCCAACATGTGTAAACCAGGACCTACGCCCTCCTGTAAATAACATCTGAGAGTGTGCCTCACAAATACAGCATTACCCATAGGTTATTAACCATGCCAATGGATCTAGAAATGTCCTTTAACAGTTCCCAAATAATGTATTTTTTATTTTTATTTTTAAAAGGTAAATAGGCTCACCCATGTCTGAAATCTCACTTCTTAGATCTTTTAGTTGGTCTTTCAGACTCTTGCTGTAGAAGAGCACTTCGCATGCATCCAGAACAAACACAACACAATGGATTTTCTCTTCCAGCGTGGGTGCCTGGCGGTAGCCTGTGGTATCAGGGCTGATGGGCGCTTCACTCTGAAACTTGTGTGAGACAAGATGACACACCCAAAAAGCTGGCAGGTTACACCAATCTTGCATTTCATCAAAAATATAATTTAAAATGGACACTTATTGGCAGAAATGATCAAAAAGGTAAGAAATGTCAGATCACAGTACCCTGCGGTCACCAAATTGATATGGCAGGAAATGTAGGAGTGGGCAGTCAATTTGATCACTGTGTCTGATGTCCTCATTGTAATGTACAGTAGAACAACAACAAAAAATGACCTGTCATGAGTCAGGTCATGAGTGACTAGTCAACCGCAAGTAGCATAGACAATTACACGCTATGATCACTGATTCAAAAAGAGGAGCATTTAACTGAAATTAGTCACATTTTCCATTAATAAAAAACTTTAAATAGGCCTACTATCAAAATCAGACAAAAAGATATCTTAGGATTATTGCTAAAGAATATGAACTGCGAAAGCCAACAGTATTTCATATAAAAAAGCGCCACAACATAATCGAACAGTTCGCAAAAGAGGCCAGAGATAGCGGATCGCTGAAAAGAGGTATCATTCGGAAAGCCGAGTAGAAAAAAAGAAAAAGATAAATGTTCTAATGAGATCCTGATTACAGCTGGTTTTATGAATGGTTATTAACTTAAACAAAGGTTTATAGCTACAAAATGAGAGTAACCTGTTCACAAAATATGGCTTAAGTAATGTAATTACGATGCCAACCAATAAAGGATTCTGACTGGTGTGCATCGGCTGACTGACTGATGTGCATTGAACAATATGGGCTTTATAGACAACTGGACTACATTTTGGGGGAGGCCTGAATTAATGAAGCGAGACGGACTCCACCGGAGTTGGAGAGGTTCTCTTCTCCTGACTAGAAATATAACAGATAGTCTCATAGTTATTAACAAATAAGAGCACTGGCCAGATGGCAGGCATACAGTCCTACACTGATGTCTGCCAGTTTCATAGAACCAGTGACTCGTTTTCCGATTGAGATTGTGTCAGCTTCCAGAATTCCAAATCATTTTAAGACTAAATACCGTGGCATCCGCCACAACAATCTGATTAACATTAAAAAGTTGTCTCCTGGACTCTAAGAATGCCTGAGATTCTTTACTCCCATATCTCCGAGCCAACTAGTCAAATGAGTTGCTTCCTCTTAGTCATCCACCTGCCTTCTAGACCCCATACCTACGAAGCTACTGAAAGAGCTTTTACCTTTACTTGGCAAACCCATATTAGATATCAAAATGTAATGTGCATGGTCTGGTGTGATGAGTTCGCATGGTCTGGTGTGATGAGTCCCCCCCACCTTGTGTCCCTCAGGCACATGTCCTTTGATAACTGCCAGGGTATCATGGAGGGTCAGGCCTGACTCCATGCTGTCTCTGAGTGCCATGATGTCACACAGAGTCAGGGCTGTAGGCGGATTGCCTCTCGTTGTCCGGATCTCATAGGATTTCAGCTGGGAGAGAGAAGGGAAAGGGTTGACATTTGAGAACTCTGCTGCTACTCTGTACCAGTAGGTACTACTAATAATAATCTGAAGCAGGACTTTTGCATATTTTCTTCGCCATTATAATAATTGTAGCAGTTTGTCTGCCTTGTTTAGTTCAGACATTGCTGCAAGACAAAGCTGTCCTTGCAAAGTCTATGCTGACATTATATTAGAAACAGACTGTGTAGACAGACACACAGATTGTTCAGCAAGGGCGAATTTAGGAAATCTTAGGCCCTGTGCACAAACCTAGCATGAGCCCCCCCCCAAAAAAAAAAAAAAAAAACATGAATACAAGGAGTAGCATATATAATCACATAATTGGTTTGCATACACAGCACATAAACCATAAAAATGTAAACACGCACGCGGGACCAAGGAATCTAAACCAAACAGTGATTTCACCCAAAAGTAATAACTGACAGTGCACTCATTTTATCAGTACGACGCAACTCAAGCTCAATTGCTTCACTAAATCAGCTGAAGTGAAGGCAATGGAAAGGTGTTACCTCACTTTTATAGTTAATAGTTTTATAGCTCATATTTATGCCTGGGCTCAATAATAAAATCCTTTATCACCAAAAATGTGATTTCACCAGATCAATATAGAAGTATGCATTACACTTGATTCAAATGACTGTTTTCACTATGTACCCGATTCTGGCGCATTGTAGGTCTACTGAAAGTTCATTTTTAACTTTTGCCATTTAGTGAAAAAGAGCATTCTCCCTCACAATTAGCAATGTCAAGAAAAGTCTATCAGTAGTCTGGATTATGTCAAAATGTGAGTAAAGTTAACTAGCTAAATTTTGTTAAAAGTTGGAGAGCTACAAGTTTAATGTATGATCTGCTTTCCAATCATTTAATGTACATCTGAGATTTAGGCCTATTCTTTAGCTTACTTGTTAGCTTACCAATTATCAATTTCTAACCATGTTAGCTTACCAATTTCCATTACTTTTTGAGCAGTTCATTTGTGTTTGAAGTCAGATAGCTAACTAGTGCTAAACCCCATGAAGTACTGGGTTTGGTTGTCTATGCAATGTTCAGGGAAATGCATGCTACAAATTTGTATAAATTCTACATTTACTGGGTCAGGCCTGCCTCCAAAAATAAAGTTCAACCACTACTGTCACATTGGTCCTTTTGGAATATTATGCAGAGACACATTTACTGCCTTGCAAGTCTTCGTACCAGATTTTTTACATTTTACAGCTTGGCTAGCTGTAGCATATTTTTGGAATGGGGGGGGATCTTCAAAATGTAAACACACATTTTCATTGGTCTATTCAAATTAGCCCCTTCTTGTCATCAACTAGGGAGAGCAAAAGCCAAGTCTGAAAAAACGGCTAAACAGAAGGTACTGAAATGTCAATGAAAATCTATCGCAAAATCACATTGACCTCATTTTTGTAACTTTTAGAGAGTCAGTTGTATCCACTATAATAAAAATATGATATAAAACTCAGGGCAATCTGATTTTCACTGCACTATTGCTTTAATGAATTATATGTAGCTAGCTTGCTAGTTCTCTCCCTCATGTCCCAAATATTTTTAGATTGCTGTATTACTGCACTGATCTCGTGCGCTAACTATGATTGTTCCTATCATGTATTAATGCACATCTTTTAAGTCGCTCTGGATAAGAGTGTCTGCTAAATGCTTAAAATGTCAAATGTCAAATGTAAATATCAGGTGCATGATCGATTTCAATTACAGGTTAGTGTTTAAATTTTGGTTGGCCAGGTAACTACTAGGGACTTTCTACGTGACTGCCATTGCTTACCTTCTTGGTGAAGCCCTCTGGTATAGTGCCAACACAAGGCATCATGCAAACTTCTCTGCACATCACAGACTTGATGGAGTTGACAAAGCTGGATTTCCCTGCACCCACAGGACCCAGCAGCAGAACCCGAACCCTGGACAAAACCTCACAGTAGGGTTTGAAGGAGACCAGCTTCTGCCTCAATTCTTCTCTGAGTCTGAGAATATACATTTATCCCATGAAATATATGCATCTCTAGTAACAGCATCTCTGTAATAACACCTTACATCAGGAATAGACCTGTCTTATAATGTAATTGTTATATCAGTAGCTTATATATATACACTACCGGTCAAAAGTTTTAGAACATCCCCATTTTCCAGTTTTTACTGAAATGTAAGCAGTTCCAGTCCAGTGAATAACCTGAAATGGTACAAAGGTAAGCGGTAAACTGCCAGAGGTTAAAAAAAAGGTTAGGTTACCAAAAACGGAAAGATAATGACCGGTAGTGTTGTGTGTGTATATATACAGTATACTGTATATATAGTGAACTCCAACATTTTTCACACTTTTGATAAAGATTAACAAAAACGGCTGTATAAATGAAAAAATACAGGTAATGTGATATAGTTTATGCTAAAAAATGGGTAAATAATATTATTTTATACTAATACAATTGCTCATGTAACTTTGTTCAGCAAATATTTTTTTCCCCAAAAATATGTGTCACAATTATTCACACCCCTGTTCTCAGTAGTTTGTGCGACATCCCCGCGCACGGACGACACTACTGAGTCACATTCTATAGTGCTCTATGAGATTGCTGAACATATTTGGGGGGATCTTTGACCATTACTCCATACAAAATCTTTCAAGATCCTTCAGATCCTTTTGTTTGCGCTTGTAGACTATCTTCAATTGTATTAGTTACATTCTTTTTGAGCACACAATATAGCTCATTACCTGTATTTGCAATCGTATACAGCCGTTTTACTCATCTGTATCAAGGGTGTGGAGTATTCTGTAGGCCTATATAAAATGCATGCAGATTATTTTTTTCCTATTGTGAAATGCATATGAGCATATTCTGCACGTGGAACAGGAATTATGTTAACCAAGAGTGTAATTGGACAAAATGCGCTTTAATCTGTAAGAAGATAACATAGGCTATCATGTTTCAGTGAAAAAAAATATTGCACTGAACATGAAGAATTTATGAACTGTAGGTATCATCGTAAATTCAGAACATACGTCTGTGTCCATTCCACATCCCTCCATGGGTTAAGCAGTCCATCCAGAGCACCTAAGAGATGGCAAAAATAGCAACCCACGAGATCAGATGCTAAACAATACTGTTTTATATCACGTCACATAGACATAGGCAATACAATCGTTAATTTACGTGATTCACGGCACATCATTTCAGCTCGCTCTAACTTGAAACTAAATACAGAAACGTAAATTTTTACCTTGAACGCGATACACCTCCACTTCTACACAGTTTTGACTTTCTTTATCCCAAAGGTTTCCGTAAATTACATCAATCTCTGATACAAAGGACATTCTAGTCGGATTACATATCAGCTGCAGAGAGGCTCCAAAAACTAATTTGGGTGGGTATGAGTGATAAATGCATGCTTTCTTATGGTCGCGGACTCGAAGGCGGCATGCTTTTTTTTCATTCGCCGAGAAAATAAAAGCTTCAGGATCCTCACAAAATACATCAGGCGTTGGAAAAGCTTTGCTGAGATAAGCTCCTCGGACACATCCTGTTTCCAAATACACAATAACGATAACCCTTCCTTGATTTTCAGATAAAATCTGCAGAGTATCGCCGAATCCACGGCAGCTCCCCTTGTACAGCAGACATAAATTTACTTGTCCCTGGAACAACTTCTGCAACTGTCTCTCTCTTTCCAGACCCAGTCTTGAAATTAAAGACATGATAGATTGATTTAGGGACTGTTAACAAGTAGTAAATTGTAGTTTAGCAACAGAAGAGAAAACGGCACATGTTTAGCGCTTCCCAAGAGATTTTCAGACCAAAATCGAAACTTAAGGAAACCAGGAAACGAAACTTAAGATTTGATCGGTTTGACAGTTTTTTTTTTGGTAGAACTGCTACTTACTTAGGTTAAAATAATGGGTTTTGTAGGCTACTTCGTACG
Source organism: Aldrovandia affinis (assembly GCA_029706075.1). NCBI lineage: Eukaryota > Metazoa > Chordata > Actinopteri > Notacanthiformes > Halosauridae > Aldrovandia > Aldrovandia affinis. The sequence continues at coordinate 2,793,304 of JAINUG010000027.1, read as the reverse complement.
TGTTTCGAATGCTACACTGTAAAATTATTTGAATTGATAAATGTGAAATAAATGCGGGAAGAGACTTTACATATTATTTTACAATGTAGAAAACAACAAAGGAACATGTATAGCTATATATCAGGGGCGTGGCCATTTTTGGCAAATTAATTAATTCATTAATTTTTTGAGTGTATTATTGACTGTGTTTGACGTTGAGCATTACTGATACAATCATGAACACTGCACTGCACTGATTTAATATAATATAAATGTGGTAAGCCCAAAAGGTTCATAAAGAGTTACAAATACAAAGTCAAAGTTGGTTGGTTTGGTCAAAAATGTTTCACGAGCAAGCGAAACTGCCGGTAGATTGGAGGTAAATGAAATGGATGAGAAGCGAGAATAGAGAGGGGGGGATGAATGAGAGAATAAGAGCAAGTGTTCATTATTAAAAATATGTGAAACCATTGTCGATGTCAGTGTAGCTTTGTAGCAATCAATGGGAATAGAAAACCGGATGATAACTCGCTGCGCGATTGAAAATGAGCAGGCTTAACTCAAGGGCTGTTACACTTCGCTTTATTTCAACTTTGTTGCAAGTGCTTTGTAATGTCATTATACATACTATAAGAACTATAATCACACTGTAAGGTCGACTGCTTAAGAAAGACTCGGGTAAATTCGCTTTTTATAAACAACAGAAACAACGCCTAGGGGACTAAAAGGCATATGCTGCACAATCATGGTTACCCCAACATTAACATAGCTACAACAGGGAGGGGAAACGAACAACAACCAACGAGAGAGAAGAACAGCAGTACCACAGCAATACCAAGCGCAATACGTTAGTTGCATTGTTTACATTCAACGTACGTTTACTACACAGTAAATTAAATTATAGATTATTATCTAGACTAGCCCCGGATGTTTGCAATGTCTAGTCACGCGCCTGGTCAATATTACGCAAAAATGACCATTCCTACATAGGCCCTACACATCGTATACATCTGTCTCTACTGGAAAAACTGCGGATACTTATCCTAATATAGCGTAACTGATAACCTTGGTTCATTCATAAAGTGTATAGTTTTTCAAGAAGAGACAATTACATTGGGCAAATTGTGCTTTTTTCCTACTAAGGAGTCAGACTTAGGCTGCCTGCAGAACAGATTAAATCCTTTTAGGAATGCTGTTATACAAATTTTGAACTGTTTCACCACTATTTTGCAATTATTCAAGAAGGAAAGGCAAGCCTCCAGTTCTTTGAGAGATGGAGGCGTTGGAAACCTACTCCGCACTCCATGTTCCAGAACTTCCCATAAAGGTTAAATGATTTTTAGATCTGATGATTAGGGAGGCCATGGAATTCATGCTAGTATTCATGAAATCACTCTTGAATCCATTTAGCAGTGTGTATGTGGGTGTTATTGTCTTGGAATATGGGACCATCTTGAGAGAACAATGTTTGCACTGTAGGGTGTACCTGGTCACTTAAAATGGCTTTGTATTCCTTGGTCATAATTCTACTATGCAGAGTAATAAACGGACCCAGCAACTCCCACGAGATGGCTGCCCATACCAGAACAGATCCACCATGAGTCGGGAACAGACAATGTGGATTAAAGGCTTCCTTTGGCTTTCTCCCAACATAAGCCCATACAAATATAGGAAAAAAGAGTAAAAGATGACTAAACTGACCATAATACTTTCTTCCACTGCTCATAATTCTCAATATTCATCACACCCTACACCCCAGCCAGACCCCTCCGCTCAGCCTCCTCTGGCAAACTGACTATCCCATCCCTCCGAGCACCCGGCAGCCGCTCCTCATGGTCTCGCCTCAGAGCTCTGTCCACTCCTGACCCCTCGGGGCTGGAACGACCTTCTGCAATCGGTCAGGATTGTGGAATCACTTGCAATCTTCCGCAAGAGACTCAAAACCCACCTTTTCAGACTCCACTACCACTGAATTCTGTACATCTAGCCAATTGTCATCACCACTGCCGACCTGCTCAACACTTCTTGTATATGTATCCCTGCCTTCTCATTTAATAATAAAAAAATTACTAACCTTTTCCTTCCCAGTGTTACAGGTTTGGTATGCAGCTGCCTACAACGATGTCTATTGCTGCATTACTGCACTGATCTTGTGCACTAATTATGATTGTGCCTACCATGTATTAATGCACATCTTGTAAGTCGCTCTGGATAAGAGTGTCTGCTAAATGCTAAAAATGTAAATGTAAATGTAATTCCAGGTTTTGTGCTCATTACACCAGGGGCCTGTCTCATGAAGGAAGTTCAACATAGTCAGGGTATCTTTGCGTTAGCTGGCTACATAAAGCCTAACAAAGGCAATTACGGCTAACCTGTCTCACGAAGGTGGTTATCAACTCACTCTGTCAAACCAGTTTTTTCCAATCTAGCAATTAGCGCGTGCACACAAAAGGGGCGGAGTTTGTAACACAGCCAATCGCATGCAACATGAATAGATCCAGAGCACTGTTTCATGAAGCAGGATTGGTGGGTTAGCAAGCTAACTTTGGGCTTAACCCTGGGTTTTCAGTTTAATGACTGTGGTTCACCCAGGGCTGCGGGTGATCCTAATGTGAGTTCAATCTATTGCACCAATCACTCGGGAATCATATGAGAATATTACACCGCACTTAATATGCAACAGTACATTTTATTCATTATTGATAACTATATACATATAACTATATAAACTATGTTTGTTCAGGTTCTCCGCATCACCAACGGAATTTGTATATGTACCGTTGGCTAGAAAACGTAGGGCAATACATAGTTTGCTGCACAGTGATCGCATGGCTTCGATGAGTGGCATTTGTGACATGCGGCTGTAGAAGCTTGCAAAGATACTATATTCCCTGCGTGGAGAATCTGTATCTCTGATATAAATAAAATCATATTACGCAATTCTCTAGGATTGGTGAGGCCATTTTCCAGAGAGCTGTTTGGTGAGGGGGCAGGCTTTTTATAGAATTTGATTCATTAGCCTGAACTTAACCTACTCAGGCAGGTTTGGTTCGCAGCATAAGTTACTATGGTGATGCAACCCGGTTAAAAGTGAGCCACAGTCGTAAGACTGAAAACCCAGGGTTAAGCCAAAGTTAGCTGGCTAACCCACTAATCCTGCTTCGTGAGACAGGCCCCTGGTAATTTGTTGTTGTGCATTTGTACAAATGCCACCCCCGATTGGGGCTGATGACCAGGGCCGGTCTGGTAGGAACGGGTTTCGAACCGCGTCCCTGACAGGCAGCGCACAACGTATCGGACCAGCCAAAATACGATGCGTTAGATCGATACGCTATCCACCACCCCAACACTGTCTCCTTTGACACATTAAATAATTTTGCTGTTTCTGGCTGACGCACCTGCAATTCGTGCACCAGCTATATGAACTCTTTCACAATCTGTTAGATCTTTCATGTTGCTTTAGAATCTGACATACTAATGTGTTGATTTTAAGGAGACTAAATTGTTTATAGCAGAAACATATTGGTAATTAGTATTGACATTAATATAAAACATGGAGACTCCTTTCTTATTGTGATTTAGTTCAGAACATTAGTCCTTTTTCATTTGGTGTTTCCTATATTTTGTTTACCTCCTGCATACACATGTCTAGACTCCAAGGATAAGCAAGTTTGATGAAATGTTTTGTTTACCCTGGACAGAGATGCACTTTTGATATTGGTATAGTTTATGCAATTCTGTTTTTAACAGCACAGAAGGGTTCCTCTGGCAACAACGCTGAATGTATTTCATTAAGCACTGATGCCACTGCAACTATATGAGGAATACATAAATAAAAATGTATTGTTTATTAACGCCTGCTTAACATTGTATGTTTTCTTATTTTGGTATATCGATTTGGCAAGGTTGCATCTCAGGTAAATATACTGTTTTTAATCATTGCTTTTTTTATGTTGAAATACGTTTTTGTTCATGCCGCTTTAACACAGGGCTTCTCAAACTTTTCCCTGTCAACCCCCCCTAAAATTAACATCCTCTGATCGAGGACACCAGCACCCTCTACAGGCTGCAAAAAAGTGGCTTTAGATGCATATTTGAAGGTATACTAAGCGATTTGAGGTCACTCCATGGCCGTGTCCGAAACCGCTCACTCGTTCTCTATTCCCTATTCCCTATATAGTATATACTATATAGTGTACTATTTAGAGAACGAAAGTAGTGTTTTCGGAGACTACAACTGAACGTCATTTGCGTCAAAAAAAAAAAGTGCAGGATATTCAGGTGACGCAAGCGGATGTGCTCAGTATCATAAACAAACCGAGCACTCATGGCGGCAGGTTTAAATGTGCTAAAGTTTTGATTTTCAAAGACGGGCAAAATTTTGTGTAAATGTAAATAAATGTAAGTAACGTTAAGCTAGCTACCTTTTCTGTATTTAACACGTTAATAGCCTGGCTTTTGTACGTAAGTTACCTCAGGAATAGCCTGGCTTTTGTACAAAAGCCAGGCTATTAACGTGTTAAATACAGAAAAGGTAGCTAGCTTAACGTTACTTACATTTATACACAAAATTTGCGGCGGTAGACATTCCGGTCATTTCTGTCGCCGTCGCTGTATTTCTTTCTGTCGCCATTCTTTCCCTTCTCTCCTTCGGTATGACACGACCGCATTGCATTGTGGTAGACGGGATCAATTCTAGGGTAAAGTAGGGTACAGTCGATGTACACTACAAATCACGGTGAATTGTGGGTATTTTCTCGTTCCCTATTTAGTGTACGAAATTCACATTTTAGAATTCGTCGCACTCTACAAAATGGCGTCCACACAAAATAGTGTACTAAATAGGGAATAGGGAGTGGCTTCGGACACGGCCATGAGAGTGAACACATTACATTGGCAGTGCCTGTAATACATTGGATCATATTTTGCCAGACCCTCTTGCGATAGGCTACTCTGGACAAACTGCCAGGGAGGCGAGGCTCCAAAACGCCTCTCCAATGTTAACACATTTTCTACATCTAAGTAGGCTACATGTTGTGTTGAATGTTTCGTTTTTTTCAATTTTAGGCTCCATAGCTAGCTAGTGTTATTCTTCATCTTGTGTGTGGCTAGTAATATCATAAACTAAGTGGTGGCCAGGAACAATTAGCGACGGCGGCCTAATACAAATAAATGTAGCCTATAAAAAGGGAAAATACATTTCTAATTTTTGCTGCGGGTCACCGTATTGGAACTGCGGCTGTAAAACGATTATATTATTTCCGTTACCCAACTACAGTTATTTTATCAATAATGTACTATCAAAAGCAATCGTATAAAACTAATACGTTCAACGCTACACTGTTCTACCTATCGACGTTCTATGGGTCTGCCCCCTTAAAATCTCAGAACGGAAGTGTATCACGCCGTCTGGCCCATGTAGTGTGGCGTCATTGCATCAGATGCTGTTAGCTTCTTCCGCCGGGAAACCGGCGTTGATTAACTGAAACAAGTTAACCTTCATTAATCAGAAACCGCAAAGACATCGTTTGATATTCTAGGGGTTGGAACTCACTGTGCTGTGAGTGCACTGGTAGAACCCGGGCTGAGGAGGACAGGACAGCGTTACATCCCTATCGTAGATGTTTCTTTTTAAGGCAGGTTGGAGACAGCTATGTTCGGGGTCCTGGTCGGACTTTTGGTTCGGTTTCTGGGGTAGCGTTGACCTTATCGACTCCATGTTGTCCTCTCGAATAGATTGTTTAGTTTTTGTCTTTTTGCTTTTTGTCCCGTAGATCGTAATAATGTTAACGGTCAATTTATGACCGACATTTATAGGATGTGACACTGTTAATGGCGAATATATGTTTACTGTGATACAACTTGACGCCGGTCTTTGCCGGGTAATTGCACTTTATTTTTGCGTCCAACGTTTGTGTTCATCAGTGTCTTTATAAAGTTTGAGTCTAAGCACTTTTCTTTTTAAAGCAAATTCGTGCAAATTATCGTGAGAAAGGTTTATAATTACATATGTGCACTGAACGTATATACTATGTCAATTCAACATGAATCATAGCGGAATAGTTGTATACATGCATTTTTAATACTAATAAGCCATATGAACCATCATTCATAGCAAGCCAGAGGTAGATTTTTCGTGCTTTTGTGCCCATCCTGTGGATTCTGTTTGCATCGTTTATAGCTAGCGCACCCGCAAACGGTACATTTTCCGCCAGTTGGGTTTGGCTGGAAACTACAAGAAGTGTTCCGCTTCAGGTAGGCTATCCGTTTTCCCTGTGGTACGCGGTCAGATCTCAAGTTCCTGTGGCTTGAGATTGGGAAGGTGTCATTTGCATCCTGAATCACCTGGCTGTCACCAGTTGTTTTGTCATGCTCCTGTCCCATTCAGAAGTGTGGAAAGTATGCGTGGATTACGTCTTCAGACCCTATACTATGGTCGTCGGCGCCATCACAGCCGTCGTTTATCTCTGGGGATGTGATGGGCAGGTTAGTCACTTCACGGAGACAAGCCTTTGATGAGAAAGTGCTGTTTATCTCAAACTTCTACGCTTCTTCTAAATACTCATTGCTATCTTAGCTTGGCTTTAAAATGGTTCCTTTTTACCCCTCCATGGATATTCATCGGTGTACACTTCCTCCTACAGGGATACAAACCTTAATTTGTGTTCTTATCAATTTTTTTAATTGGGCAATGGTAAATCGTTGGCGTATGTGTTGTTTGCCACCTGAATTACAAGAGCTTGGTTACAATTATGGACATGTAACACCCCTGTAGGATATGGCCAATGACTGTTCTACTTTATGTAATCTACCTTCATATTTTATGAGACTTGTATCCTATTCCTTACATTTACACTGCAGTACTGTAATTTAGGAAAGTGTAGTTAAATAACTTTCCATGTGTGCGCATCCTCCTAGCGCTCCATTAGAGAAGCATTCATCCACCTAGAAAGTCCGTTTCCAAGCAAGTTTGTATTCATGAGTGACTACGTATTGAACATAGGAGTGTGTGTGTGTGTGTGTGTGTGTGTGTGTGTGTGTGTGTGTGTGTGTGTGTGTGTGTGTGTGTGTGCATGGCTGCCTGTCTTGTCAATCACCACTGGAGCTTGATTGCAGAGCTGAGAATGTAGAGTGTGTAGCATAGTGGCTCCATCGGCATGTCGACAAACTGTGCTTGAAAGTAACCGACTGTTTCCCTGTGCTCTTGTCACAGACTCCAGTTCTGGTGTGCAGCGATAGGTTCCGTGTTTTCCTGGAGCGCCACTGCCCTGTGGTGGCAGAGCGATTCCAACCCACGCCCTGGTGCTGGGGCGGGCGTCTCCAGACCCTGGTCCGTGTGCTTATCAAGTCCAGCCCGGCCGTCACCTACAGGAAGTAAGGGTGACCTCTCTGCTCCCCTACCCATCAGGTGGTGAAATTCCTCTTGTTTCATTGCCATCTAACACTGTCAAAGCCATAATTCTGTTTCTTTATCAGCAATGCAGAGCTGAAAAACCCCAATAAATGGGCTTCTTAGTGGCCCAGTTAGTAAAGATACCTGCTGCCAGCACAGGCAGGGCCCTGTAGTCGCAGGTTTGAGCGATGGCCTCATTTATGTCATCAACCGACTGACTGGGAGTCTGCAACGGTGGTACACAGTTAGTCTTGTCATTCCAGGGGTAAGGTGGATTTATGTCGGCCAGGGTCCCTTGCGTTACTGCTACCTTAGTTCCTCCCAACGACATGCTAGGTTCCCACAGGCTACCAGTTGTAGTCAATGAAAGACACACCTCTCCGCCGATCTCTCTCCCCCGCTCACTTGTAGCACTATGTGTACTGTAGGGTGTAAAATAGTCACTGGCTCAAATTTGAGTGCCCATTTGGTTTGCATTTACTAACATGAATTAACTTTGTATGCATCGTGCTGTTAATGAAGATGCATGCGATCGAAGAGAGTACATGCACTTCAGTTTTGGAAAACTCTTTATACTTTTCTCTTAGTTTATTTGGGTTTATTATTTGGTTTTACAATGCCAAAAGCCCCAAAGAAGACCTGGTTCGACGATCAGGATTCTGTTTCTGACCGGTGAGTAGCTGGTAGGCTCTGCCACCATAAGACACCTATCAGATTCGTGTCCTATGATGTGCCCTTGTACTTTGTAACAATGATTGCTGCTTCAATGACTGGCATAATCAAAATAAAATGACCTGTGTTGCCTGACTAAAGAACACTAACAGACAATGTAAATAGTTTTGTGCAGTGAGGAGTGAGGGCAGACAATTGCCAGACGTGCAATATTGTATTGGCTAAATATATATTTGTATATTTGTTACATTTGCAAATATTTGTTATTTATATATTATAATAATTCTATTTTTTATACTGGTAAAATATTTTTATCTATTTTATTATCAGGGATGTGATTTTTCCTGATTATTCAGGAAATGCTGATTTTCTGGTGCTAAATATCTCTGGCTATTTGGCTTTATTTGCTGAACATTCTCCTGCTATCAGCTGTCAAATAGTGCAACATTTCTTAATGTGTATGCTTATGACATACATATGTCCACAAGATATCTGTGGCCTGAAAATAAACATTTCCTGATTAACCAGGAAAAAAATCACATCCCTTTATTATGCTAATGTTGACAACTATTATTTTATTTTTTTATTTTTTAATTTTTTAAATTGATAATGGTAAATGCCTGTTTTGGTAACTTTTTTACCATTGGGGGAAAAAAGTTCTGTTGCCATCTAATTCTTTGAACTTAAGAATATATAATGACAAGAACGGGCTGTTCATCCCATCTAGGCTTGTCACGTCCTAATCTAAAGAATATCTAGTACTGCATCTAGCCTGGACTTGAATAGCCCAAGTGTTTCTGCCTCTACTACCTGACCTGGCAAGCTGTTCCAGGCATTGACAACTCTGTGTAAAGAAAAACCTCCTAATATCTGTGTGGAATTTGCTCATATTCCTCATAACTTTTACCTTTCATGCCAGGTATCAGTTTAGTTGCCTTTCTTTTAACTTTTTCAAGAGCTTCTATATCTTTCTTGTAGTGCGCTGCCCAGAACTGCACACAGTATTCTAAGTGAGGTCTGAGGCATTATATAACATTAATATAACCTCCTTTGATTTATACTTGCCGTTGCCTTTTCACTGTTGCAGCACACTGCTTAGATGCAGATACACTTTGATCAACTACAACTCCCTAAGTCTTTTTCAAGTTTAACACCTAATTTTTCTCCTCCCATAAAATACTTCTGTCTTATGTTTTTATTTCCCACATGCATAACTTTACATCAAGCAATATTGAATATCATCTGCTGGGTTTCTGCCCATTTTTGGATTTTGTTTAAATCTTGGATTACTTTAGTCGATTTCAAACAGTTTGCTAAACCCCCAAGCTTTGTATCATCTGCAAATGTAACTATTTTGCGACTAACATCCTTAACAAGATCATTTATGTAAATAAGGAAGAGCAGAGGTCCCAGCACCGATCCCTGAAGGGACTCCACTGCCCACAGCACCTAGGTCGCCTAGATACGACCCCACCTACTGTTACTCTTTGGATTTGACCTTGCAGCCAATTATGAATCCACTCTGAAACAACTCCTGTAATTCCTACTGAATTCATTTTGACAATGAGCCTCTCGTGTGGTACCTTGTCAAATGCTTTTTGAAAGTCCCAATATTTAATATCATAAGCTTGGTTCAAATCAAAACACTTTGTAGCTTCTTCAGAGGAGTCCAGGAGGTGTTAGACATGACCTCCCCCTAAGAAAACCTTGTTGGATCTCCCTTAAAATACTATTACTTTTCAGGAATAATTCCAACTTGTCCCTAATAATACATTACAGTATTTTACATGAGATGCAGGTTAAAACTGACAGCCCTGTAGTTTCCTCGGTCAGTACGGTCCCCCTTCTTATATATTGGAATTGTACTACCTTCCTTCCAGTCATCTGGTATTTCTCCAGTGTTTAGGCATTGCATAAAAATATCTGTCAATGGTTTATATATAATCTCCCCAAGTTCTTTGAGTACTCTATGCCATCGGGCCTGCTTCCATTTTTGTAGCTTTTCTAGAACTTCTCTGTCCCTTATCTCAAAGTCCTCTAAAACGTTCTGTACATTAGCTATACTTCTAGGCATATTTATGTATTTATGTCCTTTTCTCTGGTAAAGCTCTCAACAAAGTAATTTAAGGGTGTTAGCAATATCTTTATTATTATAAAGCAAAGCTCCTTCCTTATTCTTAATGCACATAACCTCATCATTAACTTTCCTTTTTCTACTGCAATATTATGCAGATTATGCAGAGGGCAGATTTAGTGCAGTTGTCTTGCACTGTGGATCTAACTTTTGTCCTACCCTGTGTCCTCAGCGAGCTGATCAGGACGAAGGACGGGGGACAGATCTCTCTGGACTGGGTGGACAACGCTGGCAGCGGCGCCCACCCAGACTGCACGTCTCGACCCACAGTGCTGATCCTGCCAGGCCTGACGGGGAACAGTCAGCAGACCTACGTTTTGCACGCTGTGAGCCAGGCCACGCGCATGGGATACAGGTGAGCCATTATCCAGGATGGGTGTTCAGGGGTACAGGTGAGCCGTTACCCTCAGCACAGGTGTTCAGGGATACAGGCTTGCCCTTTCCCTCAGGGCAGGTGTGAAATGTTACCCTCAGGGCAGGTGTTAGGAATACTGGTGAGCCGCTAACATGAGGGTACTTGTTGGGTGCAGGGTGCGGTAAACACTGCTTCCTTGGTGTACTGTGGAGACTCCAGGCTCAGCCTGGTCATCTGTCTCCACACAAACAATAAACAAAATCCCAACAGCAGATTCATAGATAAAGGTTTGTTTAATGCTTCTATGGGTGCCACATCCTCTGATAGGCCCTTTGAGAAAGGCTTTGGCTGGAAAGTTAGCTTTAGTTACTGGCTCTTCTTGAAAACTTTCCAAAAAAGACTAAAAGAAAATAAAGACAACATTTATAAGCATTATTTGTTGTTCTAAACAAAATGGTGAAAGGTCACCTGATGGAACTTTGTGGTGGGGGAAGTCAAGATGCTGATTATAAGGGCAAGAACCAAATGATGGCACGTGATCAAGGGCAAGAGGTCGACTTTTTGTTCCGAGGGGTCACAGTGGAGTACAAGTATTGGCACCTTTCAAGATTTTAAGAAACTCCTGAGGAAAATGTTCAGATTTTTAGTGTGAAACTGAACATTTAGGTTTTGTGTCTCTTTGTAATGTCATGTTGTTTTGGTAAATGTTAAAGCTCTAATCTCTCTGTAGATCTGTGGTCTTTAATAACAGAGGCTTCGGAGGTGAAGAGTTATTGGTAAGTAAGAAGAGAATCTGACCCCCTTTGACAAAATTATCAGTTTGACATTAAGGTATAATTTTAATTTCAGCTTGATATTCATAAAAATATGTTTCTGGAAAAGCCTATATTTGCAATTGACATCCAGGGAAAGTGTTTGGTTTTGATGTCAGTCACACGTCAGGTTGATGGCCTGATGGATGCAAACGTAGTGTGTGTTCAGTTTCTTCATCTTACAACCTTCACCAACTAGATAAAATCATTGCAAAAGTAGATAAAACATAGTGTTATAAATGAACAGGGATATAAATCCACAATCTCCCTATTCATTTGTTGGGTTAGAACAGTTCGGCAAACACACTATGTAATATAATATAATAATATACGCCATTTAGCAGACGCTTTTATCCAAAGCGACTTACAGTAGTGAATGCATACATTTTCAGTATATGTGGCCCCAGTGACACACGTAGTCAGTTTTGACGTTGCTTTATAAACAGCTGTCTGGTATTATTACAGTTTGGAAAGTCCAGTCCAGTGTTCATTACAGAGATGTAGGACTTTTGTTTCTCTCTCTTCGTATCCCATGATCCCTTTTCCCAGAAGACCTTGCGTCTCTCCCATTTGTCCAATGCCTCTATCCCTGTGTCTGCGCCCCTCCAGACCCCCCTGACGTTCTGTGCGGCCGATACGTCGGATCTGGAGTGCGTGATCCAGCACGTGCGGGAGCTCCTCCCGCAGGCGCCCGTCCTCGGGACGGGAATCTCCCTGGGAGGGTGAGCGCGGCAGGCGTCTCACAATGCGTGACTGAGCTGAGCGGCCTGATGCAGGGGTCCTGGTCCAGCAGTGCCAGAGATGTTTCTGGCACTGGGGAAACGCACGGCACAGCGGGCCGCAGAAGAGACACTCTGCTGATGCGTGCACGACAATTAGTCACCTTTCTTTCCAGTGCTTTTGTTGTTTTTTGACTGATGCTCTTAAAGCGTAGATCATGATCCGCAATTACCTGCTGCATTAACTATGACCTCAGAATGCAGAAAATTGTGCTAAAAAGCCAACAGAGTACAAAAAAATTATTTCTAAATTTGAAAAGTAAAACATTGCATTTCTGTTATGTGCTCTGAATATGTTGGTAATTGTTTTGGTATCTGGCGACCCGTGTAACCCCCTTCCCCCTTGTCCCAGGATGCTGCTGTTGAACTACCTGGCTCGAAAGGGCAGTGAAGCGGGTCTTGTGGCGGGCCTCACCCTGTCCGTCAGCTGGGACACGATGGAGTCCTGCGCCTCGCTGGAGACACCCCTCAACCGGCTGCTCTTCAACCACCACCTCGCCAAGAACCTGTGCCAGGCCATCAGCAGGTGAGCCCGTCGGGCAGCTCGCTTCCCTCGCACCACCAAAAACACCAGGCTCCAACCCGAACGCAAAGCCACGTCCCTTCCACTTCACCTCCCTTTTAAATTAAAAGCGTGATACTTATTTTGGGTACATTTAATGTTGTGTTAAAAAACCTAATATTGACTGTTCCTGTATGAGTGTATCTGCCTATCAAGGATGCGGTTCGAAACCCATTTCTGCCAGACCGGCCCTGGCCGTTAGTCCCGATCGGGGTGGCATTTGGCTGTCCGCTCCTGAGGGAGGGAGGGAGGAGGCGGGAGGGTGGTCGGTACAAACTCTCCGTGAAGCACGTAAGGGTGTCTCCAGAAAGGGGGTCGATGAGTTCCGTCTCGAAGGAGGCAGATCATTGCCGGCCTTGGAGAGTAGCTTGCCCCGTAGAGACGGGCGGCGAGTTCGTGGAGGAGGGTTAATCGAAATAAATAGAGGGTATAATTGCCTTCCAAATTGGGGAGAAAAACGGGGGAAATCTGAAGCAAAATGATAAAAAAAAACCGAATGTTTTTTTCTTTTCTATTTCTGTTGGGAAGCTACATGCATGCGCTGTCAGCAACAAGACAGGCAGTGTGAAGAGAAATAAGCCTATATGAGGAGACCCATGAGAATATAACGTAACTTCAACCCCAAAAATATATGCAAAACATTACTAACTGACAGCAAAAATTAATCTTTTTTTTTTTTTTTTTTTTCTCAAGAAAAAGTCACTTATCATAGGATCTTTATTCTTTACAACATGACAGAATATTCACAACTGGGACAATCACATTTCAGTCATGAAAGTTCACCAGCTAGCCTGCAATTTTACAGCCACATGTTTCTTGGGTGTGTAAAGCACAAGAATTGAATTTTTTTTTTTAAAAGCAGGACTTTCCAGGCAGGTGGGATCAAAATGTATGAACAAACATACGTGGGGATATGTGTGCGCTTATTACGTTTCAGCCACTTCCTCAGAGTATTGCGGTATAATCCTGTTGATCTGTGTGCTTTACCAGACGAATGATTGCATGGGGCGTGTGGGTTGGCGCGAGCTCTGCCGCGTCGATCTGTCACTGATGCTGCAGTCTTTTACTCTGCTGTTAAGTTGCTTCTGACAAGCGTGTGCTGTCTCTGCAGACACCGGAAGATTCTGGAAACCGTGGTGGATGTGGAGCATGTGCTGAAGGTAAACCCCCCCACACACACTGAGTGCTGAGGAAAATGCTTCATGCTTTATTGGGGATAACCCTCTTCCCCCACCCCAGTCTCGGACCATCCGGGAATTTGACGAACGCTACACCTCTGTGATGTTTGGCTATAAGTCCTGCCGGGACTACTACCACGACGCGAGCCCTGGGTACAAACTGCCCCGAACCGCCGTCCCGTTGCTGTGCCTTAATGCTGCTGATGACCCCTTCTCCCCGAAACATGGTGAGCATCCCCGAAGCAACGGGCATTTGGGCTTTACTAGTCTTACCACTGGGAGTATCTCATCAAACAATAATAAACAGTGGTAATAATAATCATCATTATAATTAGAATAATAAATGTATGTAGTACCTTTCATATACCTTTTATACATCTCATTTGTAACCCAAAATGCTTCACAGAAAACAATTTCCCAGAAAACGGCGAAAATGGTCAAATAAAATGTCAAAATACTCAAGAAATTCAAATACTGAAACGATCCGGAACAAATTAATGTAAGATGAGAAGTAAACAAAGAATAAATGCAATAAAAGCAGCCCATACCAACTACAAGCTAACCTAAACATATATGTTTACAATTGATTTATCTTAAATAATTATCTTATTTGTACCCTTGCAGAGGAAGGCTATTTCACTGTCTGGGAGCATAAAAGCTCCCCCCATTTGTAGTTCACTTTTGGGATACAGAGAAGTCTAGCTTCTGCAGACCTGAGGACACGTTTGGGGTAACATCTTTCTAAAAGGTCAGCAATATACTCTAGTACCAAGTCATTGAGGGCTGTAGGGAATTGTAAAATTAATTCAACAACAAACAAACAGGCAGCCAGTGCAGAGAATCTAGTATGGGGGTAATATGAGCTTGCTACCTTGTTTTGGTCGGTAGTCTTACACTAGTATTTTGAATGAGTTGTAATCTTTCAATACTGTGCTTTGTCAGAAGGGGCATGGAGAGAATGGATCCAAGTGCAGGAAAACAAAACAGCCAGGAATCCAAAAATGAACAGATAATTTAATTAACTCAAACAACAAAGTCAAGCACAGGAACTAAATAAAACACTGGACAAAATAATCTAAATAAGAAAAGTAAAAAATAAGAACTCGGAATGGCAGGGGAAAACCACAAAGGAACACTAACAAAAGGACGCAATACCCTTCAACAAAAATTCAAGCCTTAGCACAGAACATAACACACAGGCAACTTAAATAGACCATGAAACAAGACACAGGAGGAATCACTCGAGACAATGAGGGAAACAATAAAACAATTAAACAATTAGACAATCAGGGAACACAAAGTCCAATGCCGCCATATGGCAGAGAGCAGGAACCGTGACAGCTTTTACTGATTTACTACCATAAATTAGTCTACTTGAAACAAATGTTTGTATTAATTCTTCAGCATCAGACTGCGAAATAAAGGGTCTAACTTTAGCTATGTTACTAAGGTTAAAGAACAACTTTTCATCTAGATCTTAGGACCACCCCTAGGCTGTCTTGGGCAATTATAAGTTATTTACCTTAGTTATTGCTTAACTTGTGTTCTGCTTGGAGCTTTAAATCAATTTAAGTGATGTTCTAGGGAAAGTCCATGTGTATTGCACATAGCCCTATGGGAAGTGTTTAGCTGGACAGAGCAAGGCAAAAAGGGTTTTAGAAGACCGCTTGATAAATTCAGGCACTGATTCCCTGGGTTTAAATTTCTCATAGAACAAGGTGATACTCTATTTCGAATGGCATCGCGATCATTTATGTTGTGCAGTTTTAAATGGCCTTGAAGTTTTACAGGGTAATCTTAACATGGTGTATTGAGCAGTGGACACAAACCAATGTTACAAGTCTCTCTAAGACTCTCGACGATGTCTGTTTCCACTCTGCCCAATACTCTGTGTTAAAGTCGTCCCTGTGTGCTATTGTTAGAGAGTGACTTTGGGTTAGCCATTTGAAAGTCTCTCGGGTAAGAACTGTTATTCATTTTACTGTTCATACCTGAGAGCCCCCGTCTCCCCCACTGTTTGGCTGGGTTGACGTGTATTGATGTACCTCTTTGGCCCAGATCTGATAAGCAGTTTCCTGTCGGGAGCGTTTTAGTGCTGGCGCCTGGTCTCCTTCATCTCCTCTTTCGTAGTATTGTTTGTACTCATTTTCCAATTTTAAATGACACCACCACCCACACCCCCTCTCCCCTTTCTGCCACCCAACCCCCCTAGGGGAAAGAAAGAACAAAGTCAAATTAAATATTAAACCAAGGAAAGAAAGAGAGTGAAAAAGGGCTTCAGCCATGGTCGCAGGGCCCCTAGATGGCACCAAGCACCACAGCATTCACTAATAATAATAACAATAATGGGGCCTCCTGCATGGTTTAGTGGTTTCAATGTCCGACGCTGGCGGCTGTGACAGAGTCGGCTCTGGCCGGGAGTGCCACCGGGGGCGGCAATTGGCTGTCCGCCCCAGGGAGGGGGGAGGGAAGCCGACAAGACGTTCGCTGCGCACAGGAGTGGCTGTGGGGTGCCGGAGTTACGGTCGACAGCATGACAAGTGCCACCTCGGAGGAGACGATACTTCGCCTTTGTCACTACCGGTCACAGGGCTACAGCAGCGAACTACGAGGGAGGGATTGACCTAAAAATAGCGGTTGTAATTGGCTACCAAATTGGGAGAAAAACTGGATAAAATCTGAAAAACAAACAAAAAAATATTATAACAATAATAACAATCTATTTGTATAGCAACTTTAATGCAACATTCACAGCCCAAAGTGCTTAACAGAAACTATGAACAGGAAATAATTAGGGCTGTCCCCGACTAAAACAAATCTTGGTCGACCAACAGTCCGTGTTTTCCGTGTTTTTTTGACTTCTTCTATATGACACACCCTATTTGTTTTCATAAATACAACTATATGCACACTGCGCTTGTCTCATGTTTTATAACTTTCTTAAGTGAATGACACAATTGAGTAACAATAGGCTGCTCCTCATTTTATTAACGATAAACCCTGCCTTGGAAAAGTTCCACATTTTTTTGATTGTCCGCAAATTCAACAAAATGCTGCCAAAATCCAGTTTTTTCTTTGACATTATGTTCTTCGGTTATATCGAAATGAGTAATTAAAGTATGCCTATATCACTAATCTTAACTGTAGGCTAATCTTAGACTACAATTAAAATGCACATTCGCGTGCCTAAAACAAGAAGGATACAATATAGGCTACATGAAAGGGGTTGTTACGCATGTTAGTTATAAATATATAAACCATACAATTAGCAAAACACATTTATTATAAAATGTTACTTTTATTAGTTTTGATGAATTATTCACAACATTACTATTACCTTAACTGCCTAATATAATTTAAAGAGAACATATATAGGCCTAGCTATGTTAAGAGTGAAGGACTGTCACTGCCATACCCGCAGCATCCAGAATGGATTATTCTACTGACAAGCATGCCAAACTGTGGCACGAATCTAGGTGTCTCATGCTGCGTAATTATTATTATTATTATTTTTTTGCGTGACTGCTCGACCAAAATAAATCTCGGTCGACCAACAGCCCATCGACCAAACAATCGACCAGTCGACTAAATGGGGTCAGCCCTAGAAATAATCATCCACAAGATGAAGAACACTTTAAATCTGTTCTGAAAAGAGGATCTGTTGAGAGAAGACTCAATAAGACTCGAAACAATAAGAACAAGAAAGTAATAAAATGAAATGAAATGATTTGTGAATGTAACTCTCCTCCTCTGTTCATCCCCAGCCCTCCCCCTGGCCTTGGCTCGGCGCTTGCCCAACGTGGCGTTGCTGGTGACGGCTCACGGGGGCCACATCGGCTTCCTGGAGGGCCTGTTCCCGCGCGGGGAGGGCTACATGGACCGGCTCTTCGGCCAGTTCATCCAGGCCGCGTTCGAACACCCCGGCGACCTGAGGGAGGCGTGCGGGATCAGCAACGACCCTACCGACTGACCTCCTCCGACCCACCGCTGCCGACCGACCGCCGCCAGGTCGGTCGAGCGCGGCCCACCTGCTAACTACCATAGCGCACAGACACCACCTTAACCAAGCCACCTCATCTTGGGCCTCATCTGTAAGAAAATAATAATTTAAAAAGGACTAAATGAGGGTCATGGATGATGCCTATATGTAATCTGACCTCGTATAACCGAGTGAATGCACTTTCAGGTAGTTTACAAATCACTCGCAGACCAATGCCTTATCAATTTGTCATCATACCATTGTCATGATCACGAGTTAAACGCTTATACCTTTATCATTGCCCATATATTTCATATTGGCCAAGATAGAATTTACATGGCTGGTGTTGAGGGGAATGGAAGCATTAATTCAGTCGCAGAGACAAATCGGAAACCAGTTTCTCATTGCACGTGAATACAGCACTGATGTGATTTAAATATGTGTTTTCCCTTTTCAGAGTGTTTGTGTACGTAATGAAGGTAATTGCTGAATGTCTAATGCAAACACTTTTATTGTGGTTGTTAAGTTAGTGTGTGTGTGTATGTTTGTGTATGTGTCTAACTGCTCTCTGTTTCTCCAATCATGGAGGAGCTGGCACAGAGCTTGTGTGTGTGTGTGTGTGTGCGTGTGAGATTCAGGGCACAGCGGTCTGGGTTTGTTCAACATTTGTCTTTAACTATGACTTGCAAGTATACAAGTGTTATATTTTGGTGAGTTAAACAATAACTAAAATGATCTTGCCAAACTGTGTTCATGAAGAATAAAATGCACTTGTACTCATTTGTAAGTCAGAGTTAAGGGCAGATGTTGGTTGAATCCAGGCCAGGGAAGGGCTAATTCCATGTTGCACGGCTGATAATTACTGAGCAAACTTGAAACAGTGGTGCTCAATGTAGCTTTGCTGCACTCCTCAGTCGATTGCTACTTTGCCGATATTGTTGCTTGGGGGAAAAGTGTGGAATTTGCCGTGATTAGGATTGTTGTCAGCAAATGTGAACCTCAGTAAATCATGCATGTCAGCCCCACTAAAGGCAGAAAGAATTGTAAAAGCGGGCACAGATGGAAACTGAACAGGGCTGTATTTGTTGGGCAATGTGCCACAAAGTGTTATGCATTGTGGAAAATGCAGTCCAGAGCTTGTTATACACCAGGGGAGGTCAACCCTGGTCACGGAGTATGTTGGTTTTAGTTTTAACCTTCAAATTGGCGACCATTTTAGATCGATCAAACCAGGTGAAATGAGCTAACTGTAATCAACTGCTGTAACAGATCAATTTAGAGCTGAGTAACCACAAAAACCAGCACACCCTGCAGCCGTCCGGGACCAGGGTTGGCCACCCCTGTTATATGTTCTCCACAACCTCTAGCTATGGACTTCTTTTCCCCATCAACATTTTCTGGCACTCTGACTCCTGAGCGTAGCCAAGGTATATATACACCATATTTCCCTTGCGTGTGAAATCAAACCTTGCCCAATAAAACTAAAATAAGGGAAAGTGGTAGCCCGACCGGACAGCCAGACAGCAAAGAATGGTAGCCCAAACTGCTCATTGGGGAATGACTTGTAGCCCCAGGCTACCTTTAACGTCGACACCTGCCCTTGCAGGTACCTGTAGCTTTTGGAATTTCCATAGAAATTGTAGTTTGCCTGATTATGAAGTCATATTTTTTAATACCAGGTGCACATACAGGGTTTAAAAAAAGTCTGAATTATGTGGATATGGGCACACTGTTTTTAATAATTAGCTCAGGCTGTGTTTAACAAGGGGGCCACGCTCCTTTTGGCAATACCTCATGTTGGCTGAATTGGCCAGTAAGTCTGATTTGCATTCGAGACAAGTCTCAGTGCTGTATGAAAATATGGACGGTCAATCACAGCGAAGCAGTGTTCAGCACGATCCCTCTGAAATTGCATTCCGTTTAATCGCATTTGGACAGCAGCAGTAGAACGATTATGATTATCATCAAGCAGTGACATTGTCATGGCTGTAGATCAGGCCGAGTCTGCAGTGGTGTACTGAATCTGTTGCTAAGGGCACATTTGTAACTGACACAAGGTGTGCATTACATTAATATTTCCTCGATTGTGCCACCCAGGCAGGTTTTGGACAATCCCATTTTAAAATTGACAGGTTGTTTCAACAAGTTGTGACAGCATCCCAAGGGGTCCTCCAATGGCATAAACAGGGTCTGAAGAATAACTGGAAAAATAATTCTCCATGTTGACAAAATTTGCACGTTTTATATTGCAGCCATTTACGTCCTACTGTAGCTACAGGAACGCTGAATGCGCACAAGGTTTATTTGTGGGCGCCAGCTCTGGAAAGGATTGAAAACCCCTCGATAATATTGGATCAGTAGCACTAAAGAGAATGCTGTTTAATGGGATTTCCCCTGAGTATCGGGATGTTGTCATGATTCAAGCTTGCGGCACGGCGCATTCAATTATCAAGTGTGTTAAATAATTAAATTAAAGAAGTGTGTTAAATTATTATGCACAAAGTTCAAATGTCACCTTTTAAAGTCTGTACATTTTGATCGAATGTATATGCCTTTTTGAGGTACAGCATTCACTTGGTTTAAACTTTAAATATACATGTTATGATACATTTGTATTATGTACAGTTTAAGCCTTGTGAAGGGTTTTTTAAAACGTATATTGTTTTTCTGATCTGTTTTCTTGTTTCTTTTCTCTGCTATAAGAACTGAATATGCATAAGGAATATGCATTTTGCATGATTGACTGACTGAAGTAGGCATGCATGAGTATTACATTTTGAAAAAATGTTTAAAAAAAGCCAGCCACAATGATGGCTGGCTTCAGCTCGGTATGGCTTCATCTGCCCCGAGACCTGCTGGATCCTTGCCTAAGAAAAAATGCACATTTTTGAGAAAGAGGGCGTCATGCAATTTATTTCGTATACCTATCAAGTTGACTTGCACAAACACACGTTGAGCTGCTTTGTTGAAAATGACAATGTTATATTTATTGTAAATGTATGAACAATAAGCTTTTGAAATGTGTTCCCAGAAA
Source organism: Aldrovandia affinis (assembly GCA_029706075.1). NCBI lineage: Eukaryota > Metazoa > Chordata > Actinopteri > Notacanthiformes > Halosauridae > Aldrovandia > Aldrovandia affinis. The sequence goes on along the minus strand of JAINUG010000027.1, from coordinate 2,772,427 downwards.
GCAAGGTTTATTTGAACCAAACCAGCAGCAGTGATTTTGATCACCCACTGCCTTCTGTTGCATCTACAGTGTTGGCATTCCCTGGACTTTAATTTCATTATTGAATGTCTTCATTTTTCAGTCCACAAACGTTCTACTGTTAACCCCAAGCTTACTAAAGAAATATAAAATCAGTGCAAATTGGACCTGTTGGCAAGAGTGTAAGTGGACTGAGCAACGAAGACCTTATCGGATGTAGACTAGCACAGTTGATTCTATTCATTTTAAAATGTGTGTATTCAGTTGAGTAAGGCCCAGGATGTCAGAAGTCATCTCACACTAGTATTAGAACTTCAGCTAACCAGTGTGAGATGTCTAGACCAGGGGTCCCCAACCACCGGGCCGCGGCCTGGTACTGGTCCGTGAGGCATTTGGTACCGGGCCGCACAGAAATAATAAAAACGTTTTAATTTTAATTTTATTTCCATTTTATTGACTATCGCAGTCTGCAGGGTGTTTTATTTTGAAAGATGACCACTTCCGTCTGTGCCTCTTTTCCGCACTTGTCTCAGTTTTTTTTTTTCCATGCACCCCCACGGACCGGTTTTGCATGAAACCGGTCCGTGGTGCAAAAAAGATTGGGGACCGCTGGTCTAGACGGTTGTTCGCCCAGGGTGATCTCCGATACGAAGGTTTGACTGACACCTAGTGGAGAGGCAAGGTATTGACTCTATTAATGGTTTAGACTTAAACCCACCCGAAACGATATTCTTTTCCAATTTGTGGGAACTATTCGAATTATGATCATTCATTATCATTCCAGTCATTTTACAGTCTTAACAGGCATTTTTTTAAATTTAAATGTATAACTACAATCTATTTTTCCTGACTGTTCTAAGGGCATTAAGAATGTTCTGGGCATTATATCAGAAAAATAAGATTTGGTAGAAGTAGTTGCTGAAATGAAGGTTTTTGTGTTGAAATTGATGGTGCATATCTATTGATCAATACTGATTATGATTGTCTACATGCTACTTATGCAGTGTGTTTGCAAGAATGCTTTAGCAATAATTGTTTTTTTACCTTAATTTGTTCTAAGGGCATTAATAATAATCTGGGTACAAGATTATCCAGTGTAATATACCACCACAGTGTATGCGTTTTAAAATCTTATGTAATATTTTAATGAATAGCAGTACAAATGTATACATTAAATGCTTGGTTGACTTTCACCTTGGTACTGACTGTCCATTGTGACTCTCTTAACTACTGCTGGTTTTTTGTACTGGCAGTAATCCATTTGAAAACAAATATTGAACTTTCCAGCCTCTGTTCTCAGTTTAACACCATGAAGTAAATTGTCTTATTCATTTTACTCTGTGTAATAAACCACTAATTAAAAATGACATTTTCAAGTTGGCAGCAATAAAATTGCAATTCTTTGTGGCTGTTTCCCCCTTACCTCAGCAGATGTAAAATGGTGTGAATCATCCCAATTGAAATGTGTAATATACTTGTGTGTGTGTGCATAAATTAAATAAGTTTACAGTGTGATTGGGGTTATACTGTTATGAAAGCCAGGTATTAAAGCATGTCCAGTCTTTAAGTTTATGGAAGTGGCTCCCTCATGTATCCATAATATGCCACCCCTGCCCTGCACTGCCCGCATCCCTCCACCAGGGGTCCCACATACTTCCTGCCAGCCTCCCTGGGTGGTAACCGGCAAACTGCTGTCAGGGATTAATTAATGTGCCCTTCAGGCCAAACTATGCACTGCCTACAGCAGGGGTTCCCAACCGGGACCAGGGTTGGGGTCCCCTGCTGTAGGATCTACAGGGCTCGTCACTATTTTTTGCCTTGAAGGTTCTTTTTTTTTGGTAAATCTTTATTGAAAGAAAGAAAAAAAAAATTCCCCCCCAACAAAATTCCCCCCCAAACAACACACTTCCCCATTCCCCCCAAAAAGGAGCACCCAAAGCCTGCATTGTACAAATGACCTGCATGTACACACATATATACTTTGGACCTATTTGGCTTGCAGCTACATTTTTCATTCATAAAGGACAATATGATTTGGAGGAGTGATAGGGCGTAGATAATGGGAGACCTTTCCAAGTGAAGGCTGCGGGGAGGGCGTGCGGAAAGGTTTAGCCTCCAAATAAGAGCAGCGGGCCTCCAGGGCGTGGCCCTTCGAGGTTTTATATGGATCTTGGGAAACAAAGGCTGAAGCCCGGGCGTGGAGAGCGAAGGTCAGGACTCCGAGCTGTAATCTCCGTTTTGATAGCTGGTTGAGCAACCTCCTGCACTGCAGCTCAGATTACTGACAACAGGCAGGAAAAAGTGGTCCTGAAGCATTAGAGATGTTTCTGCTTTTTATTCAAAATCAAGTGACCATGTGCGGGAGGGACTTTGCTTCAACATTCAGGCTCAGACTCTTAATAATCGATCAGAGCAGAGCTTGCCCTGTCTTCATTTAAATCGGGCCTAAAAACCCATCTCTAGCCAGCTGCTTTTCTATAGGCTTAGCTCTAGTATATCTAGGCCAATAGAAAAGCATATGTTTTTTTCCCCATAGACCTAGATATGCAATATCTTTTTTGGTTTTCTTTGCTCTATGTATATGTCCTTGTTAGTTGTTTTGTTTTTAACTCCCACTATATTATCTTTAAGAAATGTGTATGTATATACAGTTAAAACATTGACAACAAACTGAAATTAAAACATATTAAATCAGACTTTTTCCACCTTTATTTGTACACTTTACCCTACAACTTCAAAGTGAAAAACAATGGTCTTTCTGAGCATTAATGAAATTAATTTAAAAAAAACTTTTCAAGTAATTATAAAAAAATCTTTTTTTTAAGTTAAAATGGCAACCAAACTGCAATCAAGCGGGGACAAAAAGCAGAAACGTCTCTGGTGCTCCTGGACCAGGCTAGCCTGACCCTGACCTAAAAGGAGGTTCTACCTGAGATCACACTGGAGCTCGCCGGACGAGCCAATCAACGGCTCGTCACACCTCTGACGGGGAAGAAAAAGCCCGCCTCGGATTGCTGCATTTCATGAAAGTCAAAGACAGAACATCTCGGCCATTAGCCTTTATGTGTTGCTAGGTAAGGCCATCTCACTTTCTTCTCCTTACGCTGCTGAGCACTGTTTCACACTCGCCTCTTTGTGAGGGGAAACTTATTCCAGGACGATTCATTTGCACAAATCCTATGTCCTATGAAAATGAAACACCTCAAGATATTCGTATTGATATTAGCAAGTGATACTGTTCACTCAGACTTGATCACTTCCAATTGCCATTGTTTCTGGAGCTGAACAGTGTCATTCTATGTCATGTTCCTTGGTGTATGAGAATCAACCGAACACACGGCCCATGCATTATAATTGTGTTGGACATTGATTAACTTCTGAGGAATTATCTATTAACTAAAACCATAAAGTGCAGCGTCTGACACTATTTTAACCTTTTGACACCATTAAGAGTCCTTTGCTGTAGTGCTAGCTTCTGGTTTCTGTTACTTGTGTGTTTTTTTTTTTTAACATTGTTGTTTTGTCTTGATAAAGAAGCAGTACTCAAAAGTAACGTGTGAAAGATTTATTTGCTTTACTTTAGATTTTTTCTATTACCATATCTTGCTTTTGATTCTCAATAAAAAGCGAAATTCTGACATTCGCAAACATAATACAGCTTATCAAGGTCTCTTAAGCTGTCTTAACTGAAGTGCATAGAAAGGGACTGGAAACATCTCCCAGATGTGATTTCAGCATTTTGTCTTATTCTTCATTAAACATTTTTTTTAACCAATTTAAAGAAAATAATCTTGCGACCACAGGACTGCAGCTGTCTTGGTTTTTGCCCAGTGCATGATTGATCATGAAGCTGGAAATACAGCACGTAACACAGAGATATGGAACGGTTTAAGAGATTGTAGTTGGGAAGAGCGCAATCAGAGTACAGATTAGGGGTGACAGAGAGGGGCACCATTCCATCAGCCGTGATACCCACCACCCACACCTCCACTCCCACACACACAGGCACGCACACAAACACACACGCACACACCCATGCCCATACACATGCAGACACCCACACGCACACCCTCCCACCCACACACGTCCACACACACACACACACACACACACCCACACCCACACACACATAAACACACACGTGAGGCTTTGCAAGGCTGGGCGCAAGGATCAAACAGTTGTTAAAGGGACCCCCCCTCTGTCTGGTGACCTCCTCCTGTCTCCTTCATTCCCACCTGATGCAGTGGGAGGGGCGAGCGAAAGCAGGTTAATATTTGATCTCTGAGCAAAACGAGAGAGAGAGAGAGAGAAGGAAATGGGCCATTGCAGGAGGAGAGAGAGGGGTAGAGAGACAGAGAGGGAGAGAGGCGGAGAGAGAGACAGGGAGAGGGAGAGGGAGAGAGGGTCAGTGGGAGGGGCACCGAGCATGTGTGTGTAAGCTGTGTGCATCAGAGGTAGCTGTGGGAGGTGCGAGTGGCAGTATCACATTGTTGGGCAAACCCTGCAGCGCTGGGATTCAACCCACCTTCTTGCCTGCCTGGCGGGGCCCACAGCCCCATGTGACTACAGCCGCCGCTGCTGGGATTCTCCCCTCTTCCGTCCCCCTCGCTCCCCAGTCCGTGCAGGTGAGCCTTTAACACCTCAGGCCCAGACGCTCGGATTCCTCCAAACCAGTCCGAAGGTGACCTGCCTCTTCCGATCAGGTGAGCTCCAGCCAGGCTGGGATTTGCAGGATTCCGTCCTTGGGTGGCGCTGGGCCTGTGGGTGAGGTTGCAGACGACCGGCCGTGGTCGGTCCTGTGAGGGGATGTGCTTCAGGACTCTTTGTGGGCAACGGTGGAATTTGGCCTGTCCCCCTCCCGTGCATGCTTTTTGTGAAGTGCCCTGTGGGGCTGTAAAGAGATGTTTGTCGACTTGTTTCTGGTGCATGGAGTAGCTCAACAGGTGTGCTCTATTTGCACACCATGGCAGGGTGCATGAGAAAGACCTCCTACTACTACAAATAATACTACCACGACTACTAATAATAGTAAAAGTAATAATAATTACCTTTTTACTGAAACATTATTACAATAAAAATATTTGTTTTTCTTCTTCATGCCAGGGGGGTTTGGGAGAGAGGTCTGGAGGTCTGGGGGATGAGGGGGATCAGTATAATTCATAATTGGGCAAATTATTATAAATGTGGTGGCTAAATATACAAATTGCACACATTTGAATGCAGGTAGCCATGCAATGTTTCACTACCATTTCTGATGGAGGTTTCATAGATACTGTTATATAAAGTACTTTGTATATTTAGCCACCACATTTATAATAATTTGCCCAATTATGAATTATACTGATCAGTAATGTTTGGTAACTATGGCTCCAGTAGTGGAGATGTTTCTGATAGATCAGGCACTCTGATTACAACAGTCCCTTTGGATAACAACGTATTTGTGCACAACTGATGTGACCTCCTAAAAATGCTATCCTTTAGCCTTCCTTGCATTTCAGCAGGGACTTTGTGATCGCTCTTGATTCTGTGGCTAATCTGCACAGCGTTCAATGTTCAGGGTGAGAGAGCAGTAATCGGCATCACGTGTGGACCAGGAAGTGCGGTCTGTTCTGGGTTTGTTTACAGTGATGTGGTGATGTGCACTGTGGATCCAACCCATTACACTCATTTCAATTTATAAAGAAAGAGACAACATTACCACAGGGTTTCAGATGTGTAATTTGGGATTGCCTGGGGAATCAAAGTGGTACCCAATGTCCCATACTTACTGTCAATATTGCAGAAAGGTCTGATTTCAGTCTATATATCTGTCAACAAAAACAAACCAAAAATCTATCTACGGTACCCTGCAAAATTATTCACACCCTTGGTAAAGATGAGCAAAGAGGGCTGTATAAATTAAACAACACTGGTAATGAGCTATATTATATGCTCAAAAAAACATGTTCTTTTATACCAACACTGCAATAGTAACTGCTCAGAGAAACAATAAATAATATTTGCTCGTCTCTATCAAGGGTGTGAATAATTTTGGGTGTGAGGGCACTTTATGTGTCTATCTACAAAACCTCCATATGAAATGGTAGTGAAACATTGCATGACTACCTGCATTCAAATTTGTGCAATTTGTATATTTAGCCACCACATTAGTTGGAAAGCGCACAGCGTCCTGATTACAGTTAAGCACACTGGCATATTTATAGTTCTTCTCTGCCCTTCTACACAGGTACGGATCAATACATCCAATTAGATAGCACTTTCAAACCACTCCATTGGCCTAGACAGTAAATGCTAACGAAAGGAAAGATAATGTCCGACTATAAATCTTTGTTTCGCAATCAATCTGACCTGTACGCGGGAGGCCGGCAGTAACCCACAGGGTCACGCCATCGAATAATTGCCATGTTGGGCTGCTTCCCTTTTTGCCTGTGGTTAAGGGGTCTTTGCAGAAACCACTGTGAAAATATGCATAATGTGCCCAGCTGTCTCTACTGACTTGCATTATTCAGTGAGAGTCAGACCTCCCGCTGGCAGTGGAATAGGCTTATAAGAAGGCCTGGTTCTGTGCTGCTTCCCCCAGCCTCCTGGTGCGCCCTGGAAAGACACCTGTAAAAAGGGCAAATGGCGCTTTTGCTTATTTTACCCCTGTTTAAATGTAGACACATGTTTTGTCCAGGAGACAATAAAGATGGCTGACATGAAAATGGTTATTCAGTAGTTATTTGTCTGTGTGTGTGTGTGTGTGTGGGGGGGGGGCATGAGAGAGAGAGTGTGTGTGTGTGTGTTTGTTTGCAAATTAAATTCGTTTACAGTAGGTGTGTTATTGGTGTTGTACTGTCACCAAACAGGTGTGATATTAAAAGGAAAGGATGCTATATGCAGTACACAATTCAACAGAAACAGCTCCCTCATATTATGCCCCCCCACCCCATGCAGGTAGCTGTGTGTGAGCATATCTGTTTGGATGCTTGCATATGCAAACGTGTGTCTGTGTTTGTGTTCAGTTGTTTCAGTTGTTTCTTTGTGTGTGTGTGGTACAGCACCTGTTAGTGTGTGTGTGTGTGTGTGTGTTTTTGTGTATGTGTCTAACTGCTCTCTGTTTCTCCAATCATGGAGGAGCTGGCACAGGGCCTGTGTGTGTGAGTGTGTGCATGTGTGCGTGTGTGCATGCGTGCATGCATGCATCCCTTTATACACACATGATTGTGTGTGTAACTGCTCTCTGTTTCTACAGTCATGGAGGAACTGGTACAGGACCTGTGTGTGTATGTGTGTGTGTGTGCATGTTTGTGTGATTGTGTGTGTGTGTGTATGTGTGTTTGTGTATGTGTGTGTGTGTGTGTGTGTATGTGTATGTGTATCTAGGTGTGTGTGTGTGTGTGTGTGTGTGTGTGTGTGTGTGTATGTGTGTGTGTATCTATGTGTATGTGTGTGTTGTGTGTGTGTGTGTGTGTGTGTGTGTGTGTGTGTGTATGTGTATCTAGGTGTGTGTGTGTGTGTGTGTGTGTGTGTGTGTGTGTATGTGTGTGTTTGTGTATGTGTGTGTGTGTATGTGTATCTAGGTGTGTGTGTGTGTGTGTGTGTGTGTGTGTATGTATCTAGGTGTGTGTGTGTGTGTGTGTGTGTGTGTGTGTGTGTGTGTATCTATGTGCATGTGTGTGTTTGTGTGTGTGTGTCTGTAACTGCTCTCTGTTTCTGCAGTCATGGAGGAGCTGGTACAGGACCTGAGGGCACAGTTGGAGAAGCAGTGTGCGCTGAATAAGGAGCTGCAGAGTCAAACTCAGGATCTGGGTGAGACAGCGCCGCCCTGTCCCGTCTCGTCTGCTGTCCCTGATCTTTTACTGTCCCACCCACCTCCTCTACTGTTCTCACACGCAATATTTCTGCACTGGCATCCATTCTGAAAAATATTACAAAACAATCATTTTGCATGGGAACGTAATTTATCTTAGAAGAAAATTTTAAGAATGTTTTTTATTTTTATTTGTTTCAGATTTCCCAGCTTTTTTCCCAATTTAGTGGCCAATTGAAGAGTGTTTTTCAAAAACTTTCCAAAGATTTTTGGAAAAACACTACAATTATACCCTCTAATTATTTTGAGTGCATTAGACCGCTATGCTATCCGAGGCCCCAGAATGTTTAATTTTTTAAAAGTCTTAAATGGATATATTATTTCAATATTTTTTCCTGCAATAAGAAATAATGTAATAATATTTGACATTATACAATCTTCATTTAACACAAATAATCTTAAAAATCCAGAAATGAAAGCGACAAATTCTCTTGTATAATTTGGGATGACATTAGTGTAACAGTAGCTGCACAACATATCTTTACTCTCAGTAACATTTTGTTTGCTCTAATTCTGCCAAACCATTCCTTATGGAATTTGAGAAGGTGAGGCTAAAACTGTTGTCTTTCCCCAGAGAAACGTCTGGAGGAGAAGGACCGGCTGCTGAAGGAGCTGCAGAGCCGTTTCGATGGGCTGGGTAAGAGATATCAAAAGTCACAAGCAAGCAATGGTGTTAGGAGATGGCGTAGCAAATGCCGGATGCCGCTGACAAACCCGACCACTCTCCCCCAACGTTGAATCAATATCTTCTCAGCAAGAGCGCTCGACTAATCGTGATGGTTCGTCAGACGTCCTGGTCTGAACATCAGTGTTATAGTGCAGGGTTTTCAAATCATGCATATTTAAAATAGATTAAAACAAAAATACCCCCCGCATCACCTCACCCAAGCATCAATTCCTCATATCAGCCCAAGACCCCCCCACTCCCAAATGCTTGACTGTTGTCCTCGGCCTCGTCCCAGACCGTCAGCCGGGGAGGAGAAGCAACGACAGCGAGGTGGAGGTGAGGATGAGCCGGGCGGCTGTCATCGTCCCCGAGCCACTTCCAGAAGACCTGGAGATCACAGAGGCTCGTGTCAAGAAGACCATCAGGTACCTAACACCACCACGGCCCAACACATAATAGTTCCACCCATGTCGGGTTTTATGAAACCTCACTCTTCCATCACTAGGTTAATGGATGGTTGAACTGGTTCCACAGAGTTAACTGTTAACTGTCTGTTGCACTCTCCCTATAGCCAGAGGTTTGTTATGGCAAGCGTATGACAGTAGGCAATGTTCTGTTGGGAGATAAGGGCAGTGATCATTCTTACCAGGGGCTGTGGGTTCCCCAGCTCACAACTGGGGAGAGGTGCTGGGAAGGTTTGGCTAAATTAGAAATGACCTGAATGATTGTTCCAGTCAATCATGAATATGCACCATGAGCAATGTTGAAAAAGACCACTTGGGAAAAATCAACACAATATCTGTTTAGGAATGAGAAGCAAAGGAATTACTGAAAAGAGCAGTAAATCAACCAAATATGTTTTTAGAGAGCTGCTACTCTAATGGCCTGTAGTATGCTAATGGATTAAGAAGTGCATTTATTTCAGAAAGGATTCACTTTCATTTGTGTTAACACTGTATAGTGGACAGCAAGTGTCTGGTGTTGGCAGTAGCCTGCCTCCAAGCACTGAATTCAGTTCAGATGTTTCACATAGTGATCAAGATTAGGATTAGGATACAATGAGATAATCCTGGATTTTGGGGACAGACATTATTTGGAGTCCATATACTGCATATAGGCATTCTGGAAATAAGCAACCAAATAACCCACTTGCGATCTTCCGCAAGAGACTCAAAACCCACCTTTTCAGACTCCACTACCACTGAATTCTGTACATCTAGCTAATTGTCATCACCACTGCCTACTTGCTGAAAACATTGTATCCCTGCTTACGCAATTAAAATAAATAAATAAAATTACTAACCTTTTCCTTCCCAGTGTTACAGGTATGGTACGCAGCTGCCTGCAATGATGTCTATCGCTGTATTACTGCACTGATCTCTTGCGCAAACTATGATTGTTCCTCCCATGTATTTATGCACATCTTGTAAGTCGCTCTGGATAAGAGCGTCTGCTAAATGCTTAAAATTTAAAAATTTAAAAATGTAACCCAGTAGTCCCCAAACCTGGTCCTGGAGAGCCACAGGGCCTGCAGGTTTTCGTTGTTTCCCAGCACTTAATTGAGCAATTAAAGCAATTGATTACACACTTAACTCACATAATTCGGTTTCTTGGATCTGAAATGGTTGTTGATTTTGAGGTGAAAACAAAAAACCAGCAGATCCTCTCCAGCAGAAGGGCTGCGGATCCCTGAGCTAGCCTTTGAATATCACCTCGCCTCCATCGCTCACGTCCCTTTGACTCCACCTTGTCTCTGACTTCCCAGTGAAACCAGTCTGATCGTCAAGGCGATACAGAAGAACGACTTCCTGAGCCGGCTGGACGACGAGCAGATCACCATGATGGTGGAGTTACTGGTGTCCATAGACAAGAGCCCGGGCGAGTCGGTCATCGTCGAGGGCTCAGAGGGAGACAGCATGTATATCGTAGCAGGTGGCCTTCATAGCTATAGCTTACAATATTTGGTCCCACTTTACATTAAGGGGAACTAATACCTGTGTAATTACACTGTAAGTACAAAGTAGGTACAGTATAACTACTATGTATGTACACATTGCTACGTTGTACTTACTACTATAAAAACCTGTTTGCAGATGTATTGGAAGTGTTGTTTTCTACTACAGGAAAAATGATATCCTCAGAGTCACAATCACAAGTGCTAGCTAGCCAATTCATTCTGCTTTTCCTCCACAATAATGATATGAACTTCAAAAATGCAAAGTTAAACATTTCAATGTTGAAATACTAGTTTTTACAATTGTAAAGTACAATGTAACAATGTGTACATTTTAACAATAGTTACGCTGTACCTACTCATGTAGTCACAGTGTACACAGGTATTAGGGCCACTTAACCCATTAAGACCTGGAGTGACGTTTTGGTCGCTTCGATTTTGCGATTAATGAAATGTGCTGTGATTCGCTGAAATAGACGTGGGGGAAATGAAGTGCACGTTGGTGTCGGCTTTTTTTTTAGAATTTTTTTCCAGAAAACCCTCAGGTTTTAAGAGGTTGTGTAGAATAATTGCTTAGGTTTTAATAGCCGTTTTTAGCAGGCATTTTAGGTCTAAATGGGTTGTACAGTGGGAGGGCCTGACGAATTGCAATGTAATATAATAAATATATGCCATTTAGCAAACGCTTTTATCCAAAGCGACTTACAGTAGTGAATGCATACATTTTTCAGTATATGTGGCCCCAGTGGGGCCCCAGTATATTGTGGCCCCAGTGTGGCCCCAATGTGAGAAAATAAGATACATCTCACTGCCTGCGATGAGTGTGAGAATATGTACTTTTCCACTGCTCTGCGAGTGGAGGTGTTCAATTAGCCAAAGGTATTGTTGAGTCACTCAAGGCTTCATCGATATGGTCAATTAATAGCTTTGAATCTTTATGACATGTCTGAATTGCTATGCCTACATCAATATAGATAAAATGTAAGTAATAACGATACCAAGACATTATGACATATTTTTTTTACCTTTGAAAGGAAACGAAAGAAAACTGACAGTGAGCAATGGAGAAGTAAAAAGTATAGTATGTTTTAAAAAGCTAAAGATGAAAATATTTCTATCCTAGTATTGTTTTATCATAATTTGGGGATTGTGAGGTTTTGTATTGAATACTTTGTTGAGCTTGATAACTTGCATCAATTTGTATCAAATCCTAATGAATGGTATCTATTATAGTGAACCATCCTGATATGATCCCTCATATCATATAATGGCTCATGTACTAATATGAATATTGGAATCATTAAGCCCAAAGGTTGGCATTGCTGAAAATGGATGGAGTTTCCGCACTATCAGTCTCACACAAGTGGCACTAAACTCCTCCTCTTTTCTGAACAGCGGGAGAATTGCGGGTCACCCAAGCCAAGAGAGATTTACGCACTTTGACCTCTGGGGATGTGTTTGGAGAGCTGGCCATCCTTTACAACTGCAAACGTACCGCATCGGTCCAAGGTAAGCTCTTGCCCTGGTTTACATCATCAGCACAGCATCATTTAGACTTTAAATGGAGTGGTTTCCCCAGCGTCCCCCAGCGTTTTCCAAATTGGCACTACAGTGGTCCATTGTGGTCCAGTTGTCCTCATCTCAATTGCCTTGCCTCATGGCAGATGAGGCAAGGCAATTGAGATGAGGATCAGCTGTTAGGAGTATACAAAATAGTGAGTGAACGGTCCTTCTGCTTGGAGACCGCTGTAGTAGTCCCGCCTGCTAATTAATATTTGCATTAAAGCAAACTTAAAGATAGAGGCTGGTAACAAGTGCTAAAGTAACACTGTATCTGTGATATCTGTATCTGTGACATTCTCCCTGTAGCTCTTACTAAAGTAACCCTGTGTGGGTGATATTCTCTGTTTACTATTACTATTACTATTACTTTGTCTGTACTAAAGTAGCTGTATCTGTGGTATTCTCTGTGGTTCTGTGTGGCTCAGTAGGTAGAGCGTGGTGCGGACCACGCTTCGGTTGTGGGTTCAATTCCCATTGGGGCCACATATACTGAAAAATGTACTATACTCCCTTTGGATAAAAGCGTCTGCTAAATGGCATGTGCCATGTGTTATGTGTTATGTATCTGTGATATTCTCTCTGTAGCTCTCATTAAAGTAACTCTGTATCTGTGATATTCTCTCTGTAGCTCTCATTAAAGTAACACTGTATCTGTGATATTCTCTCTGTAGCTCTCATTAAAGTAACTCTGTATCTGTGCTATTCTCTATGCTATTCTCTCTGTAGCTCTCACTAAAGTAAGACTCTGGCGCATTGAGAGGCAGACGTACCGCACCATCATGACCAATAAGTCCAAGAAGAAACGGGAGCAGATCATTGGCTTCTTAAAGACGTGAGTGCCCAAAGCCAGGCCTTGATTACCAAACGATTATGTTTGTTCATTATAAAAGTACATACACCTCTCTCATGTTTGGTTCATCAAATGAAAATCATGGATCTGTTTATGTGTTTGAGTATATGTTGATAAATGTGACTTGATCTTAAATTACAAGTCCACATGCTTTGCTATTTTAAAAAAGGCCTCCACATCCCCAGGTGGTATAGTCACCCCTAAAAGGCCTCACTACTGACTGCAGTGCCTTAAAAAATCTAAAAAATCTAAAACCGAAAAAAAGTTTGGGCATATCATTTGATAAATAAGGCACGTGAACCAAACCGAATAAGGCACATTCAAACATAAAGACATCTTGTTTCATATTCACAGGCATATGCACTCTATTCCGTTAAATAGTCCAGTTAAATCTCAACACATTGCAGAGTTAAAGAGAAAAAAACAATGTACTCAAATTGAATGTGCATGTGCAAAGGATGAATGAGGATATGAATGAAGAGGATACGGTGCAGCTAGTTTCTGAAAAGTGGAATTTGCTAACCCACCCTCATGTGGCCCCCAGGGCTCGAACACTGAAGGACCTGACTGATGTTCAGCTCTCAAAGATCATTGACTCCATGGAGGAGGTATGTGTCCCAGGCACATCCAGAACAGAGCAGGAATAAAGAGCTACAACCCATCTGTCTCTGAACAAAAGGAATACAAAATTCAGCACACATATTATTATTATTATTCATTGTTCGTAGCAATAGTAGTAGTTGTACTATGTCCATATAGGTAGTATAGGGCTTATTGAATATGGCACTGATACAAATATTTAATATTTATCCCAATAAAGCATAATATTTTTTAATTTAAAAAATAAATAAATAGTTTCAGATTTTATCCCATTTTGGTAGCCAATTACACCCACTATTTTCAAGTCAATCCCCTCTCGCAATGCGAGTTCGCTGTTGTAGCCCTGTGACCGGAAGTGACGAAGGCAAAGTAGCATCTCCTCTGAGATGGCACTTGCCAGGCCGTCGACCGCAACCTGGTACTACAGAGCCACTCCAGTGCGCAGCAAATGTCATGTCGGCTTCCCTCCCCCCTCCCTGGGTGGCACTCCCGGCCCAGGATCGAACCCCGGTCGCCATAGCCAGCGTTGAACATTGTAACCACTGGACCATGCGGGAGGCCCAAAGCCTAATATATATATATTTTTTTATTGTATTTTTTATTTTACCCCGTTTTCTCCCAATTTGGTAGCCAATTACCCGTGTGCTTAGTTCAATCCCCCTTACCCCTATATATAGTTTGTTGATGTAGTCCTGTGACCAGCAGTGACATGGGCTCAGCGCTGCCTCCTCCGAGACCGTCATACGGTCGACTGTAATTCCACTCCTGTGCACTCCTGTGCACTCCTGTGCACTCCTGTGCACTCCTGTGCACTCCTGTGCACTCCTGTGCACTCCTGTGCACTGTGTGTGTCGGCTTCCCTCCCCTCTCCCTGGGGCAGACAGGCAATTGCCGCCCCGATGGCACTCCCAGCCAGAGCCGACTCTGGCGGGACTGGGAATCGAACCCCGGTCTCCGTGGCCAGTGTCGAACGTTGTAACCACTGGACCACGCGGGAAGCCAAAGCATAATATTTTAATTGTAATACTAGTTACTCTACGAGTAAGATAGTTCATACCTAATCATAAAGTATATTCTCCAATCACCGCATGTATTTTTGTTTATAATAAGAAGAGATAAACACTGACACTACATGAGAGCTGAGCACTATATATAAACTCTAATTATATTTTCATATATGGATGGACAGGAGGTTGAGTGACAGGTGGATAAGATGGATATGTGTGTTAGTTGGTCAGCTGTCTGAAAGAATATTGACTGTAGACTGGTGACAGAAGTAACACCACAGAATTGAGTTTAGATTCATTTTTTCAGGTGAAATTCCAGAACAAGGATGTGATTGTACGAGAGGGAACGGAGGGGAACACTTTCTACATCATCCTGAAGGGCGAGGTGAGGGGAGTAAGCCACTCCTGACACCTAGGTCACCCCTGATACCGGGTCAGTGTAGTACAAGCATACTAGCAGGGGCCAACAGGGGAATAACAGGAACAGACCAATGAGGGGCCATAAGGGCAAGTGTTCATTCCAGATTGCTGGTCTCCTCCGAATGGAATTCTAACTCTTAATATTTACTTGCATAATGGCTGCAATGATTGTTAATGTAAAAATGATTGTTAATGTAAAAATGTATTATTTATTTATTTATTATTTAATTTAATATTAAGCTAAGAGACTGATGTAACAGAAAGGGTATGACAGCATTTGTATTTGAGTCCTAATATGTTCAAATATGCAATTTGACTGTTGTGAATGTATGTTATACAGTAATGCACAGCAGATTATTCACATGATTCACATGTATCACACGACTAACCTCTACACCTCTCATGACCCAAAAGTTGGTCCCGACCTGTATTTTGGGAACCACTGCCCTGCCCCACAGTACTGCTGACTGTGACTGAGAGCTGGTGTACACTCCACAGTACTGCTCACTGTGACTGAAGGTTGATGTATACCCCACAGTACTACTGACTGTGACTGAGCACTGGTGTATACCCCAAGGTACTGCTGACTGTGACTGAGCACTGGTGTATACCCCACACACAGTACTGCTGACTGTGACTGAGAGTTGGTGTCCAGCTCTTTTGCTCACAGCCAGTGTCTTTGTGCCCATGCCCCAGGTCCAGGTGACCAAGAAGGTGAGCGGGCAACAGAGGGAGATTCGCAGGATGGGGAAGGGAGAGCACTTCGGGGAGCTGGCGTTGATCCGGTAAACGTTAACCGCCGTTTTCCTGCACCAACACGGGTTCAGCTCCGAAAACGTTACGGTGTTCTCTAAATTAATGTACAGCTGTTCAAAGTGCAAAAGTAAGCTTGCGTACAGTTTGTGTCTTTTAAGTCTGCTCCCATAAGGAATGTACGAATTAGAATGATTTGACCACAGTTATGACGTGGTAATCCTCATGTAATATGTCCTGGAATTCTAAAAGTATTCTGGAGAGCTTAAAAACAGAGATTTGCAGCTGTTTTACTTGAGAATGTGTAATGTGTAACTTGCCGTGTTGTGGTTGCTCTTTTTGGCCAGCGCTCCCTTGTAAAAGAGATAGACATCTCAACAGGATGCACCTGGTTAAATAATGTGTAACTTGCTGTATTGTCATTTTTGTATTGTATTTTATGTTGTAACATGCTCTCCTCGCTGTTCCCTTGGCCAGGGCTCCCTTGTAAAACAGATAGACATCTCAATGGGACTCACCTGGTTAAATAAAGAGGAATTAAATAAATAAAAATACTGTGGGATATTACCATGCCACTGTATAGAAATGTGAATTGAGTTTTTTTCTTTATTCCTTAAAAACAAGCAAATAATTAAATGCATAAATTTAATAAATAAAACGATGACAAATTTTTTGTGAGTATTTTTGGGCATGAGGATTAAAAGTTTGATATGGTATGAGGTGTAATTTGCTTTGTTTAAATATGTCTTCATGGTTTGAGATGTATTTTGCTTTGTTTAATTATGTTTTAACGGTTTGAGGTGTAATTAACTTTGTGTTTCCAGTGAGATGCTCAGGACGGCCACATGCACAGCAGTTGGTCAGGTCACCTGTTTCTCCATAGACAAAGAGTGAGTCTCTGTCTCGCATGAGGGAAGAACAGCCCTTTCCTTCCACAGGCTGATTCCACACGAGTTGCCACGGTGAAAGTGAGGGTTGGTACATGGGTTGCCACATGGGTTGCCAGAGTTTGGTAAATATGGGTTGCCAGAGCGAGATTATTGGTTTTGTAAATATGGGTTGCCAGAGTGAAAGTGAGGATTTTGTAAATATGGCCTGCCAGAGTGAAAGTGGGAATTGGGAAATATGGGTTGCCAGAGTGAGAACCAATCATGGCTGTGGATACAGCACTCTTTAACGCTGTCTCATTTTTCAGGGTTTTCGAAGAGACCATTCCCATTGAGCACCTTGAGCTCCCTGACGAGTAAGTCTAACAATGGCTTCTCTCTGCGTCCAAACATTCTCACCCTCATTCTAACCACTTTTTTTAAAACCCTTTAGATTCCTCCAGATTGCTGATTACTGACCATTTTAAAAGAAATATCTATTTTCACCAGAACAAAATTCTTGCTGCTGATGTAATTATGACACAGTGTTCAGTGATGATGGCACTGTAACTTCCATTTTCCTCTTCCATTTTTTCATGAAAAAAGCTCAAATGTCTTTGAGGACACGGCGGTTCCTGAGAAAAAAAGGTGAGGAGACCAAACAGACAGCACATTTGCTCATTCTGTACTCCCGGTCAGAAAGTGCTCGTTTACACCATGTATCTTATTGCTGCTGGAGCAGTCGGGGGTATGTTGACATCCATGTTCAAATTCAAATGTGCTCTATTGGCATGACCATACATTGGAATTGAATTGCCAAAGCAAATACATAAAAAATGGTGGTGTTTGAGGTTTTCCTTCACTGTAAAGTACTTTGAGTTCCTGAAAGGTGCTATATAAATGCAATCCATTATAATAATAATAATAATAATAATAATAATAATAATAATAATAATAATAATTTTTAAAATGTGAATCAACAACTGCAGCTGTTATTGAACAAAGCAGAGGAGAAGCTACAGTATGGCTCGCTGAGCGGTGACATCATGTTTCTGTCCCCCCGACCCCAGCCAGAGCACCTCACTGCGATTGAAGGATCTCATTCCAGTGCTCTACCAGGAGGGGCGCTATCAGGGTGAGCCTGTCACTCTGGGAGTAGGAGGGTTCGGCCGCGTCGAACTGGTACGTAGACTGGACACCTCCGCCAACGATTGCTCTGAGGAAAAATAATGTGTGCTGGAATTTTCAAAACCATGGCTTCCAAGTACACATCTCCTGCTTAATTTGCATGATCATTAATTAATTTGCAATCATTTGATGATTTCTGGCCCTCGTTAGTGTATGGTACTGTACTGATTCGTCTGTCTCCTTTGTCCCTTGAGTACTTGTGTCCATTGATATTGTCTCCTGTGCACCATGTGCAGGGCTGTTTCTCCCTTGGCCAGTTTTCTATGGCTGTAGTGCTGGCCTCTTGTCCTTTTTCCATACATTTGGTGCCTGTGCTTCCTCTTAAACCTGTACCTGTTCTGCTCCTCTTACTCAGCTTGTTGGCACTTCTTGTTACTTCCTGTAATGTATGCGTCTCCCAAGGGCCTCCACCATGTCCTGAGCTCCGCTCTTTGTCTCGGCAGGTCACCACACTGCATCATGGGAAGTATTACGCCCTCAAGAGGGTCAGTAAGAAACATATTGTTGCCAAGCGACAGGAAGAGCACGTCAAGTTTGAGAAACGGATCCTTCTGGAAATCCAGAGTGACTTCATTGTCAGGTGGGTTCTTTGGGCAGAGGGAGGGACAATAGTCTTATTGGTTTCAAGTTTTTGGACAAAATTAGTAGTGATGGGTGAATTAGGTATTATTATTATTATTTTGTTTTCTGGGTCTACCACCACCCCCCTTGGGGGACAACTCTTTTTTATACACACATACATACACATATACATATATATACATTTTAAGTGTATTTACAGATTGTGCAGTTCTAGACACAAACGTGATGTCCCCCCCCCAGGAGCCCTCCCCTCCTCCCACACTACCCTTCCCCCCTCCTTCCCCCCACCCCTCTTGATCCTACCACCACCCCCCTCCCACCCCAACACCGCTGTATCATCCAAGCAATCAGACAGACGGACAGACAAACAAATAGACTGAGACAAATCCAGACCAACAAACCTACAGATAGACACACAAACAAGCAGATGGAGGACAGGACGCCGCACAGAGCGAGATGCACAATATAACGCAAAACAAAGGGAAATGGAGAGAGAAAAAAAAAAATAAAAATAATAATAATAAAAATAAAAAAAAATAATAATAAAATGAAGCAATAATAATAAAGAAAATTTATATTTATATTTGGGGGGGTGTTAGAATGTTAGGGAGTGTAAAATATGGTAGTGTATGGTGAGTGTTTCTATTCTAATGTTGGTATATGGACTTATGCATGTGTGTGTGTGTGTTTTGTTTCTGTGTGGGGTTATAGTTAACAGTTAACAGGCAAATTTAAGGAACTGATGAATGGGTTCCAAGTTTCTTCAAAATGTATGATTTGGTTTTGGAGAGTGGCTGTCCGTTTTCCCATTGATATGTATTCTGTGAGAAGGTTTAACCATTGTGTGATGTTTAATGTATTTCTGCTCTTCCAGTTCAAGAGGATAGTTTTGAGGTATCATGAAACCAAAAACGACCATATGCTACCAATAACTCACTGATTTGAACTAATCATTGTTTCATTGGCTATGAAGAGCAAAACCTTTTGCTCACCAACTGTGTTTGATAATTAAAAAAACTATATATGCATTTATTATTAAATGAAAGTTAAGGATAAATGTTGATTGAAACCAGGCCTATGTACTGTATGTATGCGTATAGATGGCTTCATACGCGGTTATTGGTTAACTTCTACATTCTATGTACTAAACCTTTAACTAGATGGACATTTTCTTTATTTGTTTAATTTAACCAGGTAGGGCAACTGAGTGACCTGGTCATTTCTCATTTGCAGTGATGACCTGGGGAATCAATTTGGGCAGGGAATGCAAGGGGATGTGTTGCTTATCAAATGAAGGGGAGGGATAATTAGGTGGACAGATGTAGAGAGCCTGTTTTGTAGGAATTTTAAACAACACACGATTGGATCTACATTGTACACAAATCCACACAGCAGCTGACTGACTGATGTTAAACGTACGTGAGTAACAGTCTAAGATTTAACATGTGTTGTCTGTTATTTATCCTTAACCTTATTCTCTACAGACTCTACACTGCCTTTAAAGACTCTCGCTACATCTACATGATAATGGAGTTCTGTTCTGGAGGGGAACTCTGGACTAAACTGAAAGAAATGTAAGCTAAACATAAAAACATATGCCAAGTAGAGTAAATGATAACGTAAGTATAAAATTAGATGCTTTCCTTAACTTTGGACTTTTCGAGAACAGGCAAACGTGAAACATTAGAAGGGTGAAGATGCAGCTCCTGCTGGTGTGAGTGAACCTTGCATGTTTTTTTGTCAGCGGGCGTTTTGAGGAGCCGATTGCGGTGTTCTGCGCCGCCTGTGTGGTGGAGGCCTACGCTTACCTCCACAAGAAGGGGATCATGTATCGTGACTTGAAGCCAGAGAACTTGATGTTGGACAGACGGGGATATGTCAAACTGGTAGGTCCACAGGAGCAAATGAGTTAAATTAGATAAATAATATAAATTCTGGCCCTGATATCAGTAAGTATTTTAATTGGTAATTCGTAGAACATCTTTCAAGAGTAGAAAAGGAGACCGTTGGATCTTTCAACACCAGGTCTGATGCAGTGCTGGATTCTTTCTAGATAGTAGATTCAATGATGGGCCTAGATGGGCCGAAAGGCCTGTTCTCATCATCAAAAATGATTATGTTCGCTCAGCTGTCCTTCTGTCTGTGCTCACATGCTGAGGATAGCTTTACATCGTAGAGCAACAGGATTGTTCTGCTACTTCTTCCTGTTAGTCAGATGATACATATGAGACAAAGATTTCACACTTACGTGGCCTCCCGCGTGGTCCAGTGGTTACAATGTCCGACGCTGGCCACGGAGACCGGGGTTCAATTCCCCGTCTCGCCAAGTGTCGGCTTTGGCCGGGAGTGCCACCAGGGGGCGGCGATTGGCTGTCCGCCCCAGGGAGGGGGGAGGGAAGCCGACGTGACGTTCGCTGCGTATAGTGGCCCTGTAAGTACCGGGGTTCGGTCGACGGCTTGGCGAGTGACGTCTCGGAAGAGGCGTCACTTCGCCTTCGTCACTACCGGTCGCAGGACTACGGCAGCGAACTCACATTACTAGGGGGGGATTGACGTAAAAAATAGCGGGTCTAATTGGCTACCAAATTGGGAGAAAATGGGATAAAATCAGAAACAAATTTTTAAAAGAAAGAAAGATTTCACACTTACTATTTATCAAACAATATGTGAATAAGATGTATGTGTGAAAACAAAGTTTAAGATGTTTAAAATATGCTTAGTTAATTATTATTATGTCAGTAGTGTCACAACCCGTTTAGCTAACAGGCATTTCCCTCAAGCGCCTATCAGAAGAAGTGAAAGACACGCCAGGAATTTGCAAAGCCAATTAAAGAAATCACGGAAACAATCAGGATCATTGCTAACTAGGGGTGGGCGATACTGCAAATTTTGGGTTCGATACGATACCAAGTAATACTAGGCCAGTATCATCGATATCGATACCGATACCAATACTTTTCAATAATAAATGCTGTTGTACTTTTAAAGGGGAAGGAAAATGTCTAAGTGAACACTGTGATGAATACAGGCATTTCTGCTTCCTTGGCATATTCCTTGGCACTTTCAGTTACCCACACAACACCACATGACACGAAAACTTTAATGAAAAATATTTTAAATGGAAGTAGATATATTAAACAGATTATTATTATTATGCAATGGGTAATTAATGCCAATCTAATTAGATATAATGGTAAAGGAGAGTGGATTTACTGTATTAGGCCTAACTACAAATGAAAAGGTATGAAAAGGTAAGGTAAATGAAAAAAGAAAAGGTAAAACTTTACATCACAGTGCTCTGATTCCACTGTAATTACTGTGTACATACATATTAAACATCTTAATTACTTATTATTACACTGTACTTACTACATAATTTTTTTTATTAACATTAACCTTAATGCAGTAACGACAGTGTGCAGCAATGAATACAATACTTGTTACAAAGGAACAGAGCACTGTAATGTAAAGTGATACATTAAAATAATGTAAAGAGAATATAAAGAAAAAGTTTGGTATTAATCACCCTTTAAAACTGGTGGTAGCTCCTAGCTAGCTAGCAACATTAGGTTAGCATGTATTAGATATACATTCAATATAGGCATGCTGCATGAACAAATTTGACTAAAATAAACTGTCAACCTCTTGAAGACTGGCAAACGTTATCTGTTTGACTATATACCTGGATATGCTCTGCCTCCTAAAAATGACGCCATCAGTGGACTCTCAGTGGACATCTGAGTTCTTGGTGTGCTTCTTTAGGAATCTTCCTCCCTCTTTTTTGACTGTCGTATTGTTCGTATTGATCGGGGTGTTTACGTTTTCAATGTTTAAATAGATTAGTGGTATTACCAGAGTGTTGCACCATCGTGCTGCATGTGTCACAGCTTGCCCTGCTTATTCCACATGCATGAAGTAACACCATACAACACTTAGCTTCTTTTCAGCCATTTCACATGGTTTTCGTTTAGGTCTCCTGCTCCTGCAGGAGTTCTGTGAGGTGAGGAATCAATCAGGAGCAATTGCAGGAAGTTCATGAGCACTCACGCTGCGTAAACGCTGCGCAGGAATGCCTGTACAAAGAATGAAGTTACATTTGCACAGGCAGCTTCAAAATTGATGCCCCTGCACACAACTAGTGTACTCACGAGTTTGAGAAACAAACGTTTAATTTAGTGAAAGCAGTGCACTGGCTAAGCAAAGAGAAAAAATATATATATTTTTGTAAAGATAGGTATCGATATTTTATGGGAGAGATCGATACCAAAAACAAAATCACAGTATCGGCAGTATCGATACTTTAGTATCGATCCGCCCACCCCTATTGCTAATTGCTGCGAATAATTAACGGGAGGGTATTTAACCAGCTGGCATTCTCTGTTTCGGGCGCTTGGACATTATCTAACTTAGCTTGGTAGTACCTATTGTGATTAATGTTTCTTGCCTCTCGAGAACTTGTTTGTTCGTGTGCTTATTGTTGTTTAGATTCCCAGTGTTTAGTTTATTCTGAGTTTTTGGATATGTTTTGGATTTACCGTTTTACTTGTTTTGTTTGTTCCTGATCGTTGGTTATTTTGTTTTGTTTTGTTTATGTCTTTCCGTGTCTTCGCAGACATGGATTTTGCTTTCGTGTTGATTCATTATCATTGAGGATATGACCAGGTTGATTCATTATCATCGAAGATATGAGTAACTGCCAGAATGAAGGAAACACTAACATAAAGTCTCTCAATAGTGTTGGGCCACCAGGAACCACCAGAACAGGTTCAGTGTGCCATGGCATAGAGTCTGCAAGTGTCTGTTGGATGGATGCAACACCATTTTTCCATGAGAAATTCCAACATTTGATGTTTTATTGGTGGTGGAAAAAGCTGTCTCAGGCACCGCTCCAGAATTTTCAGAAGTGTTCAATTGCGTTGAGACTGGTGATGGAGACAGCCATGGCATATTGTTTACATCATTTTCATGCTCATCAAACTATTCAGAGACTACTCGTACCCTGTGGATGGGGCATTGTAATAAGATGAAGGTGATCACTCATAATGGCTTTGTATTTATGTGGTAATGCTTTCTCATCTGAACATTCTTACCTCCATCTGTGTGTTGACAGGTGGACTTTGGCTTTGCGAAGGAGTTGGTTCGGGGGGATAAGACCTACTCCTTCTTGGGAACCCCAGAGTACATGCCCCCAGAGATCATCCAGAACCAGGGCCACGACTTTGCCGCTGACTTCTGGTCCCTGGGAATCCTGGTGTATGAGCTGCTGGCCGGCAGGTGAGTCTGGTGTACAATCCTGGTGTACGAGATCCTGGGCAGCAGTTGAGTCTGGTGTTCCAGATGTTTGCATTATTAAAAATTTGAGGAAAAGTTTGTGGCAAAAATAGGTCAAGACTCAAAGGTTAAGGGTCAAGGTTTAATAAAAGGGGAAGCAACTATGATATAACAGGAAAAACCCATCGGTGAAAATTATGATTTTTTATTTATTTTTCCTGAATTTTTATGTCCACTTGCAATATTAAGCCGGTCCCATCGCTGCAACATCCTTCATAATTTTGTGAAAGCAACAACAAAAACCAAATGTATTTACAAACCAGCCAACAGGGGGCACTAGAAACCCACAAAAATGTAAAGGAAAAACACTTGGAACAAGTGTAAGGCTTGAAGTATGTTTTTCTTGCTGGTTACTCAATTCAAAATGTGTCTCTTTCCACATTATGTGCCATGCACATTTTAACACTCTATGTTGCATAAACATATCTTCATGTCCCTCACTGAAAAGTGCACATATGGTAGTCATATTAATATCATCATACATTGGGACCTTTCTTTCCCTGTTTTCCAGCCCTCCGTTCTCAAGCTCGGAGCCCCAGAAGATCTACGCAAAGATTTTGGACGGGGTGATGAAGTTCCCCCCGCACATGAGCGAAGGCGCCAGATCTCTCATAAGCAAGCTGTGCAGGTGTGTCCCTCCTCTTCTTCTCTCCCTCTTCCTTCTCTCTCTCCAAGCCTCCAAAATCAAGCTGTGCAGATCTGTCCCTACTCTTCCTCCTCTTCTTCCTATCTCTAGCTTGGCTTACAAGTAGATTGACTGTGGAAGCTGGATTCTGAGTTCAGGGATGGCCATGCCATTCCTTGGTGGGTATAGGGTCTGTAGTTTTTGTTTTTTTCAAACAAATCGATGACTTACCTCATTGAAATCACTGAAATCACTGTATATGAGATCACCCTCCCTTGTGTATCAGTTACTAATAGAAAAGTACGTATTTTTAGAATATATTACTCCCCTATGTTGTCTTTACAGTTGTTTTCTATAAAATGTTCATGCCATGTCATGCTTCTGCCACTCAGGCCACGCCCTGGCCAGAGGCTAGGAAACACGAAAAACGGCATAAAGGACGTCAGACATCACAGGTAATAAATTCAGACGCCACAGGTAGAGCTGTCATGGTAACATATTACCACATGACTGATGGTCATACACACTGACTGTGGTCAAAATCGAATGGCCATCATGACCGTTGCTTTCACGTTTAACTCTGTAATCAAGTCCTTCAATGCCAAGGTCCCACATGTGGCAGTGCGGCACCTTTAGGAGGGAAACAGTGGCGAGGGAGATAGAAATCAGAGCATCGTCAAACATACTTTGATGTTGACAGACATATCACACATCGTTATAAAGCAAGAAAGCTGGGCTTTATGATGGTCTAAATCATTCCTGTTTGTTTTCGAGGGTATGTATAGAAGAAACCCATTAGATAATCACTCAGTTTCACTTTAAAAAACGCAGCACGATACACAAACATGTTATCATTTTTGCTACACGTGCTGGCTATGTTAAAAATATGAATATATGGCTTAATTAGTAAATTCCTGGTGTTATTTTGATGAAGCCAACCTATCCTATTTTGACCGTATTCTGGTGTATAGTCTTTGAGATGACTATGGGACCCTGATTCATTGAAGTGTGTCCAGGGAGTTGCATTGCGCGGGAGGGTATTGAGGAGTAGGCCAAGGGGTGAGGGTGGATATCGAGGTGTAGACTAAGGGGCGAGGGTGGGGTATCGAGGAGTAAGTAGCGTGAGTGGGTTTCGCTTAGCTCCCTTGATACCTACCCCTGCCACTTAGCCTACTGATTGATACCCACAACTGCCCCGTTGGCTTACTGCTTGATACTGACCCCCACCCCTTAGCTTACTGCTGGATACCTACTCAGCAGTATTTGAATGAATCAGTGCCTCATACAGTAGATAGTGTGCACTTCTAGAAAGGCAAGAATTTTGCAGCTGAAATGTGGTGTTCTCATGTTTTTATTGGATGTTTTTAACCAAAGACTGTGGGTCACCTCCACACAGGTGGTTCAGCAGTGTGAACTGGCATAAGCTACGAGTGGGACAGGTAGAGGCGCCCACAGTGAGACTTATACGAAAGGTGAGCCCATCTTCCACATCAGTCAGTTAAGTTAATGATATCAGATAAAGACAAATGAAAATAAAGGAATTAAAAAATTACTGTTCAGTGTCATGTTCTTATGTAGCAAGCTAAGTTAGCTCATTCCGTTTATCTTACACTTTGAGTATTGTCGACCTATCCAGATAGTTTTTGAGAATATTCTATGTATTTTATGTTTCAACATGAGCTGTCAGATCCATATCAAGAATATATTTATTACACTTTCAATATTACATTTTGACACTCATTTATTTTTGTACCAAGCTGTACTATCCTGCCTCCCTCAATAGCAAAGCCCTGCTAAAGGCATATGTGTGGTTAATTGTGTGTGTGCTGTGTGGTCCAACAGCAGTTAACTCCATGGTGAGACCCATATATGATCATTATTTCAGATGAAATTCTCTGCTATATTTACTCCCTTCTGCTCTAGGGGCCTTGTTATATCAACTTCGACAGGTTCCCCTATGACAAGACCCAAGCAGAGGAGGAAATATCAGGCTGGGACGATGACTTCTGACCGTCGCTGATTCATAGGGGCTCGGGTCGAGGATGGGCCAGTGGCACTCAGATTTTAAGCTCAGCGGGACGTAAAGACCAGGGCACCAGGATATGAAAGCACTCAAATACAGAGCAACTCCATTAGACACCTGTCAGATGGCCTTTTCAGACTGAGAGTGTGTACGAATCTTCTTAGCTTCTGCTAAAGTGTTCAAGGGAGGCCCCCCAAACATCACATTGTTAGATTCCAGTATAAGTTGAGGTATGGTTTTGTGCATACTGTATGTGCCTCTTTTGAAATATGAAAACTTGTAAATAATAAACAAAACTGCAAAAAAAACATGTCAATGTACCAACTTTGTTCCTCTTCATTCAGATCACACTGAACTTCATTCAGACAAAATGCAAATACACACAGGTAGCACCTGAAGATTTGATAGGGGTGAATGAGAAAGAGATTATTTGCTGAATATGTTAGGGAGGCATGCACTCACTGATATTATTACATGCAATACTGAGGACAGTTTCAGGTGAGAGCTTATGCCGTACATGGCCAAATATATCTACATAATTTATCTCTCTTTATATACATTTCTAAAGCAGAACAGTATAATCTCAACAAAAATGTTTTCAACATAAAAAGAAGCCAAGTTACTCACATATGCAAAGAATATACTCTTTACTATTCTGTAAAAACAGAATTCCAAAACTCCATTTACCAAAGTATTGGTATCAAAATGATGCCAAGTTACAACTGAATTTTCATCAATATATTTCACAGAAACAAAACAAGTACTGCTCAAAAACAAGACTATCAATTTTGTGTACAAGTCGTACATTCGTACAAGTAGTCACATTAGCTAGCTACATATAGTCATATAGATCACCTCTTATCCACCATTTTTCAATTGTGGTAAAGTTATGGAAGGATTAATACAGTAGTGGGCCCTGGGGCTATTAATAATTTATAGGCCCTCTAATGCCCCCCTCCCTATGAAACACATCCGTTTACACCACATACTCTCTCACGCTGCACACACCCACAATACACATCTCACAGAAAAGCACCAATGATCTCTAAAAGACTACTGCAAGAATACCATTAGGCCTACCACCACACACAAAACACAAGGACTATCTCAAACTTCATAAATGATTGGCCATTTATTAGTTTATATGGGCAAAATAAAGCTAACTCTGTTCCGCGTCGACGTCTTCTCTGGTCAGAAGATGAAGATCTCTCCAATGCCAGAATAAAAGCAGCCATGCGCAGAAACAGGTTCGATGACATCATGGCTTCTGTACATGTGGTGGACAACACCAAAAGTACAGATGACCCTTTCTTCAAGGTACTTCCAATTTTTGAGGAGTTCAACAAAATCAACAAAGCAGTGCCAATTGTTAAACATCTGTCTGTGGATGAGATGATGATCGAGTACCTCGGCATTTTATCAAGGGAAAGCCAATACGCTTTGGCTACAAGATATGGAGCCTTGCATCATCATCCGGCTTTGTCTATCAGATGGAGCCATATGCAGGGACCTACACACGACTGGCTGAAACTGGCCTGGGTCAAGGACTGAGTGTTGTTCTTGGCTTGGCTGAAAGAGCTAATGTCCCACCTGGATGCAAATTTGATCATGATAATCTCTTTACAAGTTTGTCATTGATTGATGAGATGTGCAAGAGGGGCTAAGGAAGCTGTGGCACACTCCGTGAAAACCGTCTCTTTGGTGTTCCGCTGACACCAGCTCTGAGATTCAAGAGAAGGGAGTGAGGGGAATCTGAATTCCTTGTTGAAAAAGGAACATTTCTTGTGAGATGGAATGACAGCAGTGTGGTTACTGTTGCGACAAACATGGAAACAGTGTCAAACTCAATGGTCAATGTTCAAAGATGGAACAAAAAGAAACATGCCATGGCAATCCTACCCCAGCCAACATGCATTAGCCAGTATAACATGCATATGGGAGGTGTTGATTTACATGACCAATGTGTGGCACGTTACAGGATCAGTATCCGATCCAAAAAGTGGTGGTGGCCACAGCTGGGCACTGAACAGTGCAATGGTCAACAGTTGGTACTATTATCAGTCAGTCTTGAAGGGAGAAGAAGACCTGCTGTGCTTTCAGAGACGAATTGCCCAGAGTCTTCTGCAATGCCATGGGGAAAGGCCACGTGGGCATGGAAGGTGGTCAAGTTTTGCACTGCAGATAATTGATGCTGGGAGATTCGACAACATCAAGCACTGGCCAACAAAAACAGGGAGAAAGTACCAGAGGTGCTGAAAGTGTGGTAGGTGCACTTCTATTGCATGTGAGCAATGTGATGTTCCATTACACGTTGAATGTTTCAAGGACTTCCACACTCCAATCTGAAACTGGGAAAGTCTAAAGATTGCACAATACATGTTCAAATGGATGATCTAATGACTCAGTTGTTGACTTGTTGTAACAGTTTATGGATTTCTGAGTTTCTTTTATCACAGTACACAGTACATGAAAAACATGATCCGTTTAATTGAAATGGTAATGTTCTGTCTGTTTTCAGGACAAAATTGTTTAATATATTTAAATTATTTTTACCTGAAAGAAGATGAATTCATAGGTGTGTTTTTTTTTTTGTATGGTTTTCTAATGTTTAAGAATATTGTTCTTTAATTTTGAACAGGATTACCCCTGACATGGGTTGTGTTCCATAAAATTTGACTTTTTATGACTGGTATTCAGTTTATCCATGTTATTTGCAATGTTTTCTCGAGAACAGTTGGGCTCTTTAATTACTTCATATCATGTATTTGATAAAGTGTTCATTGATAAAAGATGACACAATGTGCCTAAGACTCTCATTTTCACTAAAAATGTTCAACAAAATACACTATAACATTGCATAGGGGTTCTTACAAGGTATGTGCCCACCGGCCACTAAAGTCATCATGCGAAAAAACTTTTCTGAATCAGTTTGTGTATATTCCAGGGTATAAGCGAAGTAAAAGCGAACTGTTTACAATCACAAATTTAGCTTTAAAAATTAAATTGCAACAACCAATAAGAATAAAAAACACAATATCAAATCTAGGTAAGTAATTATTAGTAGTAATTTTCCATTTCATGATTTGAATAGATAAAGCATAACCTGGAGTGACCAATGTCTCTCATTGGCAGAATTAATAAAATAAAAAATAATATCCTCTGCACATTTCCCTACTTATATCAAAGTATCTCCATTTTTATGGATACTCCTTGGATACTGCTATTTAAATTGTATTACATTATCAGATTTTATATCTGAGTTTATTCAATTATTATAGAAAAGTTATGATGTTATGAGTTATTACATTATCAGTTACTACACACCCTACACGGGGTGAAAATCACTGAACCTTCCACAAGAACAAGCTCAAAGAATGTTGCCTTTCACGAGAAGGTGGGCGGTCTTTATCCTCACACAGAAAGCAACCTCCACAGATATTTTATGATTATGAACACATGAGCAGAACACAATATTTTTGAATAAACCTAAAAATAGATAATAATAATATACTGTCTATGTAACTTTTCTACTGGTAGACTGTCTGCCATCTTCTTAAGAAGAATAATGCAATCACTAACAATGCAATTACCTCCTGCTAAGTATACAGAGTGTGGAATTATTGTGTGTCTGTTTTTTTCTTAGGCTACCGCGGAAAATGACCATTTGTCTCTCACCATGTGTCTGCCTTTACCCGGTAAACCCGAATTGAAAGATGCCGAGATCGAGCCATCAAATAAAGTAACAAAATAATGGCTACACTAGTACAGTGTAATAAACAATGCTTTTTTCCACCTGTGTAAAATCACCACCCCGGAATAAAGCTCTTCACAAAGCGCTTCTGCCTCAAAATAATGGTCCTACCTCGCATTGCACCATAGCTACACACATGTACCTTTTAAATTATTTCTAGAGAAATGCAGGACTAATTAATTTCTAGAAAATAACGAGGTCTGAATTTTGTTTCAATATGTATGTTAAATGTCTTGTCTTGCCTTTTTACTTTCTAGTAATTAATGCTCTGTACAAGTTACACAACACAAAAGTGTTTTCATGTAACACACAACCGAAGACTCCTAAATGATGTACAGGTATACAAATATTAGACACATTTGTATTAGAATTATTATCTTTAATCATAATTTATCATTCAAACCTACAATCTATCTTGCTGATAGGCTAATAGCAATAACAATAAAAAAACAAGAATCAACCTGTAAGTGAAAACTAAATCCAAACTAAATACTGAAAAATACACATGCATTTTTCAGTATTACTGGCCAAGTCTTGTATGAACGGCAACATAATGTATGTGTTTGTATATGCATACTAAGCCAGAGTCAATTGGGATCACATTTCAGGGTCTCCCACAGAATGAACTACAATGGCCTCAGACTCTCAGTCCTTACAAACATTAACGTCTGTGCCCTCTGACCTCATGCGATTTATTTGCACATAGAGGATAGGGCCAGAAACATAACCAATATATTTCACCCTTCTGGAGAAAAAAAGAAATGCTAAAATTGAGTTATTATATTTCCCCTGTAGCTTTTCATTGCATTTTCAATGACGTTGCGTACTACATCTATCAGCTGGTTAGTCCTCCCCCCCTGATATATATCATATTGTCATAAAAATAATTAAAAGCCCGCCGGGGTTCAGTAATGCTACTAACAATCTGAAGACTCAACCACATACAGTATCACAATTTTAAACAACACATCGGTAGTATTATACTGTTTGTTTTGAATTTATCTATATCAAAATGTCTACCATGAACTGCATTACTATTTTTTCATCTTAAGCCACATTTGGAAAAACTCCCAGAGGTAATTTCAAGAAAAGTAAAGCTACAGCCAAGTTCTCAGGAAATATTATAAGTATGAGGAAACATATTTGCATTTTTGAATCAGGTTTTTTGATCAGTTTACCTATTTAAAGGAACATGAGGAAGATTCTGTTTCATTCAACCTCCAGCATAAGTAGTTACTGTTTGCAACAAGTTTTGAGATTGCAGG
This sequence comes from Aldrovandia affinis, assembly GCA_029706075.1. Taxonomy (NCBI): domain Eukaryota; kingdom Metazoa; phylum Chordata; class Actinopteri; order Notacanthiformes; family Halosauridae; genus Aldrovandia; species Aldrovandia affinis. The sequence continues at coordinate 2,741,112 of JAINUG010000027.1, read as the reverse complement.
TGTACAACTTCCTGTCAGGAGAAACAATAATGAGTGAGGAAACACCACCCTGGGGCCCGATCAATCCAGCCACACCGAAAGTGCAGGACCTTTGCAACCAGGTAAAGTTAACTAGATTTACAAAATAGGACTGCTATCACAACGGTGGCTTGATAACAAAAATGTACAATTCTTTAATATTTTCTTAACTTGTACATTGCACATGATACAGAAACCAGAATCAAAAGCAAATATAAAGACAGTTATGAAAGCATAGATACACTACTCTAAGAGTTGGTTGAATGTTGTTTTTGAACCAGGAAACATTGTATGGTGAATGCATTTGCTTGACACTCTATCCCATGTCTTTTTTGCATATATTTGTTTTTCAAGGTCCTACCTGACATAAACATACAGCTTGACAGAAAATTTAAAGTTGTCACAGCGAAGAAATATAGAGAAAAGACGGTCAAGAGGAATCAGGTTAAGTCACATATCTACTACAAGATACTGGTAAGTCTGGATTTCAGTGGTTCAATTTCAATTTCAATGGTTAGGATTTCAGGTAAACGCATAAGAAACAAATGTCGGAACAGTGAAGTTAGAATAAAAATGGTCTATTCCCTGAATCCAGTAGCCTTAACAAATATGAAATGCCCTTGTTTAAGGTTCAGCACTCTGAATACTGAACACAAGTGGTATTGCATGTTAAAACCCCCTCATTTATCCTACATGTAAAATATATTTTGATTTAATATAATAATTACTACACAGGATACCAATTATCAATGAAATCTCTGAATTCGTTGATTGGCAGAGCAATCTGTGGATCAACCTTCATCAAAATATACATCTCACAATTCAATTAAAATGAACAGCTGGTTTATTCAGTTACAACAGTTAGACAAAATATTCAAGGTCCAATCTACAGACGTAGGTTTAACTACCTTAACCAATACTAAATAGGAACCTCCAACATGTAGGGTTTAGTTCTGCCTCCATATTTAGTTGTCATATGGAACATTATCGCTACCATTTCACAAGCTTGCTCGTACGACGTCAAGCTCCGCTCTCATCTGGCCGCAACCTGAAAGACGTAAATTCCAAACTGGATAGCCCCAACAATTATCACCCACATGGAAATAAATATTCAATTGGATATTCCGGATTAACAAATACTACATTCTAAACATAACATTGACATGTAACAATCACAAAAGAGAAGAAATGGAAGAAAATGATACCAAACCAAGCTTGTTTCTCTTCAAGAATGCAAAAAACATGCAGATGAGGTGTTAGCTGGCACCAGATCTTCCAAGAGAAAAACAGAAAAGAGGAACTAGTACGATTCCCACCAAAATCTAAACATCGTGTCACCAACAGGTCAGACTTTAAGTGTTGAGGGGGGGAGGGGGGTTGGCTCACTCCCTTCTTAGCCCATACTTTACGATTTGTGGGAAGGCCCAGCCCAAGCCAGGTTCAGACTCCCTTTTTATATTTTTGTTTTGGGTCGCTTACTACCCCAAGACATCTTTTCAAGGTTGCCATTGATATGCTCCTGTCATGTTGAGAATTGTGGCGATATCAAACATCACTAGGGTCTGGTGAATCCAGCTTCATTTATACCAAGATGTTGGTTGAGCTGATATTTGGAGAGGAATAATATGCTCAAGAGCATTGCTACCAAGTGAAGATCATACCATGTTGACCTCTGCTTTAATCTGGCGGGCCATAATTATTTTCCACATGATCCATAATATCCAGCTCATAGGTATATACCCTGAAGTTGTGGGGTGTGGCACTGGTACACCATACCCAAGTGCCCTAGCTTCTCTCACAGAGCCATAAACCCGCCAAAGATGCCCCCACTCTCTCTGCCTGCGCAGGTTTTTTCAAAAGGCACCTTCCCGACACAAAGCAGTGATAGATTGTGTGGAGCAGGATTATCTTTTTGTTCGTTATGTTGGATTAGATTTGGTTTTGATTAAAATGTATGCATCTCCCTGTGCTTCAGTTTGTACAAATGGTGTTAAGCCATTGGCAGAATTAATCAAATAAAAAATCATATTTTTAATGCACTCACTTAACACTGCAATGACCTCTAGTCAAGTATACCAAGAGTGTGGAATTATTCTGTGTGTCTGTTTTTTTCTTAGGCTAAAGCGCAAGATGACTACATGATTCTTGTGATTGAGAAACCCGAGAAACCCGAGAAACCCGAGAAACCTGATTTGAAAGAAGCCGAGTTCCTGCCAACCAAATGAAGAAGAGCCACAGTTTTGAAAAAATAATGGCTACACTAGTACAGTGTCATTAACAATGCTTTTTTTCACTTGTGTGTAAAATCACAACCCCGAAATAAAGCTCTTAACAAAGCCTGAAGCGCTTCTGCCTCGCAGATTATTGGTACTACATAAAATGTCTTGTCTTCTCTTTTTACTTTCTAGTAATGAATGTTCTGTACAAGTTACTGTCCTCTCCAAGGTCTGAAACGGGCTGGCTTAAATAGACTCTGTAGGCAGGTAACCTCCACTGGACCATACCATGAAAAACTGTAAAACAAATCTTTACTATCCATCCATCCATCCATCCATTGTCTAAGCCGCTTATTCCTGGTCAGGGTCGCGGGGGGGGGCTGGAGCCTATCCCAGCATGCGTTCCGGGCGAGAGGCAGGAATACACCCTGGACAGGTCGCCAATCCATCGCAGGGCACATACACCATTCACTCACACACTCATACCTACGGGAAATTTAGACTCTCCAATTAGCCTAACGTGCATGTCTTTGGACTGTGGGAAGAAACCGGAGTACCCGGAGGAAACCCACGCGGACACGGGGAGAACATGCAAACTCCACACAGAAAGGCCCCCGGCCTGGATTCGAACCCGAGACCTTCTTACTGTGAGGCGACAGCGCTATCCACTGCACCACCGTGCCGCCCCATTTATAAAATTTTCATGGGACAGTGATGATGATGACAACATGAAATACAATGGAGGAGAGGGAGAGATGGGGAAGCAGTACGGCACTGAATCTCTATCAGGGGGAGATGAGGAGACCAGTGTTTACACCTCTAACGGTGGCCCTGGGGGTGTGAGAAAAGGTGTAGGCAGAGGAGAAGGCAGCAGGTGCTTGTGTTCTCAGGTATTATCCAAGTGAAATGCAATATATAGCATATGTATAATGTGGTATCCTAGTGCTAGCAGGATATAAAACAAACATTGACTATTGACTACTGCTGTGGCCTTCCGAGGTAAACTCGCTAGTCTTTTTCTGTGTGGTCTTCATCTGGTAAGGCTAGGTACACGAGGCCTGTACAGCTGCCGCTAAGCAAGATGATTCCTGAAATACTTGTAAAGCGGGTGTACAATGTCAATACTTGCCCCGGACCTTTAGTGAGACACAACCAACCAAAGTACTTAACTACCAAACACAGAAGTAAAAGTAACAGCAAAGACAGGTCATACACATAATAAATAATAAAAGGGAAGCTTAAGCTAATACAATACTAACTCAAAAAACACAAACAGCCTAACAACATAAAAACCAAAAAACTTACCAAGTTCTGTCTCAAAGAATGTAGCCTGATTCACAAAAATGCAAACACGTGAACATGCTCACATATCCTCATATTTACAACTGGTTCAGACACTGTTTGCTGCATTGGGTTTTTCCCTGAGCTGTCCCTTGAGTTCCTGTATGATGAAGATCAAACTCAATTTCCTGCTGCAAATACCTGTGTCAACAACATGCGCCTGCCTCTTCACAAGACCTAAGACAACTTTAGGTATAATATGGACTCGCAGAAGTACATAAGAAAAAATCACGAAAAAGATTTTTACAGTACTGCACGTGCTGTAAAGGAACATTGTCAATTCATGGCTAACAGTGGTAAAAATACACATGCATTTTTCAGTATTACTGGCCAAGTCTTGTATGAACGGCAACATAATGTATGTGTTTGTGTATGCATACTAAGCCAGAGTCCTAATGTTGGCATCAATTGGGATCACATTTCAGGGTCTCAAACAGAATGAACTACAATGGCCTCAGACTCTCAGTCCTTACAAACTTTAACGTCTGTGCCCTCTGACCTCATGCGATTTATTTGCACATAGAGGATAGGGCCAGAAACATAACTAATATATTTCACCCTTCTGGAGAAAAAAAGAAATGCTAAAATTGAGTTATTATATTTCCCCTGTAGCTTTTCATTGCATTTTCAATGACGTTGCGTACTACATCTATCAGCTGGTTAGTCCTCCCCCCCTGAAATATATATCATATTGTCATAAAAATAAATTTTTAATATTTGACATTATGTATAGATATTTTTTCCTGTGCCCGCCGGGGTTCAGTAATGCTACTAACAATCTGAAGACTCAACCACATACAGTATCACAATTTTAAACAACACATCGGTAGTATGATACTGATTATTTTGAATTTATCTACATCAAAATGTCTACCATGAACTGCATTACTATTTTTTCATCTTAAGGCACATTTGGAAAAACTCCCAGAGGTAATTTCAAGAAAAGTAAAGCTACAGCCAAGTTCTCAGGAAATATTATAAGTATGAGGAAACATATTTGCATTTGCATTTGCTTGACAATCTATCCCATTTCTTTTTTGCATGTATCTGTTTTTCAAGGTCCTACCTGAGATAAACAAAAAGCTTGGCACAACATTTAAAGTTGTCATAGCAAACAATTATAGAGAAAAGACGGTCAAGAGGAATCAGGTTATGTCACATATCTACAAAATACTGGTAAGTCTGGATTTCAGTGGTTCAATTTCAATGGTTAGGATTTCAGGTAAATGCATAAGAAACAAATGTCGGAACAGTGAAGTTAGAATAAAAATGGTCTATTCCCTGAATCCAGTAGCCTTAACAAATATGAAATGCTCTTGTTTAAAGTTCAGCACTCTGAATACTGAACACAAGTGTTAAAACCCCCATACTTATCCTACATGTAAAATATATTTATTTGATTTAATATAATAATTACTACACAGGATACCAATTATCAATGAAATCTCTGAATTCGTTGATAGGCAGAGCAATCTGTGGATCAACCTTCATCAAAATATACATCTCACAATTCAATTAAAATTAACAGCTGGTTTATTCAGTTACAACAGTTAGACAAAACATTCAAGGTCCAATCTACAGATGTAGGTTTAACTACCTTAACCAATACTAAATAGGAACCTCCAACATGTAGGGTTTAGTTCTGTCTCCATATTTAGTTGTGATATGGAACATTATCGCTACCATTTCACAAGCTTGCTTGTACCACGTCAAGCTCCGCTCTCATCTGGCCGCGACCTGAAAGACGTAAATTCCAAACTGGATAGCCCCAACAATTATCACCCACATAGAAATAAACATTCAATTGGATATTCCGGCTTAACAAATACTACATTCTAAACATAAAATTGACATGTAACAATCACAAAAGAGAAGAAATGGAAGAAAATGATACCAAACCAAGCTTGTTTCTCTTCAAGAATGCAAAAAACATGCAGATGAGGTGTTAGCTGGCACCAGATCTTCCAAGAGAACATCTTGTGATGTTGAGAATTGTGGCCATATCAAACATCACTAGGATCTGGTGAATCCAGCTTGGTTTCACCATACCCAAGTGCCCTGGCTTCACTCACAGAGCCATAAACCCGCCAAAGATGGCCCCACTCTCTCTGCCTGCGCAGGTTTTTTCAAAAGGCAAGAGTCATGTTTTTAGCTTTTAGTGATAATGCCCGTATGATTTTCTTGTGTTGTTTTATTTATTTTTTAAACAATTAAAGATTAATTAAGGAAATTGTTCATGGCAAAGATAAATGGATATTCATAGAATATACACAGGATTGATTTAAAAAAGAGCACTTTCCTTGGTAGACTGCATTTCAAGGTCCCCTGGGTTAGAAATACAATTATGATTTATTTACATACAAATGCATTTACCCCCATATCTGTTTTTTTTTTTTTTTTTTTCATTTTAATGCATTATTTTTTATTTATAAATCTAAGTAACAAAAACTGAAAAAATTATTAAGATCCATGATAATAAAAATACTAATTTGACTGTAATCCAAGCAGAAAGATACTGGAAATTGATACTGAAAATTCAACACTTCAAAGATACCATGACAATTTAAGACATATACCATAGTGCTGCATCATTTCTTACCAAATATTTAATAAACCAGAAAGATTATTATTAGGAAGGTAGTGAAATAGGCTTTTCAAATAAATATTCAATACACAGACACTCCTCACTTAACGACCTACCCGTTTAACGACTGCGCGGATTTAGGACCAGCTCTCTGACCAGGCGGTAATGTACGCTGTACGAATACTTTGGTTGTGGAAACGGCAGCGCGGCGTCTCAGCGTCAAGCATCTCATCTCGCATCACCCTTTGTCAGTCTTAGTCTCGTTCCCGCAGTCGGTCAGTATTCACTACACTAGCGTTCGCAATCTCCAAGACTACATATTTTGTCTATAAATTTGTACTTTATTGTGCACCCTATTCTTTATTCAGAATAAATAAAAACGATTACTTGTATTTACAGTATGCAAACCTAAGTAATGTATATTAAAGCTGATTTCCTCTATTCTGTTTATTACAGTATACAGTAGGTACACTACTGTATAAACATTAAGAAATATGCTAAAAATGTTATAAATGGTGCAAAGGTGACATTAAAACAATATCTAAAGACGGTTGACACAAACCCACTAACAGTTCAGTATGCTTGAAATATCGGTAAGGGCGGCTCCTCGCTTATCGACCAATTAAACTTAACGACCTAGTCGTAGGAACGGAACTCGGTCGTTAAGTGAGGAGTGCCTGTATATTTGAACATCTGACATGCTATTAATGAACATATTGAATTTTCATTATCATGACATTTTCATATAATACAACTTATTCATAAGCTACATTTTTTTACCGAGATACCATGATACAGTATGATTGCAAAGAATTGCCATGATATGCAAATCCTGGTGACTCTCAAATGCACATTTAATAATTGCTTATACGTAGATAATAGATGTTAATGAATTACAACCTTGATTGAATTATAAATAGAGTTTACTCAAACTCAAAGTATTCATGCTTATTGTCAAAAAACCAACAGAAATATGCATTTTCTACTAGTAATACAGATCAAAGTGATAGGAGCAGGGGGGCATTTAAGAACTCTTTTATCTTTTGATATGAATAAGAATAATCCTTGAATACATATTGACCTACTAGTAAAGATTATGATTTTTTCCTCACCCTCTGCACTAAATACATATGATTCACAATCACTGTGAATGAACATCCATTAAGCAGAACAACTATGAACAGTGCAGTCAGTGGAAAAGATGGATAATTGTATCAAATCGATGTTATATTTGCTTTTACAATTATCAAATGTGATGCATCAACTTTGACTTGTTAAGTGAATGCATTTGTTCTGTAGCTAATTAAGTTTATATTTATATATAATTGACCATTTCCATGAAGTTACACTTTATATGGAGATATAGTGTGTGGCAGTATTTATTTTATTTGCATAATTACCTCATTTTATGATTGAAAAATAACTTGACATGTTAACATGGAACTGAAAGAAGATATATAAGGAAATGTGATGGATTAATTACTGGTTGGACTGGAAAATGAACATAGGCTGCCATTATCCAAGATTCTTGTCATTTTTGAATCAGGTTTTTTGATAGGTTTACCTATTTAAAGGAACATGAGGAAGATTCTGTTTCATTCAACCTACAGCATTAGTAGTTACTGTTTGCAACAAGTTTTGAGATTGCAGGTGTACAACGTCCTGTCAGGAGAAACAATAATGAGTTCGTCAACATTGTCAGAATGGGGCCCGATCCATCCAGCCACACTCGAAGTGCAGGGGCTTTGTGACATGGTAAGATTGCACAATAGGACTGGTATCCTGATGGCTTGATACCAAAAATGTACAATTGTACAATGTACAATAATCTTTTCTTAACTTGTACATTACACATGTTACAGAAACCAGAATCAAAGCAAATATAAAGACAGTTATGAAAGCATAGATACACTACTCTAAGAGTTGGTGAATGTTGCTTTTGAACCAGGAAACATTGTATGGTGAATGCATTTGCTTGACACTCTACTATTTTTTGCTTTTTTTCATGACACTATTACAATAATGTAACTCTATATGAATATATCTGTTTTTCAAGGTCCAACCTGAGATAAACAAAAAGCTTGGCACAAACTTTAAAGTTGTCATAGCAAACAGTTATAGAGAAAAGACGGAAACATATTTGCATTTGCATTTGCTTGACAATCTATCCCATTTCTTTTTGCATGTATCTGTTTTTGAAGGAACTACCTGAGATAAACAAAAAGCTTGGCACAAACTTTAAAGTTGTCACAGCGCTCAAGTTTAGAGAGCAGACTTGGCTGTTGCCTGTTCCGGCAAAGAACTACAAGATACTGGTAAGTCAAGGTTAGGGTTTCAAGTAAACCCATAAACAAACCAGGGACGTATTGTGTGGAGCAGGATCTTTTTGTTTGTTATATTGGATTAGATTTGGTTTTGGTTAAAATGTATGCATCTCCCTGTGCTTCAGTTTGTACAAATGGTGTTAAGCCACTGGCAGAATTAATCAAATCAAAAATAATATTTTTAATGCACTCACTTAACACTGCAATGACCTCTAGTCAAGTATACCAAGAGTGTGGAATTATTCTGTGTGTCTGTTTTTTTCTTAGGCTAAAGCGCAAGATGACTACATGGTTGTTGTGATTGATTGTATTGGCAGGAAACCTGATTTGAAAGAAGCCGAGTTCCTGCCAACCAAATGAAGAAGAGCCACAGTTTTGAAAAAAGAATGGCTACACAAGTACAGTGTCATTAACAATGCTTTTTTTCACTTGTGTGTAAAATCACAACCCCGAAATAAAGCTCTTAACAAAGCCTGAAGCGCTTCTGCCTCGCAGATTATTGGTACTACATAAAATGTCTTGTCTTCTCTTTTTACTTTCTAGTAATGAATGTTCTGTACAAGTTACTGTCCTCTCCAAGGTCTGAAACAGGCTGGCTTAAATAGACTCTGTAGGCAGGTAACCTCCACTGGACCATACCATGAAAAATGTAAAACAAATCTTTACTAGGCATATCAATTTCTTTCCAAAGTAATACCCAATACCACAATATACAACCCTACATGGAAACACACAAGTGTTTTCACGTAACACACAACCGAAGACGCCTAAATGATGTACAGGTATAGAAATATTAGACACATTTGTATTAGAATTATTATCTTTAATCATAATTTATCATTCAAACCTACAATCTATCTTGCTGAAAGGTTAATAGCAATAACAATACAAAAACAAGAATCAACCTGCAAGTGAAAACTAAATCCAAATAGGATTTAAGATGACATATATTTATTAAATAATTCACAAACAAGTAAAATATAGAAACGATACACTCAATTATAAGTGTACGCTCACTACTTATAAAAACACATGGTCAACCTGGCCGACTGTATCTCTCCTTCCCTGGGCAACGCTACTGCCAATTATGTGTTGCCCCATGGGTCTCTGGCCACAGCTGCCAATGTCACAGTCTGGAAGAGCCACACAACATCCCTATCTGTTCTGGGATTTATAATGATTCTAGATAACCCTCATTTTCATGTCTCAGATTTGTTTATCATCCTTAGGCCTTTTCAAGAGGAGTTGTTGGAAAACAATAAGACTAGGACAATCCTGATGACTTAAATCCCCCACTGATACTAAAGGCAATTATTTACTCTCCCGAGGGGCTGGCCTTCGTTAGGACTGGCATGGTCAGGACTCAATACGAGAATTTCGGGCATATCCACACACTGGTACCCACTATTTTAGCAGGATGAGTCACCTAGAACCCCAAAACATTAGTGAATAAGTAACCTATATGTTTAAATATTGAACAAGTGATTGCTCTGAAGTTTCAACATCTGTATTAGTCGTCACTCTACCACTTTAAAAGGGATAATTTATTACCAAAAATATTGTTGGTGGTCGGATACTGTATATGAATACTGGAAACTGTCATTTTTTATATATATTCAGTTTTATACAGCCTTTTTTGCTCATCTTTGTCCAATCATTTTGGAGTTGACAGCATATGTACAGCATCCAATATGAATAAGCATCAACTTTAGTTTGAGCAGAAAGAAAATATAGCCATAGCCATAGCCATTTTTAACCGTTCTTTACCAGAAATAAATTAATGCAATTAATGTTGTTGTTTGAAAGAGTCCTGTTTTATTTTTTTGTGATAATTCCCGTATGATTTTCTTGTGTTTTTTTTTTTTTTTTTTTTTTAACAATTCAAGATTAATTAAGGAAATTGTTCATGGCAAAGATAAATGGATATTTGTAGAATGTACACAGGATTGATTTAAAAAAAGAGCACTTTCCTTGGTAGACTGCATTTCAAGGTCCCCTGTGTTAGAAAAATAATAATAATTTATTTACATACAAAAATGTTTTCCCCCATATCTTTGTTTTGTTAGTTTTTTCCATTTTAATACATTATTTTTAATTTATAAATGTAAGTTACAAAAACTGAAAAAATTATTAAGATCCACGATAATAAAAATACTAATTTGACTGTAATCCAAGCAGAAAGATACTGGAAATTGATACTGGAAATTAAAAACTTCAAAGATACCATGACAATTTAAAACATATACCATAGTGCTGCATCATTTCTTACCAAATATTTAATAAACCAGAAAGATTATTATTAGGAAGGTAGTGAAATAGGCTTTTCAAATAAATATTCAATATACAGGCAGTCCTCACTTAACGACCTACCTGTTTAATGACCGCGCAGACTTAGGAGCAGTTCTCTGACCAGTCGATATTGTACGCTGTATGAATACTTTGGTTGTGGAAATGGCAGCGCCTTTCTCAGTCTCAGTCTTGTTCCCGCAGTCGGTCAGTATTCACTACATTAGCGTTCGCAATCTCCAAGACTACATATTTCGTCTATAAATTTGTACTTTATTGTGCACCCTATTCTTTATTCAGAATAAATAAAAACAATTACCTGTATTTACAGTATGCAAACCTAAGTAATGTATATTAAAGCTGATTTCCTCTATTCTGTTTATTACAGTATACAGTACCCTACTGTATAAACATTTAAAAATATAATAAAAATGTTATAAATGGTGCAAAGGTGACATTAAAACAATATCTAAAGACGGTTGACACAAACCCACTAACAGTTCAGTATGCTTGTGTGACGGTGTTGGTTCTGCACGCAGCAAGTTTCGAACCGAGGGATCTCGACGCGACAAAAGAGTGATTAAGCTCGCTGAGCCAAAGATTCAAGTCCCCAACTCCGGGAACTAATTGCACTCTTATCCACGTCACTCTGCAGCGGGCGCTCACGTGAGCCCATCCGCTACACTCTCCCCCTCGAAACTCATGCGGCAGCAACCACGGCCCAACCGATTACCATCAGTTGTATGATCCGAGTCACAGCACCAATATGACGGTGTTGGTTCTGCACGCAGCGAGTTTCTAACCGAGGGATCTCGACGCGACAAGAGAGCGATTAAGCTCGCTGAGCTAAAGACTCAAGTCCCCAACTCCGGGAACTAATTGCACTCCTATCCACGTCACTCTGCAGCGGGCGCTCACGTGAGCCCATCCGCTACATTTGAAATATCGGTATGGGGCGGCTCCTCGCTTATCGACCAATTCGCTTAACGACCTAGTCGTAGGAACGGAACTCGGTCGTTAAGTGAGGAGTGCCTGTATATTTGAACATCTGACATGCTATTAATGAACACATTGAATTTTCATTATCATGAATTTTTCATATAATACAACTTGTTCATGAGCTACATTTTTTTACTGAGCTACCATGATACAGTAAGATTGCAATGAATTGCCATGATATGCAAATCCTGGTGACTCTCAAATGCACATTTAATAATTGCTTATACGTAGATAATAGATGTTAATGAATTACAACCTTGATTGAATTATAAATAGAGTTTACTCAAACTCAAAGTATTCATGCTTATTGTCAAAAAACCAACAGAAATATGCATTTTCTACTAGTAATACAGATCAAAGTGATAGGAGCAGGGGGGCATTTAAGAACTCTTTTATCTTTTGATATGAATAAGAATAATCCTTGAATACATATTGACCTACTAGTAAAGATTATGATTTTTTCCTCACCCTCTGCACTAAATACATATGATTCACAATCACTGTGAATGAACATCCATTAAGCAGAACAACTATGAACAGTGCAGTCAGTGGAAAAGATGGATAATTGTATCAAATCGATGTTATATTTGCTTTTACAATTATCAAATGTGATGCATCAACTTTGACTTGTTAAGTGAATGCATTTGTTCTGTAGCTAATTAAGTTTATATTTATATATAATTGACCATTTCCATGAAGTTACACTTTATATGGAGATATAGTGTGTGGCAGTATTTATTTTATTTGCATAATTACCTCATTTTATGATTGAAAAATAACTTGACATGTTAACATGGAACTGAAAGAAGATATATAAGGAAATGTGATGGATTAATTACTGGTTGGACTGGAAAATGAACATAGGCTGCCATTATCCAAGATTCTTGTCATTTTTGAATCAGGTTTTTTGATAGGTTTACCTATTTAAAGGAACATGAGGAAGATTCTGTTTCATTCAACCTACAGCATTAGTAGTTACTGTTTGCAACAAGTTTTGAGATTGCAGGTGTACAACGTCCTGTCAGGAGAAACAATAATGAGTTCGTCAACATTGTCAGAATGGGGCCCGATCCATCCAGCCACACCCGTCGTGCAGGGGCTTTGTGACATGGTAAGATTGCACAATAGGACTGGTATCCTGATGGCTTGATACCAAAAATGTACAATTGTACAATGTACAATAATCTTTTCTTAACTTGTACATTACACATGTTACAGAAACCAGAATCAAAGCAAATATAAAGACAGTTATGAAAGCATAGATACACTACTCTAAGAGTTGGTGAATGTTGCTTTTGAACCAGGAAACATTGTATGGTGAATGCATTTGCTTGACACTCTACTATTTTTTGCTTTTTTTCATGACACTATTACAATAATGTAACTCTATATGAATATATCTGTTTTTCAAGGTCCAACCTGAGATAAACAAAAAGCTTGGCACAAACTTTAAAGTTGTCATAGCAAACAGTTATAGAGAAAAGACGGAAACATATTTGCATTTGCATTTGCTTGACAATCTATCCCATTTCTTTTTGCATGTATCTGTTTTTGAAGGAACTACCTGAGATAAACAAAAAGCTTGGCACAAACTTTAAAGTTGTCACAGCGCTCAAGTTTAGAGAGCAGACTTGGACACTGTTGCCTGTTCCGGCAAAGAACTACAAGATACTGGTAAGTCAAGGTTAGGGTTTCAAGTAAACCCATAAACAAACCAGGGACGTATTGTGTGGAGCAGGATCTTTTTGTTTGTTATGTTGGATTAGATTTGGTTTTGGTTAAAATGTATACATCTCCCTGTGCTTCAGTTTGTACAAATGGTGTTAAGCCATTGGCAGAATTAATCAAATCAAAAATCATATTTTTAATGCACTCACTTAACACTGCAATGACCTCTAGTCAAGTATACCAAGAGTGTGGAATTATTCTGTGTGTCTGTTTTTTTCTTAGGCTAAAGCGCAAGATGACTACATGGTTGTTGTGATTGATCTGCGTATTCTCAAGAAACCTGATTTGAAAGAAGCCGAGTTCCTGCCAACCAAATGAAGAAGAGCCACAGTTTTGAAAAAAGAATGGCTACACTAGTACAGTGTCATTAACAATGCTTTTTTTCACTTGTGTGTAAAATCACAACCCCGAAATAAAGCTCTTAACAAAGCCTGAAGCGCTTCTGCCTCGCAGATTATTGGTACTACATAAAATGTCTTGTCTTCTCTTTTTACTTTCTAGTAATGAATGTTCTGTACAAGTTACTGTCCTCTCCAAGGTCTGAAACGGGCTGGCTTAAATAGACTCTGTAGGCAGGTAACCTCCACTGGACCATACCATGAAAAACTGTAAAACAAATCTTTACTAGGCATATCAATTTCTTTCCAAAGTAATACCCAATACCACAATATACAACCCTACATGGAAACACACAAGTGTTTTCACGTAACACACAACTGAAGACTCCTAAATGATGTACAGGTATAGAAATATTAGACACATTTGTATTAGAATTATTATCTTTAATCATCATTTATAATTCAAACCTACAATCTATCTTGCTGATAGGTTAATAGCAATAACAATAAAAAAACAAGAATCAACCTGTAAGTGAAAACTAAATCCAAATAGGATTTAAGATGACATATATTTATTAAATAATTCACAAACAAGTAAAATATAGAAACGATACACTCAATTATAAGTGTACGCTCACTACTTATAAAAACACATGGTCAACCTGGCCGACTGTATCTCTCCTTCCCTGGGCAACGCTACTGCCAATTATGTGTTGCCCCATGGGTCTCTGGCCACAGCTGCCACTGTCACAGTCTGGAAGAGCCACACAGCATCCCTATCTGTTCTGGGATTTCTAATGATTCTAGATAACCCTCATTTTCATGTCTCAGATTTGTTTATCATCCTTTGGCCTTTTCAAGAGGAGTTGTTGGAAAACAATGAGACTAGGACAATCCTGATGACTTAAATCTCCCACTGATACTAAAGGCAATTATTTACTCTCCCGAGGGGCTGGCCTTCGTTAGGACTGGCATGGTCAGGACTCAATACGAGAATTTCGGGCATATCCACACACTGGTACCCACTATTTTAGCAGGATGAGTCACCTAGAACCCCAAAACATTAGTGAATAAGTAACCTATATGTTTAAATATTGAACAAGTGATTGCTCTGAAGTTTCAACATCTGTATTAGTCGTCACTCTACCACTTTAAAAGGGATAATTTATTACCAAAAATATTGTTGGTGGTCGGATACTGTATATGAATACTGGAAACTGTCATTTTTTATATATATTCAGTTTTATGCAGCCTTTTTTGCTCATCTTTGTCCAATCATTTTGGAGTTGACAGCATATGTACAGCATTAAAATATGAATAAGCATCAACTTTAGTTTGAGCAGAAAGAAAATATAGCCATAGCCATAGCCATTTTTAACCGTTCTTTACCAGAAATAAATTAATGCAATTAATGTTGTTGTTTGAAAGAGTCCTGTTTTATTTTTGTGTGATAATTCCCGTATGATTTTCTTGTGTTTTTTTTTTTTTTTTTTTTAACAATTCAAGATTAATTAAGGAAATTGTTCATGGCAAAGATAAATGGATATTTGTAGAATGTACACAGGATTGATTTAAAAAAGAGCACTTTCCTTGGTAGACTGCATTTCAAGGTCCCCTGTGTTAGAAAAATAATAATAATTTATTTACATACAAAAATGTTTTCCCCCATATCTTTGTTTTGTTAGTTTTTTCCATTTTAATACATTATTTTTAATTTATAAATGTAAGTTACAAAAACTGAAAAAATTATTAAGATCCACGATAATAAAAATACTAATTTGACTGTAATCCAAGCAGAAAGATACTGGAAATTGATACTGGAAATTAAAAACTTCAAAGATACCATGACAATTTAAAACATATACCATAGTGCTGCATCATTTCTTACCAAATATTTAATAAACCAGAAAGATTATTATTAGGAAGGTAGTGAAATAGGCTTTTCAAATAAATATTCAATATACAGACACTCCTCACTTAACGACCTACCCGTTTAACGACTGCGCGGATTTAGGACCAGCTCTCTGACCAGGCGGTAATGTACGCTGTACGAATACTTTGGTTGTGGAAACGGCAGCGCGGCGTCTCAGCGTCAAGCATCTCATCTCGCATCACCCTTTGTCAGTCTTAGTCTCGTTCCCGCAGTCGGTCAGTATTCACTACACTAGCGTTCGCAATCTCCAAGACTACATATTTTGTCTATAAATTTGTACTTTATTGTGCACCCTATTCTTTATTCAGAATAAATAAAAACGATTACTTGTATTTACAGTATGCAAACCTAAGTAATGTATATTAAAGCTGATTTCCTCTATTCTGTTTATTACAGTATACAGTAGGTACACTACTGTATAAACATTAAGAAATATGCTAAAAATGTTATAAATGGTGCAAAGGTGACATTAAAACAATATCTAAAGACGGTTGACACAAACCCACTAACAGTTCAGTATGCTTGAAATATCGGTAAGGGGCGGCTCCTCGCTTATCGACCAATTCGCTTAACGACCTAGTCGTAGGAACGGAACTCGGTCGTTAAGTGAGGAGTGCCTGTATATTTGAACATCTGACATGCTATTAATGAACATATTGAATTTTCATTATCATGACATTTTCATATAATACAACTTATTCATAAGCTACATTTTTTTACCGAGATACCATGATACAGTATGATTGCAAAGAATTGCCATGATATGCAAATCCTGGTGACTCTCAAATGCACATTTAATAATTGCTTATACGTAGATAATAGATGTTAATGAATTACAACCTTGATTGAATTATAAAAAGAGTTTACTCAAACTCAAAGTATTCATGCTTATTGTCAAAAAACCAACAGAAATATGCATTTTCTACTAGTAATACAGATCAAAGTGATAGGAGCAGGGGGGCATTTAAGAACTCTTTTATCTTTTGATATGAATAAGAATAATCCTTGAATACATATTGACCTACTAGTAAAGATTATGATTTTTTCCTCACCCTCTGCACTAAATACATATGATTCACAATCACTGTGAATGAACATCCATTAAGCAGAACAACTATGAACAGTGCAGTCAGTGGAAAAGATGGATAATTGTATCAAATCGATGTTATATTTGCTTTTACAATTATCAAATGTGATGCATCAACTTTGACTTGTTAAGTGAATGCATTTGTTCTGTAGCTAATTAAGTTTATATTTATATATAATTGACCATTTCCATGAAGTTACACTTTATATGGAGATATAGTGTGTGGCAGTATTTATTTTATTTGCATAATTACCTCATTTTATGATTGAAAAATAACTTGACATGTTAACATGGAACTGAAAGAAGATATATAAGGAAATGTGATGGATTAATTACTGGTTGGACTGGAAAATGAACATAGGCTGCCATTATCCAAGATTCTTGTCATTTTTGAATCAGGTTTTTGATAGGTTTACCTATTTAAAGGAACATGAGGAAGATTCTGTTTCATTCAACCTACAGCATTAGTAGTTACTGTTTGCAACAAGTTTTGAGATTGCAGGTGTACAACGTCCTGTCAGGAGAAACAATAATGAGTTCGTCAACATTGTCAGAATGGGGCCCGATCCATCCAGCCACACTCGTAGTGCAGGGGCTTTGTGACATGGTAAGATTGCACAATAGGACTGGTATCCTGATGGCTTGATACCAAAAATGTACAATTGTACAATGTACAATAATCTTTTCTTAACTTGTACATTACACATGTTACAGAAACCAGAATCAAAGCAAATATAAAGACAGTTATGAAAGCATAGATACACTACTCTAAGAGTTGGTGAATGTTGCTTTTGAACCAGGAAACATTGTATGGTGAATGCATTTGCTTGACACTCTACTATTTTTGCTTTTTTTCATGACACTATTACAATAATGTAACTCTATATGAATATATCTGTTTTTCAAGGTCCAACCTGAGATAAACAAAAAGCTTGGCACAAACTTTAAAGTTGTCATAGCAAACAGTTATAGAGAAAAGACGGAAACATATTTGCATTTGCATTTGCTTGACAATCTATCCCATTTCTTTTTGCATGTATCTGTTTTTGAAGGAACTACCTGAGATAAACAAAAAGCTTGGCACAAACTTTAAAGTTGTCACAGCGCTCAAGTTTAGAGAGCAGACTTGGACACTGTTGCCTGTTCCGGCAATGAACTTCAAGATACTGGTAAGTCAAGGTTAGGGTTTCAAGTAAACCCATAAACAAACCAGGGACGTATTGTGTGGAGCAGGATCTTTTTGTTTGTTATGTTGGATTAGATTTGGTTTTGGTTAAAATGTATACATCTCCCTGTGCTTCAGTTTGTACAAATGGTGTTAAGCCATTGGCAGAATTAATCAAATAAAAAATCATATTTTGAATGCACTCACTTAACACTGCAATGACCTCTAGTCAAGTATACCAAGAGTGTGGAATTATTCTGTGTGTCTGTTTTTTTCTTAGGCTAAAGCGCAAGATGACTACATGGTTGTTGTGATTGATCTGCGTATTCTCAAGAAACCTGATTTGAAAGAAGTCGAGTTCCAACCAAATGAAGAAGAGCCACAGTTTTGAAAAAAGAATGGCTACACTAGTACAGTGTCATTAACAATGCTTTTTTTCACTTGTGTGTAAAATCACAACCCCGAAATAAAGCTCTTAACAAAGCCTGAAGCGCTTCTGCCTCGCAGATTATTGGTACTACATAAAATGTCTTGTCTTCTCTTTTTACTTTCTAGTAATGAATGTTCTGTACAAGTTACTGTCCTCTCCAAGGTCTGAAACGGGCTGGCTTAAATAGACTCTGTAGGCAGGTAACCTCCACTGGACCATACCATGAAAAACTGTAAAACAAATCTTTACTAGGCATATCAATTTCTTTCCAAAGTAATACCCAATACCACAATATACAACCCTACATGGAAACACACAAGTGTTTTCACGTAACACACAACTGAAGACTCCTAAATGATGTACAGGTATAGAAATATTAGACACATTTGTATTAGAATTATTATCTTTAATCATCATTTATAATTCAAACCTACAATCTATCTTGCTGATAGGTTAATAGCAATAACAATAAAAAAACAAGAATCAACCTGTAAGTGAAAACTAAATCCAAATAGGATTTAAGATGACATATATGTATTAAATAATTCACAAACAAGTAAAATATAGAAACGATACACTCAATTATAAGTGTACGCTCACTACTTATAAAAACACATGGTCAACCTGGCCGACTGTATCTCTCCTTCCCTGGGCAACGCTACTGCCAATTATGTGTTGCCCCATGGGTCTCTGGCCACAGCTGCCAATGTCACAGTCTGGAAGAGCCACACAGCATCCCTATCTGTTCTGGGATTTCTAATGATTCTAGATAACCCTCATTTTCATGTCTCAGATTTGTTTATCATCCTTTGGCCTTTTCAAGAGGAGTTGTTGGAAAACAATGAGACTAGGACAATCCTGATGACTTAAATCCCCCACTGATACTAAAGGCAATTATTTACTCTCCCGAGGGGCTGGCCTTCGTTAGGACTGGCATGGTCAGGACTCAATATGAGGATTTGGGGCATATCCACACACTGGTAGCCACTGTTTTAGCAGGATGAGTCACCTAGTACCCCCAAAACATTAGTGAATAAGTAACCTATATGTTTAAATATTGAACAAGTGATTGCTCTGAAGTTTCAACATCTGTATTAGTCATCACTCTACCACTACCAAAGGGATAATTTATGACCAAAAATATTGTTGATGGTTGGATACATCAACAATATGCAAACACGTGAACATGCTCACATATCCGCATATTTACAACTGGTTCAGACACTGTTTGCTGCATTGGGTTTTCCCCTGAGCTGTCCCTTGAGTTTCTGTATAGTGAAGATCGAACTCAATTTCCTGCTGCAAATACCTGTGTCAACAACATGCGCCTGCCTCTTC
Source organism: Aldrovandia affinis (assembly GCA_029706075.1). NCBI lineage: Eukaryota > Metazoa > Chordata > Actinopteri > Notacanthiformes > Halosauridae > Aldrovandia > Aldrovandia affinis. The sequence continues at coordinate 2,721,325 of JAINUG010000027.1, read as the reverse complement.
ACAAGACCTAAGACAACTTTAGGTATACTATGGACTCGCAGAAGTACATTAAAAAAAATCATAAAAACGATTTTTACAGTACTGCACGTGCTGTAAAGGAACATTGTCAATTCTGGTTCTATTAAGAGTTGATTACCTACAGTATATTAACTTTATTGACATTTCATGGCTAACAGTGGTAAAAATACACATGCATGTTTCAGTATTACTGAACGGCAACATAAAATTCTATTTCATAATTGTTTATAACTGTTTTCTTACCTTTAAAGTAGTCTGTAGGTGAAATGAGACTACGATCTATGCTTTGTGTAGGCCTATGTATACTAAGCCAGAGTCATAATGTTGGCATCAATTGGGATCACATTTCAGGGTCTCCCACAGAATTAACTACAATGGCCTCAGACTCTCAGTCCTTACAAACATTAACGTCTGTGCCCTCTGACCTCATGCGATTTATTTGCACATAGAGGATAGGGCCAGAAACATAACCAATATATTTCACCCTTCTGGAGAAAAAAAAAGAAATGCTAAAATTGAGTTATTATATTTCCCCTGTAGCTTTTCATTGCATTTTCAATAACGTTGCGTACTAAATCTATCAGCTGGTTAGTCCTCCCCCTCTGAAATATATACTGGATAGCCCCACTCCTCACTCCCTTCTTATCAAATAATTTACGATTTGTGGGAAGGCCCAGCCCAAGCCAGGTTCAGACTCCCTTTTTATATTTTTGTTTTGGGTCGCTTCCTACCACAAGATATCTTTTCAAGGTTGCCATTGATATGCTCCTCTGATGTTGAGAATTGTGGCGATATCAAACATCACTAGGGTCTGGTGAATCCAGCTTCATTTATACCAAGATGTTGGTTGAGCTGATATTTGGAGAGGAATAATATGCTCAAGAGCATTGCTACCAAGTGAAGATCACATGATCCATAATATCCAGCTTTAGGTATATACCCTGAAGTTGTTATTTTCCACTGGTTCACCATATCCAGCTGCCCTGGCTTACTCACAGAGCCATAAACCCACCAAAGGTTGCCCCATACCCTCTGCCTGGCCCTGGTTTTTTCAAAAGGCACCTTCCCGACACAAAGCAGTGATAGATTGTGTGGAGCAGGATTATCTTTTTGTTTGTTATTTTGGATTACATTTGGTTTTCATTAAAATGTATGCATCTCCCTGTGCTTCAGTTTGTACAAATGGTGTTAAACCACAACATTTTCCATTGGTACCACAAGTATTCCGCCTTCCCCCTTTTTATTTGCCCTAGTTATAGAACCCTTATCCGTGGCCTTTCAGTCTGATGTGAATATAAGAGGGGGCAAAAAGATGACATAAATGTTAATTATATGCCCATGCCTGGCCAATTTCAGCTCCAGGCATCTCAATCCCTTATTTATTATTGATTATCCCTGATTATTCTTGATAATCTGAATCAGTTTGTGTATATTCCAGGGTATAATCTAAATTGAAGTAAAAGCAAACTGTTTCCAATCACAAATTTTGCTTTAAAAATTAAATTGCAACAACCAATAAGAGTAAAAAACACAATATCAAATCTAGGTAAGTAATTATTAGTAGTAATTTTCCATTTTATGATTTGAATAGATAAAGCACAACCTGGAGTGACCAATGTCTCTCATTGGCAGAATTAATAAAATAAAAAATAATATCCTCTGCACATTTCCCTACTTATATCAAAGTATCTCCATTTTTATGGATACTCCTTGGATACTGCTGTTTCAATTGTATTACATTATCAATTGATTTATTATATTATCTGAGTTTATTCAATTATTATAGAAAAGTTATTATGTTATGAGTTATTACATTATCAGTTACTACACACCCTACACGGGGTGAAAACCACTGAACCTTCCGCAAGAACAAGCTCAAAGAATGTTGCCACTCACGAGAAGGTGGGCGGTCTTTATCCTTGCACAGAAAGCAACCTCCACAGATATTTCATGATTATGAGCACATGAGCACAACACTATATTTTTTAATAAACCTAAAAATAGATATAATAATAATATATATGTAACTTTCTGACTTTTCTACTGGTAAACTGTTTGCCATCTTCTTAAGAAGAATAATGCAATCACTAACAATGCAATGACCTCCTGCCAAGTATACAGAGTGTGGAATTATTGTGTGTGTCTGTTTTTTTCTTAGGCTACTGCGGAAAATGACCATTTGTCTCTCATCATTTCTCAGCGTCTTGACTGTGAACCTGAATTGAAAGATGCTGACATCGAGCCATCAAATAGATACAAAAATAAATGCCTACACTAGTACAGTGTAATAAACAATGTTTTTTTCCACCTGTGTAAAATCACAACCCCGAAATAAAGCTCTTAACAAAGCGCTTCTGCCTCTGCCAAATAATGGTCCTACCCCGCATTGCACAATAGCTACACACATGTACCTTTTAAATTATTTCTAGAGAAATGCAGGACTTAAGAGTTGATTAATTTCTAGAAAATAACGAGGTCTGAATTTTGTTTCAATATGTATGTCAAATGTCTTGTCTTGTATTTTTACTTTCTAGTAATGAATGTTCTGTACAAGTTACTGTCCTCTCCAAGGTCTGAAACAGGCTGGCTTAAATAGACTCTGTAGGCAGGTAACCTCCACTGGACCATACCATGAAAAGCTGTAAAACAAATCCTTTTACGACGCATATCAATTCCTTTTCACAATAACACCCAATACCACAATTTATATTATAATTATTATCTTTAATAATAATAATGTATAATTCAAACCTACAATCAATTCTGTTTATAGGTTAATTACAATAACAATAAACTAGTAGAATCAACCTGCAAGTCAAAACTAAATCCAAACTGGATTTAATATGACATATGTTTATTAAATAAGTCACAAACAACTACAATTTTTGTGATTGCTCTGAAGTTCCAACACTTGTTTTTCAATGTCACCTGGAAAGTGTATTACTGTACTTTTCCTGATCCCGATTCTGAGATATATTCTGTATTTCATACAATCTTGTTTTGCTCATCTTTGTCAAGGGTGTGACTTTTGGAGTCGAATGTGTATGTACAGCATCATACACATGAATAAGCATCAACTTCAGTTTGAGCAGAAATGTTTTACCTTTCTTTATCAGAAAGAATTCGATAATCCCCAGACCCAACATAACCTCTGAAATCTCTAGGTAGCCATTTTAAAATTGTAAATACATTAATAATTCATATTCATACAAACTGTATGTTGTATTTGGGGGCTGAGGATGGGGATGATGAGATAAACATTAGTAAGAAATATTCTCTCAAATAACTTGTGCAGTGAGACAGGCTATAACAGACATTGGGCAATATTTTATGCAGAATCTGTATTGATTCACTGATGTAGTATGTGGATTGATTTGTATTGTATATGCAGTAAATTGTTTATTTTAAAGATCAATGAATGTCTTTGTTTTAAAGATCTTTATTTCAGAGTCCTGTTGTGTTGGTTTTTGCAATAATGCCAGCATGATTTTCTTGTGCTGTTTTATTTTACAAAAACAATTAAATATTAATTCAGGAAATTGTTCATGGCAAAGATAAATGGGTATTTATCTTTAAAAGGATCACTTTGTCTGGTAAACTGCATTTCAAGTTCCCCTGTGCTAGAAATATTATTATTATTTATTTACATTCAAATACACCCCCAATATCTGTTTTTCCATTTTATTGAATATTTTTAGATTGTAAATCTGAGTAACAAAAACAGAAGAAGAAAAAAATTATTAGGAAGGTCGTAAAAAATAGTTTTCTAATCATTTGAGTTTTAAATTAAATATTCTATATATTTTGAACACGTAGAATTTTCATTCTAATGAGTTTTTCATATAATACAACCTCTTCATAAGCTAATTTTGTTTACTGAGCTACCATGATACAGTATGTTTGCAAAGGCCAAAGAAACGATGATCATAAAAAAGTTGTATTTTCCACTAGGTGGCCCAGTTTCATTATCTATACCATATTTTATACCGTATGTATAATGTAAAAGGTCAGAGGAAAGTAAATTCTGTGGAAATGATTTGATTTGGTGCCAAAACAAAGTCATAGTTTTTTATGTATTGATCACCTCTTCTTCCATGAAAGAAGTGCCATGATATGGGAATCCTGGTAACTCTCAAACACACCTTTAATAATTGCTCACTCGCAAATTTGATTGAGTAATGAAAAGAGTTTACTCAACCTCTAAATAATTTGAAGCAATAAAGGGTACAATTGACCAGAAAAATGTGGGAAAAAATCTAGAATAAATGTTTTTTTGAATCATACATCATAGAAAAAATCCCCACAGAATTGCATTTTTAGTAGTAATACAGGTCAAAGTGGTGGGAGGAGGGGGGCATGTAAGAAATCTTTTATCTTTTGATATAAATAAGAATAATCGTTGAATACATATTGACCTGCTAGTTAACATCATTGCTTCATCATATGATGATGATGTTTATTCTCTGACAGCTGCCTCAGGTATGACTTTTTCCTCATCATCTGCACTAAATACATAGGATTCACAATCACTGTGATAGAACATCAACTAAGCAGAGAGACTATGACCAGAGCAGTCAGTGGACAACATGGGCAATTGTATCAAATTGATGTTTCCTTTCACAATTCTCAGATGCAATGCCCCAAATTTGAAAACACTCTTGTTAAAGAGATGAAAAAAAGAGTAAAAATCTCCAGGTAGTCTGTTTTGTTCTGTAGCTAATTCAGGTGTTGAACTGGGTGAACTTGTTCTTACAATTTTTATTTTACTTTGCATATGCCCTTATCCCAGACAATTTAAAATACCTATATTGTGAGCATTCCTTTTAACAGTATATAGTTTAAAGTGAACAATTATAGCTCTAGATAGGACGTACTAATAACCGCTTGCATTACTTTTGCTAATGTAATGTCTTTCAACGCTCTCTTACATTTAGAGACCGACAGTCGGAGGTGCACCAGTTGTTAAATGTTTGCGATTAAGCTTTTCCTCCCCTGGCACACCTCTGCAGGGATAGTAAACCAAGGAGGAGCTTGACAAGTCTCTCTGTGAATTCCACTCACTGTGATAAAGTTCTGTCCGACAGCCACAGCTCAGACAAACCACAGGACCTCAGGTGCTTCAGCAGCCCTGGAGAGCTGCAGGACCATGGACAGCTTCAACCCCGCTCACAGGCATTGCAACAGCTGCAACTTTATGCGAATCAGGGCAGCTGCTTTTTCGATTGCCTTTTGTATAAAAGGCCCCTCTCAGGCCTTGGGGAGGACAGGATGTGGTTTATTGTGACACTTCATTGCAGCCTCATTTGCCTACAGGGAGGCTTTATCTTGTATTATTTTTGTTTTCCCCGAGTGTCTGTTTGCCATGCCTAACTGCCACGACAAATGAAGGTACTGTTTGCTGCTGCCCCTTCTTGGTCTTGTTCCTCCACTCACCCGCCCAAAAGGTGACCGCACCTGACACTATGACAGCACCTTATGCAGTCGGTGCAGCTAGCCGCAGGGACTTGAGGAGTTGCTGTTTTGTGATGAGACATAATAATCTGCTGGCTGACAACCTCCCTCCCAGGACAATTGATATGACCCTCCCCTTACACCCTAAGATGTGTGCACCTGTCAGAGTTACCTTGCGACGCACGATTGCCCACAGCGTTTCCCTGTGGGAGTCCCAACCACAGTTGGCACTGGCATGGACAGGATTCAGCCCCAGACCATGGGGTGTATAACTTCCCTGTGGTTCAGTGCTTAACTGGATGTGCTAACAAAGAGTACTGATAATAGCCTTTACTAGTTTGAATGGATTCATGAATTAATTGATTATTTCAATATATACATGTACAGATGTACATATACAGCTTCACATAAAAGCAATGGCAGTACAATAGGCCGGGAGCCAGGTCCACCCCTCAGGATGTTGTTTGCTTAATTTTTTTCACTATTATTTCTTGTTAGCCTATACCTTGGGCCATCACAAGTTCATACTGACCACTCCCAACTCGGGGCCGTTTGGCCTCAGGGGCCAGAAAACCCCCTTTTCGGGAAATGTTTCTGGCGAAATTATGTAAATGCAAATATTAAGGTGGTGCAACTGCATAGATTGTCCTACACGTATGAAATTTTGCATGGAGTATCCTGACACATAGGGGAAACTAGCAGAATAGGATTTGGGGGCTTACTGCCTTTCTATTGTCAAATATCACCCTCATGATACCCCAAAAGACAAAAAAGTGTCAGTCCGCCTGACAAATTCTCATCAAAAGTGATTATTTTCAAGCACTTTATTGTACATGTCACTGCCCCATTTGTGTACAGAAAACTTTCCAGCTTTATGAGCTTCAATTTAAGCCCAAGATGAACCTTCTGTCTTGAAGATTACACTTGCTATGGCCTAAGTTCTTCACTGTACCTCAAATCGGAGAAAACTGAATTTTCAATCACTACCCTTCCAAATTAGTGGAGCAGATAACTGCAAATTACAGGAGAATCGTTCATTTCTGGAAACAAGCACCAAAATTGGCACACATACCCCTTGGGGATTGCTCTTTTGATAAAACCCGTTAGCCACCAAAAATTCAAGATGGCGGCCATTTTTCAAGATGGCCGCCATTGAATATACAGTAATATTGCATTTCGCAATAAAATCGCAGAGACTTGTCCTATTTGAATGATCTTGGTGTCAAATCATACATTTTCACTATGTAGAATCCGAATTTGGAACCATGGACTTACTCACTGGCTTCCTTGTACCATATATCAGTCTCGGAATCCTAATATTCTGCTAAATTAGAGGTTCATGTTACGTCTGACTCGGCTAAAATGCATGGTAGTGTATATCGTAGTAGTGTTAGAGGTTTAGTATGTGTAGCATCTTCCTGTACAAGGCTTCCAAACTGGACATGACACGATGCGGTGGGGTGGGGGGGGCAGGATTATTACAGAAATTACAGGAGAATCGTTCATTTCTGGAAACAAGCGATCGGCGTGACTGAAGACCCATCAGCACTGAGAAGATGGATGATAGCTGGTCCTGAAGTCAGCCACTTGGTTGCACAGTATGAGGCAGCATGTGGGACCAAAGAGGGTACTGAATACACCAGCCACCATGAGGAGACAGAACGAGCACAAAGAGTGTTCTTTGAGAACGTAGAAAAGCTCTCACAAGCCATGAAAGATATGGGCAATCCTTTCCAGGAGGAGAGTCGGGACCTGCTTTCGCTTGATACAAAGGATATTGCCCACCACACTGCCGCCGAGCTGATTGGCACACACCTTGAGAAATGCAAGGTCCGTTTCCAGGAGTTTATGAAGGGACTGGAAGGGGAAGAAGAATCCACCTTCTATGAACCAATCAAGAAGAACAGGGTTGACTTCTTCAGACAGGTACCAGCCTCTGTTGACTCTTCAAAGCAAAAAGTGCTGAAGGAAGACTGTCAACTGTTCTCCAAGCTGTTCATATCATGCCAGAGCAGAGAGTGTGACTTGAAGGAGTTCTTCCGTCATGAGAACCAGTCACATCCTGCTGCCCTCAGTGATGGTGGAAAGCTCCACACCTGTCAGAAATCCCACCTCACTACCATTCTTGAGAGCCAAGTTACAACCCCTGAGGCAGAGCCAGACACCGACACCATCATCATTGATGGTGCAGCGTTGGTGAACAGTCTGCCCCCACGGAGTTCAAAGACGTTCGAAGAGTATGCAATGCTCGATGTCCTTCCTACAATACAAGCATACTCTACCAAGTACAAGAGAACAGACATTGTGTTTGATGTCTACCGGCCATCTAGTCTGAAAGCTGAAACTAGATCAAAGCGAGGACGCGGGGTGAGACGCAGGGTGACAGGGAAGGGCAAAATTCCCTCAAACTGGCGAAACTTCCTGAGAGAAAATGACAACAAAGCCGAGCTGTTCAACTTTCTGGCTGATAAGATTGCACGTGTGGCCACACCAAATGTGGTCATTGTGACCAAGGAAGAAGATCAATCTGGCTGGGGTGGCACCATGCAGTCATGAAGAAGCTGACACGCGGATCTTTTTGCATGCCAGGCATGCAACAGAAGCAGGCAGCAAAGTCATCATGGTCAAAGCCAGCGACACAGATGTTGTCGTCATCGCAGTCAGTGTTCTGCAGGCACTTCAGGAGCTAGGTCTGCAGCAGTTGTGGGTTGCCTTTGGCCAAGGACAGCACCTGAGGTGGGTTCCTGTACATGACTTGTGTTGCACTCTTGCAGAAAAGAGCAAAGGGATGCTCTTCTTCCATGCCTTCACTGGCTGCGATGTCATTTCAGCATTCCGTGGCAAAGGGAAGAAGTCTGCTTGGCAAACCTGGGATGTTTGTGATGAGGCTTCCGGTGTCTTCAGCAAACTCAGCCAGTACCCACCGGTAGTGGATGATGAAGACCTGAAGACCTTGGAGAAGTTTGTGGTCATGATGTACGACAGATCCAGCACAGCTGAAGGTGTCGATGATGCGAGGTTGGACATGTTTTCTCGGAAGCAGAGGCCGTATGAAGCCATTCCTCCAACCCGATCAGCGCTGAAGCAGCATGTGAAGCGTGCTGCCTACCAGGCGGGCTGCATCTGGAGTCAGTCAACAGTACGTCAACCAGAAACGCAGACTCCTGCCAACTGGGGCTGGACCAAGAAAGGAGATCTGTGGCAGATCGTTTGGACAGAGCTCTCACCCATTGCAGAGAGTTGCCAGCAGCTGACCAAGTGTGGATGCAAGTCGGAATGCTGCAGTCGATGCAAATGCTACTGCTTTGGTCTGACCTGCACGGCACTGTGCAGCTGCAGATGCGAGGTTTAGAAGCATTGTAGTATACTCATCCAGGCAGCAAGACAATAAGTGACAAACAAGTATAGGCCTACTGCCTACATGTACATCCAATAATATATCGGACTGATGGTGCCTATGATATGGGCACTTTTTACCCTAATTATGATTCCGGGACTGATATTATGGTACAAAGAAGCTAGTGAGTAGGTACATAGTTCCAAATTCGGATTCTACATAGTCAAAAATGTATGATTTGACACCAATATCATTCAAATAGGGTTTTATCAAAAGAGCAATCCCCAAGGAGTATGTGTGCCAATTTTGGTGCTTGTTTCCAGAAATGAACGATTGTTACAGTTATCTGCTCCACTAAATGGGATTCAGCACATTTCTTGCATCAATACATTTCTTGCAACAATATTTAATCCAGATCATATATCAAATATATGTATACTATATGTATGTATGTGTGTATACCTATAGATAGATATCCAGAATAAGCCTACTTCACTGTACCCCAAATCAGAGCAATCCACTGTAACGTTACCCCAAATCAGAGCAGCCTTGTCAGCTGCACTGACAACAGTGGGTATCACAAGAAATGAAATACCACAAGGCTCCCAAAGACTGAGGGTATGTATTTGGTTTTAGACAATGATTAGGTGATTTTTGAACTGATATTCAACCATACTTAACATGATTTAAGCTTATATCTAACGTTAGCCATACAAGGTAACGTTAACAAGTCCCAGGATGATTGTGATCAAGATCGCACATGCTCTACAGTAGCTAACGTTAGTTAACGTTAGTGTTTCACATTAGCAATGGTAGCCTAAGGCTTATAGCTAAATGTGAGATTCCTGAAATAAAACTTCATCATCTAACACGATGACGTAGCAGTATGATTATGATAAACATCTAAAGTTAACGCAAGCTAGCACAACTACTGAGCTAACGTTTACGTTAGCTAGCCAGCAACTTCTTACCTAACGTTGCTGTACTTAATGTTAGCTAACTAGGTTGCACTTATCATTAGGTTTTTGACACTGTGTGTGTACGTGCTCACTTGTGTGTGTGTGTGTGCATATTCATTATTAGTTGTTTGGTGTGCTAACATTAATGTTACGACTCCATATTCCAGTTTGACCACACTTGATATAATATGCTGCTTCATGCTCCTACAAGAGATGCTGCAACCCAGTTACGCTATTCTTTGATAAAGGTAAGCACAGTCTTCCTATAGGCCAGCTATGTTTTCTTTTGTGATTGGAAGTGAAATCAATAAATATTGGGCAGAAGAAACAGATGTGAGGGTGATCGTCTGCATGCAGTACATCCAAACCAAAATGCCTCACATCAGAACAGTCAGAGTCAGAGCAAAAGACTCTGACATTTTCTTCATTCTCCTCTTTTATGCCAGATCATCAACAGTCAACATCATCTTTGACATGGGAGATAGACTTATCGACATCAACCAGCTGGCTGAAAATTATTCACAAGAACACATTTCAGCTCTGCTAGCCTTGCATGCCTTCACTGGTGCTGACTGCACTTCAGCATTCAAAGGCAAAGGAAAGGTGCGACCGATGAAGATTCTGAATCAGAATTCAAAGTTCATTCAGATCTTTGCTGCAGTGGGGGACTCTTGGGAGATCGATGAGCTTGTTCTCAGTGGTGCTGAAGAGTTCACCTGTCGCCTCTATGGTTTTAGTCCTCGAATCAAGAAAGTTGATGAGGCAAGAGAGATTAAGATCAAGAAGATTTGTGGCTCAAGCCTCGAGCTTCGACAGGGTCTCTCCGTTGACCTCTCAACCTTCCCACCTTGCAAGAGGGTCCTCTTGGAGCACATGAAAAGGGTCAACTTCCAAGTATGCGTCTGGAAGAGGGCTCATGAGCACTACCCGGAAATCCCATCTCCTCTTGACCATGGGTTTCATATTAACTCTGAGACTGGCAAGCTAGAACCACTATGGTTTGAGGGCGACGTCATCCCCAAAGCCCTCGTTGATGTCCTAGCTGAAGAGGACACAGATGAGGATGACATAGCTGATGAAATCCATACTATGGATGATGATGAGGAAGAGGATGAAAGTGATGATGATTAAAATTCACCGGATCGCTGAAGTTCTATCATAAGCTAATGCATTTCACCACATAGTACAATATCATTTATTCAGAGAAACTGTGAGAAATACAGAGCCGGAAGAACCCGGACAGTTTAGAATGGAATATGGACAGCATTAGTCCTGTCAATGAATAATGCGATAAGATTGAATGACTATACAAAGCCTACCTAAACCTCTAACACTACTACGATATACACTACCATGCATTTTAGCCAAGTCAGACGTAACATGAACCTCTAATTTAGCAGAATATTAGGATTCCGAGACTGATATATGGTACAAGGAAGCCAGTGAGTAAGTCCATGGTTCCAAATTCGGATTCTACATAGTGAAAATGTATGATTTGACACCAAGATCATTCAAATAGGACAAGTCTCTGCGATTTTATTGCGAAATGCAATATTACTGTATATTCAATGGCGGCCATCTTGAATTTTTGGTGGCTAACGGGTTTTATCAAAAGAGCAATCCCCAAGGGGTATGTGTGCCAATTTTGGTGCTTGTTTCAGAAATGAACGATTCTCCTGTAATTTGCAGTTATCTGCTCCACTAATTTGGAAGGGTAGTGATTGAAAATTCAGTTTTCTCCGATTTGAGGTACAGTGAAGAACTTAGGCCATAGCAAGTGTAATCTTCAAGACAGAAGGTTCATCTTGGGCTTAAATTGAAGCTCATAAAGCTGGGAAGTTTTCTGTACACAAATGGGGCAGTGACATGTACAATAAAGTGCTTGAAAATAATCACTTTTGATGAGAATTTGTCAGGCGGACTGACACTTTTTTGTCTTTTGGGGTATCATGAGGGTGATATTTGACAATAGAAAGGCAGTAAGCCCCCAAATCCTATTCTGCTAGTTTCCCCTATGTGTCAGGATACTCCATGCAAAATGTCATACGTGTAGGACAATCTATGCAGTTGCACCACCTTAATATTTGCATTTACATAATTTCGCCAGAAACATTTCCCGAAAAGGGGGTTTTCTGGCCCCTGAGGCCAAACGGCCCCGAGTTGGGAGTGGTCAGTATGAACTTGTGATGGCCCAAGGTATAGGCTAACAAGAAATAATAGTGAAAAAAATTAAGCAAACAACATCCTGAGGGGTGGACCTGGCTCCCGGCCTACAATACATTGACAAAAGATTAACGAGTACAGCACAAAAACGTTAAGGACTCATTTTAAAGGACATTGTGGCCCTTATTTCCATTGTGATCCTTTTTATGGCATTTTAATTTTGAAATCTGACATGCCCCTGCATTAAAAATTCTGTGACTGCTTCCTGCAAGCCCCTGCCTTTTTGTTGCTGTGGTGTGTGTGTGAGAGGAGAGACAGAGTGTGAGAGGACAGAGAGAAAAATGGTAGGGTTATAGCTCCCCTACTTGTGAGATTCCCTGGTTGTTCCCCACCTAGGCCTTGGGATAGATAAGATGGAGGCCTCTATACACTTTAATACGTAGGTGGATATTGTGTATTGACACATTAGAAAAGGGGTGGTTGCCAACTGTGTACCTTTGTTTTTGGGTAGCTAGTGTAGATTAAATATGTAGACTTTTGTTTTGTGTAAAAGTTTAGATAGTTAGCTTATCCTGGTTTTTCGTTGTAGCTAGCCCTGTTTTGTTTTATTTAGTTAATTTCTTTGGCAACATCCGTGTCCCTTGGCCTTGTGTTTTGTGTTAATGTTTGTAAATATGTAAATAGCCTCACTGCCCTGTCACTTATTTATATATATATATATATATATATATATATATATATATATATATACAGTATATATATACAGTATATATATATATATATATATATATATATATATATATATATGTATGGCAGCCCAATGGGCTGCACTAGGAAATGGCTGCCTGGCCTACAACATATGGGAGCCAGGAAACACTACATTTCCCAGCAGGCCACAGTCACACCTGAGACAAGTGAAGGCAACGGGACTAACGGCCAGCTGAAAGCCATTTTAAGGTCTATTTAAAGGGCTGATTCCCACTACACTGGGAGAGGAGTAGGAACGTGTTTTTGGAAGGAGTTGCTGTGTGAGTTGTAAGAGTAAGTACTGTGAAGTCTGTTTGACCAGCCAGTATTTGGAGAAAGAGAGTGTTGGAGTGTGTTTTTGTGAATTAACTTGGATTGTTTTGAGGACCCCCTTTGGCTTTGGACTACGGACTGGATTGCGGACTTGGACCTGGATTTTGGATTGGATTGGACATTGACAACGAGAAAAGGATTTGTGGACTTTGTGTTTGTATTCCCCTGAAGACCCCACCCTTTGTTTTGTGTTTGTCAAGAGATTAGTTGTTTATTAAAATATCGTTTTTGTTCTGAATACTGCCTCCTCTGTGTTTTTGAACTTGCCTACGCCCTCTGCAAGGTCCGTGAGTGTCGCCCAACCCCTGGGGACACCATAGTATATAAACACTTTGATTGCACCTTCATTCTTGCCTGGTCTTTATTATTTACACCCATTACGCTCATCACCCGGTCATTATTTAATTTCTTTTATGTTACAAACTCCCCACTACCCCTAGACACCTCGGGGGCGTAACATAATTGGGAGCTCATCCGGGAGATTGAGCGATTGTGTGGATAATATTGTAAAGGTTTGTATTGGTAGTGTGTTTAGTGGTAGGCTATATAAGAGTCATATTTGTGTGTGTTCTCTTTTTGTGTGTTCGTATATACTATAGCAGTTTGCATAGTGTTGTGCTTGCGCTTGCTATTTATGTGGTTGCTATTGTTGTTACTGTTACTGTGTATAGTGTTGTGTAGTGTAGCTGTAAGGCATTAAGACAATTAGACAATGGCTTCATCTGACTTTGATTTAGTCATTTATTAGTAAGCCATCCATTGTTGTCTTTGACCAGTGTTGTAAGGCGGATTTGTTCATTATAGCGGAGCATATTGGCGTCTCTGTTAGCCGGTCTCTTCTTAAGAAGGAGGTGTGGGATAAGCTGGTGGAGCTGGGTATCTTCGTCTTGCCTGTTTTGTTTTGTCCCTGGTGCTGGACATTTAACCAATGTTGGGTGCTACGGCTTCCTCCGGATCGGAGGAAAAGGAGGAGACGCCGCGGGTTACCCTGCCGAGGTTTGAGGTGTTCTCGCTGCTAGCCTCTTCTGGGTCAATGGTTGGGCCGAGGTTGAAGGTCCGTTTGGCCCGCCTTCAACTAGAAGCCCAGGAGAGAGAGCAAGAGGCACAAGGAAGGGCTCAGAAACTTGAGTTTGAACATAGACTCTCCAGTGCGCAAACTAGAGATTGAGGTGGAGACTACACTCAAGCTGCGACAGTTGGAGTTGCAGAACGCCGCTGCGCGTTCTGTTGCGTCCGCACCCGCCTCAGTTACACCCACACCACTCTCTGGGCATTATGATGTGAGGAGACATGTAGCTCTTCCTCCCTTTAATGAGACAGAGGTTGATGCCTATTTTAGTACTTTTGAGCGCCTTGCTGCCGCACTACACATGGACACAAGGACATTTGGACAACATTGTTGCAATGTAAATTAACCGGTAAAGCGCAGGATGCAACTGCTACTTTGTCTCTTGAGGACAGTTTGAATTATGACATTGTGAAGGCTGCTGTGCTCTGCGCTTATGAGTTAGTGCTGGAGGCATTAGGCAGAAGTTCAGAAACCACCGAAGAGCCCCGACTCAGTCCTTTGTTGAGTTTGCTAGGGAGAAGGGAACGCTTTTTGATAAGTGGTGTGCTGCTAGCAAGGCTACGGATTTAGATTCTCTCCGAGAATAGGAAATTTGTGTACACCAGAGCGTTGTGTGATATATCTCAATGAGCAAAAGGTTAGGTCCTTAAATTAAGCTGCCATCTTTGCTGACGAGTTTACCCTTACGCATAAAGCAGTGTTTGTGTCATCCCGTGAGAAGCCTGCTGATGCCGCCCCACCCTCACAACTGAAATGCCCGAAATCTCCACCGGTACGCTCCAAGGAAGAGCGGGAGTGTTTCTACTGCCATAAAGTGGGTCATGTTATTGCAGATTGTTTCCAATTAAAAAAGAAAACTCCAAGCCCACCAAAACCTACCGGTTTCGTCAGAGCAGTCTCAGAAACTACTCCTCCAGTAGCCGCGGCAGAAATGACGTTGGCTACGACCCCTTCATGTTTGATGGTTTTGTGTCTGTATTTGGTGTAGCAAAGGATAAGAAGGCAGTTCGGATTTTAAGAGACACTGGTGTGTCGCAATCCTTCCTGTTGGCTGATGTCTTGCCCTTATCAGATGCGACCTCCTGTGGCGCGGATGTGATAGTGCAAGGAATCAAAATGGGCTTTGTAACTGTTCCATTGCATCAGGTGCATATTAAGACCGATTTAGTCTCTGTGTTTTAGGGTACCCGTGCGTTCCGCTTTGCCAGTCCCAGGTGTAGCCTTTATCATGGGGAACGATATAGCAGGTGGTAAAGTGCAACCTGTACTGGAGGTTTTAAAACAACCCGAAACGTGCACTACGCCTGAGATCCCGCAATCTCCCCCTGATGTGTTCCCTGCCTGCGTGCTTACCCAAGCGTAGTCACAGAAATGGGGCGAGCAGGTTAATCTGTCTGACTCTGTTTTAGTGTCCGTGTTTATTAACGATGTCCAAACCCCTCAGTGCCAGACAGAGAAGGTAAAGGAGAAACCGTTGTCTGTGGATATGCCCTCGATTAAGCTGCCAGTCACGCGTGAACAGCTTATTGTAGCTCAGAACACTGATACCTCTCTCACACAATGTTTTAAAACTGCTGTCACCCCTGAAGCTGCTAAAGACAGGTCAGTAGCTTATTTTGTGGAAAATGGCCTGTTGATGAGGAAATGGTCATCACCTGTTACGGCTGGCATGGATTGGGGTGTGGTTACCCAGGTAGTTGTACCCACACTTTATCGCCAGGAGGTATTGTCATTGGCGCACAAGAACCCCTGGTCTGGTCACCTAGGTGTAACAAAAACAAAAACAGTGTTACAGAATTTATTTTGGCCCAAGTTAAAGACCACTGTTACTGCAGAACATGCCATAGTTGTCAGATTACAGGTAAGCCTAATCAATCAATTCCTCCTGCTCCTCTCTGTCCAATACCCGTTATGGGTGAACCTTTCCACCACATGATAGCGGATTGTGTTGGGCCGTTACCGAAAAGCCGGACAGGTAATACATTCCTGTAAAAAAAGCTGTAGTGAGGGCTTTAACCAAGTTTTTTTTTCTACCTTTGGTTTCCCCAAGACGCTGCAAACTGATCAAGGTTCTAATTTTCTTTCCAGGATATTCAAGCAGGTGTTGCAATTACTGTCAATTAAACACAAGGTCTCTAGTGCATACCACCTCGAATCGCAGGGGGTGCTGGAACGCTGGCACCAGACGTTTAAGTCAGTCTTATGCAAATACTGTTTGGACACCGGGAAAAGTTGGGATGAGGGGGCACCTTTTGCATTATTTGCTTTAAGAGAAACCGTGCAAGAATCACTTGGTTTTAGCCCAGCCGAACTGGTTTTTGGCCACACAGTGTGAGGCCCCCTTAAAGTTCTCTACGAACAGTTGATGTCTGATGACTCGTCCTCCAAGTCCAATGTGCTGGACTATGTTAGTCAGTTTCGAGAGCCTGCTCTCTCGACAAAGAAACGCTTTCCTCCTCTCAGAGGGCTATGATAGTCTGTTATGACAAAAAGGCTGTTACATGCTCTTTTACGCCAGGATGTTACGTTCCCAACATAAAATCGTCGCTCAAGAGGGAACTAACATAGAAAAACCAAACTCAACCAAACGAACTTCAACAAAAAGAAAAAGCGCTCTGAAAAAGGCAGTGCCGTTTTGGCACTACCCATTAGAAAGCTTTACAGCTTAGAACAGAAATAAACTTTGCGAAGGTAAAAGACTGAGAGTAAAGAAATCATCGATCTAAGAGAGAGACGAGAGTGTTCAAACACGATCGTTGTAACTTTCCGTCTAAGGATGTCTGCTAGTTAGACTTCTCACACTTCTTGCTTCAACAGGCATTCTCCGAACACTGTGTTACGAAGCACTTATGTACTGGCTAGGCCAGCCCCGCACAGGCGCATCGCATCCTCGTTAACGAGGCTCCACTACTGGAGAGAGCAGCGACCAATCAGCATCCTGATATGGCTCTCTCATTCAGACAGCAAGGGAAAAAAATAAACTGCTCATAAGGATGGCAGGATGTCAAGCCATCAGGGAAAACCCCCAGGACCTCATAACAAGGAGATCAAGTATTGGTCTTGCTGCCCGTTCCTGGTTCTGCTTTATCTGCTCGTTTCTCTGGTCCTTATGCTGTGGAGGAGAAACTTAGTGACAGTGATTATGTCATTCAAACTCCTGACCGAAGACGTCAGTCCCGTGTATGTCATGTTAATATGCTAAAATTGTACCATGCCAGAGCTCCGATGCCTGATGTGGAAAAGGTTTTGCCTGTCTTGGCTATAGGTTCAGTGTCGGTGGTGTCCAATTCTGACCAGGCTGGGGATGAGGATTGTCTTGTGCTCAGAAATGCACCACAGCAGTGCGCTAGGTTGTTAAATTCAGAAGTAATAGCAGATCTGTCTTCCCACCTTGCCCACTTGCCTGAAGAGCAATGCTCTGATATTGTACAGTTAATCACAGAATATCCAGTGCTCTTTAGTGACACCCCTACTCAAACTTCAGTAATAAAGCATGACATAGATGTGAATAACTCTGCGCCCATGCGACAGCATCCCTACCGAGTCAATGTTGCCAAATGTGCAGCCATGAAAAAAGAGGTACAGTATCTTTCGGATAATAAATTAGCCAGTCACAGTTCTAGTCCCTGGAGTTCTCCATGTCTGTTGGTTCCCAAACCGGATGGAACTCCCGACTCCTACCCTCTTCCTAGGATGGAGGACTGTAGATAACATTGGCTCGGCTAAGTACGTAAGTAAACTTGACCTGTTAAAAGGTTATTGGCAGGTCCCCTTAACCCCACGTGCTTCTGAAATTTCTGCTTTTGTAACCCCTGATGACTTCCTGCAGTATAATGTGCTAGCTTTCGGAATGCGAAATGCACCCGCCACCTTTCAAAGGTTTGTCAACATTGTATTAGCTGGTGTTCCTAATTGCAACGCATACCTCGATGACTTGGTTGTATATACTAATACATGGTCAGAACATATACACATTTACATTACATTATTACATTACATTACAGGCATTTGGCAGACGCTCTTATCCAGAGCGACGTACAACAAAGTGTTAACCGTAGGCAAGAACAGTTTAGCTGAAAGCCACCCTAGCGAAGCTACAGTTCCTAGGTGCTAGGAGCAACCACATAGTTAAACTAGGACCCTGTAGGTAAATCTGTGGCCACAATTCAAAGGTAGCAATAAAGCAATCAGTGCGGAAAATAATGTCTAAGCCTAATAGAATACATAAACAAGTAGACATGTGTAATACTAAGCAGCTACGTACCTAAGTTAACAAAAACCGGACTACAGGGAGAGGTGCACCCTGAAAAGGTGAGTCTTCAGTCGTGGCTTGAGAACTGTGTTTGACAGATTGGCAACGGCCTCGCTAACTGTCAATGTTGCCAAATTTGAATTTGGTAAAGCGACCGTCGCCTAATTAGGCAAGCAAATTGGTCAGGGAAAAGTTTGTCCTGTAAATGCAAAGATTATGGCCATTACTGGTTTAACCGCATCCACGACTAAACAAGAGGTGCGTAGATTCATCGGAATTGCTGGGTACTACCGTAGTTTTTGCCGGATCTTTTCCTCGGTTGTAGCTCCCCTGACGAGTTTGCTCAGCTCTGCAAGACAGTTTACTTGGTCTTCGGATTGCCAGCATGCATTTGAGTGTGTTAAAGCCTTGATGTGCAGTGCCCCTGTGCTCACTGCTCCGGAGTTCACGCTACCGTTTAAGTTAGAGGTAGACGCGAGTGCATTGGGAGCTGGAGCTGTGCTGCGCAGACGGAATTGAACATCCCGTTTGTTTCTTTTCTCGAAAGTTCACCAAGCCTCAGTTTAAATATTCCACGATAGAGAAGGAAGCGCTAGCAATGCTGTTGGCTTTACAACATTTTGAAGTGTATGTTGGGTCCAGCTCCGTCCCTGTTGTTGTGTACACTGACCATAATCCATCAGTCTTTCTGTCAAGAATGTACAACCATAACCAGCGATTAATGCGCTGGTCCCTCATCATACAGAACTATAACTTAGAAATAAAACACAAGAAAGGTACCGACAATGTGTTGCCAGACGCATTGTCTCGTGTGTACAATGGTACATTGTAGACGTAGCTTTGTAATTTTGCACCTTCTTTATAACAGCCACTTTGTGTTTTCGTAATTTGGTAATTTTGTTAAAGTACTATGTACTCAGCATTGTGTAATTCTGTATCTATGTAGATTACTACTTTGTGCGTAATGAACTGACCTTATTTCCATTGTGATCCTTTTTATGGCATTTTAATTTGAAGTCTGACATGCACAACATGGAAACGGTTGAAAACTACAGTTTTTGTACTGTCACATGCTTAGTCTTTCAGATACTTTGGGGTGTAAAGGTTGTGATTTCGATTCCTGTGGTGATGTTACGTTCCACGTGTATGTGTGTGTTTTTGTCTTTCTCTCTGTTTCTCCCTGTTATTCTGCAGGAGTGCCATCCGCCATTCCATTCGCCGTCTCCGCTGTCAATCATTTGTATGACCTGGTCCCGCCTCCATCAATCACATGCCTCTCCATAAAAACCCTGTGACTGCTTCCTGCAAGCCCCTGCCTTTTTGTTGCTGTGGTGTGTGTGTGTGAGAGGAGAGAGAGAGTGTGAGAGGACAGAGAGAAAAATGGTAGGGTTATAGCTCCCCTACTTGTGAGATTCCCTGGTTGTTCCCCACCTAGGCCTTGGGATAGATAAGATGGAGGCCTCTATACACTTTCATACGTAGGTGGATATTGTGTGTAGACACATTAGAAAAGGGGTGGTTGCCAACTGTGTACATTTGTTTTTGGGTAGCTAGTGTAGATTAAATAGGTAGACTTTTGTTTTGTGTAAAAGTTTAGATAGTTAGCTCATCCTGGTTTTTGGTTCTAGCTAGCCCTGTTGTTTTATTTATTTCATTTCTTTGGCAACATCTGGGACACCTTGGGGGCGTAACAGGTGACCACACTAATTTCACATCCCATACAAGGAATAGGAGGGGATGCGCCCAGGGAAAGTCGATGGGCTGGCTGATGGTCATCAATTACATCACACATCTCTATCCACACAACTGTCAGCTGTAACCTATCTGTTTCTATGACAACACTACTGCGGTCTCCTTCAATATGGAAAAAATAATGGTCAGAATTACTACTGTGGTAAAGTCTCAAGTAGTCATACAAAAACACCCACTCTGATTGACCTGTCTATTGGCACAACTGAAGGGTCCTGTGTGTAACTATCATACAAACATATACAGACGTTTGTGTGATAGGTACACAAAGATGTGAGCAAATGACCGAAATGTATGATGTTGCCAAAAAACTAAAAAGTGCATTGTGCTGTGCATGTACAGTAAAAGTGTCTTATGTATCTCAATAAATTATTCCAGACATTTTAAAATGCACCACACATTTCACTGTGCCCCATGGGTCATAAAACTGTATGAAATAATTGTATTTATGATCTATGGCTGATGCAAGTTTATCTCATGTAGTGGAGTTCAGTGTTTCTGTTGTACAGAATGATACAAATTTAATAAGTATAAAATAGCAGCCTGTGCCTACACAAGATGGCATAAGTACATATACCTCAAAGCCCTACAAAATTCCTCAGAATTTTGCCTCTGACATCCTTTCAGTGAATAGCATTTAAAAAATAACAATCAGTTATGAGTTTCTCTCAACCTTGTTTCTCTGTATCCACTGCCTTTGGATTAGCAGGCGATAATTAAACTCTTCACCATGTAATTAGCTAGATATATCAAAATTGATAATGATTCTATCTTAGCCTCAGAACAGGTACTTAAAGGTTGCACTAAGCCTGAGAAATACCACCTTGAAGGAACTATTTTTAATACGGAAATCACTTATTTTAGCCTCACGCATGGAGTTTGCCTATATTTTATGGGTTTACATTCTCACTCACAAGACGACAATAGACATCACTCGATAACATTGAAAAGCACAAACAGTATGACCACAGATATACCTCTATTTAAAATACAATGCTGAGTGAGAATGTAGATATTCAAGTATACAGGGATCCTACTATACTATGCCACTTCTTGGCTGCAAGAAGATGGCTGCAACAATTATTATTATTATTTATTTATTTATTTATTTATTTTTCTCCTTTATTTAACCAGGTGAGTCCCGTTGAGATTTGCATCTCTTTTACAAGGGAGCCCTGGCCAAGAAGGCAGCAACATAAGTTTCAGCAATACAATACAACAACAATACAAGAAATACAATTCATAGAATAACAATATACAAAAATCCAATCTCAATTAAAACAGCCACAGACACAGTTTTTAAAGACTGTAACAAACTTTTAAATCTAACACATTTTTAAATCCCCCCAGAGGAATGAAGTCAGCCATATTTGCCATTTCCTGGAGCTGATTCCAGGACCATGGGGCATAATAACCAAAGGCAGTCTTCCCAAATTCTGTGGAAACGCGAGGGACTGTAAAAAGTAGCACATGCTGAGAGCGCAAATTATAACTACTAGTGATGCGAATGAAGAGGCAATTTAAGTAGGCAGGGAGTAGCCCTATAATGGCTTGATAAAGAAAGAATGGCTTTATAATATAATGAGGTGAGACCTGACCTTTCATACAAGAGGCAATGATGGGTCAGAGATTTAGCTTTCAAAATGAAACGCAAGGCACTATGATAAGCAGTGTCTATAGCTTGAAGCGAAGCGGCAGAAGCATGCATATAAAGCACATCTCCATAATCAATCACAGGAAGGAAAGTAGCTATGACTAGTCTTTTCCTAGCAACAAAATTAAAACATGCCTTGTTTCTAAAATAGAATCCAAGTTTGATCTTGAGTTTTTTAACAAGATTTTCGATATGTGTTTTAAATGTAAGTTTTGCATCAAGCCAGACTCCGAGATATTTATAAGACTCCACCTGGTCAATACAGATCCCCTCAAGGGTTGAGATGTTGGAAATAGCAGGCTGGGAGTGTGATCTTGAAAAATGCATAACTTTAGTTTTACCTGTATTTAAAACCAATTTAAGATCTTTAAAATCAGCCTGGATCGAATTAAACAATTCTTGGAGGTTCTGGGCTGCACTAGACAAAGAAGCAGCACAGGAGTAAACAATAGTATCATCTGCATACAGATGGATATTTGAGACATTAGAGTTTTTCACAACTGAACCAATATTGTTTATGTAAATGGTAAACAAGATTGGACCCAAAATAGATCCTTGGGGCACATCCCTGGCAATTAACTTGGGGGATGATCTCTTACCATCTGCAAGTACTATCTGTGATCTGTCAGAAAGATAGTTTACAAACCAGCTGACAGATTTAAAACTCAAGCCAATGTCGTGGAGCCTATTAATTAAAATCTTATGGTCCACAGTGTCGAATGCTTTTGATAAGTCTATAAATAATGCTGCACAATGTTTCTAATTATCCAGAGCTTGTATGATGTCATTTAGCACCTGTGAGGCTGCAGTTATTGTACTATGGGCCGACCTAAAACCAGACTGAACAGGGCTTAACAAACCATTTTCCTGTAAAAAAACCTTTAACTGGGCATTTATCAGAGATTCCATTATCTTAGCAACCACGAGATCTTTGAAATAGGACGGTAGTTGTTAAGGTCAGTGGGATCCCCCTTTAAAAATGAGCAAAACATAGGCCTCCTTCCAAATTTTAGGGATGGTATTTGTAGAAAGGGAAATATTAAAAATGTGGGCCAAGGGTTCCGCTATTAATTCTGCTGAGAGTCTCAATAAATAAGGGTCAAGACCATCTGGGCCCGAGGGCTTTTTGGGATCTATGGCTTTAAGAGCCCTGAGGACATCAGCTGTAGAAATACACTCAAAAACAAAACCAGAACCTGTAGTGACATCAGCAGTAACAGGGCATTCCAAGACACTAGATTTCACACCAGGATATAAACGGTCAAACAAGTACCCTGAAGAAACAAAATGATCGTTAAAAACATCAACAATACATTGCTTATCGGTTATCGACTGAGAACAATGATACATTTGTTGGGGGAGAGAAGCAGAAGCAGTGGGGTTAAGCGACTTAATTGTTTTCCAAAATTTGGATGGATCATTTAAATCTTCAGAGATCAAGTTATAATAAAATTTGGATTAAAATGTCCTTATGGAAGTAGTACATTTATTACGAAGATAGCGAAATCTAGACCAGAGTGAAGCAGAATTTGATTATCTGGCTTTAGCCCATGTTACATTACGGTCATTAATTAAATCAGAGAGCTCTGTAGAGAACCAGAGGTTATCTCTTCCTTTAATTCTATACTTTTTAAGTGGTGCGTGTTTATTTATGTCCAAGAGCGTAGATTTCCTAGGATGTTTCGAGTTAGGGCGAGTTGGCAAATTAACAAGGTGTGATAGGTTAAGCTCACTACAAACTCCTTTAAGACCATCTGAGGCAGAAGTAAGCCAATCCCAATTTAAATCCCCCATCAAGACCAATTCTGAGTCATTCAATTCAGCCAAAACGCTTGAAATAAAAAACACTGCTTCTTTTGAAGCGGAGGGAGCTTTGTAAGCGCCAATAACCGTAATGTTACAGTCACTAGATAGGGAGAGCCATACTGCCAGAAATTCAAAAAGTTTAGGTTTGGAAAAATATTTGATTACCTTGGCATTGAAGTTTGATTTGACATAAATAGCAACTCCGCCTCCCTTACTTAAGCGATCTGCAGCAAAATACCAGCACACGAGACTTCTTCTTAAAAACATCAGAGAGGCAGTACACATGGGAGGGATCAAGGGAGGCGCAAATCCATTGTAACATAGTAAAATGTTCGGTTTTACTTGTGACCCTCCAGGCAGAAGTCCATAATTTGTAGGCTTATCAATCAACTCCATATGAGACATAGTGCACGATAAATGCAAATAGTTAATAAACTGACTAAGATCACACAGTAAAATAGGCAGAGCTACTCATAAAAAGAAACAGTAGTGCAGCTAAGAACCACTGACCCTTTGAAGAAGTCATGGTACATAGGAGTCAATTGCAGTGAGCACAAAAACAATACCTTGAATTGCACTCAGAAATGGAGGACACTGTATGACGGCAGTGGGCCGGGATCACTTTGGTAAGCCTGAGGCAGCCAAATGAAATTAAACAAGCCCCAATAAAGAGCAGTAGCACAGGTCACACCATAGCTGGAACAGGCCACAGGACACAGATGCTTCAGAGCAGATCATGAAGTAGGACTCCGCCTGCTGAGTAGATAGATAGGCCACGGCCTGTAGAGCAGGGTAGATGAAGAAAGCCACATCCAATGAAAAATATGGGTCCTGGGACTGAGCTGGAGGCTAGGCGACACGGGCCCATAAAACTGGGCCCGCTTTGTTGATCAGGCTCAGGTGGGTTTCTGTAGATGTAGTTAGCCTCCCAGAGTGGCCTGGTGATAGGTGGCCAGCTGTAGAAGCCTGGGCTTGGCCTGGTGATGGCTAACCTGCTGCTGGAGCCTGCAGCCTGGGCCTGGCCAGCCTGGGCCTGGCCTGGTAGAGATAGCCAATAGCTGAGGCCAGAATTTGGCCTAGAAGCTTGTATTAGGATTAAAGAGTTCCAATATCCAGGTAGACCAACAATTTTAAAAATCTACAACTTTGTGTAATAAACCTTGGTAAGGAGTAAAAATATATATATATATAAAAAAAGGTCCTAAAGTATGCAAAAATCTAATAAAATATCAAATGATCAACAAACACTGAACAGAGACAAAGAGCCAAGCTGCCATCTTGGATTGTAGAATGCTGTCGTGATGACAATTGTTTCACATGTGGATCTGTACCTGCTATCTGTCATTAAACCAAGAGATTTAACAAAAATCTTCTTATCCTCAAGGGTTTATTGTGACGATCCGGACAAGGACTCAAGCGCAGACCAGGATATGACAGAAAAGGAACATTTAATGAGCAGTCCAAGTTCAAAGCCGGTAATCAGAGTCGGCAGGCAAAACAAAACAGAATCGGCAGGCAAAAACTCAGAGTCAAACAAAGGGGTGTCTCAGAAATCACAAAATAACTCAAGCTTACAGACAATCAGCACTGGGAAATTTGATCAACGTTCTGACATCAAACAAGTGCAAACAAGGAACTTAAATACAAACGGGGAAGATAACACAAGAGGAATCAGGTGTGACTGGGAGGGGAAAAGGGCAAGAACACAGGTCAGAACAATTAGGATCACTAATACAATAACAAGGGGAGACAAAAGACACGGACTGGGAAGCACATAGACACAATAATAAAAAACAACCTGGAAGAGCAGGTAGACACGTGCACAGTTCGGAGGGGAGGAGCGCATAGGCGCGTGCAGAAAATGCGATAAGAGAAACGCACAAGGATAGGAGAACGAAAGAGAATGATAGCAGTAGATAGAAACGCAAGATAATTAGTAATTAGTAAATGTTAGTAACGTAATCAAAATCCCTAACGTTAGTAGATTAGTTGGTTAGTACTATATACACATAACTAATATGTACAGATAGAAAGAAAGAAGGAAGTAAACGAGATAGGAAATAAGGCAGAAACCCGTATAGCCGAAATCACCCGAATTGTGCAGCAACAAAGACAAGGAGTGGATACCGAATAACAAGGAACACAGACAGATGGGGAAACTGACGTGAATGATAAGTGAATACTGAGAAAATAATAAAATACAAAAACAAGCAGAACACAAAATTGCAAAACATAATATTTATTGATCGACTCCAGCACTTGACAAGACAATTTACATTCAAGGCTGAAATTGAACAGTATAATCTTAACAGATACGCACATACAGCATCACACTTTATTATCATTATTGAAAAGTAACAAAGCCACTCCAGCCCCACATGAATGCACATCACTGGGGCTTCATGAAAGCAGAGACAGCTGTTCTCCTCAGAGGACCATAAAGTAGACTACACATGGCAAGTCAAGGTAACTGTGACTGTTGTCAATTAACAATGCGATACAGGCTCCTTTGAATGTAGTTAACTGAACTGAGTTTCTGAAATGGAAAGTAATTGAAGAGTAGATCAGACTCTGGATCGAAAGGTTAATCAAAAGCGTCTGGGTGGAGGATGAAGATGCAGGAGAGAAAAACATTTTGCCAAAAAAAAACAACCCATGACCATAATTACAAGTTAGAGCCTAATCAAGTTGTCGAGAAGGAACAAATATATAATGCACAATCAGAATATACCTCTTCCCCTCCATTACGACAGTTTTGGGAGGCCTTTGACACAAAATAACAATATTCAGCTACAGTTCTACAATTATGCCATTAATGGGTGCTCATGAATGTTTCACCAGGCACATTACATTAGAGCTGCAGACCTATGACTCCTATGAGGGCTCCAGTCTTATACTTGACTTATCAGCTGTGTCTCTCCATGCAACACCCATGATTTAAACCACAGGAATTTAATTAATTTCAGTGTGTCAACAAGTTCTCCTTGGGGGATTACTGAGTTCAAAGTCTAATGGCAGCTAACCTCATCCTGAACAGTGTTGAAATCACTGTGTGTGGTGGGCATTAACCCAGTCGTGAGTTTTGCTTTGAATGCTGTTGTTGCGCAAGTGGGAAAGTGTGTAAAATATTATCTGACGGGGAGCCTCCGACAGCGTATTGGTCTAACGCACCCGTATTTGCTGGTCCTTTACGGCCTATCACGGTCGCAGTTCAAAACCTGACTGTACCAGACCAGCCCTGGTGGGGAGTCCCAATCGGGGGTAGCATTTGGCTGTCCGCCCCAGGGGAAGGGGGGAGGGTGAGCCAGCATGAACTCGCTGAGAAGCACATAAGGGTGTCTCCAGAACGGCGGTGGGTGAATTCGGTCTCGAAATAAGCTTATTTCGAGACGGAATAAGTTTGCTGCCCTCTGAGAATTAGCTTGCCTCACAAGTTCATGTGGGGAGGGCAAAACAAAATAAATATCTATTTTATAATATAATTGGCCACTAAATTGGGAGAAAAATTGATAAAAAATATTATATGACAAGCTTCACGCTTGTGTAAATTATGTGTACTGAATTTGCAAGTACAACTTGCATGATTCATACTATGGTACCAAGGTATGAATTATACGACAGTATCCTCCTGCAAAAATGTCCCATAAGATCTGAATAAATATATTTGTTTGCATTCAAGGCAGTGTTGCAATAGTAAGCACCAAAAATTCTAATAATAGTGAACACAAGTAATTTTGTAGGGTAATAATGACAATAATAACCCATGATAAGCCGTGCATTCTCAGGTTGTGTGCGCATGCCTGGGGTGGTGCTGCGGTACAAGGCTGTTAAGCCAAGGGGCTTTTGGGTTTCCTCAAAAGCCCGGAAGATGTTGTCGTCCATGCTGTAAGCAATGATTAGCATTTCCGACAAACAAAACAGGGATAAATAGTCCAGTTACCAACAGAAAACAATGGGTACCATACTGTAAGGCCCCTTTCCACTGCACAAAAAAGAACAAGAACCAGAACTTTTGGTACTTTTTTGGCACTAGAAAATGGGAACTTTGGCTTTTCCATTGCCTAAGGTTCCAGTTCCACATAGTTCTCATTTCTTGTTTTCAATTTTTGGTGCTTGTTCAAGATTTGTACTTACCAGACCAAACCAAGGACCTTGGGGGCAGGACTAACAGCACTGTTTATCGCTGATTGGTTACGCACTTTGCATCACTCAAGCGACTGAACGTGAGGGGGAAGAAGCATTGTTACTAGCGTTTGTTGAAGAAGGAATATCAGCATAATGTGGAAAACCATGGAGAAAACTACAGGACCATGAAACAAGTGCAGTTCAGTTAAAAATAAAGTGTAGCCTAATGTTGTTACAGAAGCTCAGTGTCTTTTTTAATGCAATTATGTTCCAGTTAAACTACACCATATGAGGGCAGGTCTGGCAAGTAGATTTCTGGTTGGACAAGAGAGGAAAAAACTCCTGCTATAGCTTGCTATCAAGTGATACATATTTTTATATGGCAGCTTAACCAAAATTAAGTGAAAAATCGTTCCTTTGCGTTGGTGATGTTTGCTCTGAATTAGCACAAACCACTGAAAACTGGAACTTTGGGTTTTCCATTCTGGCAAGTGGTCGGTCAAGTGCTACGTTTTTTCATGTGGCAGCTTAATGTATACAATACGATACGATATACTTTATTTGTCCCCGTAAGGAACCTTGTCTTGGACTCTCAGTAGCTGTTTCACAGTAATTACACATATAACAAAAATAGAAAAATAGTGCCTCAAAATTGCAGCATCAATCAAATAACAGATTCTGTACAGCAACACAGTATACACATTCTCATCAACACAATATATCCAAATGTATTTTTTAGCCAAAATGAAGCGGAAAATTGTTCCTTTGCGTTGCGGATGTTTCCTCTGAATTAACGCAAACCGTAACTGTTTCCCCTGAAACAAGAACTGTAACTAGAACCGGAACTAGTGTTAGTTCCTGTTAGTTCCCATTAGGTCTAGTTCTTTTTTTTTTTGCAATGGAAAAGGGCCCTAATAAATGGAGGTACATTAACAATAATAATAATAATAATACTAATAATACATTTTATTGTATATGTATGTAATACAATTTAGGAATAGATTAAACTTTCTTGACCTTCATCAGGAGTCAACAGCAACAGAGTTGAGAGTCTCAACACAGTTGAGAGCAGAGTTCGGACAGCTCAACCCAGACATTCCTCTTTTAGTTAACAAACAAACAGTGCCACAGTTGTTACAATAAAATATTGGCAGAAGATTAACTCAAATAAAGTGTCAAAGGTTTGTTGCAATTGTCCTAAAATAATGGAATCGTTGTGAGATCATCTTGTGTATGTTGTGATTTACCTAGTCCCGTCTTCGCTAGAAGTCCTGTTGTTGAGCTAACGTGTTAAACATGCTAAGCTAGGTAAAATTTCTGCTAAAAGTATTGTTTATTATATATGTAGGCAATGCACGTACAGATTATCACAGAATAAACTTGACAGACGTTACTTGTTATAAACATCAGTTTCTGGTGCAATGCTTTCTGTGACCAATTGCTTTAAATAGTTATACTTCAAACAACAATGCTGTTTGCTGAATGAACTGTAGGAAATAGAGGCGAGAACAAAGCAACAAAACACTGACAGCAAGCTTTGAGCATAATTTGACCTATTATATGTAACTATGCTGTTTTCTACAGAGAATGCTTCTGCACAATGCTTGAAATTTGACAATTATGTAGTTTCTTTGTTCTTGGTATGGAGGCTTTTTCAAGCTATTGAAAAATAATATTTTTGAGGTTCCAAATTTCAAGAATTCTAGATAGTTATCTTTTCAAAAATGTTGATACTACCAAATGATTATCTCGAGATCATGAGATACTTACCTTAGGTTGACTACGGTGGCTTGAAGAGGCCTCAAAGAACAACTGCTAAATAAAATAGCAATGTTGCAGCTAAAATCTGCAGAATCAATTAGACATGAGCGTGGTGTGGCCCGGGCGTGGCCTGGTGCATCATGGAATTCCTTTTTTTGTTAGCAGAAAGGCTTATTTGCTCCTGTTTAGTTTTTTGTAGAAAGACTGAAGTTCTTGCTCCTGCTTGTGTCAGCTCAAATTATTCTGGAGATACAAATCTCTGCCAGCCTCTAGCCGCTTGTCTAAAAAACCTTGAATTTGTAATGAAAGAACAAAAATGTTCCTGTCCATAAAACAGAGAGTCATGATGGGCAATTTACTTCCTGTGGCATCCCCCTTGGGTCCCAGTTACCACCAAAGCCTTTGAGAGTCTGTATTTCTCTTTTGCTCCCTGCTCTTGACATGAATTATGCATATGTGAATTACATGTTTTTTTATATTTCACGTGATTCACATGTATTTCTACATGTATACTACATATTGTAATCACATTCACTTCACATGTACTCACATGTGATCACATATGGGTTTTTTTTTTTTTACATTTCACATGTGAAATTGATGTAACTTCTCTGCAAGGGTGTGTGACAGCAGTGACTGCGATTGCATAATGCAAACTGCAGGCAGCCGGCGAGACTGTTTGAGAGTCCTGAAAGCAGAGCGGGCATATCAGGAGAGACAAGAGACACGATCCTCTGGTGATGCAAACAATAGGCCACTTGATTAACTGCCATTTTTAAAGTCACAATCAGAAGGTGGTGTTGTCAGCAATGTGTGATGTGCCTTCCGTCATGTTTTGATGAATCGCACCTTTCTGGCAGCGCCCCCAGCATAACTCTGTTGCAGGTGATTTGTTTTGGCTGGCAGCACGGTTATGAATGGATTCTGTGATGTACAGCTGTATTAAATAAAGACATATAGGCAACCCTTCATTTTCACAGTGCTGGACTCTTTGAACACATTTTTGTGTGCTTGTGGACTGGAACTGAAGTTCTGAGATAATGACAAATCTCAGATTCCCCAGTAGATGAAACATTCATGTTATGCAAACATTACCACACCTGTGGCATTATCATTTTCACAAATGAGCAATGGCACTTTTACAAGTGGTGGGCCACCTTTGGCCTTGTAGTTATCAGCCACAGTAGTCATCACTGAAAGAGATACAGCTCTCCTCTTGTTGGTGCAAGCTCTCCTGAAGTACCGTGTCGAGTGTAGGGTGTGAAATAGTCACTGGTGAGCGCTTCATCGCTGCAGTGCTCCTTGAATGGGAGCAGGTACCACAGTAGTGACTTAAGGGGCACAATTGGTGATTCCAAAAATGGTGAAACCACACACACACACACACACACACACACACACACACACACATCTAAGTCTAACTAATAACAATAATACCATACAATGCCATATGATGCCAATAAATACAAAGCCATTCTGAGTGATCACCTTCATCCTATCCTGATGGGAGTGGTCTCTTCCAGGATGACAATGCCCCCCTCCACAGGGCCAGAGTGATCACTGAATGGTTTGATGAGCCTGAAATCAATGTAAACCATATGCCATATGCCATGGCCATCTTCGTCACCAGATCTCAACCCAATTGAATACTTATTGGAAAATCTGGAGCAGCACCTGAGACAGCGTTTTCCACCACCATCAACAAAAGAACTGTAGAATCCTGTAAGATTCCACCCGAACACACCAAATGGCGGACGTGTCCGAGTGTGGAGGTATAGCGTGTAGCCTTACCTTAGTGTTACCGGAACGGGATTAAATGGATGTTTAATTAACTCCAACTCTATCTGACTCCATGTATGTTAGCTTTTCTCTCTGTTAACTCTTACTTCTAGACTCATATAAGCAAATGAGAGACTGTAGTCTCTCGTCTCGCGTAGTGTGGCGCTATATGTGTTGCTATCTCTATATGAGATGCAGACGTGCCTTTGGCCTGTGTAAAGCCTAGCAAGGATACAGTTGCGTATCTTGCAACGGCACTAATGTATAGGCGAGTGACTACGGAGTGCAACGTTCTATGTGTGTGTGTTAACTTTAATCTTAAAACCACAGAGTGTAACTGCAGTCTAGATTAATGAGAGATGCTTTGGTATGAAAATGTTTATTAGCCAGACTTGCAGAAGAACATCAAACAGAATGTGCAACGTAATAATACAAAAACGGCTATATGCCAAGTTGCGCAGGAGTTCGTAATACGAATCTCCGCGATATATGCCACTTTTCCCTCTATATACCCACACATCAAAAGAAACCACCAAATAAGGACATAATCACTGAAAAACAGAACCACTCCCTGCGCTGTCTTCTGTACGCACATCACACTGCCAGTCTCACAGGCGGCCGCTGACCGCAGATCATTTGCATTTGCACCGTTCACTTTTGAACGGTGTTCTGAGATCCTCAGTAAGCGCCACCTGCACCACATCATCAATGACACCAACCCACTGCTCATTACATCAGCTCTCCAACAACACCAAACATGCTTATACTGTACATGTAAATGATGAAGTTTACAGTATAACACATTAAACTCAATGATGTGGTCAAGTCTTGAGAACAGCCCCCACTGTGTCCTGTTTCGCTGAGACAGGATTAGTGTGGGGCCTGAGAGACGTCTGGGGCAAAACCATTGTTCTCACCCGTTGGCTCCCCGCTGGAAATACAAACACAGTTTGCACTCTTGAACTGCCCTACAGAACAAATGACAAATGTGAAAGAATGATGTTGCATCCCTCCAACACCATAGAGCTCCAGACACTTGTAGAATCTATACCAAGGCGCATTGAAGCTGTTCATTGAAACTGCGTCTATTAAGACACTTTCTGTTGGTGTTTGCTTTATTTTGTCAGTTACCTATAGGTGAAGAAAAATGCAACAAATAACCATTAATTTTTTAATTGTTTTTAAATGAAAAAAATTAAAAAGAAGGCTGCACAGCCCTAATAGAGTAACAGAAAATTTAAACCCAATACAGTTTTTTGGTGAGACTTTTTAGAAGCTGGCTTTGGAGGTATAAAGGTCAGATTAACAGTCATCAGCACTGCATGTAGTAGGTCACATGAAAGGAAGGGGTGGTGTGCTATTGGATTCAGCCAGAGAACATTATTCAAAGATCCTAAAGGTCAACGGAACATTCTGCCATAAGACTCCAAAGGATAATGCATTCAGCTTACCAGATGAAAGAATCTCATTTTATGATTGCTCTGTTTATTCTGTGTTTGTAATATTTACCAATTTACCTTTTCGTCCTAAACAAAATTACTGTGAAGCTGCTTAGGTTTTCCCACTGCCTTTCCTTTTCATTAAAGCTGGAAGATAAAAACTTCAAAGCATTTAGGACCACCCATGGATATTTAAAAGCATTTGATTATTATTATTATTATTATTATTATTATCATTATTATTTCAATGCAACGTCTGACTCTTCAGACCTTCATCTTCTTGACTAATTTGTGGATGCCCTTTATACATGTGGCAGGGTGGCAGGGGTGGTTGGATGGAAAAATAATAAGGAAGTGTTCCAGGCAAGCTGTCATTTCATTTTCCCTTATCGGGACATTCAAAACTAAATACAACGTAAACAGGAAAAGTAAGGGGGAATAAAACGGCCATTTGGCTATTTGGAACCCTTTTTATTGCCTGTTTCCATTCACTCCCCACCTGGCATTGCCGCCACCCTGCCATAATGTATAATGGAAATTTTACAAAATACCATTGATTACATCTGGATTATTACTGAGGAAATTAACCCCTTAACCATCACCGACTATTTTTAAATTTGCACCTATTTAGTCACACGCAAATATAACAGTTCATAGCTCAAGAACTGTGATGGCCACATGACTAAGTTTGATATCATTTGAAAGGAAACACTTTGCAGTTTATGGGGGTGATTGTATAGCATGTGGACACAACACACCCTAAAGTGCTAAAGATCAAACATACAACAAATTAACATTGTATAGTTTTCTTGTGTAGAAAGTAATGTTTGAAAAGCGATAAAGGAGTCGCATTTCATGATAGATCTATGGATTTGGGTACATGCCTTGTACAATTATGTCAACTAAGTCTTTGTAAAACATTAGAGTTCTAGACCCGAGGGCTCATAACCTAGAGGGATTTTAGTGAGTGGTGTTATAGGCGGCTACAAGTGTGGCCAAATTGGCTCAATGATTACTATTCACTTCTGTGACACTGGAAAACATTTTGATGACTATAAGACCTGTTTCTATCACCAAAGCCATTATCGATCCTTATTTTGCTTACATAATAGATGGCTCAATGTGATGTGATGGCTCAAAGCAGGTTCACTGCATTTGATCGGTAGACCCTTACAGTGGTCAGGATGCCCACATTATCAATGATCTGTCATATTTTGAGACTTATAGACTAAGGAGCAGCTTTTATGTGAATCGGCCTCCACTGCTGAAAAGAGATTCTGCCCGATCTGTGCATATAACGCATGTTCAAATTTTCAGTACATTTAACCATGATATTTAAAGAAGGGTTGTATGATGTAGCTGGCCCACCAGTAGGCCGGTGACAGTTAAGAAGTTAAAGTTAGTTTAATTCAAATGTGTTTTTTGCGAGGAAAAGTACATCAACAGTGAAGACTCTGGTTGTGAGACTTCTGGTCTGTTTTCGATTTTGAAGATTTAGAACATCAGCACACAGACTAATTCAGATAACTACTATGGTTTACTGTGGTATTATTAGTAGTAATATTGTTCAGATAACTACTTGAATATTTTACATGTGATTCACATCTATACCACACCACATGTGTCACATAATGTCACATACTCTGTAGTTCTGTTGAAAATTATTTGGCATCATTATGACAAGCAGTTTCTAATTTATGACAACATTAACCAATCCAAAAAGGATTTCAGCAGTAGTGGATACAAGAACAGACTGCATTTACTTTGAACAAGGGCTGATATATTTAATTGCACAAATAACTCAATTTGTTGTTTGAGGAGCAGGGTGAGGGAGAGGCAGACAGGAAAGAATAAGACCACAAGAAAAGAAAATGGGCCACTTTGTTAAAATGTAATATTTCTATGGCCACAAATAATCAACTAATGCTCAAACATACTCTCACTCTCCTTAGAATTGCTTGAATCTGTTACTGGAAGAAAAGCTGTCAAGATTTGCCTTCACTAATTACGTTTGACATATGACATAAATACAATAATTGTGCTTTTATGATGAAAGTCAGTGCAGTCAGTGATTTTCTTTTACCATGGAATATAACTGTATAGAATGTATGAGTGCAAGCTATACTGCACTTCATTTTTTAAACATGACTTGACCAGTCTGACAACGTTTGCTTGAGTTGAGATGGAAGCTCCTGGATGGTTCATCTTCATCTTCATAGAATTTGTGGACAGCTTGTATGCATGTTCAAATGTTCTTGTTAAAATGAATGGTGTGAACTATGACACTTCACCTATTTTTTAAATGTGAATTTTTGACTAGGAATGCTAATTGGCAAACATTTGTGAAACCTTTTAATCTATTGCCATTAATGAGTTATGACATTATTATATGATGTTAGAGTTATTGAGTTATTGTCAATTGTCTAATTGGAGGATCCTCTCTGTCTCTGTCTGTGTCTTTAATTTACAATTCAACCCATAGCTGATCTAAATCAACTGTGCCATTCAACTGAATAGCCTAAATGAGTTTGCCTGAGCCAATTAGGGCTATTTAAGCACAGCTGTGTAACTGTTGGGGAGTTCAGTGTGATTCTTAACAATATGTGAGTCCTTGTGTCGCTGGTTCAGGCCTTGGGTTAAATAAATAGTTTTTGTAAAAAGGCTCCTTCTCTGTTTATGGGGGATGCATCGCCCGGCATCATCACAAACGGCTATGGGGGCCGCTCTTTGCCCCCACTATTCTCATACAGCCATTAGCTGTAATGCCTTTAGCCATTAGCAATACATTGAGATGATGGAACATGTGAATATGACTTCTGACCTCACTGATGATTTGTATTTTTACGTTGTTAAACCAATTGCTTTTACTTTCCAGCCAATGTTATAGTACAGATACGGTTATTAATATTTTTTTGACTTTGCAAGACGATGTAGCTAATTGGTCTATTAAAGCAGTTGATTATACAATTAACTCAACTCACCTGGTTTCTTGGGTCTGAACTGGTTGCTGGTTTTAAATTGAAAACGAAAACCAACCACAATTGCAGTTAACAAACATTGTTTTTATATATTTTATTTTCCACAATTTTAAACCACATAAACCATATTAATAATAATCAGATATTTCACTTTAGCCTTGTCTTTATGTCTTTATGGTGGAAGCGTTACACATGTGACGTTGGCAGAAGAGAGTAAAATAATTAATTCTGCTTATGTAAATCATGTGTTTTTTGAACATTTCATATGTGATTCACATGCATACCACACATTTCCAGGTGTATACCACGTATTGTCACATGTGCATGTCATGTGATCGATGTCACATTTATGTACAGATTTACAGGCATTCACATGTGATCACATATACGGATGTGTTTTTGGGATATTTCACATGTAAAATTCATGTGATCTTTCCATAAGGGATGTGTGACACTGGGAGAGGTGGAGGGAGGAGTAGAGAGGGCTGTGTCTCCCTTTTTGCTGCTGTCAGGTGTTCTTGTTCCCTCCCACAGCCTGGAGAGTACTACAGGACCTTGGACAGCAGTGGCCAGACAGGCCCCTCTGAGCATAGGCGCCGATCCCGTGGGTGCTCCGGGGCCTGAGCACCCACGGAGAAGGCCGAGCACCCACGGGGAAAATTATGCACGGAGCCAAATTTACATTGATTTGATATCAAACTCCACCTAGCATACGCTGCGCGGCACCCACGGGCAGAAACATAAATCGGCGCCTATGCCTCTGAGGCTTCTTCTTCTTCTTCTTTCGTGTATCATCCTCAAATGTCCAACTCAGTATCGTGTAGCCACGCCCTTGTCTCTGGTCCCACTTGGAAGAGGCTGGCCTCCGAAGGTGGTCTGTACAGGGGGCAGGTGTTAATGATGTGCTCTGCAGACTGCTCAGGCTCGCCGCACTCGCATGCTGCACTGTCTGCCAAGCCCCACTTCATCATGGCTGATTTGAAGCAGCCGACTCCAGTGCGCAGGCGGTTTAGTAGGGTCCATTGCCGGCGTGGTAGGTCCTCTCCTTCAACGCCTTCTCCCGGGTCCCAGATGTAGCGGTGGATACGGGAGGGCCCAGCAGACTCCCACTCCTGCTTCCAAGATGCTGCCAGCCATGCGTTTGTGGACAAGTCCTCCGGGATGGAGCGGAGCATCTCTTGTGCCGCCTTGTTGTAAGGGTGGCGGGACTTAAGTCTGTTTGGGGCTCTGAGGCTAATGAGCAATCAACTCAGCTGTGAGCCATTGCCTTCATGAGGCCATTATAAAAGCAGAGCCTGCCATGCCTGAGAAGAGAATTCTTGGGCATGGAGGAAGAGGTGCTAGCTTTTTGTTTGCAGTTTACCCTCCAGTGAATAGTTTGTGATTTAACTTAGTTTTTTGTGGTTTGTTCTATTTTGTAAAATAATTAATACAATAAGCTAGCCATTGGCCTATTGGAACCCTGTATTTTGGTTTGCCTTTGATCTACTCACCACCTGGCAAGGTGGCCACCCCTGCCACCTTGCTACAGGATGTTACTGTATTAGCCTTTTCATCTGTTACCTAATGACTATGCAAAATGCTATGTTCTTTTTTGTCTGACTTGGGTATTTAAAACAAATGTCACCTTTCCCCTTTCCAGTGATTACCATCATATACGGTTTTACTCTTAAAGGGATTAAACTACATTGCATTACATTTTAACATTTTAAGCATTTAGCAGAGACGCTCTTATCCAGAGTGACTTACAAGATGTGCATAAATACATGATAGGAACAATCATAGTTCGCGCGAGAGATCAGTGCAGTACATTGGCCTCAATATTTGTTCATAATGTTTGACCATTATTAATATACATTATCATACAGCATTTTACCATTTGGTTCAGTGTGATGGAAGAGTGGCCCCTGGACCAAGTTGCTCTGATACCAATCTAGGGCAGGGGTGGGCAAGGAGGACCATATGCGTTTCTGGATTTCATGCCAACGTCTGCTCTTAATTATTTAATTAGCCCAATCTATGTTTTTACGTGATCTGACATTTTAGCTAAACTTCTTGATAAGCCCATGAATGACAGCTGAAGGCTGTTCTTGTGTTCCCATATGAACCATGTTACTGTCATCTAATCTACAAGTGAACTAGCTTTGGCGTATTCCAACTAATTAGCTGATTGAGCCAGGGTAATTGGTAGAAACAATTCCAGGCCCTCCAGGACCAGAATTGTCCACCCCTGATCTAGGGTCAAACGTGCAGCCAGGTGATTTTCAGACTGATGCTCTACTTCAGGGTTATTCAAATTATGGTCCTCATAGGAGGAGTACTGCTGTTTTTCCACCCTCCCTTTACCTGGGAGTCAGGTGTGAAGACACTCTGGCCAATCAAGTGCACTAATTGTTCAATTACCTACCTGAGAGAAAAGAAAACCAGAACCAAATTTGGATTTGTGGGCCAGATTTGAATAACCCTGCTCTACTTCAATAACAAAGTGAAATATTTATTTGAGTGTATTTATTCAACCGTGGCACTCTGGAAATATTGCCGGAATGTGTCGGAAATGTTCATCCGTGACACCAGGGTTCCTCAAATCTGGCCTACGATCCCAAATTCAGTCCTGGTTTTCCTTTTGGTGTTGTCATTGTTTTGCTTTTCTTTCTAAAGGGGAGCTTATTCCATAAGCTCCTTAGGGTTTATTTTTAGTCCCCCCATGCAAAATCCCCCAAAAACATTTTGTTTTGCAAGGTAGGTAAGCTAATAAAATAATTAAATAAACGTGATGATGTATATGCATTATAATACATTGCGCACAGCATATTGCCACATGCAATTATATTATTATAAATAAAGTCTACATTACGTGTATTATCTGTTAATTTTAGTAATTCAACTTTTCAAAGACCATCTTCATGTGTGCAAGTGGACAAAATGCAACTGGAAAGGGATCTTTTATATAGAATTAATTGAATTTGAAGAACTATAACAATCATTATATTGTGAAATGTTTTTTTAAACATATTTGTGTCATATTCTCACTATCATTAATTGTATGTTTGCCAGGTGATCATTACTTCATTACTTCTCACATGTTCACTTTAAGTAATATATATATACATATATGAAGTGGGGTCCAAAGGTTTGAGTCCACTACCAAGATCTGTTTGTTTTCATCATTCATCAAAAACTAACACAAAATGTTAACTTTTTTTTAAGTGCCCTTTTTCAAGATTAAAGCACCTGCAGTAGCAACGAGACCACCAGAGGACCATATTAATTACGTTAATATTCTGTATTAATTGTTACAGAATTAAAAAGCTTGCAATATGTAAATTAGTATTGTGCCTGTCCCAGAGCAGTGAACCCTAAATAAACAGGTATGAATTCTATCACATTAATTACAACAGTATGTGTAATGTTAACCACATTAACAAATTCCGCTAAACTTTCTTTATTTACATTGGGTAAAATGCTTGCTTTGCCAACCGCACATCTTTGTAAATAATCATCACAAGAAAGAGTTCTGGATGCTGTAGGGAACACAGGAACTAAAATGAATTGATATTTAGCCCTTTGTTAACTGATGCTATGGCACTACAACAAAAATATGGCTCCAATCAATGTGTTCCTTTAGCTTGTGTTTTTTTCCCGTTTGTGCTCAAATTTGAGTATCCCTCACCATGGGTATTGGGAGGCATGGCAAACACCTTCTCGTGGTGCCTCCTGTCAGTAACTTATGACCCCAACCCATAAGAGAAACAGAGTTTGCCAATTAAGGGCCCTCACCCAGGCTGGTGCTCGGCAGCAGTCGGAGAGGAGAGCCGGTGGGGCTTGCTCCACTGGCCTCCAACCCAGAATACTGCAGCTGAACACCGAAGGGCTCACCACCAGTAAGATCAGTGTCATTGAACAGCTGGCCTATACCTTCAAGGCCCTCGTCATCCTCCTCCAGGAAACCCACTGCGTCTCAGCAGAAAAGCTAGTGCTACCAAATTTCACACTAGCTGGGTCCATCCTGAGCAGGAAGCATGGCCTTGCCACGTTTGTCCACGAAAGGTTGAGCTGGACTCTCGCCGACCAATCGCCAGCTGACTCGGAGATTGAGTGGTTGTGCGTGGACGTTGCCGGTTTAAAAATCGTAAACGTCTACAAGCCTCCTCACTCGCGATTCATGCCAGCGTCTGTCCCGGTGTTCCCTCACCCCTGTCTTTATGTTGGTGACTTCAATTGCCAGCATGAAGACTGGGGGTACAACACCAACACACCCGACGGAGAGAACCTGGCTGCCTGGGCAGCCAACAACTGCCTGACCTTGTTATACGATCCCAAGGGTCCAGCCAGCTTTCTCTCCGGTCGCTGGAACACTGAGACTAATCCAGACCTGGCTTTTGCGAGTGTCGGCGTAGACAACCAGCTCCCTGACAGACGTGTGCTTGGAAATTTCCCACGGTCCCAACATCGACCATCGCTGATAACCGTACCTAAACTTGTGGACATTGTCCCGAGTGAGCCGGTGAAGCGATGGAATTTCCGAAAGGCCAACTGGAAACGCTTCCGCCTCCTCACCAACAAATCCACGAGGCATCTTCCATCGCCTAATACCAACAGCGTGGACTTCTGCAGTGTGCTAGTGAAAGCGGCCAAAAAATCCATCCCACGTGGACGTCGCAACAGCTACAAACCATGCTGGGATGCGGAGTGTGAGAATCTCTACTGCGCCTTCCTCCGGGCTCCTGCAGGAACCGAGTCAAACAGGGCTGCTACAGCCCTGTTGTCAAGACTCGGTCGGAGGAGACAAGAGGAGGGAGGAGGCTGTCAATACCATCGACTTCTCACACTCCAGTCGCAAGGCATGGAGTATCCTGAACAACCTCACTGGCAGGTCAAGACACTCCCCTCGTCACTGCCCCATTTCTGCAAATAAAATCGCATCACAATTCGTGAAAAATGGGGTATACGAGGGTAAAGACCGCGAGTCA
Organism: Aldrovandia affinis; assembly: GCA_029706075.1. Lineage (NCBI taxonomy): Eukaryota > Metazoa > Chordata > Actinopteri > Notacanthiformes > Halosauridae > Aldrovandia > Aldrovandia affinis. Next base: position 2,680,735 of record JAINUG010000027.1, on the reverse strand, counting down.
TCACGACTCGTGGCAAAATAAGTGTCTGACCTCTGGAGGGCCCCAACACCTAGTAGCGACAACATCTCCGGCGAATTCACACCGGAGGAGTTCGCTACTGCCCTCCAGCACATAAAGCCAGGAAAAGCTCCGGGCCCTGACTCCATCTGCCCGGAGCTTATACTCCATGCTGCACCTGCTCTGAAGTCCTGGTTAAGAGCTTTCTTCTCTTCCTGTTTGCGCCAACTGAAGTCCCCAAAATCTGGAGAAGAGCCCTAGTTGTCGCGACCCGAAGCCGAACAAGCCTGAAGGGGACCCTAAGAGCTACTGTCCCATCTCTTTGCTCTGCATCCCCTTCAAGATCCTTGAGCGTCTTATCTACGCTCGCGTCGAACCGATCATCAACCCACTGCTCCCCTGGGAGCAGGCCGGGTTCCGACGCGGGAGATCGACCGTAGAACAAGTCACTTTGTTGACTCAAGACATCGAGGACAGCTTTTCGGCCAAAAAGAAGGCTGGAGCCGTCTTTGTCGATCTGATGGCTGCCTACGACACCGTATGGCATCGCGGCCTCACCTGCAAGTTGCTCCGCCTACTGCCGGACAGGCACATGGTCAGAATGATCATGGAGCTTGTCCGAAATCGCAGCTTCACCCTCACCACCGGTAGCAGACAGCGAAGTAGGTTACAACGCCTCAAGAACGGCGTCCCCCAGGGATCGGTCCTGGCCCCCCTCCTCTATAACATCTACACGTATGACTTGCCTGACATGGTCTCGCGGAAGTATGCCTACGCGGATGACCTAGCGTTGGTGTACTCTGCTGGAGACTGGCAGTCATTGGAGGGGACATTAGGCCAGGATATGGAGACACTAGTGGCATACCTCCAGAAATGGAGATTGAAGCTCAGCGAAGCAAAGACGGTGTCGGCAGCCTTCCATCTCAACAACAAGGAGGCTAAACGTGAGCTCCGAGTATATATCGGCGGAATACCCCTGCCATGTTGCGCTGAGCCAACATACCTCGGCGTGACACTGGACAGGTCGCTCACGTTTCGCCGACACCTCGCATCACTGCGCAAGAAGCTAACATCTCGTGTGGCATTGATGAGGCGATTAGTCGGGTCAGGCTGGGGCTCCGGGGCAAGAACATTGCGTACGGCTGCCCTGGCCCTTGTTTACTTGACTAGTGAGTACTGCGCGCCAGTATGGTGTCGCAGTGCCCACACCCGCCTCGTGTGACAGGATGCCTGTGTCCCACTCCGTGACTTCATCCCAGACGTTGGTTTTCCCCCCATCGGGGTGGACCAGTCGGGGCAGACTGGCGTGGGTGAGGCTTAACCGCCTCCGGACTGGCGTTGGGCGTTTCTGCTCATCGATGCACAGCCTGCGAGTGTGGCGCAGAGGAACAAACCGCAGACCATGTCATCCTGGATTGCCCGATTTATTGGGCACCCAATGGGATCCATGGTCTGTCGGCTTTGGATGACGACACGGTGACATGGCTGCTGGAGATGTGCCCCGAAATATAGCCCCTAGGCTTGAGGTGGTAAAAGGATAGCCCCTCGGCCCCGAGCCTAGGGGAGCAGAAAAACATACCCAAACGAAGAAGAAGTGTTGGTACATGTCTTTTTAATAACAACGGCTCATGAAACAATGTTTGTCTTGGAACATCACAGTACTGTATGAATAGGCTCCCAGTACTGCTGTTTATTTATAGATAAATGTCTGGAGGTAATTACCTATGTGAACGAACAGGGCCTGTCAGCACAGGTCCTATAAATAGCCCAGCTCAATAAACCCACATTAGCAACTGAATGCTCAACTAGCAGTAAAATTCTGTGTTTTTTAAGGAAAACATATTGCATGCACCATAATGCCGTCATTTCATTATGTCATGCATTCATTTAATTTTCGAATTTCACTTAAAGAGACAAGACATTTATTTACAAATAAGTACAACTTTTTTTCATTACAAATGCTTTGGTGAGTTCACTCTGTGATTTGGCTGAACCTGTAAAATTGTGTGTTGGGCATGTGATGGAAAAAAACGAAACAAACTAAACAAACCAAGTTAAGGACAATGTAAGCACCAGCTGTATTTTGAGAGCTTTTAAATCACCTGGTGAAAAAAACACTAGAAACTAGACGCAATCTGTGAGTATCTACCAAACCATCATGCTGTGCTCACACCCAAAGATACACTTATCCCAGCAGCACTACCTGCATTTAATGCGATGATGGTGACCAATTCTCCATATTGCACACATTGGCCACTTGGCCATCTGTGACCAAGGGTTGAGGTTTCATTTGAATATCAGGGATGTGGACACATTAGCTTGCTAAATATCTGGCCAAGCTTGTATTCATTTTAATATATATCCCAATGGGCCTTTTTGAACTGCTGTGACCTTATCCCTTTACGGTGCAGACAAAAGGGCGTAACATTTTAGGAGCATACAGAGATTATTGAAGGAGGATAATTGAACACCCTCTCAACATTGGGGGGGACGGGACCGGATCAGACCCTCCCCATGAAATCTATGCCGGTGTCTGTGACTGTACATAAAGGATGTCATCAATAGGTGGTACAATGTAAGTACAGATTTTGATTTTAATTAAATAAAGGCCATAATTGAGGAAGGAAATCCTGATGAGAGCTCTGCCAAGCTATCAAACCCAGTTCAGTCAGTGTAGGGAGCTAACCCACACCTGAAAGAGGCCTTCAGCTCAACATCAAGAGTCATGAGACTCCTCTCACTGCGAAGGAGAAACAACACTGTCAGAGTAAAAACCCCATTACGCAAAGTGATGTGTTTACCCAAGGAGAGTGAACGTACTATGTGTGTGCAGTGTTGAAGAGCACTTCCTCACCCTGAGGCTAAAGTAGATAGCTTCTGATTTGACAGGCTGTTGACAAGGGCAGGGTCTCTGTTCATCGTCTATTTTTAGAAACGTGACAGGACCAGTGTGACAGTTTGAAAGCTAATTATATCAGCCTTCAATATTGATGAAATTATAATTCATCATAGCCAATGCCATGAATGCAACCCAGAGGACGACTGCTGAACAACTGCGATACTGCACTGCTCATAACACACATTCCAGTAAATGAGCACAAAAGCTATAAGCTGTTGCATTAAATATGCAAATCATTTCTCACTAAGCTAAGCCCCATGCTTGCATTTGCATTCTCATCTGTTTGTGATTTAGCTTTCATTTTCCGAGAACAACTAACAAAAACTGAAATGGTGGCTTTCATATTGTTAGCACTGGCTCTAATGGTCAAAATTATTTTAAATGGACCAAGCAATGACATTAAAAATGGACATTTCTGAAAAATAGCAGACCATTGGCTCTCAGCATAAACTCTCTGTCGAAAATTAGGATCTAGGATTTACCCTTTGTTGAAAGTTCAGGTACACCCCTTGAATTGCCTTTTGCATTGCTATATTGTATTACATTTAAAAATATATATGTTTTTGAAAATTTGGCACATTACAGTAGCTTACATTGCCAGGTTTATACACTGCCAGAATATATGCTGATAAAGGAAGGTATGCAGTATTTTTGAATGGTAGATATGTGATTGTTGCTTTTATTTGTCAGGAATCATGTCCAATGTTCAATATATTATGAATATTAGTAATGTATACTAATGTTGACTAACCATCAATAGTTGGTTAATTGTTGTTGGTTGTAGTTTTAATGATTTATAGTGCAGTTTTTCATGCAGTTTGACACTATTGACCACCAGATTCTCCTTCATAGGCTAGAAAACCTGGTTGGTTTGCGTGGACGGGCACTCTCATGGTTTAAATCATACTTATTAGACCGGTTTCAATTTGTGCAATTAGATCAAGAGTTCTCTGACTACTCTCAGGTTAAATATGGTATTCCACAAGGCTCAGTGCTGGGACCATTACTGTTCTCATTATACTTGCTACCACTCGGTAATGTTATTCGTAAACATGGTGTAAATTTCCATTGCTATGCCGATGATACACAGCTGTACATATCAATGAAACCAGGTGAAACACTTAAACTCACTCAATTAGAGGCTTGTATCTCTGATATAAAGAACTGGATGACAGTAAATTTCCTGCTTTTAAATTCAGATAAAACAGAGATGATGGTTTTGGGCCCCAAAAATTAAGGAACAAGTTGGATCTGCAGTTAAATGCAGGTGATTGCATAGTTACATCAAGTATTATGGTTAAGAACCTTGGTTTTATTATTGATCAGGACCTTACATTTGACACTCATATTAAAAACACTTCCAGAGTAGCTTTCTTTCACCTAAGAAACATAGCTAAAATTCGGCACTTTCTGTCATTAGAGGATGCTAAAACCTTGATGCATGCTTTTGTTGCATTGAGGCTAGACTATTGTAATGCCTTATTATCCGGCTCCTCTAGTAGCTCTCTAAAGAGTCTTCAACTAGTACAGAATACAGCGGCACGTATTTTGACTAGATCCAAAAAGTATGAGCACATTACTCCAGTGTTAGCATCACTACATTGGCTTCCTATTAAATATCGGGCTGATTATAAAGTACTGTTGCTAACTTTTAAAGCAGTAAACGGACTTGCACCTTTATATCTGACCGAAATGATTGCCCCCTATAAGCCGACACGACTGCTTCGTTCACAAGAAGCCGGCCATCTATTACTCCCTAGAATTTTGAAGAGCACAGCTGGTGGTAGAGCCTTCTCTTTTAGAGCTCCTCTGTTGTGGAACGGTTTACCAAGGCATGTTAGGGATTCGGACACAGTTTCAATTTTTAAGTGTAGATTAAAAACATATCTTTTCAGCCTAGCTTACTGCCAAACATAGTCTAGGTGGAGAGATGGAGAAGGCCGTGCCTTAGTGTCTTATGGAGTGAGAAACTTTCCATACTGTCACCTCCTCAATGTGTTACCACCACTGTTATGCTGGTTATCCTTGATCAGGTGTGGATTGTTTGGAACTCTCACATGGCTGCGTGTTTTCTCTGTCCCTCTCCTAATAGATATGCTGCCATAGCTTACACCTGTTGGGGCTATCTGTATATTTCCTATGCTTGTGCTCCCCTGCTCTTACATAATGCTACTGGCTATAGCACTGCTTTTTTTTTTTTTTTTTTTTTTTTTTTTTTTCTGACTGCATGTTCTCTTCTCTGCCTCGGCCTCTGACTCGGGGGCACCTGCCCCTGAGCCCTAGATCCTGCGAGAAGTGTGAGCTGCCCCCATCAACCCTCACCCCCACGCCAACCCCAGTTCCTGGATATGGACCCTCTCCGCGTGGTTTAGCCCCCCCCGCTGACTACCTAACTCAGACTAACCTTGGACTGACCATGACATGGTCTTTTTTGGACATACCCTGTGCCGGCCAGAAGAGGATGGGCTCCCCCCCTTTTTAGTCTGGTTCCTCCCAAGGTTTCTCCCTACCTAGGGAGTTTTTCCTTGCCACTGTTGCCGTTAGGCTTGCTTTTGGGGGGGTCTAGGCCTGGGTTCCCCCTCTGTTAAGCGTTTTGTGACAATTCTGTTGTGAAAAGCGCTATACAAATAAACTTGATTTGATTTGATTTGATGTATTAAGCATTTATAATTGCACTTTATTTTAAAGTGTTACTTTATTACATTACACTGTTGTACTGTATCTACTTTAAATTAGTATGGGACTCTGTTAAAACATAATAATTATTATTATAATAATAACAACAACAACAACAACAACAATTATAATAATAATAATTATTATTATTATATAACATAAATGATAATAGCAAAATCCAGATCTTGAAACAAGATATGGAAAATAAAGACATCGCCATAGGCTACAGATTTTAAAATGCTTTATTCTGGACTGTTTCAAAAGTGGGTTTTGGTCTAAGCCGTGGATAGAGATTCACCCACAACAGGTGAAATACAGAAGCAAGGCAAACTTTGAAATATAAATACATCTTATCTACAAACATAAATACATATTACTCGACATGCAACCGTAGTTTAGTTTCATTTACAGAGCCTTTGTGACAATGTTGTGTGTATACACTTGTAAAGTTCTGAAAAGGTATTTATGTTATATACCATGTGTATAAGGGGAATTTATATTGAATTGTCATCATACATTCAAATGTACACATTTATATTCTCTGAATTCTGATGTACATAAATCTAACTTGAAATCAATATTCATAAATAAATATTCAGATTTCCTGTCAACCTAGGTTTCCTTACAGATTGTTCATGTTACATTTCCAAAAATGTATTATCCTCAGATTGTGCTCTACAATATAATTATTGAAATGTTCATGGATCCACAGTGTTAGAGCGGAAAATAATCACATTCTTGACAAGTCACATTCACCTTGGACACCGAAGATACATTCATGACCATAAAGTCTACATTGTCAGCGGTTGCCACGGAAGCCTTTTTAGGTGTGCATCCTTTTAGCTGTCCCGCAACGATCTCGCTGCGGTTCACTCTGACTAGGATGTTTCCATGGCAGGCGGATGTCAAATCAACCGGATGCTCAGCCCTGCTTTTAGTTTGGGGGCGCTTGATGCGCTTACATAAGACGGCTTCATGCTTGAAATGCTCTGCCTCTGATTTGCCGGTGGTGGCAAGAAGGTTTATCGTCAATCTCAGCCACGCCAGAAACAGAGAAACCAGGGAAGGGATTTACATTCCCACGGGCCTTGGGTCTAAAACGCACAATAACCCCTCGCCACTTTCCTGTGTCCGCCACGAAGCTTTCTGCAACCTCGGCAGCCGTGTACAGGAAATGACCTCCAGACTGATTTCCAATGCTGATGTTCACCACATATTGCAAATTTTGGCCTTTAGATGAAATAGAGAGGGGGCCACGAAATTGTAGACTTTCAATTCTGCTTGAACGTGGCATGTCATTGCAATCTTTAAGCAATGAATTCCGCGCCAACACTTACGATGGAAATTAAGAGCATTCTCATCCCTGAAGGGAAAGTCAACCTCAGGTCTTAAATGAAGACGACTGCAGTCTCCTGCTTGACTTTGCACTTCATCCAAAATCAACCGCATGCTAGAGGCCATGAAACACACATTACAAATCCTGTGGCACAGTTACACTTCCCCATGTGGTACAACTGAGACATCTCCAAAATGCACACATGGCACCATTAGCATCACATCAGATACCCTTATGCAGACATTGCAGGAATTCCAGTGTGCAATTTTCATGTGCAATGTCCAAAAAACACGTAAAATTGTATACATAAAACAATTTTTATATATGTGATCACGTGAATACCTGTGAAGTAAATGTGACAATATTTGGTAAACATGTATGGTATACATGTGAGTCACATGTAAAATGTCCGAAATGTTTTGGATTTTTTGTAAGGGCAACGATGATGAATAGCTGAACCTTGTCCACAAAATAGAAAAATAAAAAATAGAAAAATAATACAGAATCAGGCATAATATACTGCTATCTAGGACATGGTAGAGTGGAGGTCAAACAGAAAATCAATACAGGGGTACTATTTTTCATATATATTTTTTATTCAATAATTGATTTCAGATTTTTTCCCCCATTTTTCCTCCAACTTGGTGGCCAATTGTACCCTCTATTGATTAAATTTCTCCCCCATAAGCCCGCCGTCTACAACTACGGGACCAGCCGCTACCCTGGGACCAGCAGTGACAATGGTGATAAACCACCTCATTCGAGACAGAACTCGCCTACTTCTCCCTCTGGGCAGAAGCCCGGCTGCAGTGGGCAACCTGCACTCCGGGCAAGTGCCTTTACCAGTTGCACCACCCAGGGGCCCTCATAAAACATTTGTAATAATTTTATTAACAGTTATTGATACGTTATTTTTGAATATGTCTTTTTTTACTTTGTCTGGTAAATACTTCCAGCACCAGCTTATAGGAATGCCTATGCATTGAAACTATTCCTACTCTTAATAACAATACAAAAAGGGGCAAGGGGAAAAGGAAAACACAGTGTTTTGTTGTGCAATGCTAACAAATAGGAGCAGGAACAGCTTAAAATGGCAAGACTCATTGCCACTGTAAAAGATCATCTAAAAACACTGCCGGACCAGAAATAAAGATTGCCATTCCAAGTCAACCTTTCGTAAAGCTCTCTCGTTCCCTTTCCTTTGTTATAAAATTCACTATAAAACTACTTGCTTTTTTACAATACATTTAAGAATAATTTTAATAAACATACAGTAGCTACATGTAATATTGTGTAAAGGTGAGCTGGATATTGATAAAGGTTGTAATTGGAAAACAAAAGGACAGGCATATCAGCAGTTTTGAGGTCTGTTCACCTGTAGTAGGTGTTAAGAACTGATCATACACCTTTCTCACATTCCACATTGAACCGATAAGCCATCCGTGTTCAGTATCTACTATATCACATCATTTTAACCTGCCATCGGGTAAATTAACAGAGCCAGGGTCGGCTCAACATGATCAGGCCTATCTCTGAACTACACTTCTGCTGTTCCCCAGTGACAAGCATTACTTCATATGATGAACAACATTATTCATACCAAGAATGTGATGCATACATTATACATTTATAAATAATAATACAAATAAATATGAATTGGTATCTCAAGGAAGGACAATGAAAAACTCCAGGGTTGTTCAGAGAAAATCTGAAGTTGCCAATCATTGTTAAATAATTAACAGGTAGCAGGTTTTCTCTGTCAATTCTGGTCGAATCTCTATGCATCTTATTTTAAGTACTTTACGGTCTCCACAGTGGCACGTGTAAACTATGTTGGTGTCATTCCAGATCTGTCTAAGTTTCCACAGCACAATGTTGGTCATGCAACAACATGGAATATTATTTTCATGTGAACACATGTGGAATTGGCAAATAATATCTTTGGCAATAAGAAAATTTATAAAATAAAATAAATAATTGAAGATAATTTGGGGAGAGTATGGGGGGTGGGGAGGGGGTGGCGATGGCGATTCTGGAATCTAGGCATCATGTTGTGAGGACCGGACATATAAAAGCATTTAATTAAGCTGCACTGATTTACATTTTCGTCAGTTTCCACAAACATTGATATTGCACCTTCATATATCTAATCTCAAAAATAAAGATAAAGGCTCATTTACACAGTGTCAAATAAATCATTACTTTGTGCTATCATGTGTATAAGACATATTTACACCATTAGATATTTTTATAACTCATTCACCCAAACAAATGTTAATTAAAAATGTAATGTGTGAAATGACAGCTGGTTCAATCACCTATTACACACCCGGTTTATACAGTCTGAAGGCTCAATAATTGGCGTTTATACTTGTGTAAAAAAAAAAAAGCCTGCCTCTTCTCTCTTCTCCAAGCTGTAAGGTACCTACACATTAAAAAAACATATCCTAAGAACATTTCCAAGCAGGTCTAATACATTGTAAGCATACACTTCAAAGAAAAAAAATATTCAACTATCTTTTTAGTTTTCAAACATGAGATCTCTGAGATGCAGATACAAATGGAACATGTCAGTTAGGTGTATGGAAAAGTCTCTTATTAAACATTTATGAAAATAAAAACAGAGAAACATTCTTCTTCTTCTTATTATTATTATACATACTACTTCTACAACTACAAGTAATAATAATATTACTATAACAACAATAATAATACAAATATTATTATTATTATTATTAGTAGTAGTAGTAGTAGTAATAATAATAATAATACGTTCATTGATGTATAGTACTTCACCTTTTTATTTAATTAGCCTTTTTTCTCAAAGCTTGGGATGTGTAGACTAATATAATCACTGGGTGTGATAAGGAGTGTGTGTAAGGAGAAACTAAGCATAACTGACAGTGTGGATTTTCTCTCCGAATACAACATGCACTTCTTTGGTTTGGCACAAAAGTGTCAAATGGCGAATCTATCAGTGTGTTTTGTGTACACAAAGAGAAGAAGCACTGCTTCCCCCTGTGCTTTCTTAATTTACTCGGGTGCTTGATAGCAATGCTGCTGAGAAGCCTGATTGGCCAGTTGATAGCTACACCCTTTTCTCACCCCGCCTTCTTATTTTTAAGCCATGTCCAACCCCTTCCCACGTTGCACAGATAATTGCATTGCTTCTGCTCAAATGTGTCAATAATATACAAATACTCACTGTATTTACAGGTTGCATTAAAAACATGAAAATCAGGAGCCTGCTGTTTGCTTGAGTTGTACACGTTTCATAGTCGGTCTACTGTGGTCATGAAACATTGCCTTTGTCTGTTTATAACTGCGCAAATCATATTAAAGCAACATTCATCCCCTCTACATATCACCATTCATCTATTACACAATGCCATATGTAATAAAAATAGTTGATGCAAAATGATGAATAACATATGACATAAAGGTCAACTGGCCATCTCCTACAATGCTAAACCTACCGTAGCTTGACGTTAAAGAAAAATAATAATAAAAAAGAGGATTTAAAAGAGGATGAAATGTCCCTGCAAAGTCCACAATGTAACAAGAAACGGACAGGCACTGTTCAGTGGCTGCGACCTCTAGTGGTAAGGAGTCATAAGGAGCAGGTCAGTCAGTCACTCATATCTATAGACGCTTCCTCGAGTTACAGCCAAACAAATGGCCGTTATGATAGTAGCGGTTCAGTTACAATTATGCCGTGTTCAAATATCCTCTTGAAAGATGCATTTTGCACCAGATTAATTAAACAGTTTACCTACACTAGGCGGGATACTGTATGAGACCTTACAGTCACATAACCTCAGAAATATTTGCAGCTAAAGAGCAGAAGTAGCCGCTAGAAATAATGTAAAATGTACAGTTAATGCCCTTCGCACACCACATACTCCGTACTGTACATCAATATTGCAGAAAAACCTGTCATATGTCCATATAAGAGAAAAAAAAGTTGAAAACCTGGCATGGTGCAAAATATTTTATAAGCATACCTGGGAGGACTGCTGAATTTTGGTGAAAATGGTCGCTGTAGAAAATCACAGTACACAATTAATCGCTCCACATTAATGGATCTCATCCCACACCCATTGCGGGAAGAGAAGCGGATTTTCAGCTGTTCTTCAGCTCAAACCCCCGCCCCGCATCCGAAACAGTTCAGAGGTCAACTAAAGGTCCTGCCACTTTACATCTGGTCCACAACCTCACCTCTCACCTCTGATACCCCCCCCCAACAAACAAAAAAACGGTATAAAAAGAAACATGAACTGCCTTTTTCATTCTAACATACGTTTGAGTGGGAAAAATACACTCAAATATTTAAGGCACTGGTAGTTTTCCTATGGTAAAGAGCTGCACTTCCACTCTGGAGAAGAAACTCGCACCTTGCAGTTGAAGCTGGACATTCCTCCAAAATGCGAACAAATACATTATTAGGCATTATTTCAATACGATAAAGGTAGAAAAAAGTGTCTAAAGTTGAACGGTACGTAACACCTTCAAAGTTTTGTGGAATAGGTGCAGACGTGGCTGCCACTTCATCTTTGATGATACGCTGTTGAGTTTTATGGCACCTCTCATCTGATGCAGACTGGGGCCTCTGTATGTGTACGTGTGTGTGTGTGCATGTGTACATGTGTGTGCATGTGTCTGTGTGTGCATGTGTACATGTGTGTGCATGTGTCTGTGTGTGTGCATGCATGCGTGCGTATGTGTGAGTGTATGTGTGTGTGTGTGTCTGTGTGTGTGTGTGCGTGCGTGCGTGTGTGTGTGTGTGTGTGTGCGTGTGCGTTTATTTCAGGTGCTCGATGATGGCGATCTCCCCGCGCTCAGCGTAGTCCGGACTGAGGCCGTTCAGGTACAGGCTGCCGTTCTTGGACAGGGGGGCGAAGGCCTCGCGCTCCCGCTCATCGGCGAGGTTGACAGACAGGGTCCTCTTCCCCGGCGTCATCTCGTGGCTGGGGTTGAGGCCCAGCTCAGCCGAAAGCTTGCGCTTGATGGAGGCGGCGCGCTGGAACTTGTCGTAGATGTCCACGCTCAGCCGCCGCCGCGTCTCTTTGAACTCTGCCGACACGTTGGCCGTCCACTCGGCAGCGTGCGCTCGGAACTCCCCCACCTGAGACAGAGAGAGAGCGAGAGAAAGAGAGACAGAGCGAGAGAGAGAGAGCAAGAGAGAGACAGAATGAGAGAGTGCGAGTGAGAGAGAGAGACAGTAAGAGAGAGAGAGAAAGAGAGAGAGAGAGAGAGAGAGAGAGAGGAGGAAGCAGAAAAGATAGATGTTCTTTTATGCTCAACTTTTGCTGAACTGATTGGTACATTTGTTTTATTACTAATGCAATTTTTGTTTCTATCTCAGAGACATTCATAATTTTGTATACATAACAAAAACAAGTATTAAATGACCTCAGATAATATAATTATTTCAGTATATAAAGCACAGCCACTTTATAAATAACATTAATAGTTATTCTGATCCATTATGGTAGTAATTATACCACTTCAAGTTTAAACAACAAGCAATGATGAGTAGATAACACTGAAGGTGGAATGAAAACTAGATTTACACTCGACTGTTAAGGACCAGCGCTAAATATCCCCTTTCAATGATTTTCCCCAGAGAGTTAACAGTCAACACATAACTTTTTCCACAGCACAGTAGTGAAGCACATATTGTACAAAATATTAGAAGGTCAGATTAGCCATAAGTTATTTAACTGATATATTTATACCACATCACTGTTTTTACTGTAGTCATAAATTCTATATATTATAGAATAAGTCATTGAAATAAAATGTCAACATTTGTATCATACACTCCAACTTTTACATCTACTAGTTCTATAAAAAACAAGTTAGTGGTTTTCCCTTGAGTGCACGTGATCTTATAAAGGGGATTTTGGCATTATGGAATATTTCATGTTCACACAGTTCTAAACATTAATTTATTTCCTTTTATTAACGTACGCTGTCCTTTGTAGAATATTCTGATTCATGGCACGATCATGGTAGGGACACATCGGGACGCTGGTATGTGCATTTCTCTTTTACTTCCTTGTCAGATTGGAAATAGTTTTCCGCAAAACAAAGTGGCTCTAACCCTGGGCACACAGGAGATCAGATCGGCGTTGAAATATTTTATCCAGACAGACGTATTTATGGTGACTTGCCCAGTGAATGACTGCCTTTATATTGCCGTAAGACTGCTCGCTGGTCTTTTTTCTTTTTGTGAATCGTTCCAGGAGGTACAGACAAAAGCACTCGTCCACAAGACTGAATGCATTCATAATTGTGCTTCACCTTTACTGCCGCAGGCACAGAACTTGCAGAGGTGCGTTAAAACTGTGACAAATGACTTACAGCGGAAGAGCTGAGAGTTCATCTGTGGAGTCTACCTTTGATTGGGCCTGAACGTCTGTTGTTCAATACCCGTGCAATATTTAACACACTGGGGAAGCATGCATTATGCATGGATAGCATAAATCAAAATAGGTCATCCTTACATTATAAACAAAACACTTGGTCACTGTCCCCTGGCCATTGTATGTGGTAAATGGTCTGTGCCATTCAGTGCATATTGGTTTTCACAGAAACATTCACTTACACTTTGCGTTTTCTTATGGGTAAGTATTTACACATTTCCAGGCCATAATCCAAGAAATGTAACATTAAATAAAGATGAACTGTTGGTGACACAGTTTTGAAATACATTTTTCAGTAACACTTAAGTTTAAGGCCTGCAAAAACTGCTTATAAACCATTATAATAAAAACTGCTTATAAAGCAAAATGATAAAAAATGTCATCGTTAATGTCAATTGTTATACATGATTTGTTAATGTATTTGTCAATATTAGTAAATGATAATGTCTGTGGTTTGAGGCAATGTTTGTCTTGTAACCACGATTAATCACTACTAATAATTTATCCAGCGCTCGGATCAGGCTGCCAGGTGTGCTAAGACCTGGCTCTGGCATCAGGCAATAGTGGTTATCAAGAAAAACCTGCCTCAAGCCACAGACATCATAATTTACTCATTTCTAATAATTTCTACAAATACAACAAATCATATGAAATGAGTAATACATGGCTGAATAATGATTAACAAACTACTTAATAATAAAAACAATTTCAGGCCCTAAACTAAAGTGTTACCAATTTTTCACTATTGCAAAAAAGGACAGAAGTAAAATGAGGAGACGGAGGAGGATATTCTCAGTTGAAGCAGTTTACTGAACTCCTTAAACGTAGGATAACGTGGCTTTTCCCAAGTATTGCATGTGCACCTAGTGCCATAACCTCAGGTTATAACAGGCTATAACAGGTATGTACCCTTTAGATAATCTGTCTCTTCAGTGCAATTCATATCTTCTGATCTTGAGCTTTACATGCAGAAATTGCACAAGGTATATTTCATGGGGTCCTCCGATTGATCCGTTTGTAGAATGGCTGCGATCATGTGGTGCTGATTATTGGCCACAGCACCGAGGTGCCCGCAATAATATCGATACTGTCAGAAGCTATTTATTCATCTTGTCTGTCGTGTCTGAGGAAAATCTGAGGTATGAATCAACGTGTGGAATAATAAACTCTCATTTTTATTTGTGTGTTTTTGGCCACTGCTACAGGTTTCACACGTATGTTTTCAAGCACACTTATGGCATTTGGAGTATAACCTGTACCCCAAATAATAATGTAGCATAAAAATATTACATTTAAATGCTGATAACAAAAAAATATATATATATATTAGGGGGTTGCAACCCCTATCGGCAGCTGAAATATTTGTTTTCTCCACTGAAACATTATAGACAGCACTGACTCATTCACAGGCCCTCACATTAAGACGTCAAATGGTGGCACATCCGAGGCGTGATGTCACCATGTTACCAGGGAAACCTTGAGTGAAACTCGCAGTGGCACTAAGAGGCTGAATTATGTATTTCAGTTCACCAACAGCCATACCACACAGTACCATTCTCATGTAAGACTGCTGTAGCTGAAATAAGCTGCTGCTGGAATAGGTGTTGGTGGGCCAGTAGGGGGCGCTTTTCTCTCTGGACCAAATTTAATTCCAATGCCCCAGGACAGTGATGCATTACACACTTCACAGCATGCTGTGCTAAATGACATAAAGTCAGAAATGACAGGACTCTGTCAAGAGATCAGAAATTATGCCGCAGCGCTCTGTGAGGAGCCTAAATCTGATATTGGAATGCCAGGAGATCGGTCAGGACCACGTGGAATCACTTGCGATCTTCCGCAAGAGACTCAAGACCCACCTTTTCAAACTTCACACTACCATTGAACTCTGTCCATCTAACTAATTGTCATCACCACTGCCTACTTGTTCAACACTTTATACCCCTCCTTACTCCATTTATAAAAAATAAAAAAAATAAAAAATACTAACCTTTTCCTTCCTAGTGCTATGGTACACCGATGCCAGCAATGATGTCTATTGCTGTATTACTGCACTGATCTCTTGCGCTAACTATGATCGTTCCTACCAGGTATTTATGCACATCTTGTAAGTCGCTCTGGATAAGAGCGTCTGCTAAATGCTTAAAATGTCAAATGTAAAATGAGATGGCTACAGGCTGCACTCCGTGCCAGAGTCCTCCATAGAGCTTGTTGACATGGGACATTCTCTCAGTGATGTTATGGATTGGGTCGTGGAGCTAGAGGGCCTCTTCACTGCTGTACCAACATTAAAAAAGCTGTCGATTCAATTCCCCGTCTCGCCAAGTGTCGGCTCTGGCAGGGAGTGGCACCAGGGGGCGGCGATTGGCTGTCCGCCCCAGGGAGGGGGGAGGGAAGCCGACGTGACGTTCGCTGCGTATAAGAGTGGCCCTGTAGTACCGGGGTTACGGTCGACGGCTCGGGGAGTGACGTCTCGGAAGAGGCGTCACTTCGCATTCGTCACTACCAGTCGCAGGACTATGGCAGCGAACTCACATTACTAGGGGTGGATTGACGTAAAATAGCGGGTCTAATTGGCTACCAAATTGGGAGAAAATGGGATAAAATCAGAAACAAATTAAAAAATGTAAAAATTTTTTTAAAAGCTGTCGGAAAAATTCAAGGACCTGGAGGACTGTGCTCTGGTATATTTTTTCCATTATTTTTATTTATTATTATTGTACTTATTATTGCATACTAAGATGGGCACTGGACTATAGCAGTGTAAGCAGGGCATACGTTTCACTACAGAGCCAATTTTTTGTTATTCTTTTGTTAAAGTGAATGGTAGCTGTCTCGCCATGGCCTAAACTGTAGGCATAATACGTGGTGGCTTTGAACTTCTTTGCAGCAAACATCAGGCCGCTAGCATGCGATAAAACCATGTCCAGAGCATGGCGCTTTAATCATTTTATAATTCACTACTACAGGTAAAGCATTTTCTGATTTTATCAGCATGCATATTGAGTTCTCATTCAAAATGAACAATACTTTGGATGTCACAAAGGGCACCCAACGGGAGGTTCTGAAAACCTATGCTCATGGTCAGATTATTTCCTAAAATACGTCCTTCAATGAATTACATGCTTCGCCCCTCTGTGAGCTCACTGATCAAATACTAGGTCTAGAATCCATCCCTGAGGATGGCACTCCCGTCTTACTCCTCGGGGACTTCAACCTGCAGCTAGAGTCCTCCCAGGCCTCTGCATTCCTCCCCCTGCTTCAGTCCTTTGACTTCACCATGGCTGAATCCCCATCCACCCACAAGGCCGGTAACCAACTGGACCTGGTCTTCACCAGGAACTGTGCCTCACCCAACATTACGGTATCGCCTCTACATGTCTGACCATTCCTTTCTGTCTTTCTCCCTCCCCTCCCCTCTGTCCCTAAACCATCTTCACCTGCTCCCACTGTCCTTGTCCGTCGCAACCTCCGCACTCTCTCACCCGCTGCCCTGTCAGCTACTGTCCTATCTTCCCTTCCCCTACTGATGCCTTCTCTCAGCTACCTGCTGAAGTAGCATCATCCACCCTACTTTCCTCTCTCCTCCTCCTTTGACTTACTCTGTCCTCTATCCGCTAAACCCGCTCGTCTCCACCCCCGCCCCTGGCTAACCGATTCCATTCGGGCTAACCGACTGAAGCTGCGTGCGGCAGAAAGGAAATGGAGAAAATCCAAATCCCCTGCAGCTCTGTCTGACTTCCACACACTCCTGGCTTCCTTCTCCGCTAACCTCTCCTCTGCTAAGTCTGCATTCTTCCTTTCTAAGATACAATCCTCTGTTTCCAACCCACGTAAACTCTATGCTACATTTTCCTCTCTCCTCACCCTCCTCCTCCTCCACCCCCTCCCTCTATAACCGATGACTTCTCATCCTTCTTTCACGAGAAGGTTGAGGTCATTCGCAACTCCTTCCCCCAACCTCTCCCTCTCCCATCCCGCTACCTAAACCTCCCACCCTCTGTCCTCCTTCTCACCCCTCCCTGACTCTGACATCCTTCAACTTGTTCTCTCCCACCGTCCCACCACCTGCCCTCTTGATCCCATTCCTTCCCCTCTTCCAGTCCATTGCTATGGACATCCTCCCCTTTGTCTCTAATGTCATTAACTCCTCTCTGTCCTCTGGCTCTGTCCCCTCCTCCCTCAAATGCGCTCAGGTTGTCCCCCTCCTCAAAAACCTCTCTGAATCCTGCTGTCATCTCTAACTACCGACCTGTCTCTCTCCTCCCATTCCTCTCCAAAACGTTAGAGCGGGCTGTCTATAATCAACTGTCTGCTCATCTCTCACAGAACGACCTGCTTGATCCTAACCAATCTGGGTTCAGAGCAGGCCACTCCACAGAGACTGCTCTCCTTGCGGTCACAGAGGCTCTTCACGTCGCTAAGTCCCGATCCCTTAGCTCCGTCCTCCTTCTCCTCGACCTGTCGGCGGCATTCGACACCGTGGACCACCGGATCCTGCTCTCATCTCTCGTCGAGATGGGAATCTCTGGATCTGTGTTGACATGGTTTGAGTCCTACCTGGCTGACCGGTCCTACCAGGTGGCCTGGAGAGGATCCCTCTCCTCTCCCGCACCCTCTCTACCGGTGTCCCGCAGGGCTCGGTGCTAGGCCCTGTCCTATTTTCTCTGTACACCAAGTCACTTGGTTCTGTTATTTCTGCTCATGGTTTTCCTATCACTGTTATGCTGATGACACTCAACTGTTTCTCTCCTTCCCTCCATCTGATACCCAGGTCCCGGCACGGATCTCTGCATGCCTGGCTGACATCTCCGCATGGATGTCCACCCACCACCTGAAGCTGAACCTGGGAAGACAGAGCTGCTCTTCCTCCCAGCGAAGGGCTCCCGATGATTGATCGTCAATCACCGTGGAAGGCTCCATAGTGTCTCCGTCCCAGTCTGCCAGGAGTCTTGGGGTAACCCTGGACAACCAGCTGTGCTTCTCGAGCCATATTGCAGCGATCACTGGACCTGCCGTTTCTCCCTCACAACATCCGGAGGATCCGACCGTTCCTCACCCAAGAGGCCACTCAACTCCTGGTCCAGGCCCTGGTGATCTCACGTCTGGACTACTGCAACTCCTTGCTGGCAGGCCTTCGGCCTGTGCCATCAAGCCACTGCAACTAGTCCAGAACGCTGCTGCTCGCCTGGTGTTCAACCAGCCGAAGTTCACCCACGTCACCCCTCTACTCTCCTCTCTGCACTGGCTCCCCATCGCAGCACGCATCAGATTCAAGTCACTGGTGCTTGCTTTTCAAGCGGCCAGAGGTACTGCTCCCCATACCTCCAGTCACTCATCACGCCCTACACCCCGTCCAGACCTCTCCGCTCCACCTCCGCTGGCAGACTGACTGCCCCATCCCTCCGGGCGCTTGGCCGCTCCTCGCGGTCTCGCCTCTTCTCTGTCCTGGTCCCTCGTTGGTGGAACGACCTCCCGCAATTGGTCAGGACTGCGGAATCACTTCAATCTCCGCAAGAGACTCAAAACCCACCTCTTCAGACTCCACTACCCCTGATCTCTGTCCATCTAGCTAAATTGTCTTCACCACTGTCTACTTGTTGAACACTATACTCTTTATTTAAAAAAAAAAAAAAAATATTGTACATTTTGTAAACATTGTAAAATACCTTTTCCTTCCCGGTGTTACAGGTATGGTACGCAGATGCCTGCAATGATGTCTATTGCTGTATTCCTGCACTGATCTCGTGCGCTAACTGTGATTGCTCCTACCATGTATTGATGCACATCTTGTAAGTCGCTCTGGATAAGAGCGTCTGCTAAATGCTTAAAATGTAAATGTAAATGTAGATCAAAAACCTAGACCATAAATATTCAGTATCTCCATCGCCAGAACTGCATAAAGGAAGGCTATCCCTGCAAACTGAATTCAATCTTCGTATGAACACAGAGAGAAGGCGGGTAAAGCCTCGGCTCTTCAAATCAGACAACCAGCATCTTCTAGCATGATCACTGAAATACGCAGCAGCTCTGGGCATGTTACCATCGATCAGCAGGAGATGAATAATGAATTGAAACAGTTCTATTTTGATTTATATTCTCCCGAGGCAGCCGGTGACCCAGAACTAATTGAGAATTTTTTCAACGGTTTCAATTGAGCTTCTAATGACGGAGGACGGAGGGCGGAGGGCATCTCTTGAAGGGCCTTTGTCTGAAGAGGAACCTTTACGTGCTGTCCAAAGTGTGCAGTGCTCAAAGGCACAGGGGCCGGGTTGTATAAGACATTTTCTTCTTCACTGAATCTTTGTGTTCACTACTTCTCGATGTGTTTAATGAATCACTTTCATTATTCACTTTGTATTGCCTGGCACCTGTGACATTTTGGACGTGCATACGCCTCTCTGAGACCACAGCCATGTGATTAAAGGACATTGTTTAATCCAACAATTGATCCAGTGCATTGACAACAACAAAAGCACACACAAATTAGAGTGCACATTAAAAACAGAAATGAATGTTGCTTCTTTGAGTTTGTCACGACCAATAAAATGTTCTAAACAAGGTGTGTTTTTTGCTATTTTTCTAATTATAATTTGTTTCTGATTTTTTTCTCCCATTTTTCTCCCAATTTGGTAGCCAATTACACCCGCTATTTTCGAATCCCCCCCGTAATGTGAGTTCGCTGCCACAGCCCTGTGACCAGTAGTAACAAGGGCGAAGTATCATCTCCTCCGAGACCACAACCCGGTACTACAGAACCACTCCTGTGCGCAGTGAACTTCCCTTCCCTGAGGGGGACAGCCAATTGCCGCCCCCGGTGGCACTCCGACTCTGGCGTGGCCGGTGGAATCGAACCCCGGTCGCAGTGGCCAGCCTCAGACGTTGAAACCACTGGACCACGCCGGAGGCCCTTTTTTTTCAATTTTGTATTGGTTGCCCTTGCCACATGTTACAGCCGCAAGGTCACTTTTGATTCGTTGTGAGTGTACTTATGGCTTTCTGTTGCGTTTGAAGCCCGTCTCGCTTCCTTTGGAAATATTCCTTAGGTTTTCCAACACACCCAGAGTGTTTTGAGTTTAAGTACCTCTGCAGCTTTGATGGTTTTAACGATTCATTTGAGAGGACTTCACCACATTCGGCACATTGTGCATCACCACCTGCCACTGTGAGTCCAAACTAATGTGTTCAGTGTCGTATTGTCTGACCACACGCTTCGGTGCATTGTTAGCTTCAGCAGAAGTCTCGCCTTGTTCACTTTTTCTCTTTAAAAACTGACTGATCGTTTTGTATTAACCAGAATAACATAACAAACCGATTGCTTGTGTGTTACCCTTCGACTGACACGACCCGGATTCAAACCAGGGTCACAAAGCTCAACCTGCACTCAAAGTGAGTGCCTTGCTGACCGAGCCAGCGGGAGGCCCCACCAGACCTGTTCTCAGAGTGCTGACACAATTTACATATTTGTCAATAAGGTAAAAACATACCTCTTCTTTTGTTTTCTTAGATATCACCCGAAACCAGTCTCCTATCATGCTGAGCACAGCGGCAAAGTAGGCCAGACCGACTAGGATCCAGAACCACACTACGGGCTTATAATAGTCCAGGTAGTCAATTTCTGACCCTCCTAGAAGAAGAAAAACAGTATTGCAAGAAGTATCTGTAAATTACTGTGTCAAACAAATCACACCTTTTAAAAAATGCAGTGTTTGATATGTCAATAACATTGAAAATGTCACTTTCAGTCAATATAAAATGAGAAAAATTGATATCATAAATACAATTCACACCACATTATTTGAAACAAAAGCAGCATTGGCATTTCAGAGCTTTCAAAAGACGACTCTCAAATTCCCACCTGCGACAAAATCACCGAATCCAATCGTCGTCAAGGTAATGACAACAAAGTAAATGGACTCCAGAGCACTCCAGCCCTCGATATGTTTGAAGATAATGGCTGGCAGGGTGACGAACAGCAGGCATCCGAAGAGAATGAACAGAACTGTGGACGTCACACGGATTTTGGTTTGGCTCACATTCCATTTCTGCAATAGAGAAACAGTTACATGAGAACACATCCCCACTCTACAGTCTTGTCATCGCCCCCTGTTTACACTGCTGCACTCATGTTATAAAGTGTTATAACGCAAGGTTTTAGCCATTATAGAATCTCAGTGGCATTAAACATGTGGATGATCTTGGCCCCGTTTGAGAAAAATGTATTTTCCACATATGCGCATGCTGTGATATTGTAGTTTTGTTTCAGTGCTTTTCCATGGCAAGGATAGTTGAAATCGTGAAAGACACAACTATATTCAAACAATGCAATACTCTAATTTAATATACTGTGTAGAATACAGGGTACAAAAATTACTGATTAACCTTAAAATGTATATACATATAAAGGGGAAATGATATTCCCAATATATAATTCCCAAAAACTAGGGAAAATATTTATATGAAGTGTGATTATGTGTGTGGGTATGTGTGTGCGTGCATGTGTGTTTGTGCATTCACGTGTGAGTGCCTGCATGAGTGTGTGTGTTATATAATTACATTTATATAGGAGTCCTTTCATACAGATAATATACCGTCAGATCTGAAATCATAGTATATACAATCAAGTATAAATGGAAGCGAAACTGGCTTAACAATTTGAGGCCACTGAGGAAAAATAGTTTGATAATCAATGAATATTAGCATGTTAACCTTAAGCTTTAATTCATACATTTAAAATGTCTTGTGTAATATTTTACCCATGAGCCTTGACATATGTGCCGGACACATGAAACATGTACAGTTTTGGAAAAGGCCAAGCACGTCATCAGCGATGCCTTTAAAAAAAAAAAAAAAAGGGCCCTGAAAGTGTCCTGAATAAGATCACCACTAAAACTGACGTTAATGTCAATTGTCACAACTTGCCTTAAGACAGTCATGCTTATGAGAGCATTATGTAACTTTGATGGGGGGGTTCAAGTGTCTACTGATATCTCCCAAACAAATGGTTAACCAGAAGTACAAAAAAAGTGGCGCCAGACTTGATTCAGCCCAGCTATTGTAAAGAGGAAACAAAACTTGTGCTCCACTGCTTTGAGAGCCATATATACAGTGCTCTTACCTGGGTAACTTCAAACAAGGACTAACCTGAAGAATCAAGATAGCTGGAGCACACAGAGCCTTTCAGCTATAAGCACATTTAATGAACAGGACAAGAAAAGACTGACCTTTCGACGTCTAATTTGATACCATAGAGTCAGATATTGTTAACCAGCTTGGTTGTTTTTTTTGTTTGCTTATATGCAACTCCTTTTGCCACAGTTTAACGCCAGTTGGGAATACTAAGTAGTAGGAGTGTAACGGTACACAAAAACCACGGTTCGGTACGTACCTCGGTTTTGAGGTCACGGTTCTGTGCGTTTTCGGTACAACAGGGGGGGGAAAGAAATGCAAAACATAAAATTGCTTTTCATTTAATATGAACTTTGTAAACAGTGGCTAATTGGCCATAATTTACTGAACCAAGTAAGGCACATATCTCTCTTTCTTAAATACAAAAATGTTTCTGTCAATACTGCTGCAACCGCACACACAAAAAGTTCTGGACGTGCGTTAGTGGTTACAGCAAGATTGCATTTGTTCGGTTCACAGCACGTGCCAAACCGAAAGTCCTGTAACGAACGGTTCGGTGCGAATATATGTACCATTACACCCCTACCCAGTAGGTTACTACAAACTAACACAATAGAGGTGGAGTGTGACTCACTCAGGGTAGATGTTTTGCATGGCTAGTGAAATCATCACTACCCACTTATATTTAGAAGAACATGGCACGTATCTTTAAAATGACAAACTTAAAATGCCTAAATGTAAATGCAAATGTAGATATTCAAGCATGCTCAGTGCCAAGGAGGAGAGGAGGAATGAACAGTGACAAGGCCTGTGTGTATGTTCCCGTTTACCACAGCCAGCGTTTCTGCAGGTGTGTTCACCTGTGTCATCTTCACTGACAGTCAATAAGATGTTGATTCTTCATTAGCTCCCCATGAAAGACACCTTAAAATCTGCCAATCCCATTCCATCGAGAGCAGAGTGTATTGAGGTCTTTGTTGCGATCAGTGCACTGCACCGGGTGAACTAATTAGTGAAATTTCCCAGTGGAGTGCTTTGGTTGTAACAGAAACTAGCATTCACTCGGCCCTCGATGGAATGAGTTTGCCACCACTGCCTTAGAGCTCTGTGTAGTGTCGAGCATTGTGCATTGTGGCTGTAAAGGCCGCTGGCTTGACCCCAGTTAGTTCTATAACAGCTGTACAAGCTATATCACAGAGTACCATCAGAACAGGCGGTGATCCCTGCTGACTCTGTAACACAGTGCTACTCTGACATCATCATAACTGAAGACAAGGTTCTGTTTATAGATCTTCTTCTGCTATTTTGCTGAGTCCCCACAACAGCTCAAAGGGGCAACATTGAAGAAAGCAGCAGGCAAAAAAGCTCACTGGGTACAAATCCAAAAAAGGAAGGAAATGCATTTACTTAAGATGAGAAGAGGCCTTTCAGCCCATTTAGTAATTGACCTACAGGCTAAAGAGTATCCAGCACTGCGTCAAGCCTGGGCTTGACCACCCCAGGAATCTCGGCCTCTACTACACGACTTTGATCAACAACTACTTCCAAGTCTTTTTCAAATTTAACACATTGTAATTGTGCTCCTACCTATCCATTATTTTTATTTTCTCATCACTAATAGAAAATAAAAATAACAGATGAGTATTTTTTCATCCATTTCCTCTTGATCTGGCTTTTTTTTGGTCTTTAAAACCTACTTTCTACATTGTTAGGTCCAGAATGTTCACTGCTTGGCAATGGCTTTTCATTTTATATTCGTAAGTCTTCATTACATAGACACAGAGCTGAAGGCTGGAGGAGTACACTTGTTTTATAAAGTCAGTCTGAGCGAGCACTTTGATTACCCATCTTTCTCTACTTATGCATTTTTTGAACTGTTGACATGGGAACCTCAAACACACGAATATGTTTCCCTCATTACCCCAGAGCTCTCTGGGGGAATCATTGTGTTCACTCCTTGACATTTAAGAGAGTGCGACACTGTGTATTCTTTGGATCTTTTGTTAATCTTGGAGTTCTACGGGGGAGTGGAGGTGGGGGAGCGGGGGTATAAACGCATATGAACTTACGATTTGGATGAAAATGAACAATTTGAAAAAATGCAATTGATGGTAAACAGCTGATTGATAGATATTAAAAAACAACAACAACAAAAATAGCAACAAAGAAAAAGGTACTCACAACAAACATCTTCTCTACTTTGGCAATTGCTTTCCCAAAAATAGTCCCCAGCTGGTCCCCGACTCCGGCCAGCAGAAACCCAAACAGGGGGATCCCCAGCAAGGCGTAGATGATGCAGAATATCCGGCCCCATTCTGTGTGCGGCGAAATATTCCCAAATCCTGAGATGAAACAGACGTGTCACGCTACTGTT
Organism: Aldrovandia affinis; assembly: GCA_029706075.1. Lineage (NCBI taxonomy): Eukaryota > Metazoa > Chordata > Actinopteri > Notacanthiformes > Halosauridae > Aldrovandia > Aldrovandia affinis. The sequence continues at coordinate 2,655,896 of JAINUG010000027.1, read as the reverse complement.
GCTATGGTTACAATGCACCTCTTACACCAGCGGTAGACAACCCTGGTCCCGGAGCGCCAGAGATGTTTCTGGTTTTTGTTCCTTCTGAGCTCGATTGCACAGTTTGATTGATTATTAATAGTCTGAGCCTGAACCTGAATTCGCATTTGATGAATGTTGTAACACACTGAAATGAGGTAACTCATTAAGGTAGTCCACATTTATTTATTTATTTATTAGACTAGTATTTTCCGTCCTCCCTCCATCTCAGCACCATCCATAACATTTTCCTCCCCAAACACTTGATCTGAACTGCTGCATTAATGGCCAAGGTAATGTTCCCATTAACCCTGCAGTCCAGATAAAGTGTGGTGATGGATTTGGCACGCCCTATTAAAAATGTATTTTTTACAACTGACACATGGACACAGAAGCTCACCTGAATGTAAAAATCTATGTGGATCATCCAACCCTTATGGAAAAATTACATGAATTCTTCACGTGCTTTTTTGACATTTCACATGTTGTTCAAAAGTATACAAGATGTCTTCTATTAATATAATATATGCCATTTAACTTTTATCCAAAGTGACTTACAGTAGCGAATGCATTCATTTTTTCAGTACATGTGGTCACAGTGAGAATTGAACCCACAACCTACGTATTGTTAGCGCCACGCTCTATCTACTGAGCCACACAGAACCACACTTTTGACCAAGAAGAGTAATCTCAAAGGGTAGGCAAAACAGAGAAAAACTCCTCCAGTGTGAGACAGGTATTTTTTATATTTAAAAACATTACAACCAAGGAAGTTAAATAATTATTGGTGCAGTTTTTTATGAGTTTTTGCTAGTGATGGGGAAATGAGGTAACATAACACCAAAATGAGTGGAGCTACCATATGCTACCAGTGACTCACTTATTTGAACCAATCATTGTGTTTTGTTGTGAAGAGCACAGCCTTTTTATTGGTTCACACAAGTCAATGATTTTCAGCTAATTGTAGCCCCACCTACATTTGATGTCATGATACCTCATTCTCCCATCACCAGTTTTTGCTGATTCTGATCTCGTTTTAGAGACTGGTGATAAAATATGCAATAGACATTTTTAATGGCAAATTGTGAGTAGAAGGACAGTTTATTTGTAGTTTTAACAAAAATAAACATTGTAATGATGATTCAGTCAATTTGCAACCAGGTATTTACAGATTGGTACACATTTACACATGTCCCTTTCAATCTAAGAATTCTTCCATGTGTGAAATCAATTGGATATATAGACAGGCCTTGGTGACAGAATAGCACAACACTAAAGATGGCTGAAAAGTGACCAAATATATGTTCAATGTGAACATTCAATGTAATTCAGTATATAAATCTAATGCTTTTGAAATTAATTGTGTAAAGAGCCAGAATATATATTTTTAAAGTACAATACTTAATCTGCACACATTATACCACCTGCCCGCCTCCCAACACACAATAAAACTGTGAAAAACAACTATTACAATGAATACCTCCAAAGTATAGGAGAAGTATAAGGGAAGTATATGAAATATATGATAAATCACTGAAGACCTGTCTATTTGAAGTGGCTTTGTGTCTTTTTTTAGCAACTCTGTTATGTTGCGACCTGCCACAAAAAGACTGTCATAGTATCATTCTAAACATGAATTGTCTGGCGGTGGGGGTTAATTAAATAAAATATACTCTCCTGCACTTAAACTGGTCATTTGGACAGGTTGGTAAAAAGGATCCATTAGTACTGTGTGCATTTAAAATGCTGCCTCCATCTCCAGCAGAAATAGCTATAATCTGTAGTGATTACAGTCTGTTTAAAGTTTGCCGTGCTCACATTATGCGAAAAGAATTTTGACCTGTTTACTAAATTACATTTTTCAAAGGTTCTGTTCTAAGAGAACAACACAACCATATTGTTCAGTAACCATATTTAATAGCCTTTTGTGCTGTTGCTTGCCAACCAAGGCCAGGATTCACTTGTAAAAGTGTTGCTATGAAATATGTCTCATTTCACATAGCTGGAAAAGCCCAGCTAATAATTTTTGGCTCCAAGAAGATTCCCGGAAAGTAAGAATAAACGTTCCCAACATGTACATTTGTTTTCCTGGATGTCTCTATTACCCCAAAGCATATAGCTGCCATGAATGCTAGATTAGGCTAATGTTTTGCTGCTGTCTTAAGGCCAGTTTACATCAAAGATTCGCAATGAGACGAAACCATTTTAGAACATTGCAGAGAAAAGTTGCAGCAGAATCCCAATACGTATGGTCTGCAATATTCTAAAACTAGCCAGTTTACATCAAAGCAGAGACATGCTGATTGGTTGGAGAAACATAACAATGGCCCTGACGTACGCTACATTGTAAAACTCACCACTTGCGACATGACAAGATAATAATATACACCATTTAGCAGAAGCTTTTATCGAAAGCGACTTACAAGCGAATTGCAAGAGACGCCAACAGCTGCCAACAGCCGACTTCCGAGGGCCAGAGATGGGGTAATTTACACTGCTGCAACTTTTCTCTGCAACGTTCTAAACCGGTTTTGTCTCGTTGCAAATCTTTGATGCAAACTGGTCTTTAGACTGTTTGGTGATGGTTACCATAATAATGTTATTTATAAAATGGATCATTCCGGCCCTGGATGCTGATTGATACACCAGCCTTCCGAGCAGTGCCGATATTCATAATAAAGCATGGCTAAGTAGAATGTTGATCATTTTAATATCATTACAACTTCCACTAACATAAATATCCTAGATATGAAACATTGCAAGTGGTCCTCATTCCATATCACTTTACTAACAACCAAATGGGAATCTAACCAGAATGTTCCCCAGTGTTCTTGAAATGCACCCCGGCTCACGTCATTATATATATTTAAATCATATCATATATACAGTGGGTATAAAAAGTATTCACTCCCTATTTTAGGTTTTATTTTCTTACTTCATGTAATCAAAATTGATTTAATTGGGATTTCTTGCCACTGATCAGCACAAAGCACTCTACAATGTAAAAAACAACTCTAAAGTTTTTTCTTAATCAATTACAAATAATTGGCTACATCAGTATTCACCCCTTTAATTATTATCTTTTTTAAATTTGTTCCAGATTTTTTCCAGTTTTTCTCCCAATTTAGTGGCCTATTATACACTCTATTTATTTAGATTTTTCCTCCCCACACGAGTTTGCTGCTAGCTAATTCTCAGAGGGCAGCGAACTCCGCTTCTTTCGAGACGGAATGTCCCTGATAGGCAGTGCACACTCGTATCGGACCAGCTAAGATACGGGCCTAAGTTTCTTTAAAAGCTTGTCTATATGTACATTGAAAGCCAACTTACCCTTTCAATAGCTGTCCCCTTTAGCGTGACATGGCCAAGATTCTCTAAAATCTGAGAGTGAGCTCTAGTAAAAGTCATGAATTTGGTTTTCTGGGTATTTAAAACTAATTTGAGCCTATGCAGGGAAGGCTGCAATGATTTAAATGCAACCTGGAGCTCATCAACAGCCTGCACCAGGGAGGGGGCACATGTGTAGATGACTGTGTCATCTGCATAAAGATGCAACTTGGCTGGATGCATTCTCTTTCCTAGGTCATTTATAAAAATAGAGAATAAAACCGGTGCCAAGATCGAGCCCTGGGGTACACCTCTAGTAATCTCAAGAAAGTTAGACTTGTGATCATCTACATAAACACATTGGGATCTATCGGTGAGATAGTTTCTCAACCACTTTACAGCCCCATCACTAAGACCAACAGTAATTAGTCTGGGCAGCAGTAACTCATGGTCGATCGAGTCAAAAGCCTTTGAGACAATGACAATTTAACAGTAACAACATAATTTCATAATAAACGAAATAGTTTTATATTAATGACAATATAATCTCGGCAGGAATGAGGAAGTAATACATTCCCTTTCAAATACAAAACATTCAAAGCATCAAGTTTATCAATAAATGAACAGTTTCTACAACTGTGGGACTTTATGGTGCTGGTTCACTGGCTCAGTTTATCTTCTATTGTAGACGCGCATGTATCTCAAAGACATGAATGTCTCAATATTAGGGGTGTAACGGTACACAAAAATCACCGTTCAGTACGTACCTCGGTTTTGAAGTCACAGTTCGGTACGTTTTCGGTATAGCGGGGAAAAAAAGAAATGGAAAAGAACTTTGTAAACAGTGGCTAATTGGCCATAATTTACTGAACAAAGTAAGGCGCATATCTTTCTTTCTTAAATTTAAAAACAAAGCAGGACTGCAACCGCACACAAAAAAATGATAAACGTGCGTTAGTGTTCAAAGCAAGATTGCATTCGTTCGGTTCACAGTGCCTACCAAACCGAAAGTCCTGTACCGAACGATTCGGTACAAATAGGTGTACCGTTACACCCCTACTCAATATTTATTGTGTAGTTAGGTGGTAAAAGTGCATAAATATCATATATTTTATTTATGTATATAAGTATACACTCACACAGCTATTCTGGCCAATACCATACCAAATATGTATACAAACACATCTGTTCACAATATTGCCAGCCATATTACCATTCACATATGGCTGGCAGTATTTCATATTTGCCTCTAATATAATTCTCACTGGAGAAATTAACATTCCCTAATAGCTGTGCTTTGGCATTCTTCGAAGTTGTACAGTCACCAGCAGCAAGTGAAGGAAAGTAGGATATATCTAATTAAACTTCATATAAAAATATTGTATTACAGTAATCTGCGCTTCCAGCTATCTAATTATTTTGTAATGAGTTTCCCCTTCCCCAGAATAAGCAAGTAGATATCAAACATAAGCAAAATTACCATAAACCAATGTAATATAATAACCCAAATGTCAGGTAATAATCATGTAATTAATAGCACTTTAACATCATATCTGAGGTTATGAATATGGCTACTCTTCATACAATTATGAAAATCTCAGTGCTTTTTTCATGTAAGGAAGCAAGTTGTGGTTAAGTGCCCTCCACAACAAGTAGTCTATGTTGGGGGAGGAGCTGGGGGGAGTTAGCCATGGTAAAGTCTGAAGAGATGGGATGGAAGAGCCAGCTGGCCAGAGGTGGCAGAGCTGAGTGCCTATGCTGTGGAGTCAGGTTTAACTATAGCCTGGAGCCGGGGAGCTTGTGTGTGTGTGTGTGTGTGTGTGTGTGTGCATGTGTGTGTGTGTGTGTGTGTGTGTGTGTGTGTGTGTGTGTGTGTGTGTGTGTGTGTGTGTGTGTGTGTGTGTGTGTGTGTGTGTGTGTGTGTGTGTGTGTGTGTGTGTGTGTGTGTGTGTGTGTGTGTGTGTGTGTGTGTGTGTGTGTGTGTGTGTGTGTGTGTGTGTGTGTGTGTGTGTGTGTGTGTGTGTGTGTGTGTGTGTGTGTGTGTGTGTGTGTGTGTGTGTGTGTGTGTGTGTGTGTGTGTGTGTGTGTGTGTGTGTGTGTGTGTGTGTGTGTGTGTGTGTGTGTGTGTGTGTGTGTGTGTGTGTGTGTGTGTGTGTGTGTGTGTGTGTGTGTGTGTGTGTGTGTGTGTGTGTGTGTGTGTGTGTGTGTGTGTGTGTGTGTGTGTATGTGTGTGTGTAAGTTTCACTGCCTAGATCAAACTTAATTAAGTTCAATTAATTGAGACAGCCGACCTTAAATGTTGAGAGGCATTTTAACAGAGGTATAGCAGATTAACACAAGTAAACACAAAGTATGTGATTACAGTTTTTTCCCCAATTTCATTACAAAGGAACATCCCATGCAACACATTTCCTTCACAAAGGACTTACAGCAGATAACACCCAGGAGATGTCAGGTCCAGATCCGCATTCAATTAGCAGCTGAATCGTGACTAATGAATGAATGAATGAATGAATTACAGCAGCTTGAATAAATGCCAGCATACTCAGTCCGCCCCCAGGGCCAGGATTGGTGGGCACTGTTAAACAGGAGTGTTCACAAGCAATGGCCCAGACGAGGACATCTGTACAAACAATGCCAGTGTTCTCATTCAGAATGTAAAACCAGGGGAAATAAAAAAGGACAGTCACTATGATTCTGTATATTAAACTGAACCAAAATGATCTGTCGACAAGATGGGCAAAAGGCAAGAAATCATTTTTATGATACTGTGATACTGAGAGGAACACATGGAAAGAGTGTGTGTGTGTGTGTGTGTGTGTGTGTGTGTGTGTGTGTGTGTGTTCAGGGTGACAGGATGTGTATTCAGGGTGACAGGATGCAAATGATAACATCTTCATTCCTCAATGACAGATCATAGAGACCGCTCTGCGATGAAAAGTGCTATATAAATGAGGGTTATTATTATATAGTGTAACCTATTATATTTTTGGTGTGAATGCTCCTCATATATAGGACTAATATTTGAATGATGATTGAAAACACAGACAAAAATCTTTTATCATTCAATAAGTCATAAAGTGAAAGCTACTATTGCTATTTTTATGACCAGCTATTGTTCATAAACTGCGTTTTTGGTAGAAATAGGATATATGATATGCTGCTGTGTCTTTTGGTGGTAACTGTCTTTTTCAGGACCCCTGATGTAATATATATTATATATGATTTTGATGTAAAAACCAGCAAAATCGTTACAATAATGCACGTCTTCTCAGTCTTCTTAATCAGTGTGCTCACAATGGTGAGCTACTTGGTGGAAAGTAGAACATGTGAAAATGACTGTAAATAATCTGATGAAAGAGCAAAGCCTGCAGCTGCTGATGTGGACTGTGTTTCTGGTTCTTGGCGAGGTGGCCAACGCCAATGGTCCCCTGCAGGGATGCATTTAGCAGCTGATCTTAGCGAAGATGCACATGTGGCAGGGTGTCTGGTCAACCACAGATGCAATGTGATTAATTTGAGCCCAAGAGGGAAAAGACTCCTCTGACCAACACCCATCACTCCTGGGCCATGATTCAATCAATACCTGTCCTTAATGTTGACTGACCATGTGCAAGTGTTGACTTTTTTCCTCACATAAACAGTTTGGCAAGTTCGTTTTGGTGATTGCTGATCTCGCCAAACTGTGTTTGTGGAAAAAAACAAAAACACTTGCAATTATTTGTGAATCAAATATAAGAAAAATTGATTGACTCCAGGCCCTTGTTCATTTCACATGCCTTGTGAAATTAACTGAACTGTAAAGTTGGCATATACATTGCGGTTTGGTTCGGGCAAAAATCTTCTTCATCTGTATCTTATATAATTTTTTTGATGGATTTTAATGAGGTTGTTTTTTTTAGCACTTGAGGTTGGCTTGTAAAGTGCTTTAGTGGCACCAGAAATATGTTAGGCCAGAATAGATCAAACGTTAACCTCTTACAGGAAATATGGGGTGACAGTTTGCCTCAGTTGTTACTTCTGAAGGCAAAATTGATGTGCCAAACTTCAATGGCCTCAGCGCTACTACTTCTACACTAAATTAGGCTCTCAAAAGGAAGTACTGAAGTAGAATTTGAGTTATTACAATGTGACACACCAACGTTCGTTATCAGACGACTGATATTCTCATACTGTGTACATTTGTAATGTCCGTGTTTCAAACCTCTGCATACTGTGGTCTGTATGCAGGTTTTTTCCTGTCAATTTCCCTGGATCAATTAACAAATTAACTATAAACACCAACACCGGTTCACTCATAGATTACGTCACAGGAAAAACATTTCAAATAGGGACACATATGGACACGAGCAGTCTTCAGCTGATATTCAAGAGCTCATCAAGAAATGTAGCAAAAATGTCAGATAAAGTAAATTGAAGTTGGCATTAAATCCTGAAACGCATACAACCCTCCTTCGACCCACCCTCTGGGGTAGAGAGTTCGGTGAAGGACAGGATAGTTCTTACCTATTGTAGTGATGACAGTCCCAGCAAAGAAGAAGGAGCTGCTGAGGTCCCATATGCTTGTCTGATTGGACGAATTTCCAGACGGATTGACCCCCGCTCTGATAGCCGACACCACTTGCTGTAAGTGGAACAGACAGCTGGTCACTCACAATGTCAGTCACCAAGAACACTGCACTGCACTCATCACACCAACATATTTGTACTGTAGTCAAATCTAGGCGACTCCTGAAATGAGAATGTTGTGTAAATGAATCGATACGCTATTTGTCATGAACTGTGTCGGTGGCTGGGAGACACTTCTGCTTTATCAGCCTGAGGTATCCCTCTTGAGGGATTTTGTTTGACATCATTGGGGTAATGACACATTCAAGTACATGATATGATAACTGCAATAATGGCAGAAAGATAGCATTTTGGGCCATTCGCCAGCAGGGTGGAAAAAATCCCTGCCTTAATGGGTTGCCGGGTACAGAGTAAGAAAGGGAAATCCCCATAACTTAGTGAACGTTGGTTCAATTAAAACCATTTAATTGACCATTTGTTACTCAGCTAACTGCATGTTGCTACTGTATAAGCCATATATCTGCTCTGTCCCATTCAAATTTGTTATACACTGTGGAAGGCGTCGGTCTCTGCAATAGGGGAGTTGCAGGGTTGCCTGTGTTTTTCCCAGCACGGCTGTGGAGGCCTTTGGAACAGTGTTATCTTCCGAGGGCAGGTTTGGCAATCTCGCAGTTTGTGAGACTGCGAGAGAGTGTGAACTGTTGCCCGGAAGGTTGTTCCAAAGGTCATAATTGATCAACGTTAATTGGTGTAAATGTCAAGTGATAATTAACTTCATGGTTTGTGTCTGTGGGTGGGTGTGGTGTATGTGAAGTGTTTCGTGTTAATTGATTGTGATTAGGCGTGTGAACGGCAGACGGGCTATTGCCTCACGAGTCCCACCTGAGCCGGGCAGTAAGTAAGCCCATTTAAGAGCAGGTGGGGCGACTGGGGAATCAGTGTAGTGTTAGTCTTAGTCTGGTTGTTCATATGTGTGTGTCCTTCGTGAGAGTTGGAATTAGAGTCGTTTCATGTGAGTTGTGTCATACCGTGTGTGTTTCCCCAGAAGGGGGTTCCCATGTTGTAGAACGCAGAGTTCATATGTGTGTCCCCGGAAGGGGGTTTCCACATCGGAGGACACAGAGTCTGTGTGTGTTTGAGAGAGTGACTGAGCAGAGTGCTTTCTGGTGTGTGGTAAGAGAGAGAGAGGGCTCACATTGAACAGTGGGGAGTCTCTCTCTCTGTGTGATTTTGAAGAAAACTCCCACTAAAGGAGTGGAGAGTGTCTCTGGGCAATGGCACGAGAACTCTCACTAAAACAGTGCAGAGTGTCTCGGGGCCGATTCCAGAGAACTCTCACTGGAAAAGTGGAGAGTGTGTTCAGGGAGAGAACTCGAACTGAAAAGTGTCTCTGTGTGTACATGGGTTTAGGAAGCACTTGAAAGGTCGCAAAATATGTGTGTGCTTGGTGAAGTTAAGCTGGGAATCCGGACTGAAGAAGCGCAGTGTCCTGTTCAATGTGAATGTGTGGAAGTGGGCTGGAGCTGCTAAATGTCTGTGTTGATGTTTGTGTGAAAGTGGTCTGGAAAGCCACTGAGCGTCCATGTTCGTTGTTTGTTCATGTGCTCCCCGGGAGGGGATTACCACCTCGGAGGAAGGCAGACTTTAATTTAGTTTGTTCATTTAGCTTGTTATTTTAGTTTGCTCTGCTCACAGCTGTCATTGTCATGTACTGAAATTATTCAATTGTTAAACTATCACAAAGGAACTCTGTACATCCTGCTAATCTTGAGTGTAACACCTTTCTGCCATCAATGCACTGCTAGTGGTATAGTAGGTAGGGAACTGGGCTTGTAAGATCTGCTAGCAGCTCCTGCAAATGCTTTACTTTTTGATAGTGGTCCATTAAATTACCTCTTGTCAAACACACGCACTGCAATTTTCATTAAGGTCATTACTTTCAGCAGAGCTATGGCCTTGCATTATATGTCATCCCATCATATATGTACATATAAAAAGCTATGCAAAATGTACAGCATACATTGTGGCTCCAATGGCCATGATATATGTATATATTACACAGTATGGATATTTAATTCCAAACTATTAAGAATAGAGAGCTTTTTTCCCCCAATTTTTTCTTTCTCCCAATTTGGTGGCCAACTGTACCCTTTAATCGTTCCAACTGCCCCCCCCTCCCTCGCTAATTGCCGACCGTGACTCTGATACAGCCAGAGAGAAGCCTTCCACAGCAAGCTTATGCTGGCTTCGCTCCCTCCTCCCTGGGGCAGACAGCCAATTGCTGCCCCCTAGCGCTACTACCGGCCAGAGCCGGACTGGCGCAGCCTGGAAATCGAACCCCGGCCACAGTGGGAAACTTGCATTCTGGTCAAATGCCTTTACCATTACACCACCCGGGAGGCCCTATAGAGAGCTTTTTAACATTTTATGAGATGGTTCTGCTACAAATTAGATTTTTAAAGTGGACTAGTCACCTGGAGACACATGGTTCTGTCTATCTCAGGACACTGAGTTTATATGAAGCGTACACATACTGTAGCCTTTTGAAACTTTCACGTGATTCACATGGTAAACCACACATTTCTCCATGTATGCCAGATATTGTCACATGTTGTTACATTTACCTCACAGGTATTCACATATGGTCAAATATAAACATGCGTATTTTAGATATTTCACGTGTGAAATTCATGTGATTTTTAGGGTAAACACAGTACAGTATAGTCCATTTTAAATGTTATAAATGTTTTCTGTTTTGTTCATTCGATTTTATCATTTTAAGGGATTAGAAATGTGAAGCATTTGAGAAGTTGACATTGCATGTGTAAATGGCCTTTGCAGCACATTATTCTAGGTTAGGGGTGGCTGTGGTGGAATTTTGCAGTGTGTGTGTGTTTGTGTGTGTGTGTGTGTGCGTATGGGAGTATGTGTGCATGTGCTGCTTGTGCTTTTAACCAAACAATGTACATTTTGCCTGAATGGCCGACATTTTCCCGATATGAGTTTTATGAATGATTCAACAAAACGCTCTATTGAGCACTTACTCAGCACGGTAGAGACAGAGGGCACAGAAAGCAGACAAGTCCAATCGCAATCACACTCAAGTGCAGAGAGGCTCCAAAAAATACAAATTCACCCCCATTAATGTGCACTCCTGGAGAGGGGAACTGATATTACCTGTGGTTCTGTGTGGCTCAGTTGGTAGAGCACAGCGTTGGCAATGCTTAGGTTGTGGGTTCAATCCCCGCTGGGGCCACATATACTGAAAAAATGTATACATTCACTACTGTAAGTCGCTTTGGATAAAAGCGTCTGCTAAATGGCATATATTACCTACCTTGATTAGTATACTGGATCTGAGATACTCTCTCCATTCGGTAACTTGACACAAGTCAATGCTTTATAGTAAAATGGTTTATCTGAAATGGTCAACACTAGAGCGCAAGCCCTGCCACAAGACACATACGATTAGCAATGATAACGTGGAATTGAATGTGTTGTCAGTGGTATGCCTGATTTCCTCCTGTGCAATTATACAATATAACCTAATCTAAGGCTTTTGGATTTTGATCCTCATAAACCCTGTTTATGAACATGGCCTGGCTCCAATCAACATTTGTCCTTAATGTTCACTTCTGTATACATGCAAGTGAAATGTTTCTTTCTTCACAAACACAATTTGCCAAGTTAGTTCTGAGGATCCCTGAACTCGCCAAACTACGTTTGGGAAAATAAAACAAACCTACCAATTGGATTTAATTGTGAGAGAAAGTTAAAGGGCAAAGTTTGTTTTGAATTCAGGCCTGTGCCTCACATGCCTGTTACATTTGCAACCCTGTCCAATTCCAGTTGCCCAAAAAAACAGTGCCCCCTGCAACTGACAGTCAGGGACTATAGCTTATGTATTGTATGGTGGGCTGTGAAGTTGTGGATAGGATTAAAACTATGCTAGAACAGGAAAACAGTAGGGGTGCACCAATATGTCGGCTTATCACCCAATAAGATCAAATTTACCGATGGCAGTGGCCGATAATTATCCATCAATTTGTGTTGCGTCAATCTGGTCTAAATGTTCAAACTTGAATTGAATGGCAGCATCTTTTATTTACAGGCTAAACTGAAACCACGCCTAATTTACTCCTCTGATGATTCTGCGATTAACTAGCTGTCATGAGCACTCTGGCACTCCATGCAGTCTTGCACAAGGTAAAATACAAAATACAAAATACAAGACAAAAATAATTAGCATGATATGTTGACCAAATACTTAGATAACGATATTGAAACAATAATAAAAAGCTGAGTATATACAGATATTCACACACAACACAACTTTATTTAAGATTCAATGTGTGTATGTGCAGTCAGTTTTCAAGCATAATTTCAAGTATAAAGTTTGTACTTTGCGTAAACAAATACAAAAATGTATATATACTGTATATAATATGCCTTTTCGCATCTGCATATGATTTTTTGCTTGCCTCTGCCTCTCTTTTTTTAGCCATACATTCTTAATATTCATTTTTGTGATAACTTCTCAAATGATGGAACAGATTAGACGTATTCCCGTCTGCCACCGGGATCGCTTTGTTACAGTACTTGCAGAACATGCCTCCTTTTTGGTCTTTCTTTTTTGTCAGCTCATTTGTAACCAAAGTAACCCCATGCAACTGACATGCAGCCTATCTTAGTTCATCTTCAATCTCGTTGTCACGTTTTGTCTGGGCCTACCCTAATTAGTGGGTTTACTGACTGAACAAATTCACTCCATGTGTCGCTAGCTCCAAGTTTGGCGCTTTGATTTTTTCTTCTTTCTTTTCTTTTTATTCTCTCTGGCTAAGATTTCAAGAGGAGGCAACAAGCAAGGATTTTAATACATCAAATCTGATCAGCCATTCACAAGTAAGACGTGTAGCACGGTACAATGAGTATGTGAAAGAATGTTACAACAAAAGCTGTGCCAGATATATGTATGATTGAATTTGTGCTTATTGAAAAGTATAATGAAGGGCAGAATATGTTTTTTTTTTGCCAAAGCACAAATAGGACAATAAACGGACAAATTATCGGTATCGCTATCGGCCAATTGCGTTATTTTAATTATCGGTATCGGTCCAGAATTTTCATATCGGTGCATCCCTAGAAAACAGCAGACATGATCATTATCTAGTAAGGAGTATAACATATATTATATATATACAGTATGTATATAAGAACATATAGTTACATTTCCACAGTGTGGAATTTAGGAGGTTTAAATTCAAGGAGGTTAAAAGTAATGTTCTTCAAGCCTGTTCTTTTCTTTTAGATCACCATTGCAAAGGAGAGGCCTGAATGCATATGTGTAAGAAATGGATGTAATGCTAATAATTATTATGCCTCTACAACAAGATTGTTTTGCACACCAAAACGCTACTGCTCACTTTTGCCTCCGAGATTGTGCTTGCCATTAATCATGTAAATTAAAATGTCCACAGTCATTTACACCTCCAGCTTACTCACAGTCCGTGGCATTCTTCAAACTCCCAGCACTCTGATAAAGGAGTGCTTCAGCTAAAACATTCAGTAAGCAGCTCTACAAAGTAAAGATGCTATGATACCAAAATAAATGGCTGACTCGAATCATTGCTAAAAGCTATCTGGGAGAATAACAAAACAGGTGTTAAGAGCAGTCCATGGTCCTGATACCAAAATCAGCCCTTCTGTCATGGCCTTTCGTGCTAACACTTCGACAGTTGGTGTAAAAGATGAGCACGGATCTGCATATGAAAACGATACCAGGACGCCCAGTAACCCCCGGCTCTCGTAATCGAAACAGTTTGTGTTCAGCCTAGAGGGAACCACGCAACAATGACCCCCTTTCTGCCCCGGTGAAACAGGCGTGTGTTTATGCTGATGTGGCGACTCTGACATTTTACCCATTAAAGCGTGAGAGTGAAAGTGTGAAAGCCACTGTAAGAGGCGAACTGAGAGAGTTCAGTCCGCGGCCGCCGCGCACGGCAGGGGGACGCTCGCCGGGCAGCTCCAGCGGAACCCTTTGAGCTGGGCTCCATCTCGCCGCCGCTTCGCCGGGCCCTGCTGCCACCCCGCGGCGCTCCTCACGCTGTGTGTGGACGGAGTCCCGGCTGTGGGGAGTGACAGAACTGCGCGGCGGAGGGCCTCGCCGCGCACACGCGCGACCGCCGACGACTGCCAACATCTGCGCCTGACACGGCTCTCCAGCTCCACAGGGCTCTGCGCCTGGCCCTCCTGACCCCGATCAGTGGGCCGGAAGAACCACCACGCTACAGCTGTCGTCCCCCCAACTGCTGCCCAGCCGGAAAGCCTCGGTTTGAGCATCGTTTCACAATTCACACGCTCCGCGCTTACCTCTGAGCAGAAGGGTTCAGGCATGGCATCGTTCCGGGCATACATGAATATTTAGTGGATTGTTCAAATAGTCCGTTTGGAGAAATACGCCCCAGACCTTAATCTGAATAATTTATAACGGTGCAAGGCTGAGGAAATTAAACGCCTTGCTTTGTTCAGCAAGACACCACCATATACTTCAGATGAAAACCCTGATGGGTCAATGAATGGATGAATCATAGCAAATCTACAATGGATGCTAATCATCATGGGCGTGTCAGGCATTCCGATGATCTGGAATCCCTGTCTGGGCCCTCTGCATCCAGTGCCGAGTTTAATTACTCCCTTTGAGGAATTCACCATCCGTTCCTGTCTGGAGAGCGTGCCACAGGCAGGGGAGAGCGAAAGCTTGATCAAAGCGCTCTGCCAAGGTGCACGGAGCCGGAGGTTGATATAAATAAATCATTACGGTGCCTCGAGACCCACTGACCCAATGCATGCTTTCCGTCTACATGAGGAGCATTGACGGCTGTGTGCTTATGAATGAGTGGCGGACAAAGGCCCCGGGCAAGAGAGGCAAGAGGGGCCCGGATAAGGGTGCCCCCGAGCCGGACAGCGTGTGGTCATTATGCTAACAAGGGGCGTTATTACCTTAACGAGGTCCTCCAGCTCCGAGGAATTAACGCAGGAATGGCGGGAGAGGAACTCCAGCTTCTCTACCAGAATGGCATACTTCTGGTAGCTCTCGTGGGGCTGCTCCAGGACCTTGAACACCGTGGCGCCGATGATCAGGTAGAGCACTACCAGCAGGAAAATGGCAGAGACGGTCTTCCACCTCATGACTGTGGTGATGGTGTCAAAGTCGTCCTCGGAATTTAAGACAACGGGCTTCGTGGAGAAGGAGAGGCGGGGTTTGGTGTTCTGAGTGGCTGATTTGGAATCCAGGAGATCAGGTGAGGCCACTGGGGGGGAGACACACCATGATCACCTGTGAGCACCACCATCATTACAACCAACATGGAGCCATAAGGCCCGTTTCCACCGGTGATGATAACTATAACTTTTTAAATTGTACAAAATGCTACCAAATCATATAAATGTAAGTGTTTTCAACAAAAACTATAAAAATGAGCTAGGACAACAATGATAGACATTATTTAGATTATGCTCAGAGGCATTTTTAGAGCAGATCAACAACTAACTCCAATGTCCAACCAACCAGCCTGGTGTGGATGCTAGCAAACAATGTATGTGTTTTTGTTGTTATACTTATAATTATAGTATATATTATATATTATTTTCTGGGGATAGAAAGCACTAACCATTGCTTTCCATTAATTTAATGCATTTCTGCTTTTTCTTTGTTTATTCCATTCAAAAAAATGTAATGGCAAAAAATGCATTCTCTTATAATGCTATATATGGATAGAAAATGAATCAGCCCTTCATTTGAGTGATGCCAATACTCTAGTGATGCACCCTATTTGAAAGCATACTGGTATATGCTTTTAAACAGTTAAATAAGCATAAACTACAAAAGCAAAGTCATATTTTATTGATGGAAGATGCTGAGCTCAGATATATAAGTTGGTGAAAAATCTATTGTTGATATTCACTTTTATGTTGATTAAAACACACTTTCCATTTCAAATTCAACAGCAGCACAGACGGCGACAGGTCATCTGTCTCTCCGTGGCTTTCATTAGTTAACACATCAGATGACCTTTAGAGCTAATTAGAATGAAAGAAAATGTAATTAACAATGGGAAGTTTTCAAAAATTCAACGGTTCCCTGTCGCTCAGTTGGTAGAGCATGGCGTTGGCAATGCTTAGGTTGTGGGTTTGATTCCCACTGGGACCACATATACTGAAAAATGTATGCGTTCACTACTGTAAGTCGCTTTGGATAAAAGCGTCTGCTGAATGGCATATATATATATATATATATATATTGTCAGCATGCTGTATTATTCACCAACTATGTTTACCATATGACACATGAAACAACAAACAGCACATGTGCATAGTATATATGAACATTGACTTAATACATTTTTTGGTTAGGGCCACGGCTGCAAATTTCCTTTGTTGCTATCTCTGTTGTGGCATTTGTTGTTGTTCATTTCAGTGAGCGTAAAACTGTGGGTTAAAGAGTAAAAAATGTAAGGCAAAGTGTTAAGTACCCACGATATATGGGACAGTTTCACCATTGTTTGCTATGGGGGCAGTTCCATCATTGTTTGCATCAATTTATTCCTGCATTTTTCATTGAGCAAACATCTATGTTAGCTCACAGATTCAACATACATTGATTATAGTTACTACTAATACATTGAACACAGCATAAGTGTGATAAAATATCACAATACTGTGATAAAACTGGTTTGTTCTCATTTTGGCAAGAAGTTTTGTATGACTAACGAAAGTGTCCCAAATCACTCCATTTTTGTTTACAAATGGACTTGGGTTTAAACATTTCACTTAAAGGGAATTTCACACACATTCACAGGTAAACATGTGAACCAAGTGTAAAACATCTTAATTCCTTAGCACTAAAGAAAACATACCAATAAATAATAATGAATGCTATGTCTATGGATGTTCCCACTTCCTCAGATGACTGATACAAACACAGAGGTGTGGTTCCTAGGCCTACAGGGGCAGGTCATGGGTATTTCAGTCTAGTCACTTTTGTCTAATCGGAATAAAAACATTTTTTTAGATAGAAGGATAAGGTTGGTGCCACCAACAACACTCCATTTACCTTTATGGGCAATTTGAACAAGTTTGTCATGATTATATAGCCTTACATTACATTGCGATACGACGCCTAAGAAAATATGACGTTTAATCGCATGAAACCCACACAGGAGAGTGTGGGTTTAACATTCGTCCACCCGCTTAAGGGTTTCAGCAACGGAAGCTTTTCCGCTCTTGGCCACATCACTGTATTGAGATGAATGCACTGAAGTGAATAACTGCGGACTGCCAACAATATCTAAACACGTTACGTAAAACTTTAGTAATCGACTGCAACAGTTTTACACGATTCACATAAATATCACAAAACCAACAAATAATACATTACACTGATAAATGTGCCGTTTGGGCAGAATTGTAATGACTGTACATTACCTGGACAACGTCTCCTCTTCCAATGCAGATACTGACGATTGATGATTTCTAGCTATCTATCCTAAACTGGCTCATAGGACCTTCCTTCTCACGATACACACGCATCAAACACCTGTCAGCAGGCTTCTGTTTTTTTCCCATGCAGAATTCAAATAGAATGATAGTCATACGGTCTTTGTATTTTTGAATAATTCATAGTACACTTACTTCTCTACCAAATGTCTTTCCTTTCTGTTCTTCATCAGCAGTTATTTCCAAGATTATACTGGTTATATGGTTCTATAAGGTTTTCCCTTTCCCTCTCATAGGCAGATGTGCTCTGACGGATATTTCCACATGGTACAGCGCGCGCTTCGCTCCTTCCAGCTTCCAATTCCAAATGCCGCCTCTCGAGCTTTTAGCCTCTCGCTGAAATGTTTCTCAGTATCGCGTTCGAATCCGAGGGTGCGCAAACACAGGAAAGATGTAAAGGGAGGGTGGAGAAAAACAAATTGTTTCCAGGAAATTCTGACAGTTCTTCCATAACATAATAGCCTACCGGTCGGGGAAGCACGCAAATGTTTCATATAGCCTACTTAACAGTGTGCACGGGCAAGGAGTTGCACGTCTCATGAAGTGTACTACATGTTCTTATCGTAAGCAAGTCACAGGGCGAGCTGTGATGATCTTCCGAGGACGCAAGCGCCAGTGTTGCTGGTCAAGACAGGGAGAACGCGCTCTTGTGAGATCAGCTGAAAAAGACAAATGCTTCTGAAGACTGTCTTATACAGTACGTGCGTATTCATAGTCTTGTCAACGCTCTTCTCCTTCTGCACACATTATACATTGTAACCACGTACCTTCAGCATGTCCTGTCTATTTCAAGAGCTAAACGCCGACATACATACACACGCACATACATAGACGCTATGCTATGTGTAACATCTTTATTATCCCAATCCAATTAGTCATGAGTATCGATAGAAATACAAAATTCAGTATTTACGCTTTCTCAATAATGCATTCCTCAAATGCAGATTTGTTTGTGCTTGCAATTGTTTCTCAACTTATTTTACTTGTTCTTTTTGGTAATACTTGGTATTTTTACCACCCTGTTGCAGATTCTGCACCTATGGCACGCAAATGATTTGACACATTCTGTGGGAAGTACACACATAGGTGCTTTCTCTGCTAGACATTTTTAAACTTCTTGGATGATGTGAATTCAGAATACACATGCAAGCTGTGAAGGGTAATCTAGACAGAAAATCAACAGGTGAACTGAACTATTCTATAAATTCACAATACGCACAATTAGGGGGCAAATAATCAGTTATTGTAAAGTCTACAAGACAATTGACCTGCCCCCTCATTCGATCCGGTTGATGGATGTTTTTGTGGTATCAGATTTGCATCAAATTAGTCAGTTATGACACCGTTGCCTGAAATGAGAAAGTTAATTAAAAATCTGTTCAGCACTTTATTATGTTTTTGTTTTTGTAAATGTGGACTGATATTTACCGTATGTATGAGTTTTGTGATTTGAGCAGTTAACTATTGAAGTGCCTCAATTACGAGAATGCTCAGACCTCTTTAAAATATAAAAACACATCTGAGTACAGAAGCTTGATTACATGAGCAACAGCATTTATTTATTTCATTTTTTTATTTTTTATTTTAATGTTATACTTTTTCCCCTGCCCCCTTCCCCCCCCTAATTGGGAGTCACGCTCGCTGTAACCTCCTCTGCCCTGGAGAGCGTAGACAAACACGCGCGTGCTTTAATCTGAAACACATGATGCCAGCTGCTGCTTTTCACACCACAGTTAACAAGTGTAGTTTGCGAAGACAGTGGCATTAAGACACTTTGTGTGCAGATTTATACCTCACCTTCCTCCCTCCCAAGCCGTGTGTGAATTGGTGACGATTGCTCCTTACTCATTGGCCGACATACAGTATCTATGGATAGTGGAGGGGGCAAGTTAAGCACTGGTTTGAGGGATCTGTCAGATGAGAAAAGCAGCCTGCTCTTTCTAGGTAGTTAACATTCACTAGGTTGCAAGACAGCTAGCAAATGTATTTTGAGAAGGTTGGGCAGGTGAAGTGCACTGAGTATGCCTGATGTTGAGGAGTATGGAGGAGGGAGCAGGATGTCCTAAAATGGGACACCGTAGTACAGCCCTCTGTACTTTTTCTGTTTTGTTTTTTTTGGTACTTTTTTTATTGATAAAAAACAACATTATGACAAGAAAGTGCCAGCTCAACTGCACATTCTGAATAAGGTTGATGATGAAGTGCACAGCACCAAGCCAACTGTAAAAACTGTAGAACAACAGTTCCTGCGCAGCATTGTCCAAAACTAGTATATGAAACAAACAGGAAAACTAAACTGATTTTAAAAAGGCAGCAATTTAAAAATACATTTTTTAATAGACACATCACTTTTCAAGGGCTATATCTACTTGGTTTAGTGTCTAACATTTTCACAAGTAAATTTTTTAAATATTTATTAACTTTTTTAGGGAACTCAAATACAGCAATATTTCATATTTCCAGAGAACAATCCCAGCTGTTTTTTAACCCCTTCCTGTCAGCCTCCTAGTGGTATGACGCCAATACCATGATAATTATCGTAATTTACAATTCAGATATATTATTCATTCTAATTCTTATTTGCATTTTTTTTCTTTCATTGCCTTAAAAGGTGTTTAATGAGTCTAGGAAAGTCGTTGTTATGCCAATCCATAATTTTTATGATATAATACTGCGGGGCATTTAAACCCCCACCCATTACTAAGTTGGAAATCATTGCTTTAAAAAAATAATGTTCCATTTCAGCTGAAAGGAATTTGAAATTCAAATGAGGGATGCATACAATAATTTATATAATTTGTTCTTGTCCTACCTTCTCACTGTGTTTATGTTTAACTCACGTTCCTCGCTGTGTGTTTGAGGCAGGCTTATTTTTGGAGGCTGATTCGTCTTCTTTGAGTGTGGACTCGGATGACGCAATGGCAACGGTACCCACATTGCTGTCATTACCATGACAATCCAGAAGATCTGGATCCACCTGGAAGGAATTCTGGCTAACAGGGCTCTGGTTGAATCGATTTGTACAATGGAACTGATTTATAGTCTGTTTTGAATACGTTTCTGGACCCTTGGATACTCAATTATCTGATGCAGGAACCACAAAAAATGTATCATATTAGAATGAATTTCTCTCACAGCTCTACAAGAGTAAAAAATGATACAATATGGCATGTGACTGGCTAAAAACATGTAACCACTTTGGATAGATTTTGGGACACCAAAGGATGCCTGGGTCCTATTCGTAGAAACAACACTGTAGAATATGATTGCTTTTAGATATTTGCATCCAGTTTTTTGGAGGAAGTATACAACCCCTTGGGGTAACCCATACAACAGTATTGATCTGGAATCTTCAATATCTTTAACGGCGAAAATCATATTAGTAGGGTGTAAATAGTTTTGTCTTTATTTTACATTTTATGTACTTATAAATCACATCATGAGTCTCATAGGTGACTGTAGATGCTGACACTTGATTCCTTATGGTACTCCAACTGATTACTTCACATCAAGACTACTTCCCTCGAGCATGTCTGTGCAAGGTGTACTTTTGGAGATATTAGGCTTGGTGTAGTAGTAAAAACAGACATTAGCCATTTTTGGGCCTTGATATGAAGGGGTTAAATAGTTACATGACCACTACCCTTGACAAAAGGTTTTTATGAGCTGATTCTTTGATGGATGTCCATGTGCTTGTGTGACTAAACCTTTTATAAGCCCAAATTCAAAGACAAAGAGATGATTTATGCCAGGTGGCATACAGTATTGATCTGGTTTTGCAAAAGGATTGATTTAAGTCTAGTACTTCCTTTTATTTCATTGGTCAGTAATGAGAAGGTTACGAGGAACATGGCCATATGGTGAAATGGTGAAATTAATAGGTAGAAGGGAGCTGGGTTGATTTTTCCTTGTTTATTTCCACATTAATTTTGGCAAATTTGACAAAACTGCGCTTCCAAATACAAATCTGAGTGATCATAGCTAAAGTAATTCAAGTCACCGTCATTACATGGCAAATGTTTTGAAAGAAATATCAAACATTTATGATATGATGGCAGTCTTTTTGATGGGGATGAAACAAGGCTGTCAACCACTGTAAACCCCATGATGGAACAGGTGTTTTACCAGAATTTGTTGTTAAATCCAGAATTCAACACAGTGCACAAAATGAAAACACGCCATTTGGATTTGACTTCTATGAAAATAAGTCAGATGTTCAAAAACAATTCAGATTCATTCCACATACAATGTTCATTTACTGGAACAATTTTAACCACTGGATGAGACTTGGCACAGATAAATAGTGCCAGTGCTCGTGGGAAGATGTTCTGTTCCTGATTCTGTGTCGAGAATGATGTGTCTGTCAGAGTGTCTTCTTTCTCTGTGTTCCACAGCATGTTTTTGCACATGATTGGTTGGCGCTGGTAACCGTGGTTGTGTGCATCCCCTGAGGGGGGGGCTTATTGTTACGCTATGCTGAATTCAGTTATATGCTACTATAATCTCAGAGAAATAGTTCATTAAAGATATACAATACTTTAATGGTGGGCATTGATAAATATACAGTATGATCCTTCAGTTGTTAAATTGGGGAAGTGCATCAGTGCTCACTGTGACAGGGAGCTTTGTATTTGGCTGTAAGTGTACAGTAATTTAGCTATTTGGCTCTCCAAGGTGGATAGATGTGTGTGTGTGTGTGTGTGTGTGTGTGTGTGTGTGTGTGTGTGTGTGTGTGTGTGTGTGTGTGTGTTTGAGAGAGAGAGAAAGATTGAGAGAGAGAGAGTGTATGTACATGTGTGTGTGTCTGTGTTCGTATGTGTGTATGTTTGCGTGTGTGTGTGTGTGTGTGTGTGTGTGTGTGTGTGTGCACTGTGGCAGAGTTCTGTGACCACATAATCAACTATACCATTGCTAAGAGGTGAGCAATGGGATTATCATCCTGAAGAATTGCCTGAGGAATGTGAGCCATTTATGGTGTTGAAACGACCTTCTGATTAAAACTATAAATGTTAATGTACACAACCATATTCAGTATACTGTGCATGGACAGTATAAATGCCAGACAGTATGACAACATTTTACAGATGGACAATATCTGTTTTTGCTTGACTTGCCCTGGCATCTATAGCTGCAACAACACAAGCTTGCAAGTAATACATTATGTCCCTCAATGCTGTTATGTATGAGAAATATGTTTGTTAATCTTGATGCTGTCAACAAAGATTGGCCTGATACATGCTGGATAAATCCCTGAAGTGATTGCCATGTAATACACTATATATCATATTTTTGTTACCCAAGTTAAAGCAGGGCTTTCCAGACTCGGGGCATGTAAACCCCTCTGTATGCTGGTTATTTATAGAAAAACAATGGGTAGCTCTGGTGCTACTTTGCTGAGCTAACAAGGTGCATGAAATAGGAAACAGTATCAATAAGCATAAAGAATTCCAGCTACACTTGAAGTAGAATTGAATAAAGTAATGACCTATTATTTAAAGTCAATGCGCTTCGGCATATGGCCTTCATCAGGGTTTCAACAAACTATGGATTAAACTATGGATTTATACTTATAAATAATACTCGCTCAAAAATTAAAATATATTGTAGCATCACCTGGGGTGGGGTGACGCACGAGGACCTTTTTAATATACGCCATTTAGCAGACGCTTTTATCCAAAGCGACTTACAGTAGTGAATGCATACATTTTCAGTATATGTGGCCCCAGTGGGGATTGAACCCACAACCTAAGCGTTGCCAACGCTGTGCTCTACCAACTGAGCCACAGAGAACCACTTTTTAGAGGGTGTAGGCAATGGAAGAACCATAGAGGAGGCAGGATTCCAAAACAAAAAGATGATTTTATTAACTTATTAACAAAAACACAAAATAAAGTCATCATAAATACTTGATGACTTAAAGAATCTTTCCAAACTCCAACGATCAAACATTAACCACCAAAACCGTTCTCTACACTCCACCCTACTCCACCACCAAATGTGACACAAAACAGTCCTCTTTATACAGTCCCAAATTGATATTAGCTGCCAACAGTCCCATTTGCTTCACTGGATTCAGCTGGTGACCAGGTGTGGGATTGCAGACTGCTGGGAGCTGTAGTCCTCAGGGCTCTCATGGCTTCCAAGAGTTAAAGGGGCAGGCAGCCATTTCCCCATGCTGCCCCTTGGGATGCCACAATATATATAACATAACAATTTAATACATAAAAATGAAAATCATCCAATGGGAATTAAGGAGAGAAGGTCTTAAGACAGGCAACCAATGACATACATCCACATATCTTTGAAAATGAAAATACAGAGTGTAAGGCATCAGTCAGGTGATCAACTCCCAGTAGGGTCCAACAAAGAATCAAATGGAAGTGGGCTTTTGGTTTTGGTTCCATTTAATCCCCCAAATAGTCAAGATAATTTAGAACATGAAAACAGTGCAAGGGGTGTTCAATAGGAAGGTGAGGGTGGAGGGGGTTGGGGGGTGCGGATAAGTGAACAGTGGTAGAGTACCAAAAATCCTTTGCTTCCATTGGAAACGTTTATTTTATAATAGGATCAATTATTGGGCTAAATTAATGCGGATGTGGGGCTGCTGGGTGACTCATCCTGTTAAGGCACTGTCATAGTGTGTGGATGAGCCCCACGGGCTGGTATCATATCCAGACCATGCATCCCCGCAAGGCAACACATAATTGGTGGTATATGCATGATTCATGAATGAAAGTGTTGTAATTTGGCCTCATTTTGATATCAATAATTTGGTAGGCAGACTGATTTTATTGTAACTGTGTATTTACAGATGGATGCAGAGTACTGTATAATGCTTTATATATGTGGGCATATGTGAACTTTTCTACATTGAAAATGTGTTTCGTGAGTTAAGCCAGGAGTTCCTAAACTGTGGGTTGTGAGGGGTTGAGGTAGGTTACATGTGATACATGTAGAAAAAACTACTTTCTGCATATTACAGTATACACTTTCAATGTGCATTTGCATCAGTCAAATTAAAAGTGCCAGCACCTGTTACATACACAGTATCAGTTCCAGTTTGCATGCTGCCTTTAAATCGTGGCTACAGATTTACCTACAGGGTCCTAGTTTAACTATGTGGTTGCTCCTAGCACCTGGAATTGTACTTCCCTCTAGGGTGGCTTTCAACGAAACTGTTCTTGACTACGGTTAACACTTTGTTGTACGTAGCATCTGCCAAATGCCTGTAATGTAATGTAATGTCATGCAATTTCATGCAAATGCTAAACACATTTTAATTAGATTTGAACATATATGTCAGGGTTAATTTTAATAAGAGTTGGTCGCAGTAAATGTATTCACACACTAAGTGGGTCCTCAGCTGGGAAAGTTTGAAAAACACTGAGTCAGGTCGTATGACATGCAACCGTAGTTAGTTAGTTGGGACTTTGCGGAATGTCTGTCTCCTCCTAGGAGACACCCGCATGTTGCGTCCTCTCCTGTCAAAATCTGCAGTTTTTCTGGCACAAATGCAGGTTTTTTTTTAAAAAAAGGGAGCAGGTGTACGATCTGATTGCCCATAATTCAGTCACACCCCTGCCACATCAAAAGGTGATATTGCAATTACAATAGAGTGACCTTGCGCTGCCACTTTCCCTGCCATGAAAATAGTTGAGGTGAAAAGATTGCATTTTGATGCACCCAACATACACTTGCAACGCTCCATAAAGTTCTGATCAACAACAGTGCTTGTGTTGTCAAAATGAGTTGTTGTTGAATGTTTGTCTTGTCAGAATCTATATGTGCATCCTACATCTCAATTAACAGCTCATTAGATGCTGGAAAATGTCTATTTCAGGTGAACAAAAATCTGCATACACAGGGGGCCCCAGGACTGAGATAATTTAAATTTAACTTGTTTTTCTTAAACTTAAATTGAATTGCCTCAATACTTTTTTGTGATGTAGGAGTTATATGACTTGCTACCCTCATAATGTTTTTCTGCAGTACTTGATGCTATATTTGGTGCTTTGGGCTCAAATGAGACAAATTACATGATTACCTTTGAGAATCGGTGGAGTGGCCCTATTGTCTGTAACCATTGTGTGTGATTCAGCAAGCAAGACACTGTCCAATGGTCACCCTTATCCTCAAGCAATATTACTGCGTGACAGTTATATGTATTATTAACATGATTGTAGCTGAATTTATATTGTCACAGGAAGCAAGAGTAGCTGTATACTCATAAAATACCGGCCTTAAAGATTAGGAACATGAAATGTGGCTCATTTCTAATTTTACCTAGCTAACTAACACAATGTATGAGACTGCTTATTAGGCCCGTCAGTCAAATTTGTATGCTGTACTACAGCCTGGGTGCCTTCAATGGAAAACCAAATTAGCCATGACAATGAAGAAAAGTCCATGAATAAATAGATTTGAACCATTTTCAGCCTCCTCTGATGTCTGACATCCTGAAACCCCACCTTGTTAAGATGGTGCCACACCCCTACCCAAAAAACTGCACATTTTCCTGTTTGAAAAACAAGTGATGAATAGGGAGAAAGGAGGATAATTTTCCTGTGTGCTTGCAGTGCATTCATCCTTCTCAGCATCATTAAGCTGAGGCATGGTGACAGGCTCAGGATCAGCTCTTTTGTCAAAGCAGACTACGTTCAGCAGCCTTTAACGTCAAACATATCTAAGTTAACTAACAGCCCTTTTGCCTGCTCCAATGCCGCACTGCGGTATGTACAGGTAGTGACCAAAAAGGTGGAAACACTTGAGTAAATAAGGGACACAAAGTATATTGAAAGCAGGTGCTACCACACTGGTTCCTGTGTTAATTAAACAATGGAGGCCATGCAACAAAAAACATATCATTATTTTATACCCTCTCTAAATAATGAAGCAATCCCACAATTCTTTCACAGAACGATACCCCAGTATTTTACATTTCAAATTAGGCATGCATGGAAAAAACATATATGTACATTGTTGAGAATGGAGGGACAGACACTGTACTTGTCTGCAGCCAATGGAAATTGTTTGAATGTGGGTAAAAAAGACAGTTGACACCTGGAAAGACAAAAATGAAAGACATTAAGGAACGTAGCAGCTGTTGTCAGTAATAGGTAGGTAGTAGGTAGGTACAAGGAAGTTTAAAAATGTTTTCTTCTTTTAAAATTCCTTGACTATCTACTGACAACAGTTGCTTGCAGTATTAGCAAGCTTGGTCACAGTTAAACAATTCAACTCAGCTGTTCGCTTAGCTGATGCAAGTAAACCCAGTTCATGAAACATGGAATGAACACATCAGCTAAATTAGTAAAGAATGCTGTTGCTATATCAGTCAGAAAACAGCCAGTTGGTGGACAGTAACAAAGTATATTTACTTTCCTTAAGTTAATTTCTGTACATTTTTCAAGTATCTGTTCTTACTTAAGTATTTCCATTTTTACTTGTATTTTTACTTTCACTCCCCTACATTTCAAAGGGAAATAGGATTAAATATAGGACTTGTTACTTTTACTGGAGTAATGTTTTATCAGGGTGTCTTTACTTTGACTCAATCAAAGGATTTGTGTACTTCATCCACCACTGGTCTGTACCTGTATATCCAACTGATAATTCACTGCTTGCTGCAAGGGAAATATTTGATGTATTAAAATCCTTGCTTGAGTTGCCTCTGCTTGAAGTCTCACTGGAGCATTTGTTCAAAAAAGCAAATTGGTTGTCTTTCTCCGTGTAATGCACCCACACAGCCAACATTTTCTTTGCTGGACAGTGTCAACAATAATAGCACATCCAAAAGCAAGCGGGCATTAGAGCTGGGCGATAAGCAAATTTTACACGGTTATCGTAATTTCAATTAACTGTGGCAAATTTACAAATGTCAATGATTGCGGTTAGGCTATAACATTTTTGGGTGGAGGGAAATAATTCCTTCATTCGTTTTGGCCTTTTTCCATCCGCAACACACAACACAGCAACAGAGCCAATCACAGCCAGCCTCGATATGAAGTGCAACTTCACTGTAGTGAAGCCAGTGAGAAGAAAAAGAAAAGAAAGAAGAAAAAAGTGTCAAACTTGGAGTTTAGCGAGGCATGAAGTGAATTTGTTCAGCCAAGGTAAACCCACTAACGAGGGTAGATCCAGACAAAACGTGACAACGTGATTGAAAACAAACCAAGTTTAATCCCTAAGAAAGGCTGCATGTCTGCAGGCCTGCACCCCAGAGCAGGGGTGGATCCAGTGGTCATGGTTCATGTTGGAACCAATGACATAGGTAAGGGTAGGTTTGAGGTTCTGCAGGACAAATTTATCGAATTAGGATCGAAATTAAGGAGCAGAACCTCTCTGGAATTCTGCCAGTACCACGTGCTAGTAAAGGCAAGCAGAATTTTATTAGAATTTTCTTGCATTAGTTCTATCCTTCCTAAACAATTTGTATCCCTCCACATTATATCCATCCCCATCTGCTGCGCCAAGCCATGTTTCAGTAATCCCAACGATAACCCCCATTCAACATGACAGCCTCCAGTTCCCAAAAATATTTTTTTTATGCTTCTAGTATTTAAACACATGAACTTCAGAGCCTTACTCACACTTACGTTGTCCTCCACACACATAACTGTGCCAAACCACATCTATTCATATTATGATCTAAAAAATCTTTATTAATTATATCCTCAGATTTATACTCCACCCTGGTAACTTCCATCTCGGCAGTGTGTACCTCCCTATCCATAATACTACTACTAATTGTCCCTGCCCCCCAGTCCCTAGTTTAAATATTCCTCCGCTACCCTAAGCATATGCTGGCCCAATGCATCTGTACCCCTCCGGTTCAAATGTAGACCATCCCACTTGTACAGGTCACCCCTGTTCCAAAAGGAGTCCCAGTGCCCCATAAACCTATACCCCTCTTTCCTGCACCAGGTTTGTAGCCACATGTTAAATCTCCATTTAAAATTCTGCTTGCCTTTGCTAGCACGTGGTACTGGCAGAATTTCAGAGAAGACCACTGTGGAGGTTCAGCCCCTTAACTTTGATCATAATTTGATAAATTTGTCCTGCAGAACCTCAAACCTACCCTTACAAATTCAACATGGACCATGACCAGATTCCTGGCCAGGAGCTTGTTCCAGGAGGTCTCCAACCTGAGCACCAGGCAGGCAACATGCCATGCAAGATTCCTTTCTATACTGTCTCTAATTATAGAATCCCCCACTACAATTAACTCCCTTTCCCTGGGTGGCATGGCCGCCAGGGTGCCCTGGGACTCATCAGTCCTCCCACTCACAGAGGGCTGGGTCAGATCCTCTTCATGCAAGGGCTGGAATCAGTTGGACACCACAATCTCTGGAGATGCTGCCCCTGCATGTGCGCGCCCTTTTCTACGCTGGCACCCTACCGTCACCCAACTCTCTCTCCCTATCTGCTCTAGAGGCTCCCCGCTACCCCGCTTCGGCATGCAGGCTAACTCCAATGGGCGTAC
Organism: Aldrovandia affinis; assembly: GCA_029706075.1. NCBI lineage: Eukaryota > Metazoa > Chordata > Actinopteri > Notacanthiformes > Halosauridae > Aldrovandia > Aldrovandia affinis. The sequence continues at coordinate 2,626,945 of JAINUG010000027.1, read as the reverse complement.
TAATTAGTTCCTGGAACTCTGCAGGCCAGTCGAGACCAGCAAGTTGGGCTTCAAGATCAAGACTCTTGCTCTTGAGATGCTTCACAAGCTGGCAACGGTCGCAGACAAAACCCTCCTGGAAGTCTCCTTCCAGAAACGCAATCATCCTGCAACACTCACACTGCACTGCCGATGGCCACATTTTCACCCCTAAATATATCTATTGCTCTCCCTGCACTGAACAAATTACTGCCAAAACAGAGACACCAAGTCAATAAAAATACTATATACCGAGGTGCAGTGGCGGGCCGTGCATTTCACACCTAGGCCTTCAGTAGTGCTCCGTCTGAATCAATCCACCCCTCAATAACAATTTTATGGCTATAAAAGCCATCTTATTGTTATGTTTTGAGTGTCTGTTCGGTTTGTTTTTGCACTTTGTTTATTTATCTTTCTTCAGTCATGTTTCATTCTCGTTCTGCCATGCACTTCGGGAAATTCTATGTTTCGTTTTTTCCGTCTTCGTTTCTAATCTCGTTTTACTTCCTTCTTACTTTCTAATTACACTTTGTATATATTAGTTAGATGTACTGTATATAGTACTAACCAACTAATCTACTAACATTAGGGATTTAGATTAAGTTACTAACACTACTAATCACTAATTATCTCACGCTTCTAACTATCGCTGTCATTCTCTCTCCTATCTCTGTACGCTTCTCACGTTACGCTTTATTCGCACGCAGATTTCTTTATGCGTTCCTCCTCCTCCCTAAAAAACCGAAACATAGAATTTCCCGAAGTGCATGACAAGACAAGGAGAGGAACTCGAACAGGAACAATGACAGACGGGGAACAGAACGAGAATGAAACATGACTAAAGAAAGATAAATAAACAAAGTGCAAAAACAAACCGAACAGACACCCGTTGCATCGCAGATAGATAACTCGTGTATCCAGAATAAATGCCTTTACTGAAGAAACAAACCCGGGGTGCTACAGCTGCGACACACATAACAAAGCATCAATAATAACCTCATAAAATTGCAATATTATTTAGGAAAATAGCAACATTTTACTCACCAAAAATCCTTATTATTTGTACACAAAATCCATCCTCCTTTCTTTCCTCAAAAAGAGTTAAATTACTCTGTCGTACAGATTATCCGTGTGTTTCAGTTCCATCAAGAAGTCCTTTTCTATCGCCATCAAAGCTAATGCTGAAATTCGAGCCTGCCCTGTCGTATTTCTGGCATAAGTTTTAATTCGCTTTAGGGCTGAAAATGTCCGGTCAAATGTTTGAATCACAGACTGATGTTAATTATATTTTGTCCATGAATACTTATTAAATAATTCCAAATGGTCTGTCCTTCCTTTCATAGCTTTTCCCCTGGCTGCGGTGCTTCAGACGTGTATTTTTTCATATTAAAGCATTTAACCAATCACATTACATCATAGTCAGACACTCTCTGACTATCCAATCAAAGGGTGTGAATACGCTGACGTTACCTAGGCCTTCTAGAAGGCCTTCGTGTCCCCAACTCAAAATCTGATTGGTTGAAGCAACAGTTTGATCAACACTTATTTTATGCTACAGGGCCTGCAGAACTGATTGTGAAGGCCTACAGGCAGATTTATTTGACCCTGGCAACAAATGATGGCTGAAATGTGATTGGTTAAATGCTTTAATATGAAAATACATGTCTGGAAGCACCGCAACCAAGGGAAAAGCTATGAAAGGAAGCGGACAGACCATTTGGAATTATTTAATAAGTATTCATGGAAAAATATAATTAACATCAGTCTGTGATTCAGATCTTTTTTAGGCCAGCAGAGAAGGTGGTTTTGAACAGTCAAGTGCAGAAATTTCTAAATGGAAACAACAGTTAAAGCTAATTAGAAAAATTTTGGTCCGTTTGTCTGTAACAAGAGAGCTAGTAGCAGCCAACTTACTAGAAGGGCAAGCAGCAGCTCCAAATGATATATCATAAATGCATAAATGCAAATTATGTAAGCTAATTCACATAAAGGGGACATGTTTTGTGTTATGTAAACTCAATAAAATATAATATCATAGGGATAGAGTGAAAATATGCTAATCATTTGTATCGCCATACATAATGTGATAAACACTGTTCTTCCACAAATTCTAACTGTAACTGGATATATACAGTTCTTCCACATTCTGTATATAAAATCTGAAATAAATTTAAAACAACAACAAACAATTAGGACAAAAAAGACCAATGTTTAATGTAACAGATGAGTGTAATTTGTGTATTTTTCAACTTTCATGAAGTGGTTTATATTGTCTGAAGAGAAGAATAATGTATTTTTATTTTTATTATGTTTCCACCTTTTTGGTCACTACCTGTACCCTGTTTTTCGTCAGTGGTCTTCTTACAAGCTCAAACACGGCCTGTGTGTGCATGGGGCTTTGTATTCAGCGCGTGCTCTCAAAACCCTCACATGAAATTCAACTTCACACCTGGTCATTTGAATAGTAATCCCATTGCGTGGCACACAATTACCACGCTAATAGCATTTATTGCCATGGAAATTCAGCAAAATGTCACTAATGCAGAGCACGTGTCCAATCAACACCGGGAATGTATCAAGGATGAGTATTGACTTGCTTGACATTGGCATCTTCAAGACAGCCCAGGCTCCTGAATTTAATTTGTATGGTTATGTGATGAGGGTTGAGTACATGCAGGCACACTGCATGCATGCACCCTTTAGTGAGTCACCTTCAGTCTATTTAAAAATAATTATTATTATAAAATGGTGTGGTTGTGGTGTGAGCGTTATGTTACACTAAATGGCATAAAACAGACAAAAATCACATTTGTCCCTCCTGAACAGACTTTTGTATGCTGATGTTTTTATTATGTCTGTTTGCTTATATTTTATATGCACTCTGTTAAGCATTTAAGCATTTCAGTATGAGCAATTGATTCTATTGGATCACTGGTGCTGGTCAGCTGACTGCACTATATTTAGTTATTTTAAAACAACAATTTAAAGCATAAGCATCTTGTGATAATAAATCCTTGCATTGTCACAAAAACCATTATGATGGGTGATATGTAATGTGATGGGTGATACATAATGTGATGGATACAGTTGTAGGTTCTATTCCTGGGTTTGGTGCAGCCTCTAATGGAAGAATTACATCAAAAAAAAAAAAACATGTATATATGTGATCAAATGTGAAAACCTGTGAAGTATAGGTGACAATATGTGGTATACAAGTGAATCACATGAAATCTCCAAAAACATATGTGCAGAATTAATGTGATTTATCTGTAAGGGTCTGTTGTAAAACCATTGAGCAAGATACCAGAGTTGTTTCAGAAACTGCATGGCCATATAAATGGGTAATATTTAAGTTCTTTAAACCTACCATTGATTGAGGAATACTCCTGTGCTGGCAGTATCCCTTTCCAGTGCTGAAACAGAATTCCCAGTTTTTATTTGTTTCCTTTCAAAACTGTCAGCATTTTAAATTGCATCATCAATAAATTAACACATAATTCAGGAAAATATGTCTATTTCTGAATCCAGTAGCCTTAACAGGCAAATGCTCTTGTTTAAAGTCCAGCACTCTGAATACTGAACATAAGTGGCATTAAATGTTAAAACCTCTGACTTACATGTAAAATCTATTTTATTTGATTTAATTGAATAATTTAGCATTAATAATATAGGATTTAATGATCAATTAAATCAACAAATTATTTGATAGGCATAGCAATATGGCACACACACACACACGCACAGATAAAATTAATTCTTAATTGCGCTTAATTGCCATAAAGTGCCATTAAGCTCCCCCGGTACCTGCCCTCCAGTTATTCTTATGTCTGTTTCTCTGTGCTTACCCAATAGTCTTATCTGGGTTTGGCTTTTAAGTCACCTAAATTGCTGAGCCAGAACAGGCCAGAACCATAAAATGCATAGAGCTATACCTGATAACAGTTACAGTTTTTCATTAAAAAAATTCTCAAAATCTCAAAATATCACCTAATTACAACTATAATTGTGACTCCTACAATATACTCCACGGGGCTCTCTGAAGCGCTTTCTGATTACTGGGGAAATTATACTTGTGTGCAATGATGAACGGCAATGTTTTCCTTATTAATACAGGAGGCAGTGAGCTGTAAAGCTGGTTTCTGAAGCTAATTGTTAAAAGTAATCTTGTATGGCTGCAAGTCAAAAATGGTTGCAAGGCAACAGGGTTCCCTTAAGCTACAGTGGTGCTGGTAACACTTCAGTCTAGGGCCTGCAAAAAACTGTTTATAAATCATGATTAACTGATTTGTTAATCAATAGTAATCAATTTATTAATTGTAATATATATTATATGGTTCATGTATTTGTAAATATGAGTAAATTATGATGTCTGTGGCTTGAGGCAGGTTTGTCTTGGTAACCACTATAACCTGATCCGAGCGCTGGATAAATTATTAATAGTGATTAATTCAGGTTACAAGACAAACATTGCCTCAAACCACAGACATTATCATTTACTAATATTGGCAAATGCATGAACAAATCAAATTAAATATATAATAATTCATAATGGATTACTAATGACGCAACCTACTTAATAATAGGTTTTGTGAAGTTTTGTGTTGGCCTTAAACTAAAGTTTAGGATTGGCTAACCTAACCTTTTTATGACTGTTTTTACCCACAGGACATCGACTGGTGTAGCAGGGTATTGTGCTGATCGGACAAAGTATAAAGCAAACGTAATCAAATATGTAATCTACGCTATGGAACACCACAGGCATTGCACAGCCCTGTCAGATTAGCAGATTAGCCTACAGGTAAGCAGTAAACATGGGATGGTGCTAAATTAAGTGTGCTCTGTTACTTAAATTCAGCCATTAGAAATATTATTATAGTATTAGCATTTTCCCAATGAATCTCATTAGCTGGAAGGGCCATCTTCAGGCACTATACTCTGTACTGTAATAACACTAAATAACACGTATTATAAATGTATTATAAATGCAAACAAAGGTATATGTGCCTGAGATGTGACTATAATCTACTTTGTTCATTGCACTGAATCAAAGACACAAACACATGAAGATTTACAATGATTTAAATTATGTTTATCCTTAGATCTCCGTGGGAGTGCAGTGTTAATTGTGGAAGTAGATTTATATGTGTGCTCTTTCACACTGTGGATATAAATGTATAGCTAAATGCATGCTCAAAGCTTATAACTAAGTCCATGCAAGATTCCTTGGTTCTCTCATTAACTTGCAGTTCCGTCCTCCAACACCAAGAGGCAGATGGACAACTTTCTGAAGTTGTTAAAGGAGCACCCCAAACGAAATTGATAATTTCATGATGCACTACTTACTATATCTCTTGTCAATCTCTCCACATGGCATTGTTTTTTTTAAACATAATTTTACATTGACATTTTAAGCATTTAGCAGACGCTCTTATCCAGAGCGACTTACAAGATGTGCATAAATACATGGTAGGAACAATCATAGTTTGCGCATGAGATCAGTGCAGTAATACAGCGATAGACATAATTGCAGGCAGCTGCGTACCATACCTGTAACACTGGGGAGGAAAATGTTAGTAATTATTTTTGTACATTTTTTTTATGGAGTAAACAGGGATACAAGGTGTTGAGCAAGTAGGCAGTAGTGATGACAATCAGCAAAGATCGCAAGGGATTCCACGGTCCTGACCGATTGTGGAAGGTCGTTCCACCACCAAGGGGTCAGGACAGAGAAGAGACAAGACCGCGAGGAGCGGAGGGATGGGACAGTCAGTTTTCCAGAGGAGGCGGAGCGGAGGGGTCTAACTGGGGTGTAGGGAGTGATGAGTGACTGGAGGTTTGGGGGAGCAGTACCTCTAGCCGCTTGAAAAGCAAGCGCCAGTGACTTGAATCTGATGCGTGCTGCGATGGGGAGCCAGTGCGGAGAGTAGAGGGGTGACGTGGGTGAACCTTGGTTGGTTGAACACCAGACATGTGGCAGCATTCTGGACTAGTTGCAGTGGCTTGATGGCACAGGCCGGTAGGCCTGCCAGCAAGGAATTGCAGTAGTCCAGACGTGAGATCACCAGGGCCTGGACCAGGAGTTGTGTGGCCTCTTGGGTGAGGAACGGTTGGATCCTCCGGATGTTGTAAACATTTATAGTTTCTAATTTGGTTACCAGTTATACCCTGTATTTATTTCAATTCCTCCTCCCCCACGGGTCCGCCGCCCGTCCTATGGGTAACGAGCCAATTTTTCCGGGCCGGTAGATCTGGACCCCGACCACTGACGCCCTTCTGCTCCTCGATGAACTTGTGCCGGCTCACCCTCCCCCCTTTCCCTGGGGCGGACACTGAAATGCTGCTCCCGATCAGGGCTAACAGCCAGGGCCGGTCTGGCAGCGACGGGATTCAAACCGCGTCTCTGATAGGCAGCGCACACTCGTATCGGACCAGCCAAGATGCGGTGCATTAGACTGCTCCTCTATCCACCGCCCACATGGCATTGTTGATACTGTTGCGTTTATGTCTGTGTCCCTGTCAGCAGGAGCGTCCAAATGGCAAATATAATGGGAGTCAATTGTCAAATAATTCACAAAGTGAATGAACTACACGCCAAAATCATTAAAAGTCTTATAAAGCTTGCTGAAATGTGACAGAGCTGTTTGTAGAATTCAGCTGTGCTTTGCTCTGAGCTTTGTTCTCAACAATTACTGTGTAGCCAGTGTAGCGTGATTTATTTCTGAGCCTCATACAACAGTGGGTGACAGTACACAGACAAGAGCTTCTATATTTTTCTTGTAGTGTCCAGAATGCCACACAATACTCTAAATGAGGTCTGACAAAGCATTATACAACACCAATATCACCTCCTTTGATTTATTCTCAATACATTTTGCTATATACCCCAGTATGCTGTTGCAATATACATGCAATATACATGTTTTCAATAGTGATTGTAACATAATCCCCAAATTAGAAATTATGTTTCTAGTTTCTAGTTATGTCCGGTAGCATGACTTGAGAAGCAGCAAGAAATGATGCGGTATCGTAAAAGTATGATGGTGATGTACAGCATCTAGAGGGCTTAGCCAAGTACAGCCAGGCAAAAGTTTGTGAATTTTTAAAAGATTTTTTATGAAAACATTTTAAAAGTATCAGAATAAAAAAATGCAGTTAGAGTGATCATACTTTAGCAACAAAAAGTAGAATAACAACAGAAACTGCACACAGCACAACATTTCTCACTATAATTGTGTCTTTTTCTTGGGTTTGTTGGAGGCAGAATGGCTTGACCTTTCCTTCCCAGGTTACTACAATGCTGGTCATGTGAGAGCCTGCCAATAAGAGCAACTGCCTTCATGTTTTGGCACTGTGGTGAGACATGCGTCCGGCACATGGACACAAATGACCAGCTACCCGCCACCTGCACCGGTGCCAGTCCCTCTGCTTCTCATGGGGCCGTGACGATGTGGAGCGAAGGACCCCGGAAATCCCTCACCCACCGGCATACATGCTCAGCAAATCACACCGGCTGTGGCTCCAGCATGCACGTCAGGACCGTGGGTTTTAAGGCCTGTCTTATTTGTGCCATATTTGCCATATTTGCACAAATAATACAAGCCATCAGGTGGCACACCTCCCTCCCACCTCCTGTGACAGCAGAAATCAAACAGCTTCCATCCATTTCACTTTGCAACACACGCAGAATATCACACAGGGAAGTTAATTGCTAAACCGCGAGGTGTCACCCCGTCACACCGTGTAGAGCAGGAGCAAGAGAAGCTTGAGAAGCGGTTTGCCCACAAAGTGTCAGAATGTAACGTGGCGTAGCGAACATTCTGTAAGGTAGATTCTGTATCAATGTCACTCCGGTGTGGCTGTCAACACCATCCATTCATCACCCAGAGTGTGTACATTCAAGCTTACCCAGGTTACATATTCTAAATTAAAGTGTGGGAGTGCTGCAAATCACTCTTGTGAAGGTTGTACAATGTACTTTACTCCAGAACAGATCACACGATTCAAGACAGATTTCGTATTCCCAAAATATGAAGGAGCAAAGACTGGAATAAAATATATATAATTCCTGCTGTCTTCTCTCCAAACGCTCCAGTTCAGGAAATAAGCGATGTTTCTATCAACTTGCATGCATCCTTAGAGGTCAAGGGGGTCGTCACACCTGTCATTTTTGTACATTGAAATATCTGGAGAGAAGTTGTTCTGTTGACGCGGGAGTTATTTACTGTGTGTTTTATGTCAGAAAAGAAAACCAATAAATAGGAATTGTGTAACTGGAAGTCTCCAGGTAGCTGGGCCCCTCTGTAACCAATTACCCTAAAAATATGAGTAGATGTTTCTTAGAAAGATGGAGAATCAGGGGAGTGTGATTTAAGTCCTATTAGAGGTGAGCTCACATAAAGTACTGGACCAAGGAAACAGGCTTCTTATACTGTATATTGAATAATGGCTTAAGTGTGAGGTACGGGATAAGGACCCAGACGCAGACCAGGATCAGGCAGAAAGGAACGTTTAATTCAGGCAAGGATCAAAACCAGTAGACAGAGTAGCGAAGACACAAAATCGAAATCCAAGAGAGTAGTCAAAAAACAATCCAAAAAGTCAAAAACCAAGAAATCAGAAAAGGCAAACAAACTCAGCAGGCAGTGAAAGTGAAACAGAAGGGGTGTCTCGGAAAAATACAACAGACTCTGGCTTACTGATAATCGGCACAGGGAATGAGGATCAACGTTCTGACAAGGAGTGAACATAAACACGGAACTTATATACAAGCAGGGAAGGGAAACACAATAGGAATCAGGTGTGACTGGGAGGAGAGAAGGGCAGGAACACAGGTGAGAACGATAGGATTCACTAATACAATAATGAGGGGAAACAAAAGACACGGACTGGGAATCACATAGACACATTGACAATAAACGACCTGGAAGAGCAGGCAGACACGTGCACAGTTCGAAGGGGAGGAACGCATAGAGAGAATCTGCGTGCAGATAAAGCGAAATGTGAGAAGCGTACAGGGATAGGACAACGAGAGAGAGAATGATAGCGATAGATAATGAGTAATTAGTAATGTTAGTAACTTAATCTAAATCCCTAATGTTAGTAGATTAGTAGGTTAGTACTATATACATCTAACTAATATATACAAAGTGTTTTAGAAAGAAAGAAGTAAACAAGATAAGAAACTAAGACAGAAAAACTGTAAGGTTGAAATCCCGAAGTGCAATGACAAAGACAAGGAGTGGATCTCGAACAACAAGGAACACTGACAGACGGGGAACAGAATGTGAATGAAACGTGAATGATTAGAATAATATATAAACAAAGTACAAAAACAAACCGAACAGATAAAGCAAAACATAACATTAAGAATGAATTCGTTTTTTTCAGGATTATACATAAATTAAATTCTAATCATTAAGTTACACATACAACACATGTTCTATATAGAAGTACATTGCATTTTACATCTTACATTTTTAATATTTTGAATTGTTGGGAAAACTATTTCGATTTGAAATAGCAAACCCTTCACAATACCATACGATGATAGAATTGGAGACTTATAGCCTGTGCTATATTTTATTATAGATCCAAGTCCGTCAGTATTCATCTGATCAGTTATAGTATTAATTTATTCAAAATTGTGTTTTAATCAAGTTTCTAAGTTTTTAATAGTCCCTATACTGGGAGTCCCTATACTGTCAAACTGTATATAGTGACCATCAGTGAGGCTAAGACTTCTATCCCCTGTGAGTTTATTATACATGTTCTCACTGACATTAGTTTATATAATATATAAGTACATGTATATTTATGTTTTATATAAATATCTACGGATGCTCTCATTGTGTAATTTACAGTTGCGTGCATTTTGTTTCATTTTGTTATTTGAAATAAAAATAAAAATGGCAGTAAAAGTGCATTGCAAGTCAGGTCTTTGGGATTGTCCAGGATTAAAGTTACGTGGGAGCTAGGGGGAGCTTGGCTTCCTTTAACAAGACCAGATCTCCCATAGATGCATCAAAATCAAATACATGTGGGTTCTATAAGAATAGATCACTGGAATATTTTGCAAATTTTTTGTACATTTTCCTTCACGTGCATATGTTCCACTGTTGGCGTTAAATATGAATAGGTGCCTCACAGTTCCCACGCATGGATGTCATACATCAGCCAGAGATAGATTATTAATAATGGCCTCACAACAAAGAGGAGAAAGTGAGCATTCTGAAATGCTCAGAAAGGTTGCCTCTAACTGGCAACTTGAGATGCTACAGGAACCCGAAGTACATCTCAATATTCTCGAAAGGCACAGGAAGATAAGATTACTGAATTCACAAGTACGGGCCTCCAGATATATTTACAAGGCAGATTAATTTTCATTGTTATTGACCGCATCATTTGAGATGAATGAACCTGCCTGGTGTTAGATAATTACCCAGAGAGTAATAACCGTCAGAGTTGAGCATCTAAGTGTTCCTTTACCTCTGAAAGAATAATTAATAGAATCTATTCTGCTTTGTACTGGAGTAGACTATATTACGTCTGATTCAGAATTGTATACTGGTTCTGAGCTTTAATTATTCATTCATTCAGTTGACTGAATGGGCAACACCAGTCATGTGTTTTCTGCATTTACTTTTAGGAATTGACAGGATAATCAGCGTCATAAGAGGCAGAATCTCTTACATTTAAATACTATTTATATTGGTTTGTTAAGGAATGCCAATTTAAGGAGCTAGGGCCTTAATGCAGAATATGGCAGTGTTTGCATGGGTGTATGTGCGTGCGTGCATCTGTGTTGACCTAAATTGTGAAGACTGACAATATTCCAGCAAAAGGCCATTGGGACTTCTAATTAATCCAGAGGAAATACTCTACATCCTTAACTTTGAGGAATGACCTCACCGTCTTCACCGTCTTATATAACATTTTATCAGTGGCAGCAAAACATACCTAATGAAAGAATCAAAGATAATCAAAGATAATGACAAAGTAATTTGCAGTTAAACTAACGATAACCCTAGCCCACCCGGCACAGCCATAGCTGTCAATGGACCTCCGTGTTTCCAAAGTAGACACTATGTGTCACATAATTATTAAATAGCTGTACGAACTCTAAACATTAACTGGTATTATTTGGTCGGTTTTCGAGCAGTGGAGCTGTGTGCAAAATGACAGAGGAGGCAAAATGAGATATTGTGATTCTGTGTTGATGCCTCCTCAACCAGCAGCAGATCCTGCCAATCAAAGCTTATTAAAATTGAGCATCTGCCATTATTTCAACAAACGATGCATCCAAACCCATTAATCCATTCGGACTCTTCTGTCCATAAGGCCATAATCGGTAGCAGTGAGTTATTCTCCTTTTCATAATAATTTGGTTACCATAATACCTAATATACTCCAGGCGGATGGGTTTTCCCTTGTGTATACATGCAGTGTTTGACGACTATAGTGGAGTACTTCTTGTGGAAGCAAGAATGCATTATTGGAAAGTTTAATATACATTTTTCATAGAATTTCCTACTGTTGCCTCAAGTTCTGATAAGTTAATCTTTACATTTAATTCCAATATCCATGGAATATGTAAAATATTACAACAAATGAATTGTTGCATGTAGACGCAGAGCCCTCTGTATACCCTTAATAAACAACTCAATTACTAAATAATCAATTACTCGCCAAAGTACCTTGTTACCTGGGTTACAGTGTTTGCATGCTAACTGCAGCAGATTGGTTCTGCTTACAGTATTCCCGTTAATGGCAGACACCCGTGATATTTTCAACAGAGTATTTCAGAGAATAGTTAGGCAGACAGCAGATGCTCTCCCTGGAAATCAATCAAGCAGTCCTTGTCCTCAGTTTACCTTGGAATCTCCATTTTGAGGTATCTTTGCAAGAATATTAATATGACCGGCAGTGCGTATATACCCATTTTGCATAAAACATAACAGCATTAAACAACATTGTAGGGCATTTCTTCTGCTACCCAACAAGATCAAGAGGACACATTTCCCTTTCCACACAAAAAAATTACAAATTTGAGGGGAGGGTGGGGTGAGGTTATATGGTTGTATTATTTTATTTACCACAACCTTGAAAATGTTGCAATAATGTTTTGTGCTAGCTGGGTATAGAGGATTGTTTGTAGAACAGGTCATCTTGACACACTCCAAATGTATAGTACCAAATGTGTAGTACATTTACATTTTAAACATTTAGCAGATGCTCTTATCCAGAGCGACTTACAAGATGTGCATTAATGCATGGTAGGAACAATCACGAGATCAGTGCAGTAGTACAGCAATAGACATCGTTGTAGGCAGCTGCATACCATACCTGTAACACTGGGAAGGAAAAGGTTAGTAATTGTTTTTTTTGTTTTATTTTTTTTATTAAATGAGAAGGCAGGGATGCATATACAAGAAGTGTTGAGCAAGTAGGCAGTGGTGATGATAATTGGGTAGATGTACAGTGGAGTTATTCCTTTGATGCACCTTCCCTTGTAGTCCCTCTTCATTTGTCTCATTTTGCATTCACTCTATACTTCTTGTTCTCACATTGGAGTTGGAAGGACTCCAATATGAAATTGTTTAATTGCCAAAAATTTTTACGAACACACAAATACAGGTGCTTTGCAAATATTTTAAAATCAACTGCACAGTAAAAAGAGTTGAGATAAGTTGCATTATAAATTGACAATTAGACAGCAAGCAGTATGCACTTTCTGTTCATGTTGTGAATACATACAATGGATGCATCTTGAATTATAATTTCAATGCTGTGTGGAACAATATTGAAAAATTTTCACAATTGATGGATTATAATCTTTATTTGAAAAAACTGAATGCTACATATCAGAAAATGAACAACCAGAGAATTTGAAATGATATGTAGATTTTTGATAGAGCTATTGGTGGTTAAATGAAAACTATTGTCATGTATATTCTCTACATTTATGGACATGTCATGCGGTTGTTTGAAGATTGAGAAGATAACTTTTTCAAATGGTATTGTAAAGCATGTAGCAGATCCATTGAGTTTATCCAAATGCGTATATTGATATCTCTCATAACTGTCTGAGTGCTTTTTTGGATAAAAATAAGTATAGCTACCAGAATAAAGACTCAATATGAATATTACTTTGAATTACTGATTTGCAGCATCCACACATAAATATTCCCATCATCCCATGATGAATGGAAGTACCTGAGGATACTTAGGGAAAAATACATATATTCCAAAATGATATTTTTGTAAAATTCTGTATATATTGTAGTGCCACTAGGGGTGGGGTGACACTCAAGGACCTTTTCATAGGGCGTAAACAGTTGAATAATCGGGAGAAGGCAGTATTCAAAACAAAACAATAATTTTATTAAACTAATTGTTTTACAAAAACACAAAAAAGGATGGGGTTATCAGGAAATCCAACACATACAGTCCATAATCCTTCTCTCGTCATCATTGTCCGTAATCCAATGTCATTAATCCAATCCAGGTCCTCATACAATCAAAAGTCAATACACATACAGGGTTTTCAAACAATCCAAGTCAAAATCCAAACAGCAATCCAAAAACAATTCTCTTAACTCTTTCTCACTTACCACGTGTTTCCCTTCAATTACTTTGCAATTTGTGAGGGGAAAAGGTGCTTATTTTATTCAGTCCATTATTGCATTCAACTGCCAGTAGTCTCAATTGCTTCACTTGCTTCAGCTGGTAATCAGGTGTGAGACTGCAGGCTGCTGGGAACTGTAGTCCTGATGACTCTAGTGGCTCACAATAGTTATTTTTTAAACTAAATGTAACTAAATTCCAGTTTAATAAAAAAGTATATATTGTACCTCAGGAGATAGCTACCTACTGTAGATAATGGGTGAACGACGGATAAAAAATGTAGATGTCATGCTGCTATAGCTACCTAGGGATGCATTATTTTGAGTTAATATCTGTTAGCTTAAGAAACATTCATGTGAGATTGCAGGCCAGCCTACATTGGACTAACACAATATTGCACAGTCGGCACTGGCACAGTCTGGATTTTATACCAGGCCGTGGGGTGCATCCTCGCACTGGAACAGTGCTTTAACAGCCACCCAGCAGCCCCCTTCTCATATTTTATTGTGGGATTTGATGCATGTACAGGTTTTCATAGCAAAATGTAGAGAACACAGGTAGCTCATGCTCAAACACCAATTGCAAACTGGTGGACTGTTATTTAAATGGCATATTATATTATATTATGACCATATCTCTACAGGGTAGCATTGTGCTCAGTGGACAATTCACCTGACTATGGAGTGTTTAGGAGATTTAAATATTCAGAAATAGTTTCACTGGGCTAATTTGGTGGTGTGAAGCCAATTCAGGTAATGCAAGCTGCTTACCTCCCCTGGCGTGTTGTGAATACTCAGACTAAGAGTCCCACAAGATTGCTTTGCTCCCCACGGCGACCCCTCCGCTTGCTGGTGCGGTAGCACACTTATCCGAGGAAATAACTGTCATCCACTGTGGTGGAGATAGGCAGGACTGGAGAAGATAAAAACACACAATCCACTTTTATCAACACAATTCAAGCACTTTTTCCTCAGTGTTATTTCTTTCTCTTAGGAAATAATGCTCACTCAATGATGGATTTGAATTTAGCATGTTTTATCTGCAGTCACAGGCTTTTTTTAACACGTGATGAAGGAAAATCATTGCAATAAATATGGTGGAAGTGTTATTAGGTATGCAGTTATTTTGTATGACACATGCATTTTGTCCTTCATCAGATAAAATATTCAGCTATGGTGCCTTTTAAAAGTCAAATCAATGCAAATCCACAGATAGATCTGCCATACATGCAGCTTAATGTCATGCAGATTAATTATTTGTCAATGTTATGATCTGCTATTGATTACATGCCTTCTTAAAATCCTTGAAAAAGCCTGCAGGTAAACATTTTGTTTATTTTTATGTAGACTGTGTTCCATTTGCGAAAGTAAGATCTATGGTATTTTTTTGTGATATAAAAAAACCCTAGATTACCCTAGATATTGTGATATTGACATATACAGTATATAGTATAGATGTATAGACCATGGGCTATTTGGACCTCTAAATTGGGTTTGTGTGAACATCCACTACTACCTGAACCAACTGAACATATAGCATGACTCCAGCAGCCACTATGTCAGGTGATGTGACTACATTGGCAGGTATTCCATCCACTAAGTTGTATGCCATCCACCACAGACTCACAAACATCACCATACAAACTTTCTTAATGAGGAGGTCAGTGACCCGGCTGTCCAACTTCTTCCATGTGGACATTTTTAAATGCAATCTGCAAATGCAATGCAATGCAAACATACATTTTTTTTTTTTTTTTTGCTTCTATTACTGCTAATGCTTTTATTTACTTTTACCTCCTTTACTTTCACAATTGCATTAGCCTCTCTCTCAATTTGGTTGTATTACCCTTGTTTTCATATTTTCTATGTTCAGCACTTTGTTGTTCACTTGTTGTATGAATTGTGCTGTATAAATAAATTTGATTGATTGATTGAATAACACACAATAAAGCCCCATACCTCAATAGCCTCATGCCCGTTACCTCGTTCAAGCTAACTGTGTGCTGCCTCAACCTGTTTTAAATCTAGCTCTCTACTCACTGATTTAGGTGAAATTCACAATTGACATGAACAACAGTGTTGACAAATCTGTAGTTGCTGACGGACACATAGGTTTTATTAATTTATTTTATTTTCCCTCACCAACTGATCGCTCTGGAGTTCATATATGTTTTCGACAACTGATCTTAGATCTGTTTTCAAGAGTGCAAAGTAGCCTGAAAGGATGTGATATAATGCATTTCAAATGTGACTCAGCTTGTAGAAAGAACTAAATAAAAGAAAGAACTAATCAAATTTCAAATAAGAATGCACCTGCGTCCACTGTTTTTCTAATAGTAGTGGCACTGTTGTGGTTACAGGAAGGTCAAGCACTTGGATGCTGTGGATTTGTCTAGATGAATAACATTAAAAAAGTAGCCGAATGATACCAGAGTATAAGAGATCAGACCTTTCAATACGGTTCTCTTTGCAGCTGCCGGGTAGAAGTTCCTGGATTTTAAAGATACACCTTAGTTTAGAATCATCTGCGTGGAAAAGAACCACAGAAGAGAGATTACTAGAGATTACTAGATTACTAGATTACTTTCATAAAGATAGAAATATACATAGCTATCCCACTAATTAGCATTAACCAGTATTTAATATGGCATCTGAAATCAGTACTTAGCTATACTGTAGCTGACTACATGGGCTAAAAACATGCACTTGCAGTAGCTAACTGCATTACTGACATACATTTAAAATGTATATACAACAGCCCACATAGCTGCAGCACATACCTCTAGCAGGCAAGCATACGTCTAACCTGGGAAATGTAGCTTTACCTGACACTTACCTGGTGTACTTATCTGATTTACCTGATGCACAGTATCTTACCCAGAGTCCTTTAAGTTTACAGGACATAGGATGTATAGGTGCATTTACAAGAATAATCATTATCTTTGTAAAGATCAGTGTCTGTCTTTCTATAACAGAGAATGTATTTATGTAACTATAGCAGCGATTCGTTTGTGGAGCCACTTTATTAAAATAAGACTTATATTGTAAGTGGGTCATGAACTGTTTTAATGTGGAGGGTTCACAGTCTGTGCACACGCATTTGAATTATTTTGTTACGGAATGAGAAGGTTGCCACTAAACTGAGTGGAGTGACTGATTGCAATTCTTTTGTGATTTGTTGAATTGAGCAAATATCTGTGGGAGGGAGGTGGTGGGATTCACAATTTCACTACTCAGGGACTATTATCATCAAATATTTTTTGCTCTATTGATTGTCTGAAACTCTCGTTGAGGGAAACATGACTCTCGTCTTATTTTCCTTGACAGTATTCACCACCTTAATTCTCTGGATGCAGAACAGAGAATGGCACCTGTTGATTTAATCATTTTTGTTGTCATGGTCATTGTTGGTTTAACTTAGCAGACACTCTCATTCAGGACAGTGCATAAGACCAAACACATTAGTAAATAAAATGCTGAATCCAACATCTGAATACACAAAGAACATTTCAAAATAATGTTTTCAATGTAAAAAAAGTATGGATTATTAGAAAAAAGCATGCATATAATGTATTAGATTAAGAAAGAAAGAGAAAGCAATTCAATTAATTGAAAGGTAAATACAAAGGTCATTGCCTAGACATGTGTGTATTTTAAAGGCAATGGAATGTCATGAAGTGATTCTTCCAATCATTGAGCTTCAAACGAGAAGAAAAAATAAAGACTGGAAAGTTGATATTGCGTGCAAATATGTTTCTATTTGGCTCTTCCAATTACTATGTCATAAGAATAAAATATACTTATTTTTGGCTGGTTTCTTCTGTAGAATAAATTAAGAAATGCCATCGATGGATGATTTTGAGGTGAGGTATGTTAAGGTCTACATTTTGAATAACACATGAGTAGTATAAACCAGAAACTTGGTACGCACAGTGTTGCCAGTGTTGCTTAGTAACAGAGAAGCCCTTCCTATATCAGGGAGATTTCCTTTCCCATTTGTCTATAAATTATAATTTCCCCCATTAAAAGAGAAAAAGATGCAGACTTGGACAGAATGGAGACACAAGATGCACTTTGTGGATTGTCATTCTGTGTGACTGCAGAATAGCTCTGGTAGAAAGGTGTGAGAATACTCTTGAATGAGTGACGAGTCAGTTCTGAAAAGTCTCACCTTGGAAAGTTTGTTTTAGCATGGGTTTTCCTATGGACAAACAATGTGGAAAATGAAGATTGTCACTTTGCACAAAATTCCCATCATCTGGTTATTGTTTACATGTATTGTGCTATCGATTCCTTGACTGCAGTTGTCAATGTTGTATGTAAGTGCTACTGGCTTGCTTCATGGAAATATGTTTTTCCATTGTGGATATTCTGTGTGTGTGGGGGTTGGCTCGGCACAAACATATTTTTTATCTTATGCCGCTCCAAAATCTTTGTCTTACCCTACACAGTAAAATGCTCAGTGCCAAATCAATTCTGATAGAGTACATTTTATATGGACAGAGTACATTTCATACCTTATGGACTCATATAAACTCTGCTACAGTTGAATTAACTCTGAACATTTTGCTGTGCGTCTTTGTGTTAAAGGCACATGACAGGCCACTACAGAAAGCTGAAGTCTGCTGAGGTTATTAATCACATTTCTTCCCAAAACACGTATCTTTATTAGTAAAAATACATTCCTGTTGAGTCCCAGATCTTTTATGTGTTTTATTCTTAGATTATATTCAGCTGAAGATACAAATATATTTTACATACAGGAGTTATAAGAGCAATTTCTGTACGATGCAATGATTTTCCTGCTCTGTTCCTGCTTAGTAGTTATTCTGAATAAAGTACTTTTAGTGGGAATAAGGGCATAGCTGAGATGCTCATTGTAGCCAAGAACGCAGGTGGTTTTCCCACTTGTGAATGCGCTGGTTGTTAACCAGTTTGTTTTATTTTCTTCAGTAGCCAACTGTAAACAGCTCTGTGAAATTCCTGCTCAGCAGTGTGAAATGTAAGTGCAAGAGCCAATGGCCCTGTGTGTTTGATCTATTTCTTCAGTGAGGCTTCTTGGACTGCACAGGAAATGGACACTGTTTATGGCCTTTGCCAAACATTTTCTCATTCACACCATCGCTATTGAGCATTGCTTTACTGGTTAGCCAATAAAACTAATTACATATTACTGTGTTCCAGTGATCATTTAAATTCAGTGGTATTCATTCTTGTGCTTAGAGAGCCCTTGCTTTCAGTAAGGGCAATAATTGTTTGCCATTTTTCCCATCAAAGAAAAATGCCAGTAATGCAAAAGGGTACCTCATTCTTCCGGATGCGCATGACTTGAACAGATTCAAACCGTTTGATACTTTGCTGCATTGGTAATGCCTATTTCAAAATAGTATGCATGACATGTATACATAATTATTCTTTTTTTTAGTCTATTAATCTCTGATTGGTTGTACAGTGGGTTGTACGTAGAAGCTCAAATCTTGATCTCGGATTTATAGATCTGTTTCATCATACTAGATTGAGATTTCATATGGAGGGATACCTCTATTACCTACAAATTAATTATCTGTCTTATACATATTCACAGAAACCAGAACCCAGTTTCCCCAGTCATCCAGTTTCTATTGGGCAAATTTCCTAAATGTATCCTAATTTGGTCTCAGTAGGTCTTTCACCATCTGTGCTGGTCTATCTTTGCCATATGCTTTTTATGATTATGCCAGAAACTTGGCCCTTCCTTTTCAGCAAGGGCAATAATGGGCAAAGTGTCAGATTTGACCATTTTTGCTCCAACATTCTGCTCCAACATCTTTGATTAGGGTTCCAACACATGGTGCTGTTACTGGGGCAATAAGTACAAAAACACCACCATGTTCTCCTTACTCAGATTCACAGCTGCTGATGGGACGGTATCTTTTCCTGAAGACCAACGCTTGAGACTTTGATGCGGAACATTTGCAATAGCTGATCAAGCAGCTTGCACAATCTTTCTAAATGATAAATTCTATTTGCCTTCGATTTAACATGATTCTTTCTAAATGATAAAAGAAGGTCTCGGGTTCGATTTGCATGTTCTCCCGTGTCCGTGTGGGTTTCCTCCGGGTATTTTCTTCCCACAGTCCGAAGACATGCACGTTGATGATTCCCCGTGAAATTCAGGATTGGCGACCTTTAGGGTGTATTTGCCCCAATGCATGTTTAGCCCCCCGCGACCCTAACTAGTTGAGATGAGATGAAAAATTCAGCTTTAATTTGTTGTTTATAGTTTGGGAAACAACTTTTTTCATCATAGCATTACATTTTGGATTCTGTAAAAAGGGGTGCTATACAAATGGCAAAAATAATGAATGAACTAATGAAGACTCTACATTACATTACATTACAGGCATTTAGCAGACGCTCTTATCCAGCGCGACTTACAGTTTTACCTTTCTTTAAATACAATCCATTTATAGAGCTGGATATTTGCTAAAGCAATTCAGGCTAAGTACCTTGCTCAAGGGTACATCTGCAGTACCCCACCTGGGAATCGAACCTACAACCTTTCGGTTACCAGCCCAGTTCCCTATACACTATACTACACGGCCACTCTACACTAGTTGATTTGTTTGCAGGGTGAGGGACATCCCTAGGAATCTTTGTAAGCACCTTAATCATGAAATACATGAAGGACAATTATGGTATGTAATTTAATTTCAGGTAAAAAAAAGAGGAGACAATTAGCTCCAGTTGATGGAATTGTAAACCACAATTGTTTATTTCTACCATACCTAATCAAATATACGTAATTATGTTCCCAAACATGAAAGCACATTAGCTGTATTTAATCTTAGTAGATATCAGTAACCATCTACACATCAAAGCAAAACAAATTTGGATGCATCTTTTCACATTTTTCACAATAATGTCAGTAATCCTTATTAGCCGAGAATTTTTAATCAGGAAGTTTCTCAACTTGTGTCTCCAGGGAAACAATGGTTCACAAATGTTCAATCAATGAATCAATCAAACTTTATTTGTATAGCACATTTGACAAAACATTTGGCACAATACACTTTACAGCAGACGCCATCCTGTCCCCACAAAGGCAAGCCTAAGGCAACAGTGGTAAGGAAAAACTCCCCAGGTGTAAAAAAAAATAGGAAGACACATTAGGAGGACCCAGACCCAAGAGGGGGAGCCCATCCTCCTCTGGTCAGTCCAGGAATTTCAGGATTTAGATTGATTATAAATGACTAAATTATGTTTTTACAGACCCTTTAACTTATATATGATCCTGGCTTTTTTTGTAACACAGCCAGAGGCACAGTCTGGCCTCGATTAGAATTCATTCAAACAAAAATAAATCGTCCCAGACTACTGTGGCACAATATTACAATAAAGCGACTTTTCTGACCGTAGATAGCACAGAACATAGAAGTCAGTTCCAACTGCTAATGATTCAGTTCTAACTGAAATAATGGGAAGTGTCCTGTTGGACAGTACATATTTGAACCTATTCAGTGTAGTGTAGTGTTCAAATATCCTGCTGTAGCAGGGTGGCAGGGGTGGCCACCATGTCAGGTGGTGAATGGATGGAAAATAAAATAAAACAGTGTTCCAGTAGGCCAATGGTCGGTTTATTATTTTGAGTTTACGACCAATCAAATAAAACAAAAACGCCAAATCTTGAGCGTCAGAACGTCAGGACGTCAGCAAAACCGCACCTCTTCCTACATGCACCAAAAACTCTCCTCAGGCTGGGCTTTTATAATGGCCTAACGAAGGCAATGACTCACAGCTGAGTTGATTGCGTATTAGCCCCAGGTGAGCCTGCCTGTAAGTGAGGCCGCTGCTGTCCAAGGTCCTGTAGTACTCCCCAGGCTGTGGGAGGGAACAGGAACACCTGACAGCAGCCAAAAAGAAGGCACAGCCCTCTCCACTCCTCCCTCCCACCTGCAAATCAATTATTGAATTTAAAAAAAAATCAGAATAAATGAGGATGGACAGTGCTTTTTCATTTATACAGTGTCATTTTATGTAATAATACTTAGATTCACTACCCACAAATCTGGCCACCCTATAAATTAAAAAGTATTCCATGGTAAGAAAGCAGGGATACACCGTTCTTTAGCATGGGGAATGGAATTCAATGATCTCTCTCTTTTTCCATTTTTTCTCTCTCTCTATCTCTCTCTCTCTCTCTCAGCCACATAGAGAAGCTGTAAATGGCTATGTGGGTTTTGATTGCAATCAGACAGTATGTGTGGGGGGGATGAGGCCGCAAAAAAATTCCATTCCTTCTTTTCAATGCTGCGGCAAGACAGTCATTTTAGCCATCACAATGGAATACGCCTATCCCCCAAAGTTCCTAAGCAAAGCTGATACAGTCTTGTTTATGAATCAGTGATCTGTGAAATATGGATATGATTGCATTTGGTCAGGGTTGCCTTTGAAATTGTTCGCTCTAGTCTGAGAACATTCCTCCAGTTTTAAGATAATTGGCTGCTATGCATAAGGGGCGCGCTGAGTTCTGAAAAGGAGGGAGATGGGTTTGTCTTTGTTTTAACAGCATACCTTAGGTATCATTGGCCAGTGGGTAAAGCACAGGCACTGTGTGGTAGGCTAATTTGACTGTTCCAGTTTCTATTTGAGCTGCACCCCAGTGCACTTTAAAGCAATAGTCCTAGAATGGGATTTTTTTAAAACTGCAAATGTTTGTCTCCAGTCTTCTTTCAACTCTGGTTGTGCAGGTCTTCTCTGAACATTATTTTCTTCAGCTGTGTCTGCTAAACTCTTCTTTTAACTGAATTGATTTTGTTCTATTGGAGAAAAACAACGATTCACCCATTTTCATGGAATAGATTGATAATAAACAATGCTTTTATGGCCCCTCAGAATGATATCTGACCCAGGGGCATTTTGCAAGACAGCCAGAGGCACAGCCTGGCCTAGATTCAGTCAAAACTGCCAAGCTATCTTAAGGAAATATGCAAACTTTTCCAGATTACTCTGGCACATTGTTATATGGCATTGTGCTGTCTGATTTTTCTATAACTATTTTCTCTAGATTGTTTTCCAGCTCCGGTTCTGTTGCAGGTTAGCACTTTCCATTGTTATTTCTTTCAACAAAATACTGTGTCTGCTGAATTTGTGTTTTAAATTTAGATTTTGTTCTAGCGGAGCATTATTCCATATTCTATATTCATAAATATCATTCTGAATGTGTTTATTATTATTATTATTCTGGGCCAGAGATAGGCAGAGATAGTTCTTCTTATAGTCAGCCTTTCTAATCTTCGGCTATTTGGTCATCTGAAATAGCCGGGCTTGTAATTAAATTAATCAAGTACAGTATTATGGGTATTGATTTAACAAACGTGTTTTTCAGATCTTTAGCTGCTTCTTGTAATCCTTTGTGTTTCAGAGGCGAACCTGGATGTAGAATGATCAAAGTTGAATATCAAGAGTTGAGATGATTTTTAAAATGTTAAAATTTCTCTCTATCTAATTTTCAATAATCAGTAATGTGTATACCGACATTCTTAAGAATTTAATTCAGTAAACATTGCAGTGGCTGGGATAATCCCTGGTAGTGAATATAGAATGATTTTTGTTAATAACAAAATTGATGACTGACTTGCATTCGTGTCCATCCTTGTGTGGAGATTTGAAAAAAGCTACTTAAGTTTCGAGGGCCACGAGATCAGACATTCTGTACAATATTTCAACAATGTGTTCACATCCCCATGACAACAGTGGCAATTTACTCTAATGTTCAAGTCAATGGCCGGTGAAGGCATTGATCCAAATGAAAGTGGCTAAGATGTTCTCTTGGCATCTCAGAGTGTTCTAAAACTAGATCATTCCATTACACACTGATGTCATAACAAGGGTGAACAATTGAGGCCACACACTTATCCCCTGTGGACCTATGCATTCCTTGGTGTTTCAATGAACATTTTTGGGAATGTGAAAAAGTCATTGTGAAAAGTCATTGGACACCCACCGTGAATATAAATAGTCACATCAGTCACATCATCTGACAGTCTACATGCCCTCCTATCTCCTGTCTACTAACCATGATATACATTGTGCCTGATTGAAATGATTAAATTGTATATTCATTATGAATTAATACATTATGCAGAATTTGAAATGCAGATAAATTTGCACAAATACATTTTCACATGCAAATGTCCCACTCGTACATTCTGCTGATGAGAATGGATTAGTCTTGTCTCACAAACTTATGCAAATAATATATTAAAATATATTTATATATATATATATATATATATATATATATATACAGTATATAACATGGAAAATAGTATTTAATCTTTCCAGTCACTTTGAAACGTTTTCTGCCAGTTTCAATGCTCTGCATAAAACATATATTTATTATACTACTACTACTACTACTACTACTACTACTAATAATAATAATAATAATAATTAAAAAAAATAATAATAACTTTACTACCTTTCCTACACGTAGCACAGCTCAAGGGCAAAAGTAAAAGCATGGGAATGACATAAGTATATTGAAACATACAAACAATAGCAATACAGTACATACATATACTATATATATATATGAAATAAAAGTGCATTACAATAGTCCAGGTGGCTAGATATGAAAGCACGTACCAAGCATTGGTCACTTTTACTCTACATTTACTCTACAGGAAATGTAAAGATGTGCATCATCAGGATAAAAATGAAAATCCACATTACGCTGGTGAATTGTATTGCCCAATGGGAGCCTGGGAGAACAGTAAAGGCCTGAGTATACTGTCTTTCACATTAACATATTCAATGTTAACAGTGTCTGAAACATGATCTCCTAATCTTACCAAGACATTTCTTCCAGTGACATATGGATAAAGTGAATTAAGTGCTGGAAAGATCAACCAGAAAGATCAACAATAATTTCTCAAGGCAGTTGATTAAAATGCTGTGGTCTATCATGTCGATTGTGGCACTGAAGCCCAAGAGACATTATTAGTGTCAGCACTCAATCTTAAGTCGTTTACAACTTTAACCAAAGCTGTCTCGGTGCTGCGATTGGCTATAAAACCTGATTATAAATTCTCGTAGATTGTAGATTTACCAGGATTTATGAGGATACAAAACTTTCCTATGTGAAACATAATCACATACAGTATCTCATAGACCCAGGAGAATGACATCTTTGCGGTTGTTGGTGATACAAAGTGCATAGTAAACATTGGAACTACCTCGATTTGGCTTGCTCTTGTGTCAAAACAGGGTCACTACTTTCGTTAATAGACCCTTACTGAGCCAAGGCAAAGAGATAGGACCCAGGTGTAGAGACGAGCCAGATATCCAATAAAACTGAGAGACTTTAATAAATAGACTGAACAAAATCAAACACGAGAACTAAATCATAAACTGAAAGAAAATAAAACACGAGAACTAATAATAAAACACTGTCGCAAACCATTACAAGTTGTTAGGCTTAAACTCAAAATGGCAAGACCAAAACACAAAGGCACCCAAACACAAGGAATCACCATTGAAGACAGAGTATGGATCAACAGAAAATGGGCAGCTTAAATAAGTCACAAAACAAGGCAAGGGTGGAATCAGTCAAGACAATCAGATAATCAAACAATAAGACTAAGGCGTGAAACAAGACACAGGTGGAAGAACTGAAGAAAATCAAACAATAAAACAATCAGGAGCCAAAACTAGTGTAATGCTGCCCTCCAGCAGCAAGCAGCAGCTGTGACATTTATGGCAATGGGGATGCCCACATTATCAATGATCTGTCATATTTTGGGACCTCTAGACTTCACCGAAGGAAAGGAGCAGCTATTCTCCTAGAGTACCCTGCCATGAATTGAGATGGGATTTGCAGGAGGCTTAAGATTTAGATGTCTGATGATGATGATGGGCTGGAGGGATGAGATCGATGAGATCGTGGCCGTTGTGCGCGGACCGGGGTGACCTTGGGGCTCAGGTGTTTAAACCTGTTTGTGAGGCTGAGCAGTGGCAGGTCCAGAATATTTAGCTGACATCCCTGGCTTTAGACAATGTATATCAGCCAAGCAGGTTGGTTTTAAGTTTGCAGATGGGGCGAAAGAGAGGATGGATGTCAGTTTGCCATAGTATTTCCCTCTGACCCTTATAAGATCATTGCGAAGTGAGGCAAGCTGTTTGCAGCCTGAGCATTTGAAGGCAAGATGGTAATCTTCTTCTGTTCACATCTTGCAGATCCACACACTTCTGGTTGCAGAGCAGTGAATGGCTTATAGCATCAGCGTAGCTCCTTGAGGTAGCTATTTTCCGGCTAGGCTACAATTCGCCCTATATTTCAGGTCGCAGTGGAAAGCTCTGAGACCACCCTGCTCCTCACTAGCAAACCTTGGGACTGAAACTAAAAAGCACACCTTGTCCAGTAGGCCAGAAGGCAAATGATGTTTCACTCTCTGAGCTGCCAGCTGCTGTTGCTTCGTGGGCCAGTAGAGGCTAGAGAAGGCAGTGTATAGGCAGTAAAGCGTGGGTATGGGCTGCAGCGGAGGAGCTACAGGTAAACCAGGGAAGCCAACCACAGTTGGCAGTTACCTATACAGTATATATACTATATTCTGAATCTCATGGGATTATTCCTGGTGACATAAAGGTTAATAACATACATGTTGAATATATATGGAGATTTACAGTAGAGCTAATTAAAAGTTTATTCTATATTAAATACAATGTTCTGTTCTACAAATAATGATGAGTTTAAAATGGGAGAGATTGACACAAGGGAGGACAAAGCATCCCCATGCAGTCCTGCAGTCCCCCCAGAATTAGACAAAGTGACTGAATTTAGCTGGAAATGTGAAAAATTGCCATTTTGTGCTTCTGGACCCAGGCCCTAAAGGTTTTGTCTGTTATACCTTTTTTTTCTTTCTTTTCTTCAACCAACCTTTCTGGAATAATTAGTCCTGTCTGAGATTTTAACTGAATAAAATGGTCTGGATTTGATATCCCTTGGTGACATTTCTACTTTATGTCTTTTGGAAGTCTTGATTTATAGCAAATCTTTGGAAAAAAATTGAAATGAAAGGTTTTCCTCTTTGTAATGTTATCCAGCCTAATTAAATAAGAGAACAGCTGGACACTGTGGAGGGCGTCGGTCTCGGCAACATGGGAGTGGCAGGGTTGCCTTTGTTTTTCCTTGTTGTGGAGGCCTTTGGAGCAGTGAGACTTTCCAGGGGCAGGTTTGGCACTCTCACAGGGTGTGAGAGTGTGAACTGTTGCCCAGAAGGTTGCTCCAAAGGCCATCATTGATTTAATTATTATTTAATTGATGTTGATTGGTAAGTGATTATTCACTTACCTGTTTGTGTGTGAGAATGTGAGTGGGTGTGGTTTGTCAATTGTTTGGTGTTTTGTGATTAGGTGTGTGAATGTTAGACAGGTGATTGCCTCACGAGTCCCACCTGAGCCAGGAAGAAAGTAAGCCTATTTAAGAGCAGGTGGGGCGAGTGGGGAATCAGTTAGTCTTGTCTTTCATGTGTGTGCATTTTTTAAAGTTGTTAGTCTTGTTGTTCATGTGGGTGTATTGACAGTTGTTGTTCGTGTGTGTGTGTGTGTGTGTGTGTGTGTGTGTGTGTGTGTGTGTGTGTGTGTGTGTGTGTGTGTGTGTGTGTGTGTGTGTGTGTGTGTGTGTGTGTGTGTGTGTGTGTGTGTGTGTGTGTGTGTGTGTGTGCTGTGCGTGTGATCATGTTGTATTGTGTATTATTGTGGAGTGTTGGTGTTTGATGTGACTCTGTGTGTGTCCGCCTCTCTCCTCGGTGTGATCGTGAAAGAGAGCGAGAGGATGCCCTGAAAGAGGGTCCGCCTCTCACCCTCGGTGTGATTGGAAGAGAACTCGCACTCGGGCAGTGGAGAGTGTTTCTGGACAATGGCCCGAGAACACTCACTGAAAGAGTGGAGAGTGTCTCGGAGCTGGTTGCCAGAGAACTCTCACTGTGAGGAGTGGCAAGGGTCTCTGTGTGTTTGGGTCAAAAGAGAGCTCGGACTGAAAAGTTTGAGTGTCTCTGTGTGCATGGGTTTGGGGAAGCACTTGAAAAGTCACTGGGCCTGGGGAGGTTCTAGGAGAACTCCGGTCTGAGGAGGTGCAGTGTCTTGTTGAGATGTGTGTGTGTGTGTATGTGTAGGGACAGTGCTACCCTGTCCCAGTAAGTGTTGATGCATGTTAAATGTGGATGTATGAAGGCGGTGTGGAAAGCCACTGACTGTCTGTTTGTTGTGTGTTCCCTGAAAGGGGATTCCTCCCTCGGAGGAGGCAAGCTTTTATTTATTGTTGGTTTATTTTAGTTTGTTATTTTAGTGAATTGTTTTTGCCCAAAAGCTTCGCGACAAGTAGGGTGAAGACTTTGTGTTTGTGTTTGTTTTATTTTAACCTGCTCTCCCACTGTTTCTCTCTCCCGGGTCTGGGAGAGAGGTGGAAAAAATAAAGATCCGGTCCATAGACCGGCAAACCCCACTCCTCTGCCAGTTCTTACCATCGCCTGCTCTGCTCCAGTCCAGGGATTGTCATGTGGCATGTGACAGACACACACATACACACATTCTCCAGGTCCCTAAGATGAAGTATGAGAGTGTCGTGGAACGTGGGGTAGTCTTGACTCCCTGAACTGACCTCACCTTCAGCAGCCTTGAGCAAATTCTCCAGCAGTTTTTTCCTTTCCTTCTTGGACAATGATTTTCTGTATCTTTTAGTCTACGATTTTAATTAGTTTACTGATTCCCCCCTTCTCCACCTCAGCTGCTGTCTTCCAGCCATGATGCCTGTCTGTACAACCCCCCCCCCAGTTCTAGCATGAACTTCCTACATTGGCACTTCCTACAGTGGTCCAGGACAGTAGAATCATTGCTCATCTTCTAATACAGACTAAAGACCCATCTTCTCAGACTGCATTTTGGCTCCCCTCCCATTAAAACTGACTATTTAATGAATTCAACAGATTTTTTTTCTTTCAGTGGATTGTATATATATTAATTGTATGTATTACAATTTGTTCTATGGTTCTAGGAGTGTTGTTAGCCAGATCTATGTCACTCTTGGTCATAGAACTCATCTGGATGCACTTGTGTTCTTTTACATTGTGAGTCGCTCTGGATAAGAGTGTCTGCTAAAATAATGTAATGTAATTTGTGTTGAAAAAGGTTCAGGTGGTGTTTGAGGTTAGTTTTCACTTTATCAAGTAGAACATGATCTTACTGTCTGAAGTGGTGGCATTTACTATGAAAGGGTCACTTGTCAGGTCTCTGTGGCACTGGAAGTCTGTTCACAGTCTCTTTAGATGCGCGTGGACAATCTCCACCTGAATGTAAATGCAATGCTACAGCCTCAGCAACTATAATTTCCTGTTAATTTTCTTGCTAGACAGACGATGACAATGACATGAGATGGGCATGGAGCAAATGTCACCTTTTGCATTTGCCTAAATATGAAAACTCAAATGTGAATGCAAATGATGAGTAAACTTTCTGGGTGTTGATCTGGAGGTCCAGAATGTCACTTGTTTTCTGTTTTAATTATCAGTGCTAATTCAGTCACATATCTTACAGCTGGTTATGGGGTATTTAATGGCCCAGGTCCAGGAACCTCTTGGTCTACATACATGTTCAGTCTCATGCATCATTGAAAGGCACGTATGTGCTGGGTGATAAGGAATGGAAGCGGACTCAGGGCTGTTGAATTGTGTATTGATTCCTTGTCACTGGCCCTTGAAGAAGTGAAGACATCACATGAGACTTGAGTATTGATCCACGTCGCTCGATGGGTAGGAGCACATCCATGAAGCGCTTTGTATGTTAAAAGTACGACTTTGTAGTCACACTATCTTTAAAAATGGACTGACAGAGCAGACCCATAAGCATTTAGAGTTCAGCACTTGTGTCTTGTTTTCTACAATTACTACACTGTTCTTCTCAACACATAGGCCCAGGGAATTTAAGAATTGTGGGAGGAAAGCAGAGATATCTTCCTTCCCTCCATATGCTCTCTGTGGAGTGAGTTTTTTTGTTTGATTCTCAAGATCTGGCAGCCTTCGATACTCACTTCATTATGCATTGCCATATGATTTCCATCTGCGGACTCTGTCAATCTCAGTAGAAATCAGAGAGGCAGAGAGCTGCACTCCAGCTGTAATGGTCAATATGTCCATTCCCAATTTTAGTGGCTGTGGTTTCACTCAGCCCTCATTATAAAGTAATTCAAATGTTTTACATTTGCAGGCCGACTGCCTTGATGACATGTTCTATTTATGGAGAAGACAGACAGATTCGATCAGAAATAGTAAATCCTGTTCTAATTCAGCTGACGGGGAACATGACGTGCGGGAGGGTAGGATTTGTCTGTTATGTTAGTTGTTTTTGTAGGTGGAAATAACCACCTGCTGAGGTAAACATGAAACAAGTCCCACTGCTGCTTAATCACCCCTTACAGATACAATCTTCTACATCAATTGTTCTGACAAACACGAAAATGTTTTGTCATGAAAAAAGTGATAATTGGAGTGTGTTTGTGTGTACAAAGGTTGTATCAGCATTTTTCTGCAGTTTAAAAGCAGAGACTTTGGGGATGTAATCCTGGTGGTACGGTCCTTTAATTGTCATGGGAGCCGAACCACTGAAGATAGATGAGGGGTGAGTCAGAGCTTCCGCATGGGGCTGAACTCTGTGTGCGATGAAAGACTGAGCCTGGAGACTAGCTGCCTGGTCTGATTGGGGCTCACTGGGGCTCGTTGCATTGATCAATGAAGCTCCCACCATGCTGCAGACTCAAGCTGGCCGCATTGATCCATGCAGACTCAAGCCAAGGCCTGCTTCAGTCACATCACATATAAACAAGCTATTTATAAATTCTTACACCTTAAACTTTTTATTTTTTATTTAAATAATGTTGCAATAAAGCAATAAAACAGATACAAATGAAGAAAGAACAAAGCATGAGGATTGGGGCTGCTGGGTGGCTCATCCTATTAAGTTACTGTTGTAGTGTGTGGATGAGCCCCACAGTCTGGTATTGAATCCATTCCAGTGCAGACTGTGGCCAGCACTTATGACCTGCAGGGCGATGCATAATTGGAGGGAGCGCCCAGGGAGGGAGGGATTCAGTCAGTCCGTGTCTCGGTGCACACCCGGCAACCCCCGGTTAATGGTTAATCGGGCGCCCATGGTCTACCGGTATAAAGCTGCGTACAGCTTCCTCCGACTCATGTCTGTGTAAGATGAACTTGTATACTGCTGTGTGAAAAAAATGGCAACGGCTGACATCACGACTGACATATTTTGGAGGAGAGCACATGCTTGTCTACACTCTACTGAATTAACAGCAGAGGTTGCAGCAAGCCTGGCTTAGAATGTGATTGGACATTCCAGATTGGAAAAAAGCATCAATTTAAAAAAAACATAGCGTCAGGATTAATTAGTGCCTAATGAGGGGAGCCACCATCCGAGCTGTAGGACAGACCCGAAATCTTTGTGATATATGTGGTATCAGCAAGGGTGGCAGTACAGTATGATATGGTACAAAATGATGTTACGGCATGGAGTTATTTTGAACAAAAAGTACAGTTTGAAAGTACATTCCAATATTATTTTCCAATTACAGTTCTTTATAAAAGTTGATATTTCTCTCCCAGAACCTTTGAGAATACATTGTGTATAAATGTGTAACACAGCCAAGAAGGCAATGTATATTCGTCAGCCAAGGGAACTAATCACACTCTTACTAAAGCACCAGCTATCACCTTCTGTAGAGGATGTTCACTTGATCACTGATGGCTCTGAGATATGCTAAAAAAAGAAAAGAGGGGGAAGGGAAAAAAAGAGATACATTTGGGAGATTTGTAGCTTAGTAGCTTGTGCTGATCACTTATTATCAAACAAACGTTGTCAAATATGATGCTTTATAAAAATGTAAAAATGACGGGGTGGCGGATAGCGTAGCAGTCAAACGCACAGTATTTTGGCTGGTCCAATACGGTGTGTGCTGCCTGTCAGGGACGCGGTTTGAAACCCGTCTCTACCAGCCCCGATCGGGGGCGGCATTTGGCTGTCCGCCCCAGGGGGAGGGAGGAGGGTGAGCCGGCTCAAGTTTGCCGTGAAGCATGTAAGGGTTTCTCCAGAACGTGGGTGGGCGAATTTCATCTCGAAGGAGGCGGTGTTCACCGCCCACTGAGAATTAGCTTGCCTCATAGAGACAAGCGGCGGATCCGTGTGGGGAGGGTAAATCTAAATAAATAGAGGGTGTAATTGGTTACTAAATTGGGAGAAAAGCGGGAAGAAATCAAAAACAAATAAAAAATGTAAAAATGAATTGTCATCTTGTGTGTTGATCTTTCCATCTTGCCATTTTTTAAACTGTCATGTCTACCTGCGATCCACAAAAATGATGACCAGCCCAATTAGGCATGGTTTGCTCCCTCCAGAGCTGATCAGGGGGTGGAGAGAGAGAGAGAGAGAGAGAGAGAGAGAGAGAGAGAGAGAGAGAGAGAGAGAGACAGAGAGAGAGAGAGAGAGAGAGAGAGAGAGAGAGAGAGACTGTCCCCAGCTAATTTTCTTTCAAGCTCGAATTGAATTCAGCCTCCTGCAGGGGACGGGCGTCAACTGTCTGACATAACGCAGGGAGCAGAGGGCATCATTGCTTGCCCTTGTCAATCAAACTCAAGCAGCAGCCGATAACAGAGTTCGCTCCCGGCTTGATTAAGGAGCGGCTCTCTGATCCCTTTCAGGTCAGTGGTGGTCTCCCTCTTCATGACTCCTGACAATGTTGCACAAAGAAGGCTCCAGACAGACCTGGTTCTGTTCTCGCTGTCTGATGCACAAGTGGCTAAGGGATAAGGTTCCTGAAACCACAGTGTTCTTTCCCACTTTGGCCATGGAATATATATAAAAAATGTACTGACTTTTCTCTAACTGGTTTGTAGTTGCGGTGCACATCTGTCTACAATGACGTTTGTTGCATTGTTGCTGTTCTGATATCTTGCTCTCGTTGTGATTATTCTTGCCATTTTAAATGCACTCATTGCAAGTTGCTCTGGATAACAGCATCTGCTAAGTGCCTAAAATGTAAATGTGGAAATATGGCCACTGGGGGCTCCCTTTAAAAACCTGATGGCCTTAGTTTATGCACGGCTGTTCCCAACATCTGAAGTTTGAGCCAGATAAACTTTTCGAAGCTTCCTACTTTCGTTGTAAACCATGTAGCCCTGCTGTGGTGGCATTGTTTTAGAAAAGCATCCTTCAGTAATAACATTTCTCACCCTCCACATTTGTGGACCCCCTATTGCAGAATTATCAGGTTAATTTAAAATGGCATGCATACATTTCAAAGGTGTACACATAAAAGTAACCTCTTTATTAACATAATTCTGTTCCCGAAACCTTGAAAATTTCATTTTTCATTCATATGAAAAAACTGATTCCAGTAATACCAAAAGCGTAAAAATTAATACTTTTTTCAACTTAAAAGAAAACAAAAGCGTTACTCATAGACAAAGCTAATACTCTCTGATTTTAATGCAGTAGGACATTGGCAACAACTTTTTTTGTGACCAACAAAACAATCGGTACCACATTGTTAACACTGTGAGATATAAAGACAAATAAACGGATGTAGAATACCTTCAGGTTGTGTGGTTTGTGAAACTGAAGTGTGAGGACATTAAGAAACAATATGGAATGCCGCTCATTTAGCATTGCAGTAGGCTAAACAGTGTATTATTCACCTGGGGATAGATTGAATGAAAAACCACAGACCTGCCACACCACAACTGCCTGTTAGTGTTTGGGGCGGGTTTATGGGTCGAGTCATAACAGTGGTCATTGCTAATGAGATGAAATATTGAGAAAGTACTTTAAGGTATGAGGCGGCACGGTGGTGCAGTGGATAGCACTGTCGCCTCACAGCAAGAAGGTCTCGGGTTCGAATCCAGGCCGGGGGCCTTTCTGTGTGGAGTTTGCATGTTCTCCCCGTGTCCGCGTGGGTTTCCTCCGGGTACTCCGGTTTCTTCCCACAGTCCAAAGATATGCACGTTAGGCTAATTGGAGAGTCTAAATTGCCCGTAGGTATGAGTGTATGAGTGTGTGAGTGAATGGTGTATGTAGTGCCCTGCGATGGATTGGCGACCTGTCCAGGGTGTATTCCTGCCTCTCGCCCCAATGCATGCTGGGATAGGCTCCAGCCCCCCCGCGACCCTAACTAGGAATAAGCGGCTGAAGATGAGACTTTAAGGTATAATTGCTACTTAACCCATATCTGCCAAACTACGGGATTTCCTGTAGACCGCGCAAATGATACAGAAGCCGTCCTACAGAAAATCCCATAGCAGAAATGTGATGGAATTGAAATGCGTGTTGAGGTGCAACGTCCAAATATTATATCATTATATAACAAACACATGGGGGGTGTAGACTTCGCTGACAATTGCCTGCTACAAGAGACAAACGAAGACACTGAAGTTGTAGCCTACTATAAAATAATTTGGTACATGCTTAACATTGCTATCCTAAATGCTTGCATTGTTTACAATAAAGGTCTACATATATTACCATACTACCTTTGGCAGACAGTTACTGTCGCCAGCTTGGTGTACTTTAGACAGCTAACCACAGTGGTCTATAAAAGAACCAAAAATCACCTCAAGAGATGTTGAAGTAGACTGTCTTGGGCTTTGTTCTCACACCCTCACGTGGTCTCAGGTCAGTGATAACTGAGTGAAAACGAATAAATTCAGTGTCTGGCATTCTGAATGCTGATCTGAGATCAGGGAGGAGCCTAATTTACTAATGAAATATCTCAGGACACAATTACTGAGAGAGAGACAGAATAAAAGGTTAATCTGTGTGGATAGCAGATGGAGCCCAGACTAAGCTAATATTGGAATCCACAAATAGACAGAAATCTTTCCTCCCTGACGAGGCCAGGAGACTGAAGAGCATTTGATGAAAGCTGGTCAGGGTGTAAATTAGCAGTGAGCACTCCTGACTGGAAGGAAAAAAAATACCATTCTGTGCATTAACTATCCCTGCCTCTAATTAGGTGAGCAGAACATAATTTTTATTCATTTTTTGATCACTTCCAATGACATTATGCATTCACAGAATCTTTAATCCTTTAGCCAAGAACAGGAAAAAAGGATTCACTTAGTTACAGCACTCAAATATTTTTTGTATGAAAAGTCATTCAGTCTCCCAAAGGTTTGGAGTTGACTGATATGTTGATGACAGTCTGTAGTCCTCCACTGTGCTGGTTACTTTACAGCAGGGGTGGGCAATTCCGTTCCTGGAGGGCCGGGGTGTATGCAGGTTTTTGTTTCCACCAATTATCCTACAGCTAATCAGCTGTTTACCCCAATGGCAGTTCACGTGTAGATTAGATCACAGTAAAATGTCTATAAAGGGACACAGCACAAAAACAGCCTCCAGCTGTCATTCATGAGCTTAACAGAAAATGTAACTAAAATTGTCAGATCACACAAATGATTGGGCAAATTAAATAATTATGAGCATTGAATAATTGAGTTGCCATGAAATCCAGAAACAGATATGGCCCTCTTTGCCCACCTCTGTTTTACAGTATAATGACCATTAGACTCAATGATTCAATTAGTCTTTCACGAAAAAAAACTTTTGTATGTTTTTTCTGGGTCACTACAGGTAATAATGGAAACAGAAATAAAACGTGTCTTAATAGGTTGCCAGGCCACCACAAGCCGCCGGAACAGCTTCAGTGTGCCTTGGCATAGATTCCACGTGTGTCTGGAAGGAGGCAACACCATTCTTCCACGACAAATTTAGAGAAATGTTGTGTTTTGTGGATGGTGGTGGAAAACGCTCAGGTGCCTTCACTTATCTGTGTTAAATTGGGTTGAGATCTGTTGACTGAGATGGCCATTGCATATGGTATATATTGTTTTCATGCTCATCAAACCATTCAGTGATCACTCCTGCCCTGTGGATGGGAGCATTGCCATCCAGGTATGGACCACTCCCATCAGGATTGAAATGCTTCACCATAGAATGATGGTGATCACACAGAATTACTTGTCGTTTACCTTGCCCTGTAAGGGGTTGAGTGTAACTAAACCATGACAGGAAAATGCACCCCACACCATAACAGAGCTGCCAGAACCCTTCACCGTGGGAGTCAAGCAGTCGGGTCTGTAGGTTTCTTTTGGTGTGTGCCAAATACCCCGCTGGATACCCCGCTCAGAATCAGAGTTTTATATCAACAAGCGCATGGCTAACATGCCGGTTTTGCCATTCTTTCCGGTTGACTGTTTGAATGCTGTTATCAAATGTTTTCCTCTCCATTTAAAATAAATTATCTTCCCCCACCGCTTGCTGCCACGATGAGCCAAATCGTGCGCCAGGTGTATGAAGGAGCACACACCCATTATGTGTCCCGGCTAGCTTTGGCGCATAAGTTCTGAACAACAATGTTGGCACTGGAAGTGTTTTTTTGAACGACTTTGAAACCAAAAGTTCTGTTTCAGTTTCTGATTTCTTCCCGTAGTTGTGGCTATTTCATTTGTATCGCACAAATTACACCTTGAATCTTTGTTTTCTGCAAAGGAGATTGCCTATGGTTACTGATTTCCGCAAGGAAGGTGATCTCCTGATTTAAAGCAAACCAATCACTGAGGCAAATGTCACAGCCAGCAAACTCATACAGGAATTTAAGCACCATGCAGTTGGGCCAACGACTGAAATAATGAAAGGTCGCTTTATGATTTACGCATACAGTTTACAGTTTATCCCACAGGACTCAATTATGCATGCATTTCCTCTGTGGGACAACAACCAGTTTTATGACTAAATTAAGTAGTATTGATTAATACAACATGCACCGGTAGCATAATTATACAGGGAACGCATGTGTTGCTATTCTACCCCTGTATCTACATAGAATATTCCATTAGTGAATTGTGTGTACCGAGAGGTTCACATGTAATGTATCATTCTCTTGCAATGTAAAATGGTGAATTATTTATTATACCAGTCTCTTAAAATGCATTGGGTAAAATTGTGAATTATTCAGTATCTTGTGGCAGAGTCCATAAAATGTAAATTCCTTCAAGTCATCATCAGATGTTGTATTTATTTTTAAATTGTGTATTTCTGTATTTGCAGTGCTACAATGCAGCAATCATAGGTCTCCCCTCAAATGGGAGATTGATTTAAGGATGAATCACATTGCTCCACTGCAGTATGGATTCTGGCCATGCATCTTAATTAAAATGCTTTGTTTCATTGAAACTGAATTCTTTACACAGAGTTGCCCTGATGCAGGATCCCCAGGAACATATTATTCATTTGTTCTGTAGAGGTGGTTACAGCGCCTACATTTTATATGCTTCCTGCTCTTACCCCTGGGATTCATTTCTCAAACTATATCAGATTAAAGAGCTTACTCAAGTGTTCATATCTACAGTATCTATCTAAACTTCTCCACTAAAGGATATTATTTGTAGTTATTACCTTTACATGGGTTTGGGTGTATCTCATTTTATAAATGTGCGTAAAGGTTACATATTTATTTGATTGCAGCTATATTTCTTATTCGGATCTATGCAGGGAGGAAGAGTTCCAGCACCCTCAGTTCCTGGAGAAGTTGACTAATTATATTCTGCTGCATAGACTCGGCCAGGCAAGGAAACGCGGAGAAGGGAATTCTGTGTAGGCATACAAACTTCAACATCCAAATGTGACAATGCCCATGCCACACATCTGATCTCACGCAGCTCCCCCACCGTATGGTTGTTAATGACTTGTGCTTCCCTTTCATCGTACAACAGTCTGTCTGTACCACTGGCACGACGACAGAAGGCCAGGTCTGTGACAGCGGCCACCTGTTCACGCTCTTGTGTTACGCTACGACTTTGCGCTTCCACTTAAAAGTCGTAACAAACCTCCTGCAAATCGTGCATTCGCTCCGCTGCGCGTGTCTGGTTCGGGCTCGACGCGCGCATCCACGCATTCCTTTCAGTGACAGATGTCCCGGCACCATTGATTAAATGCAAATGTCTCCTGTGATCAGAGACTGGGAAAACTTAACCCAGCAGCTGTGTGCTTTTGTTTAAAACGATATGTCATTTCCTCCCACAAAATGTCCTTGCTAAGCATCAGAATGCATTTGGAGTTCTCTAAAGCACAAAGCAGATGGACGGTAGAGTGTTTCGTTATGAAATGAACACAACTCCTCGTTTACGTTTGATGGCGCCTGGAACCCCTTCGCTGTACCCGCCATGCTTGCATCATCCAGCCTCCCAAAAGTCTGTGAGTGTTCCAGAAGCAGTGGGCTCATCCATTTGGCGCACAGTGGAATTTAGATACTATTGTTTTTTTCATCATATTACCATAAGAATGTGTTGGATATGTGCCATTTCCTCAGGTGTGTCTTGATCCAAAGTCAAAATCATGCATGCGACGGATATCGTTATCAGCAGTAGGCCTATACACTGGCGAAAACAAATCGCTTTGTGTGAAAAGGAGTTTAGCTGTCCGTTGCAGCAATGAGAAAGCCCGTTTGCCGCTGATTCTTATTCCTGCCACAAAGTGACTCCAAGTGTGTGGGGGTGGGATGCCCGTCTTATCTCCGCACTCCAAACAGACATGTATTCGGCCGGATCATTCCCAACCAGGTAGAAACAGAATTGTTGATTGAATAAGTGGGAAATACTGAAGTGGAGGATGGAGGGGAGGAACAAGAGCAGCATTCATTAAATATTCATAACCTTCTCTGGAATGCACCTGTTGTCATTTGCTCTGCTTTAAGCGATGAATTTTTTGATGCTTTAAAGCTGTACATTTCTCTTTTGAAATTGAATTAATTTTTCACATTTCATACTTGTCTTTCATGACAAATAAATGAAAATGGTGTCACTTTGCTCACGCCCACTCGAGACAGGCCAGGCCTGTTTCTGTATTTAAACAGGCCATGAAGTCAAAGTCGAGGAACAGCTTCCAGGGAACGTTGACTCATCAAAACTGGATGCTGAAATTGTTGCTTTGCTGGATGTATTGAGTGCTGTTGCTAGGGCAGTGTGTACTTTGGCAGTCCAGTTGGATGCTTCAACCATCCTCAATCTGTTTTCATTGGCCCATTTACCCAGAGTGCAGTTAGCACGTTGTGTGTGGCTTGGATCTTTTTTGACGGCTATTCATTTGCAGAACAAGCTCATTCCATATTGTGCTGCATTATTGATTTGCTTAACAGATGTCTTTGTTCAGGGTGAGTCTTGGAGCCTGCATGCTATGTGTTAACAAGGCACAACAGGGGACAGAAGCTGTACCCCACTTCCTGCACTAACCATTAACCGGTTCTTTACCCACCATCTCATTCTGTCAATGTGAGAACCCTCAATACCACAGCACGCACCCATACTACCAGGGTTAGAACCCTTTAATACCACAGCACATAGGCATACTACCAGGGTTAGAACCCTTAATGCCACAGTAAGCATTGTTTACAACAGACCAAAACATGAGAACAAAAAGTAATGAAAAAAACTGAACCATTAGGTCATCTACTGCTGAAAGAAATGTGCATTAAAATGACAGAACATAAGTAATTTCAGAACCACGCAAGCTGCTGTGCTCTGCTCTCCGCTTGTAAATCATAATTTATTTCCCTAAAAATGTTTCTCAAGCATAAAACAAAAAGTTACACGCAAGGTTAAGTTAATAATAAATACATAAGCATAAATGAATGGTTTGTTTGTTGTCTTCCATGGCAGGGTCAGACTATATTCATTGCTGCAGAACATTTGAATGAAATCCAACCAAATTCCATCTGCTCTAGTTCAATCGGGTTTTGGACACAGCTGCCATGCTGACATATGAGCTCCTATTAAAGCTGTGTTATTGTGTTTTCAGGCACTATGGCCAGATCAGAAGTGTACTATACAAAGTATTACTTTTAATGGTCTGTGGTACGGTGGAGTTTGGATGAACATCTAGCATGAACATTAATTGAAGCACAAAAGGTTTTGTAATCAACCATCCAAAGG
Source organism: Aldrovandia affinis (assembly GCA_029706075.1). Taxonomy (NCBI): domain Eukaryota; kingdom Metazoa; phylum Chordata; class Actinopteri; order Notacanthiformes; family Halosauridae; genus Aldrovandia; species Aldrovandia affinis. Next base: position 2,587,281 of record JAINUG010000027.1, on the reverse strand, counting down.
TAATAATGCAGTCTGCAGAATTTGTTTCATCAAAATGTGGGTGAGGGGGGGCCTGTACAAAACATCAGCCCCTAAATCTAATCTGTCAGAATTTCCAGTCATATTGAAAGACATGTCTTGGCAATGCATGGCAGATTATTACTGTATTTGGTCATTATTGTCTATACCTGCCATTTGTGTGCTTACACCAATAGTTTTCTCCCATACTCTTTAAATAAAATGTCATGATTATGCAGCACTTGATCAAAGCAGTTGATGACACAGATAACAAATCTTGGTTAATTTTAAATTAAAACCAGCACACTCTGTGGCTCTCCAGGACCAGAATTGGGGATGCCAGCAGACCTTGTTGACCTCCAGAACCAGGGATGGGGACCTCAGCAGTCCCTGTAGCTCACGAAGACCAGGGTTAGAGACCCCTCCTCTATGGGATGTGATTTAAATCACTGATCCCACAGTCAGTGAGTAAAATATGCAGTGTAGTAACACATTAGAAGCAAAGGTGCAGCATTTTATACCTTTGATCACTCTATCCTAATTGATAGACTTAGATAATGGGTTGAGATCTCTGGGACTGTGCTAGATTGGTTCATATCATCTGTCAAACAGAACAGTTTTAGTTTCTCACGGTAATCATGTATCTTCTTCTGCATTGATTACTTGTGGGGTGCCTCAAGGCTCTATTCTTGGGCCAATATTGTTCTCATTATGTATGTTGCCCTTGGACCATATCAAAGCTTGATCCAGCTTCAAATTGTACCAAATTTTACAGCTAGGCTTCTGACAAGAGCAATTATGTCACACATTAGATGGATGCTCTGCACTGGTTGCCAGTAAATATTATAATTCATTTTACAATTGTACTAATCAATTACAAGGCAGTACATATACTGGCTCCTGGTTATATTTCTGAGATGCTTATTCCTTACCAAGCACTGAGGCCTCTTAGATCGTCCAATCAGGGACTTTTGGCTGTTCCAGAGTCTAGATTAAGAACAAAGGGTGACCGTGCTTTCACTGTAAAGGCCTTTAGACTCTAATACAACCACAGAGCTTCAGATCAGCTGATTCAGTGTTTTCTTTCAAATATCACCTTAAAAGTTAGATAGACTTGCTTTTGCCATTGTCTAATTGCCCACATTATAGATTGTGTTCATCTGTTCTTTTATACCTTCTTCATTGTCATTTTATATTGTTTTTACATTCCTACTGTTTTTACCAATGTGAAGCACTTTGTGCTGTATGCTTGAAAAGTGCTTTACAATTAAAGTTATTATTTATTATTATTATAAAATGTAATCACCACCACAGCCTCAGGAAATGAGGAATCCCCCTGATCCCAGTACATATTTATTACCCTGAAAGTGAATGCAGGAAGGGATTTTGCTGGGAAGGGACAGTGAGTACTCATGTCCTGCAGTAACCTATGTTTACAGGTCCCCCAGGGGTAATGGTATCCAGAGAAGGAGATTGATCCTATTAGTGAGAAATGTCATTTGTGAAAAGGAGTATTGATTGTACCATCAATATAAACAAGTGGATGGCATCTGCTGTCATGATCTGATTTTGGAACAAAGAAAATAAGCCTGTTCCCATTACTGCCTTTGAATGTCAACCCAGGAACAGTAAATTGTTTTGCACCATAAGCCGAATTGATTCGGTTCTAGAATCAATAATTATCATTAGTGTACAGTAATGCCTGGTATTTAGCAATATGCAAATGAGCAGGTCAGAATTTCATGTTAAGCCATAGGACGCACAAGCACTGAAGCACTAAATGAATTAATTAAGAAAATCTCAGGGAGAATATTTTAAACTTTATGAAGCTGATCTCAGCATTGATGTCCTTGAGAAATGTTTGTACTGTACTGTACTCCACATTGGTGGAGTATTTGTGTTATTTATACAACCTCCTTATGATAGGCAGGTATGAATGTTTTTGGATGTATTTCAAGTCTAGGGATGACGTTTGTGTAGTAAAGCTTGTGTATTATTTCTGATGTCAATGATTTTAATGTATTTAATGTAAGTCCACTTAGAATACCCTTCATTTTCTCTTTACAGTATTAATCTGAACTAATGATCCATCAAAATCCCAACTTCAAACTGGGATGCAGCTTGACTCTCAAATCTTTTGTTTCGCATGAATCAAAAGTAGTTGATTATCAACATCAAATTAACAATGAAACCCCCAAGGAGAGTGTAATCTTAGCCTTTCTTCTTTTTTTTTTCTTTAAATTTATTTCTCCCAATTTGGTTGCCAATTATACCCTCTATTTATTTCAATTCCCCTCCGGGAGCGAGACACACATTCCTGGCCGATTGTTCCCGCCTCTTCCAAGACGGAAATTCTTCCACGGATGCCTTTTACCTTCTCCTCGACGGACTCGTGCCGACTTACCCTCCCCCCTCCCGCAGAGGCGGACAGCCAAATGCCGCCTCCAATCGGGGCCGACGACCAGGGACGGTCTGGTAGAGACGCGGGTTTCGAACCGTGTCCCTGACAGGCAGCGCACGCCACACCAAAGTGCCATCCGCCGCAATCTTAGCCTTTCTTAATAACATCAGAAGAACTTCTTTGAGATTACAATCAGGAGTAGCAACTCAATGTTTGAAAGAATCCATCTTTATATTATTTTAAATTAGATATATGTGGGGAAACTTAACAGACCAGTAACTTTTTTAACAAATATGTTTTTTTACTTTTCACATTGACTCCACCTGTGTCTTTGATCGTTTCGTTCAATGTTGGATAATGGTGGATATGGTGGGCGAAGGTCAACACTGAGAAGGTCAATGCTGATTAAAACTGGAGATTGGAGATTGGTCTTAACTTCACAATGATCAGTTTTTCATGAGGAAAATGTTCACGTGAAGTGTCCTGTTACCTATGAAACTACCATAGCGTATTACCTTGTGACCCTGTAAGCTGGTTGCCTAGATACCCCTCGCTGCTTTATGGCTGAGCCATTACTTCCCAGCAGTTCAGCCTCTTCTGGAGGCAATATATGTGTGCATAACATTGTGAAAAACACGGTCTGTTGGGTTTAACAACCCACTTCAATCTTGAAGACTGTGCAATTTGCATAGTATACTATGCAAGTATTTTGCCGTCTTCATGATCCTCTGTCGGTAATGTCTTAGGGTTTGTACACGAGTTTCTTATAAATAAATCAAATAAACACAAAATTCTCAGATTCAAACAGGATTTCCTGTTTCAAACAAAACATGGGCGGAGAAACCCGCACAAAGCAATGTTCCTGGTGAACAAGCATAATTTTCTAAATTGATTTGCTGCAACAGTTCTTTTTATTCATGTATTTATGTTAGTTACAAGCCAACTGTGTAATTATTGTGACCTACACAATAACCATCAAGGTGCAGTTTTACAGCAGTGCAGACACAGGCATGCTAATTCCTCCATGCATTCGGGGGGTTTCTTCATCAGCTTGTATGGTCCCACCTTACCCTCTTAATCTCTTTTCTCTTCCCAGGGCATCTGCACACTCACTTTCTTTAACGCCGGCTCTGTCAGGATTTATGGTTGACAAGCATGACAAGGTGGTGAATGGAAGCGCTTGTAATTAGCTGCTTAATACACTTATACTTGCACATTTTTCATTACTTGATGAGCAGTGAAAACAATCTGCCACCGATGCGTGATTCTTATTTAAATTGGCACACTTGCAGTACAATCAAATAACTGCTTCAGAACAATATTAGCAAATTTTAGTATATGCCCATAAGCATTCACTACTCGCAAGAGACATTTAAAAATCCTTAGGAAAAGAAATTGGATCATTTCACTCTAATGCCAAGGGGGATCTGGGGAAGGAAGCTGGTGTATATACATTTGATATAGCTTTTAAATCATATTTTAAATCAATTATAAATTATCTTGCAATGAGAAACGTTTTCCTGTGTAATTATTTTTTTTGTTGTGTATTGAATGACAACCAATACTTTTTTTTTCATCAACCATATCCTCATACCAACTTGTATAAGTTGTTTGTGCAAAGGTCTTTCCTCTGTATTGATATGAATCTATACTTTTATTTTTTTTAACTCCATGATAATTTAACAAGCTTCATCACTACGTCATTTATATATAAATACATACAAGTAAGATTTTCATAAATATTGCTTGCTTTTACATTTTTGGTGATTTATGAGCTCACCAAAGTGTTGTTTGTGAAGAGAAAGAAATAACCACTCACAATGAATTGAGAGTCCAAGTTAATGGCATTGATAGAATCCAGACCTCTCTAACAGTGTTCCCAAAATAGAATGACATACTATGGATAAGACCATCTGCTCAATGAATGTAATATAATGTAGTACCGCTTCTAGCCTCAGGTGAGTGTGGGAAGTCTTTGAAACCTTTCCCATGTTTCAGTGAGTTTGCTACCGTGCCATCTACTAGGACAGATCGAAATCACATTTGGGGCTTGATGTGGAATACGGGGACCACTGGAACATCATACCTCCAACTACTAAGTGTGTTCTTATACACATTTCTCAGTGATTCTTCACATTTGAAACAATACTGCTATTTCTTAGAGGACATCAACCGATATTGATTCTTCATGACAGGATACGTTATTTTGTGTATTTCTTCTTTTTTAGTTTTGGTTTTATATAAACTCAAGTTTTCCTTTTTGTGAGTGAAGAAATCATGTTTGAACATTGTAGGAAAACAGAGTCTCTATAATACAGCACTGTATGTCTATGTTTATAGGAACATGCATGTATAATAATTTTGTATAATCCTGTCTTTTGGTGTTGGAGTGTTGAAATTTCATTGCCACTTGATCCTGGGTAACCATACTGTGAGACCACCTGAGTAAGAATTAAACTGTATAAATACATTTGGGGAATTTTGTTGGAGCAATATGCAGTTGTGGTTTGCGTGCTCAGCTATACATCAAATCAGGGCCCTGAATAAGCAGGTGTGCAGAATAAAAGAATTATGGCAAAATGAGGCCGTTTGGTGTAATGTAAAAAAAAAAGGTAAAAAAATGTCTTGCCAATAAACGCTCATTTATGCAATTTGAAACTCTGCATGCAATATTATGTATATAATGCAATAAAGTTAATTAATTTAATTTTACTTCAAACGCTCATTACATAAAGTGAAATTTAAGATAAAGAGTACATTTTTGTCACTGTTCTCATGCTTGGCTTCAAAATAGATCATTGTGGATAAGATTATTTTGTCATTTTCTCTGTAGCTCATAATGTATCTCCCTTTGTTCTGGGCAAAAGAGAAGTATTTCTATTCAGGAAATAGGAACATGTTTAAGGAAGGGACCTAAAAATGCACATGGTCTCTGGAGGCGAAAGAGTCTCAAGATGGTTCTAGACGTGTCTCTGAGCCTCATTGAAAAACAACTCTGAAAACTCCAGTGACTACCTGACAGTGCAGATTGATTCACAGCCTCAGAAATGTCTGCAACACCTTCCCTAAAGCAACAGTGATCCCTACGAGCCAAGCAGCTCAAGCCAGCTTTATCATCTTCCCTTGATCTTACTTTTTATAGAGAAGGCGGGCATGCTAAATCGAATAAGCTCCGTCATAAATATCATCAATATACAACAGGGAGTGGAGAGATATCGCAATTGAATTGAACGCTTCTTTCCTTGAGTTGATTCAACAATCACGCTTTCATCATCCAGTCAGCCTGCATCTAGATGGGTCTTTTTATTGAGGATGTACATTATACTGAAAGGATTAATATCAGCCATCCATCATCATCTTGTAGTCTCAGGACATTGTGTGAGCTCATTCATGTCATTTCTGTCATTCAGTATCTGCCTCTGGGTGACTTTGCAGCAAAGTTTGCTATACGTTTCAGAAAAGCCCATCGGCCACCAGTCATAACGACTTGCATATTTCGACATAGATAATAATGTGTCATGAAAGAGCGATAATTGCATATGCACACACCGTAAAATGGGCAAACATTTTTATTCATGAAACATCCTGGAAAATAAACATATTTGTCATCATAGATGGATTCAATGAAATTCGGTCCTTTGAAATTTCAAGTACAGGCTAAAAGCCAGATGTTATCAATTTCAATTAAATGGAATAGGTATCTACATTCATCACAGCTGACAAGGTGACTTGAGTGCAGAAAGTCAAGACATGGGGCGATTCATCACCAAGGCTAATTGTATTGTGAAAATGATTTTTATCTTTAGAATGATGGAAATATCCAATCTGTGGAAAAACTGTACATGGGACATCTCTGAATTCAGTTTCAGAATTGGGTCCCCACTTTGTGATGCTCCAGTAACTGAACTGAGAAATATCCTGGTGAATTAAATATGAATTTAATGATAGCTCATTAACAATTAAAGGTAAGTGGTGCTGAGGACAAAATATGCCTAAGAGCTTTTTCTAAATGAGCATGTGCCTCAAAGGTTAGAATGCAGAGAAACTGGACAGAAGCTAGCATTCATCTTCTGAATTAAATTATGTATTCTGTTTTATGTATTTAAAATGATCATAATGTCTTGATATAAAATTGAATTATGTGTTTCATCACTGTTTCATTTTAGTTCTAGACTTTTCAAATAAAACTGAGGCAATATTAACAGAATGGGCAAACTACAGGGCAAACTATACATTTGTTGTTGTAATATGTTGCACAAAATCCTTTGTACATAGTTTTGAGTACACAGCAGGCATTTGTCCTGTATTTTCATCAAAATATTACAATTTTATTCACTTTTTAGTAATCTTTTTAAGCTAATACATTTTAATGCAATCTCTGTTAGATTAGATTAGATGTCTTTATTTTCTGTTTTCACAGAAATGTACTTTGTGTACAAAAGTGCTTTGTGGTAACAAAAAGAAGGCATACACATTAAACACTATACAAGGTGCATACCCACACACTATACAAGGTACACACAGCACACCATGGTAAACATCAAATGACCAAAAAAAAACAAGTCTAAAAAAACAGCACAACTCACAACATCCTAAAGACCTACATTACAGCCTAGCCTTAAGGCCCTTCCTCTTATCCAACTGTTCACTCCCCTGCCTGTTTAGAAGGTCTATGGCATATGGCACAAAATAGTTTTAAAATGTGTTCAGTTTGCACTGTGGGAGGCTGAACCGCCTGCCTGATGTTCAATATGTTGAACGACACTGTGCACCACTCCTATTAACAAACCTAGCATGTTGTCATTTTGCCTCAGAATGTTCTACAGTCGATTATATGTGTCATTATGTGTGTCAATGTACACATGATTAGTTACAGGTGTTTTATTGCACTGAAGGGGAGTTGCGTGGTCGTGAGAAACATAAATTCACAAAAGGCCTGAAAGGGTCTATGTTTCTCTGTCAAGTTGCACGACTCTCCCTCCATTGCTAATTCTCTTTGGTCTCCATTGTGTTTAATGAATATCTTAAATGCAAAGGCATGAGTAGAATGAAGGTGTGGAACACTATTTACATGTTTTATCTACTAAAGATATTTCCCTATCTGTGTTTTTTTAAAGAAACTTGTGATTTTGTTGCAGTGCTGGAGCCCAGAACCTTCTCTTGCTGTAGTGTACCCAGTCTGTTGAGGAGTGGGATTTTTCCTCTCCAAGCCAATAAGGCTGTCAAGCTTTAATGTTTCCCTCAGTGAAGCGTGGGTGCCAATGGCAAGCACTTCCTGTGACCTACATGTATTTTAATGAGGTGGTTAGAGCGGCAGACCTGTCACATTGCACATGATGTCAAGTGAAGTGAATAAAATCCACAAGGGAAATCCATTGCTCCAGTTTTTTACACAAAGGTCAGCTCTTGACGAATAGTTTCGCAGGGCCTTGTTAATCGAAGCATGCTGTGCGATGAAGAACACCGGTCAACCTGTTTACATTTAAGGCTGACTTATTCTTCCAGAGGGTGCAGTCAGACAGGAGGAATCAACGTGACTCGGGACAACGGGTAAGGAAGCACACGCCATTCTCACCTGTCACTGTGATTTTTAGAAGCAGGCTGCAAATCTCCCTGCGACCATTTAATGGGAATCAGAAAGGGTAGTGGAAGCCAAGTCTTCACATTAAATTGACTCTCTGTAGGTCACAGTGGTCAGAGTTACTGTGAAAGGGAACCTTTCCTTAGTCTACAATGCCCTGCTAATTACCACCATTCATGTTCCCAGGTTCAGTCATTTACTGTGAGGCGAGGTATGCTTCCTGTCCAGCGAGGGCTTTTCTATAATTAGGGGCTCTCTCATGAAGGACGTTCTGCCAAGGCAGTCACTCTCTGCACACTGATGCACTGCACGCTCTGCATCCCCTGTGTATAATGTACATCCACAAGAAAAAGTCCCATCTAGATGTAGGCTGACGAAAGAGTGACTGTCCAATCCACTCATGGTAAGGAGCGTGCTCAATTCAACTGTGGTATCTCCCCACTCCCTGCATACTGATGATACTTATAACAGAGCTTAATCAATGTAGCACGCGCACTTCTGTTGCAAACGGTAAGAGCCAGGGAAGAGGACAAAGCTGGCTTGAGCTGCTTGGCTCGTAGGGATCACTGTCGCTCTAGGGAAGGTGTTCCAGAACTTTATTAGGCTGTGTATCAATCTGCACTGTCAGGTAATCACTGGAGTTTCAGAACTCAATTAGGCTCAGGGACACAACTTTAGACTCTTACCTCTGACCCCAAGACTCTGTTGCTCAGGTGTCTAACAGACTCAGGCCCTGTGCATTTTCAGGTCCCTTCATGTTCTCAAGAAATACTTCTCAATTGCCCAGGACTATTATGAATACATTATGAATGCAGAAAAAGTTACAAAATAATCATACATGCAATTATATATTTCAAAGCCAAGCATGAGGACAGAAAATGTACTGTGTATCTTCTCTGAAATTTCACTTTATGTAATTTGAAATCAAATGAAGTGAATTAACTTTATTGCATTTTAAGGACATAATGCTGCATGCAGAGTATCAAATTGCATAAATTAGCATTTATTACCAAGAAAAACATTTACATTTTTGAAAAAAAAATTCCTAGCATTATTCCTTCTCATGGTTACCATATTCTGGGGTTATTCAGTTGGCTGGTCATTAGTTTAATAGCATAGGAATCAGCAGAGAGTGAAAAATCACTTTTTAAAAGCTTTCTTCAAACAGTAACACCAAAATATGGTATCTACTTCAAATTAAGTGAATAAACCATGCCAAAATTGGATGATGTCTTTAAGGTTAGGAGCTTAACCAAGGGGAATGACAAGAAATGCTGTGACCGCTCTTATATGTAATGTCACAAGGACCCTTAAGAGGGAGGCAATCAATTGAAAACCTATTAATTACACTGCCAAAGGGCTAAATTGACATTTCTGTGGGCTTTAGAGGGCTCAATGAGTATCGGTGATTATAACCATGCTTCATGACTCTTGATTATTCAATAAAAATCTATAAAATCAGGTAGACATGCAAAACCGGAATTCTCATAAGTGATTAACATGAAACCTCAGACAGGCTACACAAAGAGGACACTAACAGATTATAAACACTGGCAGCAGCTGGTGGATGACATCACTTCTGAATTGCAATCATCCCAAACATATAATATTCATTTTATATATATACATATACAGTACCAGTCAAAATGTTGAGTACACCTTCCATCTGGACTATGGCTAATCAGGCACTCCTTCATTCTTCAGCAAGATAACGACCCGAAACACACCTTGAAGTTGTGCAAGAACTACCTCGTGAAGGAGGAACGTGAAGGACAACTCAAACTGAAGACCTGGCCTGCCCAGTGTCCAGACCTCAATCCCATAGAAATTGTATGGGACGAACTGGACAGAAGAGTCAAAGCAAAGCAACCGGTTCTCTGGGAATTGCTGCAGGCGAGCTGGGAAGACATATCTGGTGATTTCCTGCTGAAACTTATTAACCGAATGGCCCGTATTTGTGAGGCTGTTATCACGGCAAAGGGTGGCTATTTTGAGGAATCCAAGATTCAATTTTCAATATAATTTTCTTGAACATTTCTTTTATATTCATTTTGTTCATTGTTACATGTGTTTTTTGTCATTTTAAAGTATTTACAGAAACGTATACGGTGTAAAGCATTGTCAATTATGAGATAAACCTAGTTTCCAGCAGGTGTACTCAAACTTTTGACTGGTACTGTATATATATATATATATATATATATATATCAGATTTTCTCAAACCACAGAGCTGAATATTTAGAATAAGAAAAAACATCACATTGAGACATGGTCTTTGATTCATGCTAATAAACTGTACATACTAAAGCACTGACTCCGCTGCCAGAGTTAGCGATCATGCTAAAGCACTCTGACTCCACTGCCAGAGTTAGCGATCATGCTAAAGCACTCTGACTCCACTGCCAGAGTTAGCGATCATGCTAAAGCACTCTGACTCCACTGCCAGTGTTAGCGATCATGCTAAAGCACTCTGACTCCACTGCCAGAGTTAGCGATCATGCTAAAGCACTCTGACTCCACTGCCAGTGTTAGCGATCATACTAAAGCACGGTCTTCACTGGCAGAGTTAGCAATCATGCTAAAGCACTCTGATTCCACTGATAGAGTTAGCAATCATGCTAAAGCACTCTGACTCCACTGCCAGAGTTAGCGATCATCCTAAAGCACTCTGACTCCACTGCCAGGGTTAGCGATCATGCTAAAGCACTCTGAATCCACTGCCAGAGTTAGCGATCATGCTAACGCACTCTGTCTCCACTGCCAGAGTTAGCGACTATGCTGCCCATCACCGAAAGCACCTGTCACCAGCAGTGCATCTCAGATAATGGCCATTTAATGCCAGGGAACATGATGGACTGGTCTGTCTTAGTCATAAAATCAGTGGGGCCAGAGCAGCTGTTTTTAGTGCAGGGACATATTGAGATTTAAAATACTGCAATATTTAATGTACCGCTAATGATATTTAACATACTGTTCCCTACCCATACACAGATAATTATGAGTGTCCTCTCTGACTGTAATGATCTACCATCCAAACCTTTTTAATTGTGTGTATATTAATTCAAATGAGTTGCACATCTCCAACAGAGAGGTATGAAGCAACCTTTTACTGAATATGAGCACCACTTACGATATGGAAACCAACGGTTTTTGTTCAGCACAATACTCACTGTTGGTTTTCAGCCTAAACCTGTCAAAGGCCTGAAACGCCAGGCTGGCACCTGCTCGGCAGAAGGTGGAGTTAGGCAACGGAACTTGATTTGCACCGATTACATTTAATCATAGCAGCTTTATTTACGGTAGTACAAATTCACTTTGCAATAATGCATCTGCAATTTCAGATCTGAGCCATGGGCAGTCTTGGAGCCTGGAGCCACAGAGGGAGAAGCCAGATAAAACGGATTGCGACTGTTCTCCCCCTATTAAATCAGTGGAATTAGCCAGAGTCCCTGGGAGCAAATGAGAAAATAATGCACGCCACAATTTTTCCCAGCTTGTAACTCCCGCGTCAGCTTTAGAGTCAATCTGCATATAGAGCCTTTCTGTTGCTGTATAAGGCACCCATATTCTATATGTTAAGGTTGTTTAAATACCGGCAGTAAACCAATTAGTGCTGGAAACAAATCATTGTTTTAGTGGTGTGTCAGTAGGGAGACGAGGTAAGGGAGACAGAATTCTTACATTTCGGACATCATTGTACATTTCACATAGAAATAAATGGCAGGTGCAGAGCAGTTGACACTGTGTCAATCAACCAGAAAGGTTGTGAATCAGGAAACAGAGGTCTGTTGGACGTGCCAGAGGAGTTCAGCGCTGTGCTCTGGTGGTCCTTGCATCACAGTGTTTTTATTACAAGGGACAGGTTGGGTCTTCTGTGCCATAGGTACACAGGAGCCGGTTGGCCAGTCTGTTGGTCGGTCGACAGGGCAATTGGGCAGTCAGTCGACCACTTTACTTACCTCCTCTCTTCTCCTTCCTTGTTTTCATTTTCATGTTCAGAAGCAAGATAAGGAAACAAGTAACATTTATACAGTATTTGAGCACAGCTCTTGTCTAGTAGTTGTGGGGTTTGGTAAAGAGGGTCTCCTTGCTGATCTGCCAAGATAATCCTCACAGACATCCTCGAGAAAGGAATTTATGAGTATTTATTCAGTCCATTTGCTGAAAAGAGAGAGCTCAGGGCCTTGCCTATCAGGGCACCTATCTTCTTTATCGCTTGCTTTGTGGGTATCAAAACTGATTTCAAAGTGCCAGGGTGCTAAATCATGAGGGACGGTACATGATGAAAGTGCTTTGGTGCACAACGGTGGTGCCGTCCCAGCGCTTTGAAAATGGGGCAGCCATTCTGCAGGTACCATCGTAAAGTGTCCCTCACCCTCGCCTTCTGAGCCACGTAAACCCAGTATGTCTCCCGCACTGGCATTTCTGTGGGACAGATACCCATAAATAATGTCAAACCTTCCTTTCCCTGCTGATGTTTCCCTGCTGATGTTTTATCAGGCCTTCAGACCACACTGAACAAAACTAGCTTTGCATGCTCCAAAGTGGAATGTTCAAATGGCTTGATGTTGGGGGCGGGAAATAAATGTAAGCAGGGATCCTGTTTAATTTAAAAGCAATGTGCTCTGTTCTTAATGTACACCCTATTTAATCATTTAAAAGCAATGTACTCTGTTCCTAAGTTCCAGGAAGGAATTTTAAAGTGCTTTGATTCTTGTACAGTATTACTGGCTTTTGACAAAAAATATTGACCAAAAAAAATTAATTGACAAAAAATATTTCAATTAAGTGTCATTCTACGTAAAGTGTAGTAGTCGTTAAGTTAAGGCCACAGTGCATTGCTGAACCAAACCCTGTGTTTCAGCAACGTTAGTTGAATTGAAAATGGTTAGTGTGTTCAATGTCTGCTGAATCCTTGCACACATAAATCAGGTTAAATGCCCTGTTAAAGGGTAAGGCTGTTCAACCCTTTAGCTAGCGCTCAACCTGATTTGCTTAAGTAAATATTCACACATGTTTAAATGGGTAATATGTAAAATGTCAGTTACAAAAGTGGTCCTTAATAAGGGCATCTGGTAAGGATATAAATAATAATGCAATTTAATAAAAGATAAAAGGTGCTGACATTTGTGAACTTTCATGCCATGCACGTGTGTTGTGTAAAATGCAGCCCTCATGCAGCATCTCGATTATGAGGAGTCACTCTAGCTTTCATTGCTTTGTGTGAAAGGGTCAGGCTATAGATAAATGGGCATTTAAGAACTAATGTGCTGGCTAAAAACACATTGCAAAGTTAAATGCTGTGGCTTGTTTGGAAATGTACGGGCTATGCAATATGGCTTTTCCAGTGTTCCATCAGAACATACCTCCCAGTGGAGAACACATGTATGAAATATTATCTGCGTGAGAGCATTAAACCCATTAGAAGATGCCTCCACTTGAAATTACTGATGGTGGCACATGAACTGTGTTAGTAAAATATTTAATTTATATTTCTGTTAACATTACCACACTGCCATGTATCTTAGCTACCTAACAAATGTTTAAAGGTGGAGGTGATTATCTTTTTAGAAGGATCCTTCATGGTTAACACTCTTATCTAGCTATCTAATTTGACTAAGCTAGCCCTAATATTAATAAGATATCTATTGGAATTGTGTAAATTGGTCTGATTTTGCACAGTACTTCAGTGGCTAACTAACATTAACTGTAATGCCAATGCGTGTCTCACTTTTTTTATGAGTGAGAACATGATGTTAGCTAGCCGGCTGGTTAGTTGACCAAGGACACAATAGTAGCTAGAAACAAACACATTTACATAAAGTTTACATTTACGGTACGTGGCTAGCTCATTTCTTTTCATACTTTTGAATGAGTCCACATTTCAGTGTCAATATTATAGGCACCCTTAAAGATTATTTAAAATAAAACCATACAAAGTAAAATCTGCAATAAAAAAACTATTGCAACCTCTCCCATGCAATCATATCCAACCTCTGCAATTGCTTGGGGCCTTGCCCCATGATACACAGGGCAATTATGTAGCCTACATTTCATTGTAATGAATGTTTAATATTTAACATAACATAAACCATTGTGCATACATGCATACATATATTTATTGACACAGTTACAGGGGGGAGAGATGGTCTCTCTCATTCACGTGGATTGAACCACTCCTTACAAGTGTGTTACATGCCACGTGACAATCCCTGGACTGGAGCAGAGCAGCTGATGGTAATAACTGGCAGAGGAGTGGAGTTCTGCTGGTCTACGGACCGGATCTTTATTTTTTTCAGTGGGAGACCAGGTTAAAATAAAACAAACACAAACAAGGTCTTCACCCTACTTGCCGCGAAGCTTTCGGGCAAAGACAATTAACTAAAATAACAAACTAAAATAAACCAACAATAAATGGAAGCCCCGCCTCCTCCGAGGGGGGAATCCCCTTTTGGGGAATACACAACAAACACAGACAATCAGCGGCTCTCCACACCGCCTTCATACATCCACATTTAACACACATCACTCACTGGGACAGGGTAGAACTCACTGTCCCAACACACACTCCACACACATCTCAAGACACTGCGCCTCCTCTGACCGGAGTTCCCCTAGAACCTCCACAGGCACACACATATCCAGTGACTTTTCAAGTGCTTCCCAAACCCATGCACACAGAGACACTCAAACTTTTAAGTTTTCAGTTATTTTTCTTTTCCCCCCCAAACACACAGAGACTCCTCACCCTCCTCACACAGAGACTCCTCGCCACTCCTCACAGGGAGAGTTCTCTGACTACCAACCCCGAGACACTCTTCACTCTTTCAGCGAGAGTTCTCGGGCCGTTGTCCAGAAACACTCTCCACTGCCCGAGTGCGAGTTCTCCAATCACACCGAGGGAGAGAGGCGGACCCTATTTCAGGGCGCCCTTTCGCTCTCTTTCACGATTACACCAAGGGAGAGAGGCGGACACTCTTAGTGCGCCCCCTCTCCCTCATTCCTCACACACACAGGAAGCACTCTACTCAGTCACTTTCGACAAACGCTCACAGAACTCAACATAAACTCCACACAGACTCCGCCTCCCAGAAGCTTGGATTACAGACACGCGCCACCATGCCCGACAGAGTCACCAGAGTCACCGCGCGCACGCACACGCGCACACGTGCACACACACACACACACACACACACACACACACAAAGACTAACTCTCTTGATATACACACATCAAATACAATTGAACGATTTGCCTGAGTGAGGTGAAATACAGAACATCCATAAAACAGTCCTATGTGATGGGGTATTTATCACATATCTGCCCTATCTGTTCATATGTTCCCATTAATAATATCACCAAACTAGCACGTAACACCCAGTGGATGAAAACACAAACTAATTATCTCATGCAAAACTTGCGCATTGCCTAATGTTTTTATTGACACACCTCCCATTGTGCTGCCCAACCCATGTTGATGCAAACGCCTTTATTGCAGACCACCAAACTACCAAACTGGGCAAAGGCGAGTATTGTACTATCAAGTACAATACCGTCCAGCTGCCCTTTCGCTACCATTCTCCCTAAACTAGAGCCCATAGTTTAAATTGAAGAGGGCAGTCAATAAATGGAAACCTAAGGATATCAAGGATCTTGAAAGATTCTGCATGCATGAACGGTCCAAGATCCCTCCAACCTTATTAAGCATTATAGAAATAGACTTAGTGCCATTACCCTTGCCAGGGGAGGCTGCACCAAGTGCTAAAAACAGGGGTTCCAATAATTGTAAAACTTTTATTTTTGGAAATAAATTAATTAGAAAAAAATGTTATTTTGTTCAATTCCATTGAATCATTAATCAAGTAAAATATTTGGGAAATCTACAATATATCTCAGTAATGGTATTATTTGTTTTCTCGTCTTTTTTGCTCATTTTCATCAACGGTGCCAATAATTCTGGACCTGACTGTATATATTCAATCAGATTTTATTGCTTAAAACCTTAACGTTATAGCTAATTCAGTTCACTGGCAATATGCAACAGTGCATGATGCATGTAAGACTCCCTTTTCTATATCTAGCTAGAAATGTGCCATAATACTATGCCAGGGTCACGCAGGGTTTCAATGGCAGGCATGTTCTGGTGGAATACTAGCATTGCATTGAACATAACGAAGAAACTCTGAGATAAATATTGTACAGTACATCCTTACCAGTGCAGATACATGACATTTTAGGCATTTAGCAGGTGCTATTATCCAGAGCGACTTACACAGTTTACATTTCTTTACATACAATCCATTTATACAGCTGGATATTTACTGAAACAATTTTGGTTAAGTAACTTGCTCAATGTTGCTCAAAGGCAGTGTCCCACCTGGGAATCAAACATGCAACTTCTAAGTTACTTCTATGCCCACTTCCCTAAGAACTGTATTACACTGTTGCCTGTACTACACTGGATTTTTCTTCTGTTTGTCATGCAAGTCTCTTTTTTTACTTCAAAAGAAAGTATACTTTCTAACAACCAAGTGGATATTGATTCCAAGCAGAAGTGAGCAGAATTATAATTGGAGGGGTCTACATCTGAACACTAGACCGACTGAAGAAAGATATTATGGCTCCTGTGTTGTTCTGTGAAAATGGTGGCAGGTGAACTCGAGTCAATTTTCCACAGACTGGTCCAGCTCCAAGTCTAATGATCACATCCACTTCAGTTCCGTGATCATGCTTACCATTACAATCACTAATACCAGCAGTGTCCTTGTCAATCAGAGACTGCTCTTATTTCCCAGCTTGAAGTGTGTCGTGACCACATCAATCAAGCATGGGAAATCCCAGCAGGCCACCTGTTGTTCCATTCATGAAGGTGTCAAGCATCATTGTCAATCAAAAACAATGGTCACTGTTGTGGAAAAAACAGACAATTATATTTTTAATTAGAACCTGAGGAACTTTACACAGAGGAGTCTTAAGAACAGGGACGTAAAAATCTCTCTCTCTCTCTCTCTCTCTCTGTGTTTGTCTCTCTCTCTCTCCAGATGAGCCCTTTTCCCATGCCTTCCCTTGCTCACACACTTGTAGATTTCTGAGCTATTGGCCACAGGATCCTTGGTCCCAAAAGTGCCTCCGAATGAGGGATTAGAATTACTCTTACACCCAACCCTGATCCTGGGGAGCTACAGGGTGTGCTGGTTTTCATTGTTAGTCAGCGCTTAGTGGTCAAGGAAAACAGCTGTTAACTCACTTTACCCGGTTTCTAAATTGCAACCAATTCAGACCCAAGTAAAAACAAAAGCCAGCTGCCTTGCAGCTCTCCAGGACCAGGATTGGGGACACCTGAATGCAATAAGTTCATCAGAATTGTCAGACGTGGGAGTGTTTCACCGTGTGGTGATCTTTGCACAGTGGCTTCATTTCCACAATCACTGTGTTGATTCTGGCAGTAGTTATTTTAAAGTCAAACCTCCTATAGAAACCCACAGTTATAATCAGCAGAGACATGAAGCAATAGGAGCCATCTGATTGCAGCTAGCCCCAATTTTTGCAGCTGGGTGGATATGACTTGGGCTGACCCATCACCCATGGCCGATACAGGCTGGTTCCTGACAGACTCAAGTCAACTGGAAAATAAACGTCTGAACTAACAGGCAGATTAGGCAATGCTTCTCCATAAAACTCATGAATCCAAAGAGAGTAATTTTCTGTGTCAGCAAGTGTATACAGGCAGAACCTAGACAAGTTAACTTTTTTATGTCCACCACATCATAGTGATACATATACAGTATATATATACGTGTATATATATATATATATATACATATATTAATTTAATTAAGAATTAATTAGCTAAAATTAGCTGTCAACCACTGACTTGTTTGAACCAATCAAAAGGTTTTGCTCTTTACAACAAATTACAATGATTGATTCAAATCAGTGAGTTATGGGTACCGTATGATAGCTCCACCCATTTTCGGTGTCATGATACCTCATTCTCCAATCACTATCTAACAGCACTAATCAGTACAAAAATCTTACGCAAGCTACAAATGTGGAGCTTTAACAGTTCCTTTTTCACACTCAAGGAGATGTGACAGAAATGATAACGCAAAGCTTTTCTCTGTCTGTCTGTCTAAACGTGTGATTCGCTGCGGGTCACAGAAGGAGCGCCACTTTTTAATTGCGGATTCAAGGGAACCTCTCTGGCAGAACGTTCAGGAGCAGGACTGCGAATGCATTTGCCCCAGGCTGGCTGAGCGTGGCACAGCGACAGGGTTAAGACGACACAGAGCGAAGACGAGGATAGCATTGAAGAGCCATGCTGACAGGCGGGGTTGTCTCTCCCAGGAGACAGTCGGGAGGCTGAGTGCATGACGGTCCCCCTGCAATTCAGATTGACAGCCACCTGAGAGGAGCTCTCCAACAGAAAAGCTATAATTTCTCATGTTGTTTCTCACCAATAAAACACCAGCTCTGTATACAAGGTACACAAAGTACTGAGTACAGGGGTGTGAATAATTGTGACATCCTTTTGGGGGGGAAAATTACTAATTGTTAAACAAAATCCTTTCTCTGAGCAATTGTGTTAGTATAAAAGAATACAATTTTCACATTTTTTGAATATATAATATACAGGTAACTGCCAAAATAAAAGAACCACCAACAAAGTGTCTTAATAGGGCATTGGGCCACCACGAGCCACCAAAACAGTTTCAATGCACCTTGGCATATATTCTACAAGTGTCTGGAACTCAATTGGAGGGATGGAAATTCTGAAACCTACAGGCCCGAATACTGAACAAGCATTCGGGCCTGTAGGTTTCTTTCGGCATGGGCCACACATGCACTTGTCTGCTTGTTGAGAACAGGGTGAACGATGACTCATCTAACCATATGACTGCTAAGTAGTCCACTGCCTGTGTTCTTTGCAACACTTTACTTGCAAACATGCATCTTTTGGTGTAATACGTTTATGGAATACCTGACCATAGTATCCCTCTGTGAAATTCTCGATAAAGTGTTCTTGATGAAACTGCCTGCTCATGCCCTAGATTGATATTTGCAGTCAGCTGTTTCAGAGTTGCTTGTCTGTTTAGGCTTGCATCTCAAACCAATGCGTGGACATCACGGTTGAAGAGTATGCACTTTCGATCACAGTTGCCCCTAGTTGATGATGTCTTTCCCTCAAACTTCCATGCCAACATCACCTTAGCCACCATTCCTCATGACAGTTGAGTTGAGCAGTCTTTGTCACTGAAGCTCCTGCCAATCATATCCCAACAATCATCCCTTTTTCAAAGCCACTGAGATCTCTTCTTCTAGCCATGTTAGCCAAAATAATGGGCAACTGAGCCTGCCTAGCATTTTTACATATAACCTTAAGCATGATGGGATGTTAACTGCTGTTAACTGCTGTTAACTGCCACTAATTAATTCAGGAACCACACCTGGAAGCACCTGATTTCAATAGTTTGTATCCCTCATTTACACAAATGTTTCCTTTATTTTGGCAGTTACCTGTAGCTCATTTCCTGTATTGGATATTTTATACAGCCTTTTTTGCTCATTATTATGTGAATGATTTTGAAGTTGACTATATAAATCAGGTCTTGCAGGAATTGCAGGTTTCTTACTATAACACCCTATAGCTAGTCAGAGTCAGGTTTGATTATATCTAATAGCATAACTGTGAACCTGTTATGAAACACGTTGGATAGGATGTTTTTTTCCCTAGAGTACAGATCACATCTTCAATTCAGAATGAGTTAACCAGCATTGGTTGAATGATTGACAGGAGGTGGCTGGCCAATCAGAGCTCACTGAACACAAATGTCCACTAAAACCATGAACATTCAATGCATGCTTAGACTTTAAACTAATGGTATTTAATCATTTATCTAAGGACACAATCACCAAGCAGAGTATTGTGCCCTTCCAGAAATGGGCTTATTCTTCTATGAATCAAGGTCATCGCGATATCTTACGTTTTCAGGGACTTTTTCCAGCTAAAGCTAAATGTTACGTTGCATAATGAGGTGCTTTAGAGCATGTGGTCACCCACCCATATCTATGCCATTTTCAGTTTTTGCACCAAGATCATTTGGAGAATGCACATCTACTATTTTATAGGACAGAAAAAACACTACAACTGAGGTGCCGTTATTGAAACTATTTATGTAATGGACTTATCCCCTTGAAGAATGCAGTTAATTATGCGTGGCATGCGGGAGAATCACAGAACTTTTGAGAGATTTGAGCTGTCTATATTTTGCATTGACTGCCTTTCATAACAGTTTTAGTCTGCGTTAAAAGAGAAGTTGGTGTGCAGATTATGGGGAATCTTAATTTAGTGCCCTCTGCTGCCCTCTGCTGGGACTTTATGGATATGACAACTTGAGTCAGGTGTCCTGGAAGTGCACTTTTTTTGCAGATGGCCTTCAGGCACCCAGGATCAATTTATTCTGTCAACTCTACTATCTGAGGCAGCTGTGTGGAGACCTGGTTAGGGAAGTCTGAATCCTAGATAGGATATTTAACCTGTATTTCTTAAGTAAATATGTTGTTATACATAAGTATAATATATACAGAACATACGTTTTCTTGGAGGACCAAATAAAGATTTACACTTAAATTAAATAAATTAAATTAAATGTGCATATTTTAAATGTCTAATAGGCACAAACCAGAGAATGGCTTATACATTATGAGCTAAAATGCAAAACTGATCCTAGATCAGAGCCTGTTTTCAGCCAGTGTCTCAGAATAGCATCTAGGATCAGGTTTCCCCTGCCATTGTCTGAACCTAGTCCATCATGAGCTAAAAGCAAAACTGATCTTAGACCAGCACTCCTACTCTGAGATGCTTTATACATACCAACTCACATTGGGTAGCTCTTTCTCACAGGGCTCTGTTAACAATACAACATGGCTGCCAGTGTGAATGAGGTCTATGGTCAGATGCCTTTTCCCCCTATTTTTCTCCCATTTAGTAATCAATTGTACCCTCTTCCTATGTTAATTATCCACCCCTCGTACTATGAGTTCGCTGCCACAGTGATGGGACCAGCATTGACAATGGCGATGAACCGCCTCCTCCGAGACAGAATTTGCCAAGCTAGTGATTGTAACTCCACTACACACAGAGCCACTCATATATGCGGTGAGGTTGTGCTTTTATTTATTTTAAATATATTTTAAAATGTATTGCTCATTTAAAATATATACAGAAGGCATATACTGTATAATAGGAATGCATGAGATACATAGAATAAGGTACAGGTAACTGCAAGAATAAAGGAAACACCAACATTAAGTGTCTTGATAGGGTGTTGGGCCACCATGAGCCACCAGAACTGCTTTGAATAGAAAGACAGCATTCTTCCATGAGAAATTCCATTATTTGGTGTTTAATTGATGGTGGTGGAAAACTCTGTCTCAGGTGCCACTCAAGAATCTCCCACAAGTGTTCAATTGGGTTGAAATCTGTTGACTGAGATGGCTGTAGTATATGGTTTACATCATTTTCATGCTCATCAACCCCTTCGTTTGACCACTTGTGCTGTGTGGAAGAGGGCATTGTCATCCTGGAAGAGACCACTCCCATCAGGATGGAATTGCTTATTTATTGCCATTTACCTTGCCCTCCAGGAGGTTGAAAGGACCTAAAGCATGCCAGCAAAATGCACCCCACATCATAACAGAGCTGCCAGAACCCTTCCTTTTCTCAACTGTTTCCTTTATTTTGGCAGATACCTGTATATATGGTAAATATAAGGTTTATGAGGTACATAAACCTCATATTAAGAGAACATAAAATGTAAGAAAAATGGTGCTTATTCATGATAAAAAACCTTTGAGAAATGATATGTTACATCCATGCAAAATGCATGGTAATTATATTATATATTATTTTCTATTAGGAGTACATTATATTATGATGTTTATGCATGTCACAAATACTTTAAATCTTTCAATAATATATTGAAAACAGCAAGATATGAACAGCAAAATTATTTAATGTGTCAAGGGGAATAGTGTCGAAAATCAAGATGGCATACGCCAAACAAGGAAAAACTCCATAGAAAACAGTGGTCGCAAGTTGAAACTCACTAACAGGGATAAACAGATACTTAACAGGATAGTTGCAAAAACACACAAAACAGAAGCCTCAAAAATGACCTCTGTGACCCAGTCTTAACAAAACTGTAAGTTGTGAGCTTCACAAAACTGATATTTGTGGTAGGGCTGCCATTCGGAAACTGCTTGTAACCAAGGCAAATGTTCAACAAAGCATAATCTGATGTGATGAGTACAAAACCTGGACTTATGAGCAGTGGAAGAATGTAATATGGTCTGATGAGTCATCTTTCACTCTTTTTCCTACATTTGGATGGGCTTATGTTTGAAGAAAGCCAAAGGAAGCCCTCAACCCACATTGCCTGTTCCCAACTATTAAACATGGTGGTCAATCTGTTATGATAGGGGAAGCCATCTCGTGTGAGTCATTGGGTCTGATTATTACTCTGCATGATAGAATAACGGCCAAGAAATACAAAGCCATTTTAGGCGACATTGTTTCCTCAAGGGGTTCCCATATTCCAAGACAATAACGCCCTCATGCACACTGCTGAATTAATTTAAGAGTGGTTTCATGAACACCAGGATCAAGTCAAACATCTTTCATGACCTCCGCAATCACCAGGTCTAAGCATCATTGAACCTTTATGGGAAGTATCGGAACCAATATGGTGGAGTAGATTTACACTGCCTTCATCTCTGTAACTGGAGGCCTTCCTTCTCGAATAATGGTCCAATACCCCACTATAAACAGTTCAAAACTTGTATAACAGCATTCCAAGGGGGTTTGTAGCTGTTCTGAAGGCAAAGGGAGGCCCAAATCCTTATTAGTTCATAAATATTCATATAATGGTTGGTGTTTCCATTATTTTGTCTATCCCCTGTGTGTGTGTGTGTGTGTGTGTGTGTGTGTGTGTGTGCGTGTGTGTGTATACAGTGCCCACCAGAATTATTGGCACCCTTGGTAAAGATGAGCAAAAAACGCTATGAAAAAATGCCCTTGTTGTTCATCAGCTGGATCTTACACTCAAAATATGAGTGATATCTTACCTTTAATTGAAGTAAAATTATTAAAATAAAAAAAATCCTTCTCAAAAACATGTATGTCACAACTATTGGCACCCTTAGAAATTCTTATGAACAAAATGATCATTCAAAATTGGGCTCATGTGCAAATCGGAATTACAGCAATCACATAACATAACCATATTCACAAATGGCAGGAACATACCAGTAGACATTGACTTGAATCAAATACATTGTCATTAACAATCAAGGAAAAATTAGCAGCAATACAAACAGAACATAACATGATTAAAACAGACATAAAAATCGAAACGTTAAAAAATTCTAAGATTCCATGTAAATACTACATCCCTAGTTGTCAGCCCAACTAATTGCACTTACACACTTAAGTAGTCTTAAAATGTTTAATTCCCAGAAGCAGGAAAGGCACTTTAGTCTTTCAGTGGAACATGTGGGTACAGGAAGGTGTTCCCAGATGACACTCTGATGCAGAATCAGTGTAAACTGATGGGAAGGTGTTTTGTTCTTCACCGAAGCTGCTTCCCAAATGGTTTTTATAGTTCTGTGTAGCGACGTGAGTTAGCACATGAATGCCTGCTACAGATTGTGACGTCACTCGTGGAGAAGCAATGAGTCCATTGGCTGGAGGCCTTGGTCTTTAGCTCAGCAGGCTGTTTGCATCTCCTGTTGCGTGGAGCGGCCGATAAGGGGCCAGCTTTCGAAACCTGCCACTTTTTGTATTGTGCTGACCTGTGTACGGAATCCTATGCTGATGAGGTGAGACTTGACTGATCGCAGATCTGAGTACATTCATTATGTGGCCTTCACTTTCACTTTCAGTGTCACCCATCTCGAGGAAAAATGAGAAATCACCCATCTCGACGAAAAAGGAGAAATCCTTTCAAGAATTCATTCTGAATCTCAAGCCCATTGGTTTATAGCCCGATTCCAGTGATGCAAGCCACCAGCCATAACTTGACTTGACTTAATAAATCCCTATTAAAAAATGTATTTTTAAACATTTTGGCTAGCTCTCTGATCATTAATAAGACAAAAAAACAAAAAAAAAAAAAAATATTATTTGCAGGATGCCACAACTGGGATTGTGTAAGGCAACAATTACATTTTGTAGCAGGTAAGCTCCCTATGGAAAAGTCTCATGGATTGTGCAAAATTCTGGAAATTTCCACATGATTCACATATACACCACATATTGTCACATTGCCACATTCACTTCACAGGTATTCACATGCTGTCACATATACTGTACACATACTGTGTTTGTGGACATTCATGTGACTTTTCAATTAGGGAATAAAAAATGCATATGACTCAATTTTGCTTATATATCCTTGCAAAATTGGATGGAGCATGACATGACATCCTGAACAAACTCTTAACTTACCTGGACACTTTACCAAGGGCATAACCACCTATTCAAAAAATTTTTGGGGGACAGACTGTTTTGAATATTGGGGGGGTACGTGTCCCCCCTGTCCCCCCCACTCGTTATGTCTATGCACTTTACAAAAGCCTGAGGCATTGTCAGAAATCACTATAAGTTATAGTCTAGCACTATATGCCTGGAGCTGAACATTAAGTTCAGCTCCAGGCATCTGCTCAAATAGAGACAGCAACACCACCTGGCTCTGTACAGAGAACATTATTGACACATTGTCAATTGTCAATATTGTAAATCCACCTGTAAGTTGGTCCTGACTGGTCACTGTGGCCATTATAGACTTATGGCCACTTATCGTAAAGAGTCAGTCAAAATTCCTTACCTGGCTATCAACCTGGACACCTAATCCTCCCCCAGTTCAATTGGCTGAATAGTTCTCTCCCTCTCCACCTCAGCTGATGTGTGGTGAGCGTTCTGGGGCAAAAATGGCTGCTGGCCATCATCCACGTGGGTGCTACACACTGGTGGCAGTTGAAGTAGGTTCCCCTGCCTTCACTGTAAATGTGTGTTGAGATCATGAGATGAAAAGTTCTGTATAAATTACATTCATTATTATTATTATTATTATTATGTTTAAGCTGAATAACTGGGTGATATCGCTTTGCTGCTGGGGATCTGTTTCAGTGAGGTTGCCTCAGGTTCCACAGGAAGTGCCATTATGAAGAAGCTTTATGTTGCGCTCGTTGCCAGGGAACTATGGAAACCCATGTCTACTGCACTGCAATACCTCAGTAACTCACTGATGACTGCTGGCTCAATCGAGAAAGGGAGAAAAAGCTATTACTTCCTCAGCAAGCATGGGGTTGGATCAATGAGATTACATCTTAAACCCTGATAGCCTACCGAATCATAAATGTTAGAAACATTAGAAAAGACAGCTCCTTGCGTAAGGTGCAAACTTTTCAATACATCCTCTTGCTTCCTCCTGTCTGTTCGACATTATATTGTAGAAGGTGATCGATACACATTCTCTATAAACTCTTTAACTCAATTATATTTCATTTATTTGTGTACCTTTGAACTCTGCATCCATCTTTTTTTCAATCTTCCACACATTTTGCTCCATCCTAGCAGGTCTTAATACTGAATTTTTAAACTGGAAGGAAAATATTTGCCTTCAAACTTTGCATCTCCAATTTCATAAATATTGGATGTAAACTCCTATTTTTTGCCTGTGGGGAAAGTTACATTTGCATTCTTGGTGCAGAGTAAAGTTAGAGCATTAGAACACAAAAATAAAACAGCCACCACAAAAAAATTGAGAGCAAGGATTCACCCATAATTTAAAAAAACATGCAACACTCATTTATGCTCTAAATTCATATAACCCGTCAGGGTCATTTTAAACCTCAAGATGAAAAAGCTTCCTGTAGCATAAGTGTAATATGACACAATGACTGGATAACAATATGCTTATGCTGCATATTAAATAGATGTATTGTGCTTGGGAGAAATGAAAACCTATGCTGGCCTCTACAAGGCCTTATTACCTTGTTATCTAGAAGAAACTATCTGATCAATTACTTTATTACATTATACATTTCATAGCTTTATGTACAACTGGGAGGGCAATTTGCAATTTACTGTTGGGCAGATGGATGAATGGTTGCTCTCTCTTAATTCGACACCATAGAATAGAGTGTGTCCTGTTTTGACCAATAATTACGGAGCTTGTTGTTCTTTATCACCCAAGCTGACTGGCTGATTGGCCCAGCTGATCAATGTAACGACGGTGCTTTCCAACAAACTTTCAAAATGGTACTGTGACGTATGAGGTTTCATTTCAGACAAAATGTGCTCACCGGGGATGTGGTCAGTGGGGAGGGTTTCTGAGTACTTAAACTTTCTCTCAAGCAGCCTAAAATATTATCTATCAATCAATTTTAATTTAAAATGCATATTACTTATTGGATTTGCTTGGATTGGATTTACTCATTAAAAGCATTGCTGAGAATAGAGGCTCTGATTGGGTATTCCTCTCTAATTAACCTCTGTACCTGGGGTGGCATTTTAGTAACAGAATAAATAATTGGCATCAGCACTTCACATCATGTTACTAATGAAGGCACCTGAATCTTTAGACTAGCCTTCCTGAAAAACATTGAGAGTACATATTTTATGAATGCAGTTAGATCTCTATAAAAATTGAGGAATACATTATTTTTCGGCACACAGGGGAAAATTGCTGGGAAATCATACCCTGTAGAATCGGCTTTGAGAGAAAGGATCCTCAGAAACCCACCCAACTGCCCTGCCAAGTGGTGAGCACATCCTGTCTGAAATGAAGACAGGTACAGTACAGCACAAAAGTGAAGTGTTCATTTTGAGCTTCCATTTCTGAATTGGCCTCCACTTCTGAGCAGGATTCAATTTCTGAGCAATACTCATTTTTGGAGGACATGTTTGCGCTTTGGGTCCTACGAAAATGACCTACATTGCTTTTTTGTAACACATTTGAACTTGCTCAAATGTACTTCAGATAAGCCATTACTATCCTGAACAGAGAGCGATGATGGACAGCGCAACAGAGAGCGATGACAGTCTGGCTAGGATGAGGACAAAGAGGCCACTTCATATTTCTATAAACATTTCAAGCTATGAGCAGAGAGTGTAGGTAAATGTGTTGCTTTGCTTTTTAATAGATTTTATACAATGGTCAATTTTACAGTTTAGGCTATTGTAGATGTATGTTCTAAGACACTTATATTCAATGAGGATTTCAACTTATTCTGTATTATCCAATTTATTTTCAATTTTTTTGCATAAATGAAAGACTTTCTATGTTTTATTACCGTTTAAAACCAGGAAATGATTTTCATGCCACTTTTCACATTTCTCTGCTTCTTTAGTGAATCTCATCCTCTTCCAAGATAAATCCTTTAGCATCAAACAATACATTTTTTGAGTGCAAACCATGTACAAACCACTTTGAGCTGATGGATTCCTAAAGGCTGAACAATACAACAACATCCTATTTAAATTCAGAACATCCCCCAGAGTATTATGGACTAAAGTAATTAAGTCAAAAGGTTGAGTGAGCCCTTAAATATAACAAAACTCAATAAGCTGGCAACTAAATACACAGTTTCTAGGATAAGGTTTTTTCCTTACCACTTGGAATTAAAGTGAGTGGCTGAAGCTAACAGATTATAATCAGGGTTAAATAATCATTTTAATTGAATTGAATATAGCATGTGATATCACTGACCTGGGTGTGCCTCCAGCAGTTTTTGGTTTCTATCATGTTGCTAGTCCAACATTAGAGGGCAGAGTTTAGTCAAAAGTACACTCTTCTATGTGCTGTTCAATTAATTCATTTTATTTGCAATAGATGGAAAAACAAAGACTTTTACTTGCTGCTAAAGTGAAATTCTCTGAAAGAAAAGTATAAACAAGTAGAATGGCAGGTCCTGTAACATTGGCTCATCTATTATACTTTTAATTCCATTCAAGCTTTCTTTGAAAAAACATTTCAGCAGAACAAGTCATTTGAAAGTACATTTCACACAGATACTAGGAAGCATTTTTTAATGCATGGAATAGTGTTACAGTGGGGTTTATAGTGGAAGCAGAGGCCCTTGGGGGTGCTCAAGACCAGTCTTGACCCTTGACTGTACGCAAAATAAAGAGCTGAGTTGGGCTGAAAGGCATGTTCTCGTCATTAAAATTCCTCACCCGTACAACTCCTGCACAAGCAGGCTGTGACATATTTAATGTGTGTATGCTCAAATTAAAAGCTAATATTCAACATTTTAGAAACTATAAATCAGGGTTTCCCAAACTTTCCGAGCCCACGGCCCATTTAATCAGCTAATACATTTTCTGTGACCCACCCCATATTTGAATGTAGATTGGTGTATTTCAAAATGTGGAATTAAAATGTCTTAACATATGTCAAAAACAACTACATGTACAAGATGACTAGTGTAGGACTAGTGCATGCAACAAACAGCGACCGACCTCAACTCCTTCTATGACGCACCAGTGGGTCCAAGAACCACTGACATAGAGGAATCACGGTTTGGTTCAGGGCATTGAACTGTCCTTAAGGTGAACCACCTGGCTCGCTTCTCTAAGGGATTCAGATAGCTCTTCGGGCTAATCCGAGATTGCTTTTGTATGAGTCATTGAAGCACCACTGTAAATATAAGTAACAAATTGCTTAAACCTTAAGCAATCTTACGCACACTCAGACTGTAGAAAAAAAAGTATCCTTGACATGGTCTTAACTGTTGTTATGACAACTTTAAAGAACAGGAATTGTGCTGGCCTATGCTATCAAACACGCAGTGGTGCCGGAACTCACACTGATATTAGGAGCTAAATGGAAAGAGCCCGCCATTGAATATAGCAGCTCAAATTAATATCTATTCAAGTTACAATTACAAGCATCTTTGTTCCATTACAATGTTTCCCACTTGTAATGCTGACAATGTGCCAATGACCACATAGATGTTTTCTCTTCTAACTGTTAAAGGTACTTTCCAATAAAGCGTGTTCTGTCTGAAGACAGGGCTGTCTAGACACAATTTACTGTTTCACCAGCAAGGCCTACTCAGGCCATCTGCAAGTGAGGAGTCATTGTTTTATTGCTTTCATTGTAGTGCTCAAGTACAGCTGTTTAAATATCTAAACAATGACTCACTACCAATTGTACATGTTGAATTAATATTTTACAAGTTAGGATATACCTGTGAACATCTACAGCAACATGGTCAGATATTTATTTTAGACTAATTAACACGTGCTGTATTTATCTTATGAATGCGTGGTCATCGCCTGCAGATACATTATTTAATCACCAGGTATAACTTCAGATGGATGACTTAACAAATGTATTCCACCAGTGGAAGACCTTATAGAAAGATTATGATTAAATACTAGTTTACTTTGTCAATCTTGACTGAATTTGCCAGCGTTTTGGCATATTAAAACTGTTGGGATGAAGCTTCACAGATGTTTAGCACCCAAACGCTTTACGCTATCCAAAATCATTTTCAGTTGTTACTTCTCATTGTTGTGGGTTAACAAGAACGGTCGAGATAGAATGTCAGGGCATCATGTCTACTTACTAGACTAAACATCGACAAATTACATTTTATGTTAACGCTACCTATTAACCTGTACTTCAGCGTCGTAATAAAAAAGTGGCTCTGTATAGGTTTGAAAAGTCTTCCTATTATTGTACGTATTCTCTCGCTTTTTGTATAGAACCCCACAAATCGATTGCAGTAGCAACATACCAAATATTTTCCGTATAGTAAGGCCTCGCGTGTGGGACCAAAAACGAAAAACAATGGGAAAACAGTCCTTTTTAAACATGGCTGGATGAGTCCGCCTTGTATTTATTCAAAGTTGTTACCTCTTGCTATGAAAACCGACGACCGAGCGCTTGGACTTGTGTCTGCAAGGGAACAAAGGGCTCCCAGGCAAAGTCTCACTGTGCCGTAGAGGTTTATTAAAACTACACAGCAACTTCACACATCGGCAAAGTTGGAAATAAGATACTTTGCGGCCCCTCTTATAAACGCATTGAGTGAGGCGATGTGAACTCGGCAGTATGAAGCAGAGGCGATTTATTCGGCGTTAGTCACTTTGCTTGCCTCGAAAACCATTAAAACTGAGGCGACTTCGCCACCGTTTGCTTTGCATTCCTGAAATTCCGCAATTCTGATGTCAAGAGGGACGGACCGTACGTCTCTAAACCTATGCGCACCCCGCTGCTCTCTTGGCCGATTCCGTGTTGAAATCAACAGTATTTCCAGAATCTCAGGGAAAGAAGAGCACAGAATATTTGGGATTTGCGAGCTGGCTGGCATAGGCGTGCTTTGTTCTATTATTTTTTGGACACAGCACTGACTTGGGGGACTCTTCACATCTTTCTCGAAAGTAGGATGTCAGCTTGCTTTCGTGTACTCTTCTCCCAACTTTGACTTCTGGTGGAGAAAACGAATCCATCTTTAAAATCTTAGAAAGACTGTGCTTTCCGGGACAAGGATTTCTATACGGATTAAAAGGAAGTCTTGCGAATTTTGGACGCGATTCTGACGTAAAGGATTCGAATATGTTGGATTTCTTCTGTGAAGAAAGACTTTTATTCGGCATGTAATCGGCACTGGTGGGTGTATATTTATCTAATCTAGCGCTTTTGGTGAGTTTCGTCTCTTCCTAGCGGTATCTCGTGGACTAAACTGGGATTCTTTCTATTAATACATGGTTCTTCTATTACTGCACAGGAAAACATAAGGATAATGTGTGTAAATGTTTGCCGTGGCGCTAGGGGATTGAGGTTATTGATGTTTTTATTGCAGTCGTGTACGTTGAGCTTTCCTTACTGCTCGCTGCTCAAACAAAGCGCATATGCTTAATAGTTCACTTACATCGTACCTGTTTTTCAGACACAAACGCGAACATTCCTGGGGGTCTTTCGGCAGGGTTCAGGGCAAGATGCGACCTGCTGGCGGGTGGGCATGTTTTTAAAAACTGTTCCATCGATGAATTGCACAATTTTGAACAGTCCTCGAAAACGGAATTTTTAGGCCAATATTTAAAAAAAGGGAGCTATGCTTGATGTTTTTAGATTTATAGGTTGCACTCAGACACAATGCTGTTGAAGATATTTTCTGAACATCTTGCTAACTAATGTTAGTTGTGTATAGCAAATAGCATCGATATGTAATGGAGTTTGGACTCGAACTAGATTCCTTAGCATAGTTTTGGTACTTTCCTAAGTACTGACTTAGCTGCATTTGTGGATAATTTCTAACGTTCTGAAACATACCATCAGCCCATTTTGCATCAGTTTAAAATGTTTGCGAGAGAGCTTGACCCAAATAGCGAAAACAGACTACTTTTTGTCTCCATTATTTTCACATACAATAACATATCTTTTTTTATGTTTTACGGACTATGTAGTGTTTGGGCACATTATTGTTTTAAGAGACCGATGCTATTTTGTCGAATATCTGATTGCAGCGAGGGAGAGCCTACACTACTTCTGGTGCTAATGTACTTTTTAAACATCACTTTATCTAACAGTTAGAACTACTGATACAGTTTTAATGGTAAGAAATCCTTCAAATTACACTGTAAACATAACAATTGTTTGAAATTGTGATTCTGAACACTGGACAGGTTGTGTTAAATGAAAAAGCAGTTTCCACATTCTTGCCAGTGGAATAGCTGAGTTTGAACAGCTCTGGAATCTGTGGATAATTCGCTAAATTAGCCCCGTCTTGACAACGTGCTATTTTACATTCTGTTGTCGTATGAAACGGAATTGCCCCAGTCTCCTTGCAAATGGCGTTGTAGTTAAGTTGACTGATTTCGTACTACTTTGAAAGTAGCACCAACGCAGTGCAACTTTGAGAGTAGCCAATGACCCATTGTGGATTCGATTGCTACCGTTTCCTGTGCTCTAGTGATGTAACGGGAGGCCTTGGCCTACACCCTCTCTTTTCCCTGAGGACTAAAAGACCTTTACACCTTTTTTCTATTTTTGCATTTTTAGTGTCCACTTTCCTACAGGAAATGTTTCATACAATACTTTGGAGACTAATTGCCTTTTAACTGTGAGGCTGGAGACCCTTTTCACTGCGTAATAAATCAACCTCAAGAAACATGGGAATATTTGCCTTTCCACATGTTTCCTCAATTATGTGTTGGGCCAGGTGTCATTTGCATTCATTGTATGTCACGGCTACCCACGCAACTGGAAAATGTGTGTTCATAACCCCCCCCACACACACACACCATTTACAATGAAACAATAACAATTGTGGCATATATATTATAACAAGGTATTTTCTTACCATTAGATAAAACATGTATATCTCAGAGGGTTCAGGCAGGGTGCTGTTTAAAAATGTAAAAAAAGAAAAGAAAAACAACATAAGCATAACATTAACACCCCCAACACTTGAGCTCCCATTTGGCTGTGGTTCATGTTTCCTCCTAGGTTTTTTCTGAGCGCTTTCCCCTATCTGAGTAGCCGATAGAGAACACAATGGAGGGATATCCTGGATGAGTATACTAGTATCATTGAGGTCGGATTTGTTGAGTCACTTTTATTTTCCCAGAATACCCACTCAGATTGTAACTCCCACAGTTTTAGTACACCGAAAACAAAGCCTGTGTGTGTATGCGCGTGTGTGCATGTCTGTGTGTGTGTGTGTGTGTGTGTGTGTTTGGAATCCTGGTCTGGTCACACTCTTTACAGTGGTGATGACATTAACAGACTGCTGGTAAACACCAGGCCCTCTGTGGTGGGATTGTTCAGACTGTTGCTTAAAAGGGATTTGTTTGGACACGCACCTCTCATTTCCATGAGTGTAAAAGAGAAACATACGACGGAGGCAAACACTGCATTGCTTCTGGAGGTGTGTGCCTACATCCTCACATCTGCTAGACTTTGTAACCTCAATGGTATGTTACTCAAATTATATGGTGCAAGAGCAAGCTGATGGCAAATAGACTCAGGGTTTTTAAACGTCAGCAGTGCATGCTGTTTCTGTCTGCTGTTGATGCTAGGCTGGAGGTGTACTGATCTACAGGAGTTGGTTTAAAATCAGTGGTTTAAAATCAGGCCCAGAGAGTAGTGTTTACAGTCTGGTAATTTTATGTTCTGCGAATCTCAAATCGCAGACAAATTGTTATGATGGAATAAAATTAAACAAAACAAAGCGTGCTAATTCAATTTTGGAGCCATGTCCCATTAAGAAAGACGCCTAGTAAGTTTTTAGTAACTTAAATCTGTATTACCACAAATTAAATATAAATATTTTTTGTAAAGTTGGTTTTACTGTGTTAAGATCCTACAAACAATGGATAAATTGACATATTTCAGAGGTCGGCAGCTTTTGTTCATTGATGATGGACATTCTTGTGTGTAGGCTGGCGTTTACTGCTGAGTGAGATTTGTGTGAAGGGCATTGCAAGCTGTATAAGACTCCTTTGTGTGGGCCATCTTAGCTATCCACACTAAATATATTGTTGTGATTTCTATAGATACGATATGTAAAGACATGGGCCTACTTTGTATTATGGAAAAATGCATTGCTGTGTTGGCATGGTCATTTTGGAAGTCTCTATTTTGAATACAAGGACATTGTGTGTTAGGTGTAAATATCATCAAATGTTTTTAATTTCAAAATGTATCATGTATGTAAACACATTGATTGCATAATCTTGAATCTATAGGCCCCACCTCAAAAAAACCCACAAAAAAACCGTGCAAATATTTTTTTGGAGGGAGAGGATACACTTAAGGTCCTTAATGTTAGAGTTGCTATCTTTATGGCCATTTCAGAAGAATGCAGAAGCTGAACTGAAGTAGCCCATGATGACACGGCTCATTGCAAAGCTACCATGTATGATGGAAAACATGAACCTTGTGGCCGTACAGCAAACCTCTGTCATTTAATCCAACTTTAAGGAACACGGCGAGGAATTAGATTACACCTCTAATGGATAGCGGGATAGGTATTATGAAGCATGACAGTTCTTCAGACAAAGGTACCAGTTGTCTTTAAAATCATGAAACATGTAAAACATTGAGTGTCCAGTTAATACACACAATACAGAATGACTCAAACGAATGCATTCTGGGAGTTTTGCCCTCCAAGCAATAAAAAAAAACACCTCTATTCTTACAGCATGGAAAAATGAATAGCTTCTTTGCATACTGAAGTTAAGGCACTTCAGTAAACCAGGCAAGTTGGTGAGCCGTAAAAGCCCATCCCAGGATTTTTTTAGCTGTTCTGTTTAGTGCTTTCTATTTTTGATGTTCTCCCCTCTGTATACAAGCTGTTAGATGAGAAAGATCCAACCTCACCCCCTTCCCTTGGCTACTCCCATAGAGTCAACTGAGGTTGGTTAGAGTGCACACAGGCGTGATCAGAGTGCAGGGACCGGATGTGGTGCAGGCCTGTCGACTCTGCTGCACTGAATTGTGGGTGATTGATTGGCGCTCAGAAGATGCACATTAGCCCAATCGGCTTCTCTCCTCCTGGCCACACATCTGTTATTTTCATAGCTCGGCGCAATGTGAGCACATGATCCAGATAGAGAAGGAAATGCTTTACACTGATTTGACAAGATTCCTGCTTTCAGAAATTTGAAGGGTAACTTCATAAATTAAGATTTTAAGATGTTCCCTACCAAAGCAATATGTATCGATATTGAAAATCACTTTGTTTTCATTTTAATGATTAGATATCATTTTGTGGGTTCCTAACCTACACCAGGTAAACTAACCTTCATATAAAGCCCAGAATGCATTGCTTAACTCTGCTTCTCTCTGGATGGTAGCAAATTACACTTGCAAATTGCATTCTTGTCATCTGTTTTTAAACAAATATTCTGGATCATGCATAAATACAGACACTGCAGAATAGATCTTATTGACACTACACTGGTTTGTGTCTGTCTGCATGGGATTTACATTGATATCTTCTCATAGGCAAGACTTATCTCCATGCCAACAGACAGGAGGGGTGGCACCAGCTTCACACTGGATTTTGTGGACCAGAGGAAGCGAGGAGCAAGACACTGTTTCTACTCGTTTTAAGAACTATCACCATTTCACTGCACAGAACTGGCTTAATTGTTGTAGGACAGCCACTTGTACATGCTTTGAAGTCACATATTATGGGGGGGCGGGGATTAGTTCTTCTATAGTTCTTAAACCAAGTGTCCATTCATCCCTCATGGGGGGTCATACGATAGATGTTAGAGCACACAAAATTGTGGTAGGAAATGGAGATTACTCTGATGTGAAACTATATCCTTGGTTTTTGATGTGCATGCCTAATAAACTACAGTAAAGCACAGCACAGATGCCTAGTTTAGATTTTCAGTGAAGTTACTCAGTGAAGGCAATAAGAACTAGATACTTCCTAGCCTCTGAAAACATACATACCAGGCAGTAAAAATGTTATTTCACTACTTATCAGGAGCCTATTAGATGTCACACTGTTAATCAAGTGGCAAAGTGACACCCTGTCATATCAAGGGAGTGGTGGAGTGGAGGATATGCAAAATAAACAATGGAAGAAGACACTGTCTTCAAAGCATAGTCTGTTGTGCTCCCTATTGGTAGACCTTCTCTCATTTTACACTAGTAGTACTGCAAAATCCCAAATACGTAAATATGAAATACTTCAAACGGCAAGAAACCAGCATGACAGCCTATGTGGTCTTCCACGAACACTGGGACAACGTGTGGACATTTAGCAGGTATGGTAGACCTCTAAATAACTGTCATGAAACAAAATATGTACAAATATTGTGTATGGGCTCTGTGCAGTGCACATGTTAGGGGAAAAATATTAACTTCCACATAAGTTCTTTGACAGCTGGACATTAGTCTTGCACATGACTGAAATTCAGGACATTACTGTTTCACAGCACAGTGCCCCAGGCTGAGAGTAGAACATGAAGGCAAGTCACAAACCCAACAAACCCTGTTGTAATACAGCACCTGGGGCCGAGGCAACTCTGAGGGATGTTTAGAAGTTTACTTTACAGTACTTGACTTTCGATAAACTTAAGATTGGAATCGGCCCGATACGAGCTTAAAATGCAACATGTAAGGAAATATCACATGGACGCTTAATATTAGTGAATTTATCTGAAGAAAAGTAAGTATTTGAAAATGGACCCTAATAAAAGTGTTTAAAAGGACAGATGGGCCAAGCGTACACCCAAGTCTACTGAATGAACGCTGATTTATAAATGATCAGAACTTACACTCTTTTTTCTGTATTTTTCATATGATCACCCAAGGTACTAATATACAACTAATATTACTACACTAATGCTATGTCGGCCTACATAACAAAAACCTAGCTTTTCATTTCCATGTCTGCTACCGTACTGTAGCCAGGGAATACCCATCCTTGATGTATCACAAACCTTTGTGGTCGATGGTATTCTATGTTTTTCTTAGTCAATAGATTATATTTAAATAACCCATGTAGCAGCAAAGTTAGCATGACTTATTATTATTATTAATATTTTGCATAGCAGATACCCTCACCCATGGGTGACTTGTCATACAGGGATACTTCAGCGGTGCACTGTTTGGGCCATTCTCCTGTAGTCTTGAAAGCGGTCACGCAGATAGCTCCCGTTGACCAATTGTGGAATGCAGAACAGGGCTGTGTTAAATTGTTGTGGTTCTGCATAAAGCCAAATTTAGCATCTACAAAGTTTCTCACAAGCTTTTTAAACTTTATCAGTGGCCAGTTTTAATGGCTAATGTAACTTTTGTACTATCTCCTTTTCAATCTATGAGATACCAAGTGATTTTTGCTGAGTCAGCTGATGCTTATTTCCTCCTGCAAAACAAATAATTCTGTATGATTTTTGTAAGGGGGGCGGAGATAACAATTGTGTTATGTTGAAAGCAGTCACACCACAGTATTTGGATCAGGCCTGAGAGCCTGGCATGAGAAAGCATAGTTTATAGCTTGGGGGCGGTGTCGGGCATGGAAAAACTTACAGTAAACGGGCCGGACGTGGAGTTATAAAAAGCCGGGATGGGATATTGTGTGCTCCTGCATTTGCGGTGGCAGATCTATTTCCTTTCAGTTTGTCTAGCACTGGCCCCAGCCCCCCTCGCCACCAATGCTAATCAGTTCCCAACCCCTAAGCAACTGCAACAACTCGATAAAGGCCCAGCCTTGGAGCTGCCAGTCGGGTGAAATGATTAATGCGATCAGGCCCGCTTCCTGTGGTAGACGACGGGCCTAACTCCTGCTTCCTTTTCGGAAAAACTCGGGGTCTGCTGTATGTCAAATCTTTTCTTTTTCTTTGATCTTCTATTTTATGTTCTGCTCATTTCTGTTTACTCCATCATGCCAAGAATTTGCAGCACTTACAATCTGACCGGTGCTTGTACTAGCCAGATTCACCCCTACCTGCGTTATTTGGGCTAATTTAGGCATGAGAATGTAGTGACATGCTGCTCTGACTGTGTGTCTTTGCTAAAATATAAAGCGTTGGCTTTGTATCCTCCTCCATTCTCACATCGCACTCCAGCAGTCGTGCATAGCACAGAGGTCACCGACTTCATCCTCATCGCAGAGCAGCATTGCGGCTTCCCGAATTTAAAACGTATAAGGGAGATGCCATGTCTGAAACTTGATTAGAAACTAACATTCTGTGATGCTAATTTAAAAGTATTGCAAATGTAACTCTGGGCGTATTTAAACCGCGTACGCTGTAAGCCAGATCTGACTGTGAACCCTGTTTTTAATTTTGAGTTAGGAGTTTAAGCAAGTGTTACTTTTTTCTTTACTAGCACAGCACTTGAATTTGGAGTTTGCTGATGTTGAAAAATTGAAAGAAGTCTTATAAGATGGGGGGGGTGTGAACTTGCTCATATTCATTACTCAAAATTAAGGAACAAAGCACATTATAATTTTTATATGGGCCTATGTTTCCCAGCCCTCGTCCTGGAAAGTGGTGATGCCAGCTGAAGTTTCCACTCTACCTGCGTCCCATCACCACTCCATTCAGCAGTTCTGCATTTTTCTCTCCCAGCTCAGATTGCTGTGATACATCAAACAATGTTCCATGCATATCCCCCCCCCTCTCTCTCACTCTCTTTGCTGCAAAATCTGGTAATGTTGAGATTTGTAGCTAGGAGGTTATGTTGGCTTTAATGGAATGTGTAACGTAAAACCTTGCTTTCAGCGAATGGTGGACTGAATGTAGGTACCGAAGCCGGTTTAGAATAAGCAATAGCATTTTGCATTGGCAATGTTAAAGGCCTTGTTTTCTGTTTCCCTCCCCTGCTGCGCGTGAGGTCACAGACATCCAATAGCAACAGTAAAGGAATGCGATACTTCAGAACCATTTTGGGGATACTGAAATTGATTTGATCACCTTATATTTTGTTGAGACATGTAAACAAGCATTCGATAAGGTGGAAGTATAGTGTTTAAGGACCATTGCGTGCATGGCAGAGCTTGTGTTTCCATGCCAGTTTGCACTTGCAGTCACCCCAAAACCAAAATGAGCCTTTTTCATAATTTGTTTGTTTGCTGTGGTTTTCTAGATTGGCCATAATTTGGCCTGAAATTTGACTTACAAATATGTTTTTTTTAAACTACAATTTGAGTTGATTTTGGTGATTGTTCAACCTGCCAAACGTTGAACACTTGCATTTAATTGTAAGTAAAAGTTAATGAGAATTGTTGATTGAATCAAGGCCTGTCTGTCCATAGCAGACTTACATGATAAAATGCAGTTTTGGGGCAGTTCCACGATTTGGTCCATGTGTATGGGCGTATTTCTATCCTAGTAGAGAAGAGATCCACAAAGGATGAAAACAACAAGTGACCCAAGATGGGCAAGTCATGCAGCGTGGAGAAAGCCATGTGATGAGTGCAAAGGCAGTATAGACATACCACATTTAATCTTTTCTTTTCTTTCTAACAACAAAATTCAACCTGTCACTCATACTTGAAATTGGCACCTGTTCAACTGCTTGTCTAAAAAATATCATAGGCTACATGTTATTTGGCTTCATGTGATTATTGCATTTTATGTATTGTAGCATGCTAGTCACTTATCTCCATGTGAAAAACCCTAAATTTTAAACAATATTTCCTACAGCTTTTAAGCTACATATACCACATTTCAAAGTTATAGTACTCTATCTAACTTTTGTTGATTTGTGTAGGTTTGTTGAGTTGTCGAAAAATGTGTATGTCTTTATTTATAAAATTAACCTGTTAACCCCTGTGTACATTTGTTAACAATAAGGGAATTTCCAAGCCAACCGATGCACCTTTGTCTTGCTGATAACACTACTATTGATTGTTCCAGCTGTGAATTTCCTTTTGTGAAGTACACATTTGGAGTATAGTGGCTGCCAGTTACCTGACAATGAACAATGCATTTATAACATCTTAGTAGCCAATGCCACACAAAGGTAAACAATTTGTAGAAATATTCAGTGACAAACTTGCCAGCTAGCTTGTATTAGTTCAGCTGTCTACTCTTTTGGCATTGTCAGTCAGGGAACCAGCAAAGCTAGCAAGCTAACTTTAGCAGGTGGTAGCTAATGAGCTATGCTCGTCTTTACATTCTTGCTAGCAATTTATTTGAATGAACAATTGTTATTAAACCACTTCTTCAACCATCCAACGGGTAGCTAGACATCATCTCATATTGGTGGCTAATTAGCTATATATCTATCAGTGTTAGTATTATTATATTGCTGAATTTAACTATAGGCCTATTATAGCTGTTGCATTTTGTTACATTGCTTCATGAATGCTGTGGAAAGTGCTGGCAAACTTTTTCAAATAATCCTTTATTACTTTGATTAAAGTGCTGAAATCTTTTACAGTACTGATCCATGTTCCCCATGAGCTAATCCATGTTGGTTGGATTAAAAGCATAGTATAGCAGAGTCTATCTGTGGCCATGACTGCTTAAGGCTGTATTGGCTGAAGTCTGTGGCTACATGCGCAGATAGCTCCACAATCAGATGAGTGTTGTTCAGTGTTGAAGCGTTGCCTCCTTACAAGGGCACGAGTCTGTCTGCAACCGCTCTTGTGTTTTCCTTTTGTCTCAATCTAGTCTGAACGAAGCTAGTCAACTGTGAGTCTGAGGCATTCGGCCATGTGTTTTTGTGTGTAGCGCAAACGCGTGGTGGGCCCAGCCTTGGGATTAATGCAAAACCGGGATTTGAAATCGATTTTGGTTCGGATGGCCTAACCCTTCAGCTACTTTAATCAAGAGGAAGAGGTCATCGCGACAGAGGTTAACCCTCGCGTTATCGTCGCATGGCTGTTCACCTTTTCGTTTTGCGACCTCGGTATGGACAGTGTAGATAGTGTCAGCGCTGAAGCAGACTGCTCCACCTCCTTTATCGGCCCCACTGATACTGCACCATGCCTGACATCACAGAACATGCCTTCGCAGTCACATGGGGAAGTTGAATGCGGCACCTTTGTAACTACGTAACTCGTAAGACCAAATATCCTGTTCTAATGATACGAGGACTACTACGTCATAATAGTGCGTTTATTTATGTAGTGCTTTTCATTTACCATTTTAATACAAAATGATAGTTGTAGATAAAATAACAATAAGACAAGTGTTATATGCAAACAGAATATTACGCTATTAAAAAAAAGTCACAAAGAGAGTAGAAGGAAAATACAGTCAAAATACAACAACCGTAAAGGTCACGGGCAAAGAATGACCTGCAGAATGCAAATCCCAACAGATGGAACACGTTTATTTAATGGTTGTCATTATGTCTGTGTGTTTAAAAAATAAATTCTCTGCCTGATTGTGTAGCACACACCCTTAACCAATATAGGTCACTCCAGATGCATTTTCAGCAGCATTATATTGCCCAACCACATGCAGGTGGGTTGGCCCTGTTGTAGTCGAGCTGTGAGGTTTTAGCAGGGTGGCATAGTCATAAATGTACCGGTTTAAACCCTTGAAAGGACGTTGCTCATGTACCGTTGAGCAAACTGCTTAATCCACACTAATGGGAAGTACATTAGGGAAGTACCATCTGGGAAGTATGACCTACTGGCAACACCCCTACTCTACCATCCACGGAACTATACCAACCTCAATTTCTAGCCTGTGCCAGTGTTATTTAAACTTTGTGACATTTCAGTTTCCAGCAAGTACTTGACAATGGCATGCACATGCACAAATGCACGCACATGCATGCACACGCACACGCACATGCACACGCACATGCACACAGGTTGCTTGAGAACCTGGACTGGGATTTTACTGTCTCTCCATCATTCTTTTGCACTTAACACATGACAGCAAAATTACCACTCAATTACCAAATCCCTAAAACTCATCTAATTTCACAGAAAGACTGGTCTAATTGAACTGAAGGGGTAGCAGAAGCCATAATAGCAAATGTGTGGCCTACAAGGATATATAGACCCATATTTAAAGTTTCCGAATCATTAGGGATTTTGGACACTTGAGGCACCATATAAAGAACTTCTGTAGTCCTCTGTAGTCAGTTATACAAAAGGTTCTAGTTGCCTGTATGAAGATAAAAATAAATAGTCTAGTCTACAATTATACAAGTAAAACCTTTTTTCTGAAGTTTAGAAAAATAAG
This sequence comes from Aldrovandia affinis, assembly GCA_029706075.1. Taxonomy (NCBI): domain Eukaryota; kingdom Metazoa; phylum Chordata; class Actinopteri; order Notacanthiformes; family Halosauridae; genus Aldrovandia; species Aldrovandia affinis. The sequence goes on along the minus strand of JAINUG010000027.1, from coordinate 2,545,614 downwards.
AGCTTTGTGTTCTTACTGGACTTTTGTTTAATTGACAGCAATTACACTCATCCTAATGGATATAGTTTAGAGAAATTGTGAGCACGATATATACTTTTGTGTTTGTGTTTTACCATACCTTGTTACATCGCCATGCAGAATGCACCACATTTTTACGGCAGAGTGGTTATGAGGATATTAGTCTTATATTAGATCTTAGTCTTAAAATTACAAGTCAATTTCATTCAGTTCAGTGAAAACAAGAGGACTCCCTGGTGCAAGCTCTCATTGGCAGGGCAGGCCACCAGCTGGGGGAAGTTACAAAAACTCACTCACACGCACACATACACATACACACATCCTTGCACACACACACACAGCCTAGCACATACACACTCTCAGACATACACACACTGTCTCTCATACATGCACAATCATATGCACACGCACACACACACACACACACAGACAGATACAAACAGTTGACAAGATAAAACGAGAGATCGAACAGGCAGATGACATAAAGACAGAGAGACAGACAGACAGAATGGCACAGATGGATACAGTTTCAGCCCCCACACACAGAGCCCCCTGTGTTCTCCCCCTTGGGGTTCTCTCTCTTGACCCCCCAACCCCCCTGCCAGTGAAGGAGAGATCTGTACAGAACAAAAAGAGCTGGAGATAGACAGGGCTCTTTTGAAGTAGGGTGTCCTGGTGACAGGGCCTGAATGCAAGCCGTGTTCCTTCAGAGTAGCCAAGTGATTTCTGCCATGGTTGTAAATTTTCCGCCATTTGTATTTTGTGTTCTTTTTTTTTTTTTTTATGCATTTTGTGAATCAACCCACTGTTTCACCATGCTGGAGAAAAGAATTATCCTCTGTTATCCCTCTTTTACTTTTTTCCTTTTCTTCTTCTCTCCTTTGGTTATATAGTGCAGTGAATTCACTGACCAGTTGAGGAGAGGCAGGTGTTCCCCTGCAGATGGATTTGCTGAAGTGGGGCTGAACTTCATTGAACCAGACTGACAAGGCATGTCCTGTCTTGTTCCCTGGCACGCTCAAAACTCTCTGGAGGTATAGGAAACATTGTGTAACAGAAGATTTTTACATAATTTTTACATAATTTTACATTATTAAAATATCTTTTTAGGTTTTTTTGGATGCATATATCTATATATATATATATATATATATATATATATATAGTTGTGTGTGCTTGTAATATTGGATAGCCTAATATGATTATATATTATCCTGTTCATGCAATCTAAACTCATTAAATACAATAAATTCAACATATACATATAAAGTATATTTCATAATAAATATTTGTGGTTATACGCAGTGCTTGATAGGTTCTAAATGGAGGCACCCATTTGTCTTGCAACACAGGTCACATTCAAAATCAAGCAAAGTAAACCACAGAAACTATAGTAGCTTCATAGTCCTATAGTGATGTTCCTGATATTTTTCTCCCTGCCCCCCTTCTGATTTTTATTTCTTAACATTTCTAACAAGTGAACGCTTGAAAATGAAAAAAAGAGCTCAAAGCTTCAATGCCTCAGAGGAAATTGCTCCTGCTACTCCGTGTGGATGGTATTTATTTGATACAATAATCTGAAAGTGCCGCACACCACCTGTAATAAAAGCACTTTGATATATCCAAACGTATGTGCTTAAGAGCTTCAAAGGTAGTGTCAGTTTCCTTTTATATGGAGACCTGACTGATGATTACTGGTTATTAGCTGTTTTTTTTTTTGCAGCTAGTCCTGGCGGCATGGCGCTCAAATTACAGCGCTTTGATGGAGGTGTATGTGTAACAAGAGTACGTTAGGACTGATATGTAACAAATATACAACAGATAGACGGTCAGTAAACACTGAATTCACCAGTGTGCAAGTGCTCTTGCTGTTTTAAATGCAGAGCGCATCTGTGTTTTGACAGAGCACAGCATGGCATCTCTTTTACGGCTCGGGCGTGTGTCATACATCGTAAGGCGCATAAAAGTTCAGTTTGTTGCCCTGACGTGCAAGTTGGATGTTTCTGGTCTTTAAAGTCTTGACTGTGCACTCGCTGGACAGACTCCGGGTTTATGCGAGGGCCTGAGGTCGCACCAAAAGCCAAATGTGTCAGGAGTGAAGAGCAGGTGTATTAATGAAATGAAGCCACCTCTTCATGATCTGACTCGCTGTGCATATTTCTGTAAGGCCCGGCTGAGCTAGCACTTGGAAGTTGTCACCAGACAACCTCAAGCCATTGCTCGGTTTGTCCCGTTTGCTTGACGGAGAACTTGATTCAGAAAAGATGCCTCTGTTCTTCTCGGTCTGCTCACAGTCCCGTCTTAGGTTTACTGTTCGTGGGAGTACAAAGCCAGCCTGCTTCCCCCTCTTTTTTATGAACTGTATAACTTTAATTGGAACATAATGCAACGCCGTACTTGACTGAACTGTGTTGAACAAACTTCTTCCTGACTGAGCCCGTTGTAGTGTCTCTGCATACTCCCTGTATCTCTTATTTCTCTTGTCCATAGCTTTTTCTGTCCACAATACTTTGTGAAATAAAATTTTGTAGCTACTGTATGCACCTAAATGATGACTTCTTTCATCTGTCAGAGATTGTTGTGTTACTGGCATGTGACATTGTTGTGTCATAAACAGTGGTTGACTGATGTGCGTTTTTAAAAATAGTTTTTTCTTAAAGGGCCGATACCCATATTTAGAGACCAGTGGTGATGACCAGCATCAGTTACAATGCTGATATTCTTTTTTTATTAATTAATTAATTATTACATTTTTTGATTAAATACTAAACAAATTATTGATGAAAAAACTGAGAATTACACAAAAATGTGTTAACTTAAATTAACACATTTATTTAACACAATATATTATTCATGCAAAAGCACAGAAAAGTCAGTGCACGCACAGTAAACAGCAGCATTTCTTTCCAGCTAGTCTGCTACTTCTCAGTTCTTCCAATTAGAAAATAGGCCTGATATCTTCTTTTAAATATACTTAAATAAAAAATAAAATACAAAAAAATATATATATAAAATATAAGACTAATATTTATAAGTAGTGCTGCTGTTGGTAAACTTGTCCTGTGGGAAAACCTGTCTGCTTATGCACATTACGTACTTCCGCCATACCTTTTGGGGCCTGCCTTGAGCTAAAGCTAAAGGCATAATCTCCCCCCCTTAATTAACATTCAAATGACTATTGTATTAAAATATCACAGCCATACAAACAGACAACTTCCAAAATAAAGGAAATACTTGGGTAAATAAAAGGTTCTGGTGGCTCTGTTATGGTATGGGGTGAATTTTCCTTGCATGGTTTAGGGCCACTCATCCCCTTCGAGGGCAAGGCTAACACCAATAATGAGTCATCACTTTCATGCTATGCTGAAGCATTTCTACCCAGATAGGAGTGGTCTCTTCCTGGATGACAATGCCCCCACCCACAGGGCACGAGTGGTCACTGAATGGATTGATGAGGATGAAAACGATGTAAACCCTATGCCATGGCCGCCTCAGTCACCAGATCTCGACCCGTTGAATAATTCTGGGAAATTCTGGAGCTGTGTCTGAGACACCGCTTCCTTTTTCTTCGCCTATTCAGCTTTTGACCGTTTGACCACACAATTCAGCTAAAGTCTGAATAGGACCTTCACTGTTGGTTCTTGTTTTTCGCTTGTCATGTCTGGTCAGCTCATCTCACTGTGTTTGCAAGAAACTGATAAAAAAATAAAATAATGGATGAAATAATTAGCTACGAGGTGGACCGGTTTTCCCGCAGTGCTTCATTGTTCTAAAATGAGGGCAGCACGTGGAAACGCTATAAAGAAATGCTTTAAAATGTTTAAGTGATAATGGCTGTTGTTTTACGGGAAACAAACGTACTACAAAACCATACCAAGAATCACCAAATAGGACCGCATTACGAAACGTATGTAAGGCACGCATTTACTTTAATAAAAAGTTGACGTGTAGAACGCTGTTCTTTTGGGGGTGGCTGCAGACACGGGGGAACGTTAATATCAAAAGCTGATAATATCAAAATTGCAGATAGCTGCCCAATATGTTGGCTGGCCGATTTATTGATCTACCACTACTCATTAAACATATTCTTTAATTTAAACCTCACGTCTGATTGGTCAGTGCTGAGACACAAGAGGGCCTGGCGACTTATGTAAAATGTAAATTGCTTGTGTAAATTACACAGTGTCACTAGTATTGTACCAGAGCTGCGGCCATTATTTCAGCGAAAATAAGTTCCACTTAGAATCGATTAGAATTCTACTACATCAACTGCTAGGCGATGGATAAACATTTATAACATGAACCTTTGAAATAATGTAGTCAGATGAAAAAGTAATTGTGATCTTGAGATTTTAAGTAAACGAATAAGACAATGTCAGCTGCAAGGCATAAATGTATGATTATTACTGCTATTATGTTTTATTACTGATTATTACTGATGATCATGATTTATTATTGTTATTATTATATTAGTACTTATAGTAGTTGTTGTTTTAGTTGTTCTGTAATGTGTTCATAATTGTATGTTCTTTTTAAAAATGAAGAATACACTTTTTTGAGAATCCGGGGAAACACCATATTATGGCAGTGTAGTATATTGGTTAAGGAACTCGGCTTGTAACGCAAAGCTTGCAGGTTCGATTCCCACATGGTGCGCTGCCATCATGCCCTTGAGCAAGGCACTTAACCTGAATTGCTTCAGTAAATATCCAGCTATATAAATAGATTATATGTAAAAGACAATGTAAACTTTGGCTGTCGCTCTGGCTAATTGCCTGTAATGTAATGTAATTATCAGTAATGTAAAATAAACTATTTTCTTATGTGTGTGGTCTCCGTTCTGCGCAGGTGACTGGACAAGAATGTCTCCCCTTTACGAGAGGGACTACTATCTTACCCCCAGTTTGGCCATTTGACACCAGCTGGTGGTTAAGTAGATGTAGTCATTTTTACTTTCTTTACTGAGATTAAGAAAATAAGATTTGTTTCAGCCGTGGCGTTTCGAAAATGATCCGAGAGTATAAAACACAAATAGAATTTCAAAAATAAATGGGGTGTGTGGCCTGCACTGCCAACAAACCTGCATTATAAGTGAAACGCAGTGCGAGTGAAAATATAAAAACAGGATATATGGGAGTTTTCTTTCCTTTTGTTTATTTTTATGCACTCGATACTGATGGTACGAAACCCCAGTTTTGGAAAAACAGGATTTTTTTTTCATCGTAAACCTAGCCATATTGGAAAATAAAGATGAAAAACAACTTTTTTTTTGTTGCCCTTTCTCAGCTACCCCTTGTATTTTCCGCACCACAAAATTACAAAGTGCAAATTTATACGCTGTGTTTATGGGCGCTTGAAATAAATCTGACAAGGAACGTTATTGCAGCCTTTATGTAACGTTGCAGTTGCGTCAGTGCGCGGCCCCTGTGAAGGCCTTGTTGTCTGGGTGCCTTGTTCACGTGTGACTTCTCAGGAAAAAGCAAACGATGCTCCTAATTGCCGGGCCCGTTAAGCGATCACGAGTGTCTGGTACGTAGTCCGACCGCTGAAGGCCCCATTGTGCTCTTGCTGTTTCGTAATTTGATGCTAATTTTTTCACAGCGATTTAAAATGTCCTGCTCTCTGAGAAAGAACATATTTTTTCTGGCTGTTTGGGCAGAGATGTTGCAGCCAGTCGTGATATCATTTCCTCTCTCTCAGGCGCACATTGTGGTGAGAGCCCCACTGCGTTTGAAGTCATGGGTTTGCTGCTTTTGCCCAAAGTGAGAGAAATCCTGCCATAATGTATTAAGCAAACAGGATTGCATTGCATCTCCATACAAATGTGTATAGAAATAAATTAAATATAAACCAAGAGATTGCTCGTATTCTTTTCTTTCAGTTCTCTCTCCCTCCCTGTTTGCCTCTCTGTTGTGCTCTCTCTCTTGCTCTGTGTGAGTGCGTGCGATTTCCCTTTCTTCTCACTCTCTCTGTCTCCCCTCTTCTTTGGTCTTATTCTCTGTCTTTCACTCTGGCTCTATGTGTGTGTGTGTGTGTGCGAGAGAGTTATTTCCCTTTCTTCTCCCTCTCTCTTTCTTCCTCTCTTGTTTTTCTCTTGCACACCCTCCTCTCCGCTGCATACTTCTGTCAGGTGTGCTCTGTTTTTCCAGTCCTGGAGAAGAATCTGGGCTGGGATCCAAGCCGACACTCAGCACCCCACAGCCGTGCTCACAACAAGAAGCAACACATCCCCCCCATCCCTCCTTCTCCCTCTCCGTTTAACTGCACCAGGGTCTTGTTTACAATTCCCCATCTCTCCGCTTCTCCCCGTTTAGCTGCACCAGGGCCTTGTTTACATTCTCCTTCCGCTCGGGATCGGAATGCCAGTCCTTGGACCATTCTGTTTTGGTATAAATAAAAGGTTTTACTCTGGGGAAGGGCCTGGGGGTGGGGGTGGGGTTAGGGATAGAGACTTTTGGCACATTTTGAACTTGTCAGCCCTGGACCCCAGCAGCGAATTACTTCTGACCTGAGTTATGGCTACCTTTCCATCACAGACGCGCTGGCCGTGATGGGACCTTGCGCTGTAAGATAATCCAGTTTAGGGTAGTAAATGTCTTTTGTAACCATTGTGTTGTCTTGTGGCTTACTGCAAAGAACATGAGGGTTTGGGTGGGTAGTTCTCTTTAGTATCTTCAGGAGTGGGAGAGATCATGACCTCGTGGGAGAGGGGCTGTGAGATGATCATCCAACGATGCGCGTACAGGTTTTTCTGTGGCTGCTCTATAGCTATCAGCATTGTCATTAGTGTGTAAGACATAGTGGTCTTGTTCGATACAGTGCAAGAACTCTCTTGGGAAACTGGATATGTTCTCTTAACATCAAAGTAGTCCATGGACAGCTGAGCCCTCTCTACCGTCGTTCCCCTTGTGCACATGAAAGCGGTGGTCTGATGACTAATCCAGACTTTTGCATTCAAAGTACATTTTTTTCTACAAGTCGTTTCTGAACTTTACAAGCACAGAGCACTCGCATGTAGCGTCTTTGTGCTCGGTGATCTACTGTACACACAGCGTCCTCTGTTCTTCTCCTCGTTAGACAGGGGAGCGAGTTCAAAAGAAACGGATGCGCGTCAGACCTGATCAAACTGTCGTAGAGACCTGTTATTGCTTCGGTGCTTTGGACGTGACCTTTAAAAAACGTCAGGATTAAGTTGAACTGGGTTTTGGACATTGTGCTTTTCAGAGATGTGAATGCTTTTATTTTGACACTCTCAGGGCCCTCAGAGACTGTGTGCCACAGAACCGTTACTGTGTTTTTGCATCCAGCTATCCCATAATGCCATTTTTATCAGATATCATTAAAGTCACACTGTGCGCGGTTTTACTGTCCATGCAGAATCCACCGAGGGCCCAGCTTCACAGAGGATATTTTCAAAAATAAAGACAAACCGCAATGCTGTCACATTGAAATCCAGCCAGTGGTGCTGACATTTGAAGGTGACTTGTTCATGATAGTGGCTTTCAAGTGGCGTGTTCATCTGTCTGGCAGCCATGTCAGAATAATAGTCCTCTATGTGTGTATATAGGCTGAGATGAATTGTCCCCAAGAAGGCCTTGGAATCCCTTCAGTATAGCTGTGCTGCTGTACACCCGCTTTACGTTCCAAATTGAGCATTATTATAGGGTGGCAACCGTGAAACCTGACCACGGTTTTGAGTTGAAACTGGTAGACTCCTCTGAGCTGCAGATATGAAGACACCATAGGAAAGGAAGGATTAACATTACATTACTGAATGGATTTATTCATTTAGCCCTTAACGTTGACAAATAAATGCTTTTGTTATCATTGCAATATTAAATTATTTGCCAAGTGTTCATTTCCTTCTCTTTATTTTATTTAGTGGTTGGGAAAACCTTTGCAGAGCTCCCTTCGCTGATAATCAAAATCGAGCGTAACCGGAACATGGCGTTTTTCGCTGAACTTTGGAGGTCATTTGGAGGTTTTGCTGTGTATAGCTTGGATCGTGCGATGCGGCCTTGAGCAGGCAAAGGTGATAGGAGTTCAAAAACGTAGCGCCAGAGGCACTTCAGCCAGGCTATTGTAAAGAGGGGCAGAATGGTGCTCAAGTGCCAGGATAATGGTACATAAAATAAACCTTACCTGGGCAACCTAAAAACATGTAGAGTAGAGTTGGAGCACACAGAGCTTTTGAGCTTTTAGCACATTTAACAGGAAAGGACTAATGTTTCAAAGTCTTCCTCCAAGTCAAGCATCGTATTGACTCATATTTGCTAAATAGCTCTAAGGCTCCGTGTGTTCCAGCTCTCCTTATTCCTTAGGTTAGTCTTTTTAGAATCGCGGTCGGCGCTCGGGCGAGTTCCGTCTTGAAGGAGGCGGTTCGCCGTCCCTGTCACCGCCAGTCCCAGAGCAGTGGCTGGTCCCGTAGCTGCAGGCGGCGGGCTTGTTGTAGGGGGATAGTCGGATCAATAGAGGGTACAATCGGCCACCAAATTTCCATCAGATTTGGAGAAAAACGGGGGGAAATTCCAATGCATCAGATTAGAAGAAGTGACATAGCAGGGGATGTATGAGCGCAGCCACAATGATAAACTTTTTATTTTGGTATACAGTATCACTTCAGATAATGACCGCACTTGCATAGACGCCCCACAGACAATGAGGGGTTTTAAATAAATACCACAGCGGTTATTCATTTCAAGTTTCCCTGGCTCCGTTTTTGTATAAGCTTGTAAAAGAGGGAGGTGTTACACTTTGAGATGATGATGTCACTCTCAGGACTGTGTTTTGGACATGCTCACACATCTCCTACCTGGCATTGATGATGAAACATGTATAGACCGGCACAATGTCAGCTCCTATTTACTGTGTGTGTGTATATATTTGCTCAACTCAATATAACAATATACAGGTACAGAATTCTACTACACACGATAAACAGGGGTGATGTAGCAAACCCAAGACTCCATATCAAGATTCTTCACTTGCCCGACTAAAATAAAGTCTGGATGAAATATTTGAAATTCTTGATTTTTTCCAGGGATCAGGCCTGCCTGAATTTGAAGCGTCTGAAGTGATCAGGGCACGATGTGGTTATTGTTTTCAGGAGCACAAAGAAAGAGGGCTCGTTTAAAACCTTGGGTCTCGTCTCTGTCTCTCCCTGCAGTGTCGAGTGATTTTCGGGAGTTTCTGGGAATGGGACAGCGATTTACCGCTTTGGAGATCTACACCCGGGGGACCAGCCGTCCGACGAAGAGGAGGTAGGCGTCCCGAGGCCCGAGGACAGGACGGGCCGTTGTGCCCCCGCCCCGCCCCCCTGCCCCGCGGAGCCCCGCCCCTCCCTGAGTCATGCCCTTCCGGCTCAAGCCATGGCGTACCCGCCGCTACGTCCTGAGCAAGAACTGCTTCGTGACGCGGATCCGCCTCCTGGACAACAACGTGATCGAGTGCACGCTGTCGGTGGAGAGCACGGGACAGGAGTGCCTGGAGGCCGTGGCCCAGAGGCTGGAGCTTCGAGAGGTAAGGGGTGTATTGTGTTTGACCTTTTATTTAACCGGGTAGGTCAACTGAGAATACGGTTCTCTCTTACAGTGATGACCTCAGGAGTCACAAGTGGGCCGGCAGTGCAAAGGGGTGGTGTAGCCAGTCGGATGTAGGGAGTTGATTAGGTGGACAGCTGTAGAGAGCCAGATTTTGTCCGAATTTGACCAGGACAAAGCCAATAGTAAGGGGTTAGCACCCGTACTCGTTTGAACAGTGCAATGGTATCTTTAATGACCCCGGTGAGTCAGGACCTCGGTTTAACATCTCGTCCGAAGGACGGATAAACACATTCTTGTGTGGTTCCCATTTTTCAAGAGCACAAGATTTCAAAAAAGGATGTGCTATTCATAAGAAAAGGGAAAATAAGAAAGAAATCTTGCGAGAGAAAGACGGAAGCCGTGTAGGTAACCTTTTTCCTCATATGATCTTCATATTAAAATTATTTCATTTTCATTTTAGATATAGATAAATATAGATAAATAAACAGCTTTGCACGCAGTCATCCTGGCGATTTTCCTGCCGTGAGTTCTTGACAAAGCATCAGACGGACCGATATGTGTATCCCTCGCCAACAGCCACGCTCCTTGGTGGCAGCTCCTTCCAGGCCAATTACTTGACAATGGCGACTCATGCGCGCCCATTGTCTTCCTCTAACGAAGCGCGGAGGCTCCCCGGCCGCCCTTACACAACGGGTCACAGTTCAGCCACAATTGTCTCCTGCGTTTCCGCATTCAGTGGACCAATAACATGCCTGTCTTAACATATAACATAACATAACATACGCCATTTAGCAGACGCTTTTATCCGAAGCGACTTACAGTAATGGATGCATGCATTTTTCAGTATATGTGCCCCCAATGGGAACTTATGAACTCAACTTTTAGTTGTAGTCGAAGATGTTGCTGAGGTCTGTCAGAAGGCTTTGGATTGGAGGTGCCGTCTAAGAGGTGATGGTTCAGGGGTTTGACACAATGTGAAGCTGAGTGATGACAATAATTTGTATCATGTTAGAATATGGGGTTGACTCTGGCAAAAATTGGGGACTTCCCAAACTCATATTTGTATATGTCATCAAAGTACAGATTTCATGCTTTCAATGCCCATACTAATAAAGACAGGACAGAAGAAATGAGACAAAATGGCTACTTCCATAGCAACGATAAACATACTTTAAAATCATTATATTTCCAGAAACATTGGGCCAGCCGGTTTGACTTGACTTCCCTGACTTGAAGGAGAAGTCCCTTCCAATCAGAATCTGAGGTGCTGATGCCACATTGAATCTGCTTTTGTAATTAAAATGCACATATGATACTTTGTGACATTGCACAAATCTAAATTTCTGCTTTTGGCGGCTGTAGATCATATTGCATTTGTCCTGTGACTCATTGGCCAGAACGTGTCGCGTATATTCTGGGATTCCGGGTCCAGTCCTGCCTTTCCCCTCGACCCTTGCGGAAATTAAATGTACTGAAATATATAGAAATAAAATATATTATCATGATAAACACTACACAATATATGGGCAAATGTACAACTAACTGTGGTAGTAAAATATAAATATATAGTATAATAATAATATATAAATACATCACTGTGAAATATATTTATTATATTTTCCAGAAAGTCCATATATTTACAACACTTGCAGTATATTCCATTTCCATTGGTGCCATTTGTCCCATTGTATTATTTGTCCCACCAGTTGCTCCACTCCCTTGCAGTGTTGCTTATCTGGGGGTAGGAGTGTAGAGCAGCAGGTAAGCTACTATACTCTGTTGCTCATGGCATGAAAAACCAGATGTGAAGCTAAAATACTAAAGCTGTAGAAAAGTGAGTAGCCAATCTGCTGCAAAGAATACCACGTCATGTATTGTATTACTCTTGATGCGATAACGCTGAATGGCCATCACACATGAGTAAACGGCAACACTCACCAGATTCATTAGTCTTTGTGTTTTTACGATCAATGGCATTCTGTGAATGTCTTGGGGACTGCTGTCTCCATTTTATGCCATGTTAGCATTTCATTTTGGCCACATAGACCTGTTGGCTTCATATGTGCTTTATAACAGACGATTCAGAGTAAAATCAGCCACTGCTGTCTCAAACCTATTACTCTGTTTGCTAGTCATTCTGTATCAGTCACTCTTCTAACTTGTTACTCTCTTACCCAGTAATTCTTGTTACTCTCTTGGCCAGTAATGCTTGTTAAGTTTTTGGTCAGTCATTCTTGTGGCTTTCCTTGCCAGTCATTCTTGATAAACTCTTGACCAGTCATTTTCATTACTTTCTTAGCCAGTCATTCGTGTTACTCTTGATCAGTCATTTGTGTTATTCTCTTAGCCAGTCATTCCTGTTACTCTTGATCAGTCATTTGTGTTATTCATTCCTGTTACTCTCTTGGTCAGTTATTCATGTTAACTTCTTGGCCAGTCATTATTTATTTTTTTTACTTTGCTTGACAGTCATTGTCTCACATTTTACCAGTCATTCTTGTCACTCAATTCCCACTCACTGCAGTAAAAAGACGACTGTTGCAAGAGTCAGTTGTAGCTAACCATCAATACCATTGGTCAAATGGAGAGAGAGAGAGAGAGAGCTTTCATGTAACTCAAAAATGTATGTGGTTATGGTAGTGAAATCTCACCTGGTTCCTTAACACCAAGGCAGATTTTATTTTCGGATCCTGCAAGTGGCTCAAACAGTTTCACATCCTGTCAGGCCCTGGCTTTGAAGTTGTGCTCTTCTGTTACCCTGCGATTAAATAGTGGGAAACCATGTAAACTCTGAAACGAGGCAGCCACACCATCCGTCCCTATCGTTATTCACGCAGCTAGTAAAACATGCAAATGTTTATCAGCTGGCAGATATGTCAACTATTGTTTTCTGCACCTGAGAATGTTTATAACATGATACCGTGCCATTAAAATGAATTGACAGCCAAAGTGACAGAATGTATTGATTGATATCACATTTCATGTCTCCCATTTGGCATGATTAAAACTCACTCCATTACACACTCTGGTCTCACAATAATGTGCAATGCTTTGTGTAATGCAGATACCGTTTGTTTAAAATAAATTCCATAGTTTATCAGCAAAAAGCTCAACATTTATTTGAAAACCCAACTATTTTGACATTCTAGCCACACACAAAATCGATGGCCCTTTCAAGGCATCAAACTAAACACTTTATCTGGGTTTTATTTTCTCATATAAACACCCTTCGGGCCTAACTTAAATGAAAGGTAGTTCTGAAGAACATGCAAACAAGAAAAAGGTGTTGACAAATATACCGATGAAGAGCATGGGGTGCGAATGAATCACACACGATTTCGGGAGGCGGGCTGCAGGAGCGGGCCTACACGTGAGGTATTCTCATTACCACCCTTTTTCATTTGCTAGCTTTTTTCTATTTTACGGCCGCTATAAAAGATCATTTAAAAGCCCCCTCGGTTCCGCATGCCGCGTTCGCGGGCGCTCCTCTGCCCCGAACGCTGAGATCAAAGCCGCCTTTGCACGGCTGAAAAAGCAGCTTTTTAATTGGGCGCCGAGAGTTGGCGGAGCACCTGGGGCTTGCAGTAGTCTGCATGCGCGCTGGAGTCGTGAACGGCGGAACACGTGTGGGCAGGGGCTGGGGCACAGGGGGTTGGCCCGGGGGTTGGGGGTCGAGGACGAGCTCCTGGGATCGCGATGACGGCCATCTCCGTTTCAGCCTCCTCCGGGTCAGACTCATTGCTCACACTGTGTTGTGAAATTTGCCACACTTCAGCGACGTGATAAATTAACACAGTCAGGTGCCCCTGCTTGAGCCCCCCTTCCGCTAAGCCTCTGTTCCACGGGCCCTCATGGTCACGGCTGAGACTGCACTGCATCATGGGATATGTAGGCAGCTAGTTTGGGCCACTGCCTCATGGTACTTGGGCTGCCATGGGGACATGAGGGCCACAGGCCTCCATACAAAAACACTACACAAACTGAGCAACAGGACACTCGCCCACACAGCACCAGTCAGGGCAGCACTCACGATGCCACTGTGTGGAAGTGTACAGTGTATAGTTTATTTTTTTTTTTAAATTGCCATGTACTAATATATGACCCACATTCAACTTGCTATGAAGTGAAGTGAGGCTGAAGTTACTGCCTCTGAAGTGAGCTTCATGACATCACCAAATCCACGAGCTCTGCGCAAAACGGCCGTGTGGTTTGGTTAACCTCGGAGAGACGGAACGCAAAGCACACTGGCTATTTCTGTATTAGGGATGATGGCTTTCCGTCCTCTCAAGCTCACCGTGCAGTTACAGTCAGGCGCGCCAGAACTTGCTCAACACCGCATAGCCAAGCTTACGGGAGGGAAGCATGACGACTGCACATTCTTCACAGTAAACCTCTAGACAACAACATGCGACCTGTGCGCAGAGAACTATGATTCCCTGAATTGCGTGAAAGAAGTGGTCTGAGCCTATGATTGGTGCCTAATGAAATTATACATTTCATAACATGGGGATGAATGCATATGCCTTCTAAGGCCTTTAACACAAATGACTGGGGCCTTCAGGCTGTGGTCAGGAGTAAGCCTTGGGGGAAAGTTTTAGAAACATGGCGAACGTTATTTTAGTAGGTGTATGGGGAAATATACTCAATAACCTTGTTTTTAAACACTTCAATTCAATGATTATACAGAGACTGGAGTGTTTCTTGTGTTGTGTGTGGCTGGGTGTGGCGAGGATTTATGAAAGCATTTCATGCACATTTACGTACTGTGACCAATAAGTGTGCCAAATATAAATTCAATCATGTGATTACTGTCAAGACCAGAGCAAGGGGCGGGGGGGGACGGCAATGGGAGCAAAACGGAAGGTTTTCACCCATTCTGGCCCGAAGGTCTGAAACGTTTCGGCCTGAAATGTGCTTTAGACAGGCTGGCACCGTGATGCGTGAGGGAGCAGAGGGCTCCGATTGGACCCGGGCCACAGCAGTGCTGATTGGGGACAGGGTTAGGGTTCACAGTAGGGGGACAGGGGCACTGTGGGGCTATGCACAATTGGCCCTCAATTTCTACTCTCTGCAGATAAAATTGTTGCCTAAGAGGTACTCATTACAGGCGTATTTTGGCTTTTTTTAAATTTATTTTTAAATTTAGTCATTTAAAAAAAAAATTACATAATCAACTTTCATCATTGTTGTTGATTGGTTCAGACGTTTTTTTGTGCAGATTCCCACTATTTGGCGAGATGTAGTCCTTTAGCATCAGTCACCGTAGTCAAAATTAATTTGAGTGGCCTGGGAACATTTCAACATACTCCAAAAAGCATGAAAATGGCCCCTAACAAACTGCAACCCAACACGTATAGCATGACATCTGTGTTCGACAATCCTTACAGACTCTGACCCACCCTGAAAAAACCCAACCGCCCTAATTATGCAATGCTGTAATTATGATTTAAGAATTTCTGTGCTGTGTGTTTTCATTGTCTCAATGTCATAGAGATTTGGGCTGGCTTGCCGTTTATGTTTAGCCTATACCTTTTTGTTCAGAAGGTAAAACACTTCTCTGATAACAGGTTGACGGGCAAAACCAGTGCTCGTCATCGCCATTGGGTTGCACCAAAAAAAACAACCCAACATACAAGCCGATTGAATCCAAAACTATACCATACATAAACGTCGGACAGTTGACTTCTACTGTGATAAAAATATCCACAAACCGTAAGAGAGTGTGACGCTTCATGGAAAGCGCCGTGGCCAATCACAGTAAACGGAACCGCCCGTGACATCACCAAGCAGCGCACATTTTTTATTCTGTAAATGCCGGCTTTCGTGAAATTGCTGATCGATAACTCCGAAAGAAGCGTTTAACAGCAAATACATATACGTAAGGTGTGTTGGAGGTCTGCAGTGTATAAATACCATAACCGATGTTTGGCAGGAGGAGTCCATAATTACTTCTCTGCCGAGACGGACAATTGAGATATAAGCAGTCGTGGTGGAACCCCCATAGCACTGTGAGTGGGTAGCGGAGCGCATCCAGTCCCCGAGAGAATGTGACGTAAACCTGTGATTTACGGGCCCAGGTAATTGGGGGAGGAGGACACGGGGCATTTTAAAATGCAGTCTGCACCCACGGCTCAGGAATGCGTCCTGTCCCACGCGATGAAACGCATGTAACCTCCAGGCTTGCTTAGCCACTTTTCAAATCACTTTTTAGACTTTATTTATTTTTATGGTCACGTGGTCTGCTTCTTTAACTGATTTTACATCATTTTAAGTTGTCTGTATGTTTGCCACTTGTACTTTTGTTGGTTTGTAGACATGCATAGCCGAGTGATACACACACGTGTGTATATATATATATATATATAAAAAATGTATATTATTAATGGAAGTGTCTTTTTAAATTATCATGGTGACTGTTTGAGAAAACACAAATGTTGGATTGGTTACTAATGCGCGTGCGAACACGTGGTAAAATCTAGCATTTTTTCGAACAAAAAGTAAAGCGAGCCTTTGATAGAAAATCATTACCGTGGAATCTGTGGGGTCTGTGACTCATTACGCCCTTTGGTACATGGCTGAAACTCATTTACCTGTTAATCAAAGGTTTAAGCCATTAACAGATGTACAGATGCCTGTGCGCTGACTGTATGGCACTCATTGGCTTCAAAAGTACCATGTTCCTCGCCCCTAGCAAAATGTACAGCATGTTCCTAGGTGATCTGGAAAGCACAACACAAGTATGTATTTCTTCCAGCACCGCAGTCAGAGTTTGTGAACGGGCGATACAGTCACTGTTTTTTCAGTGCGGCCGCAATGTGTCGTCAAGAAGAACATACTGATAATATTCAATCAGGGAAAGAATTTGACCCAAAACACATTTTCATGTGTCAACAGCCAAAACACACAACCATACGGTCCCCGTTTTCCACTTTTAACAAGCGACCCTCAACAGTGGTGTTTACCAACCCCCCTTGAATGAGTATGTTCCTTGTACACATACAATATACATATGCCTTTTAAGTCATTATTAAAATGTGAAGGTATCTGAAATTATTGTTAATGTTGAGGGTAATTTACAGCCTATGACATTGGCATACATAACCACAGATACAGTTCTGGACAATGGCAAAAGCAACAATGGTTGGTCAATTAAAACACACAAATATCACGCTCAAACTAATGCCCCACATAACAAAAATATTTCTATAGGAAAATGGATAAACTTTCAGCACTAAGATTTATGAACAGCAATGCCTACTAAAAAAAGCTTTAAAAAGTGGGGTATTCCTTTCTGGGTGACACTTACATTCTTGACCCTGTATTGATATTTAGAAATATAAGGATCTTTCCTCTTACCAAGCCCTTAATTTGACCTTAATTTGACTTATTACAAAAAAAAAAAGAAGAAAAATAGAGAAAGTATCAACTGACATTTATTTAACCTTTCTTAGTGTTTGTCTGTCATTCCAGTGTTCATGTTCAGTTTGGATCTTTGGTTACGTCTTCGCCCGCTGCAGTGATATTTGGAGTGCAGGCGATATTTGGCAGCATCTCAAACACATTGACGGAGGTGCATGATAGATGTCGGTCGCCGTTTTGAAAGCGTAGATCCATGTGTTACTGACCTCAATTTGATTTTCAGAAAGTCCACACTGTTCTCCTGGAAAGAGGGTGAATATAACTACTGCACACACTTAACAGCTTCAATTACAGCCTTTCAGAGAGAATGTTTACCAAATGTACAATGTTTGGCTCACTCCTTGTCCTAGAACAGGGATCTCAAACTCCAGTCCTGGAGGGCCACCATGTCTGCAGGTTTAACTCCAGTCCTGGAGGGCTGCAGTGTTTGCAGGTTTAACTCCAGTCCTGGAGGGCTGCAGTGTCTGCAGGTTTAACTCCAGTCCTGGAGGGCCACTGTGTCTGCAGGTTTAACTCCAGTCCTGGAGGGGCATGTCTGCAGGTTTAACTCCAGTCCTGGAGGGCCACTGTGTCTGCAGGTTTAACTCCAGTCCTGGAGGGCTGCAGTGTCTCCAGGTTTAACTCCAGTCCTGGAGGGGCAGTGTCCACAAGTTTAACTCCAGTACTGGAGGGCCGCAGTGTCTGCAGGTTTAACTCCAGTCCTGGAGGGCCACAGTGCCTGTTTTTGTGGTCTCCTTTCAGTCAGCAGTCAACTTAGGCCTAAATTAGGTATGTGGACTCCTTAGCCAATCAATTACTTAAATTAAACAGTTAAGTGCTGAAACACATTAAAAACCCAGCAGACACTGAGGCCCTCCAGGATTTGAGTTTGAGCCCTTGCTTTATACTGTCAGACTAAAGTATTCGATGTTGATTCAGTCTTTAATCGGAGGACGGGAGCACAGGTTAGCATCTCTCTCCCTATTGGTATGAGTCTGAAATGCTGGGTGTCTCCTCTCTCTAGACGCACTACTTCGGGCTGTGGTTCCAGAGCAAGGCCCAGCTGCAGAGATGGGTGGAGCTAGAGAAGGCCCTGAAGAAGCAGCTGGATAAGTTTGGCAACGAGCCCCTGCTTTTCTTCGGGGTGATGTTCTATGTGCCGAACGTCTCCCGCCTGGAGCAGGAGGTCACAAGGTACGGCAATTCACCAACACGCTCCCCTGAGGGGACCAATCACAGAGTTTGCAGGGCATTACCAGACCAAATAATGTTACCAAACAGTCAGCAGAAACTAAATATCATTGCTGGAGGGGAAATTCAGTTCCTTAAATGTGCTGGTGCAAATGTTCTGTATTGGGTTTCGGCAGGTTAGATGCTGGTGTTCTGTCATTGACATAGTGCTGACTTACCCACTGTTAACAACTGGGTGCCTGTAAGAACTGTGTGTGTCAGACCTGTCGAATAGATTCAGATCCTTGAGGATTTCCAACAAAGCATGCTACGAAGCAAACCAGACAATCATGAAATAATAATTTTGTTCTGTATATTTGTGAAAGTTTAAGGTAATCTGCAGGAATTGTAGTATTTTTAAAGCAAACCAGACCATCATTAAATAATAATTTTGTTCTGTATATTTGTATTTGGCCCAGCTCTTAGGGGGTTAGGGTTAGTGTGTGTGTGTGTGTGTGTGTGTGTGTGTGTGTGTGTGTGTGTGTGTGTGTGTGTGTGTGTGTGTGTGTGTGTGTGTGTGTGTGTGTGTGTGTGTGTGTGTGTGTGTGTGTGTGTGTGTGTGTGTGTGTGTGTGTGTGTGTGTGTGTGTGTGTGGGCCTTGAAATACACAACATGCGAAATAGCAATTAATTAATTAATGTTAACATTGGCAAAATAAAGCCATCTCCGCCTGATCCTAGCTCGCTGAAGAATTAATGATGGGCATCGCTCTTAATGTGAAGCGCAGCTCACAGGAAATGCTCATCACGCACCAATATGTAATCACGATCGCAGCAATCAAATCAGTCTCATTTGCCTCACGTGCGAGCCGGAGCACGCCGTGTGCTGTGGCAGACACCGCCTCGGGTTAGCGTTAGCGTCGAGGCGCATCGGCTGTGTAAGAGCGCACAGTGGACATAGGGCTTCGGCCGGGCGGTCGACACACGCCCGGGCCGGGTTCGGCGGGGCGAGCGGAGGGTGCGAGACGGGCAGGTATTCTGGGAATTCTCCCGGGTCTGGGTGCTGGGCGGAGGGCGGTCCGGGGGCACGGGAGGCACAATGGCGGGCGCTGTGCGACGGAGCACAAGAGGCTGTTGTGCCTAGGCCCTGGTGCGGTCAGGAGTCAGGGAGGAATGTTGGCAGCGCTCGGTGGCGTAGGAGGATGCTACATTCCTGTGCGCCCGAGTGGTGAGGGCCCGGAGTCTGCCTAACACCCCCCACATCCCACACCGAGAGACAGCTGCTTACTCAAAGCACTTTTTCACACACACACACACACACACACACGCACACACGCTTTCTTTCTCTCTCAGCGCAACCAAAGGATTAGGTCTGCAAAAAGAGGGACTTTTGCAGAGAGTGAGAGAAAAAGAGAGAAAGAGAGAAAAGGAGTGGGCGGAAGTTCTCTTTTGATCGACTGGGCCCTTTAACGTTCTGTTACACAGCTGGCTGTGTGTTGCCCTTGAAGTTCAAATTAGAGTCATAGATGTAGATGTAGCAGTGTCGTTAACCGGCTTGGATAACAATTGGCCTGAATCAATATTTAATCATTCAAATATGAATAAGAATGAGAATGACAGTAATGCTAATAGCAAGAATAATAATAATGTATTATTCCACTAACATTCTAAACCTTGGACAGTTGACAAGTGAAAGCAAGTGCAACCAAGAGACCAAAAAGAGGAGAAATTCAAACAGGATCACAACAACATCTGCACTTGACCTCAGTTTGTACAGCGAATGGGAAGACACGGACAAATTGTGACAAATTGTAATGAAAATCTGAAAAAAACATTGTACGCATTATAAATGAGCGTAGTCATGAGAGTCGTGTGACTACACTCATTTATAATGCTTACAATAGTTTAGTTTTTTTCTTCTTCTGATTTTCAGAAAAACTTTTTCTAAAGGATGTGCAGTACTATCACGGCTCTTTCTCACCTGGACAGGTGAAAGCCAGGAAGGGGGGTGGGTAGGAGCCTGCTCTTCCACGGTCAGATTGATTAGCTTCGGCACTGGGGATGGTGCGTTGAGCGTTTCTGCGGTGAAGTGGCGCGGCGCGATGTGAAACCGTATCCCGGGACGCTGCGAAGCGTCCACCCTCGCTGCAACTGCGGGACTGCGGGGGGGTTTCCTGGCCATGCGGGTCGGGGCCCGTTACGTTTGCGCGGGTCACGCGACTGCCTCGCCGTGCCTGGCAACGGGCCACATGACCCTTTCGCAGCGGCGTCTCCTGTCGACGGGTCACGCAACCTCCTCCTCACGCCGTCTCCCGGCAACGGGTTGCTCTATCGCCCTAATACTCTGCCGTCTGAGTATTAGGGCGATAGGAAAAATACTTGCCCCCACTTTATCGGTCAATCTATCTTCATTTTGTAGCGTATTTATAGTTCCTTTTACAAACAGGTTGTCACGCAGTGCTTCACAATGGACATTTTCCAGAGGGAATAAAACGAAAAAACAAACATTTGAGCCAGTGTGGGAAGAACTGGAAAATGAATCCCTGACCCCTTAAGAGACGATCGAGCTGAACTCCCGAAAGACGGTGAGAAGAACGATCGCATTCCTTAACTGCATTATGCCAAGAGAGAGAACGGACATGAATTCGGAATTGTGATAAAGGTACTTCAGAAGTCCGTTCCAATGCTTGTTTACCTTCTTATGATAATACTTAAGGGCACTGACGTGGGGGGCAAAGTCAAACATTGTTTTTGTTAAGATTTTATTCTTGTAGATATTTCATTCCGTACATTCTAAAGCAGACATGATTATTTGGGAAAACAAATGTGTAGTTTCAGTTTCATGATATTCATCATACGGATTCCATGCTGATAAATTGTGGCATCTGGGTTTTTCACCACTGTCAGAAAAATGTTGTTTGTTACTAATTAAATGCAAAAAAAGAATTTGGTCATTAATTAAAATAAAAATAAAAAGCCAATGTGGAGGTGAAGAAACTTCCCCCACTTAAATATAAAATAATCTAGTCCCTGAGGGCGTACAAGCGCGGAGAGGGTAATAATGGAATTTAGTCAAAGTTAACCTCTTCACATTCTCTCATAGGACATTTCACTTGGTTAATGCTACTTTAAACCCTGTGGAGAAGTATTGAACAATTCCAACAAAGTACATATTCCAAAGCTGAAGCCTCCGTAATGAAGCCTGTTGTCCCAGACAATCCTTTTGGATTAATTTAAAGTCACAGTTGAATGATCCAACTCATATTACTGGGCATATTTTTCAATAATTGTATGAATGATGTTGTCTTGATTTATGCAAGTAAATATATATTGACTTATGTAAACATGTCTAAATACATATACAGAGGGCAGACAAAATAATGGTAACACCAAACAGTTTTTGAATATTCATTAACTAAAAGGAGTTGGGCCACCCTTTGCCTTCAGAACAGCTTCAGTCCTTCTTGGAATGCTGTTGTACAAGTTTTGAACTGCTTCTAGTGGAATATTGGACAATTCTTCAAGAAAGAAGGCCTCCAGTTCTTTGAGATGGTCCAGAACTTCCCAGAAAGGTTCAATGATGTTTAAATCTGGTAATTGGGGAGACCATAGAAGGTCTTTAACTTCATCCTTGTCTTCATGAAACCACTATTGAATCCATTTATCAGTGTTTATTAAGCTTATTGTCTTGGAGTACAGGAACATCTTGAGGAAACAATGTTTGCACCATCGGGTGCACTTGGTCGCCTAAAATGGCTCCATATTCCTTGGCTGTAATTCTACCATGCAGAGTAATAATTGGACTCAATGACTCCCAC
Organism: Aldrovandia affinis; assembly: GCA_029706075.1. Taxonomy (NCBI): domain Eukaryota; kingdom Metazoa; phylum Chordata; class Actinopteri; order Notacanthiformes; family Halosauridae; genus Aldrovandia; species Aldrovandia affinis. The sequence continues at coordinate 2,523,669 of JAINUG010000027.1, read as the reverse complement.
AAGATGGCTGCCCATACCATAACAGATCCACCACCATATTTAAAAGTTTGGGACAGGCAATGTGGGTTAAGGGTTTCCTTTGGCTTTCTCCAAACATAAACCCGTCCAGATGTAGGAAAAAGGAGTAAAAGACGACTCATCAGACCATATTACTTTCTTCCACTGCTCAGAAGTCTAGGCCCTGTGCTCATTAATCTATGTTATGCATTGTTGCACGTTGGCCTTGGTTACAAGCGGCACAACATTTTTGTTGAGACTAGGTCAGTGAGGTGTAGATTCCGCGCTGTGGTTATTTTTGAAGCCCTCTGATTCCCTCTGCTTTCACGTCAGTGGGTGCAAACGGAAGGCCATTGCAATGCCGATGGGATATGGGAAAGGGTTTCCCAACTCCTCCAGCAATGCTGGAGCTAGCAGATTTAATCTCAGGATAGCGAAAGATTCTAGGATGGGAGATTTGTAATCTGATTTATATTCCCTTCTTGTTTTTGTAAGAAGGAAAGATTCAGCAAGCTGTTTGTCCAGGTTTAGAGTTGTTCTACTATGGGTTTGAGTGTATCTGATTCCCATACCTCAGGTGTGTGCTACATTTATCCCCTTCACGCAGATCTCAACCTCTTACTTAATAGACTTTTTTGCAGATGTGAAAGAATAGTTTCTGTAAGATATAGATGTTTGCCCGTGTAGACGTCTGCATTTTGGTCCTAGGGATGTGATTGGCCGTTCATTGCCTGCCGTTCACCTGGTCATTACTCGTTATGTGGAGTGCTAGACTGATCAGGCTTCAGGGGCTTCACTACACACCTGTACTCAGGCAATTAGAGGTGGCTTGACTCTGTCTTCATTCTGTCTTTAATATATGCCATTTAGCAGACGCTTTTATCCAAAGCGACTTACAGTAGTGAATGCATACATTTTCAGTATATGTGGCCCCAGGGGGCAGTCTTTATTCGATTCATGAGATCAGAATGCCAGAGGATTCAGCTTGTTGACTAGGATGTTGATGACCACAGTGCAATAAATACAATGTGTTTAGTCAATCGAGTTTGACTCATTCTCTTTTTTATAGAGAGCTTATTTCATTTGTGAAATGCAGAATGTTTAATGTTTCAAGAAAGTCATTCAGATAGTGAAAGAATCAATATAACTGCTTTCTCATCTTACGGTTACTACTATTATTACTACTACTACTACTAACTACTACTAACTACTGCACTACTGCTGTTGCTGCTACTACTACTACTACTACTAATTAATCGACATCCACTGCTACGTATACTTTTACCTCTGCTACTACTACACAAAAGGACATGAAATAATGAAATAACCCTCTCACGAGATTGGACTACTGATGTACTGTATGTATTTATTTTATTTACACAGTAGACTGGAAGCCCTGTCAGCCTTGAACTGGCAGCACTGCTGTGAGAGTTCCCAGAGCTCCTCTCCCACACAAGTGTGCTAATGGGCTTGTTTCATGCTTTGCCGATTGAATAATCGCACCAGGCTGACACCCCAAACTTCCCACACTGTGGGCCTGGCCAGGGCTTCGCTGGAGTAACATCTAACATGAGGGCAGCAGTGAAACCAAGGGCGTGACCACATATTGCGGGGGGGAGGAGGGGGGTTATATGCATTTTGTACATATACATGTTTTGTATGTACAAATTATCCGCCCCCACCATCCCCCCAACTCTTTACGCCTATGTATGAAGATGTATATATACTGAAGAGTATGCTTTGTCATTAAACAACTGACAAAATGGAGTCAGAAGCTAATGTTGGTGAAGTCTTTACTGTGCCAATATGAAAAGAGTACCTCTGGAACTGAACGCACCAATCCATTTACCAACCCATTTACATAAACCTACAAATCTTCGTTTTTTATTACAGTAAAGCAGGTGACAAGTTGCATCACCAAGGCCCCTTGCTTTGCAAAGATTTAATTGGAGCTGATCAAATGAGAATCAAATTGTAATGTTTTCTAGGCCCATTCTCTTTCTGAAGGTGTTGTCCCTCACTAATAAGAGTGGCGCTTCTATGAAATCATTTTTGCGAACGTATTCAATCCCCACCAAACCCGCTCTTTTAACTTAAATAATATGCAAGTATCATATTGATGTCACGGGTGTGTCCTAAATTAAAGACATCCACTTACACGAAATGTTCTGTGAATGTGGAGAAAAATCCAGCGCTGTTCAAAATCCCAGTGTTCACTGTCCCGAAGATACGCCTCCTAGCCACATTTGACTCCGCCTCTGCCATGCCACCAATGGTATTCATTCAGCTTCAGTAATTAAAGGGTTACCAGCAGAGAGAGCTTGCTCCCCAAACTATCTGAGGGTAATTACAGGCTTACAGAAGAGGGCAGGGTAAGATTATAGCTTCTGTGTGTGCAGTCAGAACAGTGGAGGAGCAGAAAAAGGGCTCAGCTGAGAAGGAAAACAGTTTGATGTTGTGTCAGTCACACACCGTTAAATAATGCTGCCAAAGGTCGCTAAGCAGTCCGCAGCCATTACCAGAAATGAAATATGTTGCTGGATATTTGGTGTTATAGGGCTGTATTGCACTTACTGGCCCTGTGGCTCTTGTTAAGGTCAATGGAATCATGAACTCCAGCAAGTACCAAGACATTTTGGCAGAAAAACCTTGGCGCCTCTGCCAGAGAGCAGTGATGCCAAGCATACCTCAAAATCAACCAAGAAATGGTTAACTGACCACAAAATTACTGTTTTGCGATGGCCATCTCAGTCTCCAGACTTGAGCCCGATTGAAAATGTGTGGTTTGAATTGGAGAGGGCAGTCCACAAGTGCAGACCGAAGGATCTGAATGATCTTGATTGATTCTGTATGTAGGAACAGCCAAAGATCCTCCCTAAAATATTCACGAATCTCATAAAACACTATAGAAAACGACTCCGTAGTGTTATCCTTGTGAGGGCATGTATATCTTTTTGGGGGGGAAGAAAAGCATATAATATAGTATATCAAACAGCTCATTACCTGTATAGTTTATTTAATACAGTCTTTTGCGCTATCTTTATCAAGAGTGCAAATAATTTTGAGGGAACTGTGCGAGATGTATATACAGGTAACTGCCAAAATAAAAGCAAAAATAAAAAGGGGAAAAAATAAACGGCTCTAGCCCAGGCTAGGAGATTCTCAGCTGGGCGGGAGGGCTTGTTGGAAAGGGGAAGGCCGGGCCTATCTGCCGGTCGGTACTGGCTGTGGCACCCCCCAACGGACACTTGCGTACTGCACCCGTTTAAAGAATCCCTAATTTACTCGTGTTGTCTTTATTTTGAGAGTTACCTGTATATATATATACTGTAGGTTCATTTTAGATCCAGTCATTACATGTCATGATTGGCACTAAAGACCACATAATACATATATTTCTTCCTGTTCAGATACGCCCTAGATACACATTAACTCACTTTTCAAATAAAGTTCTGTCACAGAATCCCATTTGCATCATCTGAGGCCAGCATTAATGTGCTGTGTTGAAAAAGAGCTTTGTTTCAGCGTCAGGAAATGGGAATACGCAAGGAAAAGGTTGTGTCAGATCTCGCTTTGTATACACAGGCCAACAGATGTCTGCATGCTTCTCGCGATCATTTTTTATACTGTTAGGACAAAGTAACAAAATTAGAACGTGTCTTATGACCGCTTCTGGAACCAGACACACTCTCGGCATTGTTAAAGAAACTACAATAAAATGGCAATCTCATCGCAGCTGAAACTAGCTAACGTAGAATCTCTCCGAACCGGACGGAATTCTGCTTATATTTCATCACCAGAAAGAAGAAAGCCTGGGTCTTCCTGTGTGCGGCTGCCCACGGCCAAACCTTGTACAAAAATCCAGACGAATGTAGGCTGTGTAGCGGTTAATTATATGTGAGCGTATCTGCAATCCAGACGGGCGACCTCACCAGAAGTGTTTTGGACTTTGTTTTGGCTTGCAGGCTGCTCACGGATGATTGTTTAGGGGAAAAAAGTGTCAAAATGAGGCACAATAAAGCAACTATGTGAAGGCTATGCAGTCAAAACATTCACTCAGCGACCCCATCCCTCCCCAAAACACAGGGGCGGCCATCTTTACACACACTGCAGGCCAGAGCTGCAGAGCTTGTTTGAGTTATTACCTGTCTTCTTTTTTTTGTCATTCAGGTACCAATATTACCTTCAGGTGAAAAAGGAAGTTCTTGACGGCCGTCTCCAGTGTACTGGGGAGCAGGGAATCCGGCTAGCTGGCTTGGCTGTGCAAGGTGAGTGCGTGCAACAGTAGGTGGCCCCAATATGTCCGTCCATTATATTTTTACCGTCGGCCTCACTTGTCATGCTTATAACTAACTATGAAACGCGTGCTCGTATAGGGCCACCTATCAGTCGAATGAAGGCGTTCAATGTCCAGACAGAACTGTGTATACACTTGAAATGCCTCAGGTCAGGATCGAGGTACAAAGTGCATGGAAATGTAGTCCTCCAGATGTATATAATGTAGTCCGCCAGATGTATGTAAACAGTGCTTATGTAGGCTGCCAGGTTATGATCAGGGGTCTTCAACCGTTTCTCACCCAAGAACTCTGGCTCAAACCATCGAATTATACTAATAATGGCACTGAAAGCAATCGAATAAGATCTAAAACCGGTAAATACGTTTGAACTGTTTGAAGCCCTGTCGGGAGCCCCTGCAGTACCCCATGGCCCCAGTTGAAGACCCCTGTCCTAAATGGTTGCTATCTGCAAGGAGTTTTAGGAGCTGCCAGCGTTTGTAGTTCTAGAAACATTAACCAGGACAAATCTTTTAATGGAGAGTGTTGCAGTGGATCTGGTTTGATAAGTGTTTTGCAGTGTGGTTAATAGAACGGTCACATTTTACACTGCCCTTGTGAAAGTGCCGGTTAGTTGTTTAATTACCCTTGCACCCCCTCTCCTCCTCCCCCAATGGTTGGAATTGTTGTACATTGTGTGATAAAAAAGTTCACACACAAAAAAACTTACTGTATGTTGATGCAGTTTACGAAAGCGAGCGTAGGTGTTCATAGCCTAGGCGTAGCTACAAAAATCTAATGTTTGTCCGATGCTCTGTATACGTTTGTTCACACAGCCGACTTTGGAGACTTCAACCAGTTTCAGTCCCAGGATTTCCTCAGGGAATATGTGCTATTTCCAGTGGTAAGAACATTTCCTCGCCACGGTGACTGCGATGGATACTTCTTTATGTTTCATTTTGGATGCACTTTATTTTTGTTGTAGAGCCATTGTTGAAATTGTATCTGTTTTTGTTAGCATTTTGTTAACATTTCCATTGTGTGAATGGAGCTACTCGGACAGAAAAGCTATTAACCGCATTCTTTTTCCCAGCTCAATGTCTTCCTCATGACTGAAGCTGTCACGTTCTGTGGTTAATAAGAATTAACAGGAAACTGTTAACTTTCATGAGCACGACTCAATAGTTCACAACAAAGGTCTACTCATGACATTAACAGTCAACAGGAAATTTGACCACGACTGTGATTTGCTGTGTACCACAGTGGCTGACCTCCCACATATTGGTTGCACTGGTTTAAAGGAAACAACTGACTCACCAAACAGAAAAATAGGAGGAGGGCAGTTTGGTCAAATTCTTCAGGTTATTGCATTTTTGATTGGCAAGAAGAGACCAGCTCTCTCATTGGGCAGCAGAGTGATGGGGGCCTCTTTGATTGGGCAGCAGAGAGCAGAGCAGTGGAAGGGGCCTCTGATTGGGCTACAGAGCTGGGCAGGCCTCTCTGATACGGTGGTTGAGCAGGAGCAGGCCTCTAATAGGGTGGCTGAGCAGGGATAGGCCTCCCATTGGGCTGTTGAGCAGGGAGTGTGGATAGGCTTCCCTGATAGGCCCGGCAGAGCGGGGCGTGTGACAGCCCAGGGTTTGTTATAGCCCAGGGGCACACATTCCACCCCTAACATTGCTCCAGCAGCGCTCACGCATACCTGACTGACACTAACACATGAGCCCAGAGGCATGGCACTGAGAGAGAGAGAGGGGAGGGAGGGAGAGAGAGATAGAGAGAGAGAGAGAGACCGAAGAGAGGCGCAGAGAACCCGCCTAAGGGCAGCCTTTATACCCATAATTCCCCCTTCTGCTCCTTTTCTTGCAATTTAGGCTGTGTTCGAAACCGTTCCCTATTCCCTAAATAGTGCACTATATAGTGTGTTGAACAAATTGGCGAACACACTATATAGTGCACTATTTAGGGAATAGGGAACGGTTTCGAACACAGCCTTAGACTGGAGCTCTGCTTTCACTGTCCTGTTTACAGAAAGGAAGTGACATTCTCAGTGTGAACAGTCATGTCTCTGGATAAGCGCGCCTGCTGTCCTGTGTTGTGGTTTTGTGTTCTTTTAAAGATGTTATTGTATGCCCATGTATCTTTCTGCTCTTTGTGGTGCAGAATTGGTCACACGTTGATGAGGTGCTGGAGGAGTGGACTCACAAAGTGGCAGAGGAACACAAGAGACACTGGTGGGTCCACAATGGCTTTTGCCTCATTGATTCGGTGGTTTCCGCTCAATGGGTCGAAAAACCTGGGGTCGATCATCATGGTTGAACCTGTGCGCTCCAAAACAACTTCACACACAATTTTGTTTTGTAGCCTGTCCTGTAAGCACGCTCAAATCCAGTCCAAATCATAAAGTCTGTGATAAAGTAAATTAATTCTACTATATTGATGCTTTTTTTTCGCCTGACATTCCATTGCACAGAGCCATGGTTTCTTAGCCGACTCAGACATCGCCACTCAATTACAGATTAGACATCGCCAAACAATTACCGATGAGCAAGTGATAGAAATGGTCAGGCTGTTAAGTGCTTTCCCTTGACTTGTTTCCCAGTGGAATGCAGCCAGCAGACGCCGAGTTGCTGTACATAAAGGAAGTGGAGAAGCTGGATGGCTTCGGGCAGGAAAGCTTCGCTGCGAAGGTGTGTTTACACGCTCGCGCGCTCTCATGATCGAATGCCTCATGAGTCAACCTTCCCGCTTCCTCTGTTTCCTTACAATTCTCCTTCCCTTCCCTCCGCAGGACAACTACACCAACGACATCTACATCGGTGTCTCCTTCATTGGCGTGTTTGTCAAGCACCGAAATGGGAGATCAATCATGTTGCACAGGTTAAAACCGGGCCATATCTTCTCCGAAAATTATATATTTTCTGGCTTTTCATTTCCATTTCCTTCTGTAATGGGATTCCACTTTCCGGGGATGTGTGGAGTTATTAACATTTTGTATAAGCTGTGAGTGCCTTTAAAACTACACATATACACGTATCTCATTTCAAAGACTACTTTGAAGTTAATTTGACGCAAACACACCTTGGTTTGTTTAAAAATATATATATTTTAAGCCACAAAGCAATAAAAAGCGAAGTGATTTGATTTAATTCAGACAGGAGAAAAAGGGGACTCATTAAAGCCACATCTTGCCACTTGCGTCTCTTTATTTTAACGTGACCTTCTTAATTGCAGGTGGAAAGACATCGGCAACATCGCCCACAACAAGTCGGCCATCACCGTGGAGATAACGAGCAGAGACGACACCATCATGTTTCACACAGTGAGTGTTGTGTCTGCTGGGTTCAGAGCCAGTGCCATCCACAAGGTCATCTGCTGGGGGATATATGAGAAAGGATTGCCCGTTCTTCCCCTGAAAGCACTTTGTTGTTGGCTTACTTTTTTTGGTTTTGGTTGTAATTTAAGGGATCAATTTTTTAATGCCTTGTATTTTTTATATTTTTTACCCATGGTAGAATAGGAGTAAATGTTGTTTTTCATCCGGGCTATGAACAACAGGAGACAGATGTATATGTATAGTTGAATTTCAGTAAATAATAATTTCACTAAAGAAAATCAATGCATTGTTTTACTATTGCTTTCGTCTTTTTTTCAGGATGACATGGAAATGGCCAAATACATTTCAACGCTCTTCACTGCCAGACATAAATTCTACAAACAGAACAAAATATGTGCAGAGTGAGTTGAGTTTGATTCCATTTCTTTCCATCTGTATATCAGGATACCCCTATGAGATGAGCGCCAGTATGTGTGTATGTTTTTTTATTTTGTTATGACTAGGTTCTCCTGCTCCCCATCTGTGAACCACACTGCCCCTAGTGGCTGGAGGTCATCACGAACACTGCACATATCCAGATTCTCTCTGTATTCAGTGTTCCTCTGGTGTCGCTCAACTGCCCACACCCTCAAGGCTGATAATGGAGGATATGTAGCATCACCACATTGGCTTTATTGTCACTGTGTCCTGCAGCACAGAAATGTTGTGACATGTGTTCAGATGGGTGCAACACTGCAAACCTTCACTTGCTTTGATAGTCATTTTTCTTTTACGTAGTGCTTGCCATCATTATTTCATCTGAAAACATTGCATTGCAAGAAATTCCTGTCCCATAAGCAGCAATTTGGCGGACAAGAGAAAGTCGATGTAGAGTGAGCTTAGTGAGTTTAGTAATTAATTAATAAATATATAGACATTTATATCAAGAAATACAGGTTTTTAAAGGGAGAGATGTGGTTAGGACAAACTGGCTTCAGACAGAATATTTTTTTACATCACTCCTGGGAATGTGTTATTAAGAGATATGGTTGCTGTCCCCACAGACCTGCCCATTCCCCAGCACCAATCCGGAGAAGGCCCACATGGAACCTGTCCTCAGTGGTACGGTCCTGCGACCCAAAACCCTCAACCCCAAACCCCACCCTACACCCTCAGCTCCATCTTTCAACAAATTCAGCAATAAACAGAAATGTGAAACACCAACTTAAAGTGTCTTTTGCAACATCCTGGGAAAATGAGCAGCCCTCTTAAAATACTTAAGAACCATATAGTTGGCCTTGCAAAATTTTCATGTTTGTGAGTTATAATTTAGGAAAGTCTCAGGCTCAGATGTCATCCGCTAGAGCCAGTGTTCTGTATTTTTTTTGCCAAAGTGCCGTTTGGGAATTGGAACACAAAAGCCAATTATATTTTTGGACTGGACAAAGCATTTTGAAATGCGGGTTGTTGGGGGTTGGTCAGGGTTAACCTTTCAAAAAGTAAGAGTCTGAAGTATGAATTATGGCCTTTCTATTTGCTGTATTCCACCCTTGGTGACCTTGGCGTTTGGGAGTTTGATTTCCGCAATAACAATGGAGGCAGTGATTTCATTTTTTCATTTTTGTTTCTCGTTCCACTGGTCAAACAATGATTCTAAAAGGGGCACAATGGCTTTTCAGTAAAGCCCTGACTGAAGACTGTGGCCCGTTGTGTTTCCTGATAATAAGACTTATTTAGATTTCCAGCATTTTAACCACTTCAGTTCTGTGAGGAATGCAACAGCATGCTTACTGCTGGAGCCCCTGCAATCTGCTTTGAAACAGAACATCAACAAAGCAACACGGTGGCAATATTCGTTGTTATACCACGGCTTGGTTTAACACTCGATTCTGATCGATCAAGAGGGTGTTTATTATTTTACACTAAGCTGCACAGAGAAATATAATCATTCATGGCTATAATATAGTTACAGCATAGGAACCATCACATCATGAGGCAATCACATTTCCAAGTCAATACGCAAGCTGTTGAACATTCTATTGAACATATGTATTTACTGAAAATAACAACAACCTCCACCCCCATAGCGCTACAACAGTTTTGTTTAATTGTATTTGACTGTTCAATTACAGTATTTATGTTGCAAATAGCTGTGGTATAATCGGGGAGAAAACACTCCGGGCTGTGCAGTTGTATAAAAGTAAAACTTCAGGCTTGTCCAGCTTTTCCTACATCGCACTAACCTGTCATGGTTTATTTTCGTACAACTGCACAGCCCGTCGTAGTGTATTCCATACTTTTGGACTCCCTGTGTCTTGTATGCTCCTAAATAAAGTGACTTAGCACAGGTAGTCAGAATGTATTTGCTTTGGGATTTAAGGGGAGGCAGGCTTGGCTTTGGACATTCTTCAGTGCTTTAGAAGGAGTACACATCTGTGGGTAATATCCCTTGGATATTGGACTTTAATCATTTTTTTCTGTGGTCAAGCCAAGGAAATGCATCCAAACTGGACCGCGCAGGTCCAAGATGTGACCTGGTTGTGGTTGTGACTTCATCACCTTCACGTACATGGTTTGACGTTTGACCGTTTCTCTCTTTTCCACCGTGGCCAGCCACGGCCGCAGTCCTGCATCATCCAGCCCATGCACTCCCAGTACGCCGACCACTACCAGGACACTCAGAGCTCCCAAGGTACGTTCATCCGTTAAATCAGCCGCTCACCCGTCTGAAGGTGCCTTCCTTTCATACAGCGTGGCTCCAGACATGCGTTCAAGAAGGCTAACGTTAGCAAACAGTTTCTTACATTCGCGAACGTACGCGAAACCTTTTTCTGTTGACCGCGAACGTTCGCTAACGTTAGCTAACAGTCTGGAAAGGCAGCGCGCAGTGATTAAAAACAGCTGCCAAAAGGGAAGACTCAGAGTCCAGAAACAAGTCGACAATCATTTTACTGAATGTAACTTTGTAACTTTTCAAAACAACCCATGGATTTATCCACAGTGAAAGTCGTTCTCATTGTTGTCGCGCCCATCCTAATTAACGTCAATCGGTGAACAAAATAGAGCCTTCAATTTGAAATCGCCAGTAACTGTCACAAGGGAACATAATTCACCTCAAACGGTTTGCCTTGCCGAACGCATGTCAGTGCTTGTCTTTTTTTGTGGTGAGACCGAGTGACTACCAAAAGTATGTTGTCAGAAGGTGTGGAACTCAATAGCAATCACATCACCCCATGCCCCCAAGGAAGATATCCCACTGTGTTATGGCTTTTAAACGTACAGTTCACTCTTTCATCCGCCCACCCTGTAATTCGGAGAAACCTTAATCGTAATTAAAAAGACAAATGGCGCTGATGAAAAGAACCCACGCATGACTGAATCTTTTTAAAGCTCGACATTAAACACATCCTGGATTTACGGTCCCGGGGTTGGAGTGTGCGTGTCGAAGGCCATGCTGGCCGCTGGTTCTCTGACCCCCTTTCCCCTCCACAGACAGCATCTTCCACGACGACCCGTACTACAAGTCGGAGACGAGCCTGGACCGCTGTCCCGTGGACTTCAGCTTCCGGAACGGGACGGTGCCCAACGGCAGCGTGTACAGCGCCCCCAGCATGAACTCCATCCAGGCCTCGCCCATGTCGTCCAGCCTCAGCATCCCCGGCAGCGACATCATGCGCCCGGACTACATCCCCAGCCACCGGCACAGCGCCATCATCGCGCCGTCCTACCGGCCCACGCCCGAGTACGAGGCCGTCATGCGGCAGAAGCGCTGCCTGGTGCCCGTCGACTGCCACAGCCAGTCGCTGCGCAGCCTCAACATCAGCAACGCCTTCGCCTACCGGAAGCCCGAGGCGCTGGTGTACAGCCAGCCGGAGATGCGGGAGCGTGCGCCGTACCCGGGGCCGTACGGCGCCCCGGTGGGCTACGGCAAGCCGGCGGCGCCGGCGGCGCACGTGGCCCAGAGCTGCGCCGCCTCGGCGGGCCCGGCGTCAGCGGGCAGCGCCATCTCGCACACGGTCAGCACGCCGGAGCTCGCCAACACCAAGCAGCAGTGCGCCCAGGGCTACAGCGCCACGCACATGCTGCGCAACCACCTGTCGCGCCCGCCGCCGCCCTACCCCGCGTTCCGCCCGGCCACCAGCACCCCCGACCTGGCCAGCCACCGCCACCGGCGCATCAGCGGCAGCAGCCCGGAGCTGGTGAGCCGCAAGGTGCAGCTGTTCGTCAAGACCTTCCAGCCGGACAGCTCGGCCGTGGTGCACCAGTCCATGCAGGAGGTGAGCGAGCCGCTGACCGCCGCCAAGCGCCACTCGGCCCTGAGCAAGCGGCACAGCCTGGAGGTGATCAGCAGCATGGTGCGCGGCATGGAGGCCATGGCGCTCAAGACCCTGAACGCCCCGCTGCCCCGCCGCAACACCGTGAGGGAGCAGGTGGCCCCGCCCCCGCCTCCCGAGATGGCCCCGCCCAAGGCCCCCGAGGCGGCCGCCGCCCCCCCGCCTACCAGCACAAGAAGACGCTCTCCAACGCCACCATGCTGATCCACAGCAGCGAGAGCGAGGAGGACGAGGAGGAGGAGGCGCCCGACCTGGACGTCCGGATCCCGGGGCTCAACGAGGACATCAGCGCCCAGCTGCAGGCGGCGCTGGCCAAGATCCCCAACAAGCCGCCGCCCGAGTACCCCGGCCCCCGGCGGGCCGTCAGCAACAGCGTCCTGCGGCAGGAGCGCGGGCGGGAGCGCGAGAGGGAGCGCGAGCGGAACCAGCAGGCCGAGGAGGCGGCGCGGGCCAGGATGATGAAGGCGGGCCAGGGGCAGGGCGGCACGCTCACGCGCACCGAGCAGCAGAGCAACCTGAACGGGGCCGGCCTCGGGCCCTCCATCTCGGAGCCCGACCTGACCAGCGTCAAGGAGCGTGTGCGGAAGGAGCCCGTGAAGGAGAGGCCCGTGTCGGAGATGTTCTCCATCGAGGACAGCATCGTGGAGAGGGAGATCAGGCAGAGGGTAGGAACACAACCCCCCTTTCAGATTTTTATTAACATGTTTTTACAGATTTTTTATTTTTTTCACCGATATTTAAGTGTACCTAAATCTGGGTGGTGGGTAATGGGGGAGGGGTCAACCACAGACAAATGCAGAGGGAAATGAGAGTACGCATTTCTGAAACTACTACGTTGAAACTACTACCGCTGCAGAAATATGCATGACAAGATAATTGTGGAAAGCGTCATTGAAAACGTTCCCTGATACAGCGTATAGCATTAGACTGTATGTTCATGTGCATGTGTGTTCACGCTGCCTTGATGTAATATTGCTCTGGACTCCTGTTAAACACATACAGTATGATGTGGGTAACCAATGATAGCAGATGGTAAGGGTAACCAACCCCTCCCTCCCTCCCTCCCTCCCTCCAAATGTCATTAAGATTAAGATTAAGACCGAAGACGAGTACTATGCACAAACGCGAAGTACAAAACACAGCATGAATACAACTGCGGCTTGTCAATACACCGGTATCAAGGCCACCTTAATCTTACGCTAGTTACAAATTGCTTCAAAGTAATAAAATGATGTAGTGAAGACCGAGCAGCACATCCTTTAAAAAAAGATGGTGATCCAAGTTTCTTTCACTTCTATTTGTATGGACTCGATGGCATCAGTCAGTCAGTAGTTCCAAATGACTCAATATTTATGATGAATAGTTTGATGAGTTTGTGGCTCTCTGATTTAAGATTGGCTACCACCCACTGAGATTGCCCATGTATCAGTGTATCAGACCGTAGTAAGGAGCAGACGTCATATTACAAGTGTTAAGGGCAGGGTGTTGTTTAGTTGAATCTGTGGACTCAGAAACGTGAAGGTACAGTAACTGAGAGCGCTGCTAAGGGCCCCCCCCTCTGTCGCCCCCCACACATTCTCGGCCTCTAATCACGGTAATCTGGAGCTTCGACACTCGAGGTAACATTAGGTTCTGCGCGATTTGCGCTAATCTCGGTTAAACCCCGAGATTACGGCGGGCACTTTGGAGTTTTGCGCCGCAGGGAGTTGAGAGTGTGACATTTGACACAGTAAATGGTTTAGGTCAGTAATTAATAGAACGGAGACGAGTAAATATGCCCTTTAAAGCTACAGGGACTCAGACATCTGCAAGCTGGGTGCGCATAGCTCTGTTAAAGATTGCTTAGCAAAAACAATTTTTTTCAAAGATTTCCTGAAGGAATCTTTCAGCGTAGTGCAGATAGGCATACGTTAATCGTGCGCGTTAGAACGGCTTTGAATTTGTACATTATCATCTGTGCCCAACTTCCTTGTATTTAGACCTTGTGTCCAAATATGAAACCCAATCTTGCAACTACAGCTTTTGGTGGATTTAAACCAGGGAGCACTGCATATACATATATATATATATGTGTATATATATGTAAATATATGTATATATATGTATATAAGCACACATTTCCTGCTTATCTGATCGCCTTTGGACAACCAACTTCACAAATGAGTGCATGTCTCTGCAGGAATTTAGAAAGGAATGAGACATCGCACGTTACACGCTGAAGTCTACATTCCTCTAAGCTTTTCAGCTTCTCCTTGCCTCCTCAGAGGTTTTCCTCCCGACGAACAATAGTTTGTGTGTTTGTCCGGCGACCCTGCGGCACCGCCAGCGTTCAGAGCTGTTGCTCTGGCACATGGACGGAGGCCCCGCTTAAAATGACCGCAGATTTTGCTTTTGCTAATCCCACGTGACCCTCAGTAAGTAGGTCAGGGTTGATGGCTGGCGACAGAAAAGCGAAGGGTCGAGCTCTGGTAGGATCAGACGGAGCCCTCGCCAGCCAGGGAAGGGAGCTCCGGTCAGGGAACGCCGTCCACGGGTCCCCGCAGTCGCTAAAAACACGTGGCCCGGGCGCCGGGGCGCGTCTTGTCGCGGGTAATGACGGCAGGCCTGTCCTCTCTCCTCAAGACGCTGGAGAGGCAGAAGGTGGACTCGCTGAAGAGGCCCCTGATGATGGCGGCCCTGAACGGCCTCTACGTGGCGCGCGCACCCGTCCCCGAGAGCCGGCAGGAGGACGCCGCCAAATTCTCCACCGACGAACGGGTAAGTGCCGCCGGGCGCTAAAACGGTGACGTGAAATCTCCGGAATCAAGTTTAAGTTTACAATACAACTTAATTGCTGGTTCTGTGTGGCTCAGTAGGTAGAGCATGGCGTTGACAATGCTTAGGTTGTGGGTTCGATTCCCACTGGGACCACATACACTGAAAAATGTATGCATTCACTACTGTGTGTCGCTTTGGATAAAAGCGTCTGCTAAATGGCATATATTTTATATATTAATGGGGGTTTTTTTTTCTCTAAAATTCTACAATCACTCAAAGGTTGAGTAGGGCAGGGGTAGGCATCACTGGTTCTGGAGCGCCAGAGAGGTTTCTGGTTTTCGTCACGTCTGGGCTTGATCTCGCATTCATCGTTAAGAGTGTTAGCTCGAAACCCACGTCTCTACCAGACCGGCCCTGGTCGTCAGCCCCGATCGGAGGCGGCATTTGGCTGTCCGCCTCCAGGGGAAGGGGGGAGGGTGAGCCGGCACGAGTCCGTCGAGGAGAAGGTAAATGCGTCCGTGGAAGAATTTCCGTCTCGGAAGAGGCGGGAACAATCGGCCAGGAATGTGTGTCTTGCTCCCGGAGGACGGCCTGCGGACTCGTGGGGGTGGGGAATTGAAATAAATAGAGGGTATAATTGGCAACCAAATTCTGAGAAAAACGGGAACAAATTTGAAATAAATGTAAAAAAAACAAAACAAAAAAAACGTTGTTAGCCTCACTGTTCAGTCTTAATGGCGAAACGTTGGGTACCTCCAGCACATGGCCACCTGTATTCATTAGGCCTAATAATTCATCCAATTATGTATTCATGCAGGTTCGGACAGAGAAAAATCCAGAAACATCTCAAGCGCCACAAGGGTTGCGTATCCCTGGAACAGGGGATACAAGTGGTACAATTAAGTAGCTTGTGCAAATATTTGGGGTTATGCCAACTGGATTATTAAAGTTTAATGTATATATTTATTATCCTAAAGACTGTCTTGTCACATTTAAAATGTTGTATTTGAACAGGTCATACGCATTTCATATTGGTCAATTTCAACCAGCACCCGGCCCTCACAAAGCACCATTGTTCCATAGGGTCATTCAGATTAAAGCAGTCAGACTATTTTCAAACACTTCCTTTGATGTTCAGATGTTTAGCTGGCCGAACATCACACTGCTTATCACTGTGGCTGTCTGGTATTCCTGGTCTGGCCCTTAAAAAAACGTTCTCTGAGTTTCTCTGAATCATTCAAAATCACCGCAGCAAACTAAATCTTATTCACAAGGCGAAGAAAACAAGACTGCTTAGGTGGCTTTGTCAATACTTCCACTGAAGAATGTAGACACAGTGATAGTATTAGGCCAAGATGTATTACACATTAAATGTATTTTTAGACATTGGAAGATACGTGCTTGCCCTTAGGAGAGATGGGAAAGAAATTAACTTTTAATTGAGTTAATTTTGCACATAGCCCTCTGTCTAGCAGCAGAATTAAATAATAGACTGCTACGACTAAATGTATGTCTTGTCGGTGTAAGTACTGTACTTTCCCTGGAGGGTTATTGCACAGTAGTTATGCTCTCATTAAGTTCAGTTCTCTTTCTTCACGTTAAACATTCATTCAGGTTGCATAAAAAATAAATCTTGCCTACATTTAGCACATTTTTAGACAGTTTAGGCAATTGTGTACAATTACATTTAATGAGCCGTGCTTAATACTCAAATGGTTTAACATAACATGAGCAGTACTGACACTTTGGTCATTGGATTGTGATTTCATTCACTGGTTTGTTTGCACTAGGGTAGGGCCACTAGGTCCTGAAGGGCCGGAGTATGGGAAGGTTTTCAGTACACCCAGACCGGCACATCAAGCCAGTGCATCTGAGTAATAAGAGTTATGTTGATTGAACCGATGTAGCTACCTTCTCTGGTTGTGAGAGGCAAACTGAGTAGCCCTGCGTTTGCACTGCAGGCCTGTGTGTGCTTTGTGCTCGCAAATCAATCAGTTGATCTTTATTTGGTACAGGGCCATTTACAGCCATGTTGGGAATAAAACGCAAGAATTAAACCTTTGAACTTTTAATTTTGGAATAAGAAACCTTGGAATGTAATCACATTTTAAAATGGTGGGATACACAGAGGAATAACACATTTTCACACTAAATACAAACCAGATAAGGAATTTTAAGATGGTGATTTTGAAGAGTGGTGCTTACAGAAACTCTTAAAATGCAGTCAATTCGGGGATCTGATGTGTGTGGAGACGTGCTCTAGGCCCAGATGCTGTGTGATGTGCTGTAGGCCCATATGCTTGGCTGATCTGAGTTCAGTTTCTTTTTGTGGAGATGTGCTGTAGGCCCATATGCTTGGCTCATCTGAGGTCAGTCTGTATTTGTGGGGATGTGCTGTATGCCCATATTCTTGGCTGATCTGAGGTCAGTCTCTGTGTGTGGAGATGTGCTGTGTGCCCGGGTGCTGGGCTGATCTGAGATCTGTCTCTGCGGCCATGCAGTGTAAGCATCTGGAGCGGACGCTGGAGGAGGAGCGGGTTTTCACTGAGTACGAGCAGATCCCCAAGAAGCGAGTGGACTGCGTAGCAACCACGGCGGCGCTGCCAGACAACGCCGAGCGGAACCGCTTCCGGGACGTGGTGCCATACGAGGAGAACCGGCTGGAGCTGGTCCCCACCAAAGAGAACAACACCGGTTACATCAACGCCTCGCACATCAAGGTGGGCCCAACAGTCAATGCATGATGTCTTCCCACAATGCATTGCACCCAAAGGGTGTTATGGCACTTGGCTTGGGTTGTCTTGTAAAAAATTGTTTAAAGTAAAGCAAAGTACCAGTTGAGGTGATACTTCTGTCTGCACGGCAATGTGCAACTTTCTTGAGAGGAGAAACAATGCCAATGCATTGTGGGATGCTCTCAGCCTCCAGTGATGATTTAAATAATAATAATGGCATTAATACTACTATTGGTGATGATGATAATGACTATTGAAAACTGAGCTTTTTCCATTTTCCAATTTTTATTATATGATCAAGTATGAGGGAACTGCAAAGTATTCACCTACAATATACTATATTCACACAAGGCAACAGTTAGGGCTGTTGGACTGGTGAATGCAGTCCAAAGGTCTCTAGCTGGTACCGTCCCTGCCTGGCTGTTCTCTGTGTTTCCACAGAAAGGTCTTGAATCATGGGCAATTAATGGGGATCTTGAGTAAACCTCTTATTTCTACATCTGAACAAAACATATCCTCGGCTTGGTCCGGCAGCTGCCTATTGTTTGTGGTCACGGGACAGAATGAGTTGCAAAATTGGCATTGCACTTTGTTAATTGCATAATTACATGTAATTCATTTGAGTGTTGGCCTCAGTGATGTGGCTGTCCCTTTGCGCAGTCACTCCAACAAGGGGTCCCATTGTTTAGCATGCAATGTCTGTGTGTTGATAAGTATGTTTTAAAATGGGGATGGTAATGGACGTGCTTTGGCCAGTCTGCTGTAATGGACTGTGATTACATGGTTTTGAGAAAATAATCTATTAAAAATCTTGTCACGCTGCAGGTAAGCTGTTTTTAGACAAGAATAGTCCTGAAGGAGTCCTAACATTGTTTTGTGGTGTGTGTGTGTGTGTGTGTGTGTGTGTGTGTGTGTGTGTGTGTGTGTGTGTGTGTGTGTGTGTGTGTGTCTGTGTGTGTGTGTGCGTGTGTACGTTTGCGTGATGCTGTGTGTGTGTGTGTATATGTGTTGCTGTGTGTGTGTGTGTGTGTGTGTGTGTGTGTGTATGTGTGTGTGTGTGTGTGTGTGTGTGTTGTCTTGCTGTCCAGGTGATGATCAGTGGTGAGGAGTGGCACTACATCGCCACGCAGGGCCCACTGCCGAACACGAGCCAGGACTTCTGGCAGATGGTCTGGGAGCAGGGAGTGAATGTCATCGCCATGGTTACCGCCGAGGAGGTACGATCAGCCGTTTCCACAGAGACCCGTCAGGAGAGGGGGAGAGAAAAAAAGAAGTATTTTTCAATGATTAGTTATTTAATGCCATGTCACAGAATATTAACCATTCATCTGTTGTGATGTCAATTAGTCAAGTAGGATTTAATATGCTCAATTACGTGTATTTTCCTTGATTTTACAGTAAAATTTGTTTTAATAACAAAATTCAAATGACAATATATCTAGCAGATAATTAGCAGTATATGCCTGCATTGAATGAGAAAGGAAAATTCACTCAAACTCCCTACACCGTGTTGTTAATGGCTTGTCTTACACAGCGACAGTGCAGCCTGCCCCAGATTGCTTGACTGAACCACTTACTCGGCACAATTAGCCTGTTTGCTCACAGCTGTTCTGATATTTCGCGGTCAGAATGAGCATGTCTGTTCTGGGGGCCCGCAGGAAGGCGGCAGGTCCAAGAGCCACAGATACTGGCCCAAGCTGGGCTCCAAGCACAACTCCGCCACGCACGGCAAGTTCAAGGTGACCACCAAGTTCCGGACAGACTCTGGGTGCTACGCCACCACGGGGTTAAAGGTCAAGCACCTGCTGTCGGGGCAGGAGAGGACGGTGTGGCACCTTCAGTACACGGACTGGCCGGACCACGGCTGCCCCGAATACGTGCAGGGCTTCCTCTGTGAGTGCTGCACTAATCATCACCACCATCTTTCATTTTGGCCGAATGTTACCGCTTTTCTCACTGTTCTTCAGTATGTATTCAGGCATCTTGTCTTATATTCAGCCTTATATTCAGTCAATATTTTCCTTGTCTTTTAGTTTAGTATTGGCTGGTCCTTTACGAGTGTGAGCTGCCTATCACGGTCGTGGTTCGAAACCCGACTGTACCAGACCGGCCCTGGTGGGGAGTTCTGATTGGGGCCGGCGATTGGCTGAGGGTGTGCTGGGGTGAGGGTGTGCTGGCATGAATTCGCTGGGAAATCGCATAAGGGTGTCTCCAGAATGTGGGTGGGCGAATTCTGTCTTGAAGGAAGCCGAGTTCACTGCCCTTCTGAGAATTAGCTTGCCTCGTAGACACAAGCGGTGAACTCATGTGTGTGTGGGGGGGGAATCTAAATAAATAGAGTGTGTAATTGGCCACTAAATTGGGAGAAAAACGGGGAAAATATATGTTGCAACCACAGTTTGGCAAGTTAATTTGGGCGATTTTCTGAACTGTCTGCGAAGAAAATAAAAAGCCCCAGTCTCTGGCCATATTTGGCATACCTCCAGTCCTGATCCAGTGTAGCGTTTGTGTGCGTGTCTGACCCAGTCTAGTGTCTGTGTGAGTGTGTGCGTGTCCGACCTGGTCTGATCCAGTCCGATCTGCTCTCCAGCGTACTTGGAGGAGATCCAGTCTGTGCGGCGGCACACGAACAGCATGCTGGACACGTCAAAGAGCCTGAACCCCCCCATCGTGGTGCACTGCAGCGCGGGCGTGGGCCGGACCGGGGTGGTCATCCTGACCGAACTCATGATCAGCTGCCTGGAGCACAACGAGGTGGGCCCTCCGGAAACAGCATCACTATATTAAACACTACAACTAGAAACCTCTCTGTAACTCGCTCTTATGTTCCACAAAACACACACTTTAATAATAATACAAGTAATCATAATTATTATTTTGTATTGTTGTATAGCACTACTAATAATGAAACTTGTAATAATAATAATTGTTATAATAATTATTATACCTACTCTTACTACTACTACTACTACTACTACTACCTAATAATAATAATAGTAACATGACTCAACATGCATCAATAAAACACACATTTTAAGACACCCGTCGGCTAATACCAGCAATCCATTCAAAACGAGAGGAACCATGACAACACATGGAACGCAAGTTGAGTCAGAGAAGAGTTGTAAAGGCATAAAATGCGCCCGTCGCGTGGAACAGCAGTCCAGCTGATGCGGTGGTTGAGGTAGAAGGTGTTGCTGAACACTCTGTCTCTCCCCCTCTCCCTCTCCCACTGTCTCTCTCCCTCTCCCACTGTCTCTCTCTCTCTCTCTCTCTCTCTCTCTCTCTCCGTCTCTCTCTCTCTCTGTCCCTCTCTCTCACTCTCTCTGTCTCTCTCTCTCCCTCTTGGCTTCTCCCTATCCCTCTCTCTCCCTCTCCCTCTCTCTATCCCCCTCTCTCTCTCTCTCTCTCCTTCTCTCTCCTCTCTCTCTCTCTCTCTCTCTCTCTCTCTCTCTCTCTCTCTCTCTCTCTCTCTCTCTCTCTCTCTCTCTCTCTCTCTCTCTCTCTCTCTCTCTCTCTCTCTCTCTCTCTCTCTCTCTCTCTCTCTCTCTCTCTCTCTCTCTCTCTCTCTCTCTCTCTCCCTCTCTCTCTCTCTGCCTCTCCCTCTCCCTCTCCCTCTCTCCCTCTCCCTCTCTCTCTCTCTCTCACAGAGGGTGGACGTCCCCGTGATGTTGAGTCGGCTCCGGCAGCAGCGCATGCTGATGGTGCAGACCATCTTGCAGTACAAGTTTGTCTACCAGGTTCTGATCCAGTTCCTCAAGAACTCTCGTCTGATTTGACCCGGAGCCGGTTTCTCCTCTCCCCTCCCCTGGAGAACAGACACGGTGTCGTACAGAGTACTCACCTCGGAATCAACTTTTTAAAGATGAAAAGTGTGTGGCCATTTAGCCAACTGCCTTTTTTATTTTTTATTTTTTTTAATCAGGTTGTGTTAGTCTCCTTTTCCCCATTACACTGCAGTAGGCTTGACACATTTTTGGGTAATCAGTTTGAAAGGATCCGCCATCTTGCTAAGTTCCCTCTCACCAATATCTTCACGGGTAAATTAAAAAAGATTTAGGTATGTTAACGTATGCAAAATGTATGTGTCAACTTATTATTACATACAGACCTATTGATTCCCTTTTGTCCAATTCTTTTTATTTTTTGTACTGATTATAGTGTTTGCGGTAAATGAGAGAATGCACAACAAATGAAAATATGATAAATAATTTTTAGATGTATTCAAAATAAGACTGTAAAATTTTGATTGATAAAAAGGAGAAGAAATTCTATAATATTTAATATTGTTTTGTTTTGAATACAACTTTTGGGACGAGGCATAGCAGAATCACACAGTAAAAAATCCGTATTGATTAAAATACGAGGAACATCCACATCAAAAGAGGGTTTTGAAAATGAAAGTCAATTAAGTCATCTTTTTTGTTTTCCAATTAGGAAACCACAGCACATCAAGGAAGAGGTAAAAATATGTGGTAATGTAGCACCATTACACACCAGCAGAGGGCAGTACACACTTGTTTTGAATTTGGGGGGACAACTGCAGAAACAGTTAAATATAGACTGCAGATTTGTTCAGTTCTGGAAATGTGCTTAGGACAGACGTTGTAAAATACATTGAAAACTTGTCAAGACATTTCAATATTTAATATTTTTTTAATATTTTATTTTTTACGTTAATTTATTTTCTTAATGACATTTAAATCTTTCTCTGTTTTCTTTATACATTTCTCTAAAGTGAATGTTGAAATCTTCAAGTGGATCTGAGCTTTGTGCATAGACATGGCTCTAAATCAAGTGATTGCTTTTTGAACATTTGCTTATGTTTCTTATATAGTTGGAAAGGAAAACCAGTTTACAGTTTTACAGTTGTTCATTTTGTTTTATTTTAAAACATATTTTAGCATCAGTATTTCATTTCCTAAATTCTCCTAAGCTACTTAAAATTCCAAACGTATTATCAGATTTTCTATTGTGAAATGTTGATTTTTGAAGATTAGATTGAAGATTAGAAGGTTGCAATCAGACCTGGGTCAAATAATTATTTTAAATTCTTTAACATTTCAGACACCAGTAAAACGTCTGCAGATTGCTGACAATTTTAAAAGAAACATCTATTTTCACCAATATTCAGAACAAAATTCTTCTTTCATTTGAGTTAACGTTTTTGTATGTAACATGTTTCCTTTAAAAATTGTCAGGGATCTGCAGTGTTTTACGAGCATCTAAAGAGTTAAAGTATGTCCCAAGTCCAGTTGTAATTCAAGATTGCTGTAATTTTCTTACCGAAGAAATCCTTTCTTTTATATTTGTTTCTATTTGAGTTACCTCTTCAAGGCTGAAGCTGCCTGGAGTTAAAAGGTTTCTTGCCTTAATTCAAACAATGTAAATGTAAATAAACCCCTATACTTCCTGTCATTAAGTTCACCATAAGTTCAGTTATTGTAGTCGTGTTCTTAAGTCCACTTTGGGCACCAGCGTGTTAATTTTGGTTTGTTCGGGTTTTTTTGTACACGCTTTTCCTTCAACATTTCACATATTCCATTAATCATGTCTTACCCATTTAATGTTTTTTTTTTTTTTTTGTCAAATACATTTCCATTATGTTTTTTTATTTCCAATATTGTTTGTTTAACCGTGTCTGTACATTGTTGCTTGTCGATGCATCCCGTCACGTTTCTCGCTGAAAGCCCCTCCCGTTGGACTCGGTGAAGCTCTGTGTTATCAGGCATTTCCAGTTGTGTGATTGGTCTGAAATTAAGGAAGTTGCTCGTCCTTTCCCCCTAGAAGAAGGGTGTGCCCACCAGAGTGACTGTGGAACACGGAGCCTGTTACAAGCACGCAAATGCACACATGGGGCAAAGTCCATCTGTACTGCCAGCACAGTATGGCCTGGTTTTGGACACTGAAAGAGATTTTGTAAAGATGCCGGGGGGGGGCGGCTCTGCCTGGGCATTGCTTAAAGGGGCAACCTGATTAAAATCTATACTCTATACTTTGATCAGTTCTGTGATGTGTATGAGAGATGACTTTTGTGACCGAGAAGGGTACTTCAGAAGCGTAGCTTAGCCAGAGCGGAACGCCGCTCCTCGCTCCTCGCTGCTGGGTCGGTGGCAGCTGAGTCGTTGCTCCTAAAACTCGGGGAAGGTCGTCGGCAGTACTGTCGTTTCCTGTCTGCGTGCGTCTCTGATAGCTAACGGGCACGGGGTGGGCTGTGGATCTACTTTGCCTGGCCGCGCGCATGCGTATGTGTAGTTTGTACACTGTGAAAATTCTGTTGTTCCTCAAAATACCTCTTTCTGCCCAAAACCCAGTCTTACAGCAACAGCTCAGAAGCTGCCGTCACTTAGGTCCAGTCTCATCTTCATCATCATAATCATCGTCATCAGCAGCAGCCAGGAGAGGGCTGTTGGGCTGTGGGCTATCTGCAAGCTGAAGGCACTGTTCTCAGACATCAGGCTCAAGTTTCATATTTATTATACGCCGTGTCAAATGATTGATTTTGGCCCCCGGCTGCCCCTTACAACCCAGAGGGCAGCATGAGCTTTTTCACCATTCAGCTAATGCCCCCTGTCCCTGGTCACGGCTGAAGTTTGAGCGAACTGGACCGGTGATATTCCGCTAATGCTCAGCATGTAGAAGCTGAAGTGAAGCATTTTGAGGAAAGATGATTAAAAGAGGAGCGATAGCGTAGCGGTAAAACGCACCCGTATTTGCTGGTCCTTTACGAGTGTGAGCTGCCTATCACGGTCACGGTTTCTAAACCCCACTGTACCAGACCGGCCCTGGTGGGGAGTTCCGATCGGGGGTGACGTTTGGCACGAGTCCGCTGGGAAGCGCGTAAGGTTGGGTGGGTGAATTCTGTCTCGAAGGAAGTGGAGTTGAGAATTAGCTTATCTCGTAGAGACGAGCGGCGAACTCGTGTGGGGAGGGTGTAATTGTCCACTAAATTGGGAGGAAAAAAAAGATGAAGCTTGTATCGAAAAGTTCTTTACACTTCATCCCAGATTTAGGCATGGTGATACTAGTCTGAACTCAGTAAGCCAGCATCCTCTCTTTATAGTTTAATGTCTGAAGAAGATTAATGTTTAAATTATCTGCATCTCTCAGGGCGGTGAGTGTTGAGTGTCTGTAATACACCCCCCCCACACACCCTGTCTGTAGTGCTTTGTGTACTACTCAGTTCCAGACAGTCACCGAGAATAAAATCATCCCCTAAGAGCTCAACTGACAGCCATTTTCCAATCATGGCTGTTATCAGCACAACTAAGTGCCTACTTCCTGCCACAGACCGTATAAAACAGCCTGTGTTCTTCACATTTCTGCATTTTTCCTTTTAAAGTTGTTGATGATTTTCTTTGTGCAAAGAGGAGCGAGCACTGCCCTTGTATTATATTCTGTTTCGGACGTGCAAAATTTATCACGAATGCTTTTGACTTGGTACTTTTTAATACCATAAAAGAATGAAACTATGCATGCCTTTTTTAATATTCTAATGTGTATATATACTCAAATCGGTATATAAGCTTATGCTTTTTCTAGATGTGTGTTTTTGCACCTCTTTCCTAATGTGACAGTATTGTTCCGCATTGCATTGCATTCCACGGCTGCAGTTCCCCCGGTGTAACGATTCACCTTTCTCCAGACACCTTCCGATGTTGTACATAGGTTTTTGTATGTGCTCTGCAAGCGCGTTGTCCCTTTTCAGAAAATGTACAATGCTGTCATTCTCTCCCATTATGCAATAAAGCATTATTTTACATATGTTTCGTTTTTCATACTGTACCCCATCACCGTGACCAGTTGTATTCTGCCTGTAATGCCGTATCCGTCCAGTAGGGGTCAGGGGGGAGTGGCAATCTAGTCACATGGCCATAGTATGGAGTCGTATACATAAATGAGTAATGCAGATTATGATTTATGTATGCATAAAGAGGAAAATCCTGGTTCAAACAAGTCAGTAATTGACAACCCATTGTACCTCCAGCCATTATGGTGTTCATGAAACCTCACTCTCCCATGACGAGTACATACTTTGTATACTGAAATATACATTTAGCGGAGGTGGGTTCATGAGTTCAGCCACCTGGTTGTCAGAGTACCTGCCCAGAGGGGTTGCTGGTTCATGCCCCGGCTTACTCACACAAAAAGGCTGTTGCCACCCAGATTACAGGGATTTCAATACACCAGATTAATTGTGGCTGTGGGATGGTCTTGTAAGCCTGGATGCGTCACAGTACAGAATTTGGGATTAACTCTGACCCCATGTGTTGTCATGGCTTAGACCTGACCCCATTTTACATGGGCCTTTTATTGGGGAGGGGGAGGGGGAGGCTGGCCTGTGCAGGACAAAACAATTTTGTCTCTACATGGGCTACCGCTTCTGATGGGCCTTGAAACTCTTGTACCTTGAAATGCAAAACTAAGCACACCATGCAGCACAGACAACTTGAAAGAAATCCACCCAAAAAAACGTGTAGCAAGTCTTTCAGGGTTTTTATTCAGAGCTCAATGCAGGATGATTTCAAATCAACCAGAACAAAGTTTGAAGAGCAGCGATTGCATTCCCTCCTTGCCATGCGCTACACACGATGCAACAAAGGAGCGTAGGCCACCGATGCCGACACACTGTTACCCATAACCCTCTGCGGTCTGGAAGGTGAGCTGTGGGTGCAGGCGTGCGGTTGGCGTCGCGAGTGGCCGCATGCAGTGGTATTTGGATGCTGTGGCGGTGACCACGGTAAGCGATGTTGTGGATGGAAACGGCCCTGCTGATCTCAACCCTTCAGACTATGTCACTATCAACGATAAAAAAACAACAATCCGCGTAAATCATCCCCAGAAAACCCACTTCGTTTTCATTTAAAAGGAATAACATCTTTTCAGTAGAAAAGGATCCATCAGGCAACAAAAAAAAAGTTGTGCTTCAGATATAAACCTCTTAAAAAAGCCTTGAATTCTGTGAAATCACAGCAGTTCTCCGACAGGAAGGGAGCAGATTCTGGCACCGTTTATCTCAAGGTACTTTACGGTATCCCACCTCTCTGAATTTGACTATACTTTAACAGAGTCTTTTTTTGCACCTCTTGTGACTATCCACAGCTTTAGGACTGTACGTAAACCACTGAATTGCGTAAAACCGTTCCGTGGAGTTTGCAAACAGCCAGTATGCGAAACAGGAACAGGAAGCAGGGAGCGCATGCCTACCCATGCTACATCGTTACTCGGAAACAGATCGCGGTGCAGGCGGGAGAACCATTCAGAATGTTGGAGTGTTGTTATTTCCTTGGAAACTAATGAATGAGAGGGGAAGGAGAGGTTAAGGGTGTATTCTGCACAAGTGAGGTTTTTTGGGGGGGGAGAGGAGAGGAGAGGGGGGCGAATGCCACAACTGCTGCCTCCGTCTTCACTTCTCGAGCTCGAACTCCTTCTTGATCTCGGCCATGTAGTGGTGGTCTTTCCCGTGGGCCACCTCCATGATCGCTAAGGCCTGCGGAGCAGAGACAGAAAAATGTGCTCACTCGCCTCGCACAAAGCCGGACGATTGTCTGTCCATCTGTTTGTCTAAGGTGAATATTGTATTTGGTTACGAACAGAAGAAAGCTAGAATTTGCAGCCAGGAGGGTCAAAAGTGCTGGAAGCTTAAAATCTGAGTATTGCAAACCGCCAATCTAAGCACCAATTCTGTTCACGATGAATGGCATGTCAATGGTGCAAGAACATTTAAGTGTCATGCTTGTTTCAAAAGTTTCAAAATACAGAAGGGAATTCCTCTTAACCTACCACAATTTACATTACTACCTACCGAGGTAGTGTTCACGTAGCACATACCTGACTGTACTGGATAGAAAATCCACAATGTAATGATTCATTTTTTATGATACTCATCCAACTGAAAGTGATAGCATGCATGTAACAACATGTAAATAAGTTGTGCAAAGTTATTTTTTTATGGATGTCTTCTATGGTGCCTTTCAGAATTGCAATTCTCATCTTGTCAGCATGCTAAACGTCTAATTTAGTATAACGGGGTGAAGAAACACTAAAACACGAGGAGTTACAGGCTGTAATACCCACCATTGCCACTACTACACATTGCAGTGAAAAGGAGTAAAGCTCAAATACATCTGCAAGCAGCAATTACGGGGTCCAAGCACTCATAGCCACAATCAAGCCAATGAAAAGGGTGGTGGCACGTAGCGCACAAGACTACAGTAGACTCCGTTTTTATTCATACCCTTGATGAAGATGAACAAAAGAGATTGTATAAAATAAACTATAAGTAATGAGGTATATTTTATGCTCAAAAATTTCCGGGGTATGAATAACAACGGAGTCTACTGTACATGTTCCTAATGAGGGGATTAGTCACTGCAGAAAATTCGAAATCTCTACAAATGAACAGTGATTTTGAATGAATTTTTTATATTGTTTAATATACGGAGCTCTATAATGCGGCCATGTGTTTCGATTGGACCAATGCTTTAGGGCTGGTGTCTTGGTGTAGCTATACATTTATATACCAAGTTTTATCACTTTATGTCAATGTGTTTGGGATTTATAAGCATTTTCATGATAAACCATGCCTACTGCCAGCTTTATTGGCTTACTGCGGCCATGTTTTTTTTTGTGTAGCAACTTTATTTATAATACTTTTTATAGGAGAGGGCAGTGAAAAAATGTATTAAAGTTGTATGTCGATACATCAAACACTATAGCTAATCCATATAGCTAATGTTTTTCATGACATTAAAAATGGCGGAAAATCTAAATTGCTGAAGTAATGGTTCCTTAAGGTAAATTTGTTCTGTGTCAGGAGAGTAACCGAATGTACCCGTTTAGTGACTGGAGGTCAAACGGCTCAAGAGTTCTGTCCAATCAGTGCCATGCACTGGGACTGGTGTATTGTCGTGGGCCTCTACAAGTCTACTAACTTTTGTGAGGTTTTGTTGATCCATCTGAAAGATAGGGACATTTGACAGAAAATTTGTAACAATTAAAAATGGTGGATTAGCTAATTGAACCTCTTGGGGCGATTTTTTTATAATAACGTGCATATCAAGTTTTAGATTTTCTAATTTACCGCTTAGGATTAATAGGCATTTATGTAAAAAGGAATGCTCTACCGCAAGTTAATTGGCTCATGACGGTGGTTTTGGAGATCCTGGCAGAATAATAATAATATTAATAATAATAATAATAATAATATAATAGAACCAGCAGAACTGCACCTTTGGTACTTGGACCCCTGAGAGGAATTTCACTACAACACAAAAATGGTAAAATCTTGAACCTGTAACTCCAATAAGCTTGTTGTTTCCTTACTATTTTAATGAAGAGATATTTGTTAAATGGCCCTAAATATTCCAGAACTTCGATTTTTGCATTTTTGTCAGGGTGGAATATCACATTTATTTTGGACACATAAACATGGACACTAAATATTTTGCATCTGCATGAACAAACACTTGCGGATGCTCAGTGGATACACATAACCCAAGCCAGCAAGCCCTCCAATTTCTTAGCAATATCACCACACACTGACATTGCAAGATATCAAGCTATCAAGAAAAAAAACTTGTATTTCACTGGAATAAAAAAAAGGAATGCTGAATAATATTGCTTTACTGAACTACACTTCTTTTCAGTAACCTCAAAGTCTGTATTAATGTAAGCCAGATCCATACACTCTCCAGAAATGAATCCTCAGGTATAAAGACACTCAACAATCGCTGTGGCAGGGCCCTCTTACCTCCAGCAAGGTCATGGACCTAAACACCTTTCAACACTGACGGAGCGAGCCAACGGGGGCCTGATTCTACCGGTTTGTGAGAGCTTTTCACACCGCACTTGGGTTTACACCTGACGTAATTCATTACTCTGAACAGAGGAGAGCCAAAGCGCTATAAAATCAGCAAACCCTGCAGCCCTGGAGAAGTTGGATACATTAATGTAATACGACACGGGTCACTTGTATGCACTCTGGGCATAATTACTCAGAATAAAATGCCTGTGCTTGCAACTCTGCCCGAGTGGTGAGGTACAATCCTGCTGTCGTACGTTTAGATGAGTTTGTGTTGGAGGACAGGAGAACTGCAAAGTCACTGTGGGTAGAAGATCATTGTGTTACCTTCTTTAAGTACTTGATTCCCGCTGGCTTCCTCTCCAGTCCCAAATACAGTCTACCCAGCTTCAAGTACATGGAGGCCACATTGAGAGAGTAGGGGGGGTAGTGCATGCTAAAAGAAAAGACAACACGTCAACAAGCAGATCACTTTTGCTACTTCCCATACTAGTGCAGATGTGCTGATTTCCCTGAAGCAGCGGCTTTCAAACTTTTTTCCAGATGACACAAATGGTTTACCCATGTGATAATAATAAAATCTGCGTACAGTACAACCAGATTTTACCAGGGCGGGTTTAGTGTAACCAGGGAGTAGTCGGCAGGACGTGCAGTTCTCTGGTCTTCTGGCGACCCATTTTTAACACTCCACGACTAACCCAGGGGTCAGGACATCCCTGTTTGTGAACCCCAGCCCTGCAGGACGGCAGGCCTCACCTGTAGGGCCTGATGATCTTCTCGCCATAGCTCATGGCTCCGTCCCAGTCCTCCATGTACAGGCACACGCCCATGGCCTGGTACATCATGTGCAGCATGTAGACATTGGTGTCCTCGAAGATGGAGCCCATTTTATCCAGGCTCAGCTCGCACATCTCCAGCAGCTCACTAGGGGGTGCTATGGAGTCAAGGAACCATCTTCGGCACCCACTGAATTCACTGATTACTTTGTTTCACTTAAGTTACTACTGGAGAACATTAAATATAAGTTCAGTACTAAGAAAGCAATTCCAGGGGGTGGCGGATAGCGGTCTAACATTTTGGCTGGTCCGATTCATGGGTGGGCAAATTCCGTCTCGAAGGAAACAGAGTTCGCTGTCCTCTGAGAATTAGCTTGCCTCGTAGAGACGAGCGGCAGACTCGTGTGGGGAGGGTAAAATAGAAATAAATAGAGGGTGTAATTGGCTACCAAATTGGGACAAAATCAGGAATGTGATTGATTTTTAAATGTATTAAATTTACATTTATTTCCAAGGCACTAACCCGCTACCTTCCAGACGGAACTCGCCAAACTGTCACCTGTGATCCCGATACTCACAGAGAAGCTTTCTGTGCCTGCAGTAAGCGCCTGCTGGCTTCCGTCAGCTAACATTCAAAACCACCAAAATCTACAATTATTATTTTAGCTGTTTCATTGCCTAATTGGCAGAAATTTGGCACATCCCCTCGGATAGCCCCATACAATACATTTTTTGACTATCAAACCGATCTGTTTAACTGTTTTCAAATCCTCTGTAAAATTAGCTAAATGTAAGACAATTGTTTTGTCTAGGCTACCTAAAGATCAACAACACTGACAAACAATATGCTGCATACAAATGTTGGTACGGACATCCTACATCATCCTCAACTTTGTAGGTGTTTTACTTTTTAAATCATCATTTACCGGATGCACACGCCCATTGACTATGAATGGTGAGCTACCATAAGTTAGCATTTTGACTATTTTAAACCTCTCAAACAGCCTAATTCATACACTTAGTCCTAGGTGGGTTAAATAACCTGTAATCACCTTTACATGACCAAGTATACATGAAGTAAGACAACCTACTCTAAGAGTATGAATTAGGCTGTTTGAATTAGCAACCTGCCCGTGCTCAGTGGTGAGTAGCATACATGTTTTTGAAGTACAGTAGTTCAACATAGCTACAGTACTGCAGCAGGTGTCAAAGCTGTGTACAGGAAAACCTTGTTAGTGTATCTGTGAAATTAAAGGTTTTGATATTTTTATACTTTTGATCAAAACCTTTAACTTCTCACTTAATACATAGTTTGGGGGATTTATTAGATTAGTATTAGTATTGATGGTAATCTGATTAATGTACTTTTTTCCAAATATGAAAGGATTGGGATGAAATACCAAATCCTTCTTTAGGCTTAGAAATCCAGGGTGACAGTGTGTGTGTATGGCCTGGGGGTGAGTCAGGGGCCTGTGCTTTTGTGTCTGTTTCCCCAGTCATCAAATGGATTGGGTGTAACAAACTGCGATGGTGGTGTTTCAGTCTCACTCCTGGAGCGGGTGTGCTGATTGCAGACACAGTTGCCCTGGGAGTCAGACATTCACACTGCAATCTGAGAGACAACACCATAATCTGTTCCAGTCAAAGAGGGAAATCTGAAATACGCTGAAGCTCTTTAGACCCATCTGTTTGACCCCTAGGTGACCCGATCCATGGCAAACAGGCTTGTGAGACAAACCAGATCCAACAAGGATATTCTTGCTGTGCTTGGCTCTGCGGAAATCCTCAATGATGTTCCTGGCGTACCTCACCATTTCCCGGATGGCCTCTGGCTTCGGGGGTGTGCTCAGGTGACGCACTTTCATTTTGGCCTTATCCTGCGGAGACACAACGGCGAGGGAGGAGGGTTGATACTAGGGGTGTGACGGTATACCGGTATGACAGTATACCACGATATTAGAATATGAAATAGTACTATCATAAACTTAACACAATACTGTGATAGTAAATCATGTGGCAAAAGCTAATTTAATGTCATTTAATCACACCACCTCTTTGACTGTTCTTGCATTTTGTCTTGTTTACAACACGATTGCACATGTGCAGACTCTCTCTCGCATTTCACAAACCTAGTAGGTAGCTGTTATATATTACAGCGGAAATAGGCTATAATACTTTTGTCAATATAGATGTGTTTATACTGATTTTAATGTGAACAAGTTTGTCTTTTAGAATATACCAATGTTTTGGTGAATTTCTCAGTATTTAAAGGATTATGAGGGAAATTACTTCAGTTTTTTTTTACAGTCAGGTTGCTGAAAGTCAATGGAAAATAGATGTAAAACTCATCGTAACTTTAGTACTTTGTATGTAAAATAGGCAACTTTGGTCTTATTTTAATTGTTAGACTATTTTGTATTTAGGTTTGTCCAATATGACCATGTATTTTATTTTATTTCATACGGTAACATGTATAAATTGTCAACATGCCATAACTCAAAACGGGCGTTTTGGTGTGGCACAGCCTGTACCTTTTGTACTTTTTAATAAAAACTGTTTAATACACCTAAAACAACTTGCATGGTTGTATTCGGGACAATTCACTTTATGCCACAATGGAAAAAGTGAGTGAGCTAAATATAGTACTAGATCCGATAAGCTGATAGCGCCATTAAAAAAAAAAAGTTTCTTAATTCGCAAAGTGAATGATTTAAATTGAATTAAACATATAATTACAAGTAGTGAATTATATTCAGTTGCATTTATTTATTTTTTCAATTAAAATGGTATATAAATCTGCAAATAGCCATACAATAAACAGATCGAGTTGTAAACTTTGTGTGATACTTTTTTAAATCTTAAAATCTGAAACCGTAATATACCGAAAACCGTGATATTGAGTAGTACTGATTATCACAATCTGAAAATGTAATACCGTCACAGCCCTAGTTGATGTCCCTCCCAATAAGAAACAATCAAGAGGAACAACCTTCAAATCTACTCACCAATAAATACATGAAGTATATACTGTACATAGATTATGGGTGTTTGTGCATGCATGTGTTTGTGTGAATGTGTATGAATGTTGAATGAGATAATTGTATTCACTCCACACACAAACAAAAAGACATATGAACAATATATATCAGTTGTTTTTTTCAACAACTTAATGTATGTAATAGATTCATCCTGTGTTTCAATTGAGCTCTCAATTCATTAGAGCAGCCTCTGTGATGCCCCATAATGCTTTGCTCTGGACATTACCTTGGTTTTGGTGGTGCACTCCTTGCAATCGCAGGTAAAGAAGTAAGAGTCTCTCAATCTCTCATTCCTGTCCTCAGTTGGATAAAGAAGGTCAATGTAGCTGGTAAGAACCTGGAGGAGAACGACACCAGTCACTTTCAAAAATCATCACTGAGGGTATAAAATATATACCTTATTATCACATGGAGAAGTCCTAAGGAACTGTCTACTACCTTACAACAACAATTTCAACAAATGTTTTTTCTTTAGTGTCCAGTTTTTTGCTAACCAACCAGGGGTTGGCTAACCACCAGCGTTTAGTAACCACCTGAATTTTCTAACGACCTGCCTTTGCTAGCCATCTGCATTTGCTAGCTACCTGCGTTTGCTAACTCACCGGGTTTCCTAACCCCCTGCGTTTGCTAACATTGAAGAGCGTAATCTCTGCCCATTGATGTCAGATGAACTCCTGAATTGCTATTATCGGGTGTCACCCTGCTCCTTTAACTGCTGCACTTAAATTTTTTGTTTTTTAATTGTTTGTTGACACTGATGTGACAATATTTCAGGTATCACATTGTACCTACTACTGCTAGCCAAACTCTGAAAATACATTCTAACTCTGACAGGGACGCAGTACTGTATTGACGCAGTATTGACGCAGTACCCCACAGATAAATAATAAGAGCCTTCCTCAGCATGTCCCATCACAATATGAACAGGCGCTTTGAAACCAACCATTAGTAAATTCTGCTAAACTGACGGTGCATTTAGACACAGTGAGCAAACTGAGAAGCACAGAGAAGCACTTTTGAGTCTAATTTTGTTATGAACAAAAGCCATCAGATTAATGAGGGGGCTGAAAGCATAAATTACTCAAAGGGACTCGTGCGATGCAAAAGAGGAGAATTCCCCAGAGGGGAGGGTACTGGAAATCTGTGTTGTACGTTCAGCTGTCTGCTACAGTCTCCTTTTGCACTCAGCTTGGCTTACTTTTTTGATTTAATTATTTCACAAGTGTTTACTTTTAAAAAAATGTTTCTACTTTCTCTTTCTGCTGTTTTTCTCCCTGTTTTACAACCCCATTTTTAGTATCCAATTATACCCTAATTTTTCACGTAAATTATCCCACTCCCTCATATATTTTACGAGTTCATTGCCGTAGTCCTGATACCTGATAGTGAAATCCTCAGTGAAATGCGTCTGGGCACCACCTTCTTCAAGCCGAAATCCTCAAATCCATCACTGTAACTCCGGTATGCACGCACAGGGCCACTCCTATACGCAGCGAGCCTGCATCGGCTTCCTTCCCCCCTCCCTGGGGCAGACAGCCAATTGCCTCCCCCTAGTGGCACTCCCGGCCAGAGCCGAAACTGGTGCGGCCAGTGGAATCTAACGCTGGTCACAGTGGCCAGCCAGTGTCAATATACTTGCATTGTCAACGCCAACTACATTGAAATATATGTTGCATTTGCAAATGCAGGAATGATTACTTATCCCCTGCCTTGGTCCCCTTTGCCCCCGGCCTGACGCCGTGTGAACAGCGTGCTGACAGCTGCATGGCTCACCTCATCCCCGGAGCTGATCTCCTGGACGGCTCGCACCTCGGCCACGATCCCCTTGTACGTGACAATAACGTTCGGACAGCAGCTGTGGTTCATCAGCGCGACACTGGGGAGAGAGAGGGAGAGATTGAGATTGAGACTTTTAAACCCCGGTTTTATTACCTCATCTTATTATCGGTTAAAAACGGTTAAAAAGCAGACAAGACAACAAAAGTAAGATGGAAAATAAGGCAGAAAAAAAGAGTGAGAGAGTGAGCAGTCAGAGCTCAGCCATATTACACACTTCCAAATCCACGTAAACGCTCTTCCAATGCACACCTCGGCGTCATTACCTACACCTCCAGCCACCATCTCCATTCACACATTTACACGTCCGTCCGTCATCTCATTTTGTGCTCCTGCTGTTAGCTCTGACAAACACACTCCTGGCCATTAACGCTTCTGTCATCGATCCACAACAGAAATAAAAACAGCAGGAGAACAGCAGCTCCTCATCCTCAGGCAACTAAACATCTTGTAAACTGCTGGAGGTCTCAGGCTGCCCTCTTAACCCCTGCATGCCAGCCACCGGCCACCGTATACATTACTACTCTAAACACACTGCCAGTAGCTTTTCCAAACAGCACGAGTACGTGCCCTGAACGCTCCTGGACTCACTGCCAAGCAGAAAATCAATGCATACTAGGAATGGAGATGAAGAAAAATTTAGGTTTATATCATTAACAATACTCCAGCATTTACTATAGTGGTTAAGGACCAAGGCTTGTAAGTCAGAAGTTGCAGGTTCAAATCCCAGGTGGGGCATGGGATTCCTTGAACCATTGTGCAAAGTACTTCACCTGAATTGCTTCAGTAAAACATCTTGTAAAAATGTATAGTATGTATGATGTGTAAATTGCTCTGGATAAGGGCCTCTGCTAAGAAAATAAATAATTAGTTATTTGTATTTGTGACTTAAATGTGATACAGCTCTGTAGGTGGCCACATGAGTGGGTAATGGTGCAAATAATGATAAAATACATCCGCATGCAGTAACTGTAGGCCAGCTTGCAGGGGTGTTGCTATGACGATTGGAGCGAGACTGTGGCTTGGATGAGAGGAGTCCACGGGACATCAGTCTTACTCTGGGAACACCGCCGAGCCCAGATGGGACAGCTCCTCGTCCTCAATGGTGAAGCCATTACAGTTTACCTGAGGAGCAGGAAGTGAGAGGTCGATTATTACATGAAGTACATTACAGTTTACCTGAGGAGCAGGAAATGAGAGGTTGATTTTTACATGAAATACGTTACAGTTTACCTCAGGGGCAGGAAATGAGAGGTTGATTATTACATGAAGTACGTTACAGTTTACCTCAGGGGCAAGAAGTGAGAGGTTGATTATTACATGAAGTACGTTACAGTTTACCTCAGGGGCAGGAAGTGAGAGGTTGATTATGACATGAAATACATTACAGTTTACCTCAGGGGCAGGAAGTGAGAGGTTGATTATGACATGAAATGCCAAAGTACACAAGACATGCAAAGTAAGTGAACATAAATACATACAGTACATGCATACCAGTGTACATTGTATTATCTGCACACCGAAGGAACACTGTGTGCGTGTCTGCGTGTGTGCGACTGTATGTTTGTGTGTGTACTGAGAAGGGATTTGTTCTTGTTCTATCATTTGTAAATAGTGGCACATTTGCAAGATAAAAAACACATGGCTTTGTGCAGTCCCTGCATGTCTGTGTGTGTGGTCCCAATACGGTTGTGTGTGGTCCCCACGTGTCTGTGTGTGGTCCAAATATGGTTGTGTGCAGGGGGCAGCCAGGTTACTGAGTCAACTGGCTATCCCATGAGTCAGCTGGTTACTGCTGAGGAAGTCGCAGCAAGATTTCAACTCAACCTTTATGCTGGGCCATTTATGTGTTCTGCTTTCATATTTTATTGGCTATTTGATTTGACTCTACATCCGATTGGCTGCACAACCGCTTGCACTCCCTGCCCACTTTTATTCCCCAAGTGACCTACCTGGTTAAATAGAGGTGCATAAATAATAAAGATTGTTTGCTTGACTAGAAAATGCCCTTAACAAGGACACTAAGAAGGCTTATGTCTATACATGACCCATTTATGCAGCTGAATATTAATAAGCAGTAATTCAAGCAGTTCAGGTCACCTTACTCAAGGGTATGAACTCAGGGTCCTACCCTGGCCTCAAAATCACAACCTTCTGGTAAAAAAACTGTTCCCATCCCACTGTTCCATGCCCCTGGGCTGCATACAAGCATATGCATCCATGCTAGGGATATGATAAAATAGCAGTTCAGAAAACAAACAGGGGAAAAAAATGATCCACTAAGCCTTGCATTTCAACACTGTATAATGCATTTTCTAATCCCTTCAGGCTTCAGCGGCTTCTCTTGGCGTCCTCACAGGGAAACATTGCTCAACTGTTTGTGTCTTTAACGTACAATGTCACGGAGGCTCCCATATAAATAATAATAAGAAGCATGTCCTGACATAATCCAAACCATGTACCCGCTCAAACTTGTATTCCCTGTCACTTGTATTCCCGGGAGTGCAAGCTACTTGGGTAAGGATGTGCCACCATGCACCCCAAATGACTCAAAATGATTCATTTCCTGGGTGGGCGGAGTCCCTGTTCGAACCCCTCCTGCTCCTCGAGGAAATAATGCTAAGTAAACCACGGTTAAATATATCCACAGTCCTACCAAAGCGTCAAGTGGTTGTTTATCTGCTCAAGCTGAACGCGCTTTCTGTATGTCGCTTTGGATAAAGGCGTCTGCTGAATGATTGCAATGTAGGGTAATTAACCTACTCATTTTTAAAATGCGTTTCCGTAATCCAGAAAGCCTACAGTCTTATCAACAGCACACCATCCCTCGTCTTTATATTTGGAATGCTTTCGTCTGAGCTGTGCTTTCCCGCACACTCGTGAGTCACAGGTTTATGGTAGATGGTTCTAAAGCTCGTGTTCATTTTCTGGAATACAGCAACTGCTTCTGGATCTGACATAATATACAAGCAATTCCCAGTTCCCAACAAGCAATCCAGGGCAGCTTACACAACCATTGTCTTAACAGTGAACCCTGCCTGAAAACAAAATCTGAATCTGAAATGGCTGAATCTGGGCAGCGGATAGCGTAGCAGTCTAATGCACCATATCTTGGCTAGTCCGATATGAGTGTGGCTGCCTATCAGGGACGCGGTTTGAAACCCTGGCCGTTAGCCCTGATTTGGCTGTGCGCCCCAGGGGGGGGGGGTGAGCCGGCACGAGTTCATCGAGGAGCAGGAAGGGCATCCCTGGTCGGTTCCGTCTCGGAGGAGGCGGATCTACCGGCCTGGAAAAATTGGCTCGTTACCCGGAGGACGGGCGGCCGACTCGTGGGGGAGGGTGAATTGAGATAAATAGAGGGTATAATTGGCAACCAAATTGGGGGGAAAATGGGGAAAAATGTTGAAAATATAATAAAATATAATAATTTTTAAAAAACTGTCAATTTAATTTCACAAATGTGCTTTTTCCTGAAATGCCTTAATTGCATGAAGAGTCTTTGCTAATTCACTTAGAAGAGTAAGTAAGAGGAAGAGCCTTTCTCGATGTCAAGCATTGCTTGTAATTGATGAGCTTTTTAAATGCACCTGCAGAGAACACCTACTGACATAGGAGAAGCTAAAATGCATTTGTCTTTCCTCCATGTTACAATAAACTAAACATGCAAGGACCCAACGCAAGATAGTGCAAGATATTAAATTGACAAAAACAACATAATGCGCATTTCAGTGTTAAACACTGAAAAACATTGAATCATTGACCTCTTTATTTTAACAATGCAAAGAGTTAGAGGGACTCACCATGCACTCACCATGAAAAATAAAGAGAATGAATTTGAGTGTTGCACATAAAGAGGATTTCATCCACTGGGAGAACAGAGATACAACAAACACATTTTGGCATTCAAGCCTTCTTCAGGGCTAGCTTGATATGCAACACTAAGATTATTTTTTACTAGTGAGCGCAGACTTGTTTTACTTAACTCTAGTTGCCCTTTTTGCTTTCTGCACCCCGGTTAAACATCTAGCACACTACGGGATGTCAGCATCTCCTTTGTTTTCAAATGTATAAAGCCTACACTGTGAGGTGAAGCCATAAATATGGCAGCTATTCTGATGTTTTTTCAGCTGGATCACTGACCCCAGACCACCTTATGGGAGCCATTAGTAAGTACTGTTGGAGAGCCAGGGACATTGAGCCAGCCCAATTTCACCCCTTCAAGTCTCTTTTCTGTGATGCTGTTGTGGTTCTTTGTTAAGAAAGTGTTTCATCCAACCTTACGTCAGTGCTGGAACAGAATGCAGTGCATGGGTATGTGAGTGTGCGTGCATGCTTGTGTGTGTTTGTGTGCATGTGTGTGTGTGTTTGTGTGTGTTCCTGTGTAAGTGTGTGTGTGTGTGTGTGTGTGTGTGTGTGTGTATGAATGCGTGCGTGCTTGTGTGTGTGTTTGTGTGTTGTGTGTGTGTGTGTGTGTGTGTGTGTGCGTCTGTGTGCATGTGCGTGTGTGCAAGAGTTTGTGTGTGTGTGTGTGTGTGTGTGTGTGTTTGTGTGCATGCAAGCGTGTGCATGTGTGTGAGCTCACCTGAGCCAGCAGCACAGTGAGGGCAGCCTGATCAGGAATCTCCAGGTGCTTGGAGTAAAAGTGATGAAGAGCCTCTATGTCCGTCTGGTTCATCTCTCTCTTCTCATTATCCAGCTCATTTAGATCTGCAAGGCACAGGGACAGGCATCACAACTCTGGCTGCTCTGTTTCTTATTCTCACCACCGTTCATCTAACATCTCACTGACAAACCTGTTTTTATTTCAAAAGAGTAACACGCCTCTCTTTATTAGAACAGTCTCTCTCCATAGTAAGTATATCTCTCTCCCAAAACAAGGGATTGGCTGCCCGTTCTTCTCCTGGAACCATCCGGAATCTGGGTCACCTCTCTAATCGGCAAGCTTGCTTCATTGTACGGTTCAGAGTTGAATTCCTTTGTGTCAGATTGCAAGCACTTCATCTTATTTCCATCACCGGTGCACTGTGCCGTAAGGATGCTGTGTTCAGAGAGTGGAAGGAGACCTGCGGCCGTATGTACAAAGATTGCTGATCTAGGATCTGGTTTCCCCTGTCCATATCCTAATTATATTCATTATAAGCTAAAAGGCTAAACTGATCCTAGATCAGCACTCCTACTCTTAGAATCTTTGTACATACGGCCTCTGGTCTTCAGTCTGACAGGTGTGATGGGGGACCGCATCCTGTGTTTAAGCTCTTTCGCTGTGAGAGAGCTGTGAATATGCAGGACAGTCCGTCACTTTCCTACCATCAGACATAGTGAGGACTTACTAACTAAGGACCTACCTGCGTTATCTGTGAAAGCCTGGCCAGGTCAATACTACCATAAGGCTATGAGCAGCCTGTTCAGGCTCACAGTGCCAAGTGAGGACATACCCATGCCAGCAACCATACCATCATGTACCTGGCTCCTGCTGAATGGCTGAAGCTAAGCAGGTGTAGGCTTGGTTAATACTTGAAAAAAAACTAAGATGATGCTGAGTGTGGTGTTGGTGGGCCGGTAGGGGGCGGTGTTCCCTCTGCTTGCTGCATAAGGTGAACAGAATAGCTTGTTTATTAACTTGTGTTCACAGAGTGAACAATCCCTTTAAATTGGAAAGAAATGAACAACGGGGAAAAACTTTTTTAAAAATGGTTTAAACGTCCAGGAAAAATGCCAGGCCCCTTCCCTGTGCGTTTTGCTCTCCCATCCACTCTCCCAACTCACTCTGTCCGGTCCCGAGAGTTTAGACTATGCACTGGCAGCGCCAATAAAGGAAAACCAAGAGCATCATGTGACTCTGATCACCAATGTATAAATAGATGCTTTGGGGCGATACGAGACTGGGTGATATGAGCCATTTCCACACAACTGGTCTGTTGACTTCTGGTTGAAGTCAAACTTCTGTCTGACTTCTCACCACTGGTATGGACGAATCTGCAACGGGTTCATCGTAATTTAACCTCTGATAAAAGCTGAGGCATTAACTATGCATAATGTGCCATATGCCCAGAATCATGCATGTGCTAAATAAAATAGTAAATAATGTACCATATGCTAAATAGTAAAAAATGTAGTCATCCAGATTTCTATATCATTGAGGCATGATGTAAGTCTATCTACTGGCATAGTCAGTTGACTGCAAATATGAATCTAGGCCGTGAGCAGGCAGTTTCATCAGGAACAGTCCGTCGATAACTTCACAGAGAGATATTGAAACAACAAAATTGAAAAAATCCCATAAATATAATATAAATCGATTAATAAGAAAAGTATATATTAACATATTCTGATGTTTTTTTTTTTGTTTAATCGTAATGTACCATGTACTATATTAATATATAAATTAATATGAGCGGTAGCACTGGTACTCAGATCTAGTGCAGTATTTGTGTGGAGTGTACTTTTCTATCCTTCATTGAGCCTGCCATAATCATCACCACATCTTCAATTACAGCATCAGCATCTTTGCTCTGACATGTAATGTGATGTACCGCCTAGTGCGACACACACAGGCTGCTGAAACTGATGAGCACAAGCCTCAGCACAGTGAGCAGCTCTTTACCAACCATACAGCTGACTAGGGCTGCCATACTGCCTCTGATAATCGTACAGGGTGGCCATGGCTGCCCTACTGTCTCTCCTAATCGTACAGGGTGACCAGGGCTGCCCTACTGTCTCTCCTAATCGTACAGGTGACCAGGGCTGCCATACTGTCTCTCCTAATCGTACAGGTGACCAGGGCTGCCATACTGTCTCTGCTAATCGTACGGATGACCAGGGCTACCATACTGTCTCTCCTAATCGTACAGGTGACCAGGGCTGCCATACTGTCTCTGCTAATCGTACAGGTGACCAGGGCTGCCATACTGTCTCTGCTAATCGTACAGGTGACCAGGGCTGCCATACTGTCTCTCCTAATTGTACAGGTGACCAGGGCTGCCATACTGTCTCTGCTAATCGTACAGGTGACCAGGGTTGCCCTACTGTCTCTCCTAATCGTACAGGGTGGCCAGGGCTGCCCTACTGTCTCTCCTAATCGTACAGGTGGCCAGGGCTGCCATACTGTCTCTGCTAATCGTACAGGTGACCAAGGCTGCCATACTTACGAGCTTCCAACTCCCCCAACAACAGCAGCTTCTCCGACACGCTCCTGTCTATCTGTGTTTTCTGCAAAAACACAAGAGGTTTCAGATTATCAGAAATATCATGGCACATTCCATTGCATTGCATTACAGTCATTTAGCAGACACTCTTATCAGGAGTGACTCACAATACAAGAGAACATAAGTGTATCCACACAAGTTTTATGAGCAACAGTGACACAGATTTGGCTGATAACATTCCAAGACCAGTGAGTGTACGAGCAACATCACTAAAGTGCTACTGCAAGTTATCTATGCCAATTCTAGAACCATGACTCAAATTGTAAATATCTAGATACATCCAATACCATAATATAACAAAGAAACACCTGAATAGATATGTTAATGAATTTATAAAAAAGTAGCAAGTGAAGAATTACATTTACAATATGTGTATATAATATTTTCATTTCAGAAAAAAATATATATATACTCAGTGGCCACTTTATTAGGTACACCTGTACACCTGCTCTTTAATGCAGTTATCTAATCAGCCAATCATGTGGCAGCAACTGAATGCATAAAAGCATGCAGACATGGTCAAGAGGTTCAGTTGTTGTTCAGACCAAAAATCTGAATGGGGAAGAAATGTGATCTAAGTGACTTTGACCGTGGAATGATTGTTGGTGCCAGACAGGGTGGTGTGAGTATTTCAGAAACTGCTGATCTCATAGGAT
Organism: Aldrovandia affinis; assembly: GCA_029706075.1. Classification (NCBI taxonomy): domain Eukaryota; kingdom Metazoa; phylum Chordata; class Actinopteri; order Notacanthiformes; family Halosauridae; genus Aldrovandia; species Aldrovandia affinis. The sequence continues at coordinate 2,480,942 of JAINUG010000027.1, read as the reverse complement.
TTTGAAGCACAACAATCTCTAGAGTTTAGAGATAATGGTGCAAAAAAACTAAAAACATCCAGTGAGCGGCAGTTCCGTGGGCGAAAACGCCTTGTTAATGAGAGAAGTCAGAGGTCAGAACAGGCTGTTCTGGGGGCAAAGGGGGGTCCTACCCAGTACTAGAAAGGTGTACTTAATAAAGTGGCTACTGAGTGTGTATATATACAGTGTATATATATATATATATATTTAAATGCTTTTTATCCCTTTTTCTCCCAATTTGGAATGCCCAATCGTGTTCTTAAGCCGTGCTCACTGCAGCCCCCACTGTCAATCAGGGAGAGATTACCATGTTTTAATTACTGGATGTGTGCATTTTATCCCTTTTCTCTACAAAATGAAAACATTGCTTATTAATGTTCCTTAGCTTATTCTATTTATGTTGGGAACAGAGAACCCCAATTTAAGATAAAACAAAATCTTATACAACAGAAATGTATTTTGTATATATAGATTGATAATTACAAATGTTCTGCTAGTGGGGTACAATAGCATGAGTGATCACAGCATGGAAGACACAAACCCGGAAGCAAAAAAACACCATTCACACGGCAATCAGAAACGCTACCAACAGGCCGGTTCCTCTTTATCTTAGAGAGCCACAATGCTAATTTAACAAAACAACTACAGTACTCCACACCTCTCTGTTTCATTAGCAAGAGCGTCCACTAGGAGTGCTGTCCTCCAGTTGCCTGCAATTGATTTATACTGTTCATGCCTCAGAACGGCATCAGAGCTGGGCCTGACCTAAATCGTAGCCAAACATTCACGGCTGTTCTGGCCCAGATCAGGTTACAGCCAGCACTGGATCTCAGAGAGAGGGCTCTCTCTCTCTCTCTCTCTCTCTCTCTCTCTCTCTCTCTCTCTCTCTCTCTCTCTCTCTCTCTCTCTCTCTCTCTCTCTCTCTCTCTCTCTCTCTCTCTCTCTCTCTCTCTCTCTCTCTCTCTCTCTCTCTCTCTCTCTCTCTCTCTCTCTCTCTCTCTCTCTCTCTCTCTCTTGCTCTCTCTCTCTCTCTCTCTCTCTCTCTCTCTCTCTCTCTCTCTCTCTTGCTCTCTCTAGGCTGTGAATACCTTCAGGCCTGTGGGACCTCCTTAGCTATGCTTATTTGCACTCTACCATTGATCTGGATCATGATCAATGTTCAATACCCTGTTTGGACATGAATGAAGGGACTGTGAAAATACTAAAATATTTAGGTTATAAGTGACTAAGGTTCCAGCTTACAAATTAACACAACCTGACATCAACTGATACAAATGTAAATTAAAACCTGTTCACTGTGATAGGTGCTTGCTCGGTGGTAAGGTAAAGTGGTGGATTCTACAAGGTCCTTAAATTCACTTAAAATGGTCATGGGTTAAAACCATCGTCAGAACCACCTCCAGAGCACGCAGTGCCGAGCAGATGCAGACATGAGTGAAAGTGGAACTGTGAGAGCGTTGGTGACCATTTTCACCCTCTACACAGTTATAAAACACTTGTGTGTGAAAAGGATCAACATGTTGTTGAGAAACCCAGGGCCTCTCAGGACATACGATCAAATGCCTACAAGTGGGCAAATTAGTGTACAAGAACAGAACGCATGCACATGCACACACAAAAACACAAATACACACACACACACAACAATTTTAGTTTTTTGTGTGCCTCACTGCATCTTCCATCTCCTGTTAAATTGCTGGTAACAACAAATTCTCTCCTGGCCCTTTAAATGTCTGGCGTTAATGGCAATGACACATGTTGTAGAAGTCGTGCAACCTCGTGAGTACATATATTCTTTATTTACACAGTAGCGCCCACTTAGAAAGTTTCTAATAGACACACCCTAAAAACAGCACTTACACAAAAACTGCTTCTTTTTTTTGTGCTTTTTTGCTATTGGAAGTTGATACTGTGCGAGGAATTGTGTACTTGTCTATAAATAGCATGTAAATTGCTGGTCTGGATTCAAAGGCTGATTTCTTTCTTTCTTTCTGCCAGTCAAATACACAAATATTCAAAATGGCAGTTCTGAGAGCCTTCAAATTATCCAAGGAGAAATCTATTTATGTACAAATCGGCCTACCTCACCTTGGGTACCATTGATTGTCCCTGAAGTCTTTGTAAAGCGCTCACTCTCCCTCTCAGCTTCCAATTACTTATCCTGGAGCAATATCCATCATTTACACAAACAACATGCGGATAGGATTTAGGGTTGGTCAGTTTCCAGATTTTCAAACCATCATACTGTCCCTATAAAATACTGGGGTAGACGGTTTTACCATCATCGAGTGGGTGGGTTAGGGGGGTGAATAAAGAAAAACTTACAGTACTCTACACTCTATTTCAGGAGGACAGCCCTCCCTAGTGGACGAATAAAAACACAAAAATTATGCACTCAATCTCTTCCTTGATAAAACAACTAGACAGACTACACTTTCTTACATGTGAAAAAAACTAGCAAGTTAAATAGCCAGAAAGTACATTTGCAAACGTTAGTGCAACTTTGTTAGTAAAACTTTTCTAAAGTGATTTAGAAAACCATGATTGTGACTAATGTTAATGTTCGCTAGCTAGCACAACACCATCAATATTATTATTAAATGTCTATCTAGCAATTGCTTGTAGCTAACACTAGGCAGCTGTCTGATGCTGCTTCTGATCTAGCTGCTAGCTGACTAACAAAAAGACTGACTACTGTCAAACCAGCCAAGACTAGGTTGTTGGCTAACGGTTTAGCGATCCAGCCTAACATGCCAGTGTATTCGGGACCAGAGATATTCAGTGCCTTGGAGACAGGAGGGTAGGATTTTATGGGTAACCAATAAAGTAAAGCAAATATTGGAGTGATGTGAACTGTTTTCCTGGCTGCTGTGATGACCCTGGCAGTACTGTTCTGAACAACCTGTGCATGGAGGGCAAGTCACCAAGGCCATTATAGTCCAGACTGGAGGTGATGAGGGAGTGGTCCAGCTTTTCAAGGTCTGGTTCGGACAGTACAGGCCGTTTTGTGTTGGTTTAATTGTAGGAGGTTTTCTGACATCCAGGCGTTTATGTCATCCAGACAATTATTAAGGATATTTATGGAGGTGAGAGTGCTTGAGTTTGTTTGGATATAATTCATCTGCATAGCAATGGAAATGAACACCATGCTGTCGGATTAGGAAGCGAAGTGGGAGCATGTAGATGAGAAACAGAATTGGGCCTAAAACAGGGCATTGGGGGACGTCACATGAGATGTTTGTGGGGTCTGAGTGTGCATTTCACATGGCGAAATACTGTGAGCGATTAGAAAAGTGTGATGTGAACTAACCAAGGACAGTATCGTTCAGGCCAGTGGGTTCCTTAAAATGACACAAGCGGATGGTGTGGTGTTGTAGATCCAAGGGGACAAGAATGCTGGGTGATCCGTTGTCAGCTGTCATATCTAGGTCATTTAGCACTCTCACGAGAGCAGTTTACATGATGTGGCTTGGTCTAAAACCGGATTGTAAGTGCTCGTAAAGTGTTACTGCAGCTGTCCAGTGACAACTTTTTCCATAATTGTGGGCAAAAAGGCCATCCCCACACTATAACAGAGCTGCCAGATCTCTGTTACCTGTATAAATTAAGTTAATAATATTATTGCAGCAATAGGACACCGTCAAAAGACATAGTTTTGCTGCCAAGTTATCTAACTTTAACTCAAGCAAGAACCCCGGTGCTTAGGTTAATCTACACAACGATTAAACAACAGCTCCTGCATAGCAATAGCTAGTGCACAGGAAGAAAATAATATATCAAATGGTCTATACAGTGTTTTGGCATCTCATACCTGTTACTGACACCCTGCACCTCTATATCAACCAACGACACCACACTCATGAATCCACAGGTCTGTCATTGACAAAATATCTCGCACTTGCCCAGAGTGCAGGTTGCCCACTGCAGCTGGGGTTCTATTCCCCGGCTGCGCCAGGGAGTTCGAGGGGGCGGCGATTGGCTGTCCGCCCCAGGAGTAGGGGGGAGGGAAGCCGGCATGAGATCGCCGTATGCACAGAAAGCTTCTCTGGACATATCGGAATCACAGTTGGCACTTGGGCGAGTTCCGTCTCGAAGGAGGCAGTTTGCCGTCCCTGCTACTGGCAGTCACAGAGTAGTAGGCGGCGGGCTTGTGGGGGGATAGTTGGATCAATAGAGGGTACAATTGGCCACCAAAGTGGAATAAAAACAGGGAAAGATCAGAAACAAAATGTTAAAAATCTTGGTTGCGGGTGAAAATGAAATTGACTAAATTAACTACACAGTGGGGTTTACCAGGCTCTGGCAAGTTGTGTGAATGTTTTATATAAAGCTACCAACTTGTTTCACTGACATGAAATGACCATTATGCTAGTTTCTAAATCACGCGCAGCAATGGCGCCATAGACAACTAATTCGGAAAAGATATACAAATTATAGTTTACTTGCAAGAAAAATCATTTTACAATACAACCGAAATGTTACATATAATCAACATGTATAGTATAAATCATTGGCATCTAAATTTATTTAACTTTATTTATTTATTTTTGTTCTTTTTGTTTTTTATTTAACCTTCTTTTTCTTTTTTCTTTTTTGGAATGATTTTTTGGAAAATGTTTCTTTTTGTTATTTTATATATGGATTTAATTAATTAATTAATTCGTTTTATTTTTTATTACCAAGACGGGTGAAAATGATATATTTTGAAGTAGCAACAATCTATTTTCCCATGGTGTAACATCTTCCTAATGCTGCACTACAAAGATGTGAAAATTATGTTGGATATAGCATGCACTGCAACTCATACAAACACACAGCACGAAAAGGCAGGCATTTCCACGACTGCCTGATCAATCAGATGCAAACCATGACAGTCACTTGGTGAGTGCACATTTTCATTCATACAATCTCTTATTTCCACCGCCGTAGAGAGATATGGCGTGTTAAGCAGGCTTTATTGAGATATGGCACTGGAATAATCTGAGAAGGTTTAGTCTGAATGAATTTCATTTGTCCTTAAGTTAATTTGATTGAATTTTGTCCAGTGTCTCTAGTGTTTTGTTAAATCCAGAGGAAAAAACTAACCACATTCTCTGACTTTGGCGTCTCTTTCACAAAATGCAACAGAAATGTAGAGTACACAGTGTTTTCCTGAATTAAAATGATGGCACAATGGTATACCTTTATGTTTATCACAGATGACTTCCACAGGGTGAAGAAAAACTGTCACTCCACTCATAAACGGACGGTATGGACTAATTTCTTAAGATTGCTACATTTTAAATGTTCTTTGTAGATTCTTATTATCTGGCCATCATGTTAAAGTTTGGGCCCAGTTTGACATTCACCAGAACAATGCTGTCATCAGGTCTGAATGTTTGCTTCAAACTGCTCATGGAGCTGCTCTGTTTCTCGTGATGTAGATGGTGCAAACCAGAGGATTGTGAAAGTTATAGTCTGATGTTTGATATATTAATGCACAAATATATCACCATTTTATTCCAAGCACTGTGACAAGATGGGCCTGTTATCTTGCTGGAATTATACACTTTATAAGTTAAATATTTCAATTCTGTGGTACTCTTTGATGGGCCTTTTTTTCATGTCCTGTAATTCTGAGAATGGCTGAGGTGTCAAAGCACCATTACTTATTTTTATAATGTGCATAAGTATCATAATTTCACAACTTATCGCTTTGCTTTTAAATAAAGTGTCAGTGTGCAGGGGCTGTGGCATTATAATTTGGCGGCCAACACACCCTACAGTTAAAGAGAGTCCAGCGCAGAAGGCAACCTGTCTGGTTTGTGTTATTCATGGGCTGCAAGGCTGGCCCTTTTCCTGTCTGGGTGCCCAATCCTTGCCTTTGACCAGGGGTGTCAAACTCATGCCCTACAGGGCTGCAGTGACTATAGGCTACCAGTTTTTGCTGGTTTCCTTTAAATCAGCAGCCAATTTAGGCGTTTAAAACAAGGTGTCTTGGCCCCTTGTTTCCATGTGTAGCAAATCATTGACTTAAATTAAGCACTTTAATGTAAAAAAATGCAGAAAAGCAAGCAGACATTGTGCCCTTCAGGACTGGAGTCCCACACCCTGCTTAAAATGCATTACCCCTACAAGACATATAGATATATTAGGAATATATGAGAGTACCTAAAGTACATAAACCTTTAGAGAACATAAAATGTATGAAAAATACACAAGACTTGGCACCTTTTCATGATTTGGAAAATCAGGGTTTGGAAAATATATGGTAAATGCTAAAAGATATGCTTATTGTATTACATGATAAGCTTATTATATTATGACATGTATGTAAGTCCAATATACTTTAAGTTATTAAAGGTATATTCATGCAACAATTGTCTTTAAATTAAACAATGTAAAAGTTTATTTTAACAAATATATAAATTGATTTAGTTTGAAAATATTCTATTTGGTTGTTGATTCAAAGATAAAGTTTGATTGAATCCTCAGCAGCCCTGCCCAGTGGTGAGTGCATTGTTTGGAGTAGACCAGCATAGTTACAGCACCATAGCAGGTATCAAAGCATTGTGTGTTGGAAGACTTGTAAGTACATAGGTCAAGATAATAGCTGTGGTGCTTGTGTGAATTCCAGTCTGTTTTCGGCTTTTGCCAACCATTATCTCTTACTTAAAAACTTGCTTTTGGGGTTTAATTGGAAATGTAATTATTTTGGGTGGTGTCCCCTCACCTGCTTGGCGATGATTCTGGCGGTGAGTCTGACGGTCTCAGAGGGGCTCCAGTTCTCCCCATAGGCGACCATGGCGGAGCACTCCAGCTTGTGCATAGACCAGTCTGCCCTCTGCGGAAAGACACACACACAACATTACTGTTGGGTATTACTGTACATTACATTATATTACTGTGCGTTACACACACAGTTTTCCACTTGTAAAAATACACACAGAGGATGGGTTCAGAGACAATGCAGGTAGTAGACGGTCATCAGAGAGAAAAAACAGCCCACCCACTGTCTTCATTCATTCAGAACGCATAATGAATTTACGCTCATGATTCAAAACAAAATCTTATATATACTTATATTTGTTAAAGCATACTCAATAACTCAATCAACAATTTTTTTCAAACCAATTTTAACCCCAATTTTTTTTAGGCCTGTCTCATGGCTGCTATATCCTCCATCAATTCAGGGGAGCGCAGACTAGCATTCGCTCTCCCGCAAAGCGCTCTCCACCAGCTGCCACTTCTTCTCACTCCGCAGACCACCAGCTGAACTGCACAGTCACTGCATCTGTGAAGTGCACTTCAAACGCCAATGCGCAGCTGCCACGGGCAGACTGCAGGTGTTTGCCACACTGTCAAGCTGGTGTTTTGTTTTGACATACAGGACATTTACAGCTGAATATAGAACAAACTTCTCTGACCTCATCAACATGTCCACCATCACCAGCAACTCTCTGAGCCCACCCAGGGCCCTCTTAATGAGATAATACATTTTCTCTGACCCACCCCATTAAAATGCAGCCAAGCACATGCTAAAAAGTGATGAAATTTAAAATAAGCCAAAACAACTGCATGTACACTGCAACCTGGGCAGCGCATGTAACAGGTGCAATGTTTAATTTGACTGAGCGTATGATATAATATGGAGTATAATATTTATTATGCATCTTGCGAACCACCCTCATGACCAGGGACGTGAAAAACTCTGTAAACGTTTACTGGGGGCAATTTAAAACGTGTACAGGTGTACACATTTTAGGATTGTTGGGTGGGGGAGTGGGGTTGTTGTCGTGCACAGATTTGTTTGTTTAAGAACATTCATATATCAATAGTTCCCATAGGTGCCGGAAAAGTCACTTTCACTTGTGTGAGAAACGGTAGTTTGCACATGCGCGACCTAATACATAAATTAAAAAACGTTTGGGATTCTAACTTTGTGTACACGTGTACACGATCATGTCTTGGTACTGAAGCTTCCGCCACCTTTTTCACAACTGTGAACAGAGTTATGTACAAAATCTTGGCAAAAAAACAGCAAATCACCCCATATGCATGAAGATATGGATCGTCATAGCAACTGCAAGAAAAGGAGAGCGTGCTTTGGGCTCAATTTAAAAGCAGAGCCACCGCAAGTCTTTTTAAGAGCTGCTTTGTATGTTACCATCATTTTGAATTTGCTAAATTCATTACCCAAACAGAGTATAGTCTCATATTTGACAGTTAACATATTCCTTTTTTTTCCACACATCACTGTGGTTATTACTGCTCCTAGCAGTCAGATACAGTACCAGTCAAAGGTTTGAGCACACCTGCTGGAAACTAGGTTTATCTCATAACTGACAATGTTTTACACCATATACGTTTCTGTAAATGCTTGAAAATTACAAAAAACGCATATAACAATAAACAAAAGGAACATCAAAGCAATGTTCAAGAAAATTGAATTGAAAATGTAATCTTGGATTCCTCAATATAGCCACCCTTTGCCATGATAACAGCCTCATAAACATGGGCCATTTGGTTAATAAGTTTCACGGGAAATCACCCGACATGTCTTCCCAGCTCTCCTGCAGCAATTCCCAGAGACACTTGTGGGGTACTTTGCTTTGCCTCTTCTGTCCAGTTCGTCCCATGCAAGTTCTATGGGATTGAGGTCTGGACACTGGGCAGGCCAGGTCATTAGTTTGAGTTGTCCTTCACGTTCCTCCTTCACCAGATAGTTCTTGCACAACTTCAAGGTGTGTTTCGGGTCATTATCTTGCTGAGTGCCCGGTTAACCGTAATCCAGATGTAAGGTGTACTCAAACTTTTGACTGGTACTGTATATTGTTGTGCAATTGAAATATAAGCATCGTCATTATATTACATTACAGGCATTTAGCAGATGCTCCTATCCAGAGCGACTTACACTCTGCGTGCGCAGCTTCAGACCGGCTGACCGTGGGTGCCCAACTGATCAGAGGGGGTCACTGGTACGTGGTGAGACATGGACAGCCCAGCAGACTAAATCCCATCCTCCTTGGGCAACATTACCGCCAATTATGCGTTGCCCTGTAGCGCTGCTGGCCACAGTTGGCACTGGCGCATTCTGGATTCAATTACCAGACCGTGGGGCTCGTCCACACACTAGAACAGTGCCTTAACAGGTTGAGCCACCCAGCAGCCTTTCATTTAACCATGAGTTTAACTGCGCCGTTACTACTGGGCTGTAACTGTTGGGCATCAGTACCGAGTTCCCGACCTGTGCATTAACTTGCATACCAAGATTAATAATTTTAGGATTTAGGATTTTAGAAACAGTTCATACATTTGTGTAGCAGCATTACAAGAATGATTGAAGCTGTTCTGGTGGCACATATATAAAATATTCACACACACACACACACACACACACACACACACACATATATATATATACACCTGACAATGTTCATATATTATTTTATGTTTCCATGATTTTTCCTACCCCTTGTATATATACACTCTTGTGCAAAAGTTAGCTAACAGGCATTTTGCTATAATTCTGTCTGTGTTGACAACAAAGAGATGACTGGTATAAATGGGGCAAATGAGGAACTGTATTTCTTGGCGTATTTACAAAAATGGCAAATATGATCATTATTCATTAATAACGGTTATAATTATTAATACTTTCGCATTAAAAAGATTTTTGTGGCCAGTAGCTGTGGTATATGTGGAATAAACCACAGCAGGTTGTGCGTTCTCAGGATAGCGCTTCCAGCCTCGTGCCACACCACCACCCCAGGCTTGCCTATATATCCTGAGAATGCACAGCTTGCGTGGTTTATTCCTTATATATATTATACAGTCAAATAAAACTGATTATAAGGCAGGGACACTGCATGTTGTCTCCAAAGGTTGTCCATAATTCTTGACCTTTGCCCTCTAGCTTTTCTACTACAAATTTATGACTGCACTTACTGCCATGAGGAATGGACTACACCAAGGGATATCAATGACAGAATGTCAATGATGACTTTGGAAAACTTTACTGCCACTCTATTGGTCACAGAAGGTTAGTTTGTGCATATACATTTCACTTATTTTTAACAACTATTTCCTTGGGGCATGTCACTCTTATAGTACTGAATTTGACACACACTGTATTATTCACATACATACTGTATATTGAGTTTGATGTTTCAGACTATGAAAAATGATTGGCCTATCTAAGAACTTTTTTCTAAGAATTTTTACATCCTCCTACCTGGCACCCCACATTGCAGTAGAAAGCTTTCTTGCATTTCCCACACTTGGCAAGGCCTTCCTTCCTGTGGAACAGAAGAAGAAATGCATGCTGGGAAATCAGACAGACATACTACACTATGACATCATACTGGTCAAGATAAATTAGTTGAGTGCATTCAGTTCTGCAAAGAAATGTACAGTAAAGGGGGAAAAAATGTTCAGTGCAACCAGTGTAAACATAATATTTCAAGCACAGCCACACAAGCACATGGTCGCAATAAATGTCATCATTAGGGATGCAAATTTTAAGGAATTTCCTTGATCGACTGCCGCCAGCCCTTAACGAACAATAATCGATTAATCTTTCACTAAATATAGCTTATGACATAAAAAATACAAAATGCATTTTTTTGTTCAATAAAAGCTTTATTGAAAATTTGAGAAATATGCATATTTTATTGCATAACAAGAATATTATGAAGGCCGTTTTGGTAAGATAATATGGTTCGGGTAATTGTGCTCTGTCTCTTCCCACGCGGATCAATGAGCTAAAATTAACCTGCTACAAGACAACAGATTCAAAAGATGACCCTTAATTAGGAACATAACATTGAAGAATGAAATAATGTAAGCTTTGCACTCACCATCTTGCAGTTGAACAACGTTAACAAAATGAAAAAGCCATATAGCTGAGGTATAGCAACTTAAAAATATATTCCGTCTTGAAATGAAAAGGCCCCTCCCTCATAATCGGCAAATCCATATATCTACTGATTTTTATTGAAGAATATTTTACACAGCATCTGTGTAATGGCCTCCACCCATCGTTCGTCACACGTTCTCCTAGCTAATGCCGAGATGATGGCATGATGATGATGATGATTGAACTTGGGATCCACTTGGCCCCTGCCAAGACAGTCAGATGCTGGCTTTTCAGGTGGTACATTAACGGACTCGTTGTGGTGTTATATTTCAAAACGACGTCACAATGTTGGCAATGCACATTTTCGTCTTTTCTCTTGAAATGTTCCCACACGGGACTACGTTTGGCACGCTTCATGGTTGACCTGACTGCGTCTTCTTCTGTGATAATGCAAACATGAATTGCATTGTGTCCCCTTGTGTAGAATTTAAATAATGATTTTATTTCAGTTTCAACTCGCTTCAATACACATACGAGAGCACAAACTATTCAATTTAATTGTTTCATTTGATATGCATGATCAATCAAATTCTTAACTGATCATCGATTAATTGTTAACATCCCTAGTCATCATGATATAAAACCTGATCAAGTATAAACTAAATATGGACATCCTCGCGTTTTTTAAAAGGAACTACAAGACTACGTGACTGAAAATACTTGATGGATTTGCTACCCTTCATTCCCAGCTTGTTTTTCAAAATTTGAAGAATAAAGTGCTTCCAGTGTGAGAGATTTTATTTGGAGTGTCTACAAGGGGTGTCTAGAATCAGACCTCAGTTTCACAAGACACATTAAATTAATGAAATAAAATCACATTTTTCCCACAAATAAGTATCTCAGGACTAAGAGCAGTCTACATAACCTGTCACATAGAACTGATGCCATATAAAGCAGTACTGGAATGACAGGAATCAGTTGAGAGTAGAGATGTGTCTTGTTGCTTAAAAACCACCGTGTTCTTTATCTGTTGGGACTCAAACAATTGGATATTACTCCAACAATTTCAATATGCAGTACCATTTTCCCCTTGACATATATCAAACCCTGTGAGTGTGTAATAACAGATTTCAGGTCCTCTTACTGTTCAGTAAGTCTGTTCAGTTGCACTTATTTTGGAATAATTTAACCAGTCAGGTGAAAAGAGAAAAAGCTTATGCTTGGTTCAAACAAGTCAATGATTGACAGGTCATTGTACCTCCACATATCATGGGGTTCCTGAGTCTCCCATCACTGATAAAAATGAAATAGTTGGTCAACATTTATTAGCAAATTTTAGCCTACAAGTGAGAGCCTTCCATGTAGCACATTAACAGGACCAGTATACTGGTCGCATTGTATTCTCTAACTTAACAATCCTGTAATGCTAATTCTATGGAGTATAACAGTCGTTATTTGTATGAGAGGAGCACTATTCACTGTGACATAATGTGCCAGCAGGAACACAAATTCAAAGAACTGTCATTAAAATTAATAAAACTTATCTGTATGAAGGAATTGGTTCATATTTCTATGTAATTTCGCTGAACTCAATTCATGTATTATGTAGCATAGGCATAAGCAGACATTCATTAGCTTGTGGTAGATGCTGGTGACTATTATAATCAGATAAATAGCAAGCAATAACTATGGTAACCTTGTGTCCTGGTTAAATCCCCAATCTGGCTTTCCCAATTTAGGCCACCTCACAATCACCCCCACAGAGGACTTGCTGTGTAACCCCTTGTGACATAAGGAACCGTTGTCTCTGAAGATACTCCAGTATCCTCACAAGCATGGTGATAACTTATCATGAGCAATGCATGAGGGTTTAAATTGCAGGATACCCCCTGCCTCACTGTGTCTTGATTGGGTGTTGGGCCAGCACAAGCCGATAGAACAGCTTCATTGCGCACTTGATAAGATTCAAGTGTCTGAACACCATTCTTCCATGAGAAATTCCATCATTTGGTGTTTTGTTGATGGTGGTGGAAAAATGCTGTCTCAGGCGCCACTCCAGAATCCCCCAAAGGTGTTCAAATGGGTTGAGATCTGGTGACTGAGACAGCCATAGCATATGGTCCACATCACTTTCCTGCCTATCAAACCATTCAGTGACCATTCGTGCCCTGTGGATGGGAGCATGGTCATCCTGGAAGAGACCACTCCCATCAGGGTAGAGCATAAAAGAGCGGCCAGAACCCTTCACTGTGGGAAACAAGCAATCAAGCCTGCCGGTTTCTTTAGGCGTGCGCCACACATGCACTCGTCTGCTTGTGGAGAACAGGGTGAAGGATGACTCATCTGACCATATGCCTTTTTTCCACTGTCCTTTGCCCCAGTTACTCGCATACATGCATTTTTAGGTGTAATATGGGGTTTATTCACTGCAATCTGACCATAGTATCCCTCCATGTGAAGTTCTTGACAGGCTGTTCTTGATTAAATTGCCTGCTCATGCCCTAGATTGATATTTGCAGTCAACTGATTCGTTCAACTGATGAGTTGCTTGTCTGTTTTGCCTTGCATCTCGAAGCAATGCATCGACATCACAGTCGAGGAGTATACACTTTTGACCATAGTTGCCCCCTAGTTAATAATGTCTTTCCCTCAGACTTCCATGCCAACATCACCTTAGCCACTGTTCCTCATGAAACATGAGCAAGTTCAGCAGTCTTCGTCACTGAAGCTCCTGCCAAACATGCCTCAACAGTCACCACTCTTTCAAGGTCACTGAGATCTCTTCTTCTAGCCATGGTAGCAAAAGTAATGGGCAACTGCACCTGTCCAGCATTTACTAAGCATGATGGGATGCTTAATTAACTCAATAAACTTTGCATCCTTAATTTACTCAAGTGTTTCCTTTATTTTGGCAGCTACCTGTATATCTAGCTATATCTCTGTGTTTTATGCATTTACAAACTCAAAAACATATTTGTGAAGTACTTTGTGAAAATCCTTAAGACACCAGACAAGACAATGCATGTTGTGCCTCCAAAATTACCTTTTGCAACAGGGTGTTTTTTGTAGTGTGTACGTTGAAAGACATACTACTACTGCAACCGTAAGACCACCAAATACTTAGGTACTTTGAAGATCCTCTCTTAATAACTCATGTCACTGGCCACAAACCAATCAGCTTCCTCTATAAAAAGGTTCAGCTGCAGCCCTCGGGCTCCAGAAACAGGTGTCAACATCGCATAGTCCATCTATGGTAATAAGGGGCTAAGAGAGTTCTAAGGTTACTAGATAGTAGTTGTGGGGCGGGGGGCATTAGGAAATTCTGTTTAATGGCTTGATTAATCCGTTTCATTTATATATTTACTTTTATTCGAATTGGACTAGTGCCAGCCTAGTTTAAAAATTGCAGACTGGAAGATTGCAGACAAAAAGAAAAGAAAATATTGTACCTCATATTACATAAGGAGGCATTGTTACTATAGCATTATTACACTGTTATGTTGATCATAATAAACATGCAAAGAAGTCCCACGAACAAACTGTTTTAAAAGTTCTGTACTTTCTCGTGTCTTTTTCTTGGAACCAAAAAATATACGCACAGTGCAGTCACTGGAAAGTTGCAGGTGACGATGGGTAGGTAGACTAAAAACAATTAGACTACTTATAACTAGTATAAATAATAGGCTGTGTTACCTTGGCCATAGTCTTGACTACAGATACTCGATCTCTGATAAAGCTGGATAACTTCCTGAACTTTTCTGGTCTAGGCCTCCTGCAATCTAATTGCTGCCAGCAGGTTTCTGAGGGTGGATCTGACTGCCTGGGGCAGTTTACTATTCCACACATCCACTCTTGTGGAATGTGTCAGAAGTAGTAACTGACCATTGGTTTACTAGCACAGCACATTCCCACAATCACTTTATCGTGTATAAATAGAAAATGTATCTAAAGGACGCACTGGAACAAGCCTAACTTTAACTAGCCTATATTATATTATATGTAGATAATATAGCTAGACCTATCTCTTGCTCTCTTTATAGACGAAGAACAAAGATTAAATTATCAATGAATCACTGTCCAAACATTAGGTAGTGAAATGAGGGTTCCATTCATTGTTACTTTGGTAGTGGCAGCAAGTGTCCATACATCACCATAGGGATGAACTGTGGCTGGCTGTCCCTAAGCAATGTCAAGCCAAGCACATTGAAATACTGAAACAGCAGCACTGTGTCAATTCTGACACACACTTTATAAAGACAAGGAGAAGCAATGCCACTGTCAGTGGGTTCGAGAGCTGAATAATGAGTTAAATAATATTAGCAACATAGTTCAGTAACACAGTACAATTCATCTGTCCTTCAAAATATTTCTGGAAGGACAGATGAATTGACATGATGAATACTCATGACAACAAGTAATATCGACATAATATGAAATCAACACAATTACCTAATTTAAAGGCAATGCCTTATGCCTTTCTCTGTAGTGCAAGCTACTCTTAAAAGCAATGAGATAATAACATATGTTACCACTGCAATGCAGTAATCCTCAAACTCCAAAATTTCTGCATTCGGTCAGACAGAAGGTTTGTATTACCAAGTACTGGACTATGGCCCCCATTCAGTAAAATAGAGGTGTTTTATCTTTGAGGAGAGAATTCAAGCAAGGCTGCATGTTTTTTCCCACTGAACATTCAACATTTGTTAGTCATTTCAACCACAAAAGTTTAATAATAAACCTGGTTAGAAATAGTCTAATTGTTACTGTGAAACATCCAATATCCACATAACTGGGGTCCATTTAGATCATGGTACAATTATATTTATCTACTTATTTGCTTTATTCATTCTTTCCACTTTATCCATGATGGCATACGCCAAACTAAGGCGAGACCTACAAATGACTGAGCATGTTTTTGGTATGGGTACACAGAATGGTTGTTATAGAAAGGGGTAAAAATTATTTGCACTGAATTATCACCAGCTTTTTGGAATTCTTATGTTTTTACTGGTTAATTATACTTTATGAATTGGGATTAACTAGTCAGAATACTTAACTAACCTAATTTACATAATCTCACTAATGTTGTGGGAACATCCTAGAAATACATATGCAATTAGGAAAACTACACTGCCTACGTATCAACTTCCAAGGCGCACTGTGTAAGCATCAGAGGAGAATAGCTGGTAACTTTCACATCTAAATGTTTTGTTGGAAGAAATACAGGTCTCACTCAAAATTATGGATAGAGTGCACTGATATTGACTGAATGAAGACCTGTGTTTTTAACATCATACTGATATTAAAAACAATAATGAACATCTAGAAGCCCTAGTGTGCCCATACTTACAAAGAGAACACCATTGGTTTAATCCATTGTCAGGTTTAATTAAGGCATTTGTTTGCAACATGACATGTCTACTAAAATAATAATATATATTTGTAGGAAATTAAAAAACAGTAATCATAACAAAAACATTTCAGGAATTGTAATTTGTACCACATCCTGCGCAATTTCACTGAAGCATCTTTACAAATTAAAATAACAAGAATCCTTTTGAGTATCAATGGCCTTTTTGAGGAAGGCAAGGGTTCACCCAAATCATTCACAGCACTATGCAGGGAGTTCAACACAGAAAACCTTTCGATGAGAATGAGAAACCTTGTATCCTTTTCCTGGAGAGTGATTTGAATTGCAGTTATCTCATGAATATATTTGTGCTACTTGACCCTGACCTGGCATTCTGACCTAGCAGCTCCTCCACAGAAACCACATTCCTGGAACATGTCCAGGATCATTGTCAAGGTTTTCAATGGCATGTTTTTAACTCATAGAAAAAGACTGTGCATGTATCCCTAAGGAGCAATGGTTGGGTTCCTGTGGCTTGACATTACACATAATCTACCATGAAAACGGAGAGGTTGCAATATCATTTGAATCCAAAGTATTATAAGTCTTATAATATGGAATTCTGATGAGAACATGTCAAGTTGATTTTGGACCACAAATAATTAATTCCCGGTGGAATAGACAAGAATCTTCAATGAAACACTCCCCTTAATTCAGACTAGATGTAGTGTGGGGTTTCAGAGTTTGTAATTTGAGAATATCTCTACTCCTTCTTTACAATGTTTACCCAGGTATCATGAGCTAAATTGGTCCCCACTGTCCTGAGCCACACATTTGAACATATGGCAGAACTGTCACTGCTGCATGTTAAAAATAGACTTTTAAGAGGTATCTACCCCCATTGTGCCAAACTGTCGCCAGGGCCAGTGTTGGCAAGCAGCCGACATTCTAATAGTTTTGACCTGGTTAATCTGCCAGACACGAATTTAGAATAGGTTGTTTCTTGTCACAAAAAATCGTCGTGAATTGTACATATTGCACACTGTAAATACAATACAACAAGACGTGATGTTCTGGGGGAAATAAAAACGATAGTATAAATGTGTATATATAGATTTTGATTTATTTTGACATATTCGCTCTGTTAATTTGAACGGCATTCCGTTCTATTCGTTAAATCATTGTCGAACAGCTACCAAACCTTACCTAAAATTATTTTACACTGAAATAACAATATAACTTTAACATCAAAAGCTTGCTTGTGGTACTTAGGCATTACCAACCAGAATGCAAAGCTCGCACGCACCTCATTCATGAAGGTACAAAGAAAAGTACAGTGGCAATGTGTCGACGAGACAGGGCGCATATCTCTGACACCTTGTCGCATACGGCATTTATTAACGAAAGGACAATGGGAGCACATTGGAACTTAATCGCAGTGACATACCTTGTGAAGCACAGTTCACAGTGGGCCCCCCTTTCACTGACGGTCAAGACGTACGCGTAGGATGGGCAGGCGAACAGAAGGTCCCCAACTTTAAAGCGCTTCGTAGCCCTGAGCCCTCTCCCTTTGCCAGGGCTGGTGAACCGTTCAATACCGTCTATGCCCTCCGTTTTCATTTTCTTGATACAGCCTGTCTCCCTTCCCTCGCTGGATATACTGCACTCTGTCGTTCCAAGAAGCTGCAGCTAATGACTCCTCTAGATGTATAAGAAAATAAAATAGCACATCTGTTTTTATGTATCTGATGTCCTCGGCTATTGACTAGGCAGCGTCACCATCACCTACGTATAATCACTGTGTGTGACTAGCTGCATGGTAGCATCAGACAGCTCGCTTTGCTACGGATGCTACAGCAACACCAGTCCTGCAAGATTCCGCGAGCTCTCAAGACCCGCCCACATCCGTAGATGTTTATACCGAACGACTTTTTTATCGACGAGACCGCTTTACTACTCACCGATTGGCTGATTTCTCTTACGTCACCAACAAGGATCAGCCAATCGGCTGTAGCGTCGGCAAAAGCGCGCAACCTTTGAGCCAAAACGAGGTGACGGTGTATTTTGACACATTACATTTCACATTTTCTTACATTCCCAGTAATTCTTAGGCTAATTAGGGATATTGCATTGTTAGTTCAGTTTGACCATCTATTTTTTTCCATTCTTTTTTAGGACTCTGGTGTAAAAAGGTAAGCAGAAAAGATGACCATATAATCATTATGTGTTATATTCTGTTAAAAAGTGATCTACCCATAAAGTGTAACCTCTTAAATCTGTTTTGAATCAGCTCTGTATGTATTTATATATACTTTGTACATAACCAATGCAAATGCAACACATTTCTTCTCTCCACATACAGAATGATTCCACTGTTCTACCTCTACCTACCTAGTATAATGTAATTCCAACAATCCGAGGTACATCTATTTATTTGTTTATTTTAGTTCTAAACCTAATAAGTGTGTGAAGTGTATGGTTTGTGTGTTCCTGTGTCTCTATGCTGTATGTCCCTGTATCTATCGTGTGTGTATCAAGTGTGGTCTAAAACTGTAACTAATACAAACCAGTTCCACTCCAATCCAATTTCTGTCTTTCCTTGTCCTGCCTTCCCTAATGAGTGAATCAGTAGAAAACAATGTCACAGAAGAAGCTGCGTATCACACGACAAATGACAAAATATGACATAATAGAACATATTACTATGTGTTTAACCACAAATTGGATACTATTACTACCATTGTGTATAATACCCATTAGCTAGCTATATCTGCATATTTATTTTCTGATGGTTATATACAGTGGCTTGCAAAAGCATTCAGACCCTTGCACAATGTTTTAACATTGTGTTGCCTCAGAGCTTGAAATCATGGTACTTTTTAATGGGAATTCATATTTCAAATCTACGCATCAGTCATGTCCTGGCTGATGTGTAAACAAATTTAGAAAGCATGAGACAAAATAATCTGAATAGAACTTTTATTGCTTTATTACTGCACTTTCTCTGTCATTTTTATTATGCACTGCATTAATATACACTCAGTGGCCACTTTATTAGGTACACCTTCTATTACTGGGTAGGACCCCCCTTTGTCCCCAGAACAGCCTGAATATTTTGTGGCATGGATTCAACAAGGTGCTGGAAACACTGCTCAGAGATTCTGGTCCATGTTGACATGACCCATGTTAGCATCACGCAGTTGCTGCAGATTTGTCGGCTGCACATTCATGTTACGGATCTCCCGTTCCACCACAACCCATAGGTGCTCTATTTGACTGAGATCTGGTGACTGTAGAGGCCATTGGAGTACACTGAACTCATTGTCATGTTCGTTTTTCCAATCTTCAACTGTCCAGTTTTGGTGAGCCTGTGCCCACTGTAGCCTCACTTTCCTATTTTTAGCTGACAGGAGTGGAACCCGGGGTGGTCTTCTGCTGCTGTAGCCCATCAAGGTTCGACATGTTGTGTGTTCAGAGATGCTCTTCTGTATACCACTGTTGTAATGCGTTTGAGTAATTTGAGTTACTGTCACCTTCCTGTCAGCTTGAACCAGTCTGGCCATTCTCCTCTGACCTCTCTCATTAACAAGATGTTTTCACCCACAGTACTGCCACTCACTGGCTGTTTTTTGTTTTTCGCACCATTCTCTGTAAACTCTAGAGACTGTTGTGTGTGAAAATCCCATGAGATCAGCAGTTTCTGAGATACTCACACCACCCCGCCTGGCACCAATTATCATTCCACGGTCAAAGTCACTTAGATCACATTTCTTCCCCATTCAAATTGTTGGTCTGAACAACAGCTGAACCTCTTAACCAGGTCTTGTCCCAACAAATAAACCAATAAATAAATACATTTATTCATTGATTCACACCCTGCTCAAGTAACACTGAATCTGAAGCACTGGCACTACTCTGGTCAATGAATTAGCCCTTTTAAATGGGGTTTAGCACATCGTTTTGTATTGTATTCATATATACAATTTAATAAGCAATTATAGTTTTTAAAATACATTTTTAAAGATACTTGTGTTTTCAGCATCCATAGAGCTGCATACACAAACACACTGAAGAGCCTAAATGGGCTGAATGTCCTAATTAAAGTCTTTCACATATGCTGCATGGCAGAACAAATGCCAAAGGCATTTTCCCCTCGCCTTCGCGTACCACACGCAAGTAGAAAAACAACCCATCTCAAATCATTCAGCCTGCAGATCAGCCTGAAAATCAACCGTGACAAGACAGATATTATGACTCTTGCTGCTGTGCCTCCCAAGCATCACAACATGATCAAATTCTAATCGACAGACAGACGTTGACACTCTCAATTGTGTACAAAAGTCATATATAAATGCAGCATAAATTGAATTGTGCAGGTAAGATTAAATGTGTGAATGTATATTTTAAACTGAACAATCTTCCCTTGAGTTAAGTGGCGGTGATAACACATAAAACAATTTATGTCAAAGTGCATTTTATTATCATAATGTATTATAAATATTTATCTTTACTAAATTAAGGAGCAGAGTGACCAAATCATATGATTGGCTTGAAATCCCTTGTCTCCTTGGTAACTGCAGTGTGTCTACACATGAACATTCTTTGGTATGCCTTCAAAATGTGAAGGTTTTAAAACGTGTGCTCCAAATCAGGCCCTGCGCTAAATCTCCACCAGTTCCCAATAACTGCACAGATGGACAGATAATTAAGTAAAAATAACCATTAATGTATGAGACTGACCTGCTACAACACTCTCTATGATGACTCTCCTGTATGTATGACAATTTGTGACAAAATAAATCAAGAAATATACAAATGAATACATTATTATACATTAATAAAGAATCAATAAATTAAATAGGAAAAAAAAGTTTACTTGCATTAATCATTTATTAGTATCAAGTATTCACTTACAGTTTAAATTCATTCTTCTTTTTCATCTTTTATTAATTAATCTCTTTATTATTTTGTTTGTTTATTTATTCATTTAGTTATTATTTCTAATAAATAATATTTATTAGAGTTCCACACACTAAGAACATTTTAAGGGTAACATGAATGTTTGGTAGAACTCAAACTGTAATCAAGGAGTATTTTAACTACCTTTCAATTAATGTATAATATAAGACAATAATTTATTGCATGCTCGGCAAAACATATTCCCAACAGAGAGATTTCTAAGCCCAAAGGGCTACACCAAATTTTCTCTGTACAGTATATGTTAATTTTTGTTTACATTATGTGTTTTGAATGTAGTTGCAAAGTTCCTATCTGTACATTATTAATATGTACACATTTTTTATTTAAAAAAGTGTTTATATTCACAAAATTCAGAAATTTTTAAATTTTTGAATTGAAAAATCCTCATAATCCTTTTTCTTTATTCATTAAATCAATTTCATTTAATTTCCTGAATTTCCTTAAAGCTCTCCTCTGGAATGTGATTGGCTGAGTGGGATGCAGGATCCAATTGCAAAGCCTGTGGGGGTGTCTCCTCCATTACTGCCTGACAGCCACTCTCTTGATCTATACACCTCACACCTCACACCTCGCCAGGGCACAGTATTAGAGAAGGCCTCACATAGCCTGAACGTGATTTCTGATTGGATTTGACAATCCTACATCTACTAGTTCCTAGTACTGCACTTCCCAGAATGCCACAGCTATTCTGAGAGATGAGTGTATAAAATGTGATACAAAACATCTGTTAGTAAGAATGTAAGCACTCTTGATATGTAAAAAAAATACTTATGACTTATTTTGAGTAGTTCAGTAATTCCTTTTTACAATTTTTGGTAAATCCTATCACTGAAATGTACTGCTGTCTTATCTGATGCTTTTAATTGTTAGGTTGTGGAATTTGAAGATATCCCTAGGAGAGGCCGTTACCTACATTTTGCATGATGTATTTGATATTTTAACAGTCTATGAGTTACCCTGGACAGTCTGTTAAGTCACAAAATACTAGTACAAACAATGCATTCTACTATACACAGATAAGGAAAAAATAGTCCGCAAAAATAGCTTATCATTTAAGAAGCTTCAGTTCTCATAATTTCTCATAAATCCATCATTAATCTCATGTAACATAATCTTAAAAAGACAGAGCAGATAGCAGTCGTGGAAGAAGTAAAGGATGTGATATTTCCATAAGGTGGTGTAGAATACATTCTACAGTGATTTCATAGGGCATCTGTGTGGGATTGTTGGCAGCAGCACTGCAGTGCACTCTGCACTGTGGCTCTGAGATATTACACAATGCTCCGTTTATCCCACAGGACTGTGCTGTGGCATAATGGGGCCAAACTCAGGCAAGTGTCAGGAAAAAGTCACGCAGCTTCTGGGTTACTGCCTATTATTTAGTCATTCCCCTGATAACAAAGATGCAAAAAGAAGTCAAATGTCTATTTTTTGGTCTGCCTCACAAAATAAATTGTTGCAAGAACAATCATTTGTTGTGAGCAAATGGACATTTTGAAAGAATTGTCTATAAAAGGGTCAACAGCACAATACTGTATTATTACAGATGTAGTCTATAACAATGTAACTAGCATCTAATGACTTGAGTTTGTGGGTTAGTTTTCATTTGGGTCAGGATTATGTCTTATGAAGCAATACATTGTCCAATTATAAACAAATGAACTATTAATTACTAATTCATTTTCTCTTGTACTACTGTAATGTATTATAAAGACAGAATGTTTGAGGACGCGAACAGGCCATTCAGCGCATCTAGGCTTATAATCTTTCAATTGTCAATCTTAATTAATAGCACAGCTCAGTTAGCATAGGTGTAGAAAATATGTTCTATCGAATGATAAAAGTTCCCAAACTTAGTCTGTCTTTAGCTCAGCAAGCTAGGGGATTACAAGTTTTGGAATTGCATGCAGATGAGTAGGGCAGGCATTTCAAACCTGCAGGAGTAGGCACTGTACCTCCAAAACATGGAATTAGCTTGCTGGTCTAAAGTCCCTCACCCTCTCAGTAGCAAACAAATTGTACATTCCGGCTATATGTTCTGCCAGTGGCGTTGTGCCCATTCAAAGTGCAATTTAGATTTTTTAAAGCCAAGTATGTGGAAGTTTTATATAAGTTTTATAAATAAAAATGTTTAAAAAGCAGATTACATATGTTAGAATGGTGTTATAACTTGTATCTGAGGGTGTACAGAGTAAGCATGCTAAAGTTTCTCTGGTCCAGGCAATGGGTCAAATTTTAATGTTTAGCGCTCATTTTAATCCCCCCTCCTCCTCTCGCAAGTCCTTTTTACAATCTGCTCACTTGATGTCAATGGGCGGGATAAATCAATAAATATTTAATGTTTTAATGTTTTGTACCATTATTTCCTTTAAGTATTCATGGTCTGTACCTAGGGTGGCCATACGTCCGGCATTATGGACAGTCCGGTTTTCAAGCGCTCTGTCCTCCGTCCGGCACGTTCCTCTGCTGGACGCCCATTTGTCCTCCTTTTGAAGTCTAGACTAGAAAAACACTAAATTCTTCATTAAATCACATTTTAAGATTTGAATGTGCTTCTTATTGGTTTATGTATTTGTCAAATAATGAATCGCCTGTGGCATTGGTCTAATAAATGTCAACAAATACCACGCTTAAATATGACGTCCTTACGTACACTATGGGCGCGAGCAGCCAGCCACCCAATTAAGTGCTATTGTAGCCCTGCAAAATGCAGAAACGGAAGCCTTCATACAACCCAGAGTGGTCAAAAGAGCACAGATTTATTTATAAAAACAGAAAAGACGATTATAATGCCTTCTGTACAATGTGTCGGTGTGAGGTGGGCGTGGAAGCGAACAGTGTCAAAGCAGAACGCCAGATGTGCATTAACTTTACTGAGGGGTGCACAGAAAGTTACCAAAAGTTCCTGGCCAACAGAAGGCTTCTGGAAAATGCCAGGAAGGGACAGAAGTACCAAAAGTAGACCATCCAGCTATTGTGAATACGCATTTTCAATCTCAGTTAGTCTGTATAGGGTTATGGTTTTAAATTGATTATATATAATTACATGTTAAATTGCCGGTGCCTGAAGTGTCCTCCATTCTGGGGTTTTGGAAATGGCCACCCTACCTGTACCGAAATGCTTAAGGCAGGGTTTATAGGTAAGTTAGCTTAAAATTGTCAATTATTTGTGGCTAGCTAGCTAGCTATCTCCCTTATGTCCCAAATAAGTGACAAAAATAGCTAGAGCTAATAGCTAATAGCTAGAGCTAACCGTATTAAGCTGGAAATTAGAGTATGCCCTAATTACATTTAACTAGCTTACTTCCTTTCACATTATTGATGTTCAAATCAGATTATGGTGTGTTCATAAAATTGATTGAAAAAAATGGAAAAACTGTACCCATCACTAACTTTTAACTAGCTAGCTAAGGTTAGCTTAGTTACCTAGCTAGCTATGGATACAGCTTTATTTTTTGTGTCCCTCTAAATAACTGGCTGCATGATGCCCCTGTCTACTGCTATTGTTTTAATGAGATCCATACACAGTGATGCTAATATGGCCTTTCAAAAGGCACACTGTTAGTTTAAATTTTGTCTTCTGTCCTCAGGTCATCTTTGAGTGTTTGTGTGTGATACTGGTTGATCCACTTCAATTGGACACGCTAATGACTGAATGAATGAAACATTAACCTTCCATGGCTAACCTACTAAAAAAAATGGATCTACCTATGGGGAGTCTGCCCACCCCCTCGATATCCACACCCCCCACCCAGAGCGTGATTGACAGATAAGTACTATGTACCAAAAACATCCATTCAAATGAGCACAGCAAAATTATATGTAAATGAGGACAAAGTAAAATAATGAATTCCTGCACAATAAAAAAAAAAGTGAGTCAGAGGAGGACATTGGATGAAACACACATGAACACATAAAAATGTAAATTGATTTTTAATTAGCTTTTTCATCTTACATTGGTGATGAAAGATAAAATGAGAAGGCGAATGCAGTTTATTTCAATTTCATTTTCTTTTTTTCTATTTAGAGTAACCACAAAGCTTTCATAACGACAAAGAGTGGGACAGAGTAATTCAAATATCCTGCATAGTTATAAATACCACTAACTTATTTTATACCACAAATACCACAAGATTTATTTGGTTTAATACTGCACTGATTGCTTTGTAACAAGACCGGTACTTATTGCCCTCACAGTAATTGCATACCAGTTAAATGATCATTTCCGAATTAGCCTCAAAATGACCTGCACAGATACTTTGTAGTGAGGTATTTATCCACTTGTGATAAACAGAAGGAGGTATCACACTATTTCAAGAGCCTGCCCTGGCTGACAGAGCCCTGAGGGTAAGCTTGTCCCTGGTCTTCACAAGGGTAATCCTTCACCTCACCCCAGACCTCCATCACAGCCATTCCATCATGGCTTCCCAGGCACCTTTGAGCAGTGTACCTGCTGTGGACCATGCAGTGAAGTAACCTTCCCTAAAGTGACATTGAGAAGACACATTAAACAGCTCATCATTTGTAAATGCGAGGCGGGAGGGGGGGTGCTAAAATGCCAGTCTAAATAAAACCTGAAAACATGCTCTAGGGAAGCTTCATCGACCTTCCCAAGCAGGTCTGGCCAAGTTACATTTGCCATTTGTATTGAGAAGGTTATACATTTTTCTTTTGATATGTAAGAAAATGCAAATAATTTTTTTTTTCAAAGCAGCAAGGCCATAATGAGAGTGGTTCTCAGGAAAATTGATCAGTGGGTCACCTTAGTTTTCATCTAACATGTGCTGCATAACTAGGCTTATTTATTTTCTGTTAAAGAAAAACAGATTTGAAATTGAAGCACGGGGAAAGTGTTCCATTGAAAAGATTAAGCACGGATCGAGGCAATGGGGCCTTACATGGTAGATTACAATAATAATAATATTATAATAATGATAATAATAATAATTTGTATTATATAAATGACAAACATTACTTGATATGTGGAGCTGGGTCCCTTGTCACAATCCTGAGAGCATTTTTAGCAAGCTGCTCTTTAACCTTTAGATTATTTCGATATCTAATTATTGGTAAAGGATCAGTTTAGGCCAACATTTGCTAACATCTTACACTTTACTATAAACTCTGTACCAGCATTTGCCTGGCCGGTCTCACTGGGCCAAGCGGTGGACTGAGTGGGGGATGGATTACACCCCCTGGGGGAGGGGATCTGTGGAACAGCTGCAGGGAGTGGGGGGTGAAAAATAGGAGGGGACTCATTGATTTGTCATGGTGTGCACTTGTTTTTTGTTGTGATGTTGTGATAGTTGCCTGAAAGGGGGCACTTTTATATACTTCCTCCAGAAGCTCCAGTAGCGTGTCTGGGCACAGGACTGCCCACCCACGGGACTCGCTGACCCTCTCCCTTGCGGACCTCTTCCTGGCTATCTTTAGCTGGGCCTCCTGGCCGTGGTGGGTAACTGACTGCAGGAGAGCAAAAGGAAACGGCACTCACAGGAGTTCGGCGGGAGACACGTTAGAAAGCCAGCGTTTATCACCATAGAGTAAAGGGTAACACTTTATTTTAATTGGGTCTTCATAATGCCTTCATAAGCTCTAAATGATGGCACAAACATAATCAAAGTGATACCTAAACAATATGAGCAATTTATAACAAGATGACATTAGGTTATGAAGAACATAATCGTAAGCATTATGACACTAATGATGTAATGCCTTGTCACCTCATATGAAAACCATTTTGATATAATGTGATTATAACATTCATGCATGCTTGTGACAATGGCTACGATACATTAGGTAGCGCTTATTAAGGTTTTATGAATGCTACAAAATACATTAAATGAAGTGCTGCCGAGTAAAATCTTGAATCTTACTGGTAGGTGCATATTTCACATTTAGAGTATTGATGCTTGGACATTGTTTTTTTGTTTTTTTAATTGTGAAATTTACCTACAGTTACCTGCAGTGTGCAGGAGTTTACTCTGTTTTGCTCTATTCACTCATCATCCTCCCCTATGCATATGCACCTGTTTTTTGATACACGCTTAGGTGTGCAAAATATACGATTTTATCACAAAACTAGTGTTTAAAAAATTTGTTAAAAACTTGTTAAAAACAAATGTTATTTTCCCTTAACAAACTGTAATAACTTGTTATAATCCAATGTTTTAACTATTAATAAATATGAAACTATTTGTGGGTGTAGATTTACAGAGTTCCGAAGGTAAACTGTAATATTACCAGCCCCTGCAGTAGGGGGGAGTGTCTCTGGGTTACATGCCTTCTGTCTGTTTGCTGTGCCATGCTGCTTTTTGCTTTAATTGCTTGGTAGTGTAATCTGTGAATCATCCGGACCTCCCTGTCTCACACTGAACACAGGAATGCTGTGTATGTAGGCTAGACGGGTACTCTTACGGTCATTTACGATTGCCAGGAATGTCAGCCACTGTGGAGATGGGCCTTAGACTGATAACAAGGTATGAGCTCCCCCTATTGAGGAACACAGTAACTGCATGGTACAGAAGTTGCAAATAATAATAGAGATGGTCCACTCCTGCTTTTTCCGTGTTCTGATCGTGTTGCATCATGGGTACCATAGAGAGCGCTCAGTGCTAAATTCTCTCTATTAACTTAAATGCAGAAAATACACAATTATATATTCAGATTGCTCTGGGATGGTCACAACTTACTTACTTTTTCTGAAAAAATAATTGTGTTGATCTCAACAAGTGATCACTTACTGGAATAAAAAATTTTCTTTTTTTGCGTGATCAATGCTTATTGTAAGTTTTATTTGGCATTTAGGTGAAAAAAAGCACAATATTTCATAAAAGTGCATGGTTAGCAGGGAAGGTTCATTCAGTTGACTGTCACTGACTAACTTATATAAGCCCATGCAATGAAGAACCATTAACAGCTATCAAAATAAAGGAAACATCAGCATGAAGTGTCCTAATAAGGTATTGGGACACCATGAGCCACCATTTTGTTGATGGTGGTGGAAAACGCTCTCAGGCATCGCTGCAGAATCTCCCATAAGAGTTCAATTAAGTTGAGCTCTGGTGACTGAGATGGCCATGGCATATGATTTAAATTGTTTCCATGTTCATCAAACCATTCAGTGACCACTGTGGATGGGGGCATTGTTATCATGGAAGAGACCACTCCCATCAGGATAGAAACGCTTCACCATAGGATGAAGCTAATCACTCAGAATTCCATAAATAAACCATGGATAAAAAATGCACCCCACACATAACAGAGCCGCCAGAACCCTTAATTTACTCAAGTGTTTCCTTGCTTTGGCAATTACCTGTACAAGCATACATACATTTAGAGTGCAAAGATGTATTTATTGTCAGAGTTTAAATCATTGCCTATCAGACCCCTAAGAAACCACCAAACCCTTCATGTTATGCAATAATAATAGCAACAAGTTTGCTAGATCTTGTGCATGCTGTACATCGAGCATAACTAGATTTTCTATGAAACATGGCCTTCGCATATATCTGTAAAATACATATGGACATATACGTATATATATAGCCTATAGACTAAATAAATATTGGCTTCGACCCATTTGCTTTAAATCTGTGCAAAATAATTATATATTAGCGTGAACATCATGAGATATAAACTATTAGCCTAATTTAAATGCAACATCATGAGGGAGCATATAATCGCTAATTAGTTTTTGGACTGAGCTATCTTGCAGAGATGTCACATGTGACATGTGTCTTTTTCTTTTGTTTTCATGATCTATATTATTTCTGGTCAAAGTTTTGTCCATAGTTTGAAGTAGAATGAGGTATTTGAATTTAATGTAGGCTACACAGGGCTGGAAGTTACAGTGCATCTCTGGTTGCCCTGTCTTTGTGGACCGGAATAACAAACCCCTCGTTAGCCTGTTATGTGACTGCATAGCCAGGCTACTCAAATCCTATAAGGTTAATTTTTCATTTTTCATTAAACTGCATTTTTGATGATATGTTTCAGTTGTTTACAGCCTACGAAATCCTCTATGCACCACCACCTCTCCCACAGCCACCCACGGTCCCAACATATGATTAGGCTACATAGCTGACATGAAATAAATAGGTGTTATACACAAAAAATATATATTATAATTTCAGAATTAAGATAACAACAATGGAATTTTATTTTATATACTTGTTTTGACATGATATAGGCCTATAACAGTGTTTGAGGCTTCCAACATTCTGTGTTTGGCGGGACTTTTAGTTTGATAAGAATGGGGCACATGTTGGCATGTTATGTCTGGAGGCATAATGTCTTTAGACGTGACGTCTGGATGCGTAATGCGTGTCCAGATGTTTTGTGTTAAGCCATTTTGCCTCCAGATGTTTCTCTACAAGTTTTGGACCCAAGGGCCTTCCATATGACTCTGACGTCTTGATGCGAAAATGGATCCAAAATATTAAAAGCATTGTGAAAAAACTCTCCATACTGCCATTTCTAAGCTTTTAAAATTTGCCGGAGGCAAGCCAACTAAAGTTTGAAAATAAATGTCCCCCTTTCTGTTGTTGTTGTTATTATTATTATTATTATTATTATTATTATTATTATTATTATTATTACACATAATAATGGAGAGAGTCTACTCCTGCCACAGATATGTAGCACCTAACGGGAAATATGAATAATATATTTAAAAGGGAGACATTTTAAACACTTTTAACTCTACATTGTGGAGTGTAGATTCCTTACACGTACATGTACCTTCCATTTATTTTCCCACACTGCTATCTAGTGGTCAAATGTAATATTGCAGATACATTTGTGATTCATTGGGAAAGCTGTAGATTTAGTAAAAACACCCCGCACTGCCTCACATCTAGCTTGTTTAACCCCATGCTCCTCAACACTTTCCCTTCTGTAATCTCTATTTTTGGAATGGCCAGATTACCAACTGTCTGTCCTGGGAGGCTGGACATGTCTGAGGAATTCTCATTAGTTTGTCTCCTGGGTCTGCTTAAGATACCAGTGAGGCTCTGGGTCTTTTGATAGCATAGTGTCTCTGGTTTCCAAGAATCAGCTTCACCAGTGCAAATTTAGCCCCCACGCGCACCATTTACTCATTGACCCCTTATTGAAAGGGTGAGAATTAAATCAAAACGAAACACACTTTCCATTGATAAAAAGGGACATGTCTCAGTACTATTGCTAAAGAATGCGGAAGAATCAATGGTGTTTGATACAAAGAGAAAGCAAAACAAACAGAATCACAAATACCAGCATGGCATGTCCATTCTATTCTTCCCGTTGTGTATTGAACTGTGAATATGTCATTCCCTCAACAATTTGTACTCTTGTGGATTTCTTTAATAGAGCTTGGATTTGACATGATTTAATATTTTAATGTGACTTATACGTGATCATTTCTGCCTATATTACTGTAGAACAAATTCAAATCTTTATTACAAATCGCACTAAACATTAAAATATGTAAAATATTATGTTCAAACAAATTGGAAATATTGTACTACAACAGCTAGAGCTTGCTGTTGCCATCTGCTGGACATTTAGAGAATAACCAAAAAAGACCCAGGATGAATTTACAAATTTTGAGTTACGCTATTCACATCAGGGTGAAAACGTTTTTTGGACGTGATTGAGTGGCATAAATGTCACATAAATAAAACAGAACAGGCGGCTTTAGTATATTAAAGTTGAATTCAGCCATTATAAACACACAATCAGCTATACATTCTGTAAATATTTTTTTATAAATGTACACATAGTGACTGTAATGATTGAAACTTATACGAGTAATAACAATGCATGGTTTGCTTGTGCCCTTCATAGATGGCACAAGCAGGCTTGTTTTCATCTGGTATGCATGAGAGGGGTTACCCAATCATTTCATATGGCTGCTAACTGGGTCCGGAAACTAGAAAGTTCCTTTATGGAATTGCACCTCGATGCCATTAATTGTCTTCCCAGCTGTTGAATTGAAATGCAAATAAACATGCACATAGTTTGGAATTGTAACGGAAGGAGAGGAAACTAGTGAGATTACATTAGCAGGTACATTTCCAGGGTAAAACAACCGCATTGCATTGTGTTGAAAATCGCAATGCATGCATTTTCTTGAATTGTATTGCCCCAATGCACTGTACAGATCTACATCTGGGCTGTACAACATCACAAAGCATTGTCAGTGGTAAAGAAGCAGTTAAGAACAGTAATATTTGCAAATATTGAATACAGCAAATCATTATGGAGGTAGAGTGTGTTATTTATGCAGTATAGCGCAGATTGCAGAAAAAAAGTATTGCATCGTACAACCTAATGTCAGCACAGAAATTAAATCTTGTGTTTTCACGGTGGTGTGACTGTGGTCTTAGAGATTTGAATAGATGGAGACAGTGGCCCTGTTTATCTGTTTCTGTGGACAGGTTCAGAATTTTAGTTTTTCAGATGTGATTTAGATTTAAGAAAAGATGCCAAGGCTCTGATCTCCAATGCCCCCCGATATTATACATAATAATAATCTCTTTGTATAAACACAAAGATCTGACTCGCATTTGCCTCTGAAGGGTTTATCCAGGTCCTTGCCCCAGATGTACTTTCTAATTCAATCTTTTCAATCTTTCCAATCGAAATATTTTTTTGTAATCAAACCGAGAGGAGGGGAATTTCCATTCCTGATTAATGTTGTTACGGTTATTCCTTGTCTTTATTCATTAGTGAAACCGTTTCCTCAACAACAACAAAAACTGCTGCTTGGCATTCCTATGGAGATCCAGTCCAAATCAAATTTATTTTATTATTATTTGAGAGAACAGATCATTTTTGCTAAATATTATTTGTTGGTGGAAATAGGGATTAGATTGTTCCAGATTGTCATTTTGAATTAAAGAAAATGATAAGGAATAAAAAAAATGATAAGTAGATTTAGTTCTCAAGGAGACTCGGTATGATAAAACATTGCAATCTGCAGAGATGATTGTGGCATGGAGTGTGTTCGTGCACTCCTAAATCTCCACAAGACAAAAATGTACAGCTTAACTCAACCCAAAGCTCATCAAATATGGACCTCCATGTGGAGTTGGTCAGCTTGCCTTGTTTATCTGAAAAACTAATTCCTGTATTTTACCGCACATTTCTCGCACAGAATGAAAGGTTTGCAGTGTCTCCAAACAGGTCAGTCGACCAAATGCTCACTGCCCGCCCACCAAGTACCCATAGGAGAGCCCAGTCTTCTAGGACCACAGGATTGGCAGGTTTTGGTTCAAAATTGTCCAAATGTCCCATTTAAAAACATTGTTTTTACAATTTGATTGACACAATTAAAAAACACAGACACTCACACACTGGCATGGATTCAACAAGGTGCCAGAAACATTCCTCAGAGATTCTGGTCCATGTTGACATGATAGAATCATGCAGTTGCTTCAGATTTGCTCTATTGGACTGAGATCTGGTGACTGTGGATGCCACTGGAGTACACTGAACTCATTGCCATGTTTGTAGAACCAGCTTGAGATGACGTGTGCTTTGTGACATGGTACATTATCCTGCTGGAAGTAGCCATTAGAAGATGGGTAGACTAAAGGGATGCACATGGTTAGCAACAAGACTCAGGTAGGCTGTGGCATTTAAACGATGCTCAATTGGTATTAAGGGGCCTAATGTGTGCCAAGAAAACATTCCCCACACCATTACACCACGTGAACCGTTGACACAAGTCAATGGATGCAATTCATTTGTTTACGCCAAAACCATCTGCATGTCGCTTGAGATTCAGACCAGGCAATGTTTTCTTCTTCAACTGTCCAGTTTTGGTGAGCCTGTGCCCATTGCAGCCTCACTTTCTTGGTCTTAGCAGAAGTGGAACCCGGGGTGGTATTCTGCTGCTGCAGCCTATCCACTTCAAGGTTTGACGTGTTGTGCGTTCAGAAATGCTCTTCTGCATACCACTGTTGTAACACGTGGTTACTTGAGTTACTGTCGCCTTCCTGTCAGCTTGAACCCGTCTGGCCATTCTCCTCTGACCTCTCTCATTAACAAGGCGTTTTTGTCCACAGAACTGCTGCTCACTGGATGTTTTTAGTTTTTTGCACCATTCTCTGTAGACTGTACAGACTGTTGTGCATGAAAATCCCATGAGATCAGCAGTTTCTGAGATATTCACACCACCCCGTCTGGCACCAACAATCATTCCACGGTCAAAGTCACTTAGATCACATTTCTTCCCCATTCACAACAACTGAACCCCTTGACCATGTCTGCATGCTTTTATGCATTGAGTTGCTGCCACATGATTGGCTGATTAGATCATTGAATTAATGAGCAGGTGTACAGGTGTACCTAATAAAATGGCCACTGAGTGTATGTACAGTATATATATATATATATATATATATATATATATATATATATATATAACTGCCAAAATAAAGCAAACACCAACATAAAGTGTCTTAATAGTATGTTGGGCCACCACAAACTGGCACAACAGCTTCAATGTGCCTTGGCATAGATTCTACAAGTGTCTAGAACACCATAAGTGTTCAATTGGGTTGAAATCTTGTGACTGAGATGGTCATGACATATGGTTTACATCATTGTCATGCACATCAAACCACTCAGTGGCCACTCGTGCCCTGTGGATGGGGGCATTGTCATCCTGGAAGAGACCACGAGCCACCAGAAGAGCTTCAGTGGACCTTGGCATATATTCAACAGGTGTCTGAAATCTATTGGAAGGATGTAATACCATTCTTCCACAATAAATTCCATAATTTGGTGTTTTGTTGATGGTGATGGAAAACGCTGTCTCAGGCGCCACTCCAGAATCCCCCATAAGAGTTCAACTGGGTTGAGATCTGGTGACTAAGACGACCATGGTATATGGTTAATATTGTTTTCATGCTCATCAAACCATTCAGTGACCACCCGTGCCATGTGGATGGGGGCACTGTTATCTTGGAAGAAACCACTCCCATCAGGATAGAAATGCTTCACCATAGGATGAAACTGATCAGTCAAAATGGCTTTGTATGTATTGGTGTTTACCTTGCACTCAAAGGGATTGAGTGGACCTAAACCTTGCCAGGAAAATGCACCCCACATCAAAACAGATCCACCAGAACCGTTCACCGTGGGAAACAAGCACTCAGGCCTGTGGGTTTCTATTGATGAGCATACATGCACTCATCCGTTTGTTGAGAACAGGGTGTAGGATGACTCATCTGACCATATGACTTTTCCCTCTGCTCAGTAGACCACTGCCAGTATTCTTTGCACCACATGACTTGCAAACATGCATTTTCAAGTGTAATAAGGGGTTTATGCACTGCCATAGTAACCTGACCGTAGTATCCCCTTCTGTTAAATTTCTCCTACTCATGCCATAGATTACAGTCTGTCTGTTCTGCTTATCTGTTTAGCCTTACCTCTCAAACCAATGCATGGACATCATGGTCAAGGAGCATGAGCTTTCGACCACAGTTGCCCCTATTTGATGATGTCTTTCCCTCAGACTTCGATGCCAACATCACCTTAGCCACTGTTCCTCATGAAACATCAGCAAGTTGAGCAGTCTTTGTCACTGAAGCCCCTGCCAAACAATCCCCAACCATCACCCCTCTTTCAAAGTCACTGAGATCTCTTCTAGCTATGGTAGTCAAAATATTGGGCAACTGGGCCTGCCCAGCATTTTTATACATGACCCTAGGCATGATGGGATGTTATTTGCTTAAGGTACCACACCTATATACTTTGTATCCCACATTTGATCAAATGTTTATTTTATTTGATCAGTTACCTGTTATATATGAATACATTTGTGGACAGACACAAAAATTGTGTCAAAAAGTACATATTTTTCATGTGTGTAATCTGAAAGTGATAAGAAATATGAAGATGTCTGACTATGTCTGGACTACTATCTTCTCTGTCTTGACCCCTCGGTGGTGGAATGATCTTCCGCACTTGGTCAGGCCCGCGGAATCACTAGCTATCTTCCGCAAGAGACTCAAAACCCACCTCTTCAGACTCCTCCTTGTACCGCTGACTCTGTATATTAGCTAATTGTCATCACCACTGGTTTCATGTTTAATACTGTATTTCCTATTCGTATTTATGTTGGATATTATAAGAAAAATAGAAAAAAAATCTAACCTTTTCTCTCCCTGTGTTACAGGCATGGTGTGCAGATGCCAACAATTTTGTCTATTGCTGTATTACTGCACTGATCTGTTGCGCGAACAATGATTGATCTTACCATGTATAAATGCACATCTTGTAAGTCGCTCTGGATAAATGCCAAAAATGTAAAATGTAAGATACATAGCCTGTGTATAGCCTACTTCTAAGGCTAGCAGGAGTATCTACAATAGGCTTCAAGCATCAGATATCCAAAAACTATCCAAATCAGCTATCCAAACCCTCACCCCATCAATTACATGTCTGTGTAAAGTAATAACCTCGTCTAGGGTCAGTCTTTGAAGACAGAATCAGTCAGCACAAAATGTAATGAGACTGAGGGTAATATCATGAAAGAAATGTAGGCTTTACCAGTTTCAAGGAGACACATTCTGAACTGGTCCCCTTACAACTACAGCACCCACAGAGCAGATATTTATTTAACAACCATGAGAAACTGAACGGAACAGTCAATTCTGACCATTGTTTCTAAAACGAGAAGGTGTCTCTTACAAATACTCTAATCCTGGTCGTCAGCCCCGATTTGGCTGTCCGCCCCAGGGGAAGGGTGAGCCGGCTCGGGTCTGCTGTGAGGCACGTAAGGAGTCTCCAGAACGTGGGTGGGCGAATTCCGTCTCGAAGGAAGCAGAGTTCGCTACCCTCAGAGAATGATCTTGCCTCGTAGAGATGAGTGGTGGACCCATTTTTTTATTTAAATCTAAATAAAATATATGGTGTAATTGGCTACTAAATTGTGAGAAAACCGGGAAAAAATCTGAAATAATTTTTTGCAGGGCACTGTTGAGCCACCGGCTCACAGAAACATCACTGCATCCTCAAATAATGAACAAGTGTCCTGAAGGCTAATGATACAGCATGAAGGATATACAGCCAATAATAGTCTCATGGCCAACCACTGTAGATGTACAGACACGGCCCTGTTCATTGACTTAGCCCATTTCTCTCATACTTTCTGTGATTTATGAAAGATGGGTAGAGGTAGTTTGCATGCACCTCGCGTTTTCAAAATGTACGACATGTTTTAATACAGCGAATCTTTGGAAAATATCTCATTCATGTTGAAAACGTGTGGGTAATAAAATATTTACGAGCACTGGGCATGTTTGTGCACCAGCATCCCAGGGTGCATTGCAAAAGGCTGCCCTGTGCGCACTTTGCAGAGGCTCGTTTCGGTTCTCCTCAGATAGAGTGCTCGTGTGGCTCTCGATGAGATCAATACATTTTCAGGAGGGTATATTAGCGGAGCCTGTATGGCCCTAGCAACTTTGGAAGGCGATCTTGGCCTCGACCACCGGGGCTACTTTCCCGGAGAATTTCTCAGGTCTCAAACCGTCTTAGCTACACAATCTTGCGATGAAAAGCCTCATCCTTCTTTGTTTATACATTTGTCTTTGGCTTGGCTACGGGAGGGCGCTGAAGCGGTGCCCCGTGTCACTCCAGTAAGCTTGGCTCTCACTACAGGGCTTAACACTTAACTTCAGGCCTGTTTACGAGCAGACAGCTGGGGACCTGCATACTAAAGTTAGACGTGACAACAGTTGCTGAATGATTCCACTGCTAAATCCAGCAACAACAACAGCGCTCTCCAGCCCCCCTAATAGATTGATATTGTCTTTTGTGTTATTCTTTTGGTTTCGCGAGTTATGCTAATGATTACGGAGCATCGGCGATAAAGCCATGAGTAAATTGCTTTTAAGGAATTCTGACAACCATGCCTAATGAAATGTACTATGTATGTTGCTATAATAATACCAACACAGACAGACACACACACACACACACGTGTATGTGTGTGTGTGTTTTCCACGCACCTACTGTGTAACCCTTGCTCACAATGCATCGCTGATTTCATTTTGTTTAAAAATAGCCCCTTTACATTTTTTCCAGCTGTAACAGTGTAGCAATCAAAGGAACTCACCCTGCCAAGAATAAGAATACTTTCCTTTGTCCTAAGTATAGATGCCATGTGAAAGTGAGGAGGAGGGGGGTGACCTCCAAAAGGCACATAGCACCATGGGGGGTGTCACAGGTGAAAGGTCATGTGTCTAGGTCGGCACAGTGGAAGCACGGCTGGCCTCCAACAGCCCCCGCCTCCCTGTTTCTTCTTTGCTAGATGCCGCGGGGGTGATGTCGGTTCAAGGTTGCTATATTATTCAGGATCAGTGGACTTTCATGGCCAAAATCTGAGCACTGGGACTAGAATACAAGGAGTAGAAAGGATAGAAAGAGAACATGTTTCCACTGAGATTCCACTGCATTTGTTTAAATAGATAAATAACTGTGGGTAGCCAACAAGCTAGCAGACCAGATTTAGTGTAGTTAGCTGGCTAATTGGCTAACCTTACTTAAGCCATAAAAAAACATTTTATTTCCAAAGTCTGCTAGTTGAGAATGCTCATAACTGCTGTTTAGCATCCCTTTTGAGGGAGTTCAGAGGCCACTCCCCAGACGGTACACTGATGATCTGAAAAGTTGGGCTCCATAAAAATACTTGCAGTGTCCACAGCCTGTGCTGCTGTTCCTTTAAACCATCAAAACAAATTCCATTTAACATGGGAAAATCTACTTATTTTATGAGCAGGAGAGAGAAGGTTCAGGTGATAAACAGTGTAAATGAACGTGATAGGGCTATTTAAAAATACTTTCATGTAAGAATGATTTTGAGTAGGTCGAGGATTCTGGGAAAGTTGAGTTTCAACTGCTAAATTAAATAAATGTAAAAAAAGAAATAAAACTAAAGCCTTTTTCAAATATATCAGTTTTACAGTAATTGAAGTTTTTGGTCATATACATTAGGTTGGAATTCAGGGTTACAGTGCTTGGTGGCTTGGTTATTGACTCGGAACAGCGTAAGAGCCCACAAGAGCTCACACCAACATGACCTCTAAAGTTTAATAGAGCATATGAAAGCAAAGTAGCTCTATGTGCTGTTAGAATACTTTACAAGTTCTCTGGATATCGGCACATTTGGTTCTTGCTGATGTAAGCCTTTGAGAGGAATGTTAATTTGAGGATTATCAATGCCGTCACCTTCTCAGTTGAAACATATTTTGATGAAGAAAAACCGGATGCCTCTAAGATATACTTGCGGTAAATGAAATGCTCTGCATTGTTAGTTGGTTGTGGGAGGTAGCAGTTCGAAATGGAAGAGGGAATTCTAAGCTGCTCAGTACGTTTAGAGTGTTGACCTACTTGACTTAATACCCTTGCACCCCTTCAGGAGTGTAATTTGTGCACTTTTTCTCAAACTAACTGTGTGTGTGGGGGGGAGGGGGGCATAGAGTAGTTAGGTCAGAGGAACTAGGGATTAAGAGGATGGCTTCCATGAATGTGGCTGAAATGTGGAAGGACCAAGGGTGGGATTCTGAAACCTGCCTGGGTGCTAGTGGTCAGAATGTAAATCAAGAGAGAGAGGGAGACAATCGTCAATAGAGTTACGATATCCAGGCATGCGTGCAGAACAGATGATGACTTGTTTGTGTACTGAAATCCTGGTGAGTCTGGATAAGAATTGTATAATATGAAGCTAACCAGAATGACCCTTTGATGATTGTGTGTATGACAGTGGTGTGTATGACAGAATGGATTAAAATGGGAGTGGAATACTTCCATTCGGGCCCATACAAGAGAGCAGCCCCAACCACTGGATACAGCTGAAACAGCACTGAACACTGTGCCTCGGGAGGGTTGGTGGGGCAGTGGAACGCTCGAAAGTACACAGGGCCACAATCCACATCTTGTTGATGAAATGGCCCTAAATCCACTGATGGCTGAAGATCCTCCCGCAACAAGGTTCCAGAGTTCAGCCTGGCAGTGGGCCTCTGGGAGGGCCAAGCTGGAGAGAGGGAGTGGTAAAGGAGGAGAGCCAACCTGGAGAGAGAGAGAGAGTGGTAGAGCAGGAGAGCCAACCTGGAGAGAGAGGAAGTGGTAGAGCAGGATGACCAAGGTGGAGAGAGGGAGTGGTAGAGCAGAATGACCAAGCTGGAGAGGGAGGGAGTGGTAGAGGACAGGGACAGGAGTGCAACAAGTGTGCAGGTAGAAACAATCCCGGTTTTTCTTGGGAAGGGAGTTTTAGAAAGCAATGAGAGTTGAGCAGTATGCCCACAACATAGGTCACCCTTCAAAAATAGATGCCAATCTCAATGGGGTTTTCTCTGGGATAAATAAAGGATAAGTAAATAATAGCTTGAGGGAGCTAAAGGGAGCAGACATTTTCTCAGCGGAACAGGAGACCCCAAGGTTGGCAGTCATGCACAAGATGCTGGCTATGCAGACAATCTTTAAGAGTGTATTTAAAATGTTTTAGGACTATTCTGACATTCAATACATAACTGGCTTGAGCACCAGACGCCAAGAGTAGAAGTAGGCGGGCGAATCGGCCTGACACTGAAGGCACAGAAATGGGAGTCAAGACATTAGTGCTGGGAACTTGACTGACATGAGGGCAGAGAGGCAATTGCCTGAATATTTATGAATGGTGATGCCCAAAGGTATTATGTGAATCAGTGGAAAAGTGGGGAAGGCTACAGGATTTATCCTAAGTGACTAATTTAATATGACGTGTAAACCTACTTTAAGAAGACCCAGCTATGGAACAAGTATTGGTGTTATTATTGGTGATCAATTTAACCAAGAAAAATCTGTGATAGCTATATGAATGTAAACCCGAAATATGAGCAGTCAAGAGCTAGATAATCATTCAGTTCCCTGTGTCAGTGAGAAGATCGAAATGTAATGGCTGATACAGAAAGTGAGGGAAGGTAGGCACCGGTGGGAATGGCAGGGATGTGGGGGGGGGGTGGGCTTTGGCAGCCATCAGGGAAATAATCCAGTGTGCATTATTAAAGAGTCGGTTCAGAGAGGGTATGGAGGGGGAAAGAACATACCTACCCAGGAGAGTCTGGTGACAAACGGCAAGCGTCACAATCAAACAAGGGGGCAGCAGAGGGTTGGAAACGTACAAGGCTGTGGCTACACAAGGCAACCAAGTGAGGGCAAGCTGAGGAGCGTGTGCTCATGATGGGTGGACCCATATGTTTCATACATTTATTATGTCTTAAATATTTATTTAGGAAACCTTTACACAAAAATTATGAATTGGAATCAGTACAATCTTTAAGCAATAGATTTGGAATTGAATTGGGATTAGTGTTATGACGGTATGACATTTTCACAGCATGATAATCATACTACTCGTTATCATGGTTTTCGGTATATCACGGTATCAGTTAAGCTAATAAAAGTATCACACAAAGTTTACAACTCTATCTGTTTATTGTATGGCTCATTTTACATTTTAAGTTTATCCAGAGCGACTTATAAGATGCAAGTCTTTTTAGATTTTTATACCATTTTAATTGAAAAATAAAACAAAAAATGCAACTGAATATAGTTCACTCCTTGTAATTGTATGTTTAAATCAATATAAATCATTCACTTTGAGAATTAAGCAACATTTTGCT
The DNA here is from genome assembly GCA_029706075.1 of Aldrovandia affinis. Lineage (NCBI taxonomy): Eukaryota > Metazoa > Chordata > Actinopteri > Notacanthiformes > Halosauridae > Aldrovandia > Aldrovandia affinis. Next base: position 2,440,096 of record JAINUG010000027.1, on the reverse strand, counting down.
TTATCGCGTTATCATTTTATCAGATCTAGTACTATTTTTAGCTGCTCACTTTTTCCATTGTGGCATAACGTGAAGGATGATGCTCACGCAGGTGGAACGCAAGGTTTGACGTGTTCCCTCCTCTGGCCATTACATGTTTCCTACATTCTCTACAGATGGGAGATTAATTCTCAACAAAAACACCATCTTTTTTCTGAATACAAAGTGAGTCCACACGGATGAACAGGCTCGCTTTCGGGGGGATATAATTAGTCATTACAGAGTTTGACGAGGGAGTTTTATAAGGGACTATAAAAAAAAAAGTTTTATAAGGGACTGCAAACAGAGATTTATGCCGTGTAGCTAGCTAGCTAATAACAGCTACCTACCAGGGTTGGGAAATGCAAGGGAGCTGTCTGCACATGCCTAATCGCATTGTAAACAAAACAAAATGCAAGAACAGCCAAAGAGGTGGTGGGATTAAATTATATTAGCAGACACCCCAAGTGGAGTATTATATTATTCAATATGGGTTATTTAGACATTTTAGTAGGGTAAAAGTTGAAATATTTTTCCCCTGCATGAAAATAACCTTTGTCACGTGATTTACTATGACGGTATTACGTTTAAGATTTATGTACTGTTTCATATTTTAATATCATGGTATACTGTCATACCAGTATACCGTCACACTCCTAATTGGAATTAAGGCATTTTGAATTAGAATTTAATTATTGGAATTGACCCTTTATTTAGCCTGCTAGGTACGTAAATGCAAAAATAACAACCTTTAACACACACAGGGCCATATTTTAAAGATGCAAACACCGTTAGCATCGTTCAGGTAATGTAATTCAGGTGCAAGCGCAGAAGAGGAAAAGGTATGTCTGAATCCATTTTGATTTGTTTTACATTTTACAAATATTTTATATTCTTCTGTGCTTCAGTATCATGTCAGATACTCTGTGTTCTTTCCTGCCAGGAATTAGAAGATTTATAAATTGATACATAATAAATGTACAGGTAGTGAACAAAAAAATGGAAACACAAAGTGAAAGCTAATAGGGATCACGTGTGGTCAGTACGACCTGTATGTGCCTTTTAAACTTTTTTTTAACTTTGTAGGCGTCTTATCAAGAGCGACTTACACAGTTTATATTTTCTTTACATACAATCCATTTATACAGCTGGATATTTTACTGAAGCAATTCAGGTTAAGTACCTTGCTCAAGGGTACAACGGCAGTGCTCCACCTGGGAATTGAACCAGCAACCTCTGAGTTACAAGTCCAGTTCCTTAACCATTACACTACACTGCTGCCTTGTGCCATGGCATAGAGTCTACCAGCATCTGGACTTCTGCATCAGTGTCATGCTCCCCAAACCGTTGGATGACTACTCGTGTTCTGTGGATGGGGGCATTGTCATCTTGAAAGACACCCCTCCCTGCAGGAAATAAATGCTTTAACATGGGATGAAGATGAGCATTCAATACCATAAAGTATGGATTGACATCAACCTTGCCTTCTAAGGGTATGAGTGCACCAAAACCATGCCAGGGAAATTAACCACTAGAACTCTACACTGTTGGAACACTGCTGTGTTTCCATTTTGTATTCACTACCTGTTTTGTTATTGTTTATATATAGGCAAATTAGCAGCTGATGTTCTATTGCTTGTACAAATGGATAAGGTGCCTTGACCGTCAGATGTAAAACATGTTTTAATTGTTGATTTTACTGATGTTATATAACCATCTTCATTTTTTAACAAATTAGCAGCTGATGTTCTATTGTTACAAATGGATAAGGTGCTACCAACATGTTTTTTGTTGATTTTACTGATGTTATTATATTTTTAACTGTTATTGCACAGCAAGGCAAGCTCTCTCAGATTTGAACCAAGGTATTTACCTTTTTGTCATTCTGTTAAAATTTTGAACTTGAATGAGACAAGTTTCAGAGAATGTTTCACTTTAGACATACAGGTACTGCCAAAATACACTGCCAAAATAAAGGAAACACCAACATAAAGTGTCTTAATAGGGCAATGGGTCACCATGAGCCATTAGAACAGCTTCAATGCGCATTGGAATAGATTAGTGTCTGGAACTCTATTGGAGGGACACAACCCCATCTTTCCACAAAATTCCATAATTTGGTGTTTTATTGATGGTGATGGAAAATGCTGTCTCAGGCGTCACTGCGGAACTTCCCATAAGAGTTCAACTGGGTTGAGGTCTGGTGACTGAGACGGCCATGGCATATGGTCTAAATCATTTTAATGCTCATAAAACCATTCAGTGACCAGTTGTCCCCTGTGGATGGGGGCATTGTCATCCTGGAAGAGACCACTCCCATCAGGATAGAAATGCTTCACCATAGGATGAAGGTGGTCACTCAGAGTGTTGACCTTGCCTTCTAAAGGGTTGAGTGGACCTAAACCATGCCAGGAAAATGCATTCCACACTATAACAGAGCCACCAGAACCTTTCATTTACTCAAGTGTTTCCTTTTTTTTGTCAGTTACCTGTACATGCTGCTTTGGACTGCAGTTTGCTCTGTTGAATTGCAGTGACTGCAGTTTACTCTGTTGAATTGTTATGAAGATGAACATGAATACAGTATTACACGGCTGACATTTATTCCAAGCAGCACCATGCTGATATAACCACCAGGAAATAGGCTTTTGTTTACTTGCCAAGTAATGGCAGTGAGGTATTAGTAAATCACTCCCATTCATTAACTGAGTACATCTCTGAAAGCCATGGGCATATTAATATTAGAGATATTCTCCTGTACGTAATAGCTTGATCTGGTAAGTAAGCGATGTGTAAAATTCTGCCTCTCCTTGCTTCTGTGTGTCAGTTGCAGTGATCACATCGTCTTAAGCTGGGGAAAGAAAGATTTTTATTTAATTTGACTCTTGTAATTATTGTATTAATATGGATAGAGAGGGACATCTGGACATTTAAGAGCTAGCTTTTATGCTTTTGAGCAGATGCTGTTTTATTAACATTTACAGGAGTTGCTGCTCTTTGATTCATATGAATGAGGGAATTTAAATAATTTTTAAATATTGAATGAGGTATAATATGTACATTCCTTCTTACTCTACTTTTCACAGTATGGGAACATTGTCAACGACAAGCTGAATTAAATAACCATAATGTCAATCGAACAATAGATAAACAGTTAAATATAAAATCATTTTGAGGAAATTCAGCACACTTATGTGTACTGTGAAATTGCAGAACATATTGCAATGCTGTAGGATTACCATTTATGTCCATTTGATTAACATTTTAAATAATAAACAGGTATTTGGTGTCCCGTTTCCACAAACGCCAACGTATTGTCCTGGCTGCCCCATTAATTATGTTGCACATACAACAGTATCTTGCACGTGCATAAAAGTCCTCACCATCGGCTGTTATATGGAGGTACAAAGATGTAAATACTCTTTGGCTGTGTATGAGATGTCAGTTCAGTAGAATATGAATAGCACAATAAGCCTAAAGGGTGAATCTAAATCATTACTGTACATTACATTGGCTTTCTGTGTGCTCCAAAACGAAGCACCACCAAAGATGCTTTCAGTTTTTGTGTTTGTTTGCTTGTTTGTTTGTTGGCGTAATTCTAGTCGTTGGCCTGTTTAATATTGGTCAAAGGGTCATGGGTGTAGATTTGATTAAGTGACAACGTTTTCCTGCTTGCTTATCTTTTTGATTTAATAACGGGGAGATGAGATTGTACATGTCCAGTAAAGTGCTTGAAGATAAACAGGAGACTTCCTTGGGATTAAAACCACAGGTCGAGGCAGGCTCATCGCTGAGGATTAAGTTTATGAAATATCCTTGTATTATTTCTGCGTGCTTATTGTATTTCGATTATTGCTATTTCACAGAGAACTCTTTTCAATTCCTGCTTTACTTCGGGTGCTAATCTCCTTGACTTGAGCTTTTAAAACATCGCTGGGTTGTCTTATTTGATCTGAAAGAACACGACTGAGGCTTATTTTTTATTACAGGGAACACCGGGGGAAAAGAGTTATTTCTAAATAGCTGAGAGTCATCCCCTTTTTATTTACTTCAGTTACAGTCGAGCAGCAGCTGCTAGGCCTCTGCCCTTGCTGCAAACCACCACTCAGTGTGAGGCAGTCTACTGATTAGCTCTAGTCACCAGTTCAGATTGATTACCAGTGTCTGCTGTGTAGACCCCCTATGAAGTGTTGGGGTGCTGCCCCACTTTCAGTGGCCCCCTGCTCCACTGCACCTGAGACAAGCTCCACTTTAGGTTTTCCCAACTTTCTGTGCTGATTCCTGGAAAGGCAAATTAATAGCATAAAATAGATTTAACCAAAACATTTTTTTTTTAAATTCAAAATCTAAATGAAAGTCTTTATGTTAATTCTGTTGTTAATTACAACACAGACATTGGAATCTTACCAGCTTACCTTTTAATCTTGGTGCCCATTAAATCAGGGCTTTTGACTTAGACACAAGCAATGAGATGCAATATATGCACTGGATGTCCAAAAATTTCAACAACCCCCCCCAAAAAAATGATACTTTGCAATATCACATCAACCTTTTAAGAAGCTGCAGAACTAAAGAGGCTTTAATGATAAAACATGGAACATATTGTGGAGGGACAGAATTCCACTTGATTAATGCACATGATAATCATCGCATCAAATCACTCTCACTTATTAAGTCTTGTTTAATATACTAATGAGGCTTTCCTGAGCAGATCTGATAATTCCCCTTTCAGTGTGTTCCGGAGCCCCCATCTCCCAGAGAAGGAGCTCATGCCCTCTAATTCCCTCCCCCTGCCTCCCCCTCCCCAAATCTACTGCCTTCCTCCCTCTGCTGTCCCTTCTCTGCGTGGAAGCAATTAGCATCTTTGGAGAATCAGGCTGTGTGCAAACGCAATGGAGGGAACATAAACGGCGGCACTAAACTGTCTCTTCCTCATCCGCGCCGTTGGAGGGGAATGTTATTCCGGTGCCTGAAGAACACGCGACAAAATGTCTTCTGCGCGTTATTAAAGTGGAGACTGAATCATTTCCCAGTTATCTTGGGGTTTAAGCCACTAGACAGGAGCACTCATTGCACCCACATAGGGTACATATGTATATAGAGTAAAAATATGTTTGTTTTTCTTTTTACTCGATATACTTTGCAGCGTGCCACATCTTGCACGGGAGGGCCTCCTTCAGCTGACCTATGGGGGGCGTTCAGACGATCATGGCGTGGGAAGAATGGCATGTCTTTGTCTTATTTACGGTGCGCATGTGTCACAGGGCATCTTGGTGGGGCACACCGGCAATGCCCCCTGTTCTCAGAAGGAAGGAAAAATATCTCTGGTGAGTTATTGGCGTGTCCCTCGATGGCCATTCCGGGCGGAACTTGCCCGTGTCGCCGTGGGCAACAACAACTGGTGGCAAGGTGACCGAAGGGTATTTCACTTCTTCCGTGGGGGGTGCCTCTGTTGTTCCTTTTTTTTTTTGTAATTTATTGTTGGTAAGCAGCTGTTGAGTACCTGGCTCCATGTGCAGTGTCTATTCTGACTATCTTGGCAAAGGGAACAGAGCTTTAGATTCCGCGATGAATCAATTCTTAAAGATGCCTCCTGTGTCATGGGATTTTGGTCTGTTGAACTCCCTGCCTCACCCCCCAGTCTCCAAAACACACTTTGGTAAAGGGATTAGCCCCCCCACCCACATCATCAGCCCACAAGGGGAGCCTTTTCCCGTTCCATCATGCCTCCAGCTCATGATCTTTCCACATTTCCAAGTATGTATAAGTCAGAAATGACAGATGGCCTGTTGGGCCACTGCTGCTGGAATACCGCGCTAACCTTTTCAAGAGATGCTCACCGTTCAGCGGGAGAAACTAAATGACAAAATGATGACAAAACGATCAAAATAGGGTGCTGAGGGTCTTAAACCGACCGCCGCCGCCCCCCCCCCGGCCCACCCCTCTCTCTGGAATGACCCCACTGATCTGGGTCCTGGTGTATACCTTGGGAAATGTGCAGTTATTTATAGTGAAGAATCGAGGAGGCAAGTTTTGCGACCGGTATCCATTTCATGACAAATGAAATTCCTTGGCCCCCACCAGCAACAATGGTCTAACAGTCCAGAGCAGCTTAAACGGGCCCGTCTGCTGGCTGCAGCTGTCCAGGCTGTCATCCCTTGTCTTGAGGCTCACCCCGGGCTCAAAGTGAAATTTCACGGATAAACCGTACAGTACAAAGAGGCCACAGATTGCCTCGCTTCAGTTGTCAGCATTCAAAGACGGTTCCTACCAAATACAGTGGTAGCACGCCGCAGATCGCACGCTTGCTTGTACAAGATTTAAATAGGACATCTATGGCTTCTACAGGATTCATGTGCAAATTGTGCACAGTTTATGACATTGTGTGTGTGTATATATCTATATGGGTGCATATTTCATAATACATGTATGGTTTAAGTTCACTGTAGTTAACACCATTTATTGATTGGTTTATACATGAGTGTATGTGTGTGCGAATGTATGTACGTGTGTGTGTGTGTGTGTGTGTGTGTGTGTGTGTGTGTGTGTGTGTGTGTGTGTGTGTGTGTGGGTGAAACCTGGGAATGTAACATGCATAAGCACTAAATTTGTTGCCAGTGAAATCAGTTCAACAAGAGAGTCAGTTCAACAACAACAAAGGCTAATTATTAGGGCTGTAAAATGGTTAAAAATTATCATCTGTCATTCACAATGATCTGTCAGAGTTTTATCAACGATACAATGGGCACACAGGTGGGGTCTGCTTTGATGGTGAACAATGGAGCCAAATTGGAGGATGACAAGTGTAGCTGGAAGAGCTTTGACATAGAGACATAACCTGGTTTTTGAAAGAATGGGTTTTGCAAAAACAAAATAATGTTTTGACCTGTGTGTTAACTGTTTTGAGAACATATTGCTTCCAGTGAGGGATGAAGAAAAATGGCAACTGCATATGTTAACTTGTTAATGTTGACAGTCTTAACCACATTTTCTGAAAAAGGGACTTTTCAGAGACAAGTGATCGGTACAACAGTGAAAACAGCACACACACACACACACACACACACACACACACACACACACACACTGGTCTGTCTTTAAGGATTAAAATTTGAGTCGTTTCCATTTGCTAATGTTGGGTTCCGATAGGATAAGCTTGTTGTAAGACGCTGGACCGTTCACCGACAATGATGACAAAAGCACAAGCAAATGATAAGCGCACGATCTGAGATATCCTGTGTGCTTGTGTAACAGTGCTTAGAAGCCCCTTTTCATTCTAAAACCCTCTGAGCACATCTGCCCTGCAATGTGATTCATTTAATTAAAGATGGCTATGAAAACCAATCAAGAGATTATTTTTAAAAAATCTTTAAATTCATATATTGCATGTACGTGCATTTGTGAGTGTGTGAGTTTGTGTGTTGTGTGTGAGTTTGTGTGTGGTGTGTGTGTGTGTGTGTGAGTTTGTGTGTGTTGTGAGTTTGTGTGTGTTGTGTGTGTGAGTGTGCGAGTTTGTGTGTTGTGTGTGTGTGCGTTTGTGTGTTTGTCTCTGTATTATGAGGTGTTCACTATTAAAGCAAGAGGAAAGACAAAGCAGGTTTTATGTGTGCAGGGCCCTTATGTCTATGAGATTAAATTTGGTTAAACACCTCCTGTTCATTTAAGTAATTATATTAGTATTACCCCAGATTATAGACTGCTTTAGTATTAAGCCCGCACTTCTAGCCGGCTCTTATTGCCAAATGGGTCAATAATAGCTCATCATTTTTGATGTGGGGATGTGCGATTTTCAAACGATGTCAATAATGATACAGAAACACTGAACATGTCTCCTTCTGTAGGGATCTGCATTCTGTTCATTTCCTACAAGAGGGACATGCTGGCTCTCCTATCCTCCTGTTATATCAGCCCTGAGATTCAAGCATTTCTCACAAGGCCCCTGAATTTACATAAGGAAATTAAGATGTTCCAATTAGGCCCTAACCGTGGAATTTGAATAGATCATTAAGTGAATTTGAATGCCAATTATTTTCAAACAAAACCGATGTTACTCAGAAACGAGGAGGAATTTGAGCAGAGCACGCTATACGGCCTGTTCTTTTCCAGCCTTTTTATTGTTTATGTGAAACACATGAATGAGATGGGATTGTGCTTTCTGGCTAGTGTGTGCTATTTAGAAAAAGCCAAACATTTTTGCACACTCTGCTATTCTTTGTCATGTGTGTAGTGATAGCTCTGAACTGCACAAATGGACATGTTTGATAAGGATCTACACATTGTTTGGTATGGGAGCTTGTGCAGTCTCACTATTTCACTCCAAGATCCATGTGTAGGTTGCCTGGGGTTTCTAAATTGTCCCTTGTGTGTATGTTGTGTGTGCATATGTATGTGTGTGTGCATGTTTGTGTGTGTGAGTGTGTGCATGTACGTGTGTGTTGTGGGTGTGTGTGTGTGTGTGTGTGTGTGTGTGTGTGTGCAAGTGTACACATGTGTATGTGTTTGTGTGTGTTTGTGCACGCACATACATTTGTGTGCATGCATGTGTGTGCATGTGTGTGTGTGTGTGTGTGTGTGTGTGTGTGTGTGTGTGTGTGTGCATGCATGTGCATGTGTGTATGTGCATGTATGCATGTATGTGTGCATGTGCATGTGTGTACATGTGTGTGTGTGTGTGTGTGTGTGTGTGCATGTGCATGTGTGTATGTGCATGTATGCATGTATGTGTGCATGTGCATGTGTGTACATGTGTGTGTGTGTGTGTGTGCCCTGCAATACACTGGAATGTCATCCATGGCCTGTTATGTTCAGCTGTGGTTCACTGTGACTCTCTAAAGGTAATGCTGTTATTGAAAATGGATAGACAATGAACAATTGACCATTTAGGCTACCAATTACAAAGAGGGAGCATTTTACACATATTTTCTGTCACTTTAAAATGATCGAAGCATACAAATAATATTGAGCATGTACAGTATATGACAAAACAAACTTTAAATGACCTGTAATCTGTAACAAGTGCAAACTTTTCAGTGTGGAAGTAAAGTTCTGCAGTTTGCAACAAGGCTCGCCATTTTCTTGAGAATGCCCAGCAATATGACCATACTTTACTTTGCTAATAGTCTTTTTCATGTGTTATTTTGAATGACCAAACATCCACAAGTATGGTGCTATGGTTTATGCTTTCCATTTAAAAAGGCTTAATTGATGCTTGCAAAATTCCCTCGTTTGGTTGATAATTCAGTTTGGGCCAGTTTTAATAGGTATGACAAAAGGCATGCTAAGCGCTAGAAAGATTTATACTGTATATGCCAAAAGGCAATGCACACATCCTGTCTCCATATTGTGATCCTGGTGTCTGACTGGGAGAAGCATTAATAGGTTTGTGTTTAACATAATGGAGCAAGCAGGTCAGAAGTGCACAAGTTGCCTCCAGGTGTGGTCTTGCATACTAATGCCAAGCAATAAGCATTCAAATAAATGACCATGCAAGGAGAGACTTTTTCAGCCTTGTGGTCCTAGCTGCAGGTCTAACTAACTACCTGGAGAGGCCAGGGCATGCAGCAGGTCTAAACCCACTGGAGAGACATGTGTGTATCAGGTCTAAACCCACCAGAGCGACACGAATGTGCAATAGATCTAAACCCACTGGAGTGGCACAAATATGCTGCAGGTCTAAACCCACTGAATGTTCATGTGTGCATCAGGTCTAAACCCACTGGAGAGACACATGTGTGCATCAGGTCTAAACCCACTGGAGAGACACGCATGTGCAGCTGGTCTAAACCCACTTGATGTTTGTGTGTTTATCAGGTCTAAACCCACCAGAGAGACACGCGTGTTGATCAGGTCTAAACCCACCGGACATGCGTGTATGTGCAGAGGCTGCCCAGCTGCTCCCCGTTCTCGCACGCTTCAGGCGAGGGGGAGCCAGACCAGCCTGATTCTGTGGGCCATCTGCCCTGGTCTGCCAGAGCCACTCCGGGCTGCGTTATCAGATGCAGGTCTGTGTCTGAAATCCTAGCACTAGCCTCCAGCCCTACCTATGCTCCCCTCCTTCCCACCCGCACCCACTCACAGTAAGGCACGAGAGCTGTCTCTGTCCATTACCGATTGGCATCCCTCCTACTCCGCTCACGCTCAGTGGCCGTGATTGATGGAGTTTGAGCGCCCATCGCTGCCGTGATAATTTGACGTTCAGTGCTGCAAACAAGCTTTGAGACCGATCTCATCCACTTCTTTCTTCCTCTCTCACAACTGTATTTGAGCAAAATATTTTAGGTTTAGGCAGCTGCTAGATTTTTTTCTTCTTAGTAATAGGCACTGACTTTTAATTGTTCAGGTTTTATTTTTGAATAAGTTTTACATATTTTTTTGATGAACGCGATGTACTGTGAGATAAGTATACTGTATGCATATGTGCCTTATTATTTGCAAAGCCTAATAGGATTGGGAAATGTCATGGAAATAACAGAAAATACAATTTAAAAGAAAAAAGAAAATACAGTACTGTGCAAAAGTCTTTTGCCATTCTGAAATATTCAAATTAAAGCCATTTATCTGAGTAGAAAGTGTTTATTTGGTCAGAAAACATTATATAGCATTGAAGTAAACACAAAGAAACATTAATATAATGACAAGTAACAAAAAATGCTTGTGTTTTTAAAATGCAAAACTGAAGCAATTTGAATGCAAAACTGAAGCAATTTGAATGCAAAACTGAAGCAATTTGCTTTGATTGACTGTGGTGCAATTTTCTCAAACAGCCCTGTGGCTATTCTTCCAAGCTTCTTGCAGGATTTGCCATAACTTTTTTGACTTTTGACTTTTGTTCTATTCCCTGTCCAAGTGATCCGACACAGCTTCAATTATGTTGAGGTTGAGGCTCTGAGGTGACCAATCTAATACTGTGAGTGTTCCATCTGCACACTTCCACTGCAAGTAGGTCTTAATTGTGTGTTTGGGGTCGTTATCATGCTGAAAGATAGTTTTTCCAATCAGTCGTTTTCCCGAAGGTACAGCATAATGAATCAAGATCTGTGTATATTTCTCAGCATTCATAATTCCATCGATTTTGACCAGATCCCCTACACCCTTGGCTGAAATGCACTCCCGGACCATGACAGAGCCACCACCGTGCTTCACAGAAGGCTGCAGACAGGCATCAATGTACTTCTCGCCAACTCTGACATACTGTTGTCTTTGTGAACCAAAAATGTGGACTCATTGCTCCATAAGACTTTCTGCCACTGGTTGTCGCCCCATGCTTTATGGTCTTTCACATATTGCAATCTGTTTGTTGTCTTTCTGCAAGAATGGTTTCTTAGCTGCAACACGTCCTACAAGACCATTTATTGTACTTCTTCTCACGGTGTGTACTTTGGTGCCAGATGACTCAGTACCAAAGTGGCCTTTAAGTACTGTTCATCAGATGCAGACAGCTTTTTGGGACCTCCACTGCGTTTTCTGTCTTCAACTTCTATTTCTTCAAATATCTTTATGAACGCTTGAACACCACATCCTGAAAATCCGGTTAGGCGGGCTATTGCTCACTGAGAATTGCCTTTTTGATGCAAAACTATGAATTTATGTCTATCAAACTGTGTTAGCTGAGCCATTTCCAAATCTCTCCTCGAGGCACCCCAGCCATTTCATGTATTTGTTAAATTTCACCACCAGCACACCTGGTTCAGCTAATCAATACCTCATTAAGTTGAATCAGGTGTGCTTGTGGTGGAATTGAACAAATACATGGAATGGCTGGAGTGCCTCGAGGAGAGGTTTGGGAACCAAACCTGTGTTCTTCTAAGATATCAATAACTTTTTGGAAAACACAAGAAATTATTGTTACTTTTTATTGTATTAAGGTTTATTTGTATTTATTCTAATGTTATATAGTGTTTTTCCAAGCAAATAAACACTTATTGCCCAGATAAATAGTTTTAAACATAATTTTCTTGGGTGGCCTAAAAAGACTTTTGTACATTTGAAAGAAATCAATAACTGCAGTGCTTCTGTTAACCTTCAACGTAGAAATCTCCTTTGAAAGACAAAAGACTCTAAAATGATCTGTGATATTCATGCTTTAGGACTTGGCTTGGTGCTGCTTATTGAAAATTACTACCAGAAATAGTCCAGATAGAAGAAGGTTAGTAATAATCCTGATACAGTAAGGCGCTGTCTCTAATATTCAGACAGGTTAAAAGAAATTAATCTTTTTAGCCAGAGACTAAGACGATTTCAGGAGATTTGATTGAGGTATTCAAAATCCTGAAGGAGATTGAAAGTCAGACCTGACCTTTATCCAAGCCTCAGGCAGAGAACCTGGGCTGGTGGGGGATGGGCAGGATGTCGAGAACAACAAGTATTTGACCTCTATGGGGACTCACCTACTCAGATGAACCCGATCACCACCATGGTACACAAACCTGATCATAGTAGACAAACCTGAGAATGCAAAGCAGGTCATACTGCTCAGTAAAATACCTTACCCTTTAACACAACTTTACACCAGACCTGGGTAAATATCCTTTAACACAACTTCACACCAGACATGGGTAAATATCTTACCCTTTAACACAACTTTACACCAGACATGGGTAAATATCTTACCCTTTAACACAACTTTACAGCAGACCTAGGTAAATATCCTTTAACACAACTTAACAGCAGACATGGGTAAATATCCTTTTAACACAACTTTACACCAGACATGGGTAAATATCCTTTAACACAACTTTACAGCAGACCTGGGTAAATTTTGTAAATGCAAAATGTACCGTATCTGTTAACACAGCTTTATGCCAGACCTGGGTAAATACTGTACTCTTTAACATTACCTTACACGAGACCTGGGCAAATACCTCACCCTTTAACACAACGTTACACCAGACATGGGTAAATATCTTACCCTTCAACACAACGTTATGCCAAAACTTTCAAGTGTGTGGATTCCTAGATAGGTGACATCAGTAGAGTTGTAAGAATCACTAAAATAATCCCATATTTTTCTTTGAGACAGCACTAGAGGAGACCATTAGTTCAGGCTAAGAACCTTGGACCATAGCCGATACCTTTCTACCTCCACCCCAAGCAGGAAGACAAGGAACACCTTTGGCCACAGAAACTCCCTGAAACTGGTGGAGCCTTAGAGGCCCTGTAAAGTTGCCCTTGTGCAATGACTATTATACACAAATGCCATTTGGTGTACAGTGTCATCGTCTTGGAGACTAGTCTTGAATCTTAATTGTTGCCTCTGTTAATGTTGAGTTATATTCAGCCGAGGCTGTGAAAGGTGGTGGCTCTGAGAGCAGTGCCACTAATAAAACCAGCAAAAAGCATTATCCAATCACATGGCTTCACCTGGGTGGTAGTGCAGCAGGAGGTCACCTTTGTAAGACTCCTCCAACTGTTAGTGTTTTTAGCATTGCCCAGGGGTAGGGAATCCTGGTCCTGGAGCGTCAGAGATGGTTCTGACGATGGTTCTAACTACATAATTGGATTGATTACTTGGCTTAATGAACACCAGGTGACCATGTGCTGGAGGTACTCAGCGTTTCACCATTAAGACTCTGAATACTGAGGCTCAGACTCCTAATGATCGATTAAACTGTGCTATCAATCTCAGAGGGAGGAAAACCCAGAAACATGGCTGTCTACCCCTGGCCTAGTGCATTCCGTTTGGAACTCGAGAGCAAGCTCACATGACACCCATTTCAGCTGACCAACCCTAGGGAAGGCCAATGGTCAGGAGTTTGGCGATTTCCTGGAATCAGACAGAACTATCAAGCCTAAGTAGACAGTGTGGAGCCTGGCTGTGGACCTGGGCATGCACAACTGCTCAAACATAAATCACTTACTTTTTGGAGAGGTACCCAACACTGCAGGGTTCCTAAGCCATAGCCCACGCACACGAGGCGATGTTAGGCTGAGTCTCTGGACAGGCCCGGTATCAATGAAAACTGCTGCAGCTGAATGGTAGAGCTCATACTTTACTGCCTTTCATTTGGCCTCAGACCTACTGCTTTTCTCATTTTTCCTCCGTCAGAATTTCACATTCAGATGCCAACCAAATCCACATCCTAACACCACCTAAATGTCCTGAGGATGGGAACGGAAGTTATCAGTTATCACTAACTTTATTTCTAAATATTTGGCGTTGTTGCTCGTTTCATGGCCTCCTTTATATCCCCTCCTCTTTAGAGCCAGTAACAGCCTGCTTTGGCTTTTTTTTGCTATTTATTTGAAAATGTAAAATACATTTACAATTACACATCGATCATGATTGTACCAGTCATGTTATAAAAGGTACATGCACACTCTCTTTCTTTCTTTTCTCTTTTTTAAAACATTTGTTTCAAACAAGTTTTTCACTGTTTTTCTCCCAATTTAGTAACCAATTCAATCAATTTATTTAGATTCGCCCTCCCCTCACGAGCCTGCCGCCTGTCCTCCAGGTCAAGCTAATATCCCGAGGTCAATGATCCGCCTCCTCAAGACATAACTTTGTGCACCTGCTCTTTAGGAACACCCTACTGCTCCTCGGCGAGCTCGTGCCGACTTTCCCTCACCCCACCCCCTGAGGCGGACAGCCAAATGCCGCCCCTGATCGAAGCCCTCGGCCAGAGTCAGCCAGACGCAGTCGGGTTTCGAACCGCGACCGCCATAGGTAGCTCACACTCGCAAAGCGCCAATCAATGTGAGTGCGTTAGACCGCTATGCTATTCAAGGCCCCACACACATACTTTCTGACACACAGATTTACTGATATCTAAGATTAAATTAATGGGTCCTTTTCAACAGGTGCAACGGCAGACTGATTGAAGAATCCAGTCAAAGACATGCCAGGAAGCAGGGTGCCCTTTGACCTTTGTGCTGTAAGGAGGGGCTAAAAGGAGAGAGTGCCCTGAGGAACATTCTTAAGTAAAATTAATGAGGATGCTGGATCTTTGCAAGGTACATTATATTTGTATAGCTTTTGGAGAACAAGAGCAAGTGAAATGATTTATTACATGGAAATAACTGATGTAATGCTCAATGATGATCTCTGTTCCTCGCCAGGCGACTTTTGTTGTTTTTATCTGAAAGTGTGAAACATTTAGTTTGTGGTTAGGGTGTTTTTGTTTATGTTTATGTTTGTTTCGTTTTATTGAACATTTAACAAAATGAAGAATTTGTAATCAGTATTGAAAATATTCCATTCGTCTACAAAATGTAAATGTGTTAACGCCGTGAGTGGGGTGTCATTTTTTTTACTCTTATGCCACCCTCATTTGTACCAAGCTTTTAACCTTGAACTTACCTTGAATTAGCTCGAGAAACATTGTTCCATGGAATCTCATAGTTTATCAAATTATAACAAGTAAATATATTGGCTTCAACATTTACATTTCTTTGTTACAGCACAAACGGAGGAATGCTTGCCCCCTCACCTGTAATCTTACCTGCACTTGCTACATGAAACCATGTCCAATCTTTTTTTGCAGATCAGCTATACCACAGACAGTCAGAGATGTCAGTTCTGTGGTAGCTGAACAGGGGTTTCACACTCTCACTGAACTAGTGTAAGTGGCACCAACCTCTTATACCCTGAAAACTGAGCGTTGACTGAATGGCATAACCTTCCATACATGAATTCATCCCCCCCCCCATTTAATCTTAAATATGTAAATCCTCAATTTATCAGGAATTACTCAGCGGCGGGCTGATGTGTGAGTGTGGTGGATTATAACATAGCAGCCTGGTCTCTGATCCTCTTTTCCTCTTATTCTTTTCATAGCAGATCAAATACAGAGGGGGAAAAAAAAAACCGGGCACGTGTCTCGAGAATGTATTATTTTAACAGACTGTAAAATTGATTTGGGAGAAAGAGAAGCCTCCTTCTGACCTGGAAGGTAAACCGTTAATGCACTTCAATCATTTCCCCTGCTTCTTTTTTTCTATTCTCCTTTTGCCAAAGAATACAAAATAGCATTCATTTTATTTTATTTTATTTTCATTTGTAGAGAAGGGGGGAGTTACTTTAGACTGAGCGGCTGAGGGGGGTAGGCCTTTGCCTCGGTGAGCATCTCCCTTTGATTAGCGCATGAGGGAAGCCCGAATCTTCACAGAGGAACACCAGAAAGGGATTTTAAAATGATGAAATTGATCTTATATAATTCCTTAAGAAGTCAAAGGTCCCAAAGCTGCTCCGTCTCTGTGTCTCAGTGTCCTGCCTGCTTTTGGCCTCTCTCAGGGATGGTGCATTTGTTCGGGCCGTGTAATGTGATTATGGGGTGGTGGGGGGTGGGGGACTGCCGATGATGAGTGAGACTGAGTCCTCTTTAACATGGCCCCCTCTGCCCCCGGGGCAAAACTCTTTCAGCCTCTCCGCAAGCCCCGCCTCGTTCGCCAGAACCTCTGTACCCCGTGCTACCCAAAGACCAAAGCCCCAAAGACACCAGGCACCAACGCAAGCCGCCCCCATCCCCCCTTACCCTCTTTAGCCGTGGCAGCCAAACCCCCTCCCCCCCACGCACACACCCCCACATCCCAGAGTGACTGCCACCCAGACCCACAATGTCAGTGTGCCAGCCCGCACCCTGTAGGTCAACCCAACTCCCTATTGCCCTACCACCAACCCTCTGCGCCAACCTGCCAGTCCAATGCCCAATCTATCATACACTCAGTGTTCACACGAGCCCCGGTTTCACTGTTTTTTTAGCTGCCCTGAGCAAAAAGATTACAAATATTTTTATTTTTCAGTCCCTCTTTCAAAGCATTCTTTATTTCGGACCAGATTTTTGAAGGTGTTGCATTCCAAGCAATAGATGCGTACAAACCTTTTTTGTAATGTCTGGAGCCCCAGTGTTTTTTTATTCGCGATTTGTATGCTCACAATCACATCTGATACTCTTAATTTGGACCGCAGTTCAATTAAAATGTATCCCTCTTTGTTCGTCCGTTCCCAGACTGCTCTCGAGCTACTAAGTCTCCAGTTGGGTTGGGTTTCCAGATTTCGGCAAGAATAAAAGAGAACACAATGATCTGTCCAACTGGAATTTGTTTCCAAAAAAGGGAGGGGAGGGGGGACAGTGACAGAGAGAGAGAGAGGGAAAGAGAGAGAGAGAGAGAGAGAGAGAGAGAGAGAGAGAGAGAGAGAGAGAGAGAGAGAGAGAGAGAGAGAGAGAGAGAGAGAGAGAGAGACAGAGACAGAGACAGAGAGATAGCGAGAAGAGAGGAAAGACACAAAGAGATAGGAGACATCAAAGAAGAAGTTTCATTACAACAATCAAATTCCAAAAATATACTGTATATTTAAAATATACTGTGTATTATCAATATTTTCAGGGGCATTTAATGGATGCCCGTATCCATGCCAACTTCTTGCACATTAAGAAGCATATTAAGGAAAATGTAGACACAGTAATACATGAATAAGCCATAAAACAATATCAATCTAAAATTGTGTAAATCCAACACAATGGAACAATACTGACATTACAAGATACCATATCATAGTCATAAGATCATTCAAGTATATATAAGAAATGATATGGACAGTGTAGTGTAACGGTTAGGGAACTGGACTTGTAACTGAGAAGTTGCTGTTCAATTCCCAGGTGGGGCACTGCCGTTGTACCCTTGAGCAAGGTACTTAACCTGAATTGCTTCGGTAAAATGTCCAGCTGTATAAATGGATTGTATGTAAAGAAATGTAAACTGTGTAAGTCTGCTAAATGCCTAAAATGTAAATGTAAAATGTATGATATGCAACTTCTGAGTTTTGTGTCTGGGTTTCTCCATGGATTGGGTGCTAAAGATACATGTTTAATTTATGTAAAAACTAGAGTGAAGAGGTTGTACCTGCAAGTGTTAAACCCCCTAGCTTCAACAATGCCACATGATTAATGAAATACCTCAGATGCTGAGGTTAAATTAGTGTGTTCTCAAGATTAGAGCATACAGACTCATAATAATAACCAAAGCCAGCGTTAGGGACGTGTACCTGTACATATAAATGTATACATGTCTCTCATTGTAATTCATTTTTAAAGATATGTGATATGTTGTGGGGGTATAAAGCAGATGTAATCCTTTCCAGACCTTGCTGTAATTTAATTTGTCCTTTTTGGTCCCAGAGCACTCGTTTGGCCCATAATGCCATTTTAAAAGAAGGATCTTATCTTTTTAAGTGTCGTATTTATTGTGCAGTATCAAAGCACGTTTCCCTGAAAACCTAAATAAATAAATAAATAATTATAATTATATATATATATACATATATATATCAGTCGACAAAATACTCCTGAGGCTGAAAACAACACGTATGTATCTTGTGTTGATACATGATTTGCATAGACATGCATATGCATTGTAGAGCGGGATTAAAACAAAGCTTGAAACGTTTGTTTCTGATGTCTGTATTTCGGCACTATTGCAAAGCAGTCTTCAAAGACGCAAGCTGGAAAACGAGTGTTGTCTCATCGTTCCCAGAACGCGTTTGCATGCTGTCCCCACACTTATGGCAAGATACCCTGGGAAAAGACCTCGAAGGCAAAATACAAAATGTGAGTAGGTGTGGTGCATAGGACAGCGCTGGGAATGCAAATACGGAACGACTTGGAAGTACAACAGAAGCTATCTGAAATGGGAGTGCTCGTGGCTACATTCCCTCACTTTTTAAAGGTCTGTGTTATTGGCGAGCTTAAAGCTCTCACGGACTTAAAAGGCTCTATTGACTTTTTAATGGTCTTCCTGGACTGTTAATTAAAGGGAGGCTTGTGGTCAAGCCCTCCCCTACCGCCACCGACAGCGTGGCTAACACGAGAATTAAATGTATTTGCGTCGCAGTTCCTCGTTGTCGCCACTAGGCGCCGCTAACTCATATAATACCCAGCTGCTCGATGTTACTGATTCAATCCGGCCTCCCTTAAAGGCCGAGGCTCCAGATGCTTGTACATATGATGCAGCACAGTCTCTCTTGGACATTTCAGCAGCTCTGTGATTCACATTTGTAGGAAGACTACCTAAAAAAACTAAAAACTGTTGTTTCAAAAGTTTTTGAAAATGTTCTATCACTTGTTTTTTGTGATAGAACTACTTGGAAATATTTCATTTAGTTGTAGCATCATGTACATAAAAACCAACCTCAAACATAGTAGGCAACATTCGCACAACTTTGGTACACATAAAATACATAACTGTCACATGTAATAATAAGACAAAATGCATTTACGCCATAATAAATGTATGCCTCTAATAAAGACAAACAAAATGTTCTGTCTCAAATTGTAAAAAGAAATGTAAACACGTAAGGAAAGTGGGCTTAGAATCACATTTTGAGACCTTTGTGCTGGTTCAAAGGGTTCTCTGGGCAAAAGTACAGATTGTGAAATTGAGCGGGTCTGTCCGGAGTTTGTCTAAGTTTGTCCTGAACACCAAGCTGAGACCATTTTTCAGCCGAGACGTTTAGGCTCTTTGTACCTTTAATATTGCTTCGTCCTGTTAAAAGTGAATAAACATTTTAACCAATTTCTGGGTATGACGGAAAGGCCTAAACTAATAATGAACCTCCAGAGTATGACTTAGTATCAGTAACAGAAAAGAAAAACATGTAACACTGTACACTGTAGTACACATTCACACACAGGCACACACGCACACACACACACACATCCACATGCACACGCATTTCCACCTACACAGACACACACACACACAAACACACACACACATTCACATACTCCCTCACTGAATGCTGGATTAGTTTATACACGTGTCATTCAATTTGTGTGAATTATATTTACATTTCATTACAACCCTGCAATCCTGATATCAGTGAATACCTGGTTTCATATTCTGTGTATTTCAGGCAGCCGACAACAGCCTCACAACAATCCAGTGAAGGAGCCTTTCGGTTAGCGCTAAAACATAATGGCAGCAGTGAATTACATCATTTACATTTCATTACCTAGCTGATGTAAAAGTCCCTAAAATACTTATAACAATGTTTTCCAGCGTGACACTGACAGAAACACTTTATTAGGAGCATGTTGCTTGACATGATGTAATACATGTAATGCCCCCCTCACTCCTCACACACACACACACACACACACACACACACACACACACACACACACACACACGTCCCCCTGCACCCGCCACACCTCCAGCATCTCCCCCAAAATATACGGCGACTCTGCTACCAAATCAAAAACGGGGACAAAGAGACATTTAAGCAGCCCCCAGCCCCCAGCCGCCGCGAGTTTTGCCAATCTTGGTTTTAACGGCGTGCTGCTGGTGTCTGTGCGAGCATACTGCCTAACATCTGGTCCCGGATTAGAGCGAAGTTCAGTGAGGCTGCACTTGAAAATTCGGAGGCATGTGTGAAGCAACAGCAGCCACCCGCCCTCAGCCCCCACCCCCCCTCCCGTCCCTCATTTCGCTCCGCCATTTGCTCGAGCGGCACTTGAGCGGCAGATCGCCGGGCTCCTGATTCCCCCCTTGGTTGCGATTCTGCCTGTAGTGCCATTAGGAGTAATAGGGCTTCGGTGCGTGATCGGCGCTGGGTTTCTTCGTTGGCAGGCGGGAGGGCTGGGCGCTGGCACCAGAGAAGCGTGGTTTTGCCTGGCCCTTTTTCTCTTTTTTTCCCCTCTCCATCTCTCTCTCTCCCTCTGTCCTCCGTGTCCCAGCGTATATCGTTCCTTTGCACTTGGCTGCTCCTGGCAGGACAATTAGTAGCGCACTGTCATCCTAACAGCCCCCCCTCCCTCTCCCACCCCCAGCTGGAGGGGGCTCCATAAAAGTAACAGGAAGATGTATTAAAGGTAGTAAATATATACATCTAGTCAGTGAGCTGTGAAAGTTGTGAATTGGTTTTTAAAGCTTTGTTGAGACCAGAAAGCACAGATGTTAAAAACAGGTTCAGATGTAGCGACAGATGGTATTTGATTAGGAAGCAGACTGTTCCTATAACACAAAGATACTGCCTCAGCTCCACACAAGGAGCTGTCAGGGTAACGCTCGCGACACTGGGGGGCTCTAACAGAGGTACTGCTTACTCAGAACCCTTTACTGAGAGGGGGAGGCAGAGAGTGATAGAGAGAGGGAGAGGGAGAGAGATAGAAAGTGAGAGAGAGGGGGAGACAGAGGTAGAGAGCGAGAGAGAGGGAGTGAGGTAGAGAGAGAGAGAGAGAGCTAGAGAGTGAGAGAGGGAGAAAGGTAGAGAGAGAGAGGCAGAGAGCGAGAGAGAGGGAGAGAGGGAGAGAGGGAGAGAGAGAGGGAGAGAGAAAGAAAGGTAGAGAAAGAGAGAGAGAGAGAGACAGAGAGAGAGACAGAGAGGGGTAAAGACAGAATGAGAGAGAGAGAGAGAGAGAGAGAGAGAGAGACTGCATTCTTTTTTCTAGCCATAAACCTCCCAGGTCATGGAAGAGACAGATTTACTGTGGCTGTTTTTGCTGTGCTTTCCGCGCTACAGAGATTGAGCAAGATGCCTCATGCACAGTGGCGCTTGGTGGTGTTGATCGCTGTATTTAAACAGATGAAGTGGCATCTGCAGCCGCCTCTAATGCCTCCAGGATGATAAGGTCATTCCGCACCTTCGTAGGGGGACAAGGTCAAACGCGACAGAATACGCTCCGTTTTTATCACGATTAGAGAGAGCGCCCCGATTGGCCGGGCGCAGGCTGTGGGCGGGCCCATGGGGGCTCTGAGCTATTCCTCACGGGGCGCAGGGATTGATACAAGGCCAATCACCGTCACAATTACAACATGACAACATCATCAGCTGCCTTCATTTCACACACACAGCCACCTCACTGTCTGGAAATATATGACTGGTAAATTAAATGAGACAATTTAATTCCGGACATAACCTTTCCTGTGTCCAGAATCGACTACTCCTTACGTTGCGTTAGGAACCCCAAAAACAAAGTCCACTCTTATCAAATCCCTGATTATTCAGATATTGGTATATTGTTCAATCCTTTTAAACATTATTGTTTTAATATTATTATTAGAAGCCGTTATGATTATGAAAATAATAGTGAATGGCAAAAACACAGAAGCAATATTATAGCGGCATTATCTCTTTAGCGATTCGTGAGAGGGTCAAATTTAAATTGTGAATGGGCCAACACAAGCCCAGCTGTTTTATTGTTGTCCTGTTAAGGAGTGCTTTTTCAAAGGCGCATTGCAAAATCAAACAGAAGAGGGAACCGTGAGCAGCTCTCCTCTTTAGAATGGGAGTGAGCGACCCCCCTCGCCCCCACCAGCTCCTGTTCAGCACCAGCACAGGAAAAGCGTGACCTGCTGAAGTCACTCTGTGCCTGCCTATAAATGGCACAATCACAGCACCGCACACTGCTCTTTGCTCCCCTACTGTATATACATACATGGAGAACAAAACCTGATTATTTTATAATTCCCATAACTAGGGTTCATAATACACAAGCCAGCATCAAGACCAGGAGCTATCATAAAGTGATGGATATACAAATATTAAAATGAGTTTAACTTTAGAAATGTAAAAAAAAAAGAAGAAAAATACATAAAGATAAGACACTGAGGTCTAGCGCAAATAATTTATTTATCAACTCATGTGCAAATAGTGCTGTGATATCCTACTTTAGAAAGGTTTAAATGTGCATTTCACTTTAGCATGTTTTGAGGCAGGTAGCCATGGCAAAATTGGAATAAACCATGACTCGCTGGGTGAACCCAAGAAAACACTTTTCAAATTATTTCTAAAAATAATAGTACAATGCTTATATGTTTCATTGCCCCAAAGCAATGTGCTGCGCTTTTAGGGTAGCTTACAGTAACACAAACGAGACTTGGTGTGACCTGACAAGACAGCTCAGCTGTGGAAGAACTCTACAGAACAAGCTGTGCCCAATCAAGTCTCTTGATTCGAAACAGCTGATGCAATTGTGTGTTCGTCATTGGAAAACCACCGAAAAGGACTGTAAAAAAGAAATGACTCGTGTAAGTCACAATTCCCGCCAGCTGTGATATCCTATGGAGATGGGATAATTGTGAGCAGAAAGAGCTACTGCATGCACTTACATTCAACTGTCTAACAATATAAACTGCTAGTACTTATTATTCCTGATGGTTTAAATATAATAATGGATAAAGTCATTCTCCTTATAGGATGTTGGTAAATGTTGGCACATGTAAATGCTGGTAGGATGTTGGTTCATAATGGTCTGGCCACTATGTATTCTTATATTCGTATCATTCGTATTATTAGGACATTATAAGCTACAAGAATAAGTCTGGATGCACAAAGTAAATCTTGATATATAAGAAGCAGTTGGATTTGAACTGATGTTCGGCAATGGGTTAATTGTGAGTGGAAAGAGCTACTGCATGCACTTCATGCAGTTCAAACATTTAACTGTTTAAAAATATAATCTGCTATTACTTATTATTCCTGATGGTTTAAATACAATAGTCGTGGTTATCCTTATAGGAAGTTGGTAAATGTATAGAAATTAAATGAGTCTGTAGGTAAATGGTGAGCCTAGATGGGCTGAATGTTCTCATCAATAAGTATTCTTATGTTTTTATCAATCATATTATTAGGACATTATAAACTACTGCCTGGATGCAAAGTAATATACCTGTATGTTGCATTTGCTTTTGAAGTCTACTATCCCTCCTTCGTTCTTACAGATACAAAATATTTAATAGGTTAAAGTGACTTTTGACCGTTATTGACATCTTGTGGCCACCAGGGGCAGTAGTGCACACATACACATATGACCCACACACACTCTCACCCCTTCCCCTTTTCTGGCACACACCTGCTCAACGTTAATGTTAGTTGTGTTCCCGTCACAGATAGTCTTGGAAACCTGCTAACTCTTTCGCAACAAAAATGTTGGGAAAACACATCACTCAATGACCCAACGTATTGTAACAGCAGTGACCAATGCTGCAGAAATGTCCCAACAAAATGTTGGGAAATTGCCATGACCCAGATGTCGAAAGCTGACTAATTAAATAAACAAAACCAACAAACCAAGTTTGGAATTTGTATTTATTCTGCACAAGCTTGCATATATACTGCACATACATTCAGTTTCAGAGAAGATGGAAGGCACAAGAGGCAATTGAACTACTGTCTTGTAGGTGGTACAAAGCAAAGGTAAAAGTCTGGATAGTATACAAAATGCTTAACACACACAAAGTAAAATAATTTCATCTTCCAAGCCAAAAACGTTGCTGTAAATTTTCTGTTTTCCTCAATTTAGTAGCTGCCGAGCTTACGTTGAAACAATGTCTTAAATTCCATTGGCTACTTGCACTTTTTTTCCCCGTCTCTTAGTAATTGATGAGGGCTTTGTTAATGTTGTTGTTTGATCCTACTAAATAATATTACAGTACATCCTTGGTAAAAAAAAAAAAATACACAATCAAATAAATTAGGATAAATTAAACCAATAAATTATGCAAAAACCGCATGACAGATTGACAACAACAAAAATCCACAATCCAAATCACTAGCCATGTATGGGTAATATATATTTATAACTTATTATATACTGCCTATAATAAGTTATGATATACTGAATATCCTATTTATATATCTTATTTATGTATAAGAAACCATAACATTGTCAGTTGGAATTACTGCACTAGAATCAAAGAATTATTTCATACAAAAAGCATAACAATGCTATTTACAACATATTGCTAGATAATATAAAGGCAGTGTTTGATCACTTTCTGTTAAATATTTACATACACATCAGGGCCGATGGAAAATGGAAAAAATATCATCTTTCAGACTTTCGAGGGCCTTTAACCCTTTTCAAGCATACCATAAAATGTATAATCTATAAAGAGCGGAGATGAGCAGATTAATTCCATCTGATCCCTTTTCTCCATTCAAATAAATACAATTTACTGTTTTGTTGTTAGACAACGCTACTTGTTGTAGACTGTGTCGCCAGTGGTCCTATCCAAAGAGCGATGCAATTTAAACTCGATGTTGTTCCAGCCCTTTCAGTAAAAAAAAAAAAAAAAAGAATCTTAACTACACTTAATTACCAGCAGGCTTTAGACAAATTAAATTCATATTAAGTGATGCGAAGGAGTTCTGTCAACTGAAAACACAACATAAGTGCAATACACAGCAGTCTGTCCCCGCTGCGCCCGCATCCAGAACGGCGGACTGACCTGAGGTCAGTCGCGGCAGGCGGAGCAGAGGGGCATAATTCCAGTGTCGTTCCAGTCAGCTGTACGTACAAGCCTGTGCCCTGAGACACCGAGAGAGAGAGACACCACTGCCCCTTAATGCGGAGTGGTTTGGATTAAGTGCCGGCGATGGGGTATGATGTTGTGGTCAACCGAGATCGCGAAACGTTCCCTTGACAAACTTTCTGTTTGTGCAGTTTTTAAGGGTAGGGCCAAACAGTCACGGGATTACAAGGAAATGCAACCCCACGCGACAGGGGTAATATTGAGCGAGTCAGTCTCCTGGACAATTTAGCCCACGATTCTGTGCAGCGTAGTGTGAGAGCAGCCCACAGAGCGATGATGTCACTGTTTGAAAAGCAACCCCTCTTTCAATGAATCCAATTCTACCAGCACTCCCTTCCCCCCCTACCCAGGGTTCTGGCATTGACCATAGAGATCGCAAAACTCTGAGGCACAAGCGATAGCACATAGCAGTAACGTAATAAAAAAAAAAGAAAACATGTTCCCTTCTTAAAAACATCCAAGCATCACATTTATATTCAATCAGAAATGTGACACAATATTCTTTTGTTTTTCAGCATCACACATCCATTCAGTACAATATAAAATGCAAATAAACCAACTTCTTCACATAACATAAACCGCAAGACCTAAATCTAAAATAGAAAATAGAAATCTAAAGTGGAGGAAAACGTCAAACACTTCACACTGTGTGTGTGTGTGTGTGTGTGCAAGTGTCTGTGTCTGCATGTGTGTGTGTGTGTGTGTGTGTGTGTGTGTGTGAGTGTGTGTGTGTGTGTGTGTGTGTGTGTGTGTGTGTGTGTGTGTGTGTGTGTGTGTGTGTGTGTGTGAATATTTGAATATTGCTTCTATGCTACTCATCATTAGACTAAGAAAACACGTTTGCACCACAGTTACAAAAATGGCTACACGATGGGAATATTCGTTGTTTGAATGCTGCTCCAGTGACTGAGGAAAAAATCATTTTACTTTATCAAATGGTTTCTAAAAACATCAAACTTTTAAAAAAAAGGTTTTCACCATACATCTGTTTTTCATGGAATTGTTTATCAATTACTGAATATAAAAAGACAATATATGCATAGCTATATTCATGTTAAAACCTAAGGAAACCCATCCGTGTCGTGTTTATTGCAGTCGTAGTAATAATTGTTGAAAACAGTGACATTGCAGAGGGAAGTCATTATATTAGTTGTGTTGGAAGGGTAGGAGGGGCCTCTTGTCTAAAACGCTTTCTCTTCAATTTCTTTTTCTGAAGGCGTATTAAACCTTCTGCTGGTGCTATAATTCCAGGCACAGGCTGTTACCTAACAAGGATTAAATCAAGAAATTAATTTCACTTCACAAACAGGAATCTCAGTAGGAAAATGATTCATCAGCTCACTGATGGATGACCACCTCCCACCTTGTCCCATCACCCTCTCTGCTGTGCATTGTGCTCATCACTGAAGCTTATAGGCCACGCAACGTGGCAGACATAATTTCACATGAAACACGCAGAGCCACAAAGGCCATTTTCTCGAAGAGAAACGATGTCCACACACACGCGCAAGACGACGAGGATTCACGTCCCCTAAACCCCTCTCCACCTCTTCCCCTGCCCTACTCCTTCTGTAATCCCGTCGAAAGGCATTCTTGCCTTTTATTTGTTTTCTTTCTGTGTAAAAAAAGCAACTCAAATAAATGCAGCCTGACAAACTGAAGGAATGTCATTCAATTCACACAGGAACCCAACAGCCCCCACCCCCCACCCACCCCAGCTCAATTTGACGTTTTGAAAAAATATTATGGTGACCTGCATATGCAAAACAATTCCTTTTACAGAGAGATAATTAAGTGCTTCCAATATTTTCTTTTCTTTTTTTGTTGTTGTATATTGCTTTTACAAAGCATTAGTTTCGTCCCCAATATTGTCTGTGTTGCCCAGAAGCTGCACATTTGGCCAGGGCTTGGGGCATAGTGACAGGGCCTCGCGGGCTTGGTGCCGGCTAATTTGGAAGTCAGCAGGTTTTTGAGGCTTTGTGCTGACAATAATTGTGTTCCTGCATTTCAGTTCATCAGCTGTATTTCCAAACGCAAAGCTGTGGGGCTTACACGGATCACATGGCCGCCTCTTGACCTCCAAAGTCAAGCCGGAGTTTTCAGAGAAGAGAGAAAAGAAACTGCAGATCGAAGACATCTCTGCATTGTTCTGGTTGTACAAACGGATAAAAAAAGAGGTCCCACAAAAGAAGTGCTGAGTTTGAGGTGGACTAATGGAGCTCGCCAGGGTTTGACTAGTTTGGTCGACTGAGCGCTAATTTATCTTAATTTAACTCATTCAGACAGGGGAGAACTGGGTAGTCATTGTACAAGAGGGATATGAGGGTTGGTCTATAAAGCCAATCAAATGAACTTCCGTCGCACATGAAAAGAAGGGTTTTGTCTGCTGAATTCAACTTTATTCTGAAGAAAACAAAGCACTAAATAGTCTATGATTAATTGGGGGGGAAAAACAGAAAAAACAGCAACTCCTGGCTCCTTTTGCAGCAGTAGTATAGTGCAGTTTTATATATTTACTATACAATATAGTTTTAGAATGATGCTATCCAGATAAAAATAAAGGCTTAAAATGTCTAAATAGCCTTATATTGTATTCTCTGTCACCATATTTATATTAGTGTATTTAGCAGGTACTTTACAAACATTTTCATAAAAATACTGAGATATACTGCAAAAAGTAAATTATTCTAAACAAGGCTAGATCTAACCAACCTAGTTTGATTTATTCACTCACAAAATTAATATTGTGGAAGGAACTTTATTATTTCTTTATTTTTATTTAACATTAAATTTTTAAATGTCCTCAAAATTCATGGACATTTAAATAGAATAAAATGGTTACACAGGACTATGTTCTCTGAGAAATGTTGACCTATCAGCTTCTTCAATCTTCTATTAAATAATGCAGCACAAATATTACCTCGATGCATTTAAATAAGTGGCCACTAAAACAACGTCTGACTGAGTGCATGTTTCTGTGGGTGTTTGTGTATTGCATTCGTATTTGAGTGTGTGTTTGTATGTGTGTGTGTGTGTGTGTGTGTGTGTGTGTGTGTGTGTGTGTGTGTGTGTGATTGTTTGCGCGTGTGTGCATGTGTGTGTGACAGTGTGCTTTTGAGTGAGAGGGGTCATTCAGTGGGAAAGCATCCATTTTTTTTCTTTTTTTGTGTGCAAAAACTGGCTAGCCTCAATATGATATGGCCATGTTGCTTAGCTACAGGAAAGGTTGCTCTGTCAAAGAAAAAGGCGAGGAGCTGGCCTCTCTCCCCTGGTGTATGCGCTATCAGACTGGACAGAAAACACAGGACTTGGGCGAGTGCCAGAGAAAGAAAAAGCAACATTTAGACACAGTTTCCACAGTCCCCAAACAGCAGTCCATGTCAAATGTATTTTGTGGACAGTTTTTACCCCTCCATTTTTTTTAAAGAATAATTTATTCTACAGTACGTAGAGCCGGCATGAGACCAAAATTATCGCGTGTCAATAGCAAGCAGTAATTACAAGAATGATAATAAATAATAATAATAATAATAATAATAATAATAATAATAATAATAATTAAATCTATACAACCTATAAATTGTAATGCCCTATTCATTGGAAAAACAAAAACCTTCACACTCTTCATATGTCTGTTGGTGAAACAGGGTCCTCTTGACGACTGGATGAGCAAAATGTCAGGTTAACAGTACAAATTGCCAGCTGGGCTGCGGGAAAGTGATAATCCCCTCATTTGGGGGGGATTTGGGAGAAGAGGGGGGATGTCACACAGTCAAAACACCCGTCGGGCTTTCAAAGTCTTTTCAGAATAAAGAGGAAGAGAAAAAAAGAGGAAACACAAGAAGGAACAGCTAGGTCATTCCAGAACAGCTGGGGCTTCAAATTGGGAATGCTACTTCATACTTCATACATTCAAAGAAAAAAAGAAAAAGAGAGAAAAAAATAAAATAATAATAATAAAATAAAATAAAGAAAAAAACTAAGTAGAAATGGAAATGTTTACTCGTGCAGGAGCTCTTGCAGACAGTTGGGCGACTTGAAGATCTCGGGAACCTCGCTGTCCAGCTTGCAGATGACCTTGTATATGGCCTTTTTCCAGGAGGGATCAACATCTTTGCCGGCGACGATGGCATTGAAAAACTCCCGTAACGTGATCTGCGCTACCTCCAGGAATCTCTCCGGAACCTGCTGATACACAAGGAGACAATGACATTAATAAAGTTTTACGTTTCAATCCCAAGTCTCCGGTTCGTGGACGGGAGGCTGCGGTGAGACAGAGGGGGCCTTTTTTTAAAAGGCCGACAAGAATCAAACCACAAGCAACCCCCCCCCCCCCCAACCGCCATCTATCCCCGGGCCTACTGTAAATGCGATTTGAGCGGATGAGCAAGTCCTTTTCTGCAAAGTTCCATTTCTGGCCAAATCGGCATACACTTTAATGTTTTCTGTGTAGGAGAATATGTTCTATGCATTTTAGAATTCACCTTAAGTTGAGCTCATCGGAATAAACTGACAGTGTATATTCAATCACATGCCATCTTATGCTGTTGAATGACACTTCCTGCGGCCTCTATGAGTTCCATAAAGCAGGCTGTGATATAGGGCGTGATGTTCTATCTCTGCTCCCAACTTCCTTAAAAGAAACGTGATATTGACTTGCACGTAACTTCCCATTTCTTGACACAATGATATCTGCCCGTGCAGTAAAGAAAGAGCTCACTTCCACGTCTGATAAGGGGCAGAGATAAAGGCCAATTGTAGGAGGCCTGAGAGAGAAGTGAAGCTCCTCGCAGAGCTTCATCATAAATCTGTAAGAACAAACAGAAGGAGAAAAAGGAGAAGTGGCACATTTGCCTCTTTTTTTTTTTTTTAGGAGAACCGAGAACCTAACCTGGGCCCATATGTATAAGTGCTCTCAGAGTAGGAGTGCTGATCTAGGATCAGTTTCGCCTTTTTATCTCATAATGGATATGGTTAGGATATGGACAGGGGAGACCTGATCCTACATCAGCACTTCTACTCTGAGGTGCTTTATACATACGGGCCCAGGAGGCGTTTGTGGAGAGACTAGGAATGACAACAGCAATAACCCCCAGATGCAGGGGGTGGTCTGAGCTAATCGATTTGGACCAGCTCACTGGCCCTGCCTCTCCCTGCCCTTCCTAGCCTCAGGTGTCCTGTATCCCTGGCGGGGCCTTTTCGCGTTTCGCCTCAGACGTCCACCGCGTTTAGGGGGGAGGGGGAGCCCCTTCAAAAGACGGATCCTGACACGGGCTGACTGCCCGTCGCCATCGGCTGCTACCTGCGGCGGGGATGGGCTGGTGCTGGCCACCCTCGCTCCACAGCCACTGGCCCCTCTGTTTAATTGACCCATTTCCCATCAGAGTGTTCCTGTAGGGGGAGAGCCAGCCCCTGGTCTCTTTAGTAACCCTGACAGGCCAGCTCATTACAGAGGCGATTAGCCTCGTTCAGACACACTATTTCTATTACAGCTACAAGTACTCCGACACACACTCTCTATTACAGCTTAAACTACCCTGACACAAACACTTAATTACTACTACTACTACCCTGGCACTCTCTATTACAGCTACAACTACCCCACACACTCTCCATTACAGCTAAAACTACCCCCACACTCTCTATTACAGCTACAACTACCCCCACATTGTCTCCATTACAGCTAAAGCTAGCCTGACACAAACACTTAATTACTGCTACAACTCTCCCCACACTCTTACAGTTAAAACTACCCTGGCACTCTCTATTACAGCCTCTACTGCCCCCACACTCTCTATTACAGCCTCTACTACCCCCACACTCCCTATTACAGCTACAACTATCCCCACACACTCTCCATCACAGTCCACATACTTCTGCACTCACATCTGCACCCCTACACTGTACAGTGTTATATTTATACAACACAGACCACACACATACAGTAGCTGTAATATTACCTTTCAAAACACACAATAGGAATGTGACAGAATGACACATTTTAATACATGTATATATGCATGTGCTACATTCTGCCTTTCTCACACACGCACACACACGTGCACACATTAACATGCAAGAAAACTAATCGGGAAAAATTATATAGTTTTGTATTCTGTTTGATACTACAAGGGCCTCTTATCAGAGTTCACGCTTGGCTCCTAAACCCTGCTGGCCACATCTATGTAGCGACCATGTCAGGTGAGTAGCTGTCTGTCTTTCTTTGCAATGTTGGGTGTTGGATATTGTGTCACCAATTGAGCGTGGACCCTTCCGGAACACGTTGTAGTCAAGAACAGTTCTTTTCCTTTTTTTTTTTACTGCAAATTTAATTGCCACTGACAATTCCTTATTTTTTGATTAAAAACAATGGCACCGGTTTTAGCAGGGGCGTAGACGCTGGCAATGTATTCTGGTTTCAGGTTGTGACATCAAACACAGCGTGCACTGGCAGAAGGGGTGATTCACCGTTCAAATACCAAACCTCTGAGACCACTTGGAGAAAAAAAATGAAGGGCAGCGAAACAACCGCATCCCCAGAAAAGTGTCCTCTTAAAAGGATTTAATTTCCTCCAGGGCATCTTTTAAAAAAGAGAAAGAAACCCGTAAGCGCTTGCCTCCCTTTTAGTATTTCCCTCCCATTTGCCAGGTAAAGATCACAAATACACAAGTACACACAGGCACAAACACACACATACACACACGCACACACACACACATACACGCATATACATGCACACTCACAAACACACACATGCGCGCACGCACCTACGTACAGATACATATGTGAATACAGAAACACACACATATGCACACACCCATGCACACAAATGCCTACACACACATACGTGCTCTCACACTAACACACACACACACACACACACACACACTGCGCGGTCTGGCAGAGGTGCGTCTCCTTCCCCTTCCCTCTCTCTGCGAGTGGTACAGCCTTCAGGGGTCATTCGTTTGATAATGCTGACTGTCCCCAGCCTCCGCAACACACAACAAAAGCCTGACATAGCAGCCCGCCCGCCTGTGTCCTGCAGATTCTCATCATGGCTGTCAGGACATACCAAGGTTAGCGGTCACTGGAACGCGGCTCGCTGGCAGGGGCTTGCCAAACGTACTTGGCTGATGAATGAATGTCACATGGAATGGAAGTGGGGTTGGAGGGGGTAGGTGGGTGGGTGGGGGGGGCAGAGGGAAGGGGTGGTGGGGGGCAGGGGGAAGGGGGTTGTAGATTAAAGGTTATAAATATCTTGCACTCCCACCTCCCCAAACACACTGTCCCCCATTTAACCCCCATGCCCAACTCTCTGCGACCACCTCTCTAAAAAAGAAAAAAAGAGAAAAAAAAAGGTGCCTTTCTTTAAAAACTGCCTCGTCTCCAGAGACCCTCACCAGCGTGAGCCTCTCTGCCGGGCACGTGTCTGCCTTTCCCCCTCCCAAACCCCCCTCCCCACCCCCCGTTTATTGTCTTTTTTCCCTGTTTTTTCTTAATTTCACATTGGTCTCCCCCCAAAAACAAACAAGGAGTTATTGTGGCCAAAGGTATCCGATGAGATCCTGAAGGATGCCGGGACGCTGTTGTGGCCGCAGGTCTGCTGCATTGCTAAGAATATTCCTGTGAGGAATTTCTCCTGCCGGGTTTTTTTACTATAAAAGGGCAGTAAAATGCTGACTGTAAGGAGAAGACAATGTCAAGGAGAAAAGGGTATTGGTATTTTGGATCCTCTCGACTGCTCGCCTTGGAGAGAGAGGGGGAGAGTTATTCTTGTCACAAACCCTTTTGTCTGCATCTGCTGACTGCTTGCCCATAGCCAGCGGCATGCTTTAACTGTTTTGTCACCTCCTCTTCTCGCACGGATCAGCTGTTGTGCTTTTGTTACGGGTATTGTAGAGGCTAATCCACTGTGGCCGCTCCGCTGTGAGGTAAATACAGCTGAATCCCATCTCAGACAATTCTTCATAAATATTTCATATGGCCTTTACAACTCCTTGTTCCCCAAATTGAAGGGGCTATAAAAAAAAAAGACTAAAAATAAATAAATAAATAAAGACGGAAAGCCGGAGTCGCCTGGCGTGACTTAGACGCGGGCCGGGGGCCTTGAGATGACGCGTGCAGCGCTGTGCGCCCATCTATTCAAATGAACGCTAACCGTCTAGTCTGCTCATAAAGTCGCCAAAACGGTTAGACTGGGGTGTTCATGCGGTTCCTTAAAGATGGGCGCTGCCTTTGAATTAATGTAAACTGTATCTGTCGTTCATTAATAATTTAATATGCGTACATAAGTATGTATATGCATTTAAACATTACAGTACAAACATCTATCTGTATATACACAGTCTAAACACACATACACATAAATATGCACACAGATATACTGTATGTGTGCATGAGTGTAAGAGTGAAGTTTGGCCACTATAGCTCTCCCTACATAACAAAAAGCGACTTAATCCTTCACAATGGCTCCCTATACAGGGCCGGCAATGAAAAGAAAGCGGGTTAACTCGATTACGTACGACTGTTTTTGGAAACAATTAAATCGGCCAAAGAAAAATAAACACAACAATATTTAACGGCGATTAAAGACAAATAATAACGCAGGAAAGGTAGCGTCGCAAAGCGCTGTGAAATCTGTGCTGTAGAAAAAGGAAACTTTACTCGCTCGCTTATCGATACGGAACAAAGATTTGCGCGTTGCGTTTTTTCTTTGATTCCCGTGACAAAAAAAGGGGGACGGCTCCTCTCCCTCTGTTAGGCCGGCCACACAAACGGGCCGGCGGGGCCTTTTGTTTTTGTTGTCTTCCTTTCAGCTCTCCCTCGCTTTTGTTGTCCCTCCCTGTTCTGTGTGAATCCCGGGGATAAGAGACCGGTGAACGAGGGAGGCCTGGTGAAAAGGGACATTATGCTGCCCGTCCACTGTGAAACGCAAGATGAGAGGAGGGGAGGAAAAAAAAAAGGGCGAACGCAGAAGGAGTGGAGACAAACAGCCACGGCACTTCACCCAGCATTCATTCACCCTTGTGTGTACACTCGTCCCTCTGAACAAACTCCCCCAATCCCTGCTGTTTGTTAAGTAAATATTGATCAAGGAGAGACTTGCCTCCCGATAGCTGCCGTGCAAGGCAAAGGGGTCGGGGGGGGCGGAGGTGAGGGGGCGGGAGGGTTGAGGGGTGGGGTGGGGGGTTCGGGCACGGATGAAGACATGAGCCGTTTAATCGCACTCTTGCAGAAGGCCTGCTGTGCGGGACCCCGGCCCACCCTTTGTGTTCTCTGCGCTCTTCCCTGACAACGCGGGTTCTGTCTTGCGCAGAAAGGGAATTTCGGCTTCCTCCCGGTCTGATTCGGCGATTAGGCTGCCGGGGAGACGGGCGTCGCGGAGCGCTGATCGTCGGGGACTCCTGTGGCGGCTCACCAGTGACCTCGTGATTCACCCCGAATGTACGCGAAGCACGTACGCCCCGTGCGACAAAAAAGTGAATACAAATTCACTCTTCGCTCAATCGCTCTTCGTCAGGTAGAAAATAATTTTTTTTGGGGGGGGGGGAAACCGCCGATCTGAAGTTTCCCGTATCAGGGGAAAGTAGCCTGGATATTACACCTTCTATTTGCTCAGGTCTGGCCAAACAAGCCTGGGACGATAAATACATCAGATAGCCTTGAAGGATGCCCGGACCACACATGCCCTGGGTTCTACGGGTTAATCCCTAACCAGTCATGGCCTGAGAAAGCCTCCCAGCCTGGGAAACCAGCAGCTTCTCACGCTGAGTTACTGCGTCTGCCCAAACATTTTAATAACGATTCCCCCTGGTTTGCATGCCTCCTCAACCTGGCCCCCATTTACACATGGTGCCCTATGCTGGCGCTCACAGTAAGAATCTACCCCCTCTGATTCGCTCAAGGAAGAGACGGCCCTTCTTTATCCTTGGAACGCAAGCTAAGCTCTTGTGCTTAAGATGTTTTTGAAACAAATATACGGCTGCGGTAACTTCCTCTGACCGTAAATCTACAGCCAACTGACAGCGGTGTCCAGGTAATATCACAATAATAATAATAAAAATAACAATAAAAACGAAGGAAGAAGACAGGATCATTTGCGGGTGAAAGTAGTCTTGCGATTCCCGGAATGGCATTTTTAAGAGTTAATAGATTGACAGAGAGCAAACACCGTCCCAAGGTCAGGGGTAGAGGTGCTTTCGTCCGTCACCGGGGGTTGGAAAAATAAGTCTGGGTCCGGGTCGAGGATTTTCACCAAACTTCAAAAGAACAATGTTCTGTTGAGCCGAAAAAGGAAAAAAAACAGGGACACGCAGTACTCAGTACTCTGTGCACATCCATCTCCCGTAATCAATAGTCTATATGAGCTGAAGCCTTCCCGCTTGATAAACTCTTGGCTGGAGTGTCACTTAGGCAAACAGATTCCAGGTTTCCCCCTTAGATAAAGATGCTTTCAAAAGCCATGGCTGTGAGGCAACCAAGGTTCGCAAACTATGCAGCCTTGAATCGGGCCGGCAGGTTTCTGCTAGAAAGCTGGGTAAACAGGCTGGCCCGCTGATACCGCCGGCCTTGTGGGGACTTTTGTTTTTCGTTCTTAAGAAAACAGAAAACGTTCGGTAAGTGCCCGCGTGTCCATTTCTCAAGGTGTGCGGCGGACTGTCAAGGATGGGGTGGAAGATGCAGATAAAATCCCATCATGCCTTGTCCCCCCACCCCACCCCCCCCCCCGTACCAAATCAGTGTTTGTGTCAGCTGCCCCGATTCAGCTGCTGAATGCCAGGTCAATGCTGTCCATCTGTGAAGCCTTTTTCTTTTTCAACAGAACCTTGATTATACGGTTGAATATTTACAAGCAATGAGTAAAGACTGCAACTGGACTTCTACTACTAATGCTACTTCTACTACTACTACAATTATAACAAGACTATTTTGGGCTGTACGGGGTGAGGGTTGAACTAAACCACAGCTTATTATTATTGACCTAAAACTGAATAAAAATTCATGTTCACTAAATCTTCACATTGACATTTTCAAACGCACCTCAACACTATTCACAACCAATAGAGCCATTCGTAGCCTAAAGGAACGACCGCGCACCCCTGACTCAGAGATGCTTAAGAGATTCATTACAAAGATAGCATGCATGGCTAGGGAGGGGTGGGGGCGGGGGGCGATCAGGCAGGGATTGGCCAAGGGTTACAAAGTCACTTGTCTCTTATTGCAGTCGCAAGCCGGGTGGAAGCAATAGGGGGACATCTGGAGAGTGAAAGGGGTGGGGGGGGGCAGAATGACCTAAGGAACAAAGTGGGCAGAAGGAAGGAGGAGGTTGGAGTTAGGGTCTTTCTTGTCTGGTGAAAGAGGGGGGAGGCAGGGGGTGACTTGGCACTGAGACTAATGAAGTGCGCATATGTGTGTGTGTGTGTGTGTGTGTGTGTGTGTGTGTGTGTGTGTGTGTGTGTGTGAGTGTGTGTGAGAGAGTGTGTGTGTGTGTGTGTGTGTGTGTGAGTGTGTGGATGTGTGTGTGGGTGTGTGTATGGATGTGTGTGTGTGTGTGTGTGTGTGTGTGTGTGTGTGTATGGATGTGTGTGTGTGTTTGCGTATGTGTATGGATGTGTGTGTGTGCGTATGTGTATGGATGTGTGTGTGTGTGTGTGTGTGTGTGTGTGTGTGATGTGTGTGTACATGTGTGTTGGTGTGTGTGTGTGTGTGTGTGTATGTGTATGGATGTGTGTGTGTGTGTGTGTGTGTGTATGTGTGTGACTGTGTGTGTGTGTGTGTGTGTGTGTGTGTGTGTGTGTGTGTATGGAATTTGGGAGCAGTGCCAGGGTGAAGGGAAGACGCACATCAGCACTGCAGATGTGTCAAGGCCCCCCAGAGCAAAATAATGACATAATCAGCAGCGGAGCCACAGACCAGACTGCGCACAAGGTGACATGGGACAGGATGACTGAGAGCAGCAGGCCGAGGAGTGGGGGGGGGGACTTCCACCGATCACCGTTCTCCTGGCTGGAATGCCTCTTTGTGTTTTTTTTTAATAAATGGAGGCTGTTTGAGGGGGACACTGCAAAATGAGGGTTTTTCTGACTCTTCCTCCTAGTTTTCCCTTATATTCTTCGATATTTTCTTACATTTGCTTAAAAATCAAATGAAGTTCATGCTAACGTTAGCTTTCAGCGATAAAGCTGACTCCCCATGTCATACCTGTTATACTTTAGCTGTGCATATTTGCCCAGTAAAGCGATGTGCGCCTCTTCTACCAAGTGGAACGGTTAAAATAAAAAAAAGGACAAAACGATAACGCATAGCTTCAGAATCAATTACACGACAATGCCATCTAGGTTGCTTATCGATCGCGGCCTGCTTAAAGAAACCGAGCTCTTCCAGTCGCGTGAGGCGTAGTGAAGTAGAGCCTTACATCTCTGGCCTACAGTACATCAACATTCTGAGGAAGGGGGAGCACTTCACAAAATGAGAAAAGGGAAACACGCTACTGTATTCTACAGATTAAAAAACTGCATATCCAAATGTCAGTTTCAACAGAAGGTCCCTTTACATATTTGTAAATATTACTGCTGTATTCATGCCAGCAAGTATAAAAAAGGTACACTGCACAAGCTCCTCCCATTGTATCTCCCCTGCAGGCCCCGAGGCCTTGTGTTGAACACAGCGTGGAGTGGCCCTGACGCTATTAACAGACCCTGTTTATGATCGGCACCAGGTCCCCTCCTGACAGGAAAATATCCCGGCCAGTGGCAGCAACCACTTTGCGCCGAGCGGCAATTAGGAGGAGCGGTCTGTTTGTGCGAGCGGGGGACCCGGAGCCAAAGGAGCAGCGCACGCAAGCTCTTCCTAAATGGGATACCTCATTAAGATTTCATTTTCAAAAACCACAGCCACCGTAAGCCAGACCCCACTTCCCCATATCTTTCGAGCAGCTGCACCAGGTGCCAGAGATAACCATCTTTCTCTGAGTCAGGGATTTTTTTCCGCGAGGGTAAAGGTTGGGTTGTATTGTTGTCGGTTCGCTGCTTATTTTAAATGTTAAATGTTTTTTTAGGTTGTGGAAAGTTTAAAGTATAAAAAGACATGAGATGATTTTGGTCCGGTCACAAACGTACGTCTTCAAAACTTTTCCTTGCAGGAAAAACAGTATAACTGTGATCTGGACCTTACTCTTGCAAAGTTGCAGTTTGGGGGTGCTTAAAAATGAACATTACAACGTTATAAAAACGTTGCTACAATGTTGTTATTGCTCACGACTTTACGCAACTTTACTGCAATGTCATAAGAAGTTGGGTTGGGTTAATATGGCGGGCAAAAGGAGCATCTCATATTGTTGCCAAATTTTAGATTTTATTTTCACTATAATGTTTTTATAAGGTGGTCTACTTTGTCCTCATGCCATCTGATTGCTGCAATTACGCATCCATTTCACAGCTCTGATAAGCTAGAATGAGATTGTTATTACAGTTAATCACATATTCAAGCTTGGAGCTTTAGAAGCACCTCGATGACTTCATCAAAGCAGGGAGACAGTGAGCCACTAATGTGATTCAAATTGAGCTTGCTGCCCAGTCACCAATTTCCCCCCTGCTGCTTAAACTTAAAACAAACTCCACAAAGATCTGGCCCCTCACACAGATACTACGGATGGCGCCTTTCTGAACTCCATAACGTACGGACACTACGGTTGGTGCGTTTCTGAACTAGCAGCGGTCAGTGGGTCAGGAATGGGTTTTCATGTGACCTCCTGACCCCACGGGCTATTGGCACCTTCCGGTGGCCGTGGCGCCGTGCTGTCACAGAGGCCGGAGCCAGGCCAGGCATGGTGGGCAGGGGAACACAAACTTTCGCCTAATATTCCAGCTGTTTGTCAACGGTGTGTGCATGGAAAATTACCCGAAATATCATCCATCCATCCATCCATCCATTGTCTAAGCCGCTTATTCCTGGTCAGGGTCGCGGGGGGGTGCTGGAGCCTATCCCAGCATGCGTTCCGGGCGAGAGGCAGGAATAACCCTGGAAGGTCGCCAATCCATCGCAGGGCACGCACACCATTCACTCACACACTCATACCTACGGGCAATTTAGACTCTCCAATTAGCCTAACGTGCATGTCTTTGGACTGTGGGAGGAAACCGGAGTACCGGAGGAAACCCACGCGGACACGGGAGAACATGCAAACTCCGCACAGAAAAGCCTGGACAAAAAGTGCTATCCACTGCACCACCGTTATCATCCCTATACGAATAAAATTCAGGAATAAAAATACAAAAATTACAATTATCACAAGTCTAATATAAAGGTACACATATATACATATATATAATATATCACACTGAAATATATATTTATAGGACATTAAAGTATTTGCACAGTGTTTGTGCGTTTTAGGAGAGTGGATCAGCGCTGGCAGTGGTGTTTTTATACTCCCTACTAAAATAAAAAAGCAGGTTGGATTGGTCTGAGGCGCAGGCTTCTGTGAAAAAGCCCCTCCTCCCTGCAAATTAAGATCCATTAATAAGTCATTTCGCCTGGCAGGAACAACAAGCCCTGAAAGCTTTGTACAAGGCGATCTAATCACTTGAGAGCTTGCCCTTTCTCTGTGAAAGGTACAACAGTAGGTGTTTGTATGCCTCAAGCTGTCTGGTGGTAAGTGACTTTTGTACTAACCGTAAGTGGGAGACTGCTTTAGGAGATATAGAGACAATAAAGAGAAAAGGAAGCAGTACAAAAAAGAAATACACCTTCAATAATGTATGAGCAAAACACATTTTTGGGGGTTTTGCACGCAACACACACATACATGCGTGCGTATATACACACACGGAGCGGAGTCGAACAATATCGATTCCCTCAATAAAACAGACCTTTTGTTTCTGTACTTTTTTGAAGTTTGTTTCTCAAATTTCGTAAATTGTATTCTGGATTTGGAAAAAGACATGCGGATATATGTGGCCTCTTACCCACGAAGCAATTGCGAACACCAGAAATGGATGAGGCGTGTCACCTTTCTTGGGGAAAGAGCACACGTTTTATGCTGAAAGGGCCTTGTTTTGTAGCCTTGTGATGCAAACCACGGGTCGCTGAGCTAGCACCTGTCCACTTAGCATGCAGTCAGGTGGCGACACTGCCGCGGTTTCGGTTTTCAGGCCGACCAATAACGGCCCATTTTATACAGGAACAATCGGCGCGTGGCACGCGATCTGGACTTATCCTCATGGGTTCGCGGTGACCTCTTAGGACAGCGCTAAAAAGGCTGAGGAAGGGATCAATCCTTTAAGAAAAACTGATGGTGTTATTGCCAATAAAGCCAAACGTTATATGGTGACTCAAACCAGTGCTTGAATCCACATTGCATCTCCTCTAGACTGTGTCAAAACACATCACAGTGAACTCCACAGCCCCGCAGGAAGCTGTCAGGATTCCGATTTCCAGATCATGTCTTAAGGGAAGTGTTTGTACAGTTCTCTTACAGCATTTTATCCCCTGCCTCCGTAAAGGGGACAAGATATTAAAAGACATGCCTGTCAGGCCTTTGGAGTGACACTGATACCCTTCACAGCACGGGCAGTACCACAGAAATCACCCGCTCACCTTCACATCAAGGTGAAGACTGAACAACGCTCGGTCCTCCCACACCTGCAGCTCTATCAAAGACCTTTATTTCCTCTCTACTTTCCCCTTGTTGTTTTTGTCTGTTCAGCCTTTTTATGTTATTGGCTCTACTGTTTTGTCTTAATGCAACATTGTGAAGCGTCTTTGGGTCCTTGAAAAGTGCTATATGAATTCAATGTATTACCACTATTATTATTATTAAAATCGTGGCACTAAATTGTCCAACCTTGACATTTTTATATATATATGTGCCTCGAGGACAAGTTTGGAAATGGCCAAGCTAACACAGTTTGGCAGACATAAAATTATAGTTTTGTCTCAGTGAGCAATAGCATCTTGAAAATAGGATTTCCGAGATGTGGTGTTCAAGCTGTCATAAAGAAATTTGAAGAAACTGGGCAAGTTTAAGACAGAAAACACAGTGGAAGACCCAAAAAGCTGTCTGCATCTGATGAACAGTATTTAAAGGCCACTTAAAGAGTCATCTTGTTACAGCTAAGAAACAATTCTTGCGGAAAGGCAACAAGCAGAAGAGATTGTAATACGTGAAAGACCATAAAGCATGGATCGACAACCAGTGGCAGAAAGTCTTATGGAGTGATGAGTCAAAATTTGACATTTTTTGTTCACAAAGACGCCAGTTGTCAGAAGAGTAGTTGGCAAGAAGTACATTGATGCCTGTCTGCAGCCTTCTGTGAAGCAAGGTGGTGGCTCTGTCATGGTCTGGAGATGCATTTCAGCCAACGGTGTAGGGGATCTGGTCAAAATTGATGGAATTATGAATGCTTAGAAATATAAACAGATCTTGATTCATTACGCTGTACCTTCTGGAAAACGACTGATTAGAATTTTTTACTTTTACACAACACAACACAACATATGTGTTATATATATATATATATATATATATATATATATATATATATATATATTTCTTGAATATATATTAAAGATATACATTAAAGGACGCCGACCGGATTCCGATATGTCCAAAGAAGCTTTCTGTGCATGCGGCGAGCTCATGCCGGCTTCCCTCCCCCCTCCCTCTGGGGCAGAAAGGGGAGGGACTCCCGGCCAGAGTCAGGCAGTGGGCAACCTGCACTCCGGGCAAGTGCCTTTACCGGTTGCGCCACCGGCATTCAGGACACTGAGTGAATGAGGGACATCACAGTGCCTGTCAGATGTGACATCTTGAGGAGAGAGAGGGAGGGTGGAGCTGATGGGGGCGCTCGGTTTCGTCCCTCCATAGCGATGTGCGGCGATAACGGCGGGACACGACAGGAGTTTGTTTTTCGTCGCCCGCCATTACATTCGGCCAGGGACGCTTCCCGCCGGCCGTCGCCCGCCGAGCGTGACATTAACAGGAGCGAACCGCGCAGAACTAGCGGGACAGCCGTTACGGGCTGCTGTGTCAGCCGGCCTGTTCGGGAAGGGGATCGGCTCGCCGGTGAAACGCGCAGACTCGCCACAGAGGCAAGGTTAATCCCGCCTGTTGACTCCCGGGCACCGAAGCCTAAATGACAACCGGAAACACCGGCCCACCCTTTAAACGCAAACCGACCAATCCGGCGCCAAAGAAAACCGACTAGCCACAGGACTGGAAGCTCTGTGCCCAAAGCATTCCGGCTCTGATATAAAAATGCACTCTTTATGCACAGTCCCGGACACAGAGAGCAACACGAGACGGCCGTAGGAGTATTTCTTTTTCCAGCCCCGATGTCAAATCCTCATTCCTATCGGAAAGCGGTTAAAAATTCACTGGAGGACCGACGTCCCGCCAGTTGGTTTGGGGAGTGGAGGAGAGAGAGAGAGATAAGAGAGAGAGAGAGAGAGAAGGCTCGTTTCCCAGCCGTTTTCGGCAGCTCAGTGGTGGAGTGGCAGGTGAGGTCAGAAGCGCGCAGGAGGAGGGGGACTCCGCAGGGGAGCGCGGGGCGACCTGGGCGCTGACGGGGACAATGGGCTGGAGTCACGAGGCGGTGGCCCCCGCCCCCGGGTCAAATGACGGGCGGGCGCAGGGCTCCACAGAGGGCTCATTGTGAGGACGGCCGTCCCAGCTGCGGAGCGCGCCGGGGGCCTCGGGAACCCTCGCCGCGAACGCGAAGCCGCCCGCGCCGGGGGAGCCTCCGCGCTCGTGACTCGCGTCGGACCCTCCAACAACGGCCCGCCTTCATCGTCTCCATCGCCTTCGTCGCCTGCTCGGTTCGGCGCTAGGCCCGGATTCAAACGACTCAATCAACGTCGGTCCTTAAGTTTGACTCATAAGTAAACGTTAGTCGGCAAGCGTTAGTTTTCTCAGTGATCGCCAACAATAACTGTGTCTGTGAAGGAAAATAGTTCAAACTTAATTTTGATCAAAATTAAGGACAAAGTTAAGGACAAATGTCGATTGAATACAGGCCCTTAGGAGTACAAGATGCCTGAATCTATCCTCAACGGCTAAAGGAAGAGAAATATTAATGCTGATAAGAGACCTGCGTGGGCTAGTAAGTAAGCCTATGTGCTCTGCTGATCATCCAAACAGTGATTTTACCACCGAAAGCAGGACGTATTTTAAGCTTTCACTGCAAGGCAAGCCAAAACAAAACATGTTTTTATGTTAAACATTAATTCGGAAATGGAAAACGTAAATGGACAGCAGTATTAAAAGCATATGGACTGCAGAACAGAGCATTAGAGTGAATACAGTGAATTATTATAGATATGATGTTTGTGAATGTTCGAGAGGAGATGGACCCCAGTAAACAAGCCCAGCATGTTTACTCTAAGGCCTGAAATCTACCCCCCCCACACACACACATATCCACGGCAATGGCACCTCTCTTGGTTTCCGTGGATAAACCCTTTCTGCTGAGAGAAGAGGAGACAGAATGGAGGGAGAGAGACAGAGCTGAGGAGAGAGAGATGAATGTCGGGCGATAGGCGGTGGCGACTGAGAGCGCAGATTTTGAACTTTCGCGTCTCAGAAGCACAATTAATTATGAGGGCCTTTGGGGTAGGTCAGACCGGAGAGGATAGAGGTACCACAGGGACGGGAGAGAGGGAGAGGGGGGAGAGAGAGGGAGAGGGGGAGGTAGAGGGTAAAGGAGGAGAGAGAGAGAGAGAGAGAGAGGGAGGGAGGGAGGGAGACAGAGGGTAAAGGGGGGGAGAGAGGGAAAGGGGGAAGTAGAAGGTAAAGGAGGAGAGAGAGAGGGGGGGGTAGAGGGTAAAGGAGGAGAGAGAGAGAGAGAAAGAGAGAGAGAGAGGAATAGAGCAGGGGGTAGACGGTAAGGGGGAGAGAGAGAGAGAGAGAGAAAGAGAGAGAGGGGGGAAGGGGGGGTAGAGGGTACGGGGGAGAGACAGAGAGAGAGAGAGAGAGAGGGGGAGACAGAGGGTAAAGGGGGGGAGAGAGGGAGAGGGGGAGAGAGGAATAGAGAGGTAAGGGGGAGAGCAACGCCCCCTGCATTTGTTAAAAGATTCGGCCTTTTTGGCCGGCATGGTCACTGGGTCAAACACCGCAGAAAAAGGGCACCTCCACA
Source organism: Aldrovandia affinis (assembly GCA_029706075.1). NCBI lineage: Eukaryota > Metazoa > Chordata > Actinopteri > Notacanthiformes > Halosauridae > Aldrovandia > Aldrovandia affinis. The sequence goes on along the minus strand of JAINUG010000027.1, from coordinate 2,395,693 downwards.
TGATAATTTATGTCACACGCGTCGTCTACCCCGCTATACGCTAATCCCCTAACCCAACGCACAATACATTTCCCTCTTTAAGGAGAATAAACATCCCATAATATCTCCCCATTTAGATATTAAAGGAAAACAGAAGCAGGGAACAGGCGGCGTTTGTCAACAAACCAGACGAAAGGAGGGGCAGAGAGAGAGAGAGAGAGAGAGAGAGAGAGAGAGAGAGAAGAGAGAGAGAGAGAGAGAAGACAGGGTGGGAAAAGAACAGACCGAAACAGCCTGGAGACTTCGGCTTGAAACGAGGCGGCCGATAAGGTCAGACACTTGATACGGCCCCCCCCACCCCCCACCCTCCCTCTGAAGACGAGAAGGGGCAAACTCCTGGAGTCAAAGGGCCTCTCTGTGCTTATGCGACCACGCCAGGCTGAAGCCACGGCTCCCCCACACAAAGCAGAGGATGGGCGCAATCTCCTTTAAACGCTCTTTACCGCGGCAGCGAGGAGGAGGGGAGGAGCTGCAGAGGGGCGGGGGAGCAGTTTTCACCGCTTAGGACGCCTGACAGAAGAGCCTTGAAGTATTTTCTGAAGGAAATATGAAACCATGCCCTGAGCTGTCATAAAAATGTCTTTTTATCACCCCCCTTCCCTCCTCCCTCCCCTCTCCTTTTTCCTGAATGGCTGGTGATCTCTGATACAGGACGAGACCGGGCTTGGCCTCCGTCTAACAGGAGGCGATTGGGTTTCCAGGTATCCAGCCCTGCCAATCGCAATACAGTGCAATATATATCAGCATGCATTACAAAAGTGACTTTTTTTTCACCTGCGTATTTATTATCTTTTTTATTTAACTTTTATTCTAGCAGGAAGGCTTTATATATATATATATATATATATATTCCTGTGTAAATATAACTGGAAAAATACTGAGCCGATCTGTGCGTTATCGCTGTTTTGCTGATCCCTTCAGCAGTGAAAGAGTTGAAAAACAGTGGCTCTGCAAAACTGCAACGTTTCCCTCCCGTGCATTTCTCCTACACCTGCTCCAGGAAGCACCAGTGCATCTACATACACACACACTCACACACACACACACACACACACACACAGCCACCAGCACTAGCTACTGCATGAGTAAAAATGCAGAAAAAATGCATGTGCATAGTTAAGTGCTAAGGGAGATCTCCCCAATCCTTCTTCGTTGAAGCAGCTCTCCTGTAAGCACATGGCACAGCTCTCCTGTAACCACAGGGCACAGCTCTCCCGTAACCACACAACACAGTTCAGCACGCCGTCATTAGCGTACGCAGCGCGAGCTTCTCCCCTTTGTCCCTCCGCTATGTCACAGAGGTGTCTAGAGATGGTTACCGAGTCGGAAAGGCTGGCAATTACGAGCTGTCTTATGAAAATGTGTGCGTGAGTGTGTGTGTGTGTTGTGTGTGTGGGGGGGGATTGGGGGGGGGCAGAGCTTGAAAGGAAGCACAGAGAAGGCCGAGAGACACGACTGTGGCAAAGGTAATTAATAAAGCTCCTTTAATTACAGATTGTGCTCGCTCTGCCATAGGGAATGTGACAATTATGTCATTAAAACTTTGTAATGGGCAGGGGGGGCAGGGGGGGGGGGAAGAAACAAATTTGAAGAGGATGAAAGATGCAAGGCAGCAGAAGGAAAAGAGGGAGAAAAAAAACAAACAACAACAGACATCTCAAAGGAGAGGGAGAGCATTTTACGGGTGCACAATGACAGACCAGATTAACATCAAAAGATCAGCAAAACAGAGGGCATATTCATCCTAGAGACGCGACCAAGGTGGAAGGAACTTTGATGATGCTAAATTTGGCAAAAGCGCAAGTTGCTGAATCGGCTGTGGTTCCAGTTTCCTGCCTCGGTGCGGGCTCGGTTTGACAGGTGGGAAAGGGGAAAATTCTGTGAAAATCTGAGTAAGTGGCCCTTTGGGGGAGGACGGGGTGGGCGGGGGTATTTTTCTGTCCCCTTCTCCTCACAACGCGGAGCTCACGAACGTCTAGTCACTGCAGACAAGCAGCACACCAGAGGGGGGAGGAGGAGAAAAAAACGCGACTCATTCTAGCCAAGTTGGTTCGTCTAGAAAGATTTGCATCGCTTGGCAAATTTTTCCTTGTGCCGCGGTGCTAATCACCTCTCGCATCTACCTGCCCAGACACCTGCAGAGAAAACGTCACCCTTGATATGCAAAGCTCACCCCCACCCCAGCCCCATCGCGCCCGGCTCGACTCCTCAACCAACAAAAGTCTTATTCATGCCTTCTTTCTTCTCTCGGCTTGCAAATTCGACATTTATGTATGTAAATAGGATCACTCCCCTGAAGTTTCCCGGTAGCAAAGGAGCCTACGCGTCTGTTGGGCCTACCCGCCCGCCATAAACCTTACTACTTACTCTGACTTATTCAAATCGACCATGGGACGGGGGGCAGGGGGTGGGGAAGGGATTTTTTGGTGATGCAAAGCAGAAGGCGTTTTGATAACGCCGAGACGCCGAGAGAGCCCCCGACGGACGGCGAGCAACGCCCGCGCCGCTCTTTAATGCGAGCGTCGCAGATTCCGTCTGACAAGGGCACTTGAGCCTACTTTTCCCCCTCCGAAGAGAAGAATGCGTAACCTTGATACCGCGAATTCCTCTCCTCGGAAGTGCCTCGCAAGCACGGCGGGAGGAGGAAGCGCAGGAGACCGCGGTGTCGTTTTAAAGCGCGCGGATAAAAAGGGGATAAAAAAAGGTGAAGGTTTAGAATTTTCTGGAATAAATTTGTAGTAAATGAATACATTCTAAATAAAACAATGTGGATGCAGGACTTTGGATTTGTCATGTTGTAATAAAGGTGTTCCCTGTCAGAATTCACAGAATCAATAGCATATACTGAATATATACATATATACAGGGGGGAGACAAATGAATGGAAACAACATATAATTGCTTCCAATCCTTGTTCAAAACAATACATAATAATATATAATAGCTTCCAATCATTCTTGGCATTATGTTATACAAGGTTTGAATGGTATATAATGGGATAATAGACCATTCTTCAAGAAGGAAAGCCCCCAGTTCTTTGATGAAGATGATACATGGAAATCTAGATGGAAATCTACTCTACACTTGATCAGAACTTCCATAAAGGTTCAATGATGTTTACATCTGGTGATTGGGGAGGCCATGAAAGATGTTTGAATTCATCCTGGTGTTCATGAAACCACTCTTGAATCCATTTAGCAGTGTCTATGTGGGTGTTATCGTCTTGGAATATAATTTTGATAGAACAATGTTTGCAACATAGGGTGCACCTGGACATGTAAAACGGCTTTGTATTCCATGGCCTTAAGACTAACACGCAGAGTAATAATCAGACCCAATGACTCCCACGAGATGGCTGCCCATACCATAACAGATCAAATGTGTAACAGTTGGTAACAGGCAATGTGGGTTGAAGGCTTCCCCTGATGAGGGTAAAAGACGACTCATCAGACCATATTACATTCTACCACAGCTCAGTAGTCCAGGATTTGTGCTCATTACACCAGGTTATGTTGTTGTGCATTGGCCTTGGCCAGGTTTCTGAATGGCAGCCCTACCATAAATATCAGCTACGTAAAGCTCATCACAGTACAGTTTTTGTTGAGAATGGGACATAGAGGTGTAGATTCAGTTCTGTGGACATTTTTGAGACAGTTGTTTTGTTGTTTGATAGCAACTATCCTGTTAAGTGTCCGTCTATCCCCATTAGTGAGCTTCAACCTGTGACCACTATTCTTCTTTCCTAAAGCAGTTTGTAGTTGTTTGGCAAATGCCATCATAACTTCCCACACTGTTCTCCTTGAGATATTAAATAATTTTGCCATTTCTGTGACTGACGTGCCTGCAATTCGGGCACCAACTATTTGACCTCTTTCAAAATCTGTTAGATCTCTCATCTTGTTTTAGAAACTCACATATTAACATTTTTAAATGTCCTTTATAGCAGAAACATATTGGTAATCAGTATTGACATTAATATGAAACACGTGTTGACTGTGTTTCATATTAATGTCAATACATGATCTAGTAGTAGTTGAATTAAACACGTGTCAATTGCAATTTAGTTACCTCAAAATATGAGTCCTTTTTCATTTGGTGTTCCAATTTTTTGTCTATCCCCTGTATATACACATATTTGCAATTGATTCTGTGAGTACTGACAGCGTCCAATATAATTAAATAAATAAAAAATTAATTCAGTATTTTAAAAGAAGGCTCTGCTGGTGAACAATGTCTCATCAAAGGAAATCTCGTACTATGGTGTGAACCCTATTGTGCACGATAGCGCTAATCGTAATAAGGCGTGAAGGTGAGGGACACATTGAGTCACCAGGTTTCAAGGTGTTCCGCGTCACACGCAAGCTCAGCTCCTGGCTTAAAGCAGACTCCTCCCTCGTATAACCCCCACCCTTCAAGGGGCGCTGCCAGGTGGAGTCGTACCTCAAAGTCGTTGGCCTTGTTGTAATGCATGTTGAGGGCCCGGTACAGCTCGCAGTCCCGGCTCACGCTCATGTCCTCCACCCCCGTCACGCCGTCGTTGATGGCCTGCCGGGCGAACTTCTCCATCTGGATGTAGTAGAACTCGCGGAAGTTGCTGAACCACTTGATCAGCTGGGATGTGATGCACCGGTTGAACTGGGGAGAAGAAGGGACAGGTCTTTGAGCTCTGAACGTCTGTGGGAGGGGAGAGTGAGAAAAATCTGTGAGACGCCGTGTTCGCGTAGAGCAGGACGTCTCACCCGGACTGTGGCAGGCAGTCTGACCCTCTTTCGACCGGAGAACTGGTTCAGTCAAAATAATGATCAGCTGAATGTGACAGTGAAATGGCAAGCAAAAATGACAGCAAACAGAAACTCTGGCCCTCCAGGACCAGGGTTGAGTAGCCCTGCAGGCACTGTGGCCCTCCAGGACTGGGGCTAAGTAGCCCTGCAGGCACTGTGGCCCTCCAGGACCAGGGCTAAGTAGCCCTGCAGGCACTGTGGCCCTACAGAACCAGGGCCGAGTAGCCCTGCCGTCACTGTGGCCCTCCATGACCAGAGTTGATTAATCCTGATGGACTGCAATGGGGTCATGGCACCCCCAAATTGTCTACCAATGAAGCTCTTCCAGACCAAAATGACTGGTACTAGTAGATACACATTTCTCAAATGGAGTGCGTTGTTCACAGCGTAACTTATGCTATATTAAGGCATTCACTTACGCTGCTTATTTCTTAGTTCTGTTTGTGAACCTGCTTCGTAATTGATTGCGAGATTATTATTATTTATTTAAATAAAAACATTTCTTAGCTCAATGCATATATACATACATTCATATGTGTATATATATGTTATATGCCTATGGTGCACTATATTGTATTTATAGCTTTGAATTAGAAGTTCTGTATTAATTACTGCTTAGCTAGTAGTATTTTAAAGCACTATGAACACACACACACACACACACACACACACATTTCTCCTTGTGTGATCCTCAGACTGTCCCCATATTTGGAGGTGGTTCTTCACACATACGGAGCACTACGCCGTCTGTACGGCGGACTATGGTGTCTCGCACCATCGGACAGAGATCAGAGGTAGGTTAAACTGTAATTACAATTATGTCTATAGTCTGGCAAGCATTTCAGTGCACATTTCCATGCCGGCAAGCAAGGTTAATTGTGATTTGCCCCAAGCCTTTTCCACACTGCGGCCTTTTGAACAAAGAGATGGAGTGATTAAACCAAAGATGGATTTTAACCCTTCCAAAGGCAAGTAGGACTGCATTCTAAGATTGCAAGATACTGCATGCTTGTGCCACATCCAAGAAGCAACTACCTTTTTTGAGTGTAAGGTGAAGTCAAAGTAAAGCCCTGCCCACAATCACACACTTTGTGGCTAACCAGCTAGGCTGTGGCTGTTTGGCTGAAAACTGCTGTGTACAAAGCATTTGTACCCAGTTCAGTGACTCGTCCCATGGCCTGCAATGGAGTCCGGTGCTGACTGAGTGAAGCCCCACAGGGTGGTGCATAACTTAACATAGTCACGTGGGGAGGGAGGGTTTCAGATGGTAAAGGTAGTCACAGCAATGTATTATCTTTAGAAACATATTTGCAATATCAGAAAATCTATATTTGCCCAAATATTGTCAAGTGTTGCAATATCTGCTGTGTAATTAGTCCTCCGGCACAGTGGCTGTACAGCTCAGCTGGCGGACGGCTGAGTTAAGAGAAGCTTATGGCTGACTACGCTCATCGGTGCTCTCCCGGAATGACACGGGACGTCGCATCGAAGAGACGGCCTTAGAATTGAGACTGGACACTCCAAATTGAAAATACTCCAAATTGAAAAAGATTTTCAGAAAAAATGAATAGATGGGTTAATGACACCAAATCATTTGAAGGGTCAAAATGAATTACTCAGTGGTGACGTTCTGAGTGACCTTTGACCTGGTCATGTGACATGTGGGGCAGCTGTGGACTCGAGAGGAGGGAAAGAGAGAGGATATGCTCCATTCATGAGGAGAGCCGAGTCAGACCCAAAGGCTTCATCATCAGGGCACGCACCCCCTGCCTTTATGCACACTCACCAACACCCACCACATGCTCCCTACTCCATCACACACAGACACACACACACACACACACATGCACACACACACACACACACACACACACACACACACACACCACAGCCACACACACACACACACACACACACACACGCACACACACACACACACACACACATGCACACACACATACACACACACACACACTCGCATGCATTCACACATATGCATTTCCACACACATACACAGACATGCATTCACACACACACACACACAACAACAAAAAAAGTTTTTTATTCACAACATTTGTTTTTATAAAACAGTCATTTACACAACCATGGTCATAAGACAAACCAGTCCTCAGCTCAGATGTTAACTAAATGTCAATGGGGAAGAGGTATGGAGGGTTGGGGCATTTGTGTGTGTGTGGGGGGATGGGGGGGTAATTATGCTATAAAGTCATTTCTATGTTAGCAAATTCAAGATAATTCAGTGAATGAAAATTCATGGCAGGGAACCTAAGGATGGAGGCAACAAAAGCTCAGGGAGCCGCTGCGCTGCCCCCAAAAAGGCCTACCCCCGCACGGTAATTGCAGAGGCCGTTGCGCGACTTCTTACAGATAATTGACCAGAAGATGATTAAGTCATCATCAAACCGCTCCTGCCGGGAAGAGTTCAAACATGTACTTAACCTATCCGAGAATTATACATTCACTCCGCGGGCCTGCTCTGTCTGCACTCCTCCGCCTCGCGGGGGGAACCCGATTTTTTACAAAAAAAGAATAGAAAAAAAGAGAAATACAACCAAGAACTCCGGCTATCTGATCTCCTGGTCGTCGGTCTCAATAGAAGTTAAACCTATTAGGATCCGCTGAACTCTGGAGTTCTTTCCCTTTTATCTCGGCAGCAAAATACGCTGTCCGAATTTCCAGACACAGAGATAAGGAGCCCGGGCCGCCGTGACGGCTTACTGTTCCTCTTTAATTCTTTTAGAATAAGAAACAAAACAGTACAAAATGATAGGAGGCTGTTCACTAGGGAGTGAAAATTGCTTTGACATGGAGATTAGGCCTCAGCATTGTTACAAGACATTGTCTCATATGAACCAGCCCAGGAGAGGAGGGGGGGGGGGGTTTGGAGGGGGGAGAGGAGAGAGAGAGGGGGGCAGGGAAGTGGGGGGTATTTTTTTCTGGAATTGCCCACGGATGACATAATGGAGAGTACAAAAAGAAGTAAGTGCGCATGACATTGTTTGGCAGAGGGGTATAAAGGGAGATTTAAAGGGTATTGTTGCGGAATAGAAATACCAGAGATGCGATGGACAATAGGGCAGCGTTGCTGGAACGTGACAACTCAGCAAGTAAGGATCATGTCATCTGCTTGTCAAACAAACATCCCCCACATACACACACACACACACACACACACACACGCACTCCCACACACATATGCATACACACACACACATACACACACAGTCCCACACACACACACACACACACACACACACACACAAAACATACAAGCAAACATACCCCCCACATATACACACACACACACTCCCACACACACACACACACACACACACACACCCACACACACACACACACACACACTCTCACACACACTCTCACACACACACACACACACACACACACAAAACATACAAGCAAACACTCTCTCTCTCTCACACACACACACACATACTCTCACACACACACACACACACACATACACACACACACACACACACACACACATATGCACACAAACATACATGCACACGCACACACACACAATCCCACCCTAATGCATGTGAACACCCACAGGGTAACAGAGATTATTATTGTTCCATTCACACATCTGTCACATTGGTCTTGACAGTGGATGTGACAGCTACATTAGAGTCCAGCGTTCATGAGCGAATTTGCCTGAAATAAATACATTTCATTATTCAACGAACACCCACAAATGCAACGTTGACATTTTGTCATTTGACCTTGTATATTACACATTTGTAATCCATATTTCAGTCAATGCATTTATATAAAAAATATAAAAAGTGCAATTCCCATTGAAAGGTATTTGTGGAAATGCTGATATACATGTATCCTGCCCTTCTTCCACAACACAAAATAAAGTGAATATCTAATTTGGATAAAATATATTTGAACTTGAATGTAAATTTACCCTTAAAACACAGCACATGTTGCAGTTCAGATTTACTGATTTGTTTTCTGTAATTAATTTGCTTGTCAGCCCCCTGCCTTTTGATAGCAGCCCTCAATCAACGCCCCTCCCGAAAAAAGATCAAATTGAATGCCCTTGTCAATGCACCTGAATGCAGTAATAAATTAAAATAAATGAACATATTTCAAGATTACAATGTGCAAATATCCAAGTTCCAATGCATTATTTTCAGCACAACAAACAGAATTATACATACACACATTTGCCCTAAGGTCCGGCAGACTGCTGAATTGTATTCAGTACAAGACTAATTTATAAATAGTAATAATATATATATATAAAAATCACAGAACCCTTTGCATTTGTGTTTCTGCTCCCTGTGTTCTTCCTCATTGCATGTAATGGGGGCTGGGGGTTGGGGGAAATAAAAAATAAAGAAACACCCAATCAGTGACATCTGTGCTGGGCTAATGCTTTTCTACCAGGCAACCAATTGCTAGAATAAAAGTCCCATGTTGTCTCAGCACAAGGGCCACAGAGCTTGATTGATGCTTCCCATGGGCCATCTCCGCCTCGATATTTGCTAAGGAAAATTCCTAAATATTCAATGAGCACGGTCAAAAGATTCATAAAAACAAATCAATTTGACACCTTAATCTGCTCAGGCAGCGGTTGACTCTGGGAGCGGAGAGGCTGTGGAAGAGCGATTCACACACTCGTGCTCGTGTGTTCCGGGGCCTGTGAAAAGCCCGTTCCCCCCATCCGCCCTACAGGAGATCACCGCTCACACACTGTGTGTCACCACAAACCACCCCATCAGTCGCTCACCGCTAGTACCGGCAGAAAAAAATCGTGAGTGCAGTAAAAATGATACATTTCTAGCGGTTAACAGAATCATGAAATTACATATTCCATTCTTCCCCCCCCCAAAAAAAACATATTTATTTATGGAATAATACCAGCCGTTACATTTTTGTTTTGAGGTAAAAAAAAGAAAAGAAAAGCCAGCCGGACCAGAAAATTGTAATTGAGAAACTGCTGGGGGAGGAGGTGTAAAAAACCCATCAGGGTCTGGCTGGTTCCACAGTGTGTGGATGTATGAAATATAGCCATTGCCCCACGCCATCACGTGCGCCCCCAACCCCAGCTCATCGACAGCTGCTGCGGCCTCCTGGGTAGAAATAAACACCGTGACCCTGACAACAGAGAACCGCTATCCTCCCTGCTGTGACCCCTTACATAACCACCTCTTCCTCCCAGCACCTTGCTTCTTCCCTCTCTCCTCTCCTCTCCTCTCCTGAAACCACGTGCCCGACCCTATCTCTCTGTCCAAACGCCGCCATCAACCCGAGGAGCAGCGCATCGTCAAGTTTGGTGTTCGCGAACAGAAACTGTATCGAAAACAATGGCGACCAGAGCCCGCTGTTGCATTCTGATCCTTTGCTTTTGTGATTAAATGCACGGAAGTGGGAATTTGCCAAGCGGTCAGCTGTGGAGTCGGTGAAAACGACCTGAGACCCCCCCTATTGTGTTCTGGTCCACAATCGGACACAAAAAGAGGGGAGAACACTGATGCAGATTACTTCACACCTCTGGGTTCTTAAAATAACAACGGAAAAAAAGACCCTGCGCTTTTACATAACCAATGAAATCAATGGACTGTTCTGGCTTCCTGTTGCAATCATAAGGGGAAGGCTGAATGTTAATCTCCTCGTGACTACTGGCTGACTCCACACAAACCGCGCTTGAAAACATGCCTTTGTCCCCGGAACTCAAACCCGACTCCGCTTGCTGTTTGCCACCTCGTCACGCCGCTCTCTGCCCATCAGCAGAAAAAATGTCTGACCACGTCGAATGCGCCGTGTTAACAAGTGTCGGCAAAACGGCCAGAGAGCGAATCCCCTTTCTCTGCACGGTTTTGCCTACAGACACAGGCCGTGGCTGAGGGATCACATTGTAAAAATAGAATGACAATTTAACTACCATGATCCCTTGCTTTCTGACACAAAGCTAAGCTTTTGAGCCCCTTGGAGCCCACAAGTCAAGATAACAATGCCACTATGTCTGGGAGACTCTATAATTCAACCTGGCTAAAAGCATCTGCTCTGAGCCTTGCTGTGAGGAAGAGACTTAAGTTTTGATGAAGAACTTGACTGGATACCGGCAGAAAAATAGGAGCCTGCAGCAAAGCAACATCGACATCATACAAACAAGGCTGTACACTGTACCGTTTAATTTGCAAAGTTGCGTCTATGAATTCTTTCATCGACTGCCTCGCGTAAGACAAATACATGAGTTATTAATCTTCAATAAATCATTGGCGGCTTTATGTTATTTTATCAGTCTGCCGAAACATGGTAGTCAGGTCAAAAGGCAGGCCTTTTTTACAATACCAATTAGTGAGCGTTTCAATGGAGCCATTCAGAGCCCAAATCAGCCCATTTCCCACACTAATTATTATCTATTCTGATCCAGTTAGTGGTGCGTTGCTTCATACGTGTCTTAAAACAGTGATTCCCATGGCTATTCATGAGCTATTCAATTCTAATTAGTTAACAATTTGTGCTTAATTCCCATACATGCAAACTAGATAATCCAACAATCACATGCCGTCTATTATTTTTCTATGCAAGGGTGGCCTGGAAAAAAGCATAATCCCAACAATCTGACCTTGTTTCAGAATATGGTAATGCGAAACTAACAGACACCCTCAAAAAGCCCATTTGTTCAGACTATATGAATAAGTTATACATCATGCACATGATGTATTCAAAATATAGACAGATTTTAATGCAAAAATGACTTGCATTTGTATCCATATTTTTAGCTTCCTTACATTTAGAAAATGTTGTTAGTGGGAAGATATTGAAAATATGCCCACAGAAGAAGTTACTTTTTTCTGTTTCTTAGAAGGTTATATATTGATGGCAATTGTGGGGTAAAGTAAACTTCAAATTTATGGACAGTTTGAACTTTTAAGCATATGTAATGGGATTGTCCAGAGGTTTATGCATTTTCTGGAAGGGGTGTCTGTTTTGTCAAATATAGCTGAAATAGATATCCCCTTTAAACCTACTCTTATTCCCTTACATTCTTATTTGAATCAACATAAAATTATGCTTGCTGGTTGGACAGCAGCAAGTTCATTGTACACTGTTGGTTAGCCCTACATAAACTTACAAAGTAGATTTCATGCTTTCAAGATATTATAGTGATGGAACTCGCTACAGCCAGAATGCAACAGTGCTAGAGCTGATACATGCGTTAAAAAGACAGATTTGGACACCACAGTTTATAAAATCCAATCCAGCTCTTAAGAATGGACAGACTGTGACTGTTTTATGTACAATAAGCTGAGGTTTGGGGGGGTAGAAACTGTGTGAAGATGATATTGCAATACTGTATTTGTCTGGTTCTTTACACATTCAATTGACAAAAAAAAGCAAAATAAAGTCAGTTTAAATTGGAGTGTTAGGTTAGCAGTTTGAATTGTAACATTAGGTTAGCAGTTTTAATTGGAGCATTATGCTAGCAGTTTAAATTGGCGCGTTAGATTAGCAGTTTAAATTGGGGAGTTAGGCTAGCAATTTAAATTGGAGCGTTAGGTTAACTGTGTAAATTGGAGCATTAGGTTAGCAGCTTAATTTGGAGCGTTAGGTTAGCAGTTCAAACTGGGCTGTGAGGTTAGCGGGCTGTATCTGTCGCACCGCCCGCCCCCTCGCAGTGCTGGCGCAGGTATGATTAACGGCCAGGTGCTGCGCGGCGGCCGATGTGGTCCTCGCCAACGGAACCCGGAGGACACAGCGCAGTGGCGGGGATGTGGTCTCCGTGGAGACGGCCAGGGGGCAGCTGGGAGGGAGAGCCCTTATCTCCTCATTTGAATAATGTGCCCTGAATCTGTCACGTTATTCGGCCCCCTTATGCTCACTGTGCGCCGCATCAACAACAAATTAAGTTGTAAATAAGAGACAATCAGCGCTATTGTTTGGTTTGTTTTTTTGCGTGTGTTGCGTTTTGTTTGCACCACCACCCCGACGCCCACCTCCCCCCTCCCCTCCCGGCCACAACCCCCAAGCCCTCATCCCTCACTTCCCCCATCCATCCATCCTTTTCCATCCCTTTCCCTTTCTCCGGCTCAACCTTTCATAAAAAAAATACTGCAGCAGCAGGAGTTTAACAGGCATGAGAGACCGGCGCTTATAAAGGCACCCAGGGAGACTGTATGGGAAAATGAAACTCGGGAAGCAAGTTGGTTTGACACACACGAGCGTATGTAACCGAGACTCTTCACTAGGCCTGTACCTAGTATGTCAAATTCAACACTGGCTTTGGGTTTCGTTTTCAAATATTCATTCCGGAAAACGAACAATTCATTTTCAAACACCTTATTAGATATGCATCTTAAATGATAAGCTTGCTAATCCATTTACAAGTTAATTCATTTTTCAGACACAAGCCCTGGGCACCATCTAATGAGCAGGTCTCTTTATTCATGCATCCATCGTTCTTTAGCGTTAGATCAGTATAAAACAGGACACGTTTTGTCTTTACCCCTTTTGGCTTTCTCTCTTCAATAGAAGGACATGTAAAGAGGTGAAATTTGGTCTGCCCTCTTTGTACTTTACTGTAGAGAAAGACAGTCGCCATTATCTGGGGCTAAGAAAGGGAACCAAGGGAACCAATCAGGACAGATTCCACAGTAACACTTCAAAGACACAACGTAAAGTTCAACCATGAACGGGCTCACCTTCACGTCAGAGAAGAACATTTTCAGCATGTTGGAACTGGGGTATCTCGCGTAGAAAAACATCAGCTTGGCCTTCTTTAAATGATTGGGCGAAAGTCCTTCCTGAATTTGGAAAGACTGGGGTCAAGGAAACATCGACAGGTAAAAGAGAGGCGCACCAAATATAACGTGGGCAACCGTAGAACATACTCTGCAAAGCCGACGTACATTTTGGGGGAAAAAAAGATCAACAACTTAAACCCCCTTAAACAACATAAAACAAAAACAAACATTTCCACATCACAGACAAAGACGGCAATTAAGCAGGGGTAGTGCGGAAAGCTGTTGGTTGGTTTTTAGACACATCAAACTAGAAACAACATGTCTTGTGTCTTTTTTTCCATGTATTCAACCCGATAACCCCCAAAAAATGCCTTATGGGCCTGGACAGGGGACCAATCAATACACGCAGGATTGCTGATCGATAAAGGCCTACTTACCCTAATAAAGGGTCTATTTATCAGGAAAAAGCACTGCCCTCTAGATTTGTAAACAGAAGCCTGCTGAGAGGGGTCCCAGGAGAGGGGGGGGTGGGGTGAGGTGGAGGGGGGTGGGCGATCCAGCCATTCCCATTATCTTCCCCAGCTTCCTGGCACAGCCCCGCTCTGCCAGTTAGGACGGCTTTGGCCACATCTGTGCCCGTGCGCTGGCCGTGCCATTTCCTCGGCAAATTAACGGCTTTAGAATTTATCTGCGATGAAGATGCATGTATGGCAGGGGGGAATCAATGCAGGGGTCTGGGGACCCATGCAAGGTCACCCTCAGACACAGGCCCGCAGAAGCAGCCCGGCTCCAGGTGTCTGCAAAAGAGCCTAAACTACATGTCCCAAAATCCCCTGTGTTCAGACACATGTGTATATATGTCTCGCCCATTCCATAAAACTAAAATGTTTTATGATGAGTTGTTCTTTTAGAAACAGCTCTTACAGAATCGTCTTAGGCTAAGCATCTCCTTTTGATTTTGAGTATTAAAGACTGGAACACGTACCTCATACATTCAAATAAACATCGACGAATTACGAATTTTGAGAAATATTACCAGGGGTAAAACTATCCCTGTACACTTGACATTTACTGATAAAGGCTTAATCCACATTACGACTAATTCCATAATTAAGCAGAAATAAAAACTGACACTAATAGGTTCTGCTCCCTTTTTCTGTATTCATCCACTGCTTTTCCCTGGATTAGGGGATCTAATAGAGAAAACGTTCATTAGTAAACAGTGCTAATATTAATATCACCCTTTCACAGCTGTGGGTCAGCTCCTGAGCCGAAGAGCAACGCTCCCAAACTCAGAGGCAACTTCACCGAGCGCGCTCTTTGTGTTCCCGACGCTTAACGGCCACTCGGAGGATGGCTCCTGATTGACGTGCTCCTTGTGCCAGGAGAGGGGACTTGCAAGAACCCTGCGTGACCTCCATTAGTGTGATAGAGAGGACTAAAAGAGCATTACCCAGCCCGCTGCCATCTGTCATAACGCATATGCGGCATTTCAGCACTGAGAGAATGAAAGACAAGCTGTCCTCTTCTGATCCAGCAGGACTTTTCAAGGAGTCAGATTCGTTTCATTCACAATTCAACAAAAAAAAAAAAAAATATATATATATATATGTCTATTTAAATGATATATTATTTAGATGGTAGAAACTATTCTGTGTATTAACCCGCTTTTCAGAAAGCACAGACTGAGAAAAAGAGCAGAAGGCCATACAAGGGAATGCTAAATATCCTAGCGAGCTTCTTAATAAAAGTAATTATGTTGAGATGCTCTTTTCAAATTACAGTGCCGATTTGTAAATATTTCATATTGGTGATCTCAATTAAGGGCTAAATCTGTTTAGAAGCTTAACGGAAGCCGGTGTCCCCATTCCGCCGAATTTGAAGGCGATTCTATTAACCGTCCAACCTTTTCCTCTCCCTCCTGCACAACCAGCTCATCTTTATTATTTATTTCCTGAAAAATAAAATGCCTGCTCTAACAGAATTACTACATTTATTTCAGAATCTGAGTCCTTTTCTACAGGGGAACTCATGAGGTGTGTTCCCCAGCTCACCTCATGCAAAGAAAGCCAAAAATGTATTTCATCCCATATGAATAATGTATAAAATTTTACTGAAAAGCAAATGTGGGCCATAGTTTCATGGTGGGCGTATCATTTTAATATGCTTTATGCACAACATAACCTTACTTATGACCCTATTAAGATGCAAATACAATTTATTTATGTATTTGTATTGAAAATACACATAATGTTTGAGTCTACGAACAACAATTTATTGCAACATGAAGCTAAAACATACCATTGAATGATGGACACTTTCAACTCCTGATTTTTGCCATTAATCACCTGTTCCCTGCCATTGTAATTGTAAATGCATACCTTTCCACATACACAGGAAATTAACATTATTTTCGGAGAGATCATGAGAAAACACAACACAACAAACGTAGTAGTTTGTACGGTGAATTTCACTTGACTCCTCACTCCCTGCAATATGACCCCTCTTCCACAAGAGCCAGTGGTTTCCAGGATACATGCATGCACAATGTCTCATGGAAAAACAGATTAGATAAACACACATCTACAGTAAAAACAGCCCCAGCCATATTCAAAGTATATTCATAGAATAAATATGTTCAAAATAAATATCAAGAGAAGTCGCGGTGACTGGAGTCGAAGTTGCGATGAGTAGGGAGGTGTGCAAATAGAATATTGTGGTGGATGCTGTTGTCTCTCTGACACCACCCAGATGAACGAGAGAGAGAGACAACGACTGCCAAAGCCTGAGCCAATTCAGAGGTGTAAGGACGGAAAGGGGGAAAAAAGGAAAAGGATAGATGATAAATCCATAAATTAATGACAGACATCTGCTCAGGAGCAGGGAAGATTAGAGGAACAGCACACGGCTGCTGAATCTGAATCAGAGCTCAAACAAACGGCGAACCTGGGCTTTGATCAACCGAGAGGACGAACACGGGAAAAAACAAGCAGGATGCTGAACCGTATCCTACCATTTATATGCACGCGCGAGGAGCGCAGGGCACCAGGGCAATATTACAGCAACTTCTTGAAGCTATGGCGGACAGAGCCTTAGGAGGCAGGGAGTATCAGCTTTATCAGTATCTGCTTTTGCAGCTCTGAAGTAGCAATCATCACAACGCTTACCGGGTCTACAAAGCTCTGCTACTCTACGGTAAAAACTTGAAATGGCCGTTTCTGCATGTCGTTACCAGACAAAGGGCCCTCGGGCCGTCCCCATAGCCCCGGCTCTCCAGTGAGGGTCAGGGAGTTTCTTTTGTGCTTCTGTGAACCGGCCCCAGACTATAATCTATGGAAAATGCAAAGCGCATTCACCTGCCCCCATGTCTTGGTGCAGTGTAACGCTGGAACTCTGTGTAGACTTTCTGTATGCAAATGCTCTGAGCGACCGAACAAGGCTATTTTTCTTGAGATGCAAAGAGACCGCGTGACAAGGAAGATCATTCCGGCCCCGCGAAAGACAATTGGCTGTCTGTTTCTTCAGGCATTTGAATAAAACTTAATATTTGATTAAACAGCTTCATTTGCAAATATCGAGACGTTGTTGTTGCTGGGCTGAAGTGGAGGCTCACGGCGCAGGTGGCGCTCCTGGGATCATGGGAAGAAGCCTTGCGAGGTTAACTCTTTCAGCGCTGGGGGCCAGAGATGAGCTCCCACAGGGAGTGAAAGACAGAACCGGGCTTCTATGCCAGATGACATGCAGGGGGTGGAATTTGACAGGCTAAAATCAATATTTCGCCTTTTTAAACTTTTGCCCTGACTGAAATATGAAATTAAACCATTGGCTGTTGTGAGATATTTAAACATACACTTTATTGGAAAACAAAGTGTTTTTAAGAAGAAACTTTATGTGGATTTGACTTTTTGGCTTAAGAGTATCTTTCCTCATTCAAGAAATACATTGACGAAACCATTTCCATTGTTTTTATAACACAAAAGGACAAGCCAAAAGAGCTTTGGAATGACAAAATGTGTGAGATGTGGGAATATCTCACAAACTACTTTTAAACAATAAGGTTTTTAGAAGTATTCCATTATAATAATCTAAAAATTACAAAGCAATTACCAGCTTAATGTGTCTTCATGACATATTTTTAACTTATAACATTCCAGCTGTTTTAAAACAGCGGTGGTACTTGTGCAATAGGAATTTCAGTGTATGAAATAGTAGTTTTATATAAATGACCTGCAATTACCATTTTATAAGTATTTCCCACAATGACAATGCTATTAAATTGCTGTTATTGCTAACCCTTACACATGCATATTATGTATTTGCATTCACCCTAGGCATTACGCAGCTTTTACTACATACGTGTTGAATTAAATGTGTAAATGTGTAAATCTGACTAGAAGCAAAAATCAGCTTATTGATAGAATTTGAGGACGCAGCATTACCGATGACTGTCTGTGCATATTGTATGAAGACCTACTGTTGTGTGTTTATACATGTTTTTCTTTTCATATCTCAAACAGGAGCTTTGAGAAGCACGTTGGGGAGGAGTGGGGGGTGGGGGTCTGGGAACCATTCACTCATAGGTTAAGGAACAAGGCAAGAGACCGGAATGAAAGACAAACAGCTACCCGCAAACACCTGTTAACACAGGCTTCAAAGAAAAGAGGGAAAAAATTATTTGGCTGCCAAGCAACAGTGAATGGTGCCTCAGGCTGTCAACAAATCTTTATATGTATAAAAAAATAATAAGAATAGAGCCAGCAATTATTCTTTTTACAGTGCGATATGATAAGAAAAACATAGGCAGAAAGTGGGTCTTTATTGCCCTCTATGGCCTATTGTACCTGCACAATGCTGGGGGTGTGGTGTATGTGCTTTTGTTTTTAAATAAAAGACCTTAAATGAACCTCGAGCAGTTTTCTCTGTCCTTTTGCACTCGTGTATGAATGACAGAGCATAAAACTAAATAAGACTTGAAATCCAAGCTGAGGAGTTCCTCTTCTAGAGTGTGCCTCTCTGCACCGTTCCTGCTGGATCCCTGTGGCAGAGGGCTTTTTAAGTCCAACTGAAGACTTTCTGCAAAACTTAAGATTCTCTAATTAAGAACAGGGTCTCCCCCCGCCACCCCCATGCTGCCCCCTTCCTCCTTTCAAATTTGAGAGTTTTTGAAAACTATTTATTTTCTTCCATGCTTTGAAACATAATTTATGTACAAAACGGTTATGTGTCGGCCGATGAAAGGGGGTTTAATCACGGGAACCTCTGATGGTGAGAAAGAGAAAGGAAGAGAGGGAGAAGTGCAAACGGAGCGGCGGAGAAGCTCAGATCAGTCTCCCAAAGCTTATGGTTAAAAGCTCCAAAGGGGGATTCTTTCTCTGTCAGAGCACTGGGGGAGGGGTGGCGGGGTTAACACTAGAGTCAAATGCAGACTGATATTAAGAATCTCTCTGCTACAAAACATCTAACGGCCCTGGGTAATCCAGAAGTGTCGCCGGGCCTCGGACTGACAATCATGTACAGTAACTGAATCCTGCACTTGAATGCCCTGCAGGGACGTCTGCAGTGTTTAGACAACGACATGTAACCTTGTCTGCCAGAGCATCTTTAGCCCTGGAACACGTACATGGAGGGAAAGCGGGAGGGGGAAAGACAGATCGACAAAAAGGGGAGAAAACCATGAGTACGGCAAAAACACAAAGGCAAGAGGGTGGGGTGGGGGTGGGGGTAGGGGTTGGGTTTGGGGTGGTTGATGATGACAGCAACATTCAGCAAGATTATTCAGCGATTCTTTTTTTCTTTTAAAGGATATTGTACTTCCTGAATACGGCGAGATCTCAGACATGTCCTGGAGGTCCCCGCACTCGGACTTGATTAAGGAGAGGGACAGCCCCTCGGTGGCGCTGCCCGGGTGCGAGGGCGAGCAGGAGCGGTGGTGGTGGTGGTGGTTCATGTGGTTGGACGACATCTTGGTCCGCAGGCTGGTGGTCTCCCGGGACAGGTCCAATGACTCGGGAGAGGACCGGTCTTTCCCCGGGTACACACCCGAGGGTGTGCCTAATGGGCTCTGAAAAGGATAGCCCATCAGGGGGATGGGGAAAGGGTGTCGAAAAGAGGGAGGGCTGAACCCCACCGTGGCGGACAGCGGGGAGGGGTGCAGGGAGGGGTGGTGGTGATGGCCCCCGTGGGGGGGCAGGGAGGAGGATTGGTGATCTGAGGAGTTCTTTCTGACCACCAGGGGCAGGGCCTCCGTCTGGTCATTGGCACCGGGGACCTGCATGCCGCCGAAGCCATCCAGCGGGTTGGGAATGATGACGTCGCCGAAGCACTGCAGCCTCTGGTTGGCGGTGTGGAAGTTTGGGTTGTCCCCGTTCATGGTGAAGCGGTCCTGGGGCATCTGGAGGGGCGGGAAGACCTGAGGGACCGGGCGCGGCGGCTTGGCAAAGACCTTGACCACGGTGTCCACCACCTGGGACATGGCGGTGTTCAGCTCCTGCTTCAGTGTCTCGGCCAGCTGCTTGCCCTCTGCGTTCATGGAGGGGGGCCCCTGGCCCTTCCCCCGGGGGCCGCCGTCCCGCTTGGACTTGTCCCCCCCCTCCGCCATCATGGCCTGCTCCCGCAGGAGGGCCCGCGCCCGGTCCAGGAAGCGCCCGGGGTCCAGGTCGGACAGGTCGTGGTCGGAGCGGTCGGCGGCGGAGTCGCGCGGCTGCCGCTCGCCACCGTCGGAGCGCAGGCTGTCCTCGGACAGGTTCCCGTCCTCGTCGTTCTCCGAGTCGGTGCTGTCGTAGATCTGGTAGAACTTCTCCTGCAGCTGGCGGAGCTGCTTCTGCATGTCCTCCAGCTGGAGCTTCAGCTGCCGCCGCTCCTCCTGCTTCTGCTCCTTGCGCGCCGAGACCAGCTGCTGGAAGCTCTGCTGCTGCTGCTGGGGCAGCTTCTGCTTGCGCTTGTTCTCCCGGTAGCTCTCGCGCGGGCTTGGCGGCTGCGGCGCCCCCTCTCGCTCGCCCTCGCCGGCCCTGAGCGTCACGCTGGGCGAGTGGCTCATCCCCCGGATGATGTTCTCCACGCGGGCGCGCTTGGCCCGCAGGTGCTCGTCTGTGAGACGCTCCATGTCGAACTGGCTCAGGGCGGGCCGACCGAAGGGCGAGAGGCACTCCTGGGGGCTCTCGCGCGACGAGTTGCTGCAGGCGTCTTCCGGGTGGATCTCCGAGCCCGTGCTGGAGAGGCCGCTGCCCGGGAAGCTGGGCTCGTTGCTGCCGTTTTTGGTCAGGTTGTTTTTCAACAGCTGGGAGATGATGGTGGCCCCGGGAAAGGGGATCATGGCGTCTTCGTACGAGTTCGCCCTCTTCAGCAGCTTGCGGAGCACGTTGGACTTCTCACCGTCCGTGTGCTGCACCACTGAGCACTCCACATCCTGTTCGGATCCATGGGGATTCATGGCACTGAATATGCTAGCTTTTGCTCGGGCGAAATCCAAGGACGCCGTCCCTAAGGTCCTTTTCACTCCAATATCAACTCTTCTTCTCTTGGTTTGTCTGCTTAAGAGGGCTGTGCTCTCATGGTCAGGCATCACTGGTCTGTTACAGTGCCATCTTCAAAAGCCTGTCAGCTGGGCACAGCTCGTGAAACCCTGGGACCCTGGCCAACAGAACAAAAGGACTAGATGAATCATTTTCTTTACATTTCTCCAAGTTTCCTGACCTCAATCCTGAGTAAAACATAACAATGCAGTGGGAAACAACTAGGGATTAACTGCATGTTGCAATTACTGCAATTTGTGATGTAATCTGGTTAAAATTAAAACACTTTATGACATTTCTGTTCCAGTGGTTTAAGATGGATTAAGAAAATATAAGTGCTTAAGCACCACTCATAAACATAATTCTACTGTAGAAATGTCTAAAACTATATAGTGCTTTATCTTGAGGAATATGGTAGATTATCCCAGACAAGGAGTTTTACAAGCATAGTGATTAAAATGTGAAGCGCTGGATGACAGCAGGAAGAGTCAATGTAAATATTTAAGTTATCAGGCCTCTGAATTGGACCTTGACTTAACATCAAACAGTAGGCCAGTTCTGCAGATGACTGCAAAGTCCATCGTCTTCCAAAGCTGCCACTTTCAAATGCGCAGCGGACTGCACTCACAAAACAAAACACTACGCACAATTATGATAATCACTGAGTCCTGTCCCCATTCCCATGTTAGCTGTGTGTTAGGCAGCTGCACAGGGAGTGTCCACTTGAGCGGCATTAAACATTATAGCCAAATGTATATTTAAGTTGAGGAATAAAATTGCAATTATAAAATGCCTCTTCTAATCCAAAATAATTATGATAAACACAAAATGGATAAATGGATATACATTTCTGGTAATATATATATAAATATATATATATATATACATACATACATATACATACAATAACACAATATATATATTTTTCTTTAATTAAATAATTATCTGTAAAATAAAAGGAGACCATCGCCAAAAATCTAGTATAGTCTTCCTTTGATTTTCCCAGACTTAGCCTTCAAGGGTGTTGCTCATTCTTATACATATATTAGTGGATCCTCACGGTCACTTGAGCGAGTGGTTGGATCATAGCAACAGTAATTAATATTTAGGAATTAATGTCTCGGAATTAAATTCAGAACAAATATCGCCAATTGTTACAAAAAATTATATTACTGGCTCATTTTTTTCCTCCAGATATTCATTTACATCCGTGGCTTGCAGATCTCATCTCCACAGTAACAGGTCAGCATGCCAAAAGCTGCCTGTCAACTTTTTGGACAGGCTCCCACCTCGTTCCGTTCACCTTTATAAAAATCAACCCACTCTGCAGGATGACATCTGCGACTTGGTTTACAGAACTACCCATGCTGAAACCAACTGATTACATTTCCACGTCTTGGGTGCACAGTTGATGGCTCACCCATGAAACCACTACAATAATACCAGGCGTCCAAGAGGAAATATTATTGACATTAAGACCAAAAAACACATTAATTGTTTTGGTTTTAACATCTATAGCACCGCCTCCTTTTCAATGTTGTTAAATTAAATAGTAACAATATTTGGCAATTAATAGGCCCATATACCCTTTTTTATATTGTGCAGTCATAGTAAATGCAGATAATCCTATGGGATGGGAATTCAAAATATGGGATTAAATATGAAAGTAAATGTATACAAATTTAGTTGTGAATTAAATTGCAACAATGGCATATTTTAATATAGGCAACTTCTAGACAGCCTATATCATATTTCAGGACAATGTTCTACACCATAATAAAATACAGGATCCGGTTTAGAGCGCATCATACATAAAATGTCAATGTGTTTTTTCTCATTAATTTTCGGCTATGTTGTGTGAGAATCATTTTCTAGGTTGGTCAAGAACAAGACTCCTCAAACCAACAAGACACCTTTCTCGCTGTGATAATATCAATGTTTAGCAGATAATTATCTGTGTATAACTCTCGAAATGCAACACTAAAATTAACATATTTATAGATATACTGAAGTGCATATAAAATATAGTTTAGTAGAAAAACACACATATTACGAATGTTCCGCAATCAACGCAATCTCCCAGCTCACAACAGTATAGTGTTTCAGAATATGTTTTAAACATCTCGTCCTTTTTTGAGGACCCACATCAGAGCTTAAATTAATTCCGTCATTTTACCCTAAATATGCTACACCATTTAGGGAAACACATAGAAAAATCAATTTGGATATACATATAAAATATTACTGGATATTTGGTCAGTTTGTAAAAACTATGTAATTGTGTCTGTCTCGTATCTGGAACCGTCGCTGAAAAGCACTGACGCTAATTTAATCAAACCCCAGGTGTGAACTGAAGGTCTTTCCTTCAGCTCGTGACTGAAAGGTGGTCATAACGCTGTGCTACCGAGTATTTAAACCTAAGGGGTTTTCAAAAACGTGGAAATGTGAGAGGTAGTTATTGAACAACACATGGTGGACAAAAGGACACAAGACACATTTAGATACACTTGCTTCTCAACAATCTAAATTGTAATGTGGCCAAAGTAATTCCATAAACGTTTGTCCGGTTACTCTGACATTGGCTAACTGGCACATACACGTAGGCCTACCACATAGTTCCACATTTACAACCCATTCAGGCAACTATCCCTCTGCTTCATGACTAGCATAGTAAATATATAGATTAAACGTAATACTTTGTTCTCAACAAAATGTCCCGGGACTCCTCGGTAAAACCCTTATTAAATTGCATAATTCAGGCACCGTCACATAGTCTACATGTCAGCAATTTATTTATAGGTTAATAATATACCGTGCGCTGCCGAAAGTTAAGCTAACAATGAGCGAAGTCGTTACCGCTAGAAATAAAGTGACTCGCACCTGTCTTTGCAAGCAACGCACCTGTCTACTACGCCCATGCGCAGTATTTAATTTGAAGGACCTTTCAACAACTGTAAGGAGTTAAAATAAGGAACTGTTCTGAGTATTGTAGTCCTGGAGAAGTCCACGGTTTTTACTACTTCCCTGCTTCTCCATGTGAAAGATAAAGCGAATAAGCAATAGCAGGCAGGCAAGAAACATAAATTGCCACCCTAAGTGTTCAAATAGAACAAAGATGGGATGAGGTCCAAAAGCAATTGTTGTGAACATTTTTTTTTCCGGGTTTTTTTGTGCACTCAACACTCAATATCACATACGGTTCACTAAAACAAACATTAAAAGTGTAGTATAAGCAAGATACAGTTTTGAGATAAGTGCTTCTTCTCACTTCAACAGAAGAGGAAAGGTAGCCTACGTGAACTACGGTGCGTGGATACGACACCGCTGCACTCGGTCTGCGTTCCGTTCTGAACATATCACGGTTTTCAATAAGGCTTTATTCTCAATTCGTCATCTTAAAACGTTCCTATAAAATGTACTGATACAACTGAACAATTAGCCAGTAAATCACAAGTTCGCCTGCTTTCAGCGCTTAATTCAAATAACTTTTTTCTGGCTCAACTCAAGAAGCAACGTTGCTCTCTCTGGGGAAAGCCAACAGAATAATAGCGAGCTAAGTGAAAATGCATTTGCACTTCACAACAACAGAACAAACATCATAAATACACAATAACACCAATTTGACAAGGAGAACAGAAGCATACAACAAGGCGATCAAGACTAAATGTGCACCTAGCCGATGATACGAGAATGAAACACTGCTATTGAGACAAAGAACATATGCTAATACAATAGACTTAAAGGTCTACACAGCTTCAAAGATGATGAATGCGTTATGGCTGTTATATTTCAACTTAACATTCTGATTTTCCGAACAGAAACATCGCCTCTATTCGCGTAAAGTTTACGAAAGCATACCAAGCATTATTACCCTACTTACTGTAGAGTTGTAGAATGAGCGCTATCCTCCCGACAAAAAAAACAAACAAACAAAAAAACCTTGAAAACGTCTTCAGAGTAGTTACTTAAGGACCCTACCGATAGAAAATACGTATTTCATCGTTGCTTTATTGAACGATTTTGAATTTAAAAAAATATGTACCTATATATTTTCTCCGAGATATTCTTTTCGGGCTCGCCCCAAGCGCAAGCGATCAAATAGAGTAAGCGGGAGCTATCTAAGGACAAGGTTACTTACTCCGCAAATGAGAGGAAATTGAGCTTCTTTGCTGGTGAAAGGGAGAATGCAGAGGGCTGTTCGTCTGGTGATGAATATTGTAATTTCTCAGGGCAGGCAAGAGTGATGAGCGTGAGAGAGGAAAGAGCTCTTTTGCGCCGCTCTCCTTTGTGGATTGAAATTGTATTTATCTCCGAGGCGAGCTGGGCACAGCTGAGGCTGAGGCTCTCCCCAACCAACAAGATTCACTTTAAGACACAGTTGAAGGAAACAGGAAGACGGCGCGTCATAATCATCGTGATGTAACATTTGCACCTACCAATAAGAACTGTCCGATGGATTTAGAGGAATACAAAAAACTGAATACTTCACCGAGGGATAAGGCATGGATGACACTATAACAACCAAAAAAGACGACTTTCCACGATCCCAGAAAATCTGCGAGTGACTTTGAGCAACGTGTAAGGAAGCGTAGTTATCAGTTTTTCTTTCAGATTTTAATAATATAATATTTTGAGAACAAGTTTAATTTAGCATCCTTAATAAAACATTTAGGCTATTTTTATATGAAGTGTTTTTTGTTATTGGAGCACGATGATAGCTTGTTTACGTTAACGTTTAATTGTAGCCTGTACATACAAATATCTGTATGAAGGTTTCAAATAATAATAATAATCATATTTATTATTATTTTTATTTTTATTATTATTGTTGTTGTTGTTGTTGTTGTTATCATTGATTTATTAATACACATACCGGGCAAGCATTCAAGCATTCTCTGAAAATCAAATTGCTTTTTTTTTATTTTTATGCTGCCGTGACAGCAGTCCAACTTCAGTTTTATTTAACGTCTTATGTAGACAACATGAGGAATTTAGTGTTGGCACTATTCGAAAGCAGAGAAGATGGAGAATAATCAAATAGATAATGAATAATCAAAACAAGAAAGAATACCGATACCTACGAAATGTTTTCGAAATGGAGATGTGGCTGGGGCCTGACAGATGGACGTTGCATTGCCCCACAAGCGGGAACCATTCTGACCGGTGGTGTAAAGAATGTAGAGAAAGTTAAAGGGACACGTTTCGTGCCCCGTCGTGCATTCGACTTCTATTAGTCTTTTAGAACACAAAAAGTAAGGTGCAGTACATCCGGTACATGGTCAAACATGAGAACGCGAGAGCGCACATATAAAATGGATGCATATAGCCGATGCTTCAAACGACTTCACAACTTATCTCCGACAGTCTCTCGTTACTGCTGTTTAAACGAAGTCCTACATACATGCCAATACATAATCATCCGTATGCCTACCCCTTTTAGCGCGTCTCAGACTTCTTAGTCCTGTGGGTCACAATATTGTATCTGATCATGTAATATTTCATGGAATGAGAAATATATGTGATAGAGGACATGTCAGTACATTCATTGATTGTGTTGGACTCTGCATGCAGAATTTTCTGGACTGTAGGATGAACATTTTTTAAATGAACACGCTGTGACCTTTCTTGTTGTAAGTGGACCTTGCGGTTTGTTCTTGTCAATGTAAATTGCTCAGTGACAAACGATATTAACAAAACAGTTTTTTTAATCGCCGAACTACTTTATTATACCTATGTCAAAAAACTGTTCGAGAATTGTAATTGTATCCTCCGTATGCAAGGACGTCCGAGCGCACTATTTCGTGCACTTTCCGGAATTGGCAAGTTACAGACTAAAATACACGTTGACAGCAGCAATATATGAAGTCGCAAAACATAAGGACATGCGTGAAATTTGAAACGTCGCTCACAATAAATGCTGGTAAATAATGATGACATAACCAGTGTTCATTATACCAATCGTCTTTAATTCATTAAGTATGAACTTGTATTATTATATAATTCATAAAGTATGTCGAAACAGCATCGGGCACATGGCTGCTTACACTCGTCCATCAAAATATGTTGTCTTTTTATCGATTTAATCGTTAGTGTAACTACCAGAAGCGATGCAACTTTTCTACAGAGATTCTCCAATTTGTCAACATAATGAATTATTTATAAAACCTATTTGAAATTTAAATTTAAATATCAAATAAAACGTCAGTTGCCTATATGTGTATACGTGAATGTGAATTAATAAAATTAAGTTGGTTTAAAAAGTTAATGTTGAATGGTCATTTATGGCGAGTATATTGGCAACTAAGAGCACACATAACATAAATGCATTGAAGTAGTATTAATATTAGACTGATTTGGTTTCATTTGAATGTAGTATTGTATGTACTAAGTGATGTTCTTCAGTCAACTGGATGAATGTAAACTACATTTAACTTTCATGTTGTACATTTTATTTAAGTAGATCAGATATTTTTGCATTACAATGTTATTTTCCCCTTTAAGTAATATCCACTATTGTGGACACAAAACTATAGGCCTATGAAATACAAGTTTATTCTCTTTAATATAAATTTATACAATTCATGTTAAAGAGATTCAAGAAAAAAGTATTGTCAGAACCACAGGGGGTAATCTGGAATTAATTGCGTAAAGCGTAATTGTTTCAATATGCGCTAAACGTTTTGCCAAAACAGACTTCTTAAACATCTCCTCAATATATATATATCCACTATATTCCACGTTACATTTAATTAGCCCATATGTAGCATTATTGGGAACATCATTGCTTGTGATTAAAAAATTATAATTGTTATTGCTGAAAGTAATATTGCTCTACGTGGGGGTACTTGATTTACTATAGTACTATAACTTATTATTGTTGTAAACATTGTGGAATAATAATAAAATCCTTACATTCACACAAGTGCTCTATTTGTATTGGTTAAGTTATGTAGAGAGGATCCAGTTGTCTATATTCTTCAACCCTGTAAATTCTGTCAATGCGTTTCTCCACAACTCAATATTAATACATTTTCATAATCTAAGAATTGAGATAGCCTAAACAACCATAGCTTTAAAATAGGAATTACTACAAGGCCTTGTTTTGGGTAGTGGGCAACTCCATTTTGGTAGCCTAAATGTAAATGTATATGCTAGATATTGAGAACATGTACATTTGACCCAAACATTTATGTTAAATACTCAGTGATTTTTTTAAAGAGAAAAAACCATTAGATTATTCTGCCGGCAAATACTATCAGTATTATTCTCCACAATTTGGAGAGCGTGCTCGACACAGATAAACATAGATTCTTCATTTTCTTTTAACGCGTGATGTTGATTTCTATTTTGTTATATGCTTTAATATATTGGCCAATCAACGATGTATTTTTCTAATGCACATTCCATTTCTGTTTTCCCTTTCCAGCGTAACGTAAATAACTAGACTCATGTTGAATATTCCTAATGATAAGTCGTCCCTTCCCATATTTCCTTCAACTAATGCTTTCCGTGCCAAAAGGGAAAAGAGTCATTCAGTCAGTTTCCATGTCGCAAGCAAGTGTTTTGAGGACGAATAAATTGCTAGGAAGTCAGAACTTCGGTGTCAGGAGTTTATTTTCCAAAACAGGTGTTCATACTTATTTTATAACGCGAGTCGTTAATTCTGCATTCTCTCCCAAAGGTGTGATTGATTTGTACTTTAAGTGGAAAAACACATTACAACATTAAAGGAATATTGTTTAGGAAAGGAAGACGCTGTTGAGGTGTAGAGGAAGCCTGTTTATTAACACTGGCACCTCTTATCTCGAAGTATTCCAGATGGATCCCCCTTCAATTTTTCAAACAGATTTTTTTAAGTGCGCTATCAGCACCTTTGATGGTAATTCTGCTACTGATAAGTTGTGATTGTTCATTAAGCGCGCGATCACATTAATATAATTTATATGCGCGCGGCGTGTCTTTGCCAGCAAACATCTTTCCAATCTAGTGTCAAATAGCTGTCGTGTGCGCTACAAGCATGGTATTTGCAGGTTAGACAAACGAAGCATTTACAGCTCTTACGATACTTTTAATAGCATATATCCATACTACAAACGAGGGGAAACAGAAAAAAAAATCCACGGTGACTTTTTGACCCAGTCGTTTAAATCTTAGAGGCACCTTCCTGAAATGCTCTGGAGTGCAAATCTGTAAAACGAGATCATCTACCTGACTCTTTAACTTCAAAACTGGGACTGGGTCGGATGCATCAGAGAGGAATGTTTGTCGGGGCTCTTTCATCGTACAGATAAGTTGGCAAGCGTTTATGATCCACACTGAAACGCACTGGAAGTCCTCGCGATGGTTCAGCGCGTAGAACACGTACTGTAACACACCAAATGTTATTTATGAATGTACTATGAGGCAACTGACAAGTTGACAAGTGCTCTGAGAAGCTTGTTATTTGTTCCACAAACTTGATATAACAGGTGTTATCATTCCATTATAGTATGCCAACATCAAGTGAGCCAGTGGGCCTATATTTGTTTCTGATTTCGGATGGATAGATACGCCTGACGCTTTATCTGCTTCATATGATTTAAATGTGATTAGTTAAGGGTGTATATTGCACTTTCTAAATAGTCTATAATTATTTGTCAACAAGGAGGCCCAGGAGGCACTTTGTAGAGGTCCTAACACAAAATCTGAGGATTCGAAGGCTTACCCAATCAGGTCTGTATTCAGGTGTGTGTTTTATTTATTACTTTAGTACTTCTTTATTACTAAACATACAGTGTCATAAACCAATTATCTGATTCATCTTATGGAACTGTTTGCATTAAGAATTGCATTTGATTTTGCTCATTTCATGGTTATGAATAAAGTTCTCGGGTGGTTGTGTTGAACTAATCTTATCATCTTTTAATCTTCTTGGCCTTTTTGGGATATCAGGTGAAAATGACAAGGATTATTGTAATGCAAATATGACAGAAAATTGATTATCGATACCTTAATGTGCACCTAATCGTCTATATCAGTGGTTCCAAAACTGTGGGTGGGGATCCACTGGTGGGTCATAAGAGGGGCTGAGGTGAGTCACACGTGATACATGTGAAAAACGTACAGTATATTATACTTTCCATAAACATTCACACCAGTCAAATTAAACACTGCACTAGTTATACTCACAGCACTAGTTACATTGTGCATGCTGTTGACATTTTTTGACACGTTAAAAACATTTTAATTCCACATTTAAACATGTTACAATTTTAAGAATGGATTGGTCACGGAAAACTTTAACAAATGTAATGTTTAACTCATTAAATAGGTCGTGGGCTTGGAAAGCTTGGAACTGACAGATCTATATTATGGTATGTAATGGCCAAATTCTGACGTCTATGAAAACTGGACTTTGCTCATAGTTTCAGCCTGGTGTTGCTTCCAATTGCTTATGTTATGGACAGATGTGTGATAGTAGGCCTAAACACTAGTATTAATGTTATGTTTTAATAGGTCTAAATGTAGCTACAGTGTACACCCTTATAAGGGTTGTCAAGCCAATAATTTTAATTATTAGATAATTACATACAGAACAAAAAACTACATTTAAGTAATTAAACAAATAAAAACAGCAAATCTATATTTCTGGATTTATTTTTGAGGTACAGCCAGCCTGGTCTGAAAGAAGTGCCACCAATTCAATTTCTGTGCAACAAGTATGTTACCAGGGTGTCAAATGAGAAGGTTTCATCTACAATCTACAGAAGCCTATGTTTTTGAGTGGGCTTCCAGCTTTCAGCCTCTGTCACACAAGGCTGCACAAGGCAGAGTTTGCGAGAACAATAAAGGCTTTAAAAAAAAAAGTCAGCTCACTTTCAAATCAAAGCAATTTCTTAAATGTGAACGGGAAGCAAATTGTGGTTTATAATCACAGTAAACATCACTCTTTATAAAACTGGTCACATTATCCTTGATTTGTAGGGGGAAAAAGTATGTTTATCTGTGATACTGAAAGCACTGCATGCTAAACTACTGTATTTTGAACCACAGAAGGGAGATGTAAATCGAATTAATCTAAACATAACATTATTGTGTTAGGGCTGAGCATCTTCCCCTAATGACAGTAGAATTGAAATGGACCATGTGGCCCAAGTAGTACACTATCCTGTATAACTTTGGTATTGCTTATTGAGTAGCAGCAATATCCATCACAACACTAGTAAGCTCCCAGTAAGTACGGGATCCACACATTTTAAGCATTATTAATTATGCTGCAGTTATTAAAGACATACTAATAGGACCAGATATGTGCTTCGGGTCACATGTGTGGTTGGTTTGATCTCATTAATTCAGTTTTTCTTGATGCCAGACTCCCTCTCTAGAGCACCAGGAAAGGGAAGTTACAGTTTGTGAGATTATTTTCCTGAAATCTGATTACTTCTACCACGTTTTAGCCAATGTTATGTTACAGGTCAGTGAAGCTGAGTTGCCTTGAATCACAACCTCCATTTGGAGCCCCACCTACACGAGATCATGATTTGTCAGAATAAGTAACTGACATTGATTTATTAGTGGAATTTAGGCAGACTTATCTCACATCAAAATGTCAACCTGGTCAGGCTCAGTACGTAAGCTTATGAACCTGGCATGTGAGGCTAGTTCTGTTTCGGTCATGTCATGAGGGAAAGGGGTTGTCCCTTGTTCCATCAAGTTTCATGAAATAGTGGAAGTAGTGGACTAACGGAAAAGGTGTTTTTTTTACATTAGATTAAAAAACAGTGCAGGCAGACTTTAACTTGAACTGTATTTGTGTTAAAGTCCTCAGAATACAGCAAAATTGTGGCAACGTTTATGGTTGTATAAAACAACAACTTTATTAGCAGAGCTCAATAACAATAGTAAGGTTTCCAGAAAATACAGAAACAGGTCATGTCGATAAAGCTTGTAAATATAGAGACCAAGTAAACTGAAAGGTTTAACCATCTGAAAATATTTTGTTGAAAGAAAAATGGAGCCTCCACATGTACTGTATGGAATGTCTATTAAAGCTACATAACGCTTTATTCAAATGCAGAACCATCCCCGAATCTTGCCAGTGAATCCTCAACAAAAATTATGATGTATTCAAACCATAGTTATAAGATCCACATGCATACTACCACTGTTTAGCACACCCTGCTTGCATCATATATCTGGCCATAATAGTACTAATGAGACGTTTTAAAAAATTAAGAGTGGAAAAATACTTTGAGAAAGAATAGAGGGGAAAAATGCAAAAAGTATGAAAAAATATTAAAAGAAAGAGAAAGGGTAAACAAAAACACCCATATAGTGTATATGCTTTAATTAAATCTGTCATTTTTTCATACTTTTATTTATTTATTTATTTTTTGCTTCTATTATTTTTTACCCTACATTTGCAGTTTTGAGAGGGTAGGTTATGAAAATACAATATGTCAAACGCTGCAATGTTCAAACAAAGCAGTTGTAAGATGATGCATACATAATTGTGTGTACATATTGTGCAGTATGTGCCTGCTGTGATTCAGCTGATTAAATGTATAGAAATAATCATAATTTGATGTTTTCATAATTTTCCACAACCTAAAAAAACCCACAATTTAAAAAATGTATCTGGCTAACAGGGTAGAACTGTTATCAAGTGTTCTACATGTCTTTGAGTCAGTGAGTTGATACTATGTCACCCGTAACAACATAATACAGGTGGATGCCAAAATAAAGGAAATACCAACATAAAGTGGTACGGGACGTATAGGTATATATATACAGTACCAGTCAAAAGTTTGAGTACACCTGCTGGAAACTAGGTTTATCTCATAACTGACAATGTTTTACACCATATAAGTTTCTTTAAATACTTGAAGATTACAAAAAACAAAAGGAACATCAAAGCAATGTTCAATAAAATTTAATTGAAAATTGAATCTTGATTTCCTCAAAATAGTCACCCTTAGCCTCACAAACACGAGCATTCAGTTAATAAGTTTCAGCAGGAAATCACCCGATATGTCTTCCCAGCTCTCCTGCAGCAATTCCCAGAGGCACTTGTGGGTTGCTTTGCTTTGACTGTCCTGGCAGTTCATCCCATACAAGTTCTATGGGACTGAGGTCTGGACACTGGGCAGGCCAGGTCCTTAGTTTGAGTTGTCCTTCACGTTCCCCCTTCACCAGATAGTTCTTGCACAACTTCAAGGTGTGTTTCGGGTCGTTATCTTGCTCAAGAATGAAGGAGTGCCCACATAGCTGTAGTCCAGATGGAAGGTGTACTCAAACTTTTGACTGGTACTGTATATATATATATATACACTACTGGTCAAAAGTTTTAGAACACCCCCATTTTCCATTTTTTACTGAAATTTAAGCAGTTCAAGTCCAGTGAATAACCTGAAATGGTACAAAGATAAGCGGTAAACTGCCAGAGGTTAAGAAAAAAAGTTTAGGTTACCAAAAACGAAATTTCAGAGTTATAAAAAAAGGCCCTTTTCAGGGGAACAAGTAAAGGGTTAATGTGGGTTAACAGTCACTCTGTGCAAGTCGCCGACTCTGGATCCAGCAAAAGAGCCCCAGACCATCACGCTTCCTCCTTTATGTTTGACAGTTGATGTCACACACTGAGGAACCATCCTTTCGCCTACTCGACGGCGTACAAAAACCCTTCGTGATGAACCGAAGATTTCAAATTTTTATTAATCGGTCCATAAGACCTTCTTCCAGTCTTCAGTAGTCCACTGGCGGTGCTTCATGGCCCAGGCAAGCCTCTTTTTCTTATTTTGCCATCTTAGCAATGGCTTTCTTACTGCCACTCAACCTGTCAAACCTGTAGCTCGAAGTCTTCTCTTCACAGTTCAAACTGAGACTTCCTTACTTTGAACCGCCTATCATGCAAGCTGTTGCTTCTGATTGCAAACTTGTCTTCTGATTTTGTTGTGGCTTTGGGTCTGCCAGACCTCTTCCTGACAGTGTTTCCTTTTTTAACCTCTGGCAGTTTAGCGCTTACCTGTGTACCATTTCAAGTTATTCACTGGACTTTAACTGCTTAAATTTCAGTAAAACCTGGAAAATGGGGGTGTTCTAAAACTTTTGACCGGTAGTGTATATATATATACAGTATGTATATAAGGGTGTTGGGCTGTTATGAACCACCAAAACAGCTTAAACTTGCCTTGCCATAGATTTTACAAGTGTCTGGAAATCCGCTCGAAGGATGCAACACCAACACAAGAAATTCCATCATTTGGTGTTTTTTTGATGGTGGTGGAAACCGCTGTCTCAGATGGCTCTCCAGAATCTTCCAGAATTTAGTTGAAATCTGGTGACTGAGATGGCCATAGCATATGGTTTACATTGTTCTCATGCTCATCAAACAATTCAGTGACCGCTCGTGTCCTGTGGATGGGGGCATTGTCATCATTGAAGAGACCACTCCCATCAGGATAGAAATGCTTCACCATAGAATAAAGATGATTATTCAGACTGGCTTTGGATTTATTGAGGTCTACCTTGCCCTCGGTTAAGTGGACCTAATCCATGCCATGAAAATGCACCTTGCACCCTGAGATGACAGAACCCTTCATTTGCTCAAGTGTTTCCTTTATTTTGTCAGTTACCTGTAATTTAACAGACTATGACACAGCCTACTATAACATTCTCCTCATACCCATAGTCTCTTTCTCTCTCTCTCTCACACACACACACACACATATTCGCTAAAACCCTGTTGATGTGAACCAAGGGTAAAACATTGTATGGCAAGGTTATCTTATGGATCTGAGCAAAGTTCATTGTGTCATTATAACAGTGAGTAGGCCAGCTAATTAAGACTACCAGATAAATTAAGTGCAGGGCCAATGTCATGCTTCACACATGCCAGATTTACAATATTAGTATGAACAATAGTTCAGTAGCATAAGTCACAGATTCTTTTCACTTAGCATTTCACCAGATGTGTGTAAAACATGTTAGCTAACATTCGCAAACATTAACAAACTTCTTTCTGTTCACCAAGAAAATTCACTAAATTTAACAAAATGTCTGCCGAAGGGGAAGATGCCGAGATCAAATGTCGGCAATCATTTGACTGTTATTTAATATTGTTTCAGATTTTTGTACAGTTTTTTCTCCCAATTATCAATTATACCCTCTATTTATTTTGATTTGCCCTCCCGACGAACTCAACACCTGTCCTCCAGGTCAAGCCAATTCCCAGAGGCCAGCAATGACCCGCCTCCTCCGAGACTAAACTTGCCCACCTACTTCTGGAGACACCCATCGCACTTTCTGGAGAGTGTGCCGGCTCCCCCTCCCCCCTCCCTCTGGGGCGGACAGCCAAATTCCGCCCCCGATTGGGGTGTCTGGCCAGGGCCGATCTGGCACAGTCAGGTTTCGAACCCTGACCGCAATAGGCTGCTCACACTCGGAAAGCACCAGTCAATGTGAGTGCATTAGACCGCTACGCTATCTGAGGCCTTGTTATAAATAAATTAATTTTAATACATTAATATTTGTTCCTACTTCCTACCTTTTAAATACAAGCAGCAGATTTATCCACGGTGATAATGGCTCTCTTCTTGTTCTCGCGTCCATCTTAATTAAATCAATGTTATTTGCGAGAAAAAAAAATAGAACGTTCAATTTGAAGTCATTCAATGGTGAAGGCCAAGCCCGTCGAATCCGTAACGTTATACGATTTTAACGTCTGTTGTCATTGTAGCCTACGACAAAATCAACGGCATAAGCCTATTAGACACTGAATTTGTTACCGCCCTACAACAGTGATCTTCCATTTTTTAATCGACACGAATTCAAATTTTTAAGATGACGGATCCATTAAAATGAACATTGACAATAACAGAGGTATTATTTAAAATCTCTGTTGGCCAGAAAGATTATTTAAAATCTCTCTGGCCAACTATGTGGGGCTGCTGGCATCAGCATGACCGATTCACCAAGCATTTGATTCCAGTACATGTAGCACATCACCGCACTGAGAATGGATGCTTTAGCAGGACAGGGATCCGGGTTAAATTCCAACCGATGTACACCTTATGTGAAATGGTCATTTTCACATTATTTTTCAGTGCACAACCCTTGGTGCCCTTGAAATATCCCAAGACAATACCATCACTTTATTTAGAGATGAGGTCATCTTGACCCAAGCAACAGCGTGATGCAAGTGTCACTAGTGGCTTCCCTGTATCTCTGTGTTCTGTCTCTCTAGGTTATGTTCTGTCTCTGTCAGCAACATAAAGAAATCTGGTAGGTACACAGGTGGAACAGAAGGACTCTGAGTTTACTGAGACACCCAGTATGCAAATTAACATGTCTATTTTAATAATTCCACTCAGGGTCCTGGTAAGCAGAGCGACGCTGGGCCTTAGTCACTGTATCTTGTCATTGCAAAAGTCTCAGCTGCCCTGAATTCCTTCGTTCATTCATGCATTTATTCAGATGGCCAAAGTCAGTGGCCTGAAAACATTAGCAATTTAAATGCAAGATCAACAAACAATGAGGGGGAAAAAATCAGCTGCTTGTTGTTAAATGTCAGTGTAGTGGATTGGAGGAGTCCACAGTGCTGGGGCTCGGAGGAGATCGATGATGTAAATGTACCACTGCAAACATAAAGCGAGGGGGCGTCTTCCTCAGTGTTTGCGTTGTTTAAGTATGCGAGTGCTTGAATCAAACAAAGAAAAATAATTCTAAGAATAATGCGCAAAACCACACACACATGTATATACAAACTCAAATACATACAGCAAACACACAACACACTATGCACATATGTATCTACAAACTCACGCACATACAGCACACACACAGCAAACCACACACACGTGTATCTACAAACCTACACATACAGCACACACACAACACACCACGCACACATGTACAAACTCACATACATGCAACACACACCTCATACACGTATCATATATACAAACACACACACAAACACACACACACACACACACACACACACACACACACACACACACACACACACATACAGCACACAACGCATACACGTCTCTCACACGTACAACCTGTGCTGTCATTATGCCGGAACGCCGAAGTGAATTTGACAAAGAACGCACGTTCTGGTTTATAATTATAAATTTTTTAAATGAGATATAAAGCAACAAAAGTAACTATTTAAATAACGTTTTGTGAGCTCACCTCACACTACATTGCTCCTCTCCAGTCAATGGGGATACACCAGAGTGGATGCACATAACGTCTCTATTTTTCAGTTTCTCTGTCTGTCAGTATTGGTTCAATGTTCTACGGTAGGCTGACAGACAGATGGTCTAAGAAAAAAATAATTTCCCGCCATAGCAAGACGCAAATCTTTGACCTGTGTAACGTTATGTTCAAAGCATTTAGACTAACCATAACATTGGTACTGACAGTTATCTGTAATTTTCTCCTCAGATTCAGTCAGTCTGTCGTTATTAAAATGCCAGCTAGCGAGGCTAATAGCTAATGGACATTGCAAAACAGCTAGCTAGCTAACGTTAGCCAGAAATGCTAGCTAGCTAACTACTTAGCTTCTCTTTAGTTAATGTTATAAAGAGTGGAATCTCGTAAATATTCATGAACATTATCATATGTTGTCATAATGTGCTTGCCAAGCATTGAATTAATATCAATCATGATAATAATGTCATCACGAATTTAGGTGCATTTTAAGTGAATAGCCTCGGTAATGTTAGCAAGCAAGCTAGATAGCTAGCTGTCCGTGTTAGCTAATGTTAATGTCAATTAGCTATATAGCAAGTTATGTACCATCGTATGCATTTTGAGGGCTAAAATCTATCATCATAAATTGCTTGGCAAGCATTGTAGTAATGTTAAATTATGATAACAGTGTCAGACATTATGAATGTATGTGCATTACAATTTGTTTCGTTTGGTAGCTAATATCGCTAACGTTAGTCAATGCTTTCCAGCATACCTAGACCTATAGATAACATTTGTCATGATAAATTGATATCCAACGAGTAGCTACTAGCTAACGTTACTGCCACTACTGTCCTTATGCATCATTGTATCTAAAATGGTCAATTTAAAAAACATTTTTAGCATCTTTGATGCTACTGTACGGTATTTTGCTGAATAGCTAGCAAGGTTATTCAACATTATGATATACCTTTAATAAATTAATCCATCAAATACATTTACGCTATAGCAACTGTGGCTTTTAAGCTGAATAAGCTGAATAAGAATAGCTTAAGCTGCTGGATGGATTGCTATGTCTATATTGCATGAGAATCGGTTGGTTTACATATAAATATAGAAACCACAAAACCCTTGGTTTTGTAGCAGTCTGTTAGAATGTAGGGAATGCAGAAAGTACATTTCCTGATTTTTAATACTGTAGCGAGCGTGCCCAAAGTGATGGGTCCCCGAGTCCTGCTGCGTTGGCAAAAATGGCTACGCGAATAGCCAATTTATTAAAAGGTGTTCCATACACCGCACAACTCCAGATAATATCTGGCAAACTTTTGCTGGTACAGAAGCGTCCTGAAAAGGACACGCCAGACCATTAAACTTCTTCACTAGTCAGCACAACAACCAGGAAGTAAACTCAGTCAAAGAAACACTTGCTCGATGACAAACACTTTTGCCCTGAATTACATGGAACCACACTAAACAGTATAGGCAAAGTCGGGGCCAACTGGGCCCGTGCCTCCTGCCGGGGCAGTGCTCGCAACCTGCCGCTGCACATGGCCGCTGTGAGAGGGCATCCGCGCTGCCGTGCTGTCGCCCTGGGCGGTGCCGTAGCTCAAAGTTGTACTCTTGCAACGTCTCCAGCCAACACGCAACCTGGCCCTTGCGGTTTTTGAAATTCAGCAGCCATGTGAGAGAGGCATGGTCGGTCCAGACAAGGAACCGGACGCCATGCAGGTAGGCCCAGAAGTGCCGCAGAGCTGCAACTACGGCAAGGAGCTCCCAGCGTGTGATGCAATAGTTCCGCTCTGCTTTGTTCAGAGCACGGCTGTAGTACGCAATCACCTGCTCTCCGCTGTCACTTTGCTGGGACAGGACTGCACCGACGCCCACATTGCTGGCATCTGTATCGAGGATGAATGGCCGGTTCACGTCAGGGTACGCCAGCACAGGAGCTGTGATAAGGGAGGTTTGAAGAACATTAAAAGCCTGGGAGCAGGTGTCGTCCCAGACATACGGCTGGCCGCAGTCAGTCAAGCGGTGAAGCGGACTGGCGATGGTGGCGAAGTCCTGCACATACCTGCGGTAGTATGAGGCAAGGCCCAGGAAGCTTCGCAGGTCACTGATGTTGGTGGGGTGCGGCCAGTCGCGGACAGCAGCGATCTTAGCCGGGTCGGTAGCTACGCCGTCGGCGCTCACTACGTGCCCCAGGAAATCAGTTTCCCTCCAGAACAACTGGCATTTCTTCGGGTTCAGGCGCAGCCCGGCTTGGCGGATGGTGGCGAAGACTTCCCGCAGGTTGCAGAGGGCCCCCTTGAAGTCGCCAGCATGGTGAAAAAGACACGCCAGACCATTAAACTTCAGCAGGAAGTAAACTCAGTCAAAGAAACACTTGCTCGATGACGAACACTTTTGCCCTGAATTACATGGAACCACAATAAACAGTATAGGCACACTGGTCGCGGTGGCCTCAACATTCAGCACACTGCGACCAGCCAGCTAACACACAAAAACGATAACAATATCACATGCAACACAGTAAATAACACAATAACGTAATTAACACAGGGGGGACGAACAAACACACAAATACGTTCCCCCATAATGCCCCGTGCTCACATTTCAATGAGCGACTCCTGGATTGCTACAATACATTTTGTTCTTAAAAACATGCCGAAAACGCATTTTTAATACTTGTACATAGTATTTTCTGATTTATAAAATGAAAAAAGGATGTATCCAAAATCTGTTCGGTAAATACCTTTGTCTCTAATATGTTGTCAAAATGGAATAAAAATGTTAAGTCTGGCTTTATCCAATATCTAGATTTTTAGTTTTTAAATATATGCAAATGTATGCATATTTAATTAGATCTCATTTGCATGTGATTTAACTCATAAAATCATACACAATTAAGTTACAAATCTTTTGTAAAAATGCACTAGAATGAAGCATTTTGCTGTTTGTTTCCTAGGTGGGTTCCCCCAGTGAATTCTGTCCACTGACAGCACTGCATACAACACACCAAGCACACATGCTGTATCTACAAACTCACACACTTACAGCACACACACAACACACCACGCACGCATGTA
The DNA here is from genome assembly GCA_029706075.1 of Aldrovandia affinis. Taxonomy (NCBI): domain Eukaryota; kingdom Metazoa; phylum Chordata; class Actinopteri; order Notacanthiformes; family Halosauridae; genus Aldrovandia; species Aldrovandia affinis. The sequence continues at coordinate 2,355,350 of JAINUG010000027.1, read as the reverse complement.
TCTACAGACTTATACACATACAATATACCCACAACAGATTAGAGAAACCTCACTGTTATTGCTCTTTTCAGCAATGCAACAAACCAATGTGCTGCCTCACCTTTGCATCACTTTTGTACATTCATTATGAACAAATACAGGATCTGTGCTTAATCACTTATCAGTATTAGCATGCATTGCATTAGATTATTCCAGAAACAGGAAGAGTATTATAAAACAGAGAAAACAGGTTGTATTATCTTAAAATGTTATGTGTTTGTGTGTGTGTGTGTGTGTGTGTGTGTGGGCAGATTTGATTGGTATTGCATAACTCTTGTCTCAAAAAGATAATGATCTGAGGGTGATTTTATTAAAATAAAGCTAAATGCAACAAAAATAATGTCAAGGAAGTGTTTATGTTTTTATATTTATACACAGACGTGCCTAATGCTCAAGCATTACAGTAATGAAACTCCTTAATCAGAAAATAGTCTAAGCATGCAACAAAAAAAGACACTGTGTAAGCTGTGTAATGAAGGCCATCTTATGTATTACAGAGCAGCTTTTTCAACACATTAGCAGAGGCTTTGCTAAAAGCTATTACGTCTAAGAAGGGTCTTGAAGGTCTTTGGGAAAAAGCATCTCTCACATAGAGAAGGACCCTGGAACAGTGAAGCTCACAGCCAGACATGGATCTAAATTACTCACCAAAAATATCTTAGTAACACATTTAAATGCTCCACCTAAACCATAATGCTGGGGCCATGTCTGTGGCCACTCAATCCACCCGCTACCCCTCTCTCTACCTTTCCATCTCTCTCTCGCTTTTGCTTTCTCTCTCCTTTTCCTCTCTCTCCCTCCCTCTTCGCCTTTGTTCTGTTTGTGTGAGTCCGATGCAATAGACATACAAAAAAAGAACAAATGTAGAAGCTGCAGTTTTACAGAAATGTATGTGCTAAAATGATTTTAATGTACTTTTTTAGTGTGAGCTTTACATATTCACATGTTGCATAGCTCTTGATAATTTTCTATAATGATCCCATGGAGTAATGCACTGTAATTTTTTAAAAGCTCTATGCATGGAAAGAGAGAGATTGCATGTTGAGGAAAAAATGTTTTGTTACATTGCATTTTACCATCACGGTATATGATTGTAGTTGAAATACAGTCAATTTTGTGCAAAAACTGTTCAAAAACAGCACACATAATTTCCACAGGACATGCTGTGTGAAGCCTGATGTGCGTTCAACAAGGTGAATTATGTTCCCCTGTAACCATTAGCGTTGAACGATTTCAAATTGAACATTCTAATTACGTAGTTTACCAATGGAATTGCTTTAATCATGACAATTGTGAGAAGAGGGATTTTCACCATGGATTTTTTTAAATATAGGAACAAATATTACACATTAAAATGAATTATAACAATCAAATGATTGTGGACTTATTTGTTCTCTTGGTGCCATTTTTTCACTGTACACTATACCTCAGACTGTTAGCTAACATTAGCAAATGTTTGTGTATTTCTGAATGGCCATCTATTTGTTCGACATTGCAATGACGATGTTAGCTGCAACGTTGTTTTCTTTTATTAGCTTTTCTGTTTTATACGTTTTGTTTGTGCGATGTTCCTGTGCAGTGGAAAACAATTGTCTCATTTGAGCCATATTAAGTATATATCAGTTGGTGTCTTAAAATTGTAATCCTTGTGAATGTCACTGTCATATGTTTTGTATAAAGCTTCAAATAAATTTGAGTCAAAGAGCTAGTGTGAAAAAGTCTTCAGATTGTAGCTAGTCGATATTAGCCCGAGAAATTTAAATGATCATAGGAATAATTGCATGCATTCCCAAATATTTTCATAAAATTCAATATTCAATAAAAATACCATTATCATTGGTTAAAGTAGCAGATATGTCTAAAAAGCTATTGAAAATAGCTAGTGATGATAACACTGTAAATACTATCCCACATGCACTCATGTTGTATTAATCTCACTCTCCTCTAGTATCCTCCGTTACCATGGGTACTGTAGTCAGAAGTTGGCTATGTCCTTTCATACATAGTTGTGGTGTCACACTATTATGTAAGCAGCGCTGCTGACTATATAGCTGTCTAAAGAAATACCCATATCCATGCTCACCGAGGTGTCTCACTCATTATTCATGAGCTCTACATACCCCTGATCTAGACTGGGATTTGACTCAGATATTCATGCCAAATCACAATAATATTTTTAATACCTGGTAATGAACACTTTGCATTTCTTGTTTTTGCTGCAGCACCATTTTTGTACCACCATTGTCTCAAATGTTATGAAATAATAAAAAACTGTGAAAATCACTCCAATCGAGCTATAATTTTATCCAATAATTAGACACAACCATCCGCCATGTCGGAGCTTGGATGAGAATGAATGAACCGTTGAGGCTAAATTGCTCCGCTTCTCCTGACAGAGTCTGGCCCACAGGTCAGAGTTGAGGAGAGTTGGCAGGGAAAAGTGGACCGCGCTGGCTCCATGCCTCCTTGCCCATCGGCCCCGATGCGCACCCCCTGGCCCCCTAGATGAATAGGGGTCTTCAAACCACGGAGCACTGAACTGAAGCCATTTCACGCTAACAATCCTATCAGCCCCTTCTCCAACTTTTCCACAGAGCCGGTGCCTGAGCCGGAGTGGGGGGTTTCCAGACACCGTTCCGTGTTTATCACCCTGACTCACACGGTGAATAACAAAAAGCCAAAACAAAACAAAAAAGGAGACCGGAAAAAAAAACAACAACAGAAAAAAGAAACAGGCCAACGGCAAAATCAAATATCTTTACTGAGAGAGTGCTGTATTATGTTGTTAGCCCATGGGTTGGTGGACCTGTCAGGGTCTGGAGCCCCTTGGAATGAAAGCGTCAGCCTGTTATCTTGGAATTTCAAAACATTATCACTTTACAGTGTCGCCAAAAAAACTAGTTAAAAAAGGGGACAGAATAGAGGAGAAGAGGGTTCAAAAGGCCTTTTCTCTTTTATTCGCTCTACCCTTTAACTGTTGGCCATTGAAGAAGAGATGAGAGACGAGCAGGAGCTGTGGATATCTATGCCCCACACTTCAGAGAACAAAAGGTGCCAACACGATGCTTACACTTTTTTCATACTGTATAATGATGCCCTTTGGCAAAATTGGCTCAAGTGTCTCCAACAGCACTGACAAATGGTTAAGTGAATGTATTTACATAGTTGGAACTTGATGCACCATGACATACATTGCACTCACAAAACACTGACCCCCTGCTGTTTTAGGAACACTAACCTTTTGCTGCCCAAAGTAGAATGCTAGACTTTTTCAATATTAGACTGTATACTCAATGAGATTAATATCCTGCCATTAATGGACGACAGGCCGTGGGTTATCTGGGAATAGCTGCACACCTCCGGGGTGTGATAAGGCACAAGGCCGCAGGCCAAGTGCGTGGAGGTGCACGGTTATTATTTAACCCCGAAGGTGTGCGGTTATTCCCCGATAACCCATGGACTGGAGTCAATTAATGCCCTTTTACCCAATATTTGTAATATCTGTATTATTATTTCATAAAAGCGTCTACTACGCCACAAAAAATAGTTACTTGAGGCAGTGGGGTTTGTTTACATTCTAGCTAGCTAACCAGAATATAATATGTTTGTGTAGCCCAAGAACTAACTAACATCGTCATGATTTCCTGAAAAAATAATGAAATCACTGTTTTATTGGTCAAGCTTGTGTGGCGCATATAACTTGCATGGGTTGAACCAGTTATGGTGATGAAGTTTCTTCAAACCAAGATTAGAAATATATGAGCATAGCCTTCAGCTGTCCTAGTTAGCAAACTGCCTACGAGACAAACCACTTGACCACCTGTGGTTGCTCTGGACATGATTGCTATGAGTGGCTATGAGTTAGACATTGTTATATCACACCCTCTCAGGCCAATAAGGAGACAGAAATGGCCAAACCTCTTTTATAATCTAGTTTAATAATTGAACCCATACAATGAAAAACCATATATGTGACAGTTTGCTTTATACAGCGATGCTATGTGGGGAAACTTGCTCAGGTGATATCGCTACCATGTGACACGCGGACACACCTATCTCTGGTGCACCTGACCCATGATTTCCAGCATATTGCTCATAGGTAGAATCCAAAATTGTAGTGTGTGATATAGTAGGGCATACTTTGTGCCGGCCCTCTGGGTCCAAGCTGATGCTAATAATCCCCATACCTACACTACCGGTCAAAAGTTTTAGAACACCCACATTTTCCAGTTTTTACTGAAATTTAAGCAGTTCCAGTCCAGTGAATAACCTAAAATGGTACAAAGGTAAGCGGTAAACTGCCAGATGTATAAAAAAAACCGTTTAGGTTACCAAAAACTGAAAAATAATGTACATTTTTTGGCAGTGAGTAGTTTCCTACACCATCAAAAGGCACTTGGAAACTGGAGGAAACTCTGACAGGAAGAAGTCTGGCAGATCCAAAGCCACAAACAAAATCAGAAGACAAGTTTCTGAGCGTCAATAGCTTGCAGGATAGGCGGCTCACAGGACAACAGCTTCAAGCACAGCTTAACACTGGTCAAAGTAAGGAAGTCTCAGTTTGAACTGTGAAGAAATGACTTCGAGCTGCAGGTTTGACAGGTCGAGTGGCAGTAAGAAAGCCATTGCTAAGATGGCAAAATAAGAAAAAGAGGCTTGCCTGGGCCATGAAACACCGCCAGTGGACTACTGAAGACTGGAAGGTCTTATGGACTAATGAACCAAAATTTGAAATCTTTACATTTTGAAAGGTTTTTGTACGCCGTCGAGTAGGTGAAAGGATGTTTCCTCAGTGTGTGACATCAACTGTCAAACATGGAGGAGGAAGCGTGATGGTCTGGGGCTCTTTTGCTGGAGTCGGCGATTTGCCCAGAGTGACTGTTAACCCATGTTAACCCATTACTTGTTCCCTGAAAAGGACCTTTTTTTATAACTCTGAAATGTACATTATTTTTCAGTTTTTGGTAACCTCCATTTTTTTTTTACCTTAACAGTTTACAACTTACCTTTGTACCATTTCAGGTTATTCACTGGACTTGAACTGCTTAAATTTCAGTAAAAACTGGAAAATGGGGGTGTTCTAAAACTTTTGACTGGTAGTGTAAGTGCTCTGGTGTTCATTCAAAGAGTAATAAGACCTGTCAATGATGAACACCAAAACAACCCACATGTGTGTATGCATATTAGAGCAATTAGCATTGTCTTTAAGAGAGGAGAGAGACACAAGATGGAGATTCTTTAGGTTAGAGAGGACAGGCCACATGCTGTTTGCCTGGACAGGATCATAAAATGCATAGAGCTATCCCGACATAACAATCATTGGTTTCAACCTGTTTTCATTTATTTGAATTAATAAAGCTTAATTAATAATGACTTGCATAATCCATTGGTGAGTTCGCTTCCTCTTAATTGTGTGTCATGTTGTAGTGTTCTCTTTCTTCACATTGTGTTATAGAATGTAAATTAGAATTAGGGGTTCAATTGGGTAAAAATCAACCAAATCATTTCAAAGAATGGGCTACACTGTTAACTTCAATCCCTTCGTTAACTGTGTAGCACACTAGCTCTGAGAAACTAGTGCGCTATACAGCTGATAATAAATTCATATTATCTGTAGATATAAGTAAATGCTACACAATTTTGTGATGTAAAGAAAAATTACAAAATAAAAAAATTAAATCGGGAAACTATACCTACTGGTATTGATTATTCAGTGAGTTAATTTCAGAAGCAGAAATAAGCCATCATTTTAAACCATCATTTTAAAGGTATGGGTTTCAGCCTCCTTTACTTCAAGCCGATAAATGCTGCAATGAAGGGCAGCTGGGATGTTCCTCATGGTTAAAATGCGGTGCCTTTTGAGTTATCTACCTTGGTGGGGGACCTTCAATCGCAGGGCAGCAGTTAATCTGTTAATGGTAGCAATTAATTATAATTGAGGAGGAGACCACCACCACCACCACCACATGTCTCTATTTTAGGTTTGGTTTAATCAGTAGAACTCAACCTAAGAAGGATAAGGAGACACAATTGGTTAACACATAACATGTATTTGCAATTATTAACAACTGATATAGCCAGAAGAATTATTGATTCACAAAAACAAATGTTCAAGCTCTCCGGTCTTAAATTATATGTCAGAAGACATCTTGAGTGTCCAGCTGGCCCCCTGCTGGAGCTGTTTCTTTGTCCTGTGTGGAGCATCTGGCTTTGGAGCTGGACACTGTGCTTCCGCCGCACTGATGCTGGGGGAACTGTGGTGAGGAACCACTGGCTGGTTCTAACTTCACATTCTACTTCTCCATTAAAGGCCTAAATCTTTCCACTGAAACCTAAAGACCTCAGCGCTCCATTGTGAGTATTTTACTAAAGGGATAAGATAGCCTGGTTGCGTGTTCCATTACCTGCTGGACAAATGTTGACTTGTGATTGACAGCAGGTCTCATCACAAGGGTGAGGCCTGGCTTCCCCAGGGCCAAGGTTCAGAGATCTGAGAGGAGAAAGGGAAAAGAGAGCTGGGCAGAGAAGGCTAAATGAGAACAGAGAGACTCGTGTGCTGGGACATTTATCCACTTTACTACCCTGTCAATTGGCTGTCCGCTCCTGGGGGAGGGGGAAGGGGGGTCGGCACGAACTCGCTGTGAAGCATGTAAGGGTGTCTCCAGAAAGCCGGGCGGTGAGTTCCGTCTCGAAAGAGGCGGATCATTGCCGGCCTCGAAGAGTAGCCTGCCCCATAGAGATGGGCGGCGAGTTTGTTGGGGAGGGTTAATCAAAATAAATAGATATATTTTAATTGGCTTCCAAACTGGGGAGAAAAACGGGCATGCGCAAAAAAGTTATATTTACTTTTGAGAGTGAAATTATTGCATGCACTCACAGTGTTCATTGTACTGGGGCACAACATTGGGTGTGATTCAAATAATAATCTATAGTTTCTGTTCATAATAGTAGTTAAGCATAATAGGATTGACTACATGGAATACATATTATCAGGATAATTATGATTTGTTGGTCATTAGTTTACTCATGAAAGAAACAAGGCAAATTAGCTCAGAATTGGAAGTGATTTATGCCCATCAGTGTTGGACATGTGACATTTATACCATATACACCAAACTCTCATCCCACTGCAGAGCCATGCAGTATACAAACATGTAAACAATGTTCTATTGTTCAATTTTCTAATTAAATGTTGTAAATAATCATTTAGGTGTCCAGCGTTGAAAATTAGAGCTCAGAGAAATCATTTCCATACTGTCTTAAATGATAAACGATAAAGAGCCTTAAAATAGAATGCACAATATCAGCATTATTGAAAAATATTCAGATTCAGAACAAATTTTGTATTATAATTTGTATATTTTAAACCCAATAACTCTATACGATATACTAAAAATAGCTGTCGATAATTATGTAGGGCAGTCTGCTGACTGTGTGGTCCAAGAAAGGCAATTATGACTGTCCCCTTTATTATTATTATTTTTTTATTACATATAGGTTTGACATTTTTACACAGGCCCATAAGAAAAGTGCCCTTGGCATATTAACTAGTTTACAAAGGAGTATATTCATTTAAAAAACCATAACAGTGAATATAATAGGCTATTAAAACTATGCTCATTCTACCTGAAGTAAATATGTCTACAATGAGTCCATCATTGCCTAAAAAATAATATTAATGTATTTTCTAAATATTTTAATTGGTCTTATTTACGATGCAGCTCATATCAGACCCTTCAACAATAAATGCAAAATAATATGCTCATATATTTTCAACTTAAATATTATAACATTAATATTCCATGCTTCTAAATCTTGCATTGCATGTCTTACATACATGCAAATCAAGCAATATTACCCCCCTGACAATAATTTAAATCCTATAGATTGATCCATAGGAAAAGCTATTAGGTAGTTAAAATAGACTATAAAAACATGAAAAATAAATTTAAATCAATTTTATTTATGCTTAAATAGTATATACATTTCCATTGTCTATTTTCCTGGTCAGGGTCGCTGGAGCCTATCCCAGAATAGTATGGACAGGTAATCCATCGTTCACTACACACTCATACCTACGGGCAATTTAGACTCTCCAATTAGCCTAACGTATGTCTTTGGACTGTGGAAGAAACCGGAGTATAGGAAACCCACGCGGACACGGGAGAACATGCAAACTCCGCACAGAAAGGCCCCGGCCTGGAAATAGTATATACTATATATATATATATATATGGGGTAGGCAAAATAATGAAAACACCAAACATCTAGTGGGATATTGCATCATTCTTCAAGAAGGAAAGCTTCCAGTTCTTTGAGAAATGAAGGCAGTGGAAATCTACATTCCAGAACATCCAATAATCACTCTTGAATCCATTTAGCAATATGTATAGGGGTGTTATCACCTTGGAATATGGAAACATCTTGAGGAAGCAATGTTTGCACAGTAGGGTGCACCTGGTCACATAAAATGGCTTGCTATTCCTTGGCCGTAATTCTACCATGCAGAGTATTAACCCAATGGCCCAATGACTCCCACGAGATGACTGCCCATACCATAACAGATCCACCACCATGTGTAACAGTTGGTAACAGGCAATGTGGGTTGAAGGCTTCCTTTAGCTTTCATCAAACATAAACCCATCCAGATGTAGGAAAATGAGTAAAAGACGACTCATCAGACCATATTACTTCCTTTCATTGCTCAGTAGTCCAGGTTTTGTGCTCATTACACCAGGTTATGTGTTATTGTGCATTGTTCTTGGTTACAAGCATTTTCCGAATGGCAGCCCTGCCGTAAATATCAGCTTTGTTAACCTCACGACATACAGTTTTTGTTGAGACTGGGTCATGGAGGTATAGATTAAAAGGTGTGGTCATTTTTAAGGCCGATATTTGTGTTTGTTTACAACTATACTGTTTAGTACCCTGTATTCTGTCGTGAGCTTCAACTTGTGACCACTGTTCCTCTTTCCTGATGCCGTTTTTTCTTTGTTTGGTGTATGCAGTAATGTTTTTCAACACTGTTCCCTTTTATGTGACTGACACACCTGCAATTCAGGCACAACTATTTGACTTCTTTCATGTTGCTTTAGAAGCTTGCATGTTAAAGTGTTGATTTTAAAATGTCTTTTATAACAGAAACATATTGGTAAAAACTACAGACATTAATATATAACACATGTGCAAACTCCTTTTTAACAGGTCCTTTTTCATTTGGTGTTTCCATTATTTTGTCTACTCCCTATATATATATATATATATATATATATATTAGTGTTGACAGATTGTGTGTAAATAGCAGACACAACAGGGTCCCTAATGAAGAAATTAAGCCATTGTAACCATTGTAACAAATTTGCGAAGTGCCTTAGAGATGTTTTCACAGATGGAAGGGGACTGTGTTAGCCAGGAACCACATTAAGCCCTGTGTCCTTAAAACAATGGCAGCCCAGAAAGGCAGGGCTCGAGCCGGGGCCCTGAGCTCTCTCTCCCTGCCGCTTATCAAGGTTGCCATGTAGCGTTCTTGAAGTCTCGGGCCTGTGTGTCATTGGATGTGCCTCGGACGTTCAGCACCCACGGGGGGCACCGACATTGTTTGCGTGACCCCAAGCTTGTCAGCTTTCGTTTGAAAATGAGAAACAGAAAAAAGGGCACACTTTTTGCAGTGAGCTGTGTTCCCTAACAAAAACTGAGCATCTGCAGGATAAAGGCGCTGAAAATGCTCAAGGATTTGTTTTTGGTGTTGTTGTTTTTTCCCCCCTACAGTCTTTGAAATAATAACCTTCTGACAGAGAGCGGCACAAGCAGGCAGTAATCCCCCTCGTTGCATCAATCATGTCTGATGTACGATTAATCAGCCCTATGTTCTTTAAGAAGCGTTTGGATACAGTGCGCCAGAAGTGAGCAGAGCGTGTTGTGCCGTAAATGCAGGTGATGTAATGACGTAAGCTGAGCGGAGCTGCGGGAGTCCTGCTCCTGTTCTCCGGTTTTCCATTCCCACCCACCTTCAGCCACAGCAGCTATATTTAGATGTTTTTCACGATACCCTCATAATGTCCTTTTATGGGCGACGGCACAGCTGAAAAAAATGGTGAAATAATAAAGATAAGGACGGATTTGTTTTCTTTCTTCTGAACGCAGGTGATTTGTATTTGTGTGAGAGGGAAATGGCCTCTCCCCTGGGGTGCTATTGTATTTGCTTTATTCACTCTCATAAAAGTTACAAGGAACCGCTAAGATATCTTATAATAACAAAGCGGGGCCTCGCAATAAAGGTGTAGCCATTTTTGAAACAGCTTTATGGAAAATGCATTACACTTCAAAGCTTGTACAGTCATTTGAAATGGGAGAACCTTGTGTGAGAGACTTTGGCCTTTTGCACGTGAATGCAATTTTCTCTGATTGAAAATGGTACTTTGCCGTTATGAAATTCATTTGTTCCTACCACGCTTGAGGTTGGTTGGTGATCTGGCCCTGTGGTATCGTGAATCAAACTGCCATACTTTGCAACGGTGGCAGCAGGTAGTCCAGCACCATAACTGGCATCACTGAATTTGGTGCTTATCTGGTGGGCTGAGGTGGAGGAGATGGGTTAAAAATGGGCAATGTGACTGTACATACCTGTCCATTACAGACAGTGATGTCATTGCCCCTTGTCTGATAGGAGTTGATTAGTTCCTTATCTGTCAGACCTCTCTGACTAAGACTTAAATGGAAATTTTGTATAGAGTCCAGTTTTAGTGAGTATTGAAATTTACATGTAGCGCAGTTAGACGAGTGTAATGTTCAATTGGGTTTTTAATTGATTCAGTGGTCTTTTATTGTTTGCCAAGAAAATCTGCAAACTTCACATTTGTGCAGAAGAAGAAGTCTGCAGACACATGACACATGACGAAGACACTCTGGTCAATCAAATGTACTAAATGTTCAATTACCTACCTGAGGGAAAAGAAAATCTGAACCGAATTTGGATTTCTGGGCCACATTTGACTAACCCTGGTCTAGTATAAATGAGGCAGAAGTGTAAAAAAAATGATTCAAATTGCAGATAAAAGCTGTGTTTCTGTGTAAAAGTTTCTAAAAACTGAGACTGAAGACAACACTAACAACGACATCTGGCACCTGTCAAATGATCTTGGACTATAACCACCTGCAACTACAAAAGTGTTACATGTCTAGTTTCAAAATATAATTTCTACCCAGCGGAAAAAGTACTTGTGTCTAATAGCTTGCTGCCACCGTTAAATGCTTCTCCTGCCTGTGATTACACATAAACAATTATCACGGCTTAGGTGTACCTTGTAATTAGTCCTTAAATGGACCATGCGTGATTAGCCTTCTCTGCACAGGTGAGTGAATGCATGAAGACTCCTCGACCTGCTGCATCCAGCGTGTTCCGGCTTGTTACACCTTTGCAAACACAACCTGCAGAAAGGATTGCCTTTGTTGTTTCCTCACAGAAATGCCCCATACTTATGCAGACAGATTTCCTGCATATGTAGACATTTAGGGATCCTGTTGTTCACTGAACACAGTCTCTCCACCCCACAACTTTCTTCTGCCTGAAGGCTGAAGCTAAGAAGAGCCTGACTTGGTTATAATAGTAATAATGATAAGTTTAATTTGAAACGCATTTCTAGAATGCTGTACAGTATAAAAATGGTAAAGTAAAAAATATATTCAAAAGTGACAAAAGTGACAAAAAGCATTTGACACCATTTAAAAACAAGTCCTAGAAATCAGGAGAACTAAGCTACAAAAAAGCCAGGCTGAAGAGATGAGTCTTCCTTCTGGATTTAAAACTAGAGGTGGTTTAAAATGGAAAACTCTGCATTGTGGATTAAGTCAGGGAGGGTATTCCAGAGACTAGGAGCAGCTGCACTGAAGGCTTTGTCCCCCACAGTGCGCAGCCTGGTGTGGGGAGGGATGAGGAGTTCAGTGTCAGAGAAGCATAGCCTTCGAGAGGGGGTGTAGGTGTGGAGGTCTGAGAGGTATTTTGGGGCAAGGTCATGGAGAGACTTATAGGTGAGGACAAGAATTTTAAATGAGACATGGAACTTGACTGGGAGCCAGTGGAGGTGCTGGAGGGTGGGGGTGATATGTTGCCAGGGTTTTGTGCATGTGTGGCCGCAGAGTTCGGGACATACTGGTTCTGTGTGGCTCAGTAGGTAGAGCATGGTGTTGGCAAAGCTCAGGTGGTGGGTTCAATTCCCACTGGGAACACATACACTGAAAAATGTATGCATTCACTACTGTAAGTTGCTTTGCAGGGCCTTGGATGCCATAGGAACCTTGTTTTATTGCTGCTCAGTTTGAGTAGGTTAGAAGTCATCCAGTGTTTTATGTCAAGCAGGCAGCTGATGAGAGACTGGGGAGGGAGGTGTTTAGTGTTTAGAGGGTTTAGTGTTGAAGTAGAGTTGAGTGTCGTCGACATAGCAATGAAAGCTAAGGCCATGTCGGCAGATGATCTGACCAATGGACTCCCTAATGGTTACAAACTGCTTTGAAACCAGGAAAGGGGTATTCCAGTGAGGTCCAGGTATTCTGCCATGTGGTTGAGGAGGATGCTGTGGCAAACGGTGTCAAAGGCAGCAGAGAGATCAAGTAGAATGAGAATGTTAACATGACCATAGTGAGGAGCAGCAATGAGGAGATCATTGGTGACTTTTATTAAGGTAGTCTCTGTACTGTGCTGTGTCTAGATATGTTCTTTAGGTGAAAGAAGTTGGGAGGCAACTGCTTGTTCCAAGGTTTTGCCAAGGAATGGAAGGTTTTAGATAGGTGGGAACAGTGCCAGACCTAAGAGAGGCGTTAATGATGACCACGAGAGGACACAGAGCAGGTAGACATGCCTTAGCCAAGGCTGTGGGTATGGGGTCCAGGGAGCAGGTGGAAGCCTTAGATTTGGTGACTAACTCTGTGATGTGCATCAAAGGGGGAGAAGGAGGAGAAACAACATTCCGGCAGAAGGGCAGTGGTGGTTGTAATGAACAGTGACTGAGGTGAGAGGGGGAGCAGGGCAATTGGAGCTGCTGGTAGACAGAATCAACTTTAGCCTGAAAGTCCAGGAACTTGCAGCAGAGGTCAGGGGTGCCAGAGAGGGGGGGAGGCATCAAAGGGGCGTAGTAGTCGGTTGATGGTGGCAAAAAGCATTCTGGGGTTATTTTGGGTTGCTAATGAGGTTAGAGTAGTACGCTATTTTCGTCTGGGAGAGAGCTTCTTTGTAGCTCTTAATGTGTTCTTTGTAGGCCTCAGAGTGGACTGTGAGACCACATTTTTGGAGCTTCTCCAGTTGTCGACCAGTGGACTTCATATAACTGGGATGAACCAGGATGCAGGGCGGGAGAAAAAGACAGTCCCAGTTTTGAGGGGGGCTAGAGAATCAAAACTGAAGGATAGGGCTTCATTATAGTGGGATACAAGGTCATCAGCAGAGGTCACAGCAGGATTAGGAGCATCTTGTGTCAGGATCATGTTTCCCAGTGCTGATATTTTTTAACTTCCTGAGGGCAATGGTGCACTTTTGAAGCAGCTTGGTAGGGGGAGCAGGAACATTGAAGGAGCTGGTAAAATAGTCAGAGACAGCCAAGTCCAGGCTCTGCAGGTTGGAGGGAGCTGTGCCCATTGAGCACACCAGATCCAGTGTGTGACCTTTTTCATGCGTAGGACCTTGAACATGTTGTGTGAAGTTAAAGCAATCCAGCAGAGATATAAATTCAGCTGTGGATGTACACAAATTTGAGTACACATGGACGCTGAAGTCACCGAGCAGTAGTGTAGATGGAGACATGGAGCAGACAAATGTGAGTAGTTCAGATAGCTCAGACATGAAGATAGAGGAGGGTTTGGGGGGGGCGTTATATGAGGAGAACTTGGAGAGGTGCAGAACCAGCCAGTTTAAATGCACATTTAACACAGTTAACACATTAAAATGATGTAACATTCCGTATTGGTAGAGCTTTAACCTTGATGTCAGCTCGGTGAACAGCAGCCAGCCCACCACCACGACTCAAAGAACGAGGTTTCTGAATGTAAACGTAACCTGGAGGTGTAGCTTGGTTGAGCACCACAAAGTCATGTTGTTGTTGCCAAGTTTCAGTCAAACAGAAGAAATCTATTTTCTTATCCACAATGATGTCATGAATAAGGAGTGATTTATTGTTGAGTGTTCAGTAACATAAACGAGGCACTATTGTTTTCAAAGGGGAGGATGCTGACATAAAATTAAAAACACTGACAGATCTGGGTAGTAGAGAAACCTTGGTCAAGGATCTCAGACAGTCGGTATAGACATGTAGTTTGTTGTGATGATGCACCTGAGATGAGACAGTGCACTTTCCAGACCACAGAGATGGGATGGAACTTTCTGAGTAAAAATAAACGTATTTCGGGAGCCTCTGTGCACATATCAAGGGCGATGCATGAGTCCATGTGTTTTTAAGGCATCAAAGCATCCAGAAATGATGTGTAACTTGAGTTCGAAGAGTTCTGACGTGGAAATTTAGTTTTTTTGATGCCATGCTGGCCAGTGCAGTGGTATAGCACAGGCAGAGTCACAGATCCAGCAGAGGCGCCTAGCCAGGGAGTAGGCCGTAATCCAAGCACCGTAACAAAGTAATCCACATTCACCTGAGGCATAGACAGCTGGCTGTAGGCAAGTCGGCGTAGCAGGTATGTACTGTACTGCGGGTGTTGAACCGTCAAACTTGCAATCGAGCAGGGATAGTTTGCATTTGGGCAAGGCAAAAGTTAGTTGAAATCACAGGAAAGCACATCAATGCTGGAAAAAAACAATAAAAACAAGCTAGATCTCATGAAAAACTAGTTAAATTAAGTTGCAGATGGAGAAGCGGCAAACAAACAGCGCCAGAGTCCTCTCCTCTTGAGAAATACTAGTGACAAACCTTCCTACCTATGGAAGAATTTGAAGGGAGTTGCCGTAATACTAATTATTATTGATAGGCTGCCTGGCTACTTTTGTTTGAGGCTTATCCATTATTGATTAGGAGATGGGAAACTCTCAGCTGGCTCTTTCTGGGGGAAATCAAATAACAGGTGTGGTCAGAGGTCCTCCAGTCCTCTCTCAGAGTCTGAACCCCAGGGGAGGGGGTGGTTTGGGAAGTGCTCGAAAAGACGTCCCAGTGTGTGTTTACATTGAAGTTGGGTGACAGTAATGTTGTGTGACAGTTTTTGGAGTAGAGAGTAAATTGTAAGTGTTCAGTACAATTTAAACAGTTTTTGGGTTTGAATTTAAAATCACACCTTTTGTGGAACAGTACCACAAACAGTATAAACAAATATGAAAATTAATGAAATGCTTGGAACAACCAGACAAGGAAAATAACAATTTATGGTGGAGCGATTGTTTTAATTTGAATTAAGAGCCTGTTGGTTTTTATATGATAAGAGCTGCCCATTTGGAAAATGTTATCTACTTTTATATCTTTTTGCGATTCATATGAACTATTTTGGTGTCCTTACCCCTAGGTCAGTCATGTAATCATATTATAGTGCGAACCACAAAGCCATGATGCCAAGAGTAACTGATCTGATATGTGTTCAGCAAGGAAAATGTTTGGAAAGGGTTTTGTTCGCCACTGACGTTGATTGAATTAAAATGGATGAAAAATGATAAGGAGAGTGTTTTGTCCACAGATTACAACAAGTCCCATGTCTCTTGCAGACTCATGCAGACTTGCAGACTCCCTGCCTCAGGTTTTCTTACAAGATTTGTCTATATATTGCTTCATCCATTCTGCCTTCTATTTTGACAAGTTTTCCAGTCCCTGAAGCAGAGAAGCATCCCCATAGCATTAGACTCCCGCCACCATGTTTCATGGTAGGGATAGTGTTCTTGGGATGATGCAGACTTGAAAAAGTCAATCTTGGTCTCATCAGACCATAGAATCTTCCTCCACTTGGTTTGAGAGTCTCTCACATGCCTTCTGGCAAACTCTAGGCTAGATTTCATTATTTGATTTGTGAAGCACCCAGGCTATTGTTGTCCCATGGACAGTTTCATCTCTGCTCTGTAACTCCATCAGAGTTGCCATAGACCTCTTGGTGGCCTCCCTAATAAGTTCCCTTTACATACGGACACTCAGTTTTGGAGGACGGCCTACTCTAGGCAAATTCACAGTTGTGCCATATTTTCTCCATTTCTTTTTGATGGACTTAACAGGATATTCAAAGTCTTTGAAATCTTCTTATATCCTTCCTGTGATTGGTACTTTTTAAGAACCTTTTCTGGGATTTGCTTTGAATGTTCTTTGGTCTTAATGATGAATCTCTTGTTGGAAAATGCACTAACCAACTGTGGAATCTCTCACAGGTGGATTTTAAATCATTTGAAACACCTTAATTGTACACAGGTGGACTCCAATCAATTAATTATGTGACCCCTGAAGACAATAGATTGCACCAGAGTTTATTTAGGTGTGTCTTAGCAAAAGGGGTGAATACTTATGGAATCAATTATTGTCTGTTTTTTATTTGTAATTAATGAAGAAAAAGCTTTAGCATTGTTTGTTTTTTATTTGACATTATAGAGTATTTTGTGTGGATCAGTGGCAAGAAATCCCAATTAAATCCATTCTGATTCCATGAAGTAAGAAAATAAAATGTACTGTATATAGACACAGTATAACAATACAAAATATGCATTAATCTTAAGCAATTATCTAAAAAAATTAACTGATACAAGTTTTGAATCCCTAAGAATTATGTGATTCTCACATGTCTGAGCATTGTCATATTTTATTTGCTCAAATTGTACTGAATTATTCCGTCCTGATAGAAAAGCCATTAATTTGTGTTATAATGGGATAGTTCTGAGATTCACATTCACAGTGGATGACTTAATCCTATTTGTTAGGTGGTAGGCTTTAATGCAGTGGGAGATTTCTCTCATTCTTCTCTCAATTTATTTATTCTTGAAATAACATCTTATTTGCTCATTTTTATATTTTTGTCACCAGCGGTATTAGTTGCTATACAGTTTGGACTGGATTAAAACAACATTCATCCTAAACTATGACAAATATATGGCAAGTGTCTTTTTTCTTCACAACCACAATTTGGCGGGTTTACTGACCCACAAAATTATAGTTTTTAAAATATGTCTGCTTGCATTGAAGAAATGTACACCTGCAGGTCCCTACAAGTCAACAGCAGTGACTTGTTGTTGAAGTATAATTCAGAAGTATATATTCATTCTAAATTTGTTTTGGCTGAATTATGTTTTGATAAGGAAACAGGATCTGCATTTATCCTGGGCGAAGGATTGTTTTTACACCATAAGCCCCAACACTCTCCATCTGGTAGCCCCACGCCATCCCCACCCCTCCTCACCCTCTGCAGTGCAGCACACAAGTGAACCTAACAAGGCCCACTGCCTGTAAAGCTGCTTCCTTCATAAAAAGTTTCAAAGACTTCCCTGAGGAAAAAAGAGGTAGGCACTAGACCCATAAATCAAGATATGGCTGAACTGGAGGGCACCATCCACCTTGTCCTCACACCCACATGAAACGTTAAATAAACCATAACATCCTGTTCATCGCGCGGCCGGCAGGCCCCCAGTACGGCCCAAGAGAGGCGGTCAAGGCGGGACGGTTCACCTTCCGTCAGTTTTCCAAAAAAACTTTTTTAACATTTGCTCCGGTGTCTGACTGGCCCAGACCTCTGATGGCACGGGCCCTTAAGGAAGGCCATTTTCCATTCCAACTACTTCCTGCCAAAACGGGGGAAAATTGGGGGGAAACGGGCACTTAACAGAAGGATGGAAACTCCCTTTTCCAGTCGTGTGCCTGATTTGTCAGGTGCATTAGTGCTACCTGGAGGCTTGTTTTGGCTGGATGATGCACACCCCGCAAGGGAAGTATTACATTTCTGGCACAACAGCACATCAAAATAACAATTTTCTAATTAGCACACGGGTCTGCAAGAAGGGTGTGGGAGAGCCGTGCGCAGAGAACAATGGGGACGGGGTGGAATAACTCAATAAAACTTAATTATTTCCCTCAAATATTTGAAAGTAAAAAACTTTGCAGCCTCACGCCCTCGATCGAGCGTCAGTAAACACGTCACCGTAAAGGGTGGCCCGATGTAGCCAGAGTTCTGTGGCCAACAATAGCAAGTGCCTATTTATGGAAGAATCAATTTGATAATAAAAATAAAACACGTATGCACGGACAAGTAATGGAATTGGCCAGATGAACCCCACAGGAGCAAATGTTTGAAGTTCTTCTTGGAAGAGAAACCGAGTAATCTCTCCCACTCTGCTCAATCTCCCGCTAGAAACTCCGTCTGGCCGCAGAGAGAAGTCAGCTGAGTGATTTCCATTACGTTCCATTGCTTATCCTGTGCGCTAACCGTGGCTATAAATTAATCTACCGCTGTGATCACACCGATCGCGGATGCGTGTTGTAAATTTAGAGGCCCCGTTTTGGTTTGTGTGATGGAAAAGCCGCCCCCCCCCCCGGGGATCCAGGTTCTCCTAGCGAGCCTCTGCCGCGCCGTGTCGCGCGCCGGCACGTCAAACCGCTTCGGCCCGTCACTCGTCACCTCGTTTGGTCCGTCACGAGTGACAGGAGTTTTTACAGCCTCTGACCCATGTAGAGGAGAGAGAGCAAAACCACGGAAACGGCAGAGCCTCCTGCCCCAGCACAGGAGAATGACTCATCTGGAGTCTGCAGTTTACTAAGGCACTGACTAAGGCTTTCTATTGTTTAGTCCCTTCCAGAACCATGCAAAAGTACAATAAGAACTATCCACAATTAGCACTATGTACTTGTCTATAGAGCACAAAATCATATGGCACACTGCCATATAATTAATGCGTGTGTATATATATATATATATATATATATATATATATATATATATATATATATACAAGTACATATATACAGTATATAGTCTGTGTATGTTCATGTGTCATTAACTTTGTTTATGGCAAAATCATGTATTATTAACATTGTTTATGTAAAAGAATATTATTCTTTTATTTTACATATTATTTACCATAAACTTTGATGAGAAGAAAAGCAAAAGGCATCAAACTCATATTAATCCTGCTCTTATGCAACATATCACGACCAGGGAAATGTTTCATTTAAAAAAAATCTGATAATTACAACTAAGTATAAACATCACCAAATATAGCTCACCCCTAATGCCCCCCACCTCCATATAATTGGAATATTTGGATATGATTGAAATGTGTGCTTGGCATTAATATGATCAATTATTTGATCACAAAAGCACTGTATTCCACAGAAAGCACCACAGTAGTGTACACAGATTCCTCACAGAGACAACGCTGAAAACAAGAACAAATTTATGTTAGCCGTCGAAGGGCAGCTTGCTTCAGGCACCACCAATCACTGACGACCGCGAGACAAATAACCAAACCCTCAGAGGGCCGGGGGAAACGCGCGGCGACCAGGCCACAGCCGTGCTTTTCATCAGACCGCACATTTCCGTGTCCTGAAACTGAGGGGGCCGGGTGGGGGTTGGGGGGCTTGTCCCAATGCCATGTTTTTGTGTCTCAAAAAACTTCCCCCTGCCAATGCGGCATTATAATTTTCTTTCTTTTTTTCGTCCTGGGCAGATTTTTTCCCCCCACTTTGGAGGTTGAAGGACTCACTTGTGAAGCTGTGACCGAGCCCCCAATCCCCATGTGAAACTATCTCATAAAAAACAAGGAGAGAGAGAAAAAAAGGGGTTGTGGCACATTAGCCCATCTGCTACAATTATCCCACTCCAAAAGACTTGGCATAGGCCATCCTTTTATGACACAATGGCTGCAGAGGCGCCCACTATCTTGACCCAGTTCAGTAGCACAGAGCGTACATAATCTCGCTGAATGCCTTCGTTTACACCGCATATAAACTATGACTTTCGGACACGGCAGTTGTTCACGAAAGTGCTGCCTGTTTTGCGGAAGATTATCGTAAAAAAAAAAAACGCTGCAGAGAGGGAGAGACTGCAACTCTAAAAGCACACGGGGGGACGGGACGTGCAAAGAGCAGGCAAGATGTTGGGTAGGGGGGAGATTAATTCAAAATGGGCCCAATGAAGGCTGCTTACCAAAGCAGCATCCAATACTTTGGCTTCAACGAGTCATAAATAATGGGCATGACACATCGTTTATTCGGGATAATGAGTTGATCTGAAGTGGGGGTCTAGGACAAGAGATTAAAGATTAAAAAATCCATCTCCAGATGAATATCAATTGCAAGTGTTAACCTTTTCCTTCTGTAGAACTTCATTTCTTGCCGTAATTGTGTCGGTGGTGGGGCAGAACAAAAGGCAGGAGCATGTTCACGTTGTGTGTGTGTGTGGGGGGGTGAGGGCCTGAGAGGAAGAAAAGACTTAGATTAATTGCGATGGGTTTCAGACTCTCTGCTGCTTGTCAACATGCGGATGGTCTGTGTGAGTGAGTGAGTGTGTGTGTGTGTGTGTGTGTGTGTGTGTGTGTGTGTGTGTTGTGTATGTATGTGTTCACATGTGTGTGCAGGTACAGTACATGTGTACCTGTGTGTGCGTGTATATGAGTGTGTGTATGTGCACTCCCCTGTTTCCCGCATTTTTTATGGGAAACATAATCTGTCAGTTAACAATTTCCAAAGCCATAATTATACATCTGCCTTTTATAAATTGCAACGTCTGAAAACATTGATGATATTAATTTAAAAATGGATCAAAATAATAACTCAAAACTGTCTTCCTTTGAATATGGAGATCATAAGCCCTTTAGCTTTCTCACTCTTGTGTGCACTAATTTAAACATAAACTGGTTAAATTGTTCACTCTGATGGCATCATTTGGTCAAAATAAGCACACATCTGTCATTGCACACTTGGCAAATTACACAAGGGAAACACAGTGCATATGGCCCATTTAATGCTTTTATAAAAAAACTAACACTGATAATTCTGTGGGATTAAAGAAGATATGACATTCGCTTAATATAATATTTTCTTCCATTACAAAGTATATTCAGTGTTGATAATGTTTTTTAATATCTTATTTTAGAGTTCATGTTATAGATCCCTTAAAAACAGTTTAGCCACTTACTGTATTGCCATTTTTATGTTTGTAGTAATTTATGAAGTACTAATCTGTCAAAAAACAATGGAGATCAAATATGTAATAATAATATTAATAACAACAATAATGATAATATTAATAACAATAATAATACACCATTCTCAATTTTTTTTTAGCAAACCTTGTTTCGGAAATGCTTACTTTATTAGAGCATGACAACTCTTGTAGAAGTCACAGCTCAAAACAGTTAAAAGTTCAACATCCCCCTTTTGTCCCATATATATACATAAAACAAACAACATGGAAGATGTTCAAATGCAGGTATTTTATCCTATTGTAATGATGGTCGGTCAATGCCAGACAGTGGACATTGCTGGTGGTTTCAGCACAATGGGAGTTGTCTAAACTACCTTTAATTAATCCTGACCACGAAGACGATCTAATGCGCAAGGCTTATTAAGTCAATGGAGATTTAAGTCTAGGGTTAGGCTTGGGGTTAATGCATGTATGGGTTGGGGTTAGGATTAGGGTGAGTGTTTGGGTCAGGGTCATTAATCTGTGCATGATGCTTATGAGGGAGTATCGTAGCGTCAATCTGTTTTATTCATTATTTTTGTAAAGAACTACAAAAACGTGCCTGAAATGTAATTATACCAAACGAAAACACTCAGCAAACATGTATACAGTTGAATTACTGTAGTGTAGTACATTTTGTCTGATTGAAGGCAAGGTGTTGGGAAGAAGGGGAGTACAGGTCCATGGCCCTGCAGATTTGTTTACTCAGACACTAACGCAAAATACAAACATGGCGTGGAGGAGCCTAACCCTTAAAAATGTAATATTTTTACTAATATATTACGATTAAAAGAAAAATGGTTTAGTTTAATATCTCAAGTGCATTTATGGTATTATTCCCACTATGAGTTTAGGTTGGGCCATCTGAAAAGAGGAAAAGGCAACACGTATTAGATTGTTTAAATCACTTCTTTTTAGAAGCAGCTCGACAAAAGCAGCACAGGCTAACTGCAACGGCTCCCAAAACGGCGCGTTAAAATCTCAAAGTTTGTTAAAATGCGCTCGCCCTCCCCTCCCGGAACCGTGGCTAATGGCGCTAAACGGTGTGAA
Organism: Aldrovandia affinis; assembly: GCA_029706075.1. Taxonomy (NCBI): domain Eukaryota; kingdom Metazoa; phylum Chordata; class Actinopteri; order Notacanthiformes; family Halosauridae; genus Aldrovandia; species Aldrovandia affinis. The sequence goes on along the minus strand of JAINUG010000027.1, from coordinate 2,333,132 downwards.
ATCAGTGATGCCAGTTACGGGGAGAGAGGAGAGGCAGAGAGCCTCGCATCGCTGCTGACGCTGGTTATGGCGCGCGGAAACTCATTACATCGTATTAGCCCGGTCGCAGCATCCCTGCGCGGCCCCCCGTGTCAGCTTGATTTCTGCCACGCGGTAAAACCGGGGGCCGGGCCGTCGTCTCCCCTCAATGGCCCGCCGACGCACTGTCCGTCACCGTGGCGAGTTCAGAGCACCGCTGTTCACGGAGGAGCTCGGTAATCGACGTGCGTCTACAGGACTCCGTAACGGGGGTGTCGTGGAGTCACCCCCCCACAGTGCTTCTTTCAGGTTGTAATAATTCATAAGAGAGCACTCTCAAGCGGATGAATGTCTGACCTACGTACTCTAATGAATTCCACGCTGAAATAATTTGATCTCAAGTAAGTCTTATCATTTTCAGAATGTAGGAAACGATAATACAAGATGAACACACTGTTCATCTGTTTGTACTATTATAAAAAAATATTAATGTATTACTACTTATTAATGACTAAATATTGATTTGGTAAAACATCTAATAAAGGTTTTGCAACAAATAGGCTGATGATGAATTTGATGATATACTGCTTTTGTCAGGATCCGATTCGATTTGTTTTTATTTGTAAAAATCAATGACATAACCTGATATTATTAACTGAAAACAACAACAGTGAAAAGACAAGAACTTTTTAATACTAGGATCTCTAAATAAGCCATACTGTAAAACCATACATTTATTACCAGCTCTTCTTCAGTTTTCTAACAAAAATGTCTTCGCAATATGTTTGTCATATTTTGTCATATTTTTGCTGTGCAACCATTACTTTGTTTTTAATGTCATTCACATGCAGTGACCAGAAAACCTATTCTGTGATAAACATTATGGCTGGCCACTGAATTTTGCAGGAGAAATCTAGGCCTTTCATTCCAGAACACAGCAGCAGGAGGACAGGATTGTCTGGATTTGAACCTGCGACCCTACTGATGCCGCAGGCCCACTACCATCAACATCCTTAAAATGTATTCATTTTTATCTGGGACATTTTCTATCCAATTTTGTCAAATTTGATATCTGATGGAAAATAAACTACATTGGCTGTGCGCTGGCTCCAGTAAAACAAGTGGTGATGCCCTTGAACAAAACAATTGTGTTTGAATGACCTTTCTGCAGCTCCAACCCCCTTTGACACATAGGCCGACAGATTGGCAGCCATTTCATTCAAACCTCCTGTCACACTTCAGTAACCATCTGGTCACCTGACACATAAACTGTCAACCACAGTGAGAGAATAAATGTTTTTTGGGTATTAATGAAACAACCACACCGTATTTGTAATTTGTAATTCACTGTAAACCCAACAGGGCTGAGAGTAATTATTGCATTGGCCAGTTGCAAACGAAAACTTGCTGACGCAAGCTAGCGATTGAACGCCATTCAAATTGGACAGAAGGGGCACTATGTATACAAGCAAAACAGAGAAGTAAAGAAACACACACAACCTCCAAGGTAGAAATACAGATACAAACACACTGACATTGCACGTTATTTTAACCTTGCAGTGCTAACATATTGCACCCCACAGGCATTTCTCTGACAGAGCACGTTCACCGATTATCCAATAGGCCAAACAATCATTGAGGTTGAATTATTTATTTGATTCAGATGTACTTATTTATCCACAGTGCAGTTTTCTGGAAAGTGTTAGCTTGATAGATAATAAAGATACAATTAATCTAATATGACATTACCTGGGGTGAAGCCTTGTAAGTATAATTCTACACTGGTCAATCTATTTGCTTACACTCTAACATTGTGACCTTGAATGATAGGAGTTTGGTAGTACCCTCTGCAATATCAGAGTTATGCTATAGGTCCATCAGTATAGAGGCAACTCAGCACAGAGAGCATAGAGTTCAATCAAGTAATCATTCTAAGATTATCCAATGCTCCCCTCCACAACACTGTTACATTAATGTTTTAATGCTTTGAAGCATTTCCTTCTTAAATAAATATAATTTAGGGGCGGTGGATGGCGTAGCGGTCTAACGCGCCGCACTTTGGTGTGGTGTGCGCTGCCTGTCAGGGACGCGGTTCGAAACCCACGTCTTTACAAGACCGGCCCTGGTCGTCAGCCCTGATCGGAGGCGGCATTTGGCTGTCCGCCTCCGGGGAAGGGGGGAGGGTGAGCCGGCACGAGTCGGTCGAGGAGAAGGTAAAAGGCGTCCGTGGAAGAATTTCCGTCTCAGAAGAGGCGGGAACAATCGGCCCGGAATGAGTGTCTCGCTCCCGGAGGACGGGTGGCAGACTCGTGGGGGTGGGGAATTGAAATAAATAGAGGGTATAATTGCCAACCAAATAGAAAGAAAAATACAAAATGAATAGAATTTATGTAAATTAAATGAACTCTTAAAATATGCCAACATAAATAGTAATAGTGATATCATCATGGTTATACACAAAAGTGAGCCTACCACTACATTTTAATATTGTTTTGTAGATAGAGAATAGGAACCTGATTCCATGTAGCATCACAGTCCCCTCGCTGTAGGAGAGCTTTCTGAGTTTTCATATTTCTCAAGATTTCCTGGATAACACCATCCGGTTCTGTGTCTGAGCCTCTGTTTGATAATACAGGGTTTCCTTTTCCTGGTACTGCTGTCTTACGAGATGTATTTACTCACTCTGTGAGTAGTGGTTTCTTTAAACGGTCTTACCTCAATGATATTTATGTGATGCGGTTTCTCCTCCCACATTATGATGTGTTTTTGCATATTTATGCAAACACACTTTTTTTGGTTATTTACACAGCATAATGAATACAGTTGTTGCAGACTGAAATGGAAAAAAAGATTAATGTATTAGGAACATTTTGGCAATTTCTGTTACAAGCATTTTTATATTTTTCTGGACAGTGCTGTACTAAATACCATTTTAAAGAACTATGATTGATACATTGATCGATTGATTGATTGATTGATTGATATATTGATTGAATCCCAATGTTACTTCCTACCTCTGTATTTTCAGACTTTTCTATGTAAAATCGTCTCAGCGTTGAATAGGAACTCTTGGCCAAGGCCAAAACATTACTTTTGACAAAGTAAATGGATTTTACCCACAAGTATCAATTAACTACAAAAATCCCATAAAGCTCTCTCTCTGGTCTCTATAATGTATGTGAACTACACTTACCAGATGTCCCCTTTGTTTCAGTTACTTTGTGTGGTGTGAGATTAGATGATTGGAGTGGTTTAAAGTATCTTCTTCAGCCATTAGTCATGCTTCACTCATTAAAACAACACTTGATTGCTTGCTGTGTTGTCCTCCTTTCCCCAATATCAAACCCTACCACTTAATGTTTAGAGGTTTCTGAAGTCCTGAATTGGACTAAATTGTTTAGTCCATAATGGACTAAGGGGCTAAGGGTGGGGAGCCGGCGCTGCCACTAAAGGCTCTTGTTCAGAAAATTTCGACCAGAAAATTAAACATATCATGGGTATTTATTTATTTACTTTACCTACTTTATTGTAAGTGCCGCAGATTATTTGACATGGAATCATAGAACATATATACTTAAGGGTTCTTCAACTGTGCAGAGCATTAGGCACTTGAGAGACTTTTTTGTGCTATTCAGATTCCTGCCAGTCTAAAACCCCTTTGTTTAGATGAGAATGGCTGGGGATGTTCAGCGGGAGAGGGGGGAATACCCCCTGCCTTTTTGGGGTAAAGTTTTCTTTACAGTTTACCTAAAAAGGCATCTTATCCATAATCCATAGTGTTTGGGGTATATTCATTTTTTCCATCAGTTATGGACAATAGCACAATGTACAAGAAGTCTACATTCGCCACTAATACTAATACTACTGATAATGAAACTGCACTAGATAACACGAAATACAGCTGCAAGCAGTAACAATCCAAAACCTATATTCTTGTATAGTGTTTGACTGGGACAGCAATGCCATTCAAAGTAAATATTGAGCAGCAATGAGATGGATTAGAGCTTTGACTTATTTCACTACAGGTATTTTTGTTTGTTTGCTTATAGGAACCAGGTATAAAATGTTCAACTTTGAGAATGTCAACCATTGGATATGATCCCACTGTAAAAGCAATAATTTCAAGTCAGACACATGTAGCTTATTGTATTGTGAAATGTATCCATCTTAATTTGTTAACAAGATGTAACATTATCAGAAATGTACGATATCTTGAGTTGGAGGTACCTGGAACCACAGGTGAACTGTGATGTTTCTAGCTCACAACACCTATGAATCAAGTGATTTTTTTTTTTTTTTTTTTTTTTGAGCCTGCCATCCCTGTTTGTGCAATAGCTTTGTCAGAGATTTTGTCAGTCCATTATGTTGTGAATCTGCTGAATCCATTTCTCTCCCACCCTCACCTCATCTCTAGCACAGGGGGCAGTCCATTGTACAATCTATCCCCAAAAATGGATCGATAAAAGGAAATGGCTGATTTCTCATTAATCTTAGAACACATTGCAACCTACATACTATGCAATACAGCTTCCTCACAATTCTAACGCTGTTCAGGGCTGTGACCATTTCCTTTAGACTTGGTCACCATGTCGCAATGTAACTGTGTAGTGCAAATCAAATCGAATAACTCTAATAACATTGCAGTCACTTGTTTATGGTTTTGCAATGGTTTTGCATTTGATGAAATTTGTGTTAATGTATGTTAAGTTAATGTTAAGTTAATGTGCAATCGTACAACTGCTAGCTACTCTTGCAGGTTATTAGGACTGAACCTGACCACGTGCTGCATTTGCATATACAGTATGTCGTTAATACCACAGATCTAGACATATGTGCTCTCCTAGGTTTCCCCGTTCTCACACAACTGTGATTTTGCAGATATTTAAGCACTTCTGAAACACTGCTGGACTTGTCTGTAGAGCAGGGATCCCCAACCCAGGCCCTGGAGGGTAACAGGGCCTGCTGGCTTTCTTGTTACTCAGCACTTAATTGATTAAGTAAAACAGTTGAGTATATACGCTATCTCGTTTCTTGGGTGTAAATGAGTTGCTGATTTTGATATGAAAACGGAGGTTCTCCAGGAAGAGGGTTGGTGACCCCTGCCAGAGAATGTTCACTTCCGTTACATTGCAGTCATTTAGCAGGTTCCCTTATCCAGTGTGACAACATGAGAACACAACCACATGAGTCTTATGAAGAACAGTGACACAGATCGCGCTAACAACACTCCCAGATAGTGTACGAGCAACATCACTAAAGGTAGCAAGTCATTTATAGTGCATTTATAGTGCATTTATAGTGTATACCATACCACTACGAAGGGGGGGGGTTCTAATTCTATGGGGATGCTGTAATTGTGTAATTCTGCTGTAAGTCAAGGGGGGTGAATACTTTCAATTATTGACTGTTTTTTAATTGTAATTAATTAAGATAAAAATAAATTAGACATTATAGAGTATTCTGTGTTGATCAATGGCAAGCAATCCCAATGATCTTATTAGTTTATATTATATATAACATAAGTAATCATCATTTCTAATAATATATACAAAATATTTAATAACGATGAATAAACAGAAAAATAGTTAGACATGTACAAATACTTGAGTAATAAATGAATAAAAATACCATATTAAATGAATTAATATCTTAATAAATAAATAAATAATTACATTTTAAAATAATATTTAAAACAAATACTTAATAACAATGAATAAACAAACATAATTACACATAATATAAGTAAAAAATAAAAGTACTTTCATGAGTTCTTTCATGACCAAAAGTGTTTTGTCATTTTTACAGCAATACACTACAGTACAGTAAGCTCCGCCCAATGGAATTTCTAATCTACAGTAAGTAAAATAGGTTCATGTAATTTGCTTGAAAATGTGGACATATATCCCTGACATACTGTTATTGAATACTATATAATTTCAGATAAACTGAGACATCTAAAAATGTGTTGTCCATATAATTCCCCCCGTAATAGCAATATCATGAATTTAAAATGAATTTGAATCTTTTGATCAAGTGAGAATCACTTTTAGGGTTTATATTGTTTTTATAATGGTAGCAATATGTAGGCTTGGGCCTCCTGAACCCAATGAGATGCATAAATTGGATATAATATACAGATCAAATAAACGATAAAAACTTGTAAAAAGCATAAAAACATAGGAAATAGATTGAGGGTAGAGCACACACTGCTATTGAATTCATTTTGTTTTTATCCCCTGTTGGTTTTTTTTTCCTTTTTCTGAATTTGAACTCAGATACAGATGAATTAAGTTGATGAAGAGTGATTTTTTTTATTCAATAGTCCTATTGCTTTTGCCATCCATTAAATGTAATGATGAGAGAGTGATTAGTGGTCTTGGTAGGAGAATGAATCAGTGATCTGTTATTTTACTTACAGTTGAAAGCTGTATCTTTACTGTCATTTTAATACCAGCATCCTGTATGTAGCATGGCTGTGTTAAATACATGTCACTGAAAACTGAGCTGAAAACCCAAGAGAGGATGCACTCTCTGCTTTCCACTGTTAACCCTATTCATTGTTCTTTTTTCTCTCTTTCACTTGTTACGTAGTGGATACTTTTCTTCCATTCCTTATCAAATTAGGACTTCTCATGGGCCGCATTGTTTGACCAGAGTAATTCATTCTCCGGCCAAACAATAGGAATGCAAGGTAAGAGACAGAGCAAATCTCTTTTTTTTGTTTTGTTTTTTCTAAACAGTGCTGTACATTTTTTTTCTTCATATATTAATAATCTCTATCAAATCCTGGTTTCTCAATCCCTGGGCTCAAGCTGACAGTTTAAATAAAACCACTCAAATCCACAGGGTAAGAGAAATGAAAATGACGAGGATTAAAACCGCCTGGACCTCTTTTCTTTTTTTCTAGCTCTGCCGGTCCTCCAATTGGATCATGACCCCCGTGTACGGCAGGCTTAGGACCAGACGGCGTGCTTTCACTTTTAACATGGCCCCGGTGCCGGGCTTACAGCATTTACTGGAGGTCTGGGTGGAATGTGTGCAACATGGATGCTTTAAGTCCATAATCCTGTGTCATTAGTGTTAAATGGAGAACGGGAGGCAACAGGAAATACACTCATATTCAGGTAAGGTACGTACACGCACGGAGACGGCACTGTAAATATGTGCGGTCTCACAAAAAACAAAGGCCCGAAAAGTAGCTGAACGGGCCTGTGGAAAGGATCATAATCCAATCATGGCACAGTAAATAACATAGAAAATCAGCAGTTATTTGGGAACAGCTTTATAAGGGAATATAGTGTTTGTACAGTGAGGGGAAAAATCTACGGTTCCCAGCGCTGGGAAAAAAAATAATGTGAAACAAAATAATAATTCTGGATTAGCAGAATGACATTTATTGTAATGGGGATAGTGGCGAAGGATGTTGTAAACACTTAAGTTCAAGCAGTAATTATATTAGTGAAGAAAAGAAACAGGAATGCTATTGTCTGAAGCTGCAAAGTAGGACAAGAGGCTCCATCTTTTATGTTGATTATGTCCTTGTTTGTCAAACAGTACAATTAATTACATCGAGGACTTGAAGTGAATATAATCTATGGGTAGATAAGCTAAACTAAGATACCTACAGCATTGAAAGTTGACCACAGCACAAATAAAATTGTATACGGTATTATGCTATGAGTAATTACGTAATGTATAAATCTGAGTGTGGGAATATTGCATAAAACTGTTTTGTTTATTGAATAAGGGGAAACACAAATGAGTTTTGAGTTTGGTCTTAAAGAGTAAGACAACTACTTAAGCATTATTCCCCAAAAGCTTTGACCTTAATTTATTCCATCTTGGCAAATATAGCTAATACACTGCTTCACAAGGAAACATAATGTTGAAAAGCCTCATTAATCTTTCTCCTCACTGGGAGCTTTATTGAACCCCTGCAGATGCAATTTAAATTAATATCCATTAACGTAAATACACAGCAAAAGTTTAATTACTAAGCGTTTTATTTTGTGTACATTCCAGATGAATACGGCTTTGTCTTGAGACAACACACTGTATCTGTCAAGACAAAATTATGTCAACAGGCATGTAAGTCTTTAAGACGTCCCGCATTCAATTAGAGGTTAATTAAATTCTTCATTACCTTCAATGTGTTCACCGTCTAAGCAATGGTATCTATTTAACTTAGCTTAATTTGAAATAAACAATAACGGTTGATGAGTAGAGCAAACAAAGAACATATAATTTCTGGGGTGTACTGCGTCTGTGATTGAATAACAATTATTATAAAAAAATATGATATCCTCGTGGGCTATGCTTCTTGGGAAACCATTAAGCAGGTCAAGGATTTGTACTGTACTCTTTGTAGCATTAATACATTTGGGATGGTGGTGGTGGTGGTGGTTGGGGAGGGGGGATCTTATCACAGACATCTGTCACAGTGCACAACTTGTATCCTTTATCAGTCTCTGACCCAGAGATTTCCTGCATGACTAGCGAAGAACTATAAGCCAAAAGCACAGCCTTAGCCCGTGGTAGCAGGAAGCCTCTCCATATGGAGGGGGTAATCCCTCTAAATCGTGTCTTTCCTCGTATTAAAAGGTAAATTAGTCTACAGCTACAAAAATCCCCCCGCCATCGCTTTTGGGCATTATTCAATTTAAAGATCAGGAAGAAAGTGAAAGGTGTCCCCTTGAGACGTGACAGTGATAGCTGGAGCCCCAGGGGGTATGGGGAGGGGGGGTTGAGGAGGAGAGGGGAAATCTGGGCCTTCCTTCCAAACCCCACACTGGTCTGCCCCTCCTTCTCCTCCTGCCCCTCCTGTTTTCCACCACTGCTCCTAAGAAGTCGCCAGGGCGACGAAGGAAGGGATCGCAGTGATATCACTAGCAAATAATCATTTGAATATTAAAATCATTTGTTGCTGTAGACAAAGCATAAACAAACTTACAAAAGTAAGTCAAAAAGTTTTAAGTCATTTCTTATGACAGTTTGTTCATCTTTCTCTGAAATGTTTCGCAATTTGATTATTTGTGTGCTCTTAAAATGTACATTGTTCTTATAAAAGGGGTTTTGAAAGGCACATCCAGGGTTACTCTGGAACAGCGATCGTGATGTTGGGCCATTTCCCTGCTCCTATGAGGACAGAAGATCAGAGTGGCTTGGGTCATGACCTTGGAAAACTGTTATCATTTTATCATATCAATTTATCATCATAAACTGTTGGTAACAGAATAACATTTATTGAATACAACTTTAGTTAAAGTTCAGTTAATTTAAGTTGCCTCTGCTCAGTTTATGTGTATTCCCTGTGTGTATGACTGTGTGCATATGGGTGTTATTTTTTATTACATCAATGTTTTATTGACAATGTATTTTCATACCATTTTTGCTAAATATATATGTCAAATATTTTATGTCAAATTTGTGTGAAAACAGAAACGTTCCATGCGTTAGGTTGGCTTTCTTTTGCAGGGTGTCTGGCAATTCATGCCAACTAAGCACCCCCAACAACAGGTTTATTCATATCTACCCCTGCAGGACTTCATAATCTGCCACCTGGGATTATATGCCACCATAATGGCTTGAAAAGAGTGGCGTTATCTACGTGTAACGGAAAACAGTCATTTGCTTGAGAGTTAGCCACACTAACGACGCAAACAAGGAGGCGCACGCTCAGCTGGGGCGATACAAGGCATGCTTGTGTCACTTTCGCACCAGACTTTGTGTGTGTGCGCGTGTGTGTGTGTGTGTGTGTGTGCTCTCCCTCTGGTTTAAACAGCTGAAAAGCCAGTCACAGGGCATTGTGCTGTCATTGGTTCTTCTGTCACCGAGCAAACCTTTTGAATAATTGAAGTGATTAGAAAAAAAATGACAATGGGCTAAATAAAAACGGGGCATTTGACAGAGCTTTAGGAAGCACTTGAGGATTAATCCCACATTTAAAACTTCCATTAATATTCTCTTTTTTTTCCTCCCAATGCACACCACTCACCGCGTCCTTTAGAAGAGTTTCGTTTAGCATATTAGGGCCGTGGCTTTATGCGTTGTCATTAGGTTGACCAATCACCATGTATTGTTCCCACTGCGTCTTACACAACATATGATCCCCGGCAATGCAAAGAAAACAGTGCCCTTTGTTGTCATCCCGCCTTTATTTGTTTTTATGCGAGTGTGCTATTGTGCGACCCTTTTAAGACCCACAGGCACATGATATTATGAGGCTTGCAATATGGCCACATTAGCATGCCCATGGACATGTTTGCAAACCATTTAATGTTGCCATTCAACAAGTTTGTTTTGAGTCCAATTAAAATCTCTTCGGCAAATAAGCAAATTCAATTTTGTTATTGTACATAAACACAAAAAGTTTGCGTAGTCAACATGTACGAATATATGTGGTATATTTTATATTTCAGAACAGGGTGGATATATTTTCATTACCCAAATGAAAGCACAGACCGTCCTGCTGAAAGGTGTCCAGCGGATGGGTGTTAGGGTTGGACCAAATATATGACATCACAACATTCATTTTCTATATTCAGTAAAGAGTCGCCACACACATACATGCACACATAATCTTTGTATATCGCTGTTGTAGTTGTACTGACTGTCATGATATTGTTCCATTATGTGGAAACATTTCCACAGTGTGATATTGAGTACAGCCCATGCCAGTAATGACGGCACATAATTGGGAATAGTGTCGCCCAGGGAGGAAGGCTTATTGGGCCCCAGTGACCTCTCTGGTCGATCAGATGCCTGCAGTCTGCCTGCGTCAGCTGCGCAAGAAGTGCCCTTCGGCACAATTACTCCAACACAATAATTCTGCTCAGCTAGTGGACTGTGCAATGAAAAGAGTACCACTGTTAGCCTGTACATTGCAGTTGATGCACTGTCCTATAAACTAGTGACTATTTACCTCTATTTTATAGGCCACACTGAACTACAGGGAGAGAGTTAGCACTGATCAGAGTATTAGTCAATCTTTTGCTGTCTGATGACAGCTGGTAACCTGTGGGCACCTGGTGCATCACTGGGAGGAACTAATTGAGGAGTAACCGTAGGAACCCTGACCAACGTAAACCCATGGGTCCAATTGCATCCCATCACTTTGAACTCAGAGTCATAGTGAGCTAATGACATTGCTGAGACTTGAACCTTCAACCACAGGGCCCAGGGCCTGAAAATCTGTATATCATATTAATATTTGTGTTTAAGTGGCTCTGTATGTCATTAATTTAACAATATAGAAATGGAACATATTGAAATCTAATACATCTTGTCTAATACATTATAAGACAAAATAAAAGGATAAGACAGGCAAGGGCAAATAATGGTATACATTAAATGGGTCAGGAGTCAGGGTATGGCAATGTCCTTGCACATTATTGCTGCTTTTGAACCTTTTAATCGCATATTTTTGCACCCAAATATGCTCCAGGAAACCTTTGAAAGTACAAAAACAAGCTGCCGTATCCTCTGGTACACAGGAAGCAGCAGCCTGTTGCCTTTTCACACTGCGCCTCGGACGGCGGGGAGCGGCGGAGCTTAAAAGTCACCTAGAGGACAAGCACACCTCTCTGCTGACAGAGTGCAGGCCTGTGATACCCTGCCAATGCCAACGGCAGTGGCCTCTGCCACATCGCGGGGCAAAACCATGGCGTCTTTTCCAAGAACAACCTCCTCTGTATTCTAAGTCGGTTGAAATATAGGGGTGAAATTTAGGTCCAAAATGGCTGCCATCTTTGCAGGCAATATTTTCAGATCACAGTATCACAGGAATGAATACAAATCAAATATAGTAACTTTCGTTTTTATCAAAATAATAAAATCACATTTGGTGTGCTAGGAGCATTGCAGTGGTACACCTTTTTTCATTTATTTCAGATTTTTCCCCTGTTTTTCTCCCAATTTTGCGCCAATTGTACCTTCTATTTCTTCAATTCGCCCTCCCCCACAAGCCCGCCACCCACAACTACGAGACCAGCCACTACCCTGGGGCCGGCAATGAACCACTTCCTTCGAAACGGAACTTGCCTATTCGTTTTGCCCACAGGGAAGCTTTCTGTGCTCGCGGGGAGCTTGTGCTGGCTTTCCCTCCCCCCTCACCCTGGGGCAGACAGCCAATCGCACCCCCCCGAATGGGACTCATGGCCAGAGCTGGGCTGCCGCAGCCTGCGAACCCCAGTCGCAGTGGGCAACCTGCACTCCGGACGAGTGCCTTTACAATTTGCATGACCTGGGGGTCCACATGACACAGGTCACCCATGTCACCCCTCTACTCGCCTCTCTGCACTGGCTCCCCATTGCAGCACGGATCAGATTCAAATCACTGGTGCTAGCTTATCAAGTGGCTAGAGGAACTGCTCCCCCTTACCTCCAGACACTCATCACACCCTACACCCCAGCCTGATCCCTCCGCCTCCTCTGGCAAACTGACTGTCCCATTCCTCCGGGCGCCCGGCAGCCACTCCTCACGGTTTCACCTCCTTCTCTGTCCTGACCCCTTGGTGGTGGAATGATCTTCTGCAATTGGTCAGGACCGCAGGATCACTTGCGATCTTCCACAAGAGACTCAAAACCCACCTTTTCAGTCTCCACTACCACTGAATTCTGTACATCTAATCTAGTCAATTGTCTTCACCACTGCATACTTGTTCAATACTTTTTGTATATGTATATACTTGTTTACTCCTAAATATTTTTTTTTTTAAATAAACTTTTCCTTCCCAATGTTACAGGTATGGTATGCAGGTGCCAACAACAATGTCTATCGCTGTATTACTGCACTGATCTCTTGCGCGAACTATGATTGTTCTTATCATGTATAAATGCACATCTTGTAAGTTGCTCTGGATAAGAGCGTCTGCTAAATGCTTAAAATGTAAAATGTAAATGTTCGATTTTATCTTTCAGGCCAATGAAAGGACTTTGCTGGACCATTACATTTGTACATCTGCTTCCTCTTTGCTATCTTTCAATTACAAGATGAAATATCAAAAATATAGGCTGTGAGTAAAATATGGCAGAAAGTAACTGATTCAGTCTTCAATTCCCTTCAGATATGTAAGGAGTGTGCCACAATATCTCACAAGCTGGGGTTTGGTAATATAATTACCAACCCTATAAGCAGAGATATTCCAATAACCTTTATAACATGTTGTTCTGAGGGGAAATTAAATCCAGCAACCTCTGGTGTCCAGAGTGTATATGGCATCAAATACGCATTAATACAAGGATTATGATTGAACAATTAATTTGACCATGAAGAGTTCTATGAGGAAAATGAAATTGTCCATATATCAATACCACCAGCTGCATACCACTAGCCTTAATATGTAAAAGTTTTGAGACTAAAATAATATGCCCATGTGATTTTTCTCCACTCAAGATTTTCAGGGTGGTCACTAATTGGATTGATATTTTGTTATTTTTGAGTTTTGTCTGATGGCATTAGCTACCACAAAAACCAAGGTCTTTGTTTATTTAAATGGTAAATGCTTTTGCAAATGTTAATTAGTGAATGGTTTTGTTCATGTTAGTTAATGAATTTAGTTCATGTTCACTGTTCATTCATGTTTATTAACATTATTGTAGTGTTTTTTAATCAAAACCCTTAGAACCTGATTGTCGGAAATTGCATACTTGATTTCACAACTTATCATCTTATGTAATTTCCTCCATTATAGATAAACATCTCTTATTTCCGCTATTAATACAATAATTATTTATATTAATAATTACTGACCTAATAATAGGTTCATAATTAAGCTGTACATTATCCCGATTATACCATGGCTACTAGCCAAAGGAATTAATACACAATTGATGAATTATTTTAGAATTATTCACAAAATTAAATGGAATTTCTTGAGGTACATCCGCTGCAAAAAAGTAGTGGCACCAATGTGTCATTGATTGTGAACTATTGTGAACTACTTCCATTTAATTAAGTGTATTTTCACAGTCGGGAGCCTAATGCTAAGTTCAGTGGTGGGCGCCTTGATATTTTTACATGTGAAAAACGTTACATCCTGAGACCCGGATAACACGTCTGATATCAAAAAATAATGTACTCCCTGTTAAACCCTCTTGACCAATCAGAATCGAGTATCTAACCATGGTATAATAAAGTTTAAAACCACTGGAGCCATGTGTGGAAGGCGTCGGTCTCGGCAGCTAATCAGGGCGATTAGCGGCCATGCCTACTGGCAAAGCAGCCAGTGCACACACTGGTCCTGTGTCTGATAATTACATCTGTGTGCTTTAAAACTGCTCTGCTCTCTTCAGTAGGTGGCTGGAACCAGGGAGAAGGCATGAGAGACTGCGGAGAGAGAGCAAACAAAAAAAAGAAAGAAAGAAAGAAAGAAAAGAAAAGTGAAAGTAAACGGGAACTGAAAAGTTTCCGATTAAGTTTATAATAATCTGGTTTGTGTTGGCGAGTTTATTGTTTTGAGTCCCGAACCGGTGAGGGCGACGGACGATTTAGTTTTGTTTTTAGTGAAAGCTCCCAGTCTCGTTCTCTGCCTGTGTCTGGGTTCAGAGAACTACACTGATTGAAATAAAAATCCGGTCCGTGGACCAGGAAAATCCACTTCGTCTCCTTCGACTGCTCTGTTCCCGTCCAGGGATTGTCACGTGGCGTGTGACACCATGGTAAACCTGCCTGGTAGAGGACACAGGTGCATCTTGCCCCCACGCACAGTGAAGCAGATGGTTTGGGAGGCAAAGAAAAATTCAAGGCCCACAGTTGGAGATGTACAACACTTAGCTGCATCTTGGAGACCAATTGACCATGTCAATAGGCTTCTTGGAATGTTTGCCAGAAAAATCTAGCCTCTATTGAGGGTAATCAATAAAAATATGCGTCTGGAGTTAAATTGCTAAATACCATTGGAACTCCAATTGGAACTGGGTGTTATGGTCAAGCGAGACCAAAATTTCGTCTTTTGGCCATGCACACTAGCATTGGTTTTGTGGTTGTAAGAAGCAATTTATGTTGAAAATAAATTCATACCTATGGTGAAATATGGTGATAGATCATTGATGTTATGGGGTTGCTTTGTGTCAACTGCTTAATGTCAATAAAATCTCCAGCAACTCCAGCAAGTACTAAGACATTTTGGACAAAAGCCTGTTTCTCTCTGTCACGAAGCTAGAACTTGATGATCCCACAAAACAATGATCCCAAGCATACCTCAAAATCAACCAAGAAATGGTTAACTGACCACAAAATTACTGTTTTGCAATGGCCATCTCAGTCTACAGACTTGAAGTTGATTGCAAATTTGTTGTGAAGAGGGCAATTCACAAGTGCAGACCAAAAGATCTGAAGGATCTTGAAAAATTCTGTATGGGCAAATGGTCAAAGATTGATCTCCCCCAATATATTATGTAATACAATAATAATGTAATATGTTCACCAATCTCATAAAACACTATAAAAGACGACTCAGTAGTGTTATCCTTGCGAAGGAATGGTGTACAAAAAAGGAGGGTGCACTAAAAACAGGGGTGTGAATAATTGTGATGCATATCATGTCATCTTGGAAGAGACCACTCCCATCAGGATATAAATGCTCCACCATAGGGTGAAGGTGATCACTCAGAATTGCTTTGTATTTATTGGTGTTTAACTTGCCCTCTAAGAGGTTGAGTGGGCCTAAACCATGCCAGGAAAATGCACCCTACACCATAAAAAAGCTGCCAGTATCCATCATTTACTCAAGTGTTTCATTTATTTTGGCAGTTACCTATATACAGTGGGTACAAAAAGTACTCACTCCCTTTTTTCACATTTTATAACCCCTCCTTCACTTGGTAGAAGCACCTTTAGCTGAAATCACAACTGTGAGTCTATTTGGGTAAGTCTCTACCAGCTTTGCACATCTGGACACTGCAATTTTTGCACATTCTTCTTTACAAAATTGCTCAAGCTCCATCAGGTTGGATGGGGTCTGGTGGTGAACAGCAATTTTCAAATATTTCCACTGATTCTCAATGGGATTGAGGCCTGGGCTTTGACTGGGTCACTCTAGGACATTGATTTATTTGTTTTTAAACCAGTCCAATGTAGCTTTTTCTGTATGCTTTGGGCCATTGTCTTGCTGCAATATAAATCTTCTCCCAAGTCTCAGACTGCAGCAGGTTCTCCTCCAAGATTTGTCTATATCTGGCACCATCCATTTTGCCCTCTATTTTGACAAGTTTTCCAGTCCCTGAAGCAGAGAAGTATCCCCATAGCATTAGGCTCCCACAACCATGCTTCACGGTAGAGATCTTGGCATGATGCGCAGTGTCAGGCCTCTGCCAAACATACCACCTAATGTTGAGGCCAAAAAAGTTCAATGTCAGTCTCATCAGACCTTTGTCCAATTGGTTTGAGAGTCTCCCACATGCTTTCTGGCAAACTCTAGGCACAATTTAATGTGAGTTTTTTCAAAAATGATTTTCCACCCTCCCAAAAAGTGCAGATTTGTGAAACAATGGAAGACTGTAACTCCGTCAGAGCTGTCATAGGCCTCTTGGTGGCCTCCCTAACAAATTCCCTTCTCACCTGGATGCTAAGTTTTGAAGGACGGCTTGTTGTAGGCTAATTCACAGTTGTGACACGGTCTCTCCATTTCTGTATGATGGACATAACGATGCTCCGGGGGATATTCAGTCAAATCTTGTTATATCCTTCCCCTGATGCTGTGGAAAGATTTGAACCTTTGCTGTTCATCAACAGCTCCCATCCAACCTGGTGGAGCTCAAACAATTTTGTAAAGAAGAATGGGTGAAAATTGCAGTGTCCAGATGTGCAAAACTGGTAGAGACTTACCCAAATAGACTCACTGGTGTTTCTACCAGTCAAGCACTTTTAGTCAAGAGGGGTGAATACTTCTTTATTGTTGTTTTTTATTTGTAATTCATTAAGAAAAAGCTGTTGGTTTTTTATTTGACATTATAGAGTATTTTGTGTTGATTAGTGGCAAGAAAATAAAATAAAATAAAATGAATTTTGATGTAGTAAAAATAAAATGTGAAAAATACCAAAGGAGGAAAACATTTATTATACCCACTGTGTATATATATATATATATATATATACACACAAAACTTGAGATGGAGATGCCCTCTATGCTCTCTGGAGCATATTTGCTAACATCTGGCAAAAGTGTATTGAAGGTCTAGAAGTGCCCATCTTACTTTCATCAGAGAGTAACCCTACTGGCTCTGTAATGCCCCAGTCTCCCACATTTAAATCTTTAAATCTGGCATTATTCCTCTTCTGAAAGGTTGGAAGCATCAGAGAGGAAACCGCTCAGCCAACCTTTGACCTTTCCGCGGCTCTCACAGCACAGAGCATGCTGCCTCTGCCGCCGAATGGGTGTAGCGGAAAGCTGATTTTCTGATATTCACACCCTCCCACCCAGAAACGCCGTCACTGGCACTGCTTCCTGCCCCGTGCTGGGAGGGGGGAGGGCGATGGCGATTTGATGGTTTTGTTATGGAGGACTCAGGTGCGGTGGGCTGGGGTGGTCTCACCAGAGTCGCGCATGAATACACATGACAAAAGTGGCCCACGTTGGCAGGTGATCAAGCCTCTTTGTTCGATCGAGAGGCTCCAGGCCCGAGCCAAGTGGAGGCCTGGCCAAAACCCCCTGAAACGGATGCGCTCATTGGAGGGAGGGAAGCAGCGCAGGTCCTCACCCGTATTCCCAGGGTGCACTGCTCTCTCATAATTGTCTCTTAGCCCGGAAACGCAAACGGACACTTTCAAACTTCTCTTGTTCTTTGCTGTCTCCTTACCCTCTGTAGCAAGGATTGATACCCGATGTAATCACTTTTGTTGATTCAAGTCTTTATTTATTTATTTATTTCATTTTAATTATGCTAATACCGCTATGTTGCCATGACACCAGATGTCTTCTACCCCTCATCAGTAGCAGAGAGCACGTTTCATTGGTACAGATAATGTGTTTCTTAATCAAGCCAATGTCCTGTACTTCGCACAGGCTCTCCACAAAAGGCGCTACTCATGGCATAGGTATACACACACACTCTCTTGTACATACACACACATTGTCATACACACACACACAGATACACTTTCATGCATACATACACTCACACACACTCACATCCACACAAATATAGGTTTGCAGTTATTTTTTGTTGTACATTACTTCTTTACATGAGTTATAGTCATGAACTACAATAGAACCTCAGGACCTTTTCAACAGGATTTGAAACCATATTATATTAAATCCCCAAAACTATGTTTTATGTGAGAAGTGAAAGGTTTTGATCAAAAACTGAAAAATACAGGAAATTCAAATGAACATCAAAACCTTTAATTTCATGTGCACTAACAAGGTCTTCCTGCACACAGCCTTGACACCTGCTACAGTACTGTAGCTATGTTTGTCTACATGGCTGAAGCCTTATAAACCAACCAGTCAAGAAATAGCCTAGCAAACTTGCATGTCGTGGTTAGCTAGTTTGCTGTTTTTGCCCAAGTTAAGGCATTGTAGAACAATCTTTTTGTTTGTTTGTGTTTAGGGAGCATGGTAGGTTGAGCTGAGAGAGTTGTGGATGGTTTGCTGACAGGCTATAGCCAGGTGTTGCATTGGCTAGCTATGCACCTGTGACAACTGCCAATTGATGGTGCATGCAATTTCCAACCAGCAAAAATACAAACAAGCCAGAAGAATTCATTCAAGTTAGCTAGCAAAACATTCCTGTCACCATTTAAAGTCAATGGGCATGTGTAACTGGTAAATGATCATTTTAATAAAAAGTAAAACACCTACAAAGTTGAGTCACCCTAGGATGATATAGGACATCCGTACCCACATTTGTATGCAGCATATTGTTTGTCAGTGGTGTTGATATTTAGGTAGCCATGACAAAATAATTGTTTTACAACATTTTACAAATTTTACCAGGGATTTGGTTCAAGAAAAAAGCTAAATGGATCAGTTTGACAGTCAAGGAATATATTGTACAGGGCTATCTGAGGAGATGTGCCAAATTTCAGCCAAATAGGTGATGAAACAGCTAAGATAATGATAGTAGATTTTGGTGGTTCTGAATGTGAGCCATTCTCAAAACCTACTGGCAATGTCTATATTTGTGTGCATGTCTGTGAGTGAGTGTGTGTGTGTGTGTGTGTGTGTGTGTGTGTGTGTGTGTGTGTGTGTGTGTGTGTGTGTGTGTGTGTGTGTGTGTGTGTGTGTGTGTGTGTGTGTGTGTGTGCGTGCGTGATTAGGGTCACTGGAAAAAAAATGTTATGTGTTTAACTGGAACACACCATTAACACATTCTCATGGTTCCCATGGCCCACTGTAGCCCAACAGCAGACAGTGGCTTCAGCTGGTGCTGGCACAGTTTGAGCAGCAAGGACTAAGACAAACACAACATGAATTGTGATTGTGCAATGCAGACCATGCTAAACAAGTAAAGAAAATTAAGTGACAGAATATTTCTGATAGAAAAACCCCATCCTCTCCCAATCCTTCCGCAGGGTACCATCAAACACTCCGGGTGCCTAATCAACCAGCTGCTCAGGAGAGTTCAGTAACACGCAGCCCCACACCGGCCGCCTCCTCGGCAGACCCAAACACCACCCCCCTTCCAGGGAGCAAAATGATAAAGCTCAGGCAAACACCGTACCATGCCGCGCCTCCCTCAAAACCAAGCCGACCTAAGTTTGCGCGCGAGGGCGACTCGGAGACCTGCTTGTGATA
The DNA here is from genome assembly GCA_029706075.1 of Aldrovandia affinis. Taxonomy (NCBI): domain Eukaryota; kingdom Metazoa; phylum Chordata; class Actinopteri; order Notacanthiformes; family Halosauridae; genus Aldrovandia; species Aldrovandia affinis. Next base: position 2,313,378 of record JAINUG010000027.1, on the reverse strand, counting down.
CACAGAGTGTGCTTGTTGGGCCTTTGATGCTCTGATCTGGCAGGAGTGCGTCCTTTGTTTCTTCTCCCCCTCCACACGCTCTGTCTGATCCCACGATGCAGTGTGATGATCGGTCTCTGGGGCCGCTGTCATCTGGGCCTGCCCTCGCGCGCGCGAGAGGCCCGGCATGTTCTCCCGCGTGCGCGCCTCTCCAGATGGCCTCAAAGCGCTTCCCGAGAAACACCGCCAACATTCGGCCCCCAAAAAGGAGCAAATGCGCTCTAAATATTTCATAAATGTACGTCCTATTGAGGAAATGGCAGGGACTGTGTATCACAGAGACAAATCAAAGAGATTTGATTAATGATTAATCACTCCTTACTCAAAGGTAACGTTTAGAGTTGCCGTTTTGGCGGTAGTGTTTTTTTGAGGTTTTTTCCCCCCGCAGACAGGAGAGGGGGTTTCAAATGTGCCGTCTGCAGCCTTACGTGCTGGCATGATCGGACGGGTTATCAGATCAATTACGAATATTTAATGGATAACACTGATGTCGTTGGTGAACGGGGATACAATCAAGTGAGGAGAATGATTTCTAAAGAAATGATGAATAAAAATAAGCAGTTTTTTCACATTGCTGTATGAAAATGAAGGGTGAGGGTGGGGGGCAGCTGTATAAGGTATTTCACCATTCCAGAACTCAGCAGAGGAATCGTGGGAGGAATTTCAGTCATCTTAAGGCAATTTCCTCTTTAATACGAAAATTCCGCTATACAACAATGCTATAGATGCTTGAAGTAATTAGTGCTTAATTTGTTTCACAAACTGTAGGGGCCGTTTCTATCACAGCCTGCGTCTTTTGAAATCATTAATCTCTAATTAGGGCCAGTTGGGACCAGCAGTTAGAAGGTTAAAGAGGTTCTGACAGCCCTAATCATTGCTCAGGAAGCCGAAAATATATGCAAAGTCTCAGCAGATGGGGCGAGCTCTGCCTCTGCCAAGTGATAACTGTTATTCTTTTGCACCTCCAAAGCTGTCATCCTAATAGGCACATTTTAAATGTATTAATGCTCTAGTTACAATATGCTCTAATGGTATGTCACTCAGAGTATATGAACTGAACAATTAACTTGTAGTACTTAATGAAGTATTTATTTATTTTTTGCTGGCCAGGATTGTTTTTCCCTTTACCCAATGCAAACGATTGGGAGAGATTGGCAAAGGGCAAACAAGTAAAACCTTTTTAGCCACATTTCATCCCTAGTGGACGCTGTGCATCTGTTAACCTTGGGACAATGTGATGTGTTTATCTCGGAGAGATTGTTTGAGAGAAACAACAAGAAAAGCATCATGGTAAAAGTGTTCAGTGTTCATTTAACTCTCACAGATTTTATATGCGTCCAACAGGGGTCAACCGAATTGATTGAACAGCAAACATTTTGCCCTGCAAATGGTTTAAATAAAAAAGAGCATTTTTCCCCCCTCGCTTGTAGTCACACAAAGTCACTTTAGCTTGACAGTGAGCCTGTAAACTGTCGCCGTGGATGATGCAAGACTTATTTACGTTTTTTTTCTCTCTTTTTTTGGAATGCGTTTGAGATAGTGATTGAAATCCCAACTGCACAGCAAATTTATTAAATACAGATAAAAGAGCATTAATAGAAAGCTACAGTTTTTTTTCCCAACCCATCAAACAGGTGGCGGAGTTCAATGAAAGAGTCTGCTAACTTGGCAGCCATTGTGTTTTCTGAAATAAACCACTGGCTCTCCAGCCAAACGTAGTGAATAATACATGCATGGCAGTACTCCTCCTCTGGAGAGACCGATGCTGCTGAGAAGATTAATAATAAACCGTTGTTCCGACGGCACTAATATATGGCGCCTATTCTTCCTGCCGCTCATTGGCTTTTCAGATCGCATTTATTTATTTCCTTAACGAGTGAAGCAGAACTGTCACATTTTTGGCTCAAGGTTGCCTGGTGCTGTAAGCGGGTTGCTTGAAATGCGCTCTCTCTCTCTCTCTCATCTCATGCGCTACGAACCTTTGAAACCAGCGAAGAACTAAAAGGGAATCGATGATCCAGTCAACAGACCTGAAGTAGCATTTTAACGTTTGAAACGGAGCACAACACTATTAAAACGTTGTATGCCACAAAAACAGGAAGATCACACTTATACTGATACATTGCTGGTGTAAGTAATTAATTTAGAATATAGTCATTTTAAGTGTGCAATATTAACAATTAACAATATTAATTAAGTGTTGAAACTTTCAGTGAGGCAAATGGAACATAGCCTACAGCATTGTAGTACAAGACCATAACTTTGGCCATCACTGTGAGGAGGGTGGTAATACTGTAAATGTATAGACAATACGCAAGTTTCTGTATGTGGCAGCATAGCTCTAAGTCTAAACTTGCACCATACATTACACACATTATACGTGACAAGGAGTCTTTATTCTGGCAGCTCTGTTATGGTGTAGGGTGCACTTTCCTGGTATAGTTTAGGTCCACTCAACCTCTTAGAGGGCAAGGTAGATGGCAATACATTTGATCTCATTAGCTGTACACCAGGGACTGGAAGTGCAGTGTTGGAAGTTTGAGGATCCCAGGTTTTTGAGATAGCTTTCAGTTAACACCTGGTATTGCACAGCAGTGGTTTCCTAATTGTGGTCCAGTGGCCCACGAGAAACCCCCTGGTGGTCCGTAGGAAAAGTTTCTTCATTTTTATGAAAATGACATTAGTAATATATACAGTAGCTAACTGGTTTTTAATATTGCAAGGCTTTGATCAAACAAACAGGCACACCAATTCCAATTTATGATTTAAAGTATATATTTGATATATACTTTAAATCTCTCTCTATATATATATAATATATAGTAATTATATATGCATAATAGTAATATATATATATATTATATTTTTTATTTCTTACTACACATGTAAAACATTGCACCTTTTATTTGGTTGTCCAATGAAGTCTCCACAATAGTTTTTGTTGTGCTTGGAGAAGAAATATGAAAAACCACTGCACCATCAGGTAACGTAACATAATCATGATGTCAATTAAACAATACAAAAAAACTGGTAGAAACAGGTAGAGCTCCTGCCAGAATTGAGAATTTGTCCATCCCTGATGTAGCCTAGATGCATTACGACATATTTACAGATCTTTCAGTTGGAGCATGTATTCTGTGCAGAGCCATTTTTCTCCACTATTACAATACCGGTTTCCCCTTGATCTCTGCTCCGACAGGTCCCATAAATCAAGGAATTATTGTGCTTTTTTCTCCCGCATCCAGATGAAAATCAAACTATGTTGAATTATACTACATGATATGACATTGATATAATGCTTATTATGACTCACTGCAAAATTCAAGAAATGCAACATGGAAACTAGAGGTAACAGATGGCTTTTGTGGTTTGGACTTGGGTTTGTGACAACAGGCCGCATATACCTTTACAATAAAGCAAGTTCTTTGGACATTATAAATGCAGTGCGTATTTTTACAGCAACCCGTGTGTTTTCCAGGCTCATGAACGCTGGTGGAATAGACTTTCGTGACGTCCGCAGCGAGCGCAAGTTCAGATCCGAGAGGGTACACTGGGTGTCAGGGTGTAGACCGCTCTGCCCGGTGTCAGAGAGGGGTGAGCTGAGATGGCGGCTCTGGAGAGAGAGGTGCACAGCATTGTGTGCTGTGCTGGAGTAATCCGGCCGGGTTCGTGACCCCCGGACCTCCTGCCTGTGGAATAAAAAGGACCTGGGGCTTGGATGAAAGAAGAAGTCTTGCAAGGAGTTCATGTTACGGGATGTCATAATAACAAGAAGCTACTGTTTCTTCCCCCAGTTTCTTCCTCATTGTCTTGGTTTTAGACACCTCCTTTGAGAGAGAAGGCAGGGGAAGTGTTTCAGCACAACCGGGGGGACTGTACTGAAACTGAATATTATCTTTATTTGAAATCTTGTTTCATGTTACTGTATGGTCCTTGGGCCTCTCTCCAAAGGTCGCCATTGGCTGGTGACACACAGAGACTTCACCTCTTTCTCGTCCTTTCCACAATGATTAAGAGAACAATATATCACTTTATTGTGCGCTTCAGGTCACTGTCAGTTATGGCCTGGTCTCCTTTGATACTTCGGGCGGCGCACAAAGAAACCAAAGTAGGCCGCCTTGTCTTCCTCTAAACTTGAATGGCTTTTGTCTGATAGGTATTTTTGTGTTCATCCGTCAACCACGGCCCCACTCTGAAGAAGCCTTCAGTCACCGGGCCGCGCTCTCTGAAAGAGGGGACTCATGAGGTGTAAAATATTTATGGCAGAAGGGACCTCAATCATTTTGACCCCTTGACCCTTTTTATGTGAGGAGCGGTGACCTCAAACTCCTGTCAGCTCGTCCAAAAGCCTCCAGAGATAATGTTCCAATCAAGCAGAGGGGATTCAAGTTTAAAGGAGCTTGGTCACGTGGCCGTGAGGTTACTGTACAGGAAATAGCTGGGTGGAAAAGGAAACCATTTAGACGCGGGTGTATGGAATACACCCGATTTGAGATAATAGCCCTCCTCCTTATCGTTTTCATCGCCGTTTTCGCCATCATAATAGTCATGTAATGCGATACATAATGATCCATGTCAGGGGCTATCACCACATTTTAAATATGGAATGTGAGAAAAAAGAAAAAGAACGCAGCTCGAAACAGTCATGTTAGGTAAGAGTGTGGTTAGTGTGAGTATAGGTTGAGGAACCACAGTCAAAATGTCATTATAGGTCATAATTCACTGTGATAAAGGAAGTCTATTTTTTATGCTACTGTACAGCATCACCTTTGGTATCACCCTCTAAATGTCCAGAATCTGAATGATGTAATCACTGTTTGTGATTGACAATAATTGACAAATATTGGGTTTACGTGAATATGAATATGCTGTATCGAGGATGTATAGACAAGTGGTTCTTAATCTTTTTGACCCTGAGACCCTGATAAAAGGTTAACTGTCATCTCACGAAACATCAGAGGCAGGAAAGGTCAAATCAGCCTGATTTTCACAAGGGGCAATTTAACACACAGGTTAGATACAGGCCACAGTGGTATGAGAGGGTTGTCCATCTAATACCAACAATGGGAGCCACATTCATTCAATCTTCATCTCTATTAGAACCCCATGCCACAAAGGAATATAAATAAAATATATTTTAAAATGTGTTACTTATTTATAGACCATGCTTACATTATAATAAAGTACAATACATAAACCTTATATTAAGAGGAACATAAATGTATGAACAAAATGCATTATATTATAATTATATTGGATCTTAATATGTCACATATACTTTAAATAATATATGACAATTTATATTTATGCAAAATATTTTCAGAAATTTTATTTTAAGAAATATGTAAGTTCATAAATGGTTCTATTTAAATAATTATTTGTATATTAATACAACTATTTAAGTTGTGTTTCAAGGGTATTTTTTCCTGTCCTGTCAGCCCTCCATACCCTGTCTACTGAAGCTGAGGCCTGGTCTGAAGCTGAAGGTTTTGGGAAAACTGCTGCACCATATGAACACGTACCCTGTACCATACCACCACAAACATCTACACTGCACCATACCACCACAAACATCTACACTGCACCATACCACCACTAACATCTACACTGCACTATACCACTCACTACTAACATGTACCCTGCACCACACCATCACTAACATGTACCCCACACCATACCACCACAAACATCTACACTGCACCACACCAGGGCAGCAGTGTAGTGTAATGGTTAGGGTACTGGACTTGTAATTCAGTTCAATTCCCAGGTGGAGCACTGCCATTGTACCCTTGAGCAAGGTTCTTAACCTGAATTGCTTTAGTAAAATATCCAGCTGTATAAATAGATTGTATGTAAAGAAATGTAAACTGTGTAAGTCGCTCTGGATAAGAGCATATGCAAAATGGCTAAAATTTAATTTAAATATAAAATGTAATGTATACCACCACTAACATGTACCCCACACCATACCACCACTAACATGTACCCCACAGTCATATAGTTCAGAAGCATTCTTGGATTTTTCCTGGATTTTTATTTAGAAAACTCTTCTTTAAATTTGAAGTGGTTCTGTGTGGCTCAGTAGGTAGAGCATAGCGTTGGCAACGCTTAGGTTGTGGGTTCAATTCCCACTGGAACCACATATACTGAAAAAAAAAAGTATGCATTCAGTACTGTAAGTCGCTTTGGATAAAAGCGTCTGCTAAATGGCATATATATATATATAAGTGCACACATGTTTAAATAACCACATTTTCAACACATTTTTTGCTCACCACACATATTTGTGGATGAAGACTTGCAGAAAGCAACATTATAGAATCACCACTGGAGTATAACCTTTCTGGGTTGTTACAGTTTGAAGGGAGGACCTCTCCACTTATTTCCAAGAGAATACAGCCTGCATTTGAAACAGTTAATGACGCGCTGGCGTCAGTGCATGATCTGACGTATGAGGGCCGGAGGAACGTCTAAGATGAGAGCACAATTACAACGAGAGAAGGACACGGACCTGCGTCTGGATTCAGTCACCCTTTTTCCTGGACTCATAAATCGAGCAATTGTTCTTTTTTTCTCTCCAACAACACAGTTTGCTCAGTTAATGTCGGTGATCGACGAACTCCCCATACTGTGTTTATGAAGGGGAAAAAAATACACTCACATTTAATTTTGAGTCAAATTTAAGGACAAGTGTTGATTGAATCTGGGCCTTGATGCTATAAGGCAGGAAAGAACGGGAGTGCAATAAGAGAGAAAATAAGTGTGAGTGTGAGAGGGTGGAAGATGTTAGCGATGGAGACATGGTGTGACCTTTTTTGTGCCACCTCAATGGTATCAGTTGGTGACAACCAGCAAGTAAGAATTTTATATAAATACGAATGAAATTCCCCAGAAGAATAACACATTTTGTTCCACTATGAGGACCTCACGGCAAAGGTATAACAAGGTTACTTTTTGCCAAATGCAGCACTGCAAAAACATCTTTATACTGTGATTGTGGTTATTTCAATTACACACTACACCAACAATAGCGATGATCTCGTCAGGATTCCTTTTCTCTGCAAAGACACAGAGGACAGTGATAGTGATAATTCATTCTGAGTGTGTGCCATTTTGCTTTTTTATCTTTGTCACTGAGCAGTCTCTATTTTGCTTGCTTTGTCCCTGAGGCAACAGCTGAAACAAGTTAATAATTTACGTCTTCTGCAACAGAATTCACATTTCATAATTTCCTGCCGTCCTGTCCACAGCACCTGGATGTCTTTGAGACTTAACAGTCTCTACTGTTTTAAAATATTTGTAATCGTAATTCTCTTTGTCTTCTGAAACATTAACGTAGTTTCTTTTGAATGAGAGCAATATCCTATTGTGGTTTGGACATAATGCACGGCCGAAGAGCTGTAGTGTTAGGTGTATGTGTGACAGGATCCCCTTATTCTTACAGATAGACACAGTGAGGGTGACCCAGCTTCCACAGCGGTTCCTTAACATGTAGGTGACAGACAGACATTGGTTACTCCACAGTAATCTCCCCCATTTAATTATGGAACATCCCCATGATCGGTTAAAGAATATTGTTGTCAGTTCAAGTTGTGGTAGTATTTTACGCTGTCACTGGCAGAGTCACTTACTTACTGCACAGACTTCTGATGTCAGGTGGTCACCCGTTCTCTTGCGTGATTGGTTAGAATGGAGTTCTGATCTTCCTAGCTTAGTGCCCGGATGTGTCTCAGACAACAGGATTTTTTTGTGAACTGAATTCAAAAACTGAATTTGAATGCTTTTTTGAAGTTGAATGTAACTTCCAATTAACCAGAAATAAGAATTAGCTAATTTGATATTTGTCACCTTGAAAAGTTTTTTCAAGTGAAATTAATTTGAATATTTTGTGAAGCTAAATGTTTTCAAGTGAATTGAAATTGAATATTCAAATAAAAATTCAATTAAAAACTACTTGTTTGGGCCTCCTGCATGGTCCAGTGGTTTCAACGTCCGACACTGGCCACGGCGACCAGGGTTTGATTCCACTGGCCGTGCCAGAGTCAGCTCTGGCTGTCCGTCCCAGGGAGGGGGGTGGGAAGCCGACAGGGCGTTCACTGCGCATAGGAGTGGTTCTGTAGTAGCAGGTTGCGGTCTACGGCATGGCAGGTGCCATCTCGGAGGAGACGATACTTCGCCCTCGTTACTACCGGTCACAGGGCTACGGCAGTGAACTCACATTACGAGGGGGGGATTGACTTGAAAATAGCAGGTGTAATTGGCTACCAAATTGGGAGAAAAAACTGCATAAAATCAGAAACAAAAATTCTTTAAAAAATTAAGAAATTATTTTGTTTACATTTTATATTGCGAAAAACAGATTTAATTTGTGCATACAATTATTCAATTCAAGCCTAACAAATTCAATACAATTTAATTCAAATTCAATTTGTGGTGGCACTAATATTGCTCCATAGCGTAGCATAGAATATGATTTGACACTCCAAATTTAGAGAAAAAGCGGGGTCAAGCATAACAAAGTCAGGTTACTTAAAAAAAAAATGAATGAATGAATGAATGAATGAATGAATGAATGAATTTTGTATTATACTACTAGGATGCTAGAATGCCGTTTTGAAGAAGCAACACTCTATTTTGATATGATATGCTGTGCAACAGAGATGTAAACATTGAGCTGGATTTTGCATGCTAGAAATGTGCGACCCAAACAGACACTTTTAGCATGAAAGTGCTACTGCCTGGCCAATTAGACGCAGCCCATGGTGTGAATCATCACATTGCCTACAGCCTCTGGCTTACTCCATGGTATCTCTGTACATCTGTTGTATGTCTGTACCATGACTTTATTGTGATACTGTGCCTGGTTAATCCTGGAAAGTTTTTTTGGGTTTGATTAAATAGCATTTGCCCTTAAACAGACAAAGTGCCTTTGACTGATATCCTGGGCAGTATATTTATGTACTAAACAACATTTATCATTTGCATTGTGTAAATATTAATGTGACTTGAAAAGCATGCAACAATGTAATAAATAAAACAAAAAAATGAAGGTAAAATTGATGATTTCCATTTAACATAATACTTTTTTCAGTGCCGAGTAACAGTGTAGCCTGTTGAAAATGTATGTTGTTTAATGTCGATGTTCATTAAATGCAAGATACAGTATGTCAATGTGGAGATCATTTATTTAAAAAAACGGATTCCAGAAACAGGCATATTAATATGAATGATAATTAAAGTTCATTACTGCTTTAATTGAGAGAACAACATAATATCAATATGTGACCGATTCACCCCTCTGATTGTTATCGTTCATCATCTCCACAGTTTTAATATCGGCTGAAAGAAGATTGGAAATGTCAATATTTGTTCTGTGATTAAGGTTAGACAAATAGACCCATCCATCAAAATTAAGGAAATCACCCTGATCAAATCCATGTCTGTCTTTGAAATGTAAATTTAATGGCTGTCACAATGCCATGATGGAATGACCCTAGAAAAAAAGGAGGGAAAAAAAAGATTTATTCAAAAGAAATGCAAAAAAAAAAGGCAGCTCAGGAAAAACAACATCCTTCAAATTGTTTCGCTCGGGTTAAGTGGCCAGTCTTATCGATGTGCACATTTTCCAAACTGCATTTGCATTCGTAAAACTAAAGTCATTCCCCAGATAATTAATTCATCTTTAGCCTTTCTTTTGTACACAGGCAGCCGTAGTTCCACTGTTCCTTTAACCTTGAAGTTACGAGCGGCCAACTGTGATAATCTGCCGTCATTATTATCACAGGGTTAGAACCCACGTGCAGGAAAGTAGCCTTTTAAAGCAGTACTTTTGACACAGTTCAATCAGATCTACATTTCCCATGCTCATCAGATAGACAGCATTTGGAAACAGAGGGGGGATATTGACTTAAAAAAAAAAAAAAAAAAATCAGTGGGAAGGCACACAGGCCCTGCAGGAATGTCAAATCTCCAACCTGCATTTTGATGTTTCCGCCCCGGGTTAGTCTTGACTAACATGCTTGGAGCGCTCTTGCTTGTGCGTTAGCATCCATTAAGCGTCCTTGGCTCAATGTTACACAGGCTTTTACGGTTGGCTCGTTGCATTATGGCGACAGCGGGCGTGCGGAAGCACGAGGCGCAAGGAGGGGGAAGGAAAACCAAAGGCTCCGCCTCTTTCGGTTGGCATCGCGCGGTGACCTCCGTCTCTCTTTGCCCTGACGTTTGGATTAGAGAGAAGTTGTTCATTACGATTCTGCAAACTGCAGTCTGTCTGAGAGAGATGAGGCACAGCTGTGTTTTTGGGAGACGATGAAAAAAGAATCCAAAATTTGGCATATATATTGGATTCTTATATATGTATGAATACAAGTGGAGCCAAGCAGCATGAAGGCATTCCACGTTTTAAATTCACCAAATTTGCTAGTCCTTTCAGATCAGAAACTGATGTTGTCTTTAAACCTCACAATACATTCATTGATTGGGTTGTAATTATACATTTACACATTACACATTTCACCTGTGCATAGTTACCAATAGTTTATCCACATGATGTAGTATTTAAATGTAATGAGTCCTTTAATGTTTTAATATTTAATATATTTACATTGACCTTTTTTCTGTTTTCTGTTGAATTTCCATGAATTTCCTTCATGTTTCAAATCATACTGTCATTCAAATTCTCAACATATTTCAAGCTCAACTAATCAATGCTCAATGAAAGTGGAGGCAATTACAATAGGAGATTAACTAAAAGGTTGCTAATTAATTAAAATGATTTTATCCAGGGAGCAGGAGGGATGGCAGATCACCAGAACTTCCGAAACATGAACTGAAGCTTTGCTTGAAGAGTTCTCAAATGGCCGATTGACTTAATTTTATTCCTCTCTCCAAAACATAATTCTAGCCATGTTTCCCCCTCATGTTTTGTAATCATGACAATATGGGTGGGCCTCAAAGGTTTAGTAGAGTTGGGGTTTCAGAGTTTCAGTCAGCTGGTGTGTGTATTATTTTCAGGGGGGGTATTTTAAAATACCAGTTTACTAAAGACAGACACAAGTTGCAGCCATGGGAGGCCAGAGCTATTCCGTACGGATTTCCCTAGACTGTTTTCATAACCTTGACAGTAATGAACCACAACGCAAAACTAATTCTGATGCCATCTCTCTCTCTCTCTCTCTCTCTCTTCTTTCTCTCTCTCACTCACTCTCTGTGTCCCCCTCCCTCCCCTCCCTCTCCCTTTTCCATGTCAAACAGTTGGCATGTGATGTGGATTGCCAATTGCAGAGACGGAGGAAACAAAATGGCAGACTGTCAGACCCTGGTCACTTTCTCGGCTCCGGCTTTGTCCATCCACTGAGGAGGGCCGCTCTGCAATGTCAATTGTCTCTTGCTCAATTTACAGATCCAGCTAAGATACTTTGAAGGTCGCCTAATTGACTCCTGTTTTAGAAACTTTTAATATGTGGTGCTTTCTATGTCCCCACTTTAAAGATCACATGCTGCCAGTGCCATGTTGGCCATTTCATTTCGCCAGTCTTATTAGCTGACCTTACCGGAGAGCTGTGAGCGGGGCGAGCTTTTTAAGAACCCAGATGCCACATTAAAACCACGGCCCAATACGTCGTCGCACCAGAGACAACGGCAAACGGTATATTGATACAAATATGCCGTTGCTGCATAAGCTACGCCACAATGAGGGCGAGACTGACTGGTTTCCTTCTCATCCAAATGGGCTTCTTTATGTGAAGGTGGCTTGTTCTAACCAGTGTGAAGGGGTAAGCTGAGCTTTAGAGTGCTTATCTCTGGTGATATATTGGTTGTGCAGAGCTCTTTTTAGGGAAAGAATAATTTCATGAATACATCTTGAATAAAACTTTTATGCATGAGGGATATTATCTTTGTCTTACAGGTCCAACGACACAGTACTTATGCAACAGTCTTGAGACCAGCTGTCTAGCACCTGGTATGTAACATTGTGGGTGGCAAAATAGATTTATCCACTGCTGTAGATTTGATGAAGGACATTTCTATCCGGACAAATGTATTGGTCTCTATGCCTAGAGTTAAATTTGTGTAAAGGACTAAAAGGGCTGTGGAATAAAAATCACATGTAAAGGTTTGCGCTGATATCTGCGCACTTCAAGCCACGCGACATGCGATTTCTTTTCCGTCCCTAACCTTGCATGAGCACTTACATTTAGACCAACAGCCTCTGTGATCACAGGAAGTGAAGATTTGTCAAAACAGTGAGGTGAGGCCTTGTTTAAATGAGAGGACGGTTGTATGTCACTTCACAGCTTTTGATTCTGATGATAAAAAAGGAAAAAAAAGAGGTGCATTTCAAATGTCCCAGAGCTTTATGCAGGGTTTTTGGCAGTGGTCCCCTTTAACCGTCTTTGGTCTCATGGTGATCCTGCCCATCCTCAAAGCTGTTTTTGAGTGGAGTCTTTTAGATTTGAGAGAAATGGTAATGGCTCCGAAGATGACAGGGGAGTAGCAGCTGGTGACGGGGACAAGAGGGAAAAAAAGAAAATCCTTGATAAAATGACGGTAAATCAAACTGCCGTCTATTACAGCCCGCCCCCACCCCCCACCCCCTGCCCCGCTCTGCACACCCCCACCCTCGTTTCATGTTTGTCACTACCGGCTCCCCCACACCTCCATCCCCATTTGAAGTTTAAAGCAAGGTTCAAAAGAGCCAGGTGCTGAATCACAATATTAAAGCGCAGGAGAGCTTCGTGCAGGCAAGGACATCTAAGAGGGGGTGTGGGGGGCGCGGTGACAATCGCGGCTTTCAACTGCCTTTTTGTCACCCCCCCTCCCTCTGCAGATGTCACCAGTTGTTATCCCCAGTAGAGGCCGGGAGCGTGGAGCGCTGCCTCTGGCTCCGTCCTCGGCCACGTTTCAAGTGTCAATCACGGGGAGAGAGGACGGGAGCCCCGGCTCCTGGTCACTGTCCTGTGAAAAGTGCCAACAGTTTACCATTGATTTAACTCACTCAATATACAAAGATAGAGCCAGCTTTGTGCTGAAAAAGGCCCTTTGGCAAGGTTACTTGTAGAGTGGTGGCGGCACATCCGAAATGCTCCTTGGTTCAGAGGCAACATTAGAGCGTCCCGCGTTGAAATACAGAGGGGGGGGCAGGGGGTTGGATTTGGGTGGGGGGGGGGGACTGCAATTCGAGAATGAACGAGCAAACACAAAGGGCTGCCATGCGCCATGACAGATAATAACTTTGTCAGCCGCGACGAAGGAGCTGCTTTTAACCTCGTTCAGCCTCTTAATTCCTCCTCGGACGAGACAGTGTTCCGCTTTCTTTAAAGGGTGTACAAAGCATTTAATGGGTGAATACCCACGAAAAATAGGCGAAATTGAAAAAGCTCGCAGATTGTCATGTTTCATAAATTGAGGTGCATTGATGGTAGAATTGATGTAAACTGAGGAGTGTTTGATGGTAATGTTGCAGAGGACATCATAAAAGGGAAATGTGAACAGGCACACAAACAGCTTATGAATGTGTACACCCTTAAAATAGAGCAGCTTCAAATGTTGCCTTTAAGTATTAAAGAGGAGGAAGGCTGCCACTAAGACATGAGATCCTCAGAGAGTGATAAGTCTTTACACTTTACACAAGGTCTTTGGAGATGCAAAGGGTCAGACACTGGGAATGGTGGCCATACCAGAGGCAAGCAGCAAAACAGCAGCGTGAGTGTGTAAGTGGTGACAGTGTCAGGGTGTGTCTTTTACTCTTTATTCTCCATTACCCAATATTGCCACAAATCAAAATGCTTTTGTGAGAACACAACATAATAGCTCCATAAATATTTATGTTACAAAAATTATCCTTTTTTTCAGTATATCAAAAGAAAAATAGCATGGGGTCCCACTACTATTATTATTGTGTTATGATTTTTCATTTTGCTTCTAGTGAAATGTATGGTATTTTTCTGTGTACATAGTGATTATATTCTATCCCAAAAGCATTTAACATTGCATACAATACTGTGAGAATGTATGCTGTTACAGTAGCTTATAGAAAAACACAAGCTTTCATGCAAGCTTTTTTAAATAAAGTTTTTCCCAATTCGAAAATGAAAGATGAAAGGACCTAGGTCATGTGTGACCTTGGCATGTCCTCTGAACTCTTTGTGCCTCTGTCTCACCCTGGCCCAGGGGGCATGTGGGCGCACTCACCGAGGGGGGGGATACTGCCGGCCAGTTTGGGATATCCTAGATAAATACCTCGGACAGTCTTTCTGCACTTCCCGTGTCATAATATCTCTCAACACCCTGGCCTCGAAGAGAAGCCCTTCAAGTGCCCATTCAGCCTGCGTCACGAAACACAACAGGGCCGCGTTTCCCAAGGATGGGCCTGGACTGCTCTGCACTTTTAACTCTTCGCTTGTCGCTGTGGCCGGCAACTTATCTCACGATCGACTGCAAAAATAATGTTTTTTTTATGTTTTATTAAAACTGACCCATATGATACAAATCCCCACAAAGATGAGTGCATAACAGAGCCAAAATATATACATTTCTGTCAGAAAACATATTATAGACTATTATAAAGTAATAGTTTATTAGTTCATAGTTTAGCTATTCATAGTTTTTTTCTGTTTTTTTCTTGATGAATATTGTCAGGTCAATGATTGTAAATGCTCTATGCCTGTATATTCAAGTGAGCACTGTTAAACATTTACATGACTAATGTTGTCTAATGTCATTTGAGCATTTCAAGAAACATGGTATTAGCATACTCACAAGTCACATAATTACTTTCTCCCCACCTAGCCAGAACATTATTTCCATTCATTGCTTGCTCAAGACCGTTACTGGTCCTGAACGTGACCTCGGGGGCAGTAAAACCTTGTCTGGAGGGGTGATTTTACACTGCGCGCGCCGTGAATTACACCTGTGAGATGATCTGGTTCACTAGGTAATCGCTTCTACAGCTTACCTGCTCTCAAGAAGCAAAGCCATTCAAGATAAGCGTTCTTTTGTCGTCAACCCGCCCTGCTTCACTTCTCAATGAAAAGCTCTAACAGAGGGCAGTCACATTCTCATGGCCATCAAATAAATGATCAAACTCACAACTTTTCTTCAGGAAACACCCTGAGGTAGTAGCTGCCAAAAGTAAGCCCCCACCCACCCATCATCCTCTTAAGAACGGGCATTTTTTTTAAGGGCTGGCTCAAGTGCAGAACTAGCACACCGGGGGTCTGATTTGAGTCTTGCTGGTAAAATTGCAGGAAGTGTATATCTGTCAGTGTCTATTTAAGAGTTCACCTGCGAGGAAGTGGACTTGCTCGCTGTGCTGACACAGGCGCGAGTCCCTAGCAACACGTCCTGACGCCGGCCGGCGCGCCTCGCACACACACACACCCCGGCCTTACAAAGCTTCCTGCTTCGTGAGCAAATAGCCTCTATGGAGGCTTTCTTCTTTGTTTTTGCTTTGTTCAGCATATAGGTTGAGAGGGAGAGACAGAGAGAGAAAGAGACAGAGAGAGAGAGAGAGAGAGAGAGAGAGAGAGAGAGAGAGAGAGAGAGAGAAAAAGGAAAATTCCTTTTTAACTGAGACATTTATGTCCGCCATTGTGCAACACAAAGTCCTCTTATCTCCGATCCGCAAGGAATGTCACATGATGGTGTCTTCCACTGTCACATGGTGCCCTTTGTTTCTGAGCTCAGGGTGGTGGAGACACTGATGCGATGATCTCATTCTCCTTCCGTGGCCATCTGTTTAAAGACCAAGGCTCCGATTCAATCTAGCCCACAATGTGACTGGCCCTTAACTTTGACCAAACAATTTATGAATTAAACTTTTTAGTTTTTAGTTTATTACCCAACATTATGAGCCCAGTGTAAATTTAAATGACTGAAAAAAGCTTTGTGGAAAAATATTGAAACTGCTTAAATTTCATTACTCAAATTTAAGGGGAAAAAAAGATTGAGGGTCATCCATAAGCCTTACATCGCATTATTATTTTTTGTTGCTATGAGACTTTTAGTATTTTCCCATTAATTTAAGTGGGCTAATGGGGCCACATTAACAGGAACATCAGAAATATAATCCATCCTCCATATTCTAATTTACAAATCTTTTATAAAATGACACCAGGTTGATAGAAAGCACAGAAAATATAACCTTATCAGATGTCATTTTAAACAGGCGGCGGTATGGCCAAAACAATATTACATGCGATGATTCCATAATTATGATGTACAGGCAACTGCCAAAATAAAGGAAATGCCAACATAAAGTGTGTTAATGGGGTGTTGGGCCACCACAAGCCTCCAGAATAGCTTCAATGTGCCTTGGCATAGATTCTATAAGTGTCTGGAACTCTGTTTGAGGGATGTAACGCCATTCTCCAACATTTGCTGTTTTGTCGATGGTGGTGGAAAAGGCTGTCAGGCGCCGCTCCAGAATCTGACATAAGTATTCAATTGGGTTTCGATCTGGTGACTGAGATGGCCATGGCATATGGTTCGTTTTCATGCTCATCAAACCATTGAGTGAACATTTGTGCCCTATGGATGGGGGAATTGTCATCCTAGAATATACCACTCCCATCAGAAGATAGACATGCTTCACCATAGGATGAAGGTGATCGCTCAGAATGGCTTCATATTCATTGGCATTTACCTTGCCCTCCAAGGGGTTGAGGGGACCTACACCATGCCAGGAAAATGCGCCCTGCACCATAACAGAACCGCCAGAACTCTTAAATTACTCAAGTGTTTCCTTTATTTTGGCAGATACCTGTAGAACAAGAGAGTAAGTAAATCATTGCATTTTTACATGACATTTTTGATGTCATGTCTGTTTACACAATACATGCATAAGCCAGGCATAACACACACTCACACACACACACACACACACACACTGAAATTGAACTGAATTTGCCCCAAAGGGTGCTGCTCTTCTTCAGTTTACCGCATAGATAACTCTTAGTGAGTGTAAGAATCTTTGTTGTGGATTGTCATTTTTGGCTCGACTCAGACTATTGTCTTTCAGTTTCCTGCTTTGTGTCATGGCAAGCCGTGCCCAGCACAGGGTTAAGTCCGGTGTAGAAGTGTGCAGCGATGGTGGCTCTCAGTCCACCTGGCTGAAGCACGCTGCCAAACTTTTTGTTGCACCTCTAAGAGCTTTGACCTCCCCCCCCTCTGCCTCTGCCCCTCCGCGCGTGTAAGTGTGCGATACTGATTTACACCCTGGAGAGATTAACAGCTTCCAAAACTGACCTGCATAGCCCTCTGTTTCCAGCCCACCAGCCGTGCTTGATCACCCCAATAAACGGCGAATAACTGCTGTCCCATTTCTTTGAATATGCAAGAGATTTTTGTATGTGGAGGCCAAGTGCCTATGGCCTCGTGAAAAAAAAAACACCATAGGTTTTGTCCCTCTGTCCCATGAAACATGTCCTTCTAAATATATACCATCAAACATTGCAGGTCTGGACCCAGGCCATAGAATGTCCTTGGCCCTAAGGACTTACGTAGTGCTTTCAATATTTTTTTTTCCTTTCTTTCCTTTGTAAACTGCAAGAGGGGTATCACATTACAGACGGGTGAAATCAAAGAGTCCGCTGAACTGTTGAAGAATGTTTCTTGGAATACAGGGTGTGTGACCTGAATGGAAGTGTAGTAACCCCCCCATCCCCTTTCCACAGCCCGTCCCGTCTCCCCTCTCTCTCTCTCACTTTAAGGGACCCTGGGGAATCTCAGAGATAGCCGCGGCGCTGGCCGAACATTCCCCTCAGTGTGGACCCGCTGACTGGGAGTACAAGGGGAGCCTTGCTGTCTCTGACATGGGGCACCTGTCACTGTGGCGTTTAAGGGGAGGGTGGCGTGCGAGTGGAGCAGGGAGCCCCCTTCAGGCAGCACATGGTATGACAGGACCCCAACTTCATCACCCCCTCAACACCATCACCACCGTTTGGCACACTGCATTGTTTTTTCGAGGAGGCCCGCTGCATCAAAGGTCCATGTGTGCAATCCATGAGCAAAGACCATTTGAGCTGCTAAACAGCTGACCGTCCCAGCTTTTGTTAGGGGAGCAGCGATGGCCCTGCCACCTTCCCTGCACCCCCCACCGTTCTTTCCAGACACACACACGGACTCAGCTGTTACGCCTTCTCAACGCTAAATGCATGACAGGAGCATGTGATAGAAACCACACTGGCATTTCCTTCAATGGCAAACCCTGACCTGCCGCCACATCTGGGCACTGGCTCCTGATTGGCTGTGCTTGAGGGCTGCTGCATGATATCATCTGATTTTTAGAGGGGGTCGTACCCTACAGTAAATCCTCATGACCAATACTAAAAATAGGGGTTTGTAGCGGTTGTAATCTTAAGATTATCATAAAAGGCCCTTCAGTGCAAAACGTTCCTATTTATTTGTCGTTCTAGCAGTTTTGAAAGTCTGCCAATGATCAGGCTGATTGTTGGATCATTTTGCCTTTGTTATGTGTCTGCCCTTACCAGAGCCAGAAAGGTAATATCCTTACAAAAAGACATTAGGCCACACCCACCACTTTGTTATCTTTTAAAGATCCTAAATAGGGCTATAGGTGTTCAAATAACGTATTCTTTAAATATCTGTCTTTTATGGGAGATCCTGGTGACACTTTACAATTTTTCACTGGCGGGTCATTAGCAAACTGTTAACTCATCTAATTCTGAGCCTTTAACGTTTATAACCCATGAGCAAACTTTGTATAGGCACGTAAATATTGCTATGCATGTATTTATGATGTTGCATACAGTGCATCAAAAGACCCCTAATCATTAACTATTGACTTTCTACTCATTATTCTACTATACACATATACTGCGCAGTCTCCCCTACAGTGGCTTATAAAAATAGTGAAAGATATTAAGAGGTTGATAAAAAAAATTAAAAAAATCTAAAGTCTGAAAACATTAGTGAAAACCCGTGGAAAATATGTAGTATTTTTGGTCACTTCTCTTCTTATCCTTTTTAAGTATTTAAGGTCACGGTGTCAGGAGGAAAGTGATGGTATTAAGGGAACACACTGAGCTTCTGTGAGTGTACAAAAATATGTGTCTATCACTGAGAAACACCCAGACCCGGAGATATTACACTCAATTAACTGTGTATAAAGTGTGCATTATGTAGTAATTACTGTTTTGTCAATCGTCGGTATGAAGACCTTTTTTATATTGAGTAGACATTTTCTTTCCATAGAATAAATAATATTTATTTATGTCATGTAAGGGAAGTCAGCATAACTCATCCGAGGTTCAGTGAGTTAAGTTAGTTAGTTAGCTGTCGATTTTCCCTGCAACACAACCACAGCTAGCTTATAATGTTTACAATCTCTGCAATGTGAGCACAGGCTTGATTCAGCATCAATGTTTCCTTGGCTTGCCTTCTTAAAGTTGGCCAAACGGCGTAACATCGACAGAATCTAGGGCTCCAGAGTGAAATGTGAGCTCAGATCTGTCTATCTGTAACTTCAAAGATCCTTAAATGTATCCATGTTACTGCCGTTTGGCCAGCCTTAAGAATAACAATACAATATATGCAATTCAGCAGATGTTTTTATTGAACCCACAATCTAAGCATCAGCAGCGCTATGCTCTACCTACTGAGCCACACAGAACCACATAAAAGATCATGATGGTGCTAATACACTGCTACATTTAACTTAAAGGCAATACCAAAAAATAACAATTATCAGAGGTTATTTCTTATAGTAATTTAAGAAAAAATTGATGAATTTCTTTCACGAAATAAATCCAGTGCTTTTTAACCAAGGCATGTCATTTGAAATTCCTGCTTTGGAGACTACTCAGTATAGTCACATCCAAACAGAGAATATTAAGTAAGCAGCACACTTAAGCTCAGAGCTCACACTTCTCAGCACCACAAGGTAAATATATAAAGCTTAATCAAGTGCTGAAAATACATACATTTTCATAAAATTTTGTTTCTGATTTTTCCCCACTCTTTCTACCAATTTGGTGGCCAATTTTACCCTCTATTTCTTTCGATTTACCCTGCCCCACGAACTCGCCGGCCACCCCCACAGGACAAGCTAATACCTCAAGGCAATGATCCATCTCCTCGGAGACTGGACTCACCCAACTATGTTTACCAGGTCACCTTACCGCTCCTCGGCAAGCTCTCCCTCCCCCCCTCCGTCTGGGGTGGACAGCCAATTGCCACCCCTGGCGGCACTCCTGGCCAGAGCTGGACTGACACAGTCTGGTTTCAAACCGCGGCTGCAGCGGGCAACTTGCATTCCAGTTGGACGCTCTTACCATTACGCCACCCCGGAGGCTCATTAATATACTGTATAAATATTCTTTAATATTCTCCTGTTGATTATGAGATCCTCTGCAATGGGCTCTGTTAGCATGGTAATACTACAACATTTGTATATAAATCTTGATTATGTTGAGCTATGAGAGAAGCTAAGCATAAAAACCAACATAAAGTGTCTTAGGGTGTTTTGTTCATAGTGGTGGAAAACTCTGTTTCAGGTGCCACTCCAGAGCTCTCTCCCACAAGTGTTCAATAGGGTTGAGATCTGGTGACTGACTCAGCCATGGCATATGGTTTACATAATTTTTATGCTATTCAAACCATTCATTGACCACTTGTGCCCTGTGCATGGGGGCATTGTCATCCTGGAAGAGACCACTCCCATTAGGATAGAAATGCCTCACCATAGGATTAAGGTGATCACTCAGAATGGCTTTGTATTTATTAGCATTTAACTTGCCCTCTAAGGGGTTGAGTGGACTTAAACCATGCCAGGAAAATGCACCCTGCACCATAACAGAGCCACCAGAACCCTTGATTTAGGCAAGTGTTTCCTTTATTTTGGCAGTTACTTGTACATATTGGTTTTGTATTCTGATAGTTTAAATAGTAGGCTGCACTCTTTTAAGGAATGCAGGGACTTACATAATAAACTCACATTGGCAAGTCTAGACTGCAGGTGACAACTGCTGAAAATGTGAAAGAAAAGGAATTTACACTACTTGTCTAACAAATTCTGTCACCCTAAGCAAACTATATCCCCCCCACCCTTTCCCCCCTACCAAGTTAAGTTGAAATACAGGACAGTTCATGGCAATCAAGTATTGTTTTTACATAAAATGTTCTCTAAATATTAAATATGAGTTGAACAGTAAATAGTACTAGCAGCACAATACCTAGCTTATATGTTATATTATTTAATATTTGTTGATACAAACAATAATAGTATAAATTAAAGTTTTGGTACTGAAGATGGGAACAAAAACAGAGGGAACACAGGAAATCGAGTCAGCACACTACTCCCACATGTGTTTGGATTTATGTTGGAAGCCTTGCCAGTGCATAGATTGAGATAATGGTCGAGGTGTTCGTGTGAATTTCCTGTCTTTTTGGAAACCATTATCTCATTATTTCTTTCATTCTATTACATACATTGCACTGTGCATGTGTGCTTATGACTGTCTCTCAGGTAAAGTGCATTTGGCCAGCGAAATGTGTGCACTATCTCGCAGGACAGAACAGAATCCGTTTCTGTCACCTGTATTGGACCGCTTTCCAGTCAACTTCACCAACAACAATTGCCTCTTGCAAAAGTGTGTCAAGCGAATGTGTTCATGTGTCTGCACCACTTTCCACACTTCATGTCCACAATTTATATCCATGTTTCAAAAGGCTACCAAGACTGACAAGATCTATCATTGAATATAAATGTGCACTTGTTTGAAATACAAATGGTTTTGTTGTCTTAACGGGGATAGAGGGTGTATTCATTTCAAATGGTCAGGTATCTTCAGGAATGCATTGCCACTGCTGTATACAGCATCTTTAAATAGCCACAATGCTACCATCGAATTGGCAGAAGGAACAGTCCAGAATCTACAAAGCACAATGGCGAAAGTAATTCACCGGTCCAGAATGTCCCATATGTTTCATCCATGCAGCACAATATTTGCAGCGCAATCCATAACAAAAAGCTGTTTAGTGGCTTCATAATTTAGCCGTCATCGTCTTGAATAAAAATGATTCTTAACACTTAAACTTTGGTGAGGTCTTCTCACGTGGAGGAAAAAAGCATTGCGCAGTTAGCATTAATCACATTAAGGCCACATTAGCCACATCTCCCAAATAACGTTACATTTTAATTCAAATGAAGGCGTGCTGCGGTAATGACGGGCGGTCGTTCTAATCTGAACCCATTGTTCGGGGGGAAAAAGCACTTTGCAGGCTCTCACATGGCTCCCTCGCCGTTCCATTATCCGCACTTATCTCTTGCTAAGTCCAGATCAAGTCTGAGAAATGGCCACATCGTTGTTCGGGAGAGGGTTAAGACGCACTTCGTTACCCAGATGCGCCAGGCAGATGTGACCATTATAACATCTCGCTTGATTTCTTCGGGTAGGATGGGGGGGGAAGTGGCATTAAATATTAGAAAGCTAACAGCTGGTTGTTGATCCTAACTTGAGTGCATTAACCTCTTTAGCCCTTTATATTCCAGGAGAAGGAGCCTCACGAAGCGGGAAGCTTAGCTGGGCTGGCACCGTGACAGGGTCCAAAGTCCAGCACTGCAAGTAAACATGGATGACAGTGCACCCAGATAGAGAACGTCCCCTTAGGGCATCGGCACCTGCTTGCAAAAGAAAAGCAAAGGTCAGGGTCACCAAGAGCCAAAAAATTGTGAAAAAACTCCCCATGTTGATTTCTTCTGCTTATTTGATGGTTGCAAGGGATGGGAGAGATTGGGACAGGCTCCAAGGGACAACGTCAAATGGGACAACAAAAAACATCTTTTTTTGTTGAAACAGAGTTAGATTCAACTATTGATTCCTGACTTAAAAGTACTGAACTTTAGATTGCATAATGAAAACATTCAGGCTCTGTCTTCATATAGCATGGTATAGCACTAGAACATAACCCATTAAGATAACCTAATAACATACAAGGGGTTTAATGTGTGACACAGAAGAGCTAAGAGGAGACATATCTGCTTTAGTCCAGTCTTTGTTTTTAGTCTTTTATTTTGTTTCTGATTTTTTCTGAGTTTTTCTCCCAATTTGGTGGACAATTGTACCCTCTATTGATCCAACTATCCTCCCCACAAGCCTGCCGCCTGCAGCTATGGGACCAGCCACTGCTCTGGGACCGATGGTGGCAGGGCCGGCGAACCGCCTCCTTCGAGACGGAACTCACCCAAGCGCCAACCATGATTCTGATATGATTCTGAAAGGGAAGGCTTTTTGTGCATATGGTGAGATCATGCCAGCTTCCCTCCCCCTCCCCCTGGGGTGGACAGCCGATCGCCGCCCCTGAACTGACTGCCGGCCAGAGATGGGCTGGCACAGCCGGAGAATTAAACCCAGGCCGTAATGGGCAACCTGCACTCCTGGCAAGTGCCTTTACCAGTTGCGCCATCCGGGGGACCCGCACCAGTCTTTTCAGCAGCAGAATCATTTGGCTTAAGAAAATGATCACTTTCCACCAATGTTGATGTTAAAATCACTGTTTCATTTGAGATGTCTACTCCCTAAGTCCACCCTACACTGCAGAACATTTCATTGGTTTAAAACCAAAAAAGCCTATCATCAAGATTTTTCCACAACTGAATAAGTAACCTATATTTCTCAGCCATCATGAACATTGATTCTATTAGAATGTGTCTGCAATTTTGACCAGAGGTAAGGAGCATAACGTCTAACGTCACTGGGAAACTTGCCACATGGGCACAGTGGGAAAACACAACCACTTTCCTTAAGCCATAAAATGTAATTTAATGACAGCAACAGTTGACACCAAGAGTAGATTAAATTATACTGTAAATTCTATTAAAATATTGATTTTATATTTTATATTTATACATTAAAATATTGATTTTATATTTTTTCAATACTTTTATTTTCTTCGTGATCATATTTAGTGTGGTGGACAAGTGAAAGAGTTGGGAGTGGAAACATGTGATCTAACCTTAAATAGGAGTCTGTTCCCTGCCCCACCTGTGGTCACCACTGGCCTTATCCTTAGCCACACCTGCCTCTGCTCTGGAGATGGATTGCACCGTAACCAACACTCTGCAACCTCGTTTTTATGAGGTTTCGCTTACAAGGCTCTGCGCGGCAAGATTTGATCCCATCTAATTCTTTCTCTTCCTTTTTATTTGCTTTTATATGTTTACACCACAGGTGCACTGCGGCTTCCACTAAGACAGAATTGTGTGAAGTCTTCCTGTAAACTGCCGTAACAGCCCTAAGAGCAGATGCGGAGGGAGGCGCAGCGGACACACCCAGGGCGCACAATGGCCGCATCCTCCGAAAAGAAGAGGCAGTGGTGCCGTTTGAAGCCCCGGCGCAGATCATCTTGAGCAAACAGCTCTTGTTTGCTTCGGCGTCCCTCTAATTTAAGGTCCTTTTTTAGACCGTGACAATCGGGCCTGAAAGGAAGAAACAAACAAGGGCCGAGAAATAATACCGGGACCCGATTGTGGAATAATGTGAGGATTTCATTAAAGGCCGGGAGGCAGACAGAGGAGCCTGAATGGGAGCCTTGACTCGACGCTGCTGACCTTCCTCCCGGTCTTTGCTTAGTATTAGGTGTTGTGTGTTCAGTTGACTCCTGCGCTCGGGGACAATGGAGCAGGTGTTCCTCGTTTACCTTCGCAGTCAGCTGTGCGGAGGGGGCCGCTCTCTCAAGGAGAGAGATCTCTCCCCTTTTTTTAATTAACTCCTAGCCCATAGCAGACTCCATCTTCTTCCGTCCGCCGGTCCACGCAGACAGAGAAATTACGCGCGGTGATGTCGCGGCTCTGATCTGTATCCGTGAGACAGGTGGTTAGCAGTATCAACATAATTTTTTTTTTTTTATGATGTTCCTTATTATATTTGTAACGCTCAGATCTGTTTGGGGCCTTAATACTAATAATGCACAAATATGAATCCATTCAAATTCAATGAAGTATAGATGTTTTAACCTCATCTAAGAGAAATACAAATACCGTATCAGCATATACAAGTACAGTAGATTCCATTTGTGATAATATTCACAGTAATATACCATGTATATATGAGCCAAGTGATGTAGATGCCTTAAGCTCCCTTACTGCCTGTCTGTCGGCAATAAATAAATGGATGAATAATAACTTTCTAAAACTTCATGAGGATAAGACAGAAATCCTATTGGTTGGCCCCAAATCCAAAAGGGATGAGCTGCTTAAAAGACTTGGCAATCTGACTACCTGGATCAAACCAGAAGTAACAAGTCTGGGTGTTATTTTAGACTCCGATCTAAGTTTTACGCCCCATATAAGCAAAGTGACCAAGGTGGCATTCTTTCACCTCAGAAACATTGCCAAGGTACGGCCATTCCTGACCCAGCAAGATGCTGAAAAATTTATTCATACGTTTATCTCAAGTAGGCTAGACTATTGCAATGCACTCTTTACTGGTCTTCCTAAAAGGTCCATTGAGAGGCTGCAGCTTATCCAGAACTCTGCTGCCAGACTACTAACTAAAACAAAGAAGAGAGAACACATCACTCCAGTCTTAGCTACACTGCACTGGCTCCCTGTATCTACCAGAATTGATTTTAAAGTCCTTCTACTTGTGTTCAAAGCTCTAAATGGCTTAGGACCGGCCTATATCACAGATTCCCTGTCGTTCTATGCTCCTTCACGAGCCCTTAGATCCTCTTCTGCTGGTATTTTAGATATTCTAAACCCCACCCAAAAGAAAATTGGAGATGCAGCCTTCTTCAGCTATGCTCCCAAATTGTGGAACAGTCTACCCAAAGATATTAGAGAGGCAGGCTCTGTTGACATCTTTAAACGGCACTTAAAAACATATCTCTTTAACCTAGCCTTTTTCTAGCACCACGTCTTATGATATGCGTGCCTCACATGGAGTCCCATATGCTGTTTTTTAAATGACGTTTTATGCCCTTAAATGTCTTTTTTTCTATCAGTAAATTGACGAATCGGGGAGGGGAAGTGTCCCCTATTTTATTGTTTTATTGTTTTAATTCATTCTTTTATTTTCCTTGACATGCATTGCTTTCATTGATGTTTTATTGTTTTAAACACTCTTGTTTTATATCTTGTTTTACTTTGTCTGTGAAGCACTTTGCGCTGCATTTCAATGCATGAAAGGTGCTATATAAATAAAGCTTATTATTATTATTATTATGTATGGTTATAAATTCTGCTTTTAATCTAAGCTGTGGCCCACATTCAACAACCGTTTATCGTAATGTACTTTGTGAGAAAAAATAAACATAACATTTCATGGGGCCGTATTTGTACAATAGGTTTTTGGGTAATGCCCATGGCGGTTGGTTTGAATAGAGGCCTGTTATGTGCTGCATTCGACATGTTTGTGTCATCTGGGGAGTTGTTTTTGGGGGCTCGTTTTTGGCGGCGGAGAGCTGAAAGCCGACGCGGCGGGGTAGCGCCTCGCAGGGCCCGACTCATACGGCAGCACAGCGAGAAATTAATTAAAACGGAGAGACCGACTTGAGAGAGGGACATGTGCTATATCTCCGCCGCGTTCGGCCGCGACCAGCGCGGGCCGTGCGAGGGGGCCCACATCTCCTGGAAGGGTCCTTCAGCCTCCCCTGCTGTGGCTTACTTCTCACCACTCCGAATAATCCTTCAGAAGAAGGCGGCGAAGTGGACGAAGCACAAGTCGTTTTTTTCCCGCCATTAAGGATCAGGCATGTCACCGATTCACATAAAAGGATTGAGAGCAAAAGCTCGCAGTCATCGGCCAAGAAGAATGCACGCTTGGTTACAATTTTTATTATTATTATATTTTTTTAAGGGGTCCTCTCTTTTACCACACTTGGTTGGGGCCTGGTCTTATCGTTCATTTGAACTCCTGGGAAACAAAAGCTTTGGATACACATCCCTGATTGTTTCTACCAACACCACAATGTAAAAGAGATTTGCACGAAACAACACAGGGATATATATCTCCATCCAACACTTGCACACAGAGGATAGCTTCTTTTTTTATAGCTTTGTTTCAAGAGCTTTCAGTCTGAATTAATACATTTTTACAAAGCCCCAAATGTGCCGAATTAAATGCTTAGGCGACACCATGTTTAATGCTGGCAATAGGCTTGTCTCTTGGACCAAAGTGTTCATGAAATTTTATGAAAAGAAGACAAGATACTAGACCCTGTTTTTCATTTATTTATTGGTTATGGTGGCTATAATGAAATCTGGAATTGTTGTAATTGCACGGTGGTAATCACAACAAGGTTACAACTGAGCAGTGGGAGAGACTAAGATGTTTTCTTTTTCATGCCTGTCAATGTGTTAAATCTCCCTTCTACACAGCTTTTTTGTGTTCTTTTATGAATGCAAAAATCAATGAGCGATGCTTGTAAAAACCAGTACAAAGAAAACATTTGCCCATTTATATAGCCCTCTTTGAGCCCATCCTCTAGGGAGTGCAAAAAAACAAAAACTAAAAAATTAAGCAGAGAAATAAACATGTGTAATTCAATGGCATCTTCAAGGTAAAAATGATGTTTTTTAATACCCTCTGCTTGTCACTTCTGCTTATTGAGGTCAGCTGACTTCCTGGGGGGCAGGAAGTCATTTTCCTGGAGTAATTGAGGTAAAGTACCTTATTCACCAGTATAACAGATGAGTGGCATCCTGGGATTCCAACCCATGGAAGACCTCAAAACTAATGGAAATTGTTATTTAAGCTGATGGAATCATGAAATAACTTTATCCTAATTCTGTTGCTTTGGTCTGAGCTCACTTTTTGTTTTCTAATTTGGTTTATTTGGATTCATATCATGAAAACCCAATTGTAATGGAATGTACTGTATTTCAGCAGACTAGATATTATATTCTACAATTATTACATCCTGTATGTAAACCGAAGCATGTTCTGTAAGAGGCACTTCTCTGTGTTAAAATGTACAGAGCCAGCGGAAGAGTTGGACTTCCATAGTGCAAAATAGCAAAACAGTAAGAAAGACCTTACCTCACTAAGTCAGTGATCCAAGCATGTAATTCAGTTCAGTTAGTGTATCCATTTCCGCATTATGTACGAGTGCAGTCAACCAAAGCAAATGGAATTTCTCCATGTGGTCACTGTCCGTTGAGACCTCTCAGGAACCCAGCGACTGAGGTCCATATACATAACTGTATTTTGGAATACGACAATCCTCGGTTGTCACCTGTAAATAGTTTTGCATATGCCTATAATTACAGAAACACTCCAAAATGTATCATGGCTTTTTGAATAGTCAGATATGTGACCCAAGCCAATTGCAAGACAGTAATACGATACAAATACACAAAACACCCCATTAATTATCAAACAATCATCATCGTGTATAATGTAGCATTATGCCAAAGACGTTTTGTTAACAAAGGTCATTATGTCGGTTAATTTGATTAATTAATCTATACCATACGAAATCACGTAATTAGCCAGACTTCCCAGGCACATCTGGCGCAATGTTAAATGACTATTCCCCTGCCAGATGCAAAGATAGCCATTCTTGATGCTACCTCTTTACAAAAAAAACAACTGGCTTGGTCAATGTTAGCATGGAGCACTGCCACCTTGGATCTGTCCGCATAGGGAATAACTTTCAGACTCTAACGGTCATATTTCGAACAAGCCCAATTTTGGCGCTTTTAATGCATTAACAGTCATAGAACTGTGACATCATGCTCTTGCTATGAGGTTACAAAACCGCATCCCTGTCAGATATTCAGCTCTAGACAGTGGAGAGCCAAATACCATGTTGAATTTGAGTTTGAATGCAGAGTCCAGAGTCCTAGTCCTCATAATAGCTGATAGCTAATAACATGTATGTTAACATAATGCCCTTGAATCATTAATCATTAAGTAAGCTTCTAGCAATTGCCCAAAACAATATTTTCTGAATTATCTAAGGATGTTCATATAAGATACAATAAAAAAGGGCAGCATTTACAGATTGTCGTACACAAATATCAGCTGTTCTGGATATTGCCAATGGTAACAGTGTGGTTAATAAACAAATGCATTCATTTTCATGTGGTGGAAAGGTTATATTGGCGGTGTGTGTAGTTCTCTGAAACCATCTATCAAAATCATCAGGGAATATGGAAACAGAGTAATCAATTCTGTTACTGGAACTGTACAGTTCAAAGAAGGGTCGAGAGCAGTAGGCGCCGGAAGGGAAGAAAGCTTCACTTTTAAAACAGAGAACCATCAGCGTTGAATTCACATAAGGAAAAAAAAGCTCAAATGGAAAGAATATTAAGCACACAATTTCATGTATAACCCGGTATTATTGGTAATTTTCTGAAAGTACAAAACACCATTACTGCTGTTGCTTATTTATGTATTTACCAGGGAGCATTAACCAGGGAAATGTGCAGGGCATTCATAATTACAAGATTACAAGAGTAGTTTACAGCGCAAAGGGCAACTCAAAATTTGAATCAGCAATTAAAGAAAGCAATATTGCAGTGGAGCACTGTACTGCCTCTGACTAAACTACTGTGTGCCAGGTGTCGTGCACTACACTGACCGTGAATATTGTACTTTTTTAGGGATTTGGGTGTAGCGTTGTGGTTAAGGAGCTGGATGTAACCAGAATGATGCAGGTTCGAATCCCAGGTGAGCCACAGCTGATGAACCCTTAAGCAACTCGCTAAACATGAATTGCTTCTGTAAACATTCAGCATGTGTTAAAATGTTAAATTCACCCAGGGCATCCGTTATGAAAATAAATCACGCAATCTACTGCTGTACCAAGACAGTGTAACCAGACACTAATTTCCCGTAATTAGGTACAGCGTATTGTAAGTGTAGGTTTGGGGCTTTTCAGATCTGTGAGCAGAACAGTAAAATGATGCAAACGACAAATTGCTTAACTGTGCCAGCTGGTCTGTTATCCCCATCAACCTGTAGGGCTGAAATCAATCAGTTTCAAGCACCCTCCTCCCCCAAAATAGTATCTTCATGAGCATATTAGAAATACACATATGGATGGGGTGGGGGCCGGGTGGGGGTGGCTAATCAGATACACACCAATGTAGCCGTTGAGATGTAAATTTGGGATCCCGTTGATCCTTGTATGTTTTGCATGGTGTGAATCACACGCTCATTTCCCACAGTAGGACGGGCACAGGTGAACTTTTCTCTATGCTACATTTACATTTGACATTCTAGGCATTAAGCAGACACTCTTATCCAGAGCGACTTACAAAAAGTGCATTTATACATGGTAAGATTAAACATGGTTAGTGCAAGAGATCAGTGTAGTAACACTGTAATACACATCATAGATCTATTTGGGCTCCATACTGATCAGAGAACAGTGGGACGGGCACATACGATTATTGTAAACCTTGTGATATTGACAGAGGGAAACGCACGACTAGGATAGTGGTGGTTTATTAAGCCTCCGGGCCCCGGCTGAATAGAATTTGTCTCGGTGATGCCGCAAACAAGCATTTAATTGGAGATAATTAAATGTAAGCATGTCGTCAGAGCATTGTGATTTCAGAGCTACGGAGAGCTTTGCTCAACGCATTCTTGTTGTCCAAGTGCTAATTGTGGTTTTTACAGAGCAGTCCTCTGAATGCAGGTAAACTCTTCTCCACACTCGTCAGTATTACACATAGATGCGCAGGTACACACGGGTCAGGGGCAGAGGGACACATAGTTCTCTCTCTCTCTCTCTCTCATGGCGGCATTACAGAACTCCTCACTCTGCCGTATTGAGCACTCGGGCCGCGATCACTAATACCCCAATTAGGCTCGAGTGGGGGGGAAAAAAAGAAAAAGGAAAAAAAGGAAGCATTCTAATTCCTGTTCTGCCAAGAGAACAGGTGAGCCTGTGTGCATGTGAGTGTGTGTGTGTGTGTGTGTGTGTGTGTTTGTGTGCGTGCAACTGTGTGTGTGTATGTGTATGTGCATGCGTGAGTGTGCATGTGTTTGTGTGCGTGAGAAACCATTTGTGCGTGTGCATGTGTGTGTGTGTGTGTGTGTATGCGTAAGTGTGTGTGTTTGTATGCGTGTTTGTGTGTGTGCGTGTGTGTGTGTGCTTGCGTGTGGATCACATTTTCTTCCCTCTCAGAAGTGGCCATTAAAAGCATTTGGCTCATGAGGCCCTGTTTCTCATGGCATTGGGGAAGTGAAGTACTTCAATGGGGAACAGAGGAAGAAACAGGGGGGTGGTGGGGGGGTGAGAAGGCTTGGGGGTGGGGGGATGAGGATCGCAGCATAAGCCTGCATTAATGTAGCTTTTCTCTGGGCTGGTAGAAAGGGGAAATAGGTGCACTTAGAGTGGGAGGGAGAGAAACAACTCAGTACTTTTAGGCTTAATCCCAACTCTTAGCACATAAGTCAGTCCGGCCTATCTTCACTTATCGGTATCGATATCGGCAGTGCACGGTCAGAGCCCTAAGGCTCTTATCGTTTGATTAAACCGCCTCAGCACTTCCATAAGATTATTGTAAACCTTGTGATATTGACAGAGGGAAACGGGCGACTAGGGTAGAACTGGTTTATTAAGCCTCCGGGCCCCGGCTGAATAGAATTTGTCTCGGTGATGCCGCAAACAAGCATTTAATTGGAGATAATTAAATGTAAGCATGTCGTCAGAGCATTGTGATTTCAAAGCTACGGAGAGCTTTGCTCGATGCATTCTCGTCGTCCAAGTGCTAATTGTGGTTTTTAGAGAAGCAGTCCTCTGAATGCTGAATTCAGTGGTTTCACACTGCCCTTGGATGAGGTCAGCTTTTACAATAGAGCTATTAAACAGACCGAAAATGAAATCAAAAACAAACAAACAAACATTTCATTATGTGATGTGTGCATTATTGCGAGATTTGAAAAAAGATGAAAGCAACGGTTCTGGTGGCATTACGAAGACACTGTTACAGAGCAGTAATCGGTTTTGCATCAGAATGAGCGCGTCGTCAAATATAATCACAGCCTGCGCTTTCCCTATAGCGAGATTGCACCGTAGCAGCACACGAAGGGTTAAGCTGTCTATTGTGGCTCCATCTTGTTGGAACCACGGAGACCATGGCGGCCTCTTCCGTAAGAGTACCAAGTAGCAGATGTTCACCTGGCGGAGAGAGGGCGTTTGGAAGGAAAGACACCCCATATGCTAAGAGGAGAAGACATGTGATCCAACTCCTGGAGAGGATCGCATGGCTTTGCTGGTTGAAAAACCGACGGAGGGGAGAGAATAGCAGCAGAATGGCAGAGCGGGCCGGAAATGTATCCAGTCAGAGATAAGAAGCAGTCAAGTCCCTGGCAGTAAACACTATAACGATATGGATATGCATACAGACTACTTGTGCATAGATTGAGATGTACAGTCTATGGGTCAAATAAGGCAAGCTGAATTATCACACAACTTTTAAGATGAGCTTTACCACCCGTACGGAAAAATAAATTACATGAATTCTGTGAACATGTGAATCACGTGTTTTTTTTATACATCTCACGCGTGATGCACATGTATACCACATGCTGTCACAATTATGTTATAAGTATTCACACGTGATCACGTATATACATGTGAAATTGGTGTGATATTTCCGTTATGGTATCAATACAGTTCATAAATGCTCTCATAAGTAGTGTACACCAGTACATTTATCACAGTTGCTTCATTTGTAGAATTAGCTGAAATGTGACCATATATGAAGGAGGGTAATGCAGAGGGGGGAAGAACACAGCAGTGACTGAAATGTGATACATACTGCAATGCTTTGATAAATGATGGCAATATCTCTCATCGTCATTGCTCTTCAGTCTCAATTCCACTCCAGAATTGGAAACAGACTTATCCAGCACTGGCACCATTTTCCCTTCTCCAGCCTGCAACATACATTCAAGACGATGAGAAATTCCTGGTTACAACGGGCTAATGAGAATGAAAACTGTGTTACAAATCAAATGTATTATAATTAGTTATTATTATAAGCAAAAATATTAACATTAAAAGAAAACTAATCAGAATCCAGGAATATCATGTTTTTATTTATGAGACATTTATCGTGTGTGTGTGTGTGTGTGTGTGTGTGTGTGTGTGTGTGTGTGTGTGTGTGTGTGTTGTTTTAATGAAGATATAGGATAGAGTAAAGGTTTCATGTGAGATGAGATGTCTCAAATTCATGAGGAAAATTATACTGAGAGTAAAGCAGTTTTGTTTTGTAATTAACTGACGTACAGTAGATTGATTTCAGTAGACACTAATAGGGCAAGCTATTTTTGTGGGGGAAAAATACCCCACTTCCATTATTGTGCTCTTGACATCTTACAAATACAGTGTAAAAGACAACCGTAGCCTGAGGGGATTTCTAGAAGTGCGCGTGTGGCACTATTTCACTGCTTTTGCGTGCCACTGTCCTGCATTAGCTGTTCCCCTGCATTTCCTTATAACCAGAGATGTGGACATACAATCAAATTCCAGAGCGTTCAGAGCTATTAATATCTCAGGCTCGTTAAGACCGTGGCATACGTTTTGTTGAAAGGAATTCTGCGGCCGGGCCGAACTTGACAGAGTACATTTTGGAAATGTAGCGCCACGCACCGCGCCAGGTACGTTCGCGAGTTCCTCATAACGGTGGCACGTGCACTTCCCCTTTCATCTAAGACGCAGCTGGCACTCAATCAGCCCATTTTAAAGGAAAAAAATATCCACCAGATTTCCGGGAAAGTAAATCAAAACTTACGGTTGGACGAATCGTTCGCTTACACCTTATATGCAGGAAAGTTTGTATGCTCTGCGTCTTGATTTGCACTTTGTTTTGATTCCTTATCATAATTCATCATGCAGCATTAGGCAGTGTATATAAGCGACGCACTAAGTACTGTACACTAAAATATGATAAGACCAAAAAGTCTTTGGATTTTGAATTCTAACATTTATGAGGCCAATTCCTATGGTTACAGATGATGATGTGAAATGAAAGCACAATGGCTTGGCAGAACGCAGTCTATGTATTATTGATACGTTAATATATGTCTGCCGTAGCAGTGCAGTGATAAAGAATTACAAAGACGTGTGTTATTTGTTTTAGAAGTGCAAGACAAGCTCTTTGTTTCACAAGTGTTTGCCTAACAGTGAGGTTGCTGGCGGTGTTTAGACAACTATAATCCGCTGTCTGTGAGACAGCTGAGCAGATTTTTTGTTTTTTAACCGTTAGCTACTTTCTGAGTGGCAGGTGGACATGCAAATAAGAGAACAGCCCCTTTGCCCAAACAATGCGAACGTTATTTCATGTGCACATTTTTTCCCCTCTCTCTCCCGCGCTGTCCTCAGCAGAGAAGCCTGACTCCGTCGAGAATTTGAGCAGTCGTGTGTAAAGGCCCTGCGTGGAAAATCTCAGGAGATTTGTTGTCATTTGTTTATTTTGATGCTACAACAATTATTTGATTAATCTCCTCCAATGTTTATCTATGTCTTTGTTGTTCCTGATGCTGTCGTTCTCCAAGTGCATTCAAATTGGAGTATTTTTTTAATCAAATTTCGCACTGTTGTGAGAAACAAGTCTTTAACCTTTGATTTTTTTCTTTTGGGATGTTTTCGTTTAATCGACATTGTTTGCAAAGGTCTGCTGCACCTTTTTTTTACAATAATTTATAGCAATATTGTTCTCTGAATCCCTCCTATCCTTATTTCATAATCCACAATAATACTCCAATTTCATGAGTCCTTTGTTCCTTCTAACTGCAAAACGCTCCGTGCCTCACTCTGAGGTACTAATCGAAAGTTTGGTGGTGACTTGTGGATGAAAATTTAAAACGGTTTTTTTTGCATTATTATTTATTTATTTATTTTATTATTATTATTATGATTTATTTTGTGATAATTGAAATAAATAACCCTTAGTTATCAACCTTTACCATTTAATTATAATAGCCATGGGAATCTGGGAGATTATTCCTACACTGAGACTAAGTTTCTCAGTGTAGGAAAATGATGTAATCATTGAGGCTAAGTACAGGTCTAAGTTAAATGTAAAAAAAGTAATTGTATTATTTGTATCTGGCTCTCTCTTCAACAGCTCCCTGGAGAGATTAGTTTAGCTGCCCAAAGCTATTCTCTTTAATACTAAGCCGCACGGCTCCAGTGCTGGCTTTTCATTGCCCACTGTTGAGGTCTCCTCTATGCTTTTTTTTTTTTTTTTAAATGCAAGTTGCCATGAAAAATTTGTTAACAAAATATTTGCTCAGAAGTGTGTGCTGGGCAAGGCAGATAACCTATCTCTGTTTGAGTTTAGCTTCCCATGTTCTAAATATTCATCTTCTGCCTGTTTGGCTTATTGATTGGTTTGGCATGAAACTAGGCCTCTTCAGCAATGACCAAGGTCAAATGACACACGCTGACACACACACACACACACACACACACACACTCTCACACACACACACACACACACACATACACACCCAGAATCACACATGCACATACACACACACACAATCACACATGCACATGCACACTCACACACACACAAACACACACAGAACACCACATAAACAGGGATGAGTATAAGCCCTTGTAGTTTATCTACTTGACGTGATATTATGTGGATGTTCTTTGTAAAGTATATTCTATATATATATATATATATCTGGGGAAGGTAAGATTTTATGATTTTCTTTTGATTCAAT
The DNA here is from genome assembly GCA_029706075.1 of Aldrovandia affinis. Classification (NCBI taxonomy): domain Eukaryota; kingdom Metazoa; phylum Chordata; class Actinopteri; order Notacanthiformes; family Halosauridae; genus Aldrovandia; species Aldrovandia affinis. Next base: position 2,277,679 of record JAINUG010000027.1, on the reverse strand, counting down.
GAAGTCTGCACTTCATGAATATCTTCATTTTATAAATTTATTTAATGTATACTTATCTTAGCAAAATTTCAGCATTAAAGTTTTGATCATTTTGAGAACAAAGATACATACTTGGAACATTACATAAGGCTCTCAGTGTTACACCCCAGTGCTGTAATCCTCTATTATGATTGAATGTATATTTGTACATATGTGCGTATATGGGTATGTGTGTGTGGGTGTGTGTGAGAGTTTATGTGTGGGCGCGTGTGTGTGTGGTTGTGTGAGAGTGTGTGTGGTTGTGCGTGTGTGTGTGTGTGTTTTTGTGTGTGTGTGTGGGGGGTGGTTTGTGAGTGTATGTATGTCTTTGTTTGTGGTGTGTGGTTGTGTATGTATGTGTTTGGAGGGGATGCCTAATTGTTGAACAAAGTTCTTCCTCAGGGAGTTGAAATAGAACACAGATGAATATATGAGGGACTCTATTTTCTGTGTGGCTGAAGAAGATGGCATGCTGATAACTGGGTAAACCAGAGGCCCACTGGTCTGGTATGACACGCTACCATCGGTTTGATGAAATGCAGCTGAAACCATGGTGATATTACACACCGTCATTCGCCCATTCGTTCTCTCTTCCACACCTACATACACAGATTCTAAGCTCACCAAGCGTGCAAGGAAAACGGGCTCGGGTTCGGACGTGGGGAGAAATACCCTGGATGTTTGTGCCTTTCATTACGGAGAGCGGAGCAGACCGATGGGATGTGCAATTAAAATGGATTGTTAGAATGTTCCTTCCGGCGGTGGCCTTGGCTCCACCACCACACGGCCTCCTCCCTGCCCTGCACGGAAACAATGGCACTTTGAAAGATTTAAGGTTCCTGCCAATCACTGGGCCAGAGAGTGAGGGTCGAGGGGGGGGGGGGTGAAAATTGCATGACCGATTAACAAGTGCTCCTAATTAGGCAGGGTGGAGTCCGGGGCAGAAGCCTTCTACTTCTCGCTGTGATCAATGATATTGAAATCTGAAGGTTCTTTGAGGGACGCCGGTCCAGATTGTCGATACGCATTCCCGTCACAAGCCCTTTGGCCTATTTATAAGTGTCACAGGACAAAGGGTTCCTGGTTCCTGGTTCTTAGCACCTTTTCCAGCAAGGGCAGATTTCTGGGTCTCCGTGACCGCGAGTGGCGGCCTATTATTATTTTACACGAGGCTAAACATCCCAGAAAACCCCTGCTTCCCCTTGTCTTTATATATATACAGTATAACCGCATACATATAAACACATAAATACACACACGCACACAAGCACATGTTCATATCTGTCTGCTTGCATGGTGGAGTTGGCACACGTCCATCGCCTCTTAGCCAGGCCTATTATTCTAGCAAGGAGAGACAGTGGCATACGAGACACTTGCTGACATTTCTGACTTTTAAGCACAGCCGACTGTTAATCAATAGGCTGCATCTGCTCTGGAAAGAGGCAGAGTGGGCCGACGCAAGGTAAACAGGCGGCCTAATCCTTAAGCAAATGAGGAATATCCGAGGGCCCGTTTGCCTCTGTCAGGCAGGACCCCGCGACGGACCAGCCCCGCGCTTTATCTCATCAGCTCAGTATTAGCACATGGAATTTTGTACTCAAGTGCTTAACAACTATGCAAATTTCACAGCAGCGGCCTCCCAGGTTTTTCTCTTTTTTTGTGTGTTTTTTTTCGTTTTCTTTTTTTTCTTGTTTTCACTGGCGAGTGCCAGGAAAGTGTTTATGGCTTAAAACAATGTGTGCGAATGTGTATGTGTGTGTGTGCCCCCTGTGTGTGTGTGTGTGTGTGTGTGAGAGAGAGAGAGAGAGAGGGCAGAGTGGAAATGGAGAGAAAAAGAAAAGTGAAACTATACAATAGGCAGGGGTGGGCGATTCTGGTCCTGGAGGGCCGGTGTGTATGCAGGTTTTTGTTTTCACCAATTCCCCAATTAGCTCAATTAGCTAATCAGCTGTATAGACCAATGCTCACTTATTGATTAGCCCACAGTTAAATATTTCATATAGGGTCTTCAGTTGGAATTCATGAGCTGAAATGTCAGTTTATATAAATGATTGGGCGAATTATATCATTGAAAGCAGAAGAAAAGCAGCATGAAATCCAGAAACAGATACGGCCCTCCTTGCCCACCTCTGCTATACATTAATCACCCCCGCCCCTCCCCCCAACTACGTAAGGGAACAGGTAATACTTCTCATCAAAGAGTAGCTAAGAAAGGCAAAATACCTTTATTACAAAACACTTCCATAAAAGGTCATTGATCATGAGGAACAACAGAACATGTCTCTCTCTCTCTTTCTCTCTCTCTCTGAACAACATCAAACACGAGAAACCCTTCAGTGTCCTCCTCCGCCATGTGTTCCCTTTCCCGCGGATTAACCGAAACAATGCCGCCCCTCTCCTGGAAAAAGTCTGTGATCACTGCAAGAGCTTACCGAAGGAGCGGAATTATTTATGTGCGACCTTTCTCTGATAGGTTGAGTGATATACGACGGAGACGGCGGAATGGTACCGCTTCGTTCTTCGCGTGCTGCTGTAGTGAGGCATGCCTTTCCTTCTGTAAAAAGCCTCCTCCTCCTACTGTTTGCTGAATCGCTTCTATATTAAGACAATTATGACGTTCTATTTTTGCACCCTCTCAGGTTTTGCATCCCCATTCATCTTCAAACTCCGCACGACCCCTGCTGAAGGACTCGCACTCGGGGAAACGACAGCGGCGCTTTTCCGGCGACCCACGAGGGGGACTGCGCTGGTTTACAGTAAAAAAAAAAAAACATGTCCCCCGTTGTGTCATATTACCTGCCCTTAGTTGTAGTTCATCTCTGGCCAAGTTCAGAAAGAGTAGGAACTGTTCGTAAGCAAACTGGCCATTCTCAGGGGGCTTATCATTACGCGATACTTCCTTGTCAGAAATGTCTGAAGCTGGCCAGTGCCGACTGTGGCCCGCGGCCCTGCGAGGGCAGCGCATCATTGGCGGTAGCGTCGCCCAGGGAGGGAGGAATTCAATTGGTGGAGATGACTGTGTATAAAACAACATCATAAAGACATGGAGGAGGTAACGGCCATCATCATAAATGACGCATCCCAATTTCGACGAGTCCTATTGGTTAACTGCCCTTCCCAGTCACTTCCTTTCTGAGGGGGAGTGCATGTCTCCTATGATCCCAGCCCCCCACCCTCATGCAGTACTGCAGCATGATGCTTTCATAACACACATTGCATATCCCATAAACCATATACAATAAAACGAACAAAACTGCTCAGAGTGGTGCACTTTGGACAGCAAATAATGAACTCTTTTACAAGGTAAATAAGACGCTGATCTGTTTTAAAAGCACAAGCGCACTCCCTCAGCTTCGCGATTATGCAGTTGTAATGAACTATTATTGTGAGAGCTGGGTTCTAAATGTCATATAAATAGAACTATTAGCGCATTGGATGCTAAATATATTCGGCTGCTTTGCATCGAAGAGTACGCTTGTGAATCGCACGCGGCTCGAGAGGGGTTCAGTACTTTTGACTGAATGTGCCGAACAGAACAGGGGATTAACCCAGTCTTATACTTCAATGCCAGTGGCACATGTGTAAGTAGCATCCAGAATGTTAATACCACTCCCGACTTGACTTCACAAAGTCATCAAATCTGCACAGGGATTTCGGAGCCGAAATCAATTATCCAAAGAGACGGCTTGCAAGGGGAAAAAAGCAGCTTGCCGAGGAATGGCAATATCCATTGTTTTTCCGAGTGAATTCTTTTTCCGTTCTTTGAATCGGTACAGTGGGATTACTGAGAAAGCAAAGAGAGAGGATTATTCACTCGTTTGGCTCCTCGAGTAGTTCCACTTAGGACACACTTGAGCAGCACAGCATGGGGCCCTCAGCCCTTATTCCCTTCCCTTGGACAGCTGCAGAAGAACTGCGTGGACGTCAACCGACAACATTCCCCACATCAGAAGATGCCAGAACATCTGCATCTTCCGTATGCAAATAATAACATCTGCACCCAGGGCCGTCTCAAGGGGTGGGCGGGGCCCGGGGCAAGTCAACCTACGCGGGGCCTAGCTGTTAACGCGATGACATCATGGACTTAGCAACTGCTTAGCAACCACTGTTTGTAATAGCCAAACCCCTTGTTTAAGAAATTATATTTATTATTATAATTCATTTTTCCCCTCTCACCGGAGCGGAGCGGTTGCACCGGTTGCCCCCTCACAAAGACGCCCGGTTGGCATCTTATGTACACAAATAATAATGATGGCAATATACAAATATACACAAAATAATGGTGGTAATAATAATGGATTGCATTTATGTAGCACCTTTCAGGGAACGGCAACGCTTTACAGTGAAGGGGGGAAACTCACCTCACCTACCACCAATGTGTAGCACCCACCTGGGTTACGCATTGGGGTAGACTGGCCTTTACATGTCGTTCACTGCATCACACGCCGATGTATGAATAAGGGTATCTGTGACCTTCACTACCAGAGGAACATCCGTGGGGTCGAAGGTCAAAACGTCGTCTTTGTGATTGCACAATAAACCATTGCCTCAGTTCCTCCTTTCCGTGTACTTTGTCTTTATGTTGCACCTGTATTTATTTTACATGAGCGTGACACCCTCCCTCATCCCCACTGCATGGATGTCCTCAGCCAATCAAAGGGCTGCCTGAGAGAGGGAAGTGGAGACAGACAAACTACAGTGACAGCAGACCACGACAGGCACGTACACAGGGAATCCCCATGCTGTGTTCACATGATATATGAAGTTTACCTCTCCTCCGCAAGTCAGTTGAAACTTTTTACAAATTATTTTCAGATGAATACCATGGGTGAACACATTGTAAAACATGTTATAAGTTAGCCTCACCCCTCTTCTAGCTGCAGAGGCACAAAATATATATGGTATTATTTTCTCTTCAAATTGATCAAATCTGCAGCAAAATGTGATGATTTTCAGAGGTACAGATTTAGGGGGTGGTGGGAGTGTAAATGTATTCACTGTGTTTCTGAGGTTATATTAGTGTAAATTTTTGCAGGCAGATGTGAAGCATTTGAAGAAAACAGTTTGGGTTTCATCCTACTATTTTTTCCCCATCTCTCTCAAATTAAAAGAACTTTGCCCTTTACTGTTTCCATTGGTCAACATTACAGTAAATTACACATTTTGTGACAAATCTTCCGGTCACGGTCTGACAGGGTAATTTTCTGCCGGCTGATTGCATGGCAGGAATAATCACACTCTTGGGTAAAGCCATCTTAAATAACATCCCTGCCGTGTGGCAGAGTCTCGGGGGCTGTGCTGAATGCTCTCCTCCGACTCCATCGCCTGATGACTCAGCACATGCCGGAGAGGGAAGAGACGCTGGGGATCAATGGCCAGGCCTCCCTGCATCCAGGGCCCTTAAGCAGTCTTTACATAGGCCCAGGATTAAATCTGAGCACAATGCACTTTGGCCTGGATTCAATCAATATTTGTCCTTAACTTAAACTTACGAATAAATTCCAATTGTTACTTTTTGGCAAGTTCATTTTGGTATTGCTTAACTTTCCAAGCTGTGTTTGTGAAGGAAAACAAGTGATACTTTAATTTCAATTTCAGTTAATTTAATCGAAGGAAATGTATGGAAAAATGTTGACTGAATCCAGACCACTGTCCTTACATTTAGGTAATACATTTGAGCCAATTTTCTTTTTAATTGCCCATGCCATAATTTTGCTGCTATTGTCATTTCAGTTGCTTTTCATTTTGACCTTATTGGGTGTAAACTCCCCGTTGACCGTGAGTGGAAACTCAAATATGCTATATTTGAAGATTTTGTTTTTGAGAAGACGCCATGGCGACGGTCGTCCTCTGAGCTCCTCCGTCGCCCTCACCTGGGCTGAGCCTTCAGCGGCGGAATGTTCCGGAGAGGTGCAGCTAGAGAAGCCGTGAGAGAGGGGGGCCCAATTAAGGCAGGTATCGGGCCCGTTGTGGGGAGAGCACTAAATCACGCTGTGAGAGAATGTGGGGCCACTGCCCAGACAGGAGCAAAGCAATAGACTTTTTGAGGAAGTTGACCCCCCCTCTCCCCCCCCAACCTCCTACATAACAGGGAGGAAGAGCCAACCTGCCCCCGCTCCCCGAAACCTGGCCGCGTCTTTCCTGTGGCCCAGTCAACCCCCTACATTATCATCTCTTGACAGATTTTTTTCTCACAAAACCTCACAGTGACTGTGGGGTGCATGGCGTTGAATGGATGGAGGCAGGAGCAGGAAGATTCCCTCTCTTCCCACCGCCAAAGCCTCATTGCCATGATTTATGGCCCAATGTAACTCAAAGTTCATAAACTTCCCGACCCGCTGATAGTTTATACAAGCCCCGTGATTTATTTATGCCAGGCACGAGAGCGTTGTTCCATGTGACTGATATTCCTAGAGTCCTTGCTTTGGCTCCTGCTCCACTGCAAGTAGGCGCACCAAAGCTCAGTGTTGCTAATTTGAAAGGGCCTTGGATGTTTTGTTTCTAAAGAGCTAATGTCACGCAGCCAAGAGGTCGCCCTGACAGGGTCCGGCTTCAGCGCCCGGCGTGACAGTGAGATTCAGGGCCCGGCGTTCGCCTCTCAGGCTCACACAGCTGTCCGTGAAGGCCAAGGTCACCAGGAAGAAAATTCTATTTTAAGAAAAAAGATGCTTTACTGCATCACTCAGGCCTGGAAAAACGATATCAACTATATGAACATGCGAGGCCCACAAAGGGCTGGATAAAAATATTCCAGCAGTTCATTTGTCATTCATAAATTAGAAGACTAAATTAGAAGATCAAGATGCATTAAGGTTCATAAATGTGTTTGGTTGGACAAACAAACAATCAGTTGAGTGGGGAACATCTCAACTTAAGAGGTTGAATCTCTCAGATTTTGAATTCTGGTCAGCAGCAACATCCAGCCAACTGGGTGGAAAAAAAGATATATTTTTAAACATTTCAACACACATGACCTGAACTTGCAACAAGAGGAAAAACTGCAGGTTATTGAGGAAATGTGATATGGAGCCACCTGCAAATAGTACCGTGAACAATGTCCATTTAATTTGACCCCCATATATTACATTGTCTTTATAGTCCCCACTGGCTCACTGGGCTGGAAGCTAGCCTCCTTGCGCTGCATGCTTACAATTTTTCCCCTCTGAATTGGCTTTGGCGGTGGAGGAATCGGCAAACAGCTGTCTGGCGAGCGCTGGAATGCGAGGGCGTGCTACATCACTGTCACGCTCCCATCACCTGAATTCTTTACCTTATCCTCTGCGCCTTCAATTTGTCAACATTTTCAGATGCAGCGCTTGACAAGGGCACATCCAGCAGATAGCCAATACATCATGTTTATGTCTGTGCATCGACAAGATATAGGACATACAAGTTTTAGTTTAGCCCTTCTTTTATGGAACCTTGAACACAGGCAGTTTCTTATAAATATACATATAATCATATACAGTATATATATACTTTTTTTCGTGTAAAAATAAAAACACAGCAGGAAAATTTTACTGAACGTTCCATTTTACTGAATCAGTTATAACTCTATCCTGGCCTTCTACAAGGATCTTTACTGAAATAATGAATAACTCATTGAACTCTAAAGAATATCAAAAAGTTATGTTTGGCATGATAGATAAAGACTTGAAAAAAAATCTAAATCTATAGCTTTCTGAACTAACAAATGACAAAAGCCATGTTTGTGAATGAATACATTGCATGCATTTAATAGCACACAAATAGAAATGGAGATCATGATACGTAATCTGCCATACGTAAGGTGGACAATGACCTTATTTTAAGAAATGCATAAAAAAGCACAAATCCTTTTTTATCTTTTTATTTATTTAGGTCCTACTTATCAATCAACACTTGTCCTTAACTTTGACTAACAAATTAAATGCAAGTGTCCAGTGTTCTTCACAGACACAGTTTGGCAAATTCAGCAATCAGCAAAACCGATTAACCAAACTAATTTTGTGAAACTCATCTCTTGAATTAATTTGAAGGTCAAAGATAAGGACAGATGTTTCCTTGCATGATTGCATGTTTAGATGTGTGCCTAAGACAAGTGAATTGTACATTACAGTATGGTATCACAATCCCTGATTATTCCTCTACCCGCGTTGGGTTCACACAAACAGATGGCGGCGCGCTATTTCTCTCTTCGCATCTTTCTCGCCAGATGTCCACTTTGGTCTGTCTGTCTGTCCATACTTACGCCACCTCCCATGGCTGTGGTCACCTTTGTTGCTCTCCTCTGGCTGACCTCTCACCAGGGCTCCGAAACCTGCTGTCCACCCTCTCTGGTCCCTGCCACCCCGCCAAGTCCCAGACCCAGACTGGCCTACGAGAATAAAACAGGCAGGAGCCGGGCCTCATTGGGAGAGCTGAAGAACTGTGCCCACACTGCTGCATCAGGACGCAGCTGGCAAACACTGGTGTGCCTCAAAAACACAACCTTTAACTTGGATTTTTGTACTCGCACCACTATTTTAACGAAACACACAACGTATGGAAAAATAATATGAATTCTGCAAATGTGAATGACATGTGTTTTTTTACATTTCACATGTGATTCACATGTATACCAAGCATTTACACATGTATACTGCATATTGTCATGTGTGTATATCATGCGATCACATGTCACATTTACTTCACAGGTATTCACATGTGATTACTTATATACATGTGTTTTTTACATGATTTTTCCATAAGGGGTGTGATTCGTTAAAAAAAGGTGCGAGTACAAGTTAAAGGCTTTAATAAATTAAATCAGGTGCCAAATCAGATTCAGCGGTGGAATCAGGTGTAGAATCAGGTTTGGAATCAGGGGTTGAATCAGAGGTGGAATCGGGTTGAATCAGGTGTGGAATCTGGGGTGGAATCAGATGTGGAATCGGGTTGAATTAGGTTTGGAATCAGGGGTTGAATCAGATGTGGAATCAGGTTGAATCAGGTTTGGAATCAGAGATTGAATCAGGGGTGGTATACCTTCCTGAACAACTTCTATAATAACAATGCCGTGATAACAGTGCTTATGGGATCTTATCAAATGCATAACTAATTCCCCACATAAGAGATGCAGTTGACAATGACCAGCTCTCACTGTCCAACACACACTAATAATAACAATAATGGATTGCATTGGTATGGCACTTCTTATGGCAATTTACAGTGCAAGGGAGAAACTCGCCTCAACCACCACCAATGTGAAGCAGCCACCCGGGTGATGCACGGCAGCCATTTTGTACCATAATGCTCACCACACATCGGCTGAGGTGGAGAGCAAAGGAATTATTGAGCCAATGACACTGGGGGATGATTCGATAGCCAGATTGAGACAGCCAGGACACCAGAGATCTCACAACTTTTTGCAATAAATGCACTGGGATTATTAATGACCACAGTGAGTCAGGACCTCGGTTTAAGGTCTCATCCGAAAGACAGAGTCTCCGACAGCAAAGTGTCTCTGGCACTGCTCTGGGGCATTGGGGCTTCATTTGGTCCAGGGGAAAGACTGCCCCCTACTCCACAGTGATGTGGCAGCAAAGAAGCTCAGTGCACTGCAGACATCGCAAACGAAGCTCAAGTCACGCCATGTGTAACTTTAGGCATTTTAGAGGGAAACTCAATTCTGGTTCCAACAGCAGTATTTCGTATTAACCCGAGACAATATGATTTATTTAGCGTGCCCCTCCCTGGGAGGAAAACCCCTGAAAGTGTTTTGTCGGCGCTTTAATTTGGATCGCATTGTGATGATGTGAGTCTCACACTCCAAAGTGATTAGCCTTTGTTTTCGCAACGACCCGTTTAATAAATCAGCCACAGCCTCGCCTTGGTTAAAGTGGCCGGCACGGATGTACATTAATTACATTTTAATAGGCTCCCCTACTTCATGTAATAGAGACTGCACAAGGCAGACATGGGCATTATGTTGTCCCTGCTATTTTGTCCTTTTGTTGTTGTTGTTGTTGTTGTTGTTGTTGTTGAAAGGTTGAGAACTCAGTCCTCGAAAGTGCAGGTAAAGACACAGAGTCTGGTGAGCATTGGTTTAGCAGTCGCCTGTTGTTTACACAGGACCATAATCCCTGCTGATTTCAGATATAAACATGCTTAAACACTCGCAGGAAAACAAAAGGATCATTGAAACGCGCTTCAGAGCCTTGTTTTCCTGGATGCTCCACTTCAGCCGAGAGGCTCTCAAAACCAAAAAAGGAACAAGATGTAAGCATTTTTACTGAACAAAACAACGAAAAAAGGAACAACCCCCAATGTTCTCACACCCATCCAAAGCAATAACTGTTGTATTTACAACACCTTCCTCTATCAACTCAAGCACAATTTCCCCCAGTACAGCTACTTCCAGACAACAAGTGCAGTGCGATTCTCCTGCAGCGAGCCTCTTGACAAAAACAGGATAAACTGCAGACATTAGGAGCGGTATTCTGGGAGTTCTTAGTTCCCATTATTTTTCTTCCAGATTCTGACTCCAGAACGTTGGAATCGGGCACTACACCCTCTGATCCATAGATGTTCCTCAGCTGAGCAAGGGGTGTCGAGATACAGGAAGGCAGTAAATTACAGGAAATGGTTTGCTGGCAGGCCCTTGCCTTGGACATGATAGACATCCTTTTTAATATGAAGCTCAGCCTACATACGTGGAGAAAATGGAATGTACGGACAAGATCCAGCATCATGGTAACCATATTCACTCAGTGATTAATATAATTATTTGGGTGCAATAGTTACATATAATTGTTAGAGTCACCTATTGTGAAGCATAAATATTATCAAGAAATTAATAAATGTACCTATTTATTAACGATGCTTTACAATAAGGCCAGACAAATAAGGATAAATAAGAAATGAGGTCATAAAAGGTTTCCCAACAAAAACATCCCAGCCAACCTATGCACAGTATACACAAAATGTTATAGAAAACATGGACTATGATTGTTCCCACTATGTATTAATGCACATCTTGTAAGTCACTCTGGATAAGAGCATCTGCTAAATGCTTAAAATGTAAATGTAAATGTAATAAACCCAGTGTTCATAAAAAATTGCAAACAATTAACACAATTTGTTTGTTTATTGTTTAGTAACATTATGGAAATAGCCCCAACAATGTCACCATATCTTATTGCAAAACATTTCAATGCAGGCATTGTACAAGCATGTACGTACATAAGATAAATAATTCAGCTAAACTAAAGCAAAATATGGGCATGTGCACTATTTTCCATTGAATTGCATTCTCCTCTCTAAGGACGTAATAGGATTCAATGGGTTTTCTTCTGCACTCACTCACAATTGCTCATATTCGGTCATTTCGAGGGTGGTTGCCATAACTCGGGGTGAGCTACCCTTTTTTTTCACAGCCTCCAAAGGACACAGCGTTGACATGGAAATAGTTTTCAGCATTTGAACTGGACCTTCCTCGCTGGACGGGATCCAAGCCTGACTGCCGCTCTCCCAACACAGGGGAGCAGTGTTTTCATTGTTAGCGGCTCGACACCGCACAACCCCGCCGCCTCGTCCCGTCCTCAAGAAAGGATGCAGCTGCTCTCAAGTTAATCACAGTCTTTCAAAAAGACAGAAAAAATAAAGAAAATCACTCAGGATGTGTGTCATGTAAAGACAAAAAAATTGGGGTCTTAGAGGTTCTGCTCATAAACCTCAGAGGGCCCGCGGCTCCGGGCTCAAGAACAGGACGAGACAATGACAGATCGGTTCCACGTAAACACCGGCAGGAAGAAAAAAAACTGAGACCGAAAAATGAAGGATGTGCCAGGGAAATAAGATTGAGCTGATTGCGTAAGAGCAAAAAACAACCACGATATTCATTTCAGTACAATCAATGTAAGATGTACTGTTGTCATCTTCTGTATTCATGACATTTCAGGTGGATGTCAGTCTGAATAATATATGATCCAGTTAGCCACACACTCTAAACATAACTGCTGTGTATATGTATTAAACACACATACTCATGTACATTAACCTGTCCCAGTGATCGATATTAGCATTTGAGTATGTAAATATTCAGTTCACTATTGAACCTAAATGTAATATGGTGTAATATTAAACTTTTGAAATTGTATTCAAATGCAATATTTTAGTTTACAGTGTATTTAGTTTACAGTATATTTCATGTCGGTCAGAGACATAAGTGTTCAAGACAGAGTCTTCAAGTCAGTTCAAATTAACCACAGTCTGAGTGTTTTGACTTTGGGTGACAAAAAGTGTTACCTTTTTCAGATCTCAAACAACATTATAAGTTCTGCAGCCTGTGAAAATGAGCACAAAAATTAAACATGCTGGTGGACTCCAGTGGTATTAATGAACAAACACATGAATAACTTAGAGACTTCCAGCTCTTGTAAATTTAAACAATTTGACAGATTCAAGACTGTTTTCCTGTGCATACGGAAGTGAGAGTCCTGCCCCTGCACAGCTGTGTATATGGTGAGCCACTTGAGCTGACCGAGGCCAGTACAGGAGGTGTTGGGGGCCCGCCGCCGCTGGTTTTGTGGGGGCCCAGGGCCCACAGCGTGCCTGAAGGCATCCGCTGCCCGGAGCAGCTAAGCACCGTACAACGGCTAAATAAAACATTGCAGAGGTGTCACTCGGAAAAGGTCGTGACCCCCAGAGTGGGGGGAAATGCATCATATAGTAGCAAACAAACAAGATGAATGCAAACAAGAGGATGGCCAGGTTCTGTTAGCACTTTTGCTGAAGTGTGTTTTGGATTCACCTAAGAAACTATTAGTGCACACGTTGTAGTTCAAATGTTGTTCAAATTTGACCCGATTTGCAATTGTAAAAACATGTGAATTCAATAAAATATGTATTAAGTGTTTGTATGTCTCAGCTTTGTGCTACAGTATATGGCAACCATTGTGCTGGCAAAAATCTATTTTATTTGATGAGTTAATACCCAAAATTCAGGAGAGGCAATTATATTAGGAAGATACTGTTGTGTAATACAACTTTTCAGTAACAGTTTTACCAACAAGGTCATAGTCCAGCAATGTAAAACAGCAGTTTTAGGGGAGGAGCCAGTTTAAATATGCATGGTGAATTTTCCCTAAACTCCATCACATATTGCAGAGGTGGGCACACCCTGTGGCCCCCCAGGACCAGGTTTGAGAGCCACTGCTTCATACTAATATAATTTCTCAGAGAAGATTTTGGTTAACAAGTTATATTTTTTGCCCAAAAAGATATGTCTCCAATTATTCCCACCCCTGTTTTCACTGCTTTGTGCACCCTCCCCTCACAAGGATGACACTGAGTGGTCTTTGACAGTGTTTTATGAGATTAGTGAACATATTGGGTGGATCTTTGACCATTACTCCATACAAAATCTTTAAAGATTCTTCAGATCCTTCAGTCTGTGCTTGTAGACTGCAAAAAGATCAATTTGTGGCCAAGTTTCAGCTTTCTGGCAGAGGGAACCAGGTTTTTGGCCAAAATGTCTTGGTTCTTGCTGGAGTTCATGATTCCAAGAGTTCCAGGACCAGTAAATGAAAAACTACCGCATAACGTCAAAGATTCATCACCATACTTCACTGTAAGTATATGTTCTTTTCAACATAAGTGTCCTTCTTCCGAAAAATAATGGCCGAAAAGGTCAATTTTGCCGGGAGTGCCACCGGGGGCGGAAATTGGCTGTACGCCCCAGGGAGGGGGCTGTAGGACGCTCACTGTGCACAGGATTGGCCCTGTAGTATCAGCCTGGCGAGTGCCGTCTCGGAGGAGATGATGGATGCTTCGCTTTTGTCACTACCGGTCACAGGACTATGGCAGCGAACTCACATTACTAGGGGGGGATTGACTTGAAAAATAGCGGGTGTGATTGGCTACCAAATTGGGAGAAAAATGGGATAAAATCAGAAACAAAATCTTTTAAAAAAAGGTCGATTTTGGTCGGTTCCAGTCAAAGTTCCAATGCCAAACTCCCATTTAGTTAGCAAAGTAATCCTTTAGTGATATGCATGTAGCTAGTTAGTGATATTCAGCAAGCTTTGTAATAATCATTTAGCTTGCTATACAACTAGGATCACACAATATGGCAGTAATATTTACGATGCTTAGACTGGCCCAAATATTTAAATGGAGTCACATATTTTCTGTCCAAAATGTATATAACAATAATATAAATAATAAATTAACATTGTCTAACCAAGAGGGCATATTTAAGCGCTGAAGATGGCACTTAAAGAAGCAAAGGAATTGGAATATTCCTCTCCAAATCCCTCAAAATACATAATCATACCATAAAACCATAAAAAATGCCCTGAGGTATGTGGAAAGACGTATTAATTATTTATATATTGTATTTAATTATTTAATCACACAGGCTATTTTTAAAGAGTTGCTAGCCACTGTTTGCTTTTGTACCATTAGTTGCTGTTGGGAAAAATATCCATTGGTTTCCGAATATTTAATTATAAAAATTATAAATATTATAAATATTTAGATTGGGAGTGTTTTTCTTTTTAATTACTTCCTTCCTTCCTCACATCTGGATCTCCAAGGAGTGTGCATCTGACCACGGTAAGAGTATCTTGTTGCGTTCCAGTCCGTGTTGGTTACCCCGCGTTAGACTTAGGTGTAGTTCTGCGTTCCCTGCCCGTTTGCACCCGTTGAAGGAGCAGGTCTCGTTACTTTGTTAGTCTAATTAGCAGCTTGTTGCTTTTGTTCCACGGTTTATTAGTTGATTACTAGCTTCAGTCGCTGCTTAGAAGATTTAGTTCAAAGTTTGATTGATACTTAGCGTTTCAACCAGTTTTGATTACCAGGCTTAGCACCCGTGTTTGCAGTTGATTAATGTAAGGAATTGGTAATTAGTCTCTATTGTTGTCAGGGGGCATTCGCCACATATAAGCAATCATAGTTGTGGATAGCGGCAGCTTTTCGCAGCCTCACCTTCCTAGCCTCACCGAACGAAGACTCAGCGGACAAAGACAAAGGAGTCTACCTGCAGGAGTCCACCGAGGGGGCCAGCTAGGAGTGCTCGCCGCAAGGTAAGTATCATAGTTTTGTATCTCCCTGTTCTACTTCCTCTGCATCTAACACTACATGCTTCCTCCCTATCCCCGTCCATGTCTCCTCTTCTAGATTGCCTAGAAGGAGAGATTCTACCCACACCCGTAATCTGTCCAACCTCATCCACCCTCCTAGATCTCCCGGTGTTGACATGGTGGTAGCTGGCGGACTATGGAACTGCCAGTCCGCTGTCCGGAAGGCCGATTTCATCTCGGCCCAGGCCTCACTACTCTCCCTGCAGTTCCTGGCGCTTACGGAGACCTGGATCACTCCGCAAAACACGGCCACCCCTGCTGCTCTCTCTGCCGCCTACACCTTCTCCCACACTCCACGACCCTCAGGTAGAGGTGGAGGGACAGGTATACTGATCTCCCCCTGTGGAGATTTGGTATTGTTCCTCTTCCTCACTTCTCCCCTCCTCCTTTGAATTTCATGCTGTCACTGTCACTGTTCCATGTAAACTGCACATCATTGTTCTTTACCGCCCTCCAGGTCCACTGGGGAGTTTCCTAGATGAGATGGATGCCCTACTCAGTGCCTTCCCTGAGGACGGCACTCCCGTCTTACTCCTCGGGGACTTCAACCTGCAGCTAGAGTCCTCCCAGGCCTCTGCATTCCTCCCCTGCTTCAGTCCTTTGACTTCACCATGGCTGAATCCCCATCCACCCACAAGGCCGGTAACCAACTGGACCTGGTCTTCACCAGGAACTGTGCCTCACCCAACATTACGGTATCGCCTCTACATGTGTCTGACCATTCCTTTCTGTCTTTCTCCCTCCCCCTCCCCTCTGTCCCTAAACCATCTTCACCTGCTCCCACTGTCCTTGTCCGTCGCAACCTCCGCACTCTCTCACCCGCTGCCCTGTCAGCTACTGTCCTATCTTCCTTCCCCTACTGATGCCTTCTCTCAGCTACCTGCTGAAGTAGCATCATCCACCCTACTTTCCTCTCTCTCCTCCTCCTTTGACTTACTCTGTCCTCTATCCGCTAAACCCGCTCGTCTCCGCCCCCCCCCCCTGGCTAACCGATTCCATTCGGGCTAACCGACTGAAGCTGCGTGCGGCAGAAAGGAAATGGAGAAAATCCAAATCCCCTGCAGCTCTGTCTGACTTCCACACACTCCTGGCTTCCTTCTCCGCTAACCTCTCCTCTGCTAAGTCTGCATTCTTCCTTTCTAAGATACAATCCTCTGTTTCCAACCCACGTAAACTCTATGCTACATTTTCCTCTCTCCTCACCCCTCCTCCTCCCCCACCCCCTCCTCTATAACCGCCGATGACTTCTCATCCTTCTTTTTCACGAGAAGGTTGAGGTCATTCGCAACTCCTTCCCCCAACCTCTCCCTCTCCCATCCCGCTACCTAAACCTCCCACTCCTCTGTCCTCCTTCTCACCCTCCCTGACTCTGACATCCTTCAACTTGTTCTCTCCCACCGTTCCACCACCTGCCCTCTTGATCCCATTCCTTCCCCCTCTTCCAGTCCATTGCTATGGACATCCTCCCCTTTGTCTCTAATGTCATTAACTCCTCTCTGTCCTCTGGCTCTGTCCCCTCCTCCCTCAAATGCGCTCAGGTTGTCCCCCTCCTCAAAAAACCCTTTCTGAATCCTGCTGTCATCTCTAACTACCGACCTGTCTCTCTCCTCCCATTCCTCTCCAAAACGTTAGAGCGGGCTGTCTATAATCAACTGTCTGCTCATCTCTCACAGAACGACCTGCTTGATCCTAACCAATCTGGGTTCAGAGCAGGCCACTCCACAGAGACTGCTCTCCTTGCGGTCACAGAGGCTCTTCACGTCGCTAAGTCCCGATCCCTTAGCTCCGTCCTCCTTCTCCTCGACCTGTCGGCGGCATTCGACACCGTGGACCACCGGATCCTGCTCTCATCTCTCGTCGAGATGGGAATCTCTGGATCTGTGTTGACATGGTTTGAGTCCTACCTGGCTGACCGGTCCTACCAGGTGGCCTGGAGAGGATCCCTCTCCTCTCCCCGCACCCTCTCTACCGGTGTCCCGCAGGGCTCGGTGCTAGGCCCTGTCCTATTTTCTCTGTACACCAAGTCACTTGGTTCTGTTATTTCTGCTCATGGTTTTTCCTATCACTGTTATGCTGATGACACTCAACTGTTTCTCTCCCTTCCCTCCATCTGATACCCAGGTCCCGGCACGGATCTCTGCATGCCTGGCTGACATCTCCGCATGGATGTCCACCCACCACCTGAAGCTGAACCTGGGAAGACAGAGCTGCTCTTCCTCCCAGCGAAGGGCTCCCGATGATTGATGCGTCAATCACCGTGGAAGGCTCCATAGTGTCTCCGTCCCAGTCTGCCAGGAGTCTTGGGGTAACCCTGGACAACCAGCTGTGCTTCTCGAGCCATATTGCAGCGATCACTCGACCTGCCGTTTCTCCCTCCACAACATCCGGAGGATCCGACCGTTCCTCACCCAAGAGGCCACTCAACTCCTGGTCCAGGCCCTGGTGATCTCACGTCTGGACTACTGCAACTCCTTGCTGGCAGGCCTTCCGGCCTGTGCCATCAAGCCACTGCAACTAGTCCAGAACGCTGCTGCTCGCCTGGTGTTCAACCAGCCGAAGTTCACCCACGTCACCCCTCTACTCTCCTCTCTGCACTGGCTCCCCATCGCAGCACGCATCAGATTCAAGTCACTGGTGCTTGCTTTTCAAGCGGCCAGAGGTACTGCTCCCCCATACCTCCAGTCACTCGTCACGCCCTACACCCCGTCCAGACCTCTCCGCTCCGCCTCCGCTGGCAGACTGACTGCCCCATCCTCCGGGCGCCTGGCAGCCGCTCCTCGCGGTCTCGCCTCTTCTCTGTCCTGGTCCTCGTTGGTGGAACGACCTCCCGCAATTGGTCAGGACTGCGGAATCACTTCCAATCTTCCGCAAGAGACTCAAAACCCACCTCTTCAGACTCCACTACCCCTGATCTCTGTCCATCTAGCTAAATTGTCTTCACCACTGTCTACTTGTTCAACACTATACTCTTTAAAAAAAAAAAAAAAAAATGTACATTTTGTAAACATTGTAAAATACCTTTTCCTTCCCGGTGTTACAGGTATGGTACGCAGATGCCTGCAATGATGTCTATTGCTGTATTCCTGCACTGATCTCGTGCGCTAACTGTGATTGCTCCTACCATGTATTGATGCACATCTTGTAAGTCGCTCTGGATAAGAGCGTCTGCTAAATGCTTAAAATGTAAAAATGTAAGGACAAGAACAAGAGAGAATCATCCTGTCTTTGTCCTAGAGAAAAGTTCATTTTTCTACATGAACAGACTGGTGTTATTTTCCTGTAATATTATTTTGTAACACAAAGAGTGAATCAAATGAACATGTTGTGTTGTGGTCATTCATTTTTATATTTGATACATTTCAAAAAGTGTATTTGTCCAATTGAATAATATTTCCAACTGAAACAATGCTTTTGGGGTCCAAGATGAACCCATCTTTTTGGATCATTTATTTCAACTCACTTAGATATTCAATTGAAAACAATGCTCATGATGGCCTGATCAAATTCACTCACAGGAGATAGACTGGGCATTTATACAGCAATATTGTTGTGGTTCTCTGTGGCTCAGTTGGTAGAGCACAACGTTGGCAATGCTTAGGTTGTGGGTTCAATCCCCGCTGGGGCAACATATACTGAAAATCTATGCATTCACTACTGTAAGTCGCTTTGGATAAAAGTGTCTGCTAAATGGCATATATTATTATATTGTTCTTTTTTTCCTTTCTTATTTCACAAATGTGGTAAATAAGGTCAGATGTGAAAAGTCTTGTCCGTTTGCTATAGCCATTTAAAGGATATGTAAACATTTTAAAGTCACTGGAACACATTTTAGTAAACAAGGAATGCTTGATTGGCAAACTCCCTTTCCCTGTGGCAATGGTGATAACATCAACATGTTTTAACCCTAGCAGAGTGCCGCCCTGGTGGCCAGGACACAGTGGCACACTACCATGATACGATGCGTATCGCTTATCCCTATTTTCCCCCTTAATTTACAACCATTTTAATTCCGAAATGGCTCCCTTGCTCAGAGACAATACTCAATCAATACATAGAGACACACGGAAAAAGTTTCCTCTTTGAAGTGGGGGGTAAGAAAAAAAGCGAGTCCGTGACATTGCCTTCTTCATATCCGAGTCAATTGTTAAGGTTCCCTGACCTTGACAAAAACTTTTGGAAGAAAATTTCTTTCAAAACTTTGTTAATTTTTGCTGACTTGGACCCACTGAAACAGAAAAAATGGCACCCCAGTCCGTTTGCCCTTCAGCGTGACCGGTTCCACATGTGGACCCTCATCTCTCCATCGCCCCAGTGCCTCTGCTGCGTTCAGGACCATCGAACCCTGAACGCACGTTTCACGCATCTGTGCTCAATCGGCTCCGATCTCCGCAGTTAAGGTGCAAGGTGCATGAGCTTGCCTTCCTTATCCCGCCATTTAACTGCAGTTAAACAACTGCCTTGTTCCTCGCGCCTTAATTATTCTTGTCCTTTACCAATGAACAAACTGATTTCCTTCACAGAATAATTACTGTACACCCAAAGTGTGTCTGTGTCACCTCAATTCGGTTCTAACCATCTAAATTTCCTCATAAATCATTTTTATGGGCCACAGTAAAGCACGGCCATTTGACCTGGGGGCCACCACTCATCATAGAAACTATTATATATACAATAGGACTGTTTTGGCAGGGTTAATTTTCTTTTCGAAAGAAAAGAGATTCCCATTCCTTACTCCCCAGAAAAGGATGCCATTTGTAACAGGGGGTTATGGCTAACAAGCAGAATGTCCACATTTCTTATACTGTATATACCGTTTTGCGTGAGCCACTTTTATTGAAAGTGTGTCTTAACACTGACGGAAGTAACTGCAAGACAATAGTTAAGTCGGTTAAGTTTAGTCTCACAAATTCCTAATTTAGTCGCATCTACCTTCTACGTAAGTACCATATACAGTATGTGATATCATATTTTAATGGAAACCGTTGAAACCATTACACAAATATTACATGGCTTCAACCTTGCCAGTGAAAATAGGTTACCTTGGTACATCCATGGCCTGGGGTCTGTTTTACTCGCAGTAATTCGTCTTTGTTCTGTAAATATTTCTTGGTGAACAACTATTGCTATGGGCAGCAGAAATGAAAATACAGTATAGCTGTGTCCTCCTCCCTAAACAGCATAACAAAAATATTTATGATGAAGTGTGCATCATAACAACATAATTTTTTTAAATATTCAATTGAGAAAATCACCAATTTCAATAAAAATCTATCAAAAAATGTGTTCCAATAACAAAAATCAATGGCATATGTGATAAACATCATTTAACTGACACGAGGACTATCTCTGTAGAGATTTTGGTTGATCTGGGAGATTTGGTTTTATGGCTGTGGCAGTCGCTGCTCTCGAGCTGCCGCAAGACAGAATTGGAGCAAATATTTGTGAAGCACTGGCAGTGGCATTAAAGTGAGATTAAAATGAATATTTGAGACAAAAAGTATTAGCTGCCTTTTAATCACTGCTGAAATACAATTGAGTCAAATAATGAGAGTTAAGAAGGAAAGGAACGCGACATGGTTGCTTTTCTGTCGTTTTGTATTTGTTAGTGGAATGTACTTTTCTTAGCTATTTATTTTTAATTACTCTTAATGTTTGTTTAGTTTTGTCACAGACCTCCCTGTGACTTTGTCCCCTGTAGTTTTGAAATGTTGAAGATGGTTGTTACAAAAATTAGTAGTCGAAATGGTTGTTACAAAAAAATATAATTTCAGAACTACAGCAGGACAAATATTTGTTCCAGTTCTGTCTTGTGGGAGCTCCAGACAAGTGTTGTTCTTAGGCCTGCCTCTGTCATAAAACAGAAGACAGCAGTTAATCACAAAGACTTTCTGCTGACACTTTCCAAGATCGCACACATTGATCACACACATAAAGACAACATTCTCTTGAGATGGCTGGAAACACAGGGCCAAGTTACTTGAACAAATGTAGGAAAATATGGGTAGCATTGCTTTGGAACTTGCATTCTGGGCAAATGCTTTGACCGGTACGCCACCCGAGACCCCCATGTTGAAAACATTTTATAAATAAAGAGTACAAAGTTTTATTCTTTACAAGAACTACCCTAGTCAACTGCCTAACCTAGCTAACTTAGCTGCTAAGTATGTTATTGATTATTGCTGTTCAGTTCGCCCCTTCACTCATTTTTGTTGGGAGTTGTGTAACACGGTTGTCATAACAGCACTTCAGGGGGCTGCTGGTCTCTGCCACTTTTGCTCTAAATAATGTCTCCATGTGTTGCTATGGCTTCCAGTTTCCAGCATGGTTCAAGTAAAGTGTCCCTGGCTAACAGACGAGCTAACTTTTCACCATTCATTCTGAATAGAATCTCATTTCCAAAAATGTCAAATTGAAAAAAAACATGGCACATGGAAACCCCCCTTTTCTTCAGTTCACTGGTTAGTTTAAAAGTCTGACGTGTTCTAATTTGGTGAAAAACTACATAACGCTGTGAAAAGTCTGTAGAAGAGCGCAAAAATAAATGTCTTGATCCTATGGCAAAAAAAAAAGTTATCTCCATTGGTGCTGGAAGGGCATAAATACAAGATTTGTGATTTTCATATTTTGAATGTAAACTCATACCAACCATTATCTAAACCATGCACAGCTGTGCAGTGCCACTTATTATTTGCTGCTGTTGTTCTTTATTATACGATAGAAATATTACACATCACTGAGATGTTTATATTTACTTTTATTCATACATGACATTTCTAGAACATCATACATGAAAAAGATGTTGTAATAAGAGCTAACATAGCTCTTCCATTTGCAATAAGTAGTGAGAGTTACACACACAGTCTCCGGTGCCAATTGTGTACTGTGGCATTTCTCTCCAGTGCTGTCAGGTGAACGGAGAGGAGAGGGAGAGGAGTTTCAGATGGCCATCTTGGGACTTGGTGAGTGTCATTGTCAGACACACACAAAGGGCTTCCGCTCTCTTTAAAAACGCATTTGCTCAGTAGATTAAGGACTCTCGGCTTGGACTGGGACCCAAAATCTTCTCTATCTCCAGAACAACAGCGACGGCCCTGCGACAGAGCCTCTCCCAGGTGGGCATTTGAAATAATTAGGATGACTACTTGAATGAGCATCTCCAAGACTTGTTCTAGTGACTCCACTCCCCGCGAAGCAAGACGCTCCGTCCTATTAAATGGCTTTCTGCAAGTAATTGTCCATCGTAAGCATTCTCCAAGCGACGTTTGAAAGGCTCATTGTTTTCCATCTCTAAAGGACATTTAACACAGAGGCTTAAGCAGCGCAGAAATAAGCCATTTCCCAGCAAAGAACATCCTTGTGTATATCAAGTGTCATTAATTAATCCTTGTTATGATAATGCAAATCTTCCTCCATTCCTTCATTGTTCTCATTTTTTCTTTGTAGGAATTACAAGTATTTGCCGGATTTGTTTCCCTTCCCTCTGGTGCTCTGGCTGCATTGTTGCTTGAGCGGCGATATGCGATTGAACACACCATTCAATAAACAACTAGCCGGAATCCATTTTTCCTTCTGATCAATGAAAAAACAACTGCTTAAAGGAATACATTTTTTCCATTGACCCTTGAATGTAAAGATTTTGTCACTTAGGGGGGGTTTTCCACATTACCACACTGTGTATTCATTTGCCATGTACGCCTGTCTGCAAAATGATAGGAATGTAGGAAATGCAATAAATAGAAATAAAAAAGGTAGCAGTCATAAGAGTACCTGTAGACCTTCTACAGAGCAAACTACAAAGAAATGCTATGTTAGATAGCCCATACCCATGCAACATCAGAAAATAACAGTTGCCATTACGAAATCTCACCCTGAGCCAAGCAGGGGAGGATGGGCTCCCCCCTATGGTTCCTCCTAAGGTTTCTAACTGTCAGTTCAACTACAGCAGTTTTTCCTTGCCGCTGTAGCCCTAGGCTTAGTTTTGTGTGGATTCAGGCTGTAAAGCGTACTGTGACAGATGTCAAAAAAGGGAATAGTAAACAAAAACGAAGAGGGGGCAACCTTGGAGTCGCAACCATTGAACATTTATCGATTTTAGAAATCACAAAACTTTACAAAAGCATTTATCCTTGACTTTGATCAACAAATGCAAGTTTTTAGTAGTTTTTCTTCACAAATGTCATTTTGGCGATTGTTGAAACTGTGTTTATGACATACAACTCTTGTGTATAATTGTCAGAGTGCAAATTGTACATTAAGTACAAATGGCAATTGAGTCCAAACTAATAAAGCACACAACAATCAAAACAGACACACAACACAGTGACTGTGCTTCTTCCTGCATTCAGGTGTGTGCTGCTCATTTCATTCTCAGTTTTCTCCAGACAACACTGGTCTGGGGCCCTGGGTTCACTGAGGCATGTGTAGTCATATTACTGCCATGAAATTGTGACGAGCAGGAAACAAAAAATGGCAGGGGCCCATTCCTCATAGCTGCCTAACAAAGTTAATCAGATAACTTGCAGGATATCTTGACATAAGTCTGGCTTTTCCGTTCTTCGAAGCAAGCTAAAAGTCTAGCTGGCTAAGTTACCATGGCAACACATCCTTAATCTTAAACCTGCTCCATCACAGGGTAACTTAAAGTTAGCTGGATCTGTGTGTAAAGGCTCACACCCCATACCCAATGAAAGCACTTAACACACCCCTCTACAATGGCGGCACCCTTCTTGAGAGACGCCATCGATCAAGGGGCAATCTTAATACTGTATTATCGATCTTGATACTCGCCAAATATTATATTCACAAATCTAAATTTACAAATGCAAAACCCCTCTTTCGGATTTGCATGATGACGTAAAGCAACACTTGAATACGGTTAGAACAAAAGAACATTGAAAACTCAACCTATTTACTGCTTTCAACAAATGTATGTAAATAATAACGCTCTGGCTTGCATGTGAAAATGTTTGTCCTGTTTGTATTTGTATTTTCTGTTTGAATTTATTTAGCAGTTATTGACATTTTGCAATTAAAAAAAAAAGTTAGAGTTTTGAAAGATCATCAAGATCAAAGATCAAAAAGATTAAAAAATCATACAGATTATTTGTGCCGTCGAGAAACGGACGTAGCCTGAATTCAATTGTCGAGTTAACTGGATCCAGCTAACGTTCGATTCGGCCGGATTAGTTCAAACTGCCACCGGGAATGGGGCCCAGGTCCCTGTAAGCCTCATGTTTACCAGGTGCACAGCTTCAGAGAGAGTAGGCAGGCAGGGTTTACCACACACAGGTAAATACACTGTACCTGTATGTGCAGCTTAGCTCATGTACGGTTTGTCCATCAAGCAATGCGCTGTCTTTCAAAATCTCTACAAGATTTTAAATTTCCCACACATTTATGTTACAGGCTTGTGCATATTATTTAACTTTCTTTAAATTGTTCAATGTAAAATGTTTAATTAAAAATCTTTTTTTTCGTAGCTCAAAAGAAATCAAGAAGCTCATAGACAAGGTCTATAAAACAGTGTTCTTTCTGCTCACTGAGTACTTTTTTTCTGGTAGCCTCTGTTCTAAGAATGTGCAGCAAGCTTTGACAATCTGCCTCCATAATTTTAATTGGAGAAATGCTGCGATGTAAATCTTGTTTGGTAACAGATTATGAAAGGTAGGAGTTGAAGTTATATTAACGCTTTGGCCACACTTTAATGAACTTTATTTGGGGTGCAATGGTTTGACATGTTCATTATTGCATGTACCCATCAATTTTATTAATTCAGTGCCTTGTGAATTATTACAGAACATTCTCCTATTAATGTGACCAATAAAGATGTTGCGTTGGAGATTTCTGATTTTGAAGATCAAATTAATAAAATAAAGAAAAACACTCCTATATTCCATATTTAAAGGCACACATTTTATTGCCATAAATCATTAATGCCCATCTTCACGTAAACTTGTGTGGGTTGAGTTCACATGGCTTTGTTTTGTTAATTAGACAATGATTAAGCATCTCTTCTCTTGAGACCTCGTTGTTCTCATTGTGCATTTCTCCCCTCAATGTGAGCCGGGCTCTTTCATGCTCCAAACTCAAGCACAAGATTTGCAAGTACAAGATGATCAATTAGAACAAATGGACCTGCTTTACAGTTCTCAAGCGGAATTAAATATTTTTTAAGTGATTTTATTATTTTACAGCTGCGAGTTTTGAATATCAAATGAAGCTGCAGCTTGGGATGATGAGGTGATTTATAAGAGAGATGCTTGTTAGCCCCATCGCCCATTCTTGCTTATTTTTTCAAGGAGCTGGTGTAATGCTTTGCGTGATCTTAATGCACAGGCACCTCATTGTTTAGGCCAGGGACACATTAGCGAGAGTTCAGACAGGAACACATGAAAGGAGATGGAAAAGGAGAAAGTGACATGAAACAAAGCAAATGGGGGGCTTTTGTCGAGTTTGTCATTTGCTTGGGGTAACTAACCTGGCCTTGGTGCTACATGTTACCATTGTCTAGTACAAAGACCCTGTAAAATTACCCTCTGATGCATTATGCATAATAATATGCGTTCAAGAGTTACAGAATAACAGAATAAGACCTAGCAAAGTACCCAATATGTCCTAGACAGAGAATTATGGAGCTAATTCTTGACAAATAATTATGCCTCATACAAAACACAGTGGGCCACATTCGATCTCAGGCTTGTCAGGTGTGGTTTGACTTCATGAAGCAAATATGAGCAGGTGTTACACAAAAATATCAGTATGTATTTTGTGTATGACATGAAAAAACTCCCTTTACCTTAACCTAACATTAAGAAACGCATATGATCAAGCATAACACAAAAAAATATGAGTATGCATGTTGTGTATGACACGCAAAAATAAAAGGAGTAATTTGTAAGATTTTAGGTTCAGTTTCTAAATTTGTGGCACAGTTGTGTTGGGTTCTTGCTATTCCCCTCACATTGCTGAAAATGTATGTAAATGTGTGCTGTAGACCAGTACATGATTTCTCATTGGTTGTTTGTTTTCATGACAACCAAGTCCATGTGTTTGCTTCAGTCAGTTAGCAGCTACTTGGAAAAGCCTATGACGTGGCCACAGTGTTGGACACAGAGAAAGTATGGAGGACCACAGAGACCGAGCTGGAAAATCGCAGGTTGAGGCTGGAAGTCACAAACCTGAAGCAAACAAAAACAGGAAAACACATAATACTGTATTGATGTTATTAAAGGATCTGCAGTTTTATCAGTGGTGGACTTTACGTATGTTACATCTGTGTCACCTTGCTGAGACTTGGCATCATAAACAACGAGGATCAGTCTTGGACATTGAGCCTTCAACTAATTTTGAAGAATTTTGATGGGATGAACGCAATTACATTTTTAATAACTTCATATCCAAAGTATAATGTAATATAATATGATATACATATAATGTGATGTATTTCAGGAGTATGAGTGTACTGTACAGTACCAGTCAAAAGTTTCAGTACACCTGCTGGAAACTAGGTTTATCTCATAATTGACAATGTTACACCGTATATGTTTCTGTAAATACTTTAAAATGACAAAAAACACAATTAACAAAATTAACATCAAAGCAATGTTCAAGAAAATTATATTGAAAATTGAATCTTGGATTCCTCAAAATAGCCACCCTTTGCTGTGATAACAGTCTCACAAACACAGGCCATTCGGTTCATACGTTTCAGCAGGAAATCACCCGATATGTCTTCCCAGCTCTCCTGCAGCAATTCCCAGAGAAACTTGTGGGTTGCTTTGACTCTTCTGTCCAGTTCATCCCATGCAATTTCTATGGGATTGAGGTCTGGACACTGGGCAGGCCAGGTCATCAGTTTGAGTTGTCCTTCACGTTCCTCCTTCACCAGGTAGTTCTTGCACAACTTCAAGGTGTGTTTCGGGTTGTTAGCTTGCTGAAGAATGAAGGAGTGCCCGATTAGCCGTAGTCTAGATGGAAGGTGTACTTAAACCTTTGACTGGTACTGTATGTCAGGGTTTATGTAATAACTCCTACTATTGGCTATGGCACTGATGACTCGGTATTGTCTCTGCCTAAACGTTTTTGTATGCAATTTTGTTAGTCGCTCTCGATAATAGTCTGCTAGGTGCAAAAATGCACTGTAATGTAAGAGGACAAAAATCATCACGGACAACAAGTGTGTCAATCAATCACTCAAACTTAGAGGCAAAGCACATCGCAGTTCTATCAATCTGTGCCTTGTGTTTTGCGGTATGTTCAAATGGTGGCCAATGTGAATGAAACTGCAACTTTGAAATTGACACAAAAAATAAATGTCATTACTTTCAGCCACAGTAATAATGATTATATAGCTTTCATTATATATTTTGGGAAGGCCATAATGCTCCACAAAATGTTGGTGGCAGTCAAAACACATTTGAGACATGCCTTGGATTCACGATGAGCACGGGTTACTTTTAGCTAAAAACCTTCATTTGAACAGGTGATTCTTTTTGCCTTTTTCAGCTGGATTTCTCAGACCAGAGCAGCTCTAAAAGGCTTTGGGATTTGTTTCTGAGTCTATTTCCACTGCATTTTGGGTCTGATTACACTCTGGTTGTTGGAAGGGATACTTCGAGCGGGGACATTATTACTTCAGAGTCGACTTTTGCATTTTGTCTCCTCAAGCCATGGCTTTGCGGACTGTGATGATGATAGGGAAAAAACAACCAGTCAGAAACCTAAGGCTTTTTTTTCGAGAAGGGCCGCATCAGCTTTGGTCAGATTTCAGTAATCCTTGACTTGTACCTTATTTCACCAGAATCTGCATGCCAACAGATTAATACAATAAGCAAACATAATTCACATTTTCTAAACAGTCATCTCTCAAATCTCTGAAATGCTTGTGGAAGATACCTTCAAAGCCCCAGATTAAGTCAAGGGATCTGGTGCCTTAGCCCCTCTTACCATATATATTAGCGCTACCGTTTTTCTTTTTTTTTAATAGATAATGCTGCTTGTAGCAGCATCATCTGCGTGCCAGACAATCTGCCTTGACTGGATGAAACAATATCCTACATCCAGCTAGAAAGCCCTGTAATCTATATTATGCGGTTGTCTTTTAGGGGTCAAGTGTTTAAGAAGGCCGTTCGTCTATAAACGTTCATATTTGGCGATGACTGAGGCATTACCTGCAAATATTTCATACCCACGGTTCTTGGATTTCATACTGTGCTTGTGCCTGTTTGGGAAATTAGGGTTTATTGAAGCCCATGGAAAGGGTTTGGTTGATCCAAGCAAAGTATTAAAAAATCTGCCTTGTAATGGTGTATGTGGATTGCCATATAAGGACCATGGTGTGTTGTTTGGTGCTTCATAAGGACCATGGGGTGTGCTGGGTGCTTTATAAGGACCATGGTGTGTGTTGGGTTCTTTACAAAGACTATGGGGTGTGCGGGGTGCCTTATAAGGACCATGGTGTGTGTTGGGTGCTTCATAAGGACTATGGGGTGTGCAGGGTGCCTTATAAGGACTATGGTGTATCGGGGGTGTATCTTATAAGGACCGTGGGGTGTGTGGGGTGTGTGGGGTGTATCCATTGAAGACTACACTTTTAATGCCTTTCTCCAAGCTCCCACGTAAAATGATAATTGTTAAAGTGCTTCCGATTCTTCACAGAACAACCACAAGTTCCCAAGGTCCAAAATAAAATGAAAAAGTTTTGTTCTCAATTTATTTTTTTATTTAATTCTTAATATGTCGCAGAAAAGGGCAGAAAACAATCTAACAGTAAGTTTCAATCACAGGCTCTTTACATCTTCATATTCACCTTCAAAAATAGTGAGAATATGTTTGAGGTTTTTTTTTGTCCCTTTTTAATTTTGTGTACAAATCCGATATTTAGGCATCTTGTGGCTCACCTTTGGAAAAAAATAATAATAAGAACTTCCATTTTGCGCAGAGCAGTTTTTAGTGATTATTTCATTAAATATGATTAACTGAGATTACAAACTTAATTCATGACAAATGTCATACATAACAATGAAATCATTAAGTAAACAAGAGAAGGAAATTACCCTTCGAAATGTTCGAAATGTACAGTAATACATTAAATACATTGAGTTTTGAAAGTACTGTCATTCTAAACTATGTTTGTAGTAGTTAGAGTAGTCTGCAGACTTTAGGTTAACAATGTATGCACAGCATTTCAACAAGTTTGACAAAAACACTGGGCACATTCTGGATTTTGAACAGTGGCAAAACACAAAAACTGTTCGTTTTGTCATGTATACTTGCATGTATAGGAAAATATTCTATAAGCAAGTAGAATACGTTGCTTTTCTATATCTAATGTCCTTCTTGACTTCTAACTTGAGTTAATTTGTGTGGTTTTCGGCATACTTTTACAAAACGATTTTTTTAACAGAGTTTTTGTCGACCCAAATAACTTAATTTAAATTACTTAAATATACTTAATTAACTTGGGTGTTCATGGTGACATGCACTGTAGGCAATTTGGTGATGACTCTCAACATGGTTCTGTGTACATCTCAGCTGTTGGCTCATTGGCCTGTTGAAAATCCCCCTGTCCCAAACACTGGTGGAAAACTCTTAGAGGGCAGAGAGCGAGATGTTTTCTACGCACCCTTCAAATATTTGATATAGTTTCAATGGCTGCCAAAGGCCTGCCAACTGAATCAGTTCCCTATGTAGCGGAGATCCTGTGCACTCGTGCACATAGATACAGATTCGATATCACAAAAGGGCTTCAGCCAGGATCAACAGGTCAGAAAAGAGAAGGCTTCCCTTTCGGCGCCCTTTCATTTTCCGTTCTTCGTCGCTGTTTAACAAGGCTCCGCCGGCTGCTCTAATCTTGCATTCTATGACGATTGTGATCGCTTGACCGCTCTGTGAACCACTGAGGTTGGGGTGGGGGGGGGCGAAGTTCTAAAAGAACCCAAATAGCCCATGGTGTGAGAAGGAACCGCAGCTCATAATGGGAGCTATTTGGTCGGTCTGCAGAAACAAAGCAAAGTGCCTGTGAAAGGCGTCTTTGAAAATAATGCTTTGGCCTAAATTCAATTAAGCTCAGAGATGGATGAAAACATACAATGACATTTATTTTGAGGAACAAAACAAATTGGTTATTGAATGGATGCGTGCTGTGCTTGGGGCATTGTCTAATCATTGGGGCGATGACAATGGTAAAAGTTAGTAACATATTTCTATAATGAATTAGTTCACTGTCTTCGATATTAAATATGAAGATTAGAACAGTTATAATTAAGTGCCACATTATTGCACTTGCAGAACATGTAAAGATTCAGACCATTTTGAGTCTACAATAAATCTATATTTCCAATATTTTTTGTGGTATGTTTACCTTTGGCAGCATTGTAACAAAATGGCCATAAATTCAGCTATTTATTTTCTAGGTTCACCACAGAACCCAAATGTTTAGGCCCAGACTTGATATGACCATATAATTCTGACCCAACATTCAAGTTTTCCTTCTTTTCTGTCCCACTTTACATAGTGGCCCTAATACCTGTGTAATTTCAGTGTACATACATAGGTAGGTGAATAAAACCTTACAAACATCCGAGTAACAACAGTGTACAGGAACTGTCCACTTAATGTAATAACTGTGTATGTGGAATTGTGATGTGCATGTGTAATAACATGGTAAGTGCACAGGAACTATTCACAGTGAACTTGAATAAACTCACCAATCACGCTTTTGCCAACAAAACCAAGAGCCTGTTTCAAACACATCTGCATTTTCCATTAAAAAATGAGAATACGGGGACAATGGAAAATATCTATTTCTCTGTGATAAATAAATGATTTCCCTTATTCAAAAACCAGCCAGATTTTGGAAAAAGTCCCAGTTCTCCCAGGGAGGAACAGAAGTGTGTAGTGTTGGCAGCTGAAAGCATAGCTGCCTGCCACTGCCCAGGGTACACAGTGACCACTGACATATCACACCAAAGGGACAATTCTGAAGGAGGGAGCGGGGAGGGCAGTGGGTGGACGAGGCTATCTGATTATTTTACCTATTAGCTATGCCCTTACGGAAATGGCATATACTGCAATATATAAAAAATATAAAAATATATATTTATAATATAATACAATCCAATTTCTTAAAATCGCTGTTATTGGTATATTTCCCCATATATTGTTTAGTGTTGCAATATCTGTTCTGATCTTGATAATATATTTTATTTGAATGCATTTCCGTAAGCGTCATTATTTTATGTATTATTATTAGCTATTAAGGGTTATGTTTCCTATATAATGTTTGCCTCTGGTTTGTTTGTTAAACATTCACTGTCACAATAACAACACAAAATTGATCAATTGCAAAGGTACATGAATTGCTTTGAGTGCACATACAGATTACATGCCCACACAGCTTTTTTGTCATGCAAATGAGGTTGATTGAATTCAACGGAGTTTAATTTACAGAGGCATGTGTAAACACATGTAATTTACAGGGTAAACGCTTATCCCTGGTCGTGTGGTGCTGCTGAATGTGATGTGTCTAAATGTCTGTCAGTTCTCATTGCGTGCATGTGTGTGGTTGAGGCAACTTCAGACTTAACAAGTGGCCACAATTGAGAGGCGGCTGCTAAAGGCCTTCACGGTGGGATTATGGATATCTTGGAAGCACTTGTATGGTCTTGTCAAGAGGCTCGCTTGGGGGAAGTCCACCTCTTATTCTCTTCCTGCCATTTTCTGCAAATGCACACTTAGAATAAGAAATATATATTTCCCTCTGCTAAATTGATATTCCTGTGGAATGTACACCTCTGATTTGTACTTTTATGATTACAGAACATTGACGACTGGTGTTAAATATTATTGATATTTTGAAAAATATATATTTGGTTAAAAAAACCATTTAATTTCTGCCCGTCTAGAATTCATGTTTGTTATTTAATCTGTGCGTTGGATCCTTCACAAAATCTCTATTTCCCTCAGTGGGACAGGGAACCCTGGTAAAATCACAATTGATCATAGAATCTCAAATACTCTTTTTACAACTCCTACAGCTGAACAATCACTTTTTTATCCCCAACTGACTTTGTCTTCATAATTGTAAATATATGAATATGGGCAGGCAGTGTGGAATAATGGTTAGGGAACTGGGCTTGTAACGTTAAGGTTGCAGGTTCAATCTCCAGGTGGGACACTGCCGTTGTACCCTTGAGCAAGGTACTTAACCTGAATTGCTTCAGTTAATATCCAGCTGTATAAATGGATTATAAAGAAATGTAAAACTGTAAGTCGCTCTGGATAACAGTATCTGCTGAATGCCTGTGATGTAATGTAATGTAATGTAATGAATATGCAGTTGTTTGGTAAAAAAAAAAACATGGGTATCACCTTCCTATGTTTCACACCTACTATTGTGATTGCTATTAATTGATGGCCATTGTTCTTAGGTCCCATATGGAGACTTGTCATTAACCTGAATTTCACATTTTCAATTGTGGGGTTACGCCCTGATGAAGCCATTCTGAGCCGAGACGCATGGGCTATATTCAATAATCTATATTCTATATTCATCAGCTACCTCAAACATTTTAACATTTCCTAATGGATATGTGGCAATAAAGGCTTTTTAACTCAACATCCAAGTAAGTGTGCCTTGGACTTTTTTGGGATGTGCTATGTGTGGTTTTACTTTTTTGTTTTACATATGACCCTTGTGTTCAAAGAGTACCTTATTCTATGGACTTCAGACCTTTTTCAAAGCTTAACGAGCATGGAGATTTCCTATTTCAGTTATTTATTTGCTTATCAAGGGTGACTAGCCTACTGTATCGTACATTTTGCAAACGGCCAATTCCTACAGCTGGAAAATCACTGAAGCAACTCAGGTGAAGTATCTTGTTCAAGGGTACAAACATTGGGGTTCTATCCTACACCTGTACATGATATTGCAAATAGCTATAACTGAGGGTAGGTGGGCATGTAGTACTGCTTACCTTGCCAGAGAAGGATAGGCTTCAGAAGAATTGACATGTGGGCTGCAACTTTGCCATTGTAACATGTATTTTAAAATATAGTTTCTATTTGGGAAGGCACCAACAGTGCAGTCTGTAGGATTAGCAGCTGTATGCCATGCCATAAAATGGACTAAGTAATTATCCAATATGCAATTACAGGGAGTTGATTATATCTGAAACATCGCTCTGACCATGGCCTAATTACAATACAGCTGAGTTATGGTCACAACAAATCATAAACAATAAATAGCAAGCATTATCTGGAGTGGAAGGTTTCAAATGTCACTCGCTGATTCTCCAAAGCTTTGCTTAAACCACAGGAATATATGTACAGTATGCTGATAATTGCACACTGACAAATGATATCTGAGTGAATTAACTGACTTATGATATTAAACTCCAGTAATCTCTCCACTGCTGAATGTCATCACCTCTGCATTTTGTATGTTTCAGAAGTCACGTACGCACTGAAACATGATGATGCCTTGGGTGTGGAATGCCCTGACCCCTACATAGAACAACAGTCCCATTTGCATTGAAGTCATAGCACTGTTATCGCATTAATTGCTCATCAGTAAAGCTTTTATTGGAGGTAATTAGCTGTGAACATAATAATACAATACAATTATTTTTACCTGGTTCACAGCCAAATGAATCTTATTTTTACACAAATAATCATTCCAGAAACCACCTGGTGATACAATTAGGCATTTTCTTTTATCCCCCCCACCAAAAGTCCTAAATACCAGATTCCTTATTGCTCTGGATCTAACTGCTCTTGTTTGCTAGCTACTGTATATTCTGGTATTGGACATCTTAGAACTATAGGGTTCCCATATCACAACAGGTTAATACTAGTGCGTAATGCATCTACGTTAGTTTTAACAAACATGCTTACAATGGTAATTTTAATTTGTATAGTCGAATCTGTTGTGTAGCATAAATACACAACAAAGAGCATCCCCATACACAGAAAGTAACTTTATTTTTTACAAAAATGTCAGATAGAGTTATATAATTCTAAACTCTCGAATTATGGGTTTTGCATGGAACACAGTGATTTGGAATTTTGGAATGTAATCCTGTTCATTATTCTGGTGTGTTTTCCTTTAATGGCCAAATTACAGCAGAAATGCAGCACAGGTGAGAGATGGGGTTGGGGGGGGGCTGAGAATGATTTTCTGTGTTAAAGTAAATAATTGCATAAACTCAATTTGGTAAGTTGGCAAACTCGCGCGCAACTGTGTTTTCACCTCGGCGCTGAAATAGTTTGAGACAGCATCCCACAACACCGGGCTCGTCTTGTCTCACTGGAGAGCCCTTGAGTGCTTTATTAGCAGGGTGTTCGGCTTGCCATTTTCCACCCGAGGCAGATGGGTAATTACCAAACTAATAGTCTGATTGAGAGAAATCAGATGCAGTGGCTTGCCCAATTAGATGATACATTAGCTTTCTTTCTTTGTAAGCAGCTAATGTGTGAAGCGAAGTGGTATTTTTGAGGGTCAGAATCCTCAAACAAGCGACGAGTTGCAGATTATCGTGCTGTGTTTTTTTCAAGGTGTGAAGTGAAGTCGTCATTACAGAAAGCACATAAATGTGCCCCCCTCCAAAACACATAGAGGAGACTGCCTGGGATTTTCATGTCTGATGTGTCAAACCTACAACATCAATTACATTAAAATGCATCGGAGCTAATGAAGAACAGTATAATGATTGTGTTGCTCTTCTGTTGGAGGAGTGCTCCTGTTGTTGTGGCTTTGGTCTCCCTATTATCAGCCTGAATGTGAGGGGAGAGAAACAGTGTGAGGAATTGGTCACATAACAGGTTTGATCAATGTTTTATTATTTTCTCCTTGGGTCCATTTACATGCACACACACACACACACACACACACACATGTGTATAATGCACACACACATGCACATACACACACATGCATGCATGTATGTGCATACACTCACATACACACTCAGATACATTACACACACACACTCAGACACATCACACACATACACACACACACACATACATACACAAAAACACAAAACACAAAAAATGCAGGTGCTCAAAACGGTCTATTTTTGCACGTTGCTTCATCTATCCATAGCCTTTTTTAGCCCGTTTTAGCTGTTGTAATAGGCACACTGATTATAGCAGCATCATGTTGTGTGCTGACCACATCCCCTTACCTTTGTTTTCAAGTGAGTCTCTGTGGGTGCACACAGGCCATTGAGCCAATTCCAAAACACATTAGAGCACATCTGTCCCTCCCATCTTCCTTTGCATCCAATTGCTATTTGTTACATTTTCAAAAGCTCTCAAAGCCATAATTGTTCTGCTTTTTGAATGCATTTGCATTTCCTACCAGTATTATTCCAGTTTCCATGCACTCGGCCGTATATTTTACTCCATACTCATTTCTTTATTTATTTCTTTTCAGTATTGCTAAAAACACACTTTTTGGACAAATAATGTTGAAAATGATCAAAAATATTAGTGGTAATCTGTGCGAATTTAAGTGATGTTACCCAGACATGTTTCAAATGTTTACAATCTAGTCTTGTAACCTTTCAATACTTTATTTTATTTCTATTTTCCAACTATTAGTACTCATTATAAACAGCCCTGGCACATATAGGAATGTAAATAGATACAGATGGTGACAAGTTGACTATTACTACACCATAAATTAGTGTGAGGATACCCACACAGTGGCCATATTCAGAGTCATGGTCATATTCAGGGCTGGTTGTGGTTGATTTCAAGTTCAACAGCAATCAATATATGCTGGACAGATAGAAATAGGAGGACTGAGGTAGCTTTCTTGTTATACATGTGTATAGAGATATACAGTATATGGCTTGGTAACGTATTGTAATTCGATATTATAATAAAGTTTTGCTTTATTGGCATGAAATATTTTACAATACATATTGCCAAAGCTTGTATAGTTGTCATAACAATTATATTTTCATGACAATTAAAAGAGAATAGTGTGAATCTGTCACTAGTTTGAGCAGATGATCCAATTTGGAAAACACATTGTGTGGCTAAAAGAATACAGTCAGCGAAGATTGTCACTTTGCAATGTAAATTATGCAAGTAGGCTAATGTATCAATATTCTTTTGTAATATCTGTGTGTAACACATCTAGGGGCTCAGTAATGAGTTTACACATAGCTGGTGAAACCGACCACATGCAGACTTTTATTATGACAGGAACACATAAACAGGAAACATGAGATTTTTTCCTTTCTGGCAAATTTCACAATATCTATGAGGGGGGAGAAAAACGAAAAATGCTTTTTATCAAGGAATAAAGTTACTTACTGTACTGTTGTAAGTTAATCATTTTATAATTAACAATTGTTATTCTTTATATCTTTATGTGTAAGGTCGTTTTGTGAGGTAATAATCTATTTGCAGCTTACAAGCTAGCTAATAGTCAGAAAGCTAGATAACCAGTATGTAAAGCTTTAAATACCAAACATCTTTCCTGAAACTGGGAACCGGAACCAACAAGGAAGGGGCTAGCTAGCTAGTCAGTTAAGCAGCTAGCTAGCTTGGGTAAGTGAATTGTGCTCATCATTAGGCAGGTCACTCAGTTTTAAAAAACATATTAATGCATAACCTTGAGATTAAATATATTCAATATAAATTAAATATATCTTGAAATATTTATCCAGCCAACCAATATAGGCATCGGAGTGATTCTGATTAGTTTAGGCTTCAAAATCCTGCCCCAAAGTCTTCATTCACAATTTCTGTTCCCATTTAAGTAAAAAATCTACCAGCTTCAACTTGAAGTACCCACATGTCTTGTAGTTCAGAAAAATTTAATTAATATTGTAAAATTGAAATTCCACTGGTGCAAATTAATTTAGAAATAGTAGTATGGTAGTACTGCCATTTTTTGGTGCCATGGCGGTTGAATGGAATTCTATGAGAGCGTGTAGAATTCACTGAGAGAAATCTTGTGCACCACTATGACCTGCCTATGACCATGAATCGTTATACGGTAATGTTTAATTGGAGATATTTACACAGCAGGTTAGGTTTGCTAGCTAGCTTGGATGAGTGAAGTGTGCTCACCATGAATTTTTATAAGCTATTTTGGTGTGCTAACAATTTATTTTCAGCTTTTGCTTGCTAGCTAACTAACATAGTCACAGAGCTAGATATCCAGTATTTAAGGCTTTACAATACAACAAATTATCATGCTTGGTTAAGGTTATCTTCTTTGTAAGCTAACTAGCTAGCATTAGCTGGTTAGGTTAGTAAGCTTGTTAGGAGTCGAGCTTGCACATTATTGCACCAGCCAGCAGCAGCTTAGTCATCATTGCTATGCTATGCTATTTAGCAAGGAGCTAGCAGGCTAATTGCTAAAAACATTGAATATTTCAGAAAGTATTTATCACAAATGAAGCATGAGATGGATACACAAGCATAAACTAAAGGCATTTGTAAATTCTGGTGGCTATACGTTCAACATTTTGATTAAAAACATAATTTTTAGGGCCCCCCGGGTGGTCTAGTGGTTACAATGTTCGACGCTGGCCACTGTGACTGGGGTTTGATTACACCAGAGTTGGCTCTGGCCGGGAGTGCTACTGGGGGCGGCAATTGGCTGTCTGCCCCAGGGAGGAGGGACGGAAGCTGACAGGAAGTTTGCTGCGCACAGGAGTGGCTCTATAGTACCGGAGTTACGGTCAACAGCTTGGCGAGTGCCGTCTCGGAGGAGACGATAATTCGCCTTTGTCACTGCCGGTCACAGGGCTACGGCAGCAAACTCGCAATACGAGGGGGGGATTGACATGAAAAATAGAGGGTGTAATTGGCTACTAAATTGGGAGAAAATGGGAGAAAATCAGAAACGAATTAAAAAATTTAAAAAACATAATTTTTAAAAGGGGAGGCACATTCTATTTACAATGTTCTAGCCATACGATTTCAATAAGTTGGGCCTTCAGCAGCAAACTTGATGCTGCACTTTTTGTATGAATTTATAAACCAATATCTTCAATAACTACCTAAACTGAGTTTTGGAGTAGCTTAGCGTAGGCAGGTGCTATTAAGAAAAGATCTGGTTTGTTGGGATCCTTAAGTTGTCTTTTTTCTATACCTGTACAATATGTCTATTTCTTATTTGTAGTTCCAGTCAGTTTGCTGGCAAAGTCTTCTTTGTGCGACTGAGCCAGTGAGAGCCAAAATGCTGCAGTACTGCTAAATAGCCATGAGATGGAGCTGCCAAAGTCTAGCCACATTAGCCAGCCATAATCAGCACACTGACCAGGCTAGACAAGGTTTTCAGAAGCGCAAATGTTGTTCTGATCCCATTACATTATCAATGTCATCAATAGGCTAGGGGGACCTGGTGTCATATCTTTTAATGGGGCCCTGGATTCCTGGCTGCACCCCTGCAGCGGGTAGACAAAATAATGGAGTTGGGCTGCCCATTGCCTTCAGTTAAGTTAAAGAATGGTTCAAAAAAAGTAAAAAGGTTATTACCAAGCTGCAGCATCACTAGGAACCGAGTACTTTTATATCCGTTGCTTGTCAGACTTGGTTCATTATCTCCTCGTTTAGAAGAAATATGTAAATTCTTTGGGTTTCCACACTTGAAAAGCAAATAAATCCACTATATGCTTCCCTACCCATACAAGGGCAATTGTTTTGTTTTTCCTGCCAAAGAAATTCGCCGAAATCATGGTGGCACTTCATCAACAATGTCCAAATGAAGTGGGCTCCATTGTGTGAGACCTGGGTTTGTCGCATAGAAAATGGCCCTCATTGCCTATTAAGTAAAGAGGGTCTGAGTGTTGAGACCAACAACATACTCAACATGTTTATTGTGCAGGCTTCATAATGAACGGTCAACTGCAAGGGACGCTTGTCTGGTACTCCAGACAGCCAGGTTGACAGAGTCATGGGTCAAATCAAGGGAAAGGACGTGGACAAGGCCCCATAGCAGATTTCTTTCTACCATTTGCAACCTAGCACCTCCTGAGATGGCCTGAGGAGTCCCGCAGAATGCAGATCGTGCAGTTGTTGGATCGGTGAGGCGTACTGTTGCCATGGCTACTGTATATCTATGGGTTGTAATTTGACATATATTTTGTATTATTGATTATTTTTATTATTTTTATTATTTATTCAATATTAACAGAATTAAGAACACCATCACCAACACCAAATAACAGGGTTAAAATAACAGTAAAGGTAAAGGGTGGGATTGGATGTGAACTCTAAATCAACTAAACTATATCATGTATAAGGTCAACAACAAAGAGCGCAGTGCTAAGACCAACAACTAAAGAGTCGCAACTCGCCATCACCTTCACCCAACCCAAAATATCCAGGAAATATGTGTTTGTGATGGCATAACAATTCAAATGAATGCCTGAGGAACTGATTTAAGGACATTTGAAAGATAAGGAAGGATGTCATCGGAATACAGAGAAATATGGTGGGCTGAGGTCTGGATGGGTTTAATAACCAAGCTTTTCCTGACAGCCTGGGGGAGAGGTTCCAGTGATGGGGGCTTACAGCATTGGAGAGAGTGGGCAACCCTGCCCCTTTCCTAAGATAACTGTGGGGAGCTACAGTAGGTTGTCTCTACACAGTTCTATTGTTTTAAGAGCTTGAATAATATGAAATATTGAAACTTGAAGCGATCAAAGGCCTCTCTTACAAGAACACTTCAGAGCATGCTCTCTTGATGGGGCCAGCATCTATGACATGTAGAAGATGAAGGTGATCTTTAACTGACCCCCTCATGAAAACAGTTTGGCTGTGGTCTATCCAAAATGGGATCTTTCAAGGAGTAAAGTGATTCTGCAGAGCGTTCTAAATGTTATCTGAAGAACAGTGTACAGATTTCAGCATGACCATGACAAAGGCATTCTCAATTCACACACTGCACTTGGTAATGCATATGTAAATGATCAAATAAAAATATTTTTTCTGTTTCTTCATAAGGGTTCACTTCCAGCAAATATAAGGGAGTGTACAGACTTCATTCTGATTCAATAAATTGAATTAATTATAGGAATTTATATTGACAGTCACCAGATAATTTAAGGAATATTAAATAGGATTAGTAATATTTTACATCATACTGACATTTCTGTACAGGAAGTGCAATGTATCCATCTTATCTCACAATTCTAGAGTGTGTGTGTTTCAGTTCACATTACTCTTCTTTCTGGGGTTCAGAGGAGGAGAAAAGAACCATTGGATGAGAAGAGACAGAGGAAAGCTAACCTGTGCAACATGTTCTTATCGACACAATGCTCACCCCATTTGAATGAGGCAAAAACAGCACAGCACTACAGCACAATGTTTATTCTCCTCTTATATTTCTCTAGCAAATACAGGGTATAGTGTCTCAACTACCTAACCCACCATGCACAAATAATCAATGAGAAACAATGAGTCACAATGTAAAACTCGCCAACTGCGGGCGTGTTACCCCTCCATTATTTTGTTTCATCACAATTAAATCAAACAGCTAACTGACACAAAAGCGTGAATCAAAGACTTCAAGCGCAAATGTAAAAAAAAAGTTGTTTGGAGAAAGTGTGGGGAAAGATGTTATCTGTCGTGTCCCAAATGGCCTTCGGACTAATGACTCCTCACAAAAGAACAGAGCCCCTCAGGCTCCACTCGACGCAGTTACCGAGCAATGGTCCCGAGTGTCTCCTCACCATCAAAATGTCAACACTCGCACTTGGAAGCATATGTGTGTTTTGTGCTGACGTTCAGCGCTACATAAAGAACAATTATTCATGCAATCTCCACACAGGCGAGATGGATATAAGTACTGTATTCTTCACCGCCGGAAGAAAAGAGCCCTCATTATCCAACACAATGGCTCTGTTACAGATATAATTTCTGCGTATAAAAGGAAGAACCCCAATTCGACATTATGTGGTAGTGTTTTACATTTTTATTAATGTTGCTGCTTTTATCCAGGCCCATCTTCAATATTTACCGAAATGGCGGAGAAAACTTTTAAAAGGAGCTGAAGGATAAGGACCCATCCCTGTTGTGGAGAAATAATTAGAGATAATAACAGAGCCATGCTACTGTCTACAGCCGTGTTATATGATGGATGATTATTGATAATAGTGATATCATAGCTGTTCATTGTGCAACCTCCGCTGAGCCTGAGAGGCCAGGATGTACTTTGATAGATGCAAAATGGTTTACGTTTGGTGAAATGATGATTATTTCAAAGTGAACCCCTACTTCAGCAGGTCCGGCAGAGCACGGGGAGAAAGGGCCGGACGGCCTCACCGCTCCCTCGTGGCAAAATATTTTGAAAATCGCAAATATTTAGAGTCATAACGAGAAAACAGTACGAACTGTGCCCTTCTTTTCAAGAGAAAGGATTGAATGGGGGAAAAAAACAACCATAATCGCATCAAATGGCCCTCCTCTGTTTGAAAAGAAAAAAATATGTACTCGGCCAAATACCTGTTTGTCCTAAAATGGCATCTAAAACTGAAGTCACAGCATATAAACTGTTGGTGATATATTTCAAGTGCGTTCTAGATAATGCTCGCAGCCAGTGCAATAGCTACTGATTGAAATAACATGAAAAGTCTGGGCCAGCGGGAGCGGGAATCCGTCAGCACCCAAAGGCCACTTCATTCCCACAACAACCTGGGGTCAATATTCTCATGTTCTGGCTTGAGAGGAAATCAATAAACACTTTTCTCCCTTTGGTTTAATAAGTGCAAACAGCGCTGTTTCCTTGGGGGGCTCGCTGTTCATGAGTCAGGCAAACAGAAGGGGTTTTCCTGCATGGATTGTATTGAGTTTTACATCTTTTCCCCTCACTTTCAGTACGTTATGTTACCTTTTACTCATTGGCACGGCTGACTTGTGTTTCCTTAGACATCCACGCAGGTGGAGCGATGTTCTGCCCCTAACCATGCACTGAAATGCTTCTTTAAACAGTATTGATATTGTCTACTCTTATGAAATATGGAGTAGACATTATGCATCATATATCTGTGTGTATGGTAATGTAGGGATCCAAAACATTAGGCATATTTAGATCTATTTATTTGAATGTCAAAATATAGTCATTATTAATGCAAAGTATAAGAATGATTTTTTATTCCAAATGCACTTGTACTGTATGTGTATATTGCAGAAAACATTAATGCAATTTAGCAAGACAATAGGTATAATAATTCATACACAGAAGTGACAATAGTTGTAATAACTGATATCTTTATTTCCTAATCTAACAAATGTAATGAATATACATTATGTAAATATACAATATATATACAGTATATATATATTGCATGCCAATCACTATAATGATGTTTTATTGTTTTTCTCACAAAGATAAAAATAATAGTATTTGAAGAAAACATTGATTATTATTTTTTTGCAGAATCATAGGCGGTACTAAAAGGTAGAGGAGTGGAGAAATTAAAGGCCTTGGATGAGTGTATGCAACTCTTTATTGGGTTTCCCAGAAAGAAGAAACAAAAACATAATGGATCTTGGATATTCTCAAGGTCTCAGAAATACTATGTAATTGCTCGTTGGAAAGTGGACCAAGGCTAGCTGAGTGCTTTTCATGGGAAATCAGGCCCACTGATAAGCTGCAGTGACATGTCCCTTGCCTTGCATAAAAAGGAATTTAATTAAAAGCCTCAAAGAAACACGGCAATAATGATCATCCTAATAAGTAATACCATGTCCATTTGTTGTTTTAATGTCTGTAAATGGGTTATTTAAAATGTGAGTTCTTGAGGCTTTTAATTCACTGTCCCCGTTGTCATTGGCAGCGATGCGATGCAACACACAGTACAGCGGTTCTTCTTTTGTGCTCGTCTTTTCTTTTCAGAAGTCTACCGGGAATGAAACCTTCGGACAAGAGTGTTCAACCAAGAGAAACCTGAAACTATTTAGCAATATCTGATATACTAAATTAGTGTATTTATTTGTCCATTTTCTTGTCCCAGAAAAGGATTCTGGCTTTAATTGATTATATAGAATTTCCAGGAAATATCCAC
This sequence comes from Aldrovandia affinis, assembly GCA_029706075.1. Classification (NCBI taxonomy): domain Eukaryota; kingdom Metazoa; phylum Chordata; class Actinopteri; order Notacanthiformes; family Halosauridae; genus Aldrovandia; species Aldrovandia affinis. The sequence goes on along the minus strand of JAINUG010000027.1, from coordinate 2,234,520 downwards.
TAATTACATTTCAAATTGGTTTGTGGCGGAGTCAATATGGCAGGACCTCTATCCCTGTTTTGGTCTAAAATCTTGACACGTGATTTCCTGTTTCAACTAAATATGTCTTTGTGGCTAAATATGGTTGGTGGGTGCAGAGCATATTGTGTAATTTTGCACTGATATGAGAATATGGCCTGGCCCAAAGGTCATGGCATCTCCTAAACACCCAAAACCCTTGTACCCAACTAAATCTTTTTGGTTCCCAGAACATTCCCAGAAGGTAAGGGTAAATGTTCCCAACACACAAACAAGGAACATTATTTTGAAGTCACAAGGGCTGTTTTGGCCCTTCAGTTTGGTTTGTGTATGGTCATTCATACTAATATTATTAAGGAATTTGGTTAACCAATTTTAAAATACAGTATGCCATTTCAATATATTCTTAAAACATTAAAGACACGTACACTCCATGATGATCAATCAGTAGATGTTACCAGTAAGTGTGTACGTGACATGCATGGAACCTTTTTGGATGAACTTGACAGAACTTTTATGGAATGATAAATACCTTTTAAGACTATTTGGGGAAACTTTCTCCACATAACATTATCTCACAACCGAATGTAAATCCAACCATAATGTTCTTGAAACGTTCCTTGTTAGCCACGCAGAAACCATAGTTTACCACCTGGCCTGAAAAAGTAACGAAGGGACCCACATCTTCATGCTAACATGAAAAACATGCAGAATCCAAATTAGGAGGCCATTTTTGTGTTCTTTCTTTGGTGTCCGTCCCTTTGTGAGTGACACTGGCTTTGGGGAGGCTTGCAGCGACCCTCGTCCCTTCCTCACCTTGAAGAGTTTGCTTTAGGCAATCACACTCCCCCTGACTACTAATGAACAAGGGGGTGGGGGGGTGGGGGGTGGTAGAGCACGGGGCTCACAATTGTTTCCACAGGACAGCAAGTAAGCCCTGATAGAGTGGCACATCTCAGCCCGGGCTAACAAATCCATTCTGCCTTATCCATCGCTTGTAAAGTCAGAGACAATATTCAGAGGCAAAAGTCAGACACACTTTTTGAATATATATACAGTATATATATATATATATATATATATATATATATATATATATATATATATATATATATATATGCCTGATGAATTTTGCATCTCTATGTCCCTCTAAGCATAGTTCCTATTATTTACGTTACCTTTCAATATGCAACGTCAATAGACAAACCTTTATAAGTTAAGTGGAGGAATCATTTATCTTTTTTTTTCTTCTTCAAAATGATCATGCTAAATGGTTTTCCATGGCTCGCTGAAATGATGTTACCTGGGTTCAACAGTTGATCTTACTGATCAAATGGTTGAGGGAGCATAGTTTCATTTGTTGGTTTATTTACATGCAGGGTTGGGGAATAATGTATGTAATTAACAGTCCTACATCCTTTGAATACTAATGTATATGTAGACTATATGTATTTATGTATGTACTGTATATGCAAACAAACATTCGTATTTGTCTATAATGTTCAGTGGAATATATTTTGGATTAACTTTAAACCGTATGAAGAAATATCCATAACAGTAGAAACCATGGAAACCACCCTCTCCAAGTTCAAGCCACTCCTTTTCCTAAACTAGGTTTTGCAATTTGCCACATTGTTTCTGTGCGGTCAGTGGCACTTGCAGTGGAATGTAACAGTGGCTATCACCAGGTCAGCTTTAGGTTTGTTGAGTATCATGCACACAATTAAATAAGAAAAGGAAGGGGAAACGTTGCACTGAAAAGATGATGCTTTAAAAATTACATATCTGAAGGTACTATAAAAGTGTACAATGCAGTGGCCTTAATACAATATTTAGAAAGAAATAGGATAGAAATATATATCTTAATAAATATATTAGTGTATACTGTATATATAAATATATTTCATGGAAAAATCTAAAGAGAAACTAAACATTGTAGCAAATAATGTACTTCCTCCATATTTCATAATTATCATGAAGCTGCTTGATGGCTACCCTATGGAAATGGTATCAAACTAGTGTTTATACATATTCAGAGCTGACACCCAAAGAAAGTGAATTGAATTTGAATCAATCTTTCTTGGCCAGGAAATGGGTGCATGTGGAAGAGATCCAAGATGCTGGTTCGACCAGTGAAATAAATTTTACAAAGCTAGCCAGTCTTCTTGCCACATTTGCTGTGAAGGGCACGGTGGAGGTCAGGATACCGACCCATGGCACGTTGAGTGGTGGATGCTCAGCCCAACGCTGGTGCAGTAAATGACATTCGGGGTCCACTCAGCGGCGAGGGCCTGCTGACTTTCTGTCGATGTCTGCTGGCCTGCTGTCTTCAGCATCGAGCTAGCCCAGCAGCGATTGTCTTCTCATGTGGGCTCAAGAGCCTATTTTCAGCTTTCATGTCCAGCACTTAAAAAGAAAGTTCCTGGCTGATTTCTTGAGCAACCAAAGGTCAAAACCCCAACAAAAAAAACATAGGGGTAAAATGTTTAAAATGAGAATTAGTCTAATCTAATCTAGTTAATTAAGATAATTTCCAGTACTGAAATTCCTGAGGTTTATAGGCTCATCCTCTTCTGTCTGAAGAGGAGCTGTTTGAAATGGAAAGTCGGAGGTGCGGCCTCGCCAGTGCTCAGAGCAGAGAACGTGACGCTGTTTCTCACGTGCAGCCCAGACCCCACAGAAAGAGGACTCCGTCGCACAAGGGCGGCTGCAGGCGTATGACCTTATGTAATGGTAAATTCATTAGAAGGGCTCCTAATGAAACAAAGCCTTTTTTCCTGCCGGCGAACACCAGGGGCTTGTGACCATAAGGCATGGGTGTCAAACTCATTCCATCGAGGGCCGAGTGTATGCAGGTTTTTGTTGCAACCAATGCACTACACCAGGTGATTTCACTAATTAGCTCACTTCTTCAACCGAGGAGGGGATCTAATTTAAATCACCTGGTGTAGTGCAGTTTGGTTGCAACAAAAACCTGCACACACTCGGCCCTCGATGGAATGAGTTTGACACCCCTGCCCTAGGGGGAGCGACACCTCTGACCCCCAAGTGCATAGAAAGATAATGAACTCAGGGCCTCTGGGCCCTGTGAAGGATATCTGCTCTCAGAGCACCCCGAGTATCTCCGTCCTTCGCCATTAACATCAGGGAGACTGATTGCTCCGATGATGGCTCTTGAACGATTCAATTACATTCAACAGGGCGCTACGTAAAATATATTCAGATTCCCCTCAGCTTCCCCCCCCCACCCCCAGCTGTTGGAGCCCCCCATCTTTGCCGGTACAACAGTTCTCCTTTCAGCCGTTAAGTACTTGGTCTCAAAGCACATACCCATAGCCGCACATCAGGAGCTGTTCCCCAGAGTCACTGTGCGTTCGGGTTCACAGGGAGAGGACACATGCAGGCCTTGTGAAAGTTGGAAACATTTTACATTAAGAAGACATAAATATCACTGGGACAACTGCAATAAACAGAAAACTGCAAGCAGCACATGCAACGGAGTCTTTAGTCCATGCACGGCTGTATTCTAGATGTGTGACAGGATCAGGGCCTAGAACTTATGTGTCAAACTTATTCTATCGAGGGCCAAGTGTATGCAAGCTTTTTGTTGCAACCAATGCACTACAACAGGTGACTTCAATTGGTTCTCCTCCTTGACTGAAGAATTTAGTTAATTAGTGAAATCACCTGGTGTAGTGCATTGGTTGCAACAAAAGCTTGCATTACTAAGAAATAGTCTAACTCTTTGTATAAATGAACATTCGCCCTTAACTTTGATTCACAATTTAATTCTAATATACTTTTTTTTCGTCACAAAAACAGTCCAAAACGAATGGGGAAAAAATTTAGTTTTGGAAGTCAAAGTTACGGACAAATGGTGACTGAATCCAGGGAATCCATTTTATGCTCCACCTCCAACTCTCTCACTCATCTTCATATCCTGCATATGGATTAAATGAATATTTCAGAATCAAATGAAGATAAACAATAAATTGACTCTTTGACTATCATTTGGCTACACCATGTTTTTCTTTAAGTCTTGTTTTCATTTTTCTTAAATGACAATAAAGGAGCTTTTGGATGCTTTTAGGAGGACACTTTATAGTACATCGACTATTCTCCACTTTCTGTATTGAGATTTTTTTCCCAGTTGTTTTTTTTTCCCCCATGCAGGTTTAAGCATCTCATCTTCCATGTCTTATTATTACCCCCTCACTGTCCACTCCAACAGCACAAAGATCCAGTCATATACAGCACTGACAATGAGCTCCACTCTACACTCTCTCAGCGCCTTTGAGCTTGATACGTACGTCCTCAGCACACAACCGCGAGCACAAAAGCTCTTGGAGACGCCACCTTGCTGATCTCGGACACAGTGGAAGACAGGGGGGGGGGTTTGAGGAGGTGCGGATGACTCGCAAACATATGCAAATGAGCAACATGGCTCTTGAGTGGCCCCCGCGATGGAACGCGCAGGGGCCCGGAGGACCCCCCGGTCCGGAACTGCGCCTCCGACTCGCCCCCTCGTGCCCCCCTATGTGCGGCCTCCTTGCCCCTCCTCCCTTCTCCCTCCTCAGCCATTGTGCCAGCCCTCACCCGCTCCCTAGTCTCCAGACTGGCCCCTCTTGTCTGCTGTCTGTGAGGACCTTCCACAAGACTGGCCTATTCTCCATCTCCCGATGGCTGGCTCATCCTGAGGGCCCTTCAGTGTTTACCAAGAGTGGGGGATGAGTGGATGGAGGAACTGAAAATGAGCCGGATAAGGGACGCTACCCACAATGAGTTCACAGTAACCAATAGACGCCTCCACACTTCACCTGTGGGCAGACAGCTCTCACATGCTGCGCCTGCACGCTGCTGGTTTTATACACTTTATTTTTTAATGGACTTGTGGGCAGGCCTCTGCTTTCATGCCCGCTGTTGGTTTTCCAGGGTTTTCTCACATAACTTTGGCGTCCCTGAGAACTGAAAAGGCCTCGGGTGTATTTTTATCATTGGGTTTTTAAGAGGAGAGAAGAACACAGTAAGAGCTCGTCATCGGGGACTTGCATAAGGAAGCGGGCGGCGGATAATAGCAATTTTACTTGCGCTGCCAACTTTTCTGCCTTAAACTAATTTCAGGAAATATCTATCTAACTAAAATATTTAAAAAGGTTCAAAGTTTTAGCTGTGTGATTGAAGCGAGTCACAAAGCAAGCAAAGAGGCGAAAACCGCCCGTTTTCATTTTTCTTATTGTGTCCCTTTATTGAAAGATCAAAGCAGTTGTTGAGGAAATTAGAGCCCATTATATAACTGCAAGCTCTGTTCTCATTTCGATCTTTCCTTACTTTTATAATTAAACCGCGGCTTGTTGAAATCTTTGATGAAATGTCACCAGGTTGGACGGGAACAAAATAATTATATGTACAAAAGAGTAGGTGTTCTCAACTCATTTTCACGTCTTTTGTAAAACTTTACTGACTAAGGTATAGACTTGGAAGTTTAGATCAAATAGGAGTCCTCGCTGAACTGATATGGTCCTTGTGAACTGATATAACGCACAAGCTTTGATAACGGTCGCTTTTGTGACGGTTGAAAACAGACCACTTATGTTATACACGGCCTACAGATCTCCAGAGACTGGAGTCGTCAAACCGTAACGCAGAGGGAAAGACCTGCTAAGCCATGTTTATACGTGTAAATGTGACCATCAACAACCCTAACAATCATGTCAATACTTATTAACTCTCTGGAGGATGGTTCGCAGAGAAACCCTTTGCTGTTTTGATAAAGGTAGAGTCCTAGTGAGATTTTCTGACTGTTCAGGTCCATTTATCTCAGAGCAGTAAATAATTAAAATCATGGCATCCTTATGACTGCCTTGCTGCCTGGATCAATCGCAGTCATCATAATCTAATTCCCTCTGTTCTGGTGGGGAAAATAGTCTCTGCTAGTTGGCAGACTAGTGGCAGCACCTGATTATTAGGAACAGGTCATTAGAATTAACAGCGGATTATTTGTGGCAGTTAACTATTTATAACAGGTCCTCAGTTATAATGAAAGTGTCATTCTTCATTTTATCCTAACTAAATGCACGTTTTTGTTTTTGAGTTGCAACAGAGAATTGTAGAAGCATATCCCTAGAGCCAGAACTCTAAAATGAATTTCTACATGCAAATCGCAAAAATAAAATGCAATACCCACATTGCAATGTCATTCCCTTTTTCTATGTGCATAGTAATCTAGTTTGGATTTAAATTTCCTTGTTTGAGTGCTTTGAGTCCTTGTTTCCTATCATTTGTGCCAAAATGATAATTGCAGTGAGTCAATTTGATACTGCTTTTTCTTGATGGTATAAGCGCACCATAATTCTAATGCAAATGAGAAAAATATAAATAAATGTTCACGTTTGAAATTGCACTTCCGTGTTGTGAGCTTGCAATATGCACCAAAATTAAAATAAAACCGCACCATTACATTTATTTTTCTGCCTAAATAGAAAACATTTCATAAGGCAAAAGCAGTGTTCATGCATTTTTCATGCTCTCATGTCATCCCTCATCTCCTCATCCCTAACTCCAATCATATACCTCGCTCGCCCTCAATTAGATTTTTTTTTCACTCACATGTTGGACTGTCCATCACTCCCTGTGAATGTCTTTTTCAGCAAACGAGTGTAGGGGTGTGAGGAGGGTGGATCACGGTTATGGAGCTGAGCTTGTAAATCATAAGTTGCATGTTTGATCCCCAGGTGTGGCACTGTCTTTGCACTCTTGAGCACGTTACTTAACCTGAATTGCTTCAGTAAATATCCAGCTGTATAAATGGATTGTATGTAAAAGAAATGTATACTGTGTAAGTCTCTGGATAACAGCTTCTGCTAAATGTAAGCTAATGTAACTAGCAAACCCATGTAGTTGTATAGGGGCGGATTGTACTCATCTGTTGAATTCAGTGAGGACAGATTACTTGATAAACAATACATTAAACATGAGTTTTGGAAACCTTTATATAACTTAGCTTGCACCTTGTGTTTGACATATTGTTGTGTACGCTGAAGATGGACCATTCACAAAGCTTAAACAGTGGTCTGGTGGTAGAATTGCTGGCATGGGACATGGACAACCAGGATATGATTCTTAGACTCTTGACTTCTTGCCTTAAACTCTTTTTTATAATTCTCTGGAGTAGCAGCAGAGGTTTTTACTTTGCTAGCTAATTACATTGCAGCAACAAATAAAAAGCAGTGAGGCAGAAGCAAAAGTAGGAGCAGTGCAAATGATGAATTGTAAATGACTAATAAAGTGATTGAATAGCCTATAATGTAGTTAGCTAGCAAAGTAACACCCTCACTGAGGACGAGGGGGATATGTATGAGGAATATTCACAGTTTACTTTTGTCCATGCATTACCGCTGGCTCAGTTATTTGTAGTTCAATACAGCTGAGGCCAGAACAGACAGGCCTACACTCACCGTTTTTCTTAAAAAATATTTTTGTGTGTGTGCTTATATACATGGTTATGGCATTTTTTAAATTTGGACTCAGTTTTACTGTACATGGATCAGCTGTGTCGTCCGGATGCGTGGAGGATTCTAGAACATCTTTTACAACCCCCCCACCCGCAACTCCACTCTCAGCGTGAGATTGGATATCATCTCACGAAAATCATGCGCCCCATTTGCCGTTACCCACTGTTTGTCATCCCTTAATAAGCGTGTCCCTGGAGCCCAAAGAGGAAATTGAGTGAAAGTGGCTCGAAATGTGACGTGTCAAGTGTGAAGATGCAGAAAGAGTGTTGACTTTGGCACAGGAAGACTTCAACAATACAGGCATTATCATCATGTTGAATTCATCCCCAACACCGGGAAAGGTTAGCAGTGATTTTAAATCTCCTTGAAGGTTTTGTGATTAAACATTTATTGGATCAATTAGGGTGAACTTCTTATGGAAAAGATTAGGCACTGTTTCCCATAGCCCCTGTGTCTTTTTTTGTTGCATTTTTTGTGCATTTTGCACAACTGTGCATACTGTGATCCACTCCTCTCTTCTTCACATAAATCAATTTTGTCATTTTTGCCCAAATAATGTAAAGTGGCAGGTCTCTGTGTACTCAACTGATTTCTCCTGTGACACCGACACCAGTGTTAAGAGTAAAATGTGCACCTCAGAATGTTATATTGTCATTGGTCACAGCAATGATGCCATTACATTATTTCTGAACAATAAAGCAAATGGGCCCTTGCAACATTATGACTTGTGGGCTGTATAATGCACATAGAGTATGATAGCAATGCAGAAGTTTTGGAGCCAAAATGTGCTAATTTTTTTACTATTCAATGTTTGTGATTCTGCTCGACAACTGGAGTTGTTATTTCTGGATACCTACTGGTGCAAATCATGTCAGCATGTGTGTTTTCAAAGAGGCAAAACATCTTGCTTTCAGTAAGGCCAAAATGTAAATTAAGGTACTTATACAACTTCTAAAATACATTAAATGTATTGTATTGCAAGTAAAAAATTGCAATGAATATCAACAGCTTTGACTGTTTGTCTGTGGCAGTGCACATTTGTGCAGTGTAAATATTTCACATATGTAAGTATTTTGCACTTGCTTTATCAGAAGAGACTCTGAAGGTTTATGGTTATTTGTTATCACTCACAATGGAATAGACAGATTCCCCGTGAGATGGATCTGAACCTATCCTCCCTAAGCTCGTCGCGCGAGTCCTGTCCCATTAGTGGCGCATTAAACCAGCCAGCTCAGCCTGCCCTGGAGTAACAGGGGCCAGCCGGAAGTGGCGCCCTCCGTGCATCTGTCTCACAGACACAATACAGGTAAAAAACAGGGAAATATCAGGATCACAACCCAACACCGGAATAAAAGGTCCTCCCCCCCCCCCCCGCCTCCCGGAGTCTCCTTTGTGGACTTTGCATCAAAGCGGAGAAGAACAAAAGACCAGAGATGGCTGACAAAGACAAGAATGGGTGGTATGCTGAGCCATCTGTTTTGGAAGACACCCAGATCTGTGTGTATGGCTGTACTTTAGCTATCCCACAAGCCCTCTGGTTCCAGGAGTACTCTAGCTCCCATTCACGCCGTGGGCCATATACTGCCCATCTCCTGGCTGGTGAATTTTTTTATTTTTTTGCAATTAAGTAATTTATTCCTTTCTTTGCCCCTCTTTTTTTATAATGAATCCAAGCCACAAACAACCCCCAGTTGCTTCTATTCAAGGCTTGTGATTGCATCTGGCAGTAATTGCTGGGAAGGTTGAAGTGGGAACGGGATGGAAGCACATTGTTTTGGGGGTAATAGGTGAAGACCTGCCTCTCTTGACCTGTAATACATTAGTGTCAGCGAACATTTGGCAGCCCTCAAATGATTAGCAATGAAGATGAATTGAGCAAAAAAAAAAGAGGTAGAAATCTGCCTCATCTGAAACACTGGAGCCGCATAAATTTGCATGCTGATCAGTCGTCCTTTTGTCTGTGTCCCTAATTATTATGACACATTATGTCTTCATCATGCAAGATTCAGATCTGTCTTGTTCAGAATTCACGTCGGGAAAATGCTTATTGATTCTACATGGAAGTGGTTTTTGTTGCCACTGAATTTTTATGTCTGCTTTAATTGAGGACAAATTTGATCGCCTTTGACTGTCACTCTCCAGGCGAGTTTAAAATCATCTTTATTTGCTCATGTTGACAAACACACAGGTAACCTCCCTATGTCCTGGTTGCCTTGGATAAATGCTGGGATCTTTTTTTCAGTACCCCCCACCACCCCCCCACAAATAAAAAAAAATGCTGCTGGCAGGGGCTCTCAGCCAATGTTCGGGGAGGTGAAGTTCCAGGAGGTGACGAACTCCCATAATGAAATCAGTTGTCTTGTTTGAGTGATTGTGCATTATGTAGCCATCTGCAAGTCCGTCTTCGTGAAGCCTTAATAACATATTTTGGATAAATGTGTTCTGAAATACTCACAGATTGGTCCATTTACAGATATGGGAGAATAAATCTCCAGATTAGAGATTAATGCGAGTGCCAGCTCTCTGCCCGTCTGGTTCGAGGCCAGCGTGCTTAGGCATCTGCCTCGGACTGGCACAGTAAGGAGATTGTAGTAGCCGAAGACAAAAGGTTGCAAGGTTTACTCTAAATAAGTCCGAGAAGGGATTTCTAACCCACCCTTGCTGGTTGTTGGGTGCAGATGCTTGCGTTTTAGGCCTGAAACCCTGCACACGGCCTCCGCTAGATCAGAGCAGTGTTTAAGCACAACAACTGTTCTGTTTTTGCCATTACATGTTTGGAATAGTACCGTGTTAAGAAGACATCAATGCATGCCAAACACATAACGTTACTCCTGATAATTATCTGTGGGGCTTTTCAAGTCTAAGCGTTTATTATTCGAGACTAATTCCCCTTTTACATGGGTGCGAGTAATCAGCGGCGTAATTAAAACGTGAATAAATAAAAGTCCTTTTTGGAGGGCTGTTTTAGTCCAGTTCCATGGCTTCCTGTGTTTTAGTGCTGTATGTGTAGGAAGCGAACATGCACAAGGTAAACTATGTAAAAATAGGCAAATACGACAACCACGGCACACTTGTTGTAAGATTTCTTGACACAATCCTTACTGATTCTCTAATGACAATCCTTGCCACTGTTGCCTTTAGGCTTGCTTTTGGGGGGGTCCAGGCCTGGGTTCCCCCTCTGTTAAGCGTTTTGTGACAATTCAATTGTAAAAAGCGCTATACAAATAAATTTGATTTGATTTGATTTGATTAATAAAAAACAGGAATCATGGGGCTTGGGGGGAGAGGACTCCACAGTTCCACGGTTCAAGCGACTCCTCCTGTTGTTTCGTTGACTTTGTGGAAGCGTCCTCTCACTTGTTGCTCACCTGTGGGTTAGTGATGAAGCATCGTGCTGAAAGCAGCAGAGCTCCCTTGCATAGAGAGCAGGGATACCCCCCTGGGAGGCCCACAGGCCCCGGCAAAGACCCACCCCTGCCAGTGACCGAGAACGCCCAGCCAGAACGGCCAGGCTTAGGAAGCCACACATAGGCCTCCCATGGAAATTTGGAACAATAATCTTGGAGAGCAGCTTCTTGGCCCACCAGCTGTGGGCAGCCAGCTGCCGTCGCCTCTGTGAATGAAGATTTCAAAATGAACATAAAAGGAAGAGAGACAATCAGAAATCATGGGCCTTTTATGGAGCGTCCAAGAGCCTGGTCGAATTCCTGTTGGGTACAAGCTCTTGGCTTTATTTTTTGCATTTTACAGAAGCCTCGTATAAACCAATCACTCCAAACCCAGACACGAATCCAGATTTATCCTCAGTTTATTGAAATACTCTGTTGTGTTAGTATTTTAGGTTTTAAGTTGTGATCCCTCGAGGCCAAAAAAACTTTTGTGCTTGCAACAAAAAGATGAATTTAACTGAATTAACGCCAGTCCAGTGAGAGTCTTGTGCCCTGCTTTCCCACAAAAGTAATGTCTTCTTAACCACAAAAGCCAAGAAAATACAATAAAACAACAATCACTTATGGACAGCAGTAAACGCTTAAAAAAAACACAAAACTTGCAGGGTAAATAGGATAAACTACTCTATTCCTGTGTCCTGACAACATTTGTTCTGCCAACATTCACCCATATAACGATTTTCTTTATATATAACACCCACGGGTATCTGAGCCTGATTGGCCAGTTGATAAGCCAGACATCACACCTCCATCTTGTTTTAAGCGTTGTGCATCTCAACCTTGCACTAAAGTTTTCCATTTGTTTCTGTTTCTGGGGCTGGAAAGTAGTGATGGAAGAATGAGGTATCATGACACAAAAATGGGTGGAGTTAATATGAGCTGTCAATCACTGAATCAATCTAAAGGATTTGCTCTTCACGGCAAAACACAATAACTGGTTCAAATCAGTGAGTTACTGGTAGCATATGGTAGCTCCACCCATGGGATGACACCTCATTTTCCCAATCATTCCTGGAAAGGGGTAATGATCTTTAGGCCCTTCTCAGAGGCCCATCAGGTTAGCAGCATCAGAGTCACAAAAATTAAACTAAATGCTGGATTCCGCTGACAGTGGGGGCTCCAGACCAGTGGCACGATGACTCATATCACCTGGTTAGTGCCACAATGAGCCAAAATTAATTACAGTAAGCCTGGCTGGACACTAACAAGCCCACAGTGCAACTGGGTCTCACTAATTAAAAGTGTGACAAGTGCAGCGGGTTCAATTTGCATCTTCCTTGCAATGGGACAATTATACCTCTCACTCTCACTGGCCAGGTTACCTGTCTGAATCGCACTGTTGATTTGGTAGGAAAGAGATCCATTTGCGCTCTCATCTGAGGATAAAGCCACAGAATGCATAAGCGAAGCCCACACACTCCAGGGTTATAAGACCAACCATGTGGTTCTCTGTGGCTCAGTTGGTAGAGCACAGCATTGGAAACGCTTAGGTTGTGGGTTCAATCCCCACTGGGGCCACATATACTGAAAATGTATGCATTCACCATTGTAAGTCGCTTTGGATAAAAGCGTCTGCTAAATGGCGTATATATTATGTGGTATCATAACTCCAGTCAAAATATATGATTATTTGGTATTGCTATTTGCTTATTTACATTAGAGATATTTATTCTTTTCTTACATGTTTTAGCCATTTAGCAGACATTCTTATCCAGATATTTACTAAATAAATTCAGGTTAAGCATCTTGCTCCAGGGTACGACTGCAGATTTCCGAACCTGCAACCTCTGTATTGAAAGCCCAGTTCCCTAAACATTATACTACACTGCCGCCCTGTTATGTAACGGTTTCTCTCCAGCCTCCATCCGTTCCTCCAGTTTCCCTGCATTCCCATTTGGATTCTTGCATCGTTCCAGCTCCAGCGAACTAACCCAGAAGAGAGGGTAAAACAGCTCAAACCCACAGAGGGAATTATGAGCTGAGGCCTGCCCATTTGTGGAGCGCTGGGGTTCAGTCACGTAAGGCTGTCCAGCACCTGAACACTTTGCGAGGCTAGAGTTATCTGGACCACTGGAGGGCAAACGCACTGCAAATCCCAGATCATCGTCTGTCCTCAGTTGTTTACTGTCCAACAGACACTTTTTTTTTCTACTTCAAAAATACAACAGCAAGCTCTCAGAGGACCCCAGTGGCGGTGGCCGCCTGCGTTTCCTTGTTAAGAGGGACGAGCGGCGTTTGCGTTCTGGGAAAGCCGCTTTATTTGATTACGCTCTTCACTGGCTTCATTCGGTCACATGGCTCATGTTGTTCCCACATTAACGTTTTGAAGTGTGTGGATTCAGTGGCCTTCTAATGTACACATTCACTGCATGACCATGACAGTAATAATGCCATGACACACGCTGAATTATCCCCTGTAGTCAATGCGATTCACACAATAATCTCCACAGGGGTTTGAAAACATTACATTTTTTATTTATCATTTTTTATACAGTACATCTCTTTAGCTAATTTCTAATTCCTTTATTTTTATTTATGCTAAGAGTTTTCCAAAAGCGAACAACATTTTTATAATGTTTTAATAAAGGAACCCCTTTCCATTCTAACGGATAAAAATCCCATTCTTATATTGTATATTTCAAAGGAACAATGACATTAAAATCCCTCCAATCAAAATAACCCACCCGCGCCCCCAAACTGGCAGAATATTTACATTAAAGGGGGAAGCAAAACATGCAGAAAAAGTTTAAATTGAAGTTGGAGTATAATTCAGACGATTATTTAAATGACCCTTTTAACACAAAAATGCTACTACAGTAAAATCACTACTTAAAACCTCTAGAGATAATGAACTTATAACAAAATTAATTGGATCACATGATAATGCATTGATTTAGCCATTTGAAAAAAGGCCTTTTAAATACTACACTATCTGAGAAGTGCTTAAGGTTTTCTATAACTTTAACAAAGGCGGATTGATCTACCGCTCTCATTAATTTCAGGTAATTATAATAATTTCCCCATCTGGTCTGTTAAGATGTATGTACTCGAGAACATAACTAATTAGAAATGGGATCATTGGGCAAAATGTATTGGAAATTCTCAGGAAAGTCTCTGGGAAATTGCTAGTTTTTAAGGGATATGTCACTATTGTTCATTTCATCCTGTGTTGAGAAATCCTTTAAATATTAAGCAACTAGATTCTTCCTTAAGAAAATTTCAAATCAAACTGAATTAATTTAACAATACTTAAAATGTCATGGCCTTGATCTCCTGGGATTTGGGATAGGAGGTTCTATATAGGGCCTTTTCAACATAAGCGTCAGTCATCCAGTGCCATTCTCCGATTGGAACCGGGTGTTATGGTCAAATGAGACCAAAGTGTAACTTTTTGGCCATGCACACCAGCAGTGGGTTTTCGTGTCGGAAGAAGGATAAAATAAGGTGGTGAAATAAGGCTCTTTGATATTATTGGGTGGTGGCTCTTTGATGTTATTAGGGTTTTCTGCATCTACTGGTCCTGGGGATTTTGTTAAGGTCAATGGAATCATGAAATCCAATATCAACATATTTTGGCCTTAAATGTGGAATCCTGAAACTTAGCCACAAATTGATCTGTCAGCAAGACAATTATCCCAAGCATATTTCCAACCAAGAAATGGTTAACCGACCACAAAATGATTGTTTTGCAATGGCCATCTCAGTCTCCAGACCAAATCGAAATTTGTGGTTTGAAAGATTCTGTATGGAGGAATGATCAAATATCCCCCCACTACGTTCACCAGTCTCATAAAAGACTACAGAAGATGACATGTTAATGAAGATTTATTTTTGTTGGATTTGATTTTAAAATCATTATTAAGGGTGCCCATAATTGTGAAAAAAATATTACTTGTTAAAGAAAATATTTTTCTCTGAACAATTGTATTGGTATAAGATAATATCATTTTAGATTTTTACATATACAAGCGTATTTTAGTTATACAATATAGCTCATGAACTGTATAGTTGATTTCTAAAGGCTTTTTTTGCTCGTTTTCTTCAAGGGTGCCAATAATTATGGACCTAATTGTACAAGTATTACAGCATTCCAACTATTTTATTGAACCATAATTTTATTCAGAATACCTTCTTGCAACAAAGACTGTTGATTCTTGGTATTATGATTTTCAAAAGTGCCGATGACTATCGCAGAAATGCAACTTGCATAACTTGTATTGCACAAAACATTGAGTATGATTCGGAAGGCCACAAATGCATTGGCAAGGTTAATACCCTTTTAAATGTGAGGGGAGGAGGACAGACTCCATGCATGGAGCATTAGGACGTATGGATGCAAAGAAGCTCCATTTAACAACAATCATGTTCTGGTTCACAAAGATATCCTGAAAGGCTTTAAATCCACCTACAGCTAATGCCTCTGCTGTGACCTTAGCCATATAGACTTATATAGGCATATAATAGTCCCCTGAATACTATTGCACTTACCTTACACCCACACACACACACACACACACAAAATGCTATTATTGTTCACTTATATGCGTATGTTAGGCAAGATTTTATTTCATTGATAGTATGTAGTGCGATACGATATGTTGGGAATGAAATGACTGTATTGCATCCATTGAAAGAAGCTCTCTAGGGGTTATTTACTTATTTCGTGTTTGTGTATTTGTGTATTTATTGCATACAATACCTGGCAAGGTGAAGATGTGGAGGAGTGCACACAGTAGAACACTTTAAATGTTGCGCACACAGTAGAGCACGTTAAAAGTTGTGTTTTGCGTTAGCTGCGCAGTCCTTTGCACTGGTCTGTACTTTGAACAATGTCACACACAGTTTCTGTGTGTCACACAACATTTCTGCACAGGAAGATGTAGGGCTTTATCACCTTGTGATTCTGGCCAATTCAGAATATTTGAAAAAGCTTACATTTCATACATTTTGTGAGAGCGAAGAAAATTATCCTTTTCATTCCTTCCATTGTTGGATTTCTTCCAATCCCCAATGTTGCCTAATTTGACTGCCCATTAAGTAATTTATATAGCCTGAGTAGTCCTACTGTATATGGTACCTTATATGCATAGATATACTTATATTGATCAGTATGGGTTAGTGCTGTAACTCTGAGACTGCAAGACCAATAGTGTGCATCAGTGGAAGCTGTACCACAGGAACTATACTGTGCAATACGACTGAATTGTACAATATAGTTCCTGTTGATGCACTACTGAGTTATGCTCTATAATTGTTTTTTGAAATCCCATCAACCTTTGCGACTTTGGCAAAATGCAACACAATTCAGAATAATTGGCTATAATATCAGCGTCAGTATACAAATGCAGTGTGTTGATTCAATTCTGATAGAGTGCATTCAACTCTGATAGTACATTTTATCCCTATTGGGCTTGATAGCGACTGTTAAGAGTTTAATGAAATTAGTTTGAGTTGATTTAACACTGAATCCGTTTTTGCGTAGCAAAATAGAGACAGAAAGTTTATAGCTGTGGATTCTGGCGCTACCAGAGTAGATGTTGTGGCATGCTGCGCTGTGAGAACTACACATCCAGTCTGGTAGCGTAAATTGATGGGCAGCACAGAATAACGCCTCTGTGAGAGCAGACAGGCCCAGCACAGCTGCATGGGGCAGGAAGGGGGGGGTTAATGAGCAGTCGGTGCAGTGTAGCCACCAGGAAGACCCTGAGCTGCGTGTGCGCGGCTTCACCAGGCTCTCCCAAAGAGCACCAAAAAGGTCAGAAGCGTGCCCTGATCCTGACTATGTGACAGGGGGGAAAAGCGAGACAATGACTCCCCCTCGAATACCCCCCCCACACCCACCCCGCCCCTCCCGTCTCCTCCTTCCCTTTCCTCTTTCCTAAATGAGCTTCAGTGTCAGATGTCTTGGCCTCATAAATCAGGTCCAGAACATAAGAAAATATTGAAAAGAGAAGTAGGCCAAGCAATCACTCAGCTCGCAGCGCGACCGTCATAAATGTCAGCACTTCCTGCTCGCGTCAAGGCAGGCTATAGCCCACACCAGGAGCGGAGACCACCTGCGCAACACTTAGCAGTTAGTCTCGGCAAACACGCATTGTGTGCGCAAATGGCCTGAAAGCCTTGTTTACTGTTCTTGACAGACATAAGAATCATAATAGTGGGAATAAGTACCTTTTATTTCTTTGGGGCTTTTTTTTTTTTTGTCTCCACGCACAATATTTTACAGGGGAAAAAAATTGAGTAAAACATGTTTCCTATCAGGAGCTCTGAAAATTGATTCATTTCAGGCCATAACTGGCATATCATTTTCATTATCTCCAATCTGCAAGAATGCTGTATTAACACTAATGCAAACTCAGGTAAGGTAATTGGCCCTAATGGATGTGAAGTGTGTTAAAATTGGATGTTATTAAAGCCGTCAACACATTCTCTGGATAGTTCAAATTGTATGGCTATGCAGGGAGAGAGGGGAAAAAAACATGTATGTATTCCTAAAAACACAAGGCATCGCTGGAGAAAGGGAGTCTGCTCAGGCAAATTGAGGTCACCCATGCAAGGAACTTTCAGTAACAAATAACCTGTAATAAGGTGCTTTAGCCCAGCACTAATCTATGTGTTTTAAGGTAATTTAATGCGTCTTTTTTCACAGGATGGGCTACTGATGATGGCATACCATGCAGGTTGTGTACCGCCATTAGTGACTTACCAGGTCCTATTAACCGGGACAATAAGTAGTAAATTGCAGACAATAATGGAAAAGGATAATGGGGAGTACTAAGTGGCAGTGGTACTTTCTGAAAATGTGTTGAAGCTGTAAAGATGTGAGGGGGGGCAGTGTGGGGGGTGTAACTTCAACATGGGGGGAAAAAAAGGATCTTTCAAAAAAGATCATCTTTCAGTGTTGAGGGACTTCTGAAGAGTACGTTTGGTAGGTTGCCTATGACATTGTTTTGATTGCTCGCGCACAGGAGTTTCCCACTCTCTCCGAAGCATCAAGATGGTTCTGTCTGTTTCCTGCCTGATGTCTGGTTAGCCTCAGAGCTTCTGCTAGTTGTTAATCTTAGCGGTTCTGTTAGTTATCTACTTTTGTTTACCTTGCGCATGCCTTTTGGAGTCTAGCCATTGTCTGAGCTTGTCGCCAAGTGTTGCCTGGCTATCCAACTTGTCTTTGAGTTAGTCTCAGGTAAGTTAGAACCCTTGACTTTGGTTTACACTCTCAGACACTCTGCTTGCTGTCTACTCTGTGTCTGTCTACTCTGTGCCTGGGTTTCCCCAATTGGAGCCCCATCTACAAAAGACCGGCCATAAGAAGTAACTGACTATTCGTTTATTAGCAAAGCACATTCCCAGAAGTTTCCCAGAAGTCACAATGATGTGACTTATCTCACATCAGAGTGGAAACCTTGTCAGGCTCATCAGGGTGAGGGTAGTATAGTGTGTGCTATTACTTAGGAATTTTGTATTTATTTATTTTTAATTTGTTTCGGATTTTTCCCCATTCTTCACCCAATTCAGTAGCCAAATATACCGACTATTTCTTTCGATTTGCCCTCCCCCACAAACTCGCCGCCTGTCACTACGGGGCAAGCTAATTCCCATAATGCCAAAAATGAATAGGCTTGTTGCATTTGTGTTCTACATACACTCCAAATTGTATTAAGTTCATGCTGTGTGAAAATCACATCACATCAGCGGTTTATGAGAAGATACCATTTGTTAAAGCCTCTGTCAAGCAGAAGCTGTATTTTTGCACTTTTGGAAAACATGGAAATAGCCACCATGGGTGTGGGTGACACACTGCAGAATATGTCTTCCATGTAATACATATTAAAGGAAATGTAATGCTTATATATTTCTTAGTTCAAGCCATATGTTGTTACTTATGTTTATTGTGTTCATAATCTAACCAAAGCTTATTCAACATATTTTACTCCCTTATTTTTAGTTAAATAGTGACAGGGCTGTGCCCTTTGGTGTATTTTGAATATTTATTGTAATAGAAGTGTGCAATTATTACAATTATTTATTTTATTATGCTATATATTTTATTTTAATGTTATAGTGTATTTTTGGGATGATGCACTTTCTGTGTGACACTATACCATATTTGCACTGTATATATAATGCAAATATGGTATAATGCCACACACACATATATAAATTATTTTTTAATTGAGAGACATATACAAAGTTTTAGGTTCTTGATACATATTTTAGGATTCTAATGTGTCGATTTCCCGTGCACTGGAAGAATAAATTTGCCAGTGTCTCTCCTCATTGTTACAAAGACTTGCTGAAACAGAGAGGCATTATAGTGTCATATACAATATCAAACGCTCTGTACACAGAAGGAGAGGCCACTGGGGGGTGGTTTCACCTGTTTCCCTGACAGCGGTTTTGGCTGGGGCTCTTATGCAGTTATTCTCTCTGTTCTCCTAAACCTTGAGCTGCTTCTGAACAGAAGTGATGGGAAACGGGGGGATTTGATGTGCTGGGCACAGCAGCTGCCGCACTCGGTTTGTATTGTTTTGTTTGTTTGATTGTTTGTTCACACAAAAGCTTCAGAGGCCTGAGAACGGCGATCAGCACAAAAAACACACAAATGCACAAACATTCACCCAGACACACACACTCGTGCACACTCACACACACTCATCCAGACACACACACTCACGTATCCAGACACACGGACACTCACATATTCAGAAACACACAGACAAGCGTGCACACACGCACACACACACACACAAGCATGCATGCATACAGACACACTCATCTAGACACACTCTCACACATACACACACACACATACATACTCATACTCACGACACCAAGCATGCAGTTCTAGTGTAGACTACACCTTTGAATGGGAGTCCAGGTCCATTGATCCTGTACTGATCTTTCCTGAAAGCAGACTCCTTAAGAAGACTCCCCAGGCCTGGAAAGCCCTCCCATTTGCCTGCTGCCAGCCTCTTCGCTCCCATTCGCTCACTGCCTGCATCTCTGCCCTCCCTTTTGCTGGCTGCCTGTGCCGCTGTTTTTGCCATTCACTAGTGGTCTTTGGTTCTAAGGCAGTAGGACGTAGCTCTGAGGCAGTGGGAAGTAGCTCTAAGGAAGTGGGAAGTGACTCTTAGGCAGTGGGAGTTGGCTCTAAGGCAGTGGGAAGTGGCTCTAAGGCAGTGGGAACTAGCTCTGTGTGGGAACTCGCTCTAAGGCAGTGGGAAGCATGTTGGGAGCTGGGAAGGCACTCCCTGTCCAACAGGAGCAGATGGCCGAAGGACTTGAGCCACTAACATTGAGTTACAAGCCGTCCCTTGGCTTACTACCACAGATGGCCGTCCTCAAGTCAGGTGGCAGTGGGCAATGTCAGTGCCATAGGAGCACTTCCAGTACAGTGGCACAGGAAAGCAAAGGCTTCCAGAATGAGGGAAGATTAGGAAGGCTGTCTTTCACTGGCTACCACCACAGAGTAACTAAATAAATTGAATATTTAGAATGGTTCTACTCAAAGCAATAGTGATATTGTGTGCCGTAGCTGGGCAACCACTCTGCATAGAACAATTTTTTTTTTTTTGTCAATAATCACACGGATTACATGATAGAAACACAGTCAATAGAAGCTCCCATTGTTCAATAATGTTACAGAAAAACTGTATGCTCTGTGTGTACAGGTATGTACAGGTATATATTTATCAGGGATATGATAATACATTATACAGTATATTGTGTGTAGGCTAATATATTTAATCATTGCTTATTTGGGAAAAATGTGGGAACAAATGGAACTATTTTTCCATTGAGATTGATGCTGTCAGAGCGTATGGATTGATGCTGAGGACAAGGTTCATCTGGTTTCCCTGTTTTTGTACCCAGACTGTAATACAGGAATTTGTATATTTAACACTGTGCAGTGGTATTGGTTGCTATATATATTAGATTAGATATTTAGATATTGGTTGCATAGTGTTAAAAATCCCCAAATCATTAGTATCCTCATTCCGGCACCATTGCAGATTATTGTTCTGGGGCAAAGAACAAATACTATTCAAACAAAAATGAAAGTGAAAATTGTTAGCATTTCGTAAGACATATTCTTGCACTCTTCTACCATCTTTTTTCAGTGTTATACAGTTTCTCACCAAATTAGAACACATCAGACTTTTAAATGGACCAGTGCACTGACATGAAGGAGTTGTTTCATGTGCCACGGTTTTTATTAAAATGTAGATTTTTGGAAACAAAGTTCAATTCAAAATGAATGGTGAAAAGTTAGCTTCTGTTTTAGCAATGTACACTTCAGTACAACAATGCTGGAAACGAAGCCATCGCAAAGCACAAAGCCATTGTTAAGAACCATCATTTAGAGCCAAAATGGCAGCGACCAGCAGCCCACTAAATAACTGTTATGGCAACTGGTATGGTTATGTTACTTCCGAACAACATTCACACTCCACACTCACTCCTACATTGTTAGTAGCTACCTAGGTTAGGTTAGTCTGTGGATCAGTGTAGGTTAATTCTTGTAAAGGATAGAAAATTGTACTCTTTATTTGTAATAGTTGTGTTTTGGTTGTTCATATAGCAATTGTGGTTGACATCTCTCACTAGACAAACTAAACTTGCTAATAGTGGTGACAGAGATCAGACAGTAATACCAATCGCATAGCTAATGGTAGCTGGCTAATTTATAGCTTGCTACCTACCCACTTGGTTAGTTGGCTGCCTTGCCTTGCCCTGTCACTACAGGTAACAGGAAACACTTGAGTCACCTTATATAAAAATAAAGGAAACACTTGAGTAAATGAGGGATACAAAGTGTATTGAAAGCAGGTGTTTCCACAGAGTTAATTGAGCAATTAATATCCCATCACACTTAGGGTGATGTATAAAAATGCTATGTGGCAACTGTGGTCAAACGTGCATAGGCCACTCCATGACCGGTCCATGGCTTGACGAGCATGAAAATGATGTAAGCCATGGGCCATCTCAGTGACCAGATCTCAACCCAATTGAACACTTATGGGAGATTCTGGAGCAAAATGATGTCGCCGATGACAGCATTTTCACCACCATCAACAACACACCAAATGATGGAATTTCTCATGGAAGAATGGAAAGAAGTCCCTCCAATAGAGGTCCAGACACTTGTAGAATCTATGCCAAAGCGCATTAAAGCTGTTCTGGTGGCTCGTGGTGGCACATTTAACCTATTAAGACACTATGTTGGTGTTTCCTTGACTTATGTTGTTATTATTATTTATTATTATTATTATTATATGAGGATGGTATGATTTAGTCATGTAACCCACATTACTGTTTTGTGCAATTTGTACATAAGAAGAGCCAGACCATCAGGAATCATCACCATCATGTAACCACCAGTGGAAACATTTGAACTGTAGCATTCTCACATTTCTGTTTAACAAGCAGCATGCTGGTTACCTACAGTAGATGGCAAACATGCAAAACAGTCACCATTAGCTATATTTTGCATAAGTCATTGTAAGTGTGCTGTAATTTATAAGTATATAGTTTACATGGATTTACATCTGATAACTGTCAAGAGAACCCATAGACAGGCATCTACAAATATGTCTGGAGAGGACAATAATGCAGCTAACTACACATCATGGAATACCATCCAAAATCTGTAACATTTTCATCTTCCCAAGAGCTTTGGCACAGATTGCGGTTTGCTAACTCTGCCTGTTTGTAACCCGGCCAGAACGAGATGTTGTACAGAGCCAACAAATTACAATGTAAAACTAGACAGAGACATACCTAGGGCAGCAGGCCTGGTTTTGCCATGACAGTGACAATCATAAATTATACTCAATCTTTACTTGTGCATTTGAAATGGAAATGTGTGCATAAAGTGTTTTCAGCCAATGTACTCTAGTCGCAAAAACTAAAATAGTGTATATAATATTGAGCAATGATATTCCATCAGTAATATTACTACAGGACATGCATTGAAGCTGCCGGGGGGAAATGGGCAAACTACAGTACTGTACAGAAAATATTCCCTTATATGGAAATGAGTTCCATCCACTGTTGACTTTGGACAAAAGAGAGAGAAAATTGTGTTTCAGTAAGAAACTGATTAATGACCACGAACGTATGATACATGGAGACGTTACTGCAGCAGGCACCTGAGACAGCCAAAATGAGTAATGCCCCTGTTCAGAGCAAACACCACTCTCTCACCTTCAAAAGTGTTGGACGCTCCATACGGTCAACATTAACTCCTTAAACGAAAGCAGAACAATCACATCGAACACACAATAGACAATCCAAGATTTAAGGCTGTGTAATAGGTCAGTGGGCAAGGCTGTTTCCCTCGTCAGAAAATTGAGCCAAATAATTTTTCGATTTCCATTCAATCAACGGAATTACCATCTGAAATGTTATTTACTTATATCTTAGTGTTTTCACTCATTTTGTGAATCTGTACTGAATTCACTTGAATTTTGAATATGAATTTAAATGCATCTCTTAGACGGCATTAGCCAACTGTTTCCACGTGTGTGCTTCTGATCAGAGCGTGTTGACATGTTGAGGTCTCTGGATCAGCAACTTAGAACTCACTGAATCCATGGTTATAGATCTGTGGTATCTGTGGCTAGAGATTCCATGGCACTTCTCGAAAGAGCAGGGGTGCCCTGATCAAATGCACACAAAAACAGGCTACCTAATCTTGCCCTTACATCTGATTAGCTACACAATCCCCCATCCCTTGCATTCTCTATCCACTTTGATTCCCCAAGTCGTCACTGCAAAAGAGCATTGAATTCTCAGTCAACCCATGAAGAAGGGTTCCAAGGCACTCACGTGAATGAAAAAAAACCTTTATTCTTGGGGATTGAACATAAAAAAACTGCTGGCAACCGACGCCATGCGGCTGAACAGCCTTCGTCAGTTAACCCGCTTGGTTAAACAAAGGTGATACAAAAGTAAATAAAATAAAATAACGACTTTTTTTAACAGCCTGTTTTCCCCCCCATGTTCTTTATTCTTCTTTGTGTGAAGCACAGTTACAATTATAAGCCTGTCCCATCAGCGCACACATCTCTGATCCATCGGCGAAGTGCAGCGCACACACCCCTCGATTCGGGTGCAGCCAGCCACCGCTCCTTTTCACTCTGCGGTCCACCAGCTGAGCTGTGCATCCTTCGCATAAAAGGACGGCACCACCGGGGCACCTCGCGCAGGCAGACCGCAGGCGCCAGGCAGATTTCCCATTGGGGCCACATGTACTGAAAAATGTACACATTCATTACTGTATGTCACTTTGGATAAAAAGCATCTGCTAAATGGCATATGTTACATTGGGATGGTGTGCATCAGTGCATTAAGAACCAGTGCTTTAGTTGGACACGCCACCCAAGAACCCAAGCTAATCTTTTTCACCCAAATACTTTCCAAGAGTTAACTAGCTAGCTTTGCCGACCGCAAAGGCATTTTTTGTCAGGTGACTAAGCTGTCTTCAGAACCTTTGAACAACAGAGTGTTGGAGGAATTGATGGAACATTTCCCCACAGATATGGGTAAAAGCTTTGTGATTTAATTAGATTCACAACACCACAATACCAAGAGAGAGGGGTGATGGTCCTGTACTTGGAATTGATGGAACAACTGTTCAAAAAGCAAAATGTGTTGAATCACAGATATGGGTAAAAGCTTTGTGATTTAATTGAATTTAGCCCTTGGATTCCAATGTCCCAGAGGGTCCATTCCTGGAATAAAAAATAGCATGTGTGTAGGCATGTGTGTGTTATCGCCAGCATGCAAAGCTGTCGGGGTGAAAACCTTCCTTCTGCCCTTATTCACACTCAAGTGCCCGTGCACACAAGAAAGGGGAAATCAACTTTTGCCCCAAACAAAAGGCGCCAGGCACCACCAGCTCTCTGTTGTTCTCACTTCACCTTGAGCTGCGCCCGTGGGCTCCCCAGTACTGGTTCCCCCGTCTCTTTAGCTACTCGCCGGCCTGACAAACTAATCTGTGCCTCTGCGTCCCGCTTAACGTCAAAGCGGCACAAACAATTGAATCAGTCATTAACCTGCCCAATGTCAGCCCCCTGCACCACACACGCCCCCATTAAAAATAACCGGCCCTGTCAGCTATCTCATTTCCGAAGGACACGGTCTCAGGCCCTGGCTCAGTGGCTCAGGCTATCCCCTCCATTAAGGGAGCCTCACCGGCTGGTGCCAGAGCGGCCGTCTCCTCCATAACTAAGGTTGTTAGCATCTGTTTTACTCCAAGCAAAGTCAAAAGGTGCAGGGCTTTGAGGAACTCCTCGGCTCCCGCAAGACTCCCGCCCGCCACTTTGCGCTCTCCGAAATGTCACCTTATTCCGGGCAAGCTGTTACGGCGCCTCCTCCATGCCAGAAAATGCACCGGGGCTCCTCGGAGGAAACGCAAATTAATCCTGCACTTTTTTTTTTTTTTTTTTTTTTTTTTTAAGGGACGGGCTCTTAAAAGGCGTTCGGACGCCCCCGGGCACTTGGAACCCGAGCGGAGGAAGGAGGAGAAGTGATATGGCGCTGGCACCAAGGACTGTGCCTCAAAGTCAAGCTCTGCTCTCAGCTGCGAGGGGGAAGGGGGGAGGGGGACGTGCTCCCTGCTGTTGACATCTTGGCTGTGGCCAGGAGCATTTTAGGATGGGAGGAGGACAAACGCAATGCTTTAGAAGGTGGATTCATCACAGCAGAAAAAAAGCAGTTCAGACAGCTCGGAAAACCGCCCGCACGGCTATCGCCTAATGTCCTGTCAGTTGGTCGCTCAAGGCCTGCCTGGATTTTCCTAAGTCTAAACAGCACATTAAAAAACTGAAGATAAAATATGAAATGAGTTCATTACTTGAAACACACTCATTATTTTTGGATGCATAATTGACAATTGAGAGATCATAATTGGAGCTATTATGTACTGCTCATTTAAGTGTGGATAAATATAGTCTTTTAATACTACCTATTGAAATAGAGGGGAACCCTGCACACACACACACACACACACACACACACACACACACACACACACACACACACACACACACAAATAAACCAAAAAAAAAACATAATCTTATATTTTTTGTTACCTTGAGAAACAGTTATTTTATCATTGCTATTAATATTGTCTCAAATTAAACCCTGTATTCCGGCAATGTCTCCAATGAGTCTATGTCCTGGAATGAATCAACACTGTCCTTAAATCTGGCTTACAATTCAATGAAAATGTTTCAGGTAGTACACCACGCAGTAAAATGCAAACTGGGCTAACGGAGTTCAAATCGATTTTTGGTGATCTTTTTTCAGTGATTTCAACACCGTTACAGACCAAATATAGTCATATAGTCAAATACAGACCCTGATATTTCACACGACTGAATGCTCATCAACCCACTGACCTCTCTTTTGATGAATATATGTCAGAATATAGCCTACACATAATAATAATACATTATTATTATTATTATGTGTGGGCTCTATTGTATGTAATGTAATAATAATGCGGTGTAATAGTGTGGCTCTGTGCGGCTCAGTAGGTAAACCATGGTGGTGACAACACTTAGGTTGTGGGTTTGATTCCCATTGGGACCACATGTACTGAAAAATGTATGAATTCAGTACTGTAAGTCGCTTTGGATAAAAGC
The DNA here is from genome assembly GCA_029706075.1 of Aldrovandia affinis. Lineage (NCBI taxonomy): Eukaryota > Metazoa > Chordata > Actinopteri > Notacanthiformes > Halosauridae > Aldrovandia > Aldrovandia affinis. The sequence goes on along the minus strand of JAINUG010000027.1, from coordinate 2,207,889 downwards.
GTTTGCTAAATGGCATATATTATATATATACAGTTGTCCTTGTCTTATTGTTTGTTTATGTGTAATTTATATAATTGTTTTGTAATCAGGGCACCATTGTAAATGAGACTTGGTCTCAATGGGCTCCCCTGGCTAAATAAAGGTAAAATAAAATAAATAAAATAAAATACTGTATATAACAATGCATTTATTTGTATAGCAACTTTCCAGCAGTACAGCACAAAGTTCTTCAAAAACAGAAGAGATTAAAATAATGACAAGAAATGGGCAGAGAATAAAAAGCTAGCTGGTACATATGGTACCGTAGCAGCTAGTGAAGCAGTGTACAGCCAACCCTCGTCAAGCAAAGAGCTGTAGCACTCCTGTGATGTGTCACAACAATTTTTTCTAAGCCAAACGTTTGATGATAAACTGTCGATGGTGAAATTCACATTTCTCCCTTGAATACCTCTTGGGATCCCTTACTAATTCCCCCTTCATTTTTGATTTCTCATACTGTCATTTCACGTAAAACTTTTTTTTGTGGGTAAATAAATCCATATATGCACCATTTCCACTCCTTTTCCATTCTATTCTGAGTACTGAGTGTTTCTACTATCTGCAAATATTTCAAGATGTCCCTCAACAGTTCAAGATCTCTATCAGCAATACAAAGCACTAGGTGATGTAATATCTCAAATTCAATTTTAGATACCTTAAATGAGTTTCAGATAAAGCACCCAGAGAAAAATAAAAAGACGCACAAACGATTTCCCAGATATCTTCAAAGGGCAATGGCAGGCCACAGAAAGGTTTTTATTTTTTCCTTTTCAAGATATAACTGTATTGATGTGCTGCTATCAGATATTAATTTGAAAATACGAGAGACTCATTTAGGAGCATTTTCTGACCATAAAAAGCCATAAATGTAACTGTACACCTTGACTAAAACATATCATGTTAATCATATCATTTAAATCCCATATACCTTAATTATTTAACTTCAATAATTAATATTTTTACCTTAGCAAAACACAATGTGCAAGGCAAAATACGTGTATGTATGGTCCAGGACATCACTATGTTTTCAGGGGAAGCTCGGTTGAATTTTGGTTACCGCAACCACTATGGTTTTAGGCGAAGCTGGATTGAACGTCGGACGTTTGTTGAAACTCTCCACCTTCAGTCTGTGTGTTGCCTCCACTCTGAAAGGTCTTCAAGGCCTGGCTTCGCAGAGGAAGGCTGTCCCCCGTTCTTTTCACTGTGGTCCGTGCTCAAAGGGAGAGAAGGGGCTTCTGGGTAAGGGACCACAATGGGCCTAGTCAGCGTCACCACATCACCTGCGCTGAAAGAGCACCTGTCTGGCACACCTGGTTGCCAGGGAGGTGGGGGGACGGGGGCACCTGTCTGCTCTCTTGTCTCTTTCACCCCACAGTCTCTCCTCCAGCCCGTCTTGTCAGACATCCATCACTAACCTAATAATGCGCCTACAAAGAAAGGGAGGAAACAAAACGGCTCTTTGTGCATCTTCATTATGCCACCGACAGGGGCTGGAGACAATGGATAGTTTTTTTTTTTTTTCTTCTCTTCTTTTTTTTTTTTTTTTGCCGAGTTATACTCCGTCCCTAGGCCACACCAGTATGTAGGACATTTGAGAGGAAAACAAAAAAACCTAACCATGAGCATTTTGATATAGAGGTCATACAATTTGATTGTGCGTGCGAGAGAGAGACAGAGAGAGGAACGGAGAGGCTATATGAATCACAAGTTTCTCCAAAGAGGTAGAGAACAAGGTCGCCGGTGTGATACCCGCCCCAGGATGCAGTTGCGCACTCGAGCTCGACCTCAGCACACCGTGTGGATCGTAGGGGCCCCTCGTCTGGCCGCCAGACCACCAACGTGATGATAGGCCTCCGCTCCGAATCAGGCTGTGTGACCCAGGGGGCCTCCGCTTATGAGACAGATAGGCCGCCAAGTTAGAGCTGTGATCAACTTTTAAAAGCGAATTATCCGTACTTAAAATGGATGTCCTGCAGTATTTATGTTTAATAAAAGAAATTTTTTTCTCCTGACCATTTAAAATGATACACAACATTAAAATATAGGAGGATGGTAAGTCCTAGAAATATTTACAAATGTTTTAAATTTTCAATTGATCTAATTCTTTCTCTTGTTCCACTTGCTGTCTAAATACTGAAACGTACTAGATATGAGAGCATATTCAGTTTCAGGACTCAAAAGCTAAAGAAAATGTTGGTTATTCATAAAAATGGGCAGTAATGTCTCTACAAGGGATGTAAACCCTTTCATAAACCCTGTGATGGGTGGAGCAACAGTGAGCTGTCAATTACTCACATATCCAAACCAATCAAAACTATTTGCTCTCCACAGAAAGACACACTGATTGGTCCACATCAATGAACATATGGCATGCTCCTCCCATATTGGTGAAGCCCTCTTGCTCTCATCACAACCTGTGCAGCGCTCATTTTTATAGATTCACAAAGTTAGGTTCTGAATGATTACTGCATCAGCTTAATGTTGACTTGTACTTCATGGTACATTAAAACCCAGATAACAACAACTACTTGTGATTGTTGAATGAGGTACAATAAGCTGCCAATGACTGACTTGTTTGAACCAATCAACAGGTTTTGCTCTTCACAACAAAATACAATGATTGGTCCACAGTGAGTTACTGGTAGCATATGGAAGCTCCACCTATTTTTGGTGTCATAATACCTCATTCACCCATCACTAATTGAAATGGCATTATGGCATTACAAAAGTGTGGGAGTGCTGTGGTAGCAAGAGTTTCGGATGGTTCTTAAGGTTATTTTGAGGTAGAACATGTATGAAGTACTGGCTGCCAGCTCTAAATAATTTCGAAGATACTTTTTTTTATAGTAAATTTGTTTCATACTTTTCCCTTACACACTTCTAAGTGAGTTCATGCTGGCTCACCCTCCCCACTCCCCCGGGCGGACAGCCAAACGCCGCCCCCGATCGGGACTGCCCACGGGTGCTGGTCTGATACAGTCGGCGTTCAAACCGTGACCATGATAGGCAGCTCACACTCGTAATGGACCAGCCAATACGGGTGCGTTAGACCGCTACGCTATCGGAGGCCCCATATTTAGAAGATAATTAACCACATCCCTCAGCACACCGAACAAGAATCAAAAAGTTTCTAGATTGGCGTACTGTAAAGTTATGCATATGAAATTGGGTGAGAATGCAATTCTGTTCAAATGGAATCTCATAAAAGGAAACCTTCATGGAACGGGCGACTGTTTCCAACCATGCGTGAATTGTGAAACGGCTGCATTTCTACATTTCAAATTTCTGACGAAAATGTGTCCTTTTCTAATGATAATAAACTGTCACTATAAGAAGAACAAAATGACAGTGCATGACTGCGGTCCAAGACACTACCATTAGTTTTCAAAACGATTAACAGATGTGCAACAGCACTTTATGATATGGGTTTCTCAATCCGTGAGTAGACCTCAAGCGGACGACCTGTGGGTGCAATTACAGTAATGAAGAGATTAAAGTCGGAATCCCCTGTGATTGACAGGTCACTTGTGTGAGATACAGCCGCGGAGAGGAAACCCTTCCTCCACTTCAATGGTCCTCGACAAGAGGCAGAGCATTAATAAGCCGATCATCATCTCTAATCAGCACCCCGACTGGAGACCGGATCCGGTGTCACCGCGCTCGACTTTGAAAAGAAACGTTACGTCAATGCAAAGCACTTTCTCACGTGACACTTTTTTTGTCATGCCGCAGGTAAAAAATATTCTCTCTGCATGCCGTTTCTACACGGGTTTGTATTTATCTATTTCAGGAAGACTTCAGTTATAGAATCAACGACATTGTACATGTGCATACAGGCCATTTGGTTCTGTCCAATACAGTGACTGATGAAATTATACCCCTCCTCAGAACTCCAAGTGAAACTGGCACAAATCTCAATCTCAAAGATTTTTCCCTGCCCCCCGATCGGGGCTGACGACCAGGAATTGCATCCCTGACAGGCAGCGCACACCATATCGGACCAGCCAAAATATGGTGTTAGACCGCTACGCTATCCACTGACCCCATGACACCTTTTTTAAAATACATTTTGTCCCCTACTTTTATTTTTTTTCCCCCAGGTTTGAAGGGCTGGGCCCGTCCCATCTCTGCATGCAAATCCCTGACCGTTTCACAGGGCAAATTCAAAGGCTTATTTTACCAATGTTTATTAAAAAGCCATTGGAACAACATATGTATATTCACACTACCTGGCAGGATGAGCTATTGAATTTAATAAAGGTGATCCATGACACCCGTCTTTGGCAGTGCCACCTGCTCCATGGTGGCTACCTACAGTACCAGTCAAAAGTTTAAGTACACCTTTCATCTGGACTACGGTTAAGCAGGCACTCCTTCATTCTTGAGCAAGATAACGACCCGAAACACACCTTGAAGTTTTGCAAGAACTATCTGGTGAAGGGGGAACATGAAGGACAACTCAAACTAAGGACCTGGCCTGCCCAGTGTCCAGACCTCAATCCCATAGAACTTGTATGGGATGAACTGGACAGAACAGTCAAAGCAAAGCAATCCACAAGTGCCTCTGGGAATTGCTGCAGGAGAGCTGGGAAGACATATCGGGCGATTTCCTGCTGAAACGTATTAACCGAATGGCCCGTGTTTGTGAGGCTGTTATCACAGCAAAGGGTGGCTATTTTGAGGAATCCAAGATTCAATTTTCAGTTAAATTTTATTGAACATTGCTTTGATGTTCCTTTTGTTTATTGTTACATGTGTTTTTTTGTCATTTTCAAGTATTTAAAGAAACTTATATGATGTGAAACATTTATGAGATAAACCTAGTTTCCAGCAGGTGTACTCAAACATTTGACTGGTACTGTAGATGGTGGCGCTGCATGTTGCAGCATAACACGCCATGCAGGGTGAGGGTTCTGGTGAGTGTTCTGGTTGATGGAGGGCGAGTGTTCTGGTGAGCGTCCTGGTTAAGACATGGTGAGTGCTATGGTGAGCGTCCTGGCTGAGACATGGTGAGTGTTATGGTGAGCGTCCTGGTTGAGACATGGTGAGTGTTATGGTGAGCGTCCTGGTTGAGACATGGTGAGTGCTATGGTGAGCGTCCTGGTTGAGACATGGTGAGTGTTATGGTGAGCATCCTGGTTAAGACATGGTGAGTGTTATGGTGAGCGTCCTGGTTGAGACATGGTGAGTGCTATGGTGAGCGTCCTGGCTGAGACATGGTGAGTGTTATGGTGAGCGTCCTGGTTGAGACATGGTGAGTGCTATGGTGAGCGTCCTGGTTGAGACATGGTGAGTGTTATGGTGAGCGTCCTGGTTGAGACATGGTGAGTGCTATGGTGAGCGTCCTGGTTGAGACATGGTGAGTGTTATGGTGAGCGTCCTGGTTGAGACATGGTGAGTGCTATGGTGAGCGTCCTGGTTAAGACATGGTGAGTGCTATGGTGAGCGTCCTGGTTGAGACATGGTGAGTGCTATGGTGAGCGTCCTGGTTGAGACATGGTGAGTGCTATGCGATGTTATGTGTTATAAAAATTAAAAAAGGGTAATAGACATTGGTGGTGGCTGAGGTGAGTTTCCTCCCTTCACTGTAAAGTGCTTTGAGTTAGTTGAAAGGCGCTATATAAATGCTATACATAATAACAAATGGTCACCAATGGTCACCATTTTTTAGATTTATAGAGTGTCTTCATTGCATTCCTTTAGGCAAATGTCACCTCCAAAGCCCTTTAAAATGATATCGCTAACAATATATTGCTAAAACCGTTGTCACTGTTGCAAAGGTACTTAACGCAACATGAACTAAGCACAATTCAATGTTTTTCATGAACCAAACCAGCAAGAGACTAAGCTTAAGTCATTTTCACATCGCAACCCATGTGCCTTGAAGGCGCGGCGATTTCAAATCAAACGAAGGCTCCGTTTGACTGACAGGTCGGACGGGCGCGTCTTAGCCGGGCCCGCGGATCCTAAGAGGAGCCCGAATGGAGGGACCTGCCCCAAGCGCGGCACTTTCACACCAATTACAGGGAGTATCCCCCTGTGGCCCGTGACATCATTATTGGCGCTTTAAACCCCTTTACAACTCGCTAAATGAGGGCTTCTCCGTGTCAGCTTCGTGTGGTGCTTACAGCTCAGGTGTTACGACGTCTCATTATTTAGTTCGGAGCGGCAGCTGAAAGCCTCCCACCTCTGCAGTCAGGAAGGCAGGTAAAGTTCACAAGTGAGCCATTAGACTAATGCGTGTAATTATATCGGCGGCGGGCAGGGTTCTCATATAAAAATCCCTCAAGATCCTGGCGCTGCGCTACGGCTGCTCGCTGAGGCTGCTCGCTGGGGCTCCCGAGCAGCAGGACACAGACACTCCAGGCCTCTGGCTGCATGTTACAGGAGATTTGCACCCCATGCATCATTGCAGGCTGAAGCTGCTGACAGGAGCCAATGGGCAGCTGGCTTCAAGGGGGGTGTGTGTGCGTATTATTGGGGGGGGGGGGGCTGTCGTTGACACAGCCCTGCCCCTGGTGCTCAGCGTTGGAGACCGGAGCAGTCCAGCCACCTCCCCCCCTCCACCCCCCGCCCTCGAGCTGTGGAGCGATGATACTCCAAAGTGCTGCTGTCACTCGTGCTGATCGTCAGCCGGCGGCTCCCCGCTCCCCCCCAACTCCCTGAGCAGGACCCCGGCGCTTCCTGTCGCCCGACCACACAGGGGTCTGCCGCGGCCCCGTCACCCGGCCGCTCCTCCGGCCGCCCCCAAAAAAAAACCCAACAACAGTCGCACAGTTACTCATTCATAAATTTATTGAGATGTAGTTTGAGACATTACAGATTCATACAACGTGGTTAGTACAGCTACGAAACGGATACAAAACAAGCCACGGATGCACGCTCACAGTTGTCCATCATTAGCATTTTGTTCGCTTGACTCTGCCAGACTGTTCATCCGGTGACTGCTGAACTGCAGTGGAGTGCAGCAGTGTATTAAAACAAGCCGCTCATCATGTACACAGGTGCGGTGCAGATGACAATGTGTACTTGCTCTTGTCTAAAATCACTTCATCCACTGCATGAATGATTAACTGCAAAGTGCAATGTGGGAAATCACGGCCGCACTTCATATTTCATAACTGCGATGCAGCAGGGTCGCTCGAACAACTCTGACTAGAGCACAGAGGATCGCGGTTCAGGAAAACCAGCTTCGCCCTCCTCTGCAGTGCAGTTCTGAAAGTCAGTCGGATAGCAACATGGCAATGCGCAGGTGTGCGCGGAGAGATCGACGCTGGATGCCCTTTGAACGTGGCTACAGACACATATTTTATTAACAATTTCAGTCACTACATGTTCATTACGTGTACAGATTAGAGCACTGGGTGTTTGTAGTGGTTTTCCCCACACATAATTTAAGCTTGTCAATCACGTTACCCGTCTCTATTCTGTCACGCTCACGGCTGATCGCGGCTCTGTGCTAAGAATCGGTTAGCGAATCAAATGCATTCTCTCGTTCTACAGCCGCTGGATAGTGACACCACAGGAGAACACACAGGTCACCTGGGTAGGAGGCCAAAGCTAACAGAGCTGAACAATGCACTGGTTACCATACGCCACTTCTGAAGTGTTATAAAAATCTCCCTTCCATCCGAATGATGGCCAAGTGTAATCTCACACACACACACACACACGACGTCACGTTCATGACATCATAAACAGTCACAGTCAGTCAGCTGGGTTCCAGCCCTTAGAGGCAGTCACTTAAAGGTAGTTATTTTTGTGCACACCTTTTCCAGAACCTTCATTTCAGCTGAGGAGGATTCAGGAAAGCTCGACACTTTGAGAAAAGAAAAGAAGACAACTAATTTAAAGAAAACAAAAACAATTACTACTGTACAAGCATTTGAGAACACATTTGACCACAATATGTGCACCAATGTTCTGCCATGCAGTTTTTTTTTTTTTTTTTCCTGCAACGCCTGTAGCTACTCCTCGGAAAATTAAAATATTGGCACAGAGACACTATCCTTTCATAATATTTGGCCAACTATGTAGTTCTTTTTAAATATCATTCATAAATATTAATAAATATCTTAAGACGATTTCTGTTCTGCTTTTGCCTTGAACATATTCCGTTTATAGACAGTCTGATATAACTAGGTAAGCTCACAAATATTTTCCATTTGTTTCATCACACTACCAAAATAATTGAAAAATATATTATAAAAAGCAGGTTTTTTACAACTTTACAGCTTTTTCAAATTGAATTTTAACCAACAGTTATCATATCAGTTTTTTCTCTGACTTGATTTTCTAATGGGAAGTTCCCACTGACCGGGGTTAAGCCCCCTATATCTACAGGCTATGGGAACAGTAAAGGGGGCTTTACAGGAAGTAGGTACAGCAAGTAAGACTGTACAGTGTGATCACCAATGCTAAGCAAATCTCTTCCCCTGAAAATGTGTGACACAACATTAGATATCACTCTACTCTCTCGCTACTCAAGGTTGAACGATTAACGTTTTCTCATTTCCTCTTGCTTAGAAAAATTTGTATGATATTTTACAATGCTTTAAAATGCTTTGTTTGTCACACCCATCTCTGTCAGTTACAAGACACGCTAGCTAAATGTAGTCCACACGCGCGCGCGCGACAGGTAGCGCAGTCTGTCACAGAAGCCGCACCCGAACTTTCACATTGAACTTTAAGATGAGGCTAAAACGAAATAAAACAATGATAGCAATGACAGTGAAATGCTGAATGCTCCGCTACGGCTCGAGTCGGGAGATATTGTCTTCCCTCTCCGTTTCTATTCCGGTGTTCGGTTTCGACGGAGCAGGTCTGTGGCGGAGTTCAATTCTTTGCATCAACAGTAACTGTGGGTGTAGGCCCAGATCTCATTGGTGTGTGGTGAGATTAAATAAACACAAATGGAATTTAATTACAGTTAAACCGATAATGGGGGTGTCAGTTGAGGGCATTGCTTAACGAGGAGGCAGTTTCAGTTGCAACATTTCCATGTGGAATTTCATGTAAATAAATATCTAGCCATTTAGAAAAACTGATTTCTCAGTATGCTGTTGTTTATGTAGCGTTTGTTCGTTTACACTGCACGGTCCATGTATATTTTTTTCAATGTCACACATGCCAGCGACAGACCCCAGGAACAGCCCAGGTTTGATAAGGGAATCCTACGAATGAATCGTGATGTTCCACCCCATAGGTCTGTTCAATCTAACCCCAGTGCACAGCATCCTTCGTGCCGAGAATCAACCTAAAGCCTGCCATCTGCCTTTCTTCACTACACAGCATTATTCATTTTATTTTGGAAGTTCAGCAAAAGCATTGCATTTGCTGAAATCCCATACTCAAAGGTCAAAGGAGGTCACAGGTAGGCTGGAGAGAGGGCGGAGTATGCAGACAAGTCAGTTTGGTCAGCGGCTTGCGCTTCCATTACCACACAAGGAAACAGGGTTCGGAGGAGGCAAACGGCACCTACACATCCCTCCGGCAAAAAGTAACCGGGAAACATCGCTCAAGATAAGATGCCTTTTGACCTGTTTTGCCTCCTAGTGCTGGAGTCAATAATAAATCAATGTGTTTGTCTCTCTGCATCTATAAATGCAAGAAAATGTGTCGTTCCTGACAAAATTGTGAACTCTTGACACTTAAGATGGAAACTTCTCTTCGTTTAAATATAACATTGCACGAAAGTCACTGTTTTTGAGGTGTACGTGTACAGAGATGATGAAGGTGTTAAAAGTGTATGCACACGCAGGTATCAGTGGTGTATGTGCATGCAGGTGTAAAAGAGTGTAAGATCAGGTGTATACAGGTGAGCAGGGCTAAGCCCCTCCTGTCTTTCCATTTCTTTAGTCTTGTCACATTCCTCACAATTTTAAGAAAAGTTCAACCAAAACAATTCAATTATTTGTCGCACAACTTTGTAAACTACGTCTCTAAAAGACGATCCTGTGTGTGGAGGGGAAAAAAAAAAATCATCAAATGATCAAGAATGAATTCTTGCAAACAAATAACAAAAATAACAAATAAAATAAAATAATAATATAATAAAAAAACAAACAAATATGGAAACAGAGAGGTCTGGGCCAGTCTCACTGTTACCGTAATAGTGCATTGTTAGTTACATGTTTATGGAATATGGCTTGTCATCTACAATGAAAACAAAAATATCAAAGGAGTACAATTCTGCTATTTATTGGTGGTGTGGAGATTTGTTTCCGAAGGACAGCACGTTAAGTCTATGAGGGCCTCCAGTCGGTCGGTATCGATGCAGGTAGGTATCCCTTTAAATCGTCACAGTCACCTGGAATGCCCCCTGTGCCCTCCGTGGTTCAGGTGCGGCTGTGCTGGGGCTCCGTCTGCAGGTGGGCGTGGCGCATCCTTTCCCCCTGGGTCCCGGGTGTCCGCTGGCTATTTGGGCCAGTCCACTCTGGCGAAGAACGGGTGGGACTTGATGTCCTCCGCTCCCGCCACCCCCGCCCCTAGTCTCTCAATTGGGTTGAACTGTAAAAGCTACAAAAGACACATTAATAAATCAAACGAAAGCAGCTGTGATTTTTTTTTTTTTGAAAAAAAAAAAAAAGAGGCAGACCTGAGATGTGCATCCCCTCAGACCTGGGATGAATATAGCTTTAAGTACTTCACTTAACTCATTCAAAGTTATCTAAATACCATTTGTAAGTAATTGAAGAAATATTTGAATACCGTAAATCATGTCAATCTTTATATATTTACAAAGTAATGGTAATATATTGGACTACTATACACTGAATTTCAGCTTAATTATTATCCTGAATTCCAAAGATATTTAAACTTGTCCTTGTTCATTTCTCTGCTCCTCATTTGGAACCCTCAAGTGACTGAACGACTAATTATGTCATTTGGGAACAACTGAATATATTTTACATTTTTGTTAACATCTATATCGTTTCATATTTGTTCTGAATACTTTCAAGTACTTGTGAGATCGTTATTTTAATATTTATAGCATAGCATATTTATTTGAATACTGTTTTTGAACAATACTATGATTTTGATTTGGTATTCACAAAAGTTGAAAAACAACTATTTTTGGCCCAGGTCTGGTTTCCCTTCCATGCACATATGGTTTGGCTAAACTAACAGGACACCTGCATCTATAATGAGATGGCAACGTGACACGTGCAGAAATACTCCAAATTAATTGGGTTAAGGTACACCATTTGAAAGTGATAAGCAACAAATTACATCTATGCAAAATGAAGAATTGATCAAGGTGACCCAATTTATATCTGCATTAATATCACATTTTTTGCAGACCCAACGTGAATCTGACCCCTACATTACATACACACACACACACACATACATATATATATATATATATATATATATATATATAAAGTACACAAAACTGATGTTCAAGGATGTCCAAGTACAAAGCACTTTTAATTAACGACCACTACAGTTATATATAGTATCCTAATGCCATGGCAATCCTCAAGACTGCGTTTCAGCCTCCTAGCCTTCCTTAATTCACCCTGCCTGGAAATACATCTTGAAAATGCCAGACTCGGGAGCCAGTTTATTAAAATACCCATCCTACTCCATCATTAGGAAGCGTTTTCATGGCAGTGTTCCCTACTTGCGTGCGCCCAAATGAATGGCATGCCTTGCCCATTAACAAGCAAGTCTTTCTCTCATTAAAGAAACCTCTTTCATGACCCGAATACCTGCCCCTGAGGGACTTGAGACCGAATCACCAAGAAGCTATTCACGAGGCTGTCCGCTTTTGAGAGGCACGCCCGGAATGCTCACGCGAACGCCTGCCGTCGCCTGTCGCCAGAGCCGCTAGCCCTTCCATTTGGGCAGCGAACTCCTGGATCACAGATTTGGGAATCCACATTTTCCTCTTCATGTATAACCGCCTAATTAATATTAGTCTGCATCTTGTTTGCTTTGACTGACTCACCCACGACTGCAACAATATAAAGAGCCTTAGACGGGTCACATACATGGCAGTAAGCAGCAACTTTAAAGGGCAAGTACACATTATCGGTATTAGTAGCAATACCAGCCATTTTTGACAATACAATAATGGTTTAAAATAAAACTTATATATATGTGTGTGTGTGTGTCTGTCTGTGTTATGGTTAATGTGGACACATTTCCCTGTAAATCTGTACATCTCCCATAGAAGGCCTGTCATATACCACACTAAAAATGTTTGGTGATGTCATGCTATTTCACCTGGGTGCCGAATGAAAAAAGACCTATAAAGATCATTTTATTTATATATACAGTACTGTGCAAAAGCTTTAGGCAGGTGTGAAGAAATGCTGTAAAGTAAGAATGCTTTCAAAAATATACATTTTAATTGTTTATTTTTATCAATTTACAAAATGCAAAGTGAGCGAACAGAAGAAAAATCTAAATCAAATCCATATTTGGTGTGACTACCTTTTGCCTTCAAACCAGCATCAATTCATATAGGTACACTTGCACAAAGTCAGGGATTTTGTAGGATTATAGTCAGGTGTATGATTAACCAATTATACCAGACATGTGCTAATGATCATCAATTTCATATGTAGGTTGAAACACAGTCATTAACTGAAACAGAAACAGCTGTGTAGGAGGCTTAAAACTGGGTGAGGAACAGCCAAACTCTGCTACTAAGGTGAGGTTGTGGAAGACAGTTTCATGTCACAGGTCATACACCATGGCAAGACTGAGCACAGCAACAAGACACAAGGTAGTTATACTGCATCAGCAAGGTCTCTCCCAGGCAAAGATTTCAAAGCAGACTGGGGTTTCAAGCTCTGCTGTTCAAGCTCTTTTGAAGAAGCACAAAGAAACAAGCAACGTTGAGGACCATAAATGCAGTGGTCGGCCAAGGAAACTTAATGCAGCAGATGAAAGACACATCATGCTTACTTCCCTTCGAAATCGGAAGATGTTCAGCAGTGCCATCAGCTCAGAACTGGCAGAAACCAGTGGGACCCAGGTACACCCATCTACTGTCCGGAGAAGTCTGGCCAGAAGTGGTCTTCATGGAAAAATTGGCTAATCGCCAAAAGCCATAAACTCCGGGGTGGAAACAAGGCTAATCGTGCTCAACTATGAGTCAAACATAGGAACTGGGGTGCAGAAAAATGGCAGCAGGTGCTCTGGACTGATGAGTCAAAATGTGAAATATTTGGCTGTAGCAGAAATGCAGTTTGTTTGGCCAGGATTAATGGGCTGGAGAAATACAGCAGTACAATCCATCATGAGTGTCTGCAGGCAACAGTGAAACATGGTGGAGGACCCCAAACATACAGCCAATGTCATTAAAAACTATCTTCAGAGTAAAGAAGAACAAGGAGTCCTGGAAGTGATGGTTTGGCCCCCACAGAGCCCTGATCTCAACATCATTGAGTCTGTCTGGGATTACATGAAGAGACAGAAGGATTTGAGGCAGCCTACATCCACAGAAGATCTGTGGTTAGTTCTCCAAGATGTTTGGAACAACCTACCTGCCGAGTTCCTTCAAAAACTGTGTGCAAGTGTACCTAGAAGAATTGATGCTGTTTTGAAGGCAAAGGGTGGTCACACCAAATATTGATTTGATTTAGATTTCTCTTCTGTTCATTCACTTTACATTTTGTTAATTGATCAAAATAAACTATTAACACTTCTATTTTTGAAAGCATTCTTACTTTACAGCATTTTTTCACACCTGCCTAAAACTTTTGCACAGTACTGTATATATACATATATATATATATATATATATATTTTTTTTTTTTTTACGTGGAACCAGAATTGCAAGCTAGTACAGTGTTTGTGATTTTTGAGTTTTCAATTTTCATCGACAACATTTTGTCACGCAGCCCAAAATGAAAAAGGGGGGAAAAAGGGTGAAGAAAGCAGAAAGGATCTGGCGTCGCTCGTTGGCAGTGTGTGTCCACCTACCTGCTGCAACAAGGACTTGGCCTCTTCTGACAGGAATTCTGGCACGTTCAGCGACGTGTGTCGACTGATCCCCGCTGGATGGCACTGGGAGAGGGACTGGAGGGGGACACAGACACAGGATCTGTTCACGGCCCTGAAACCAGGCCTCCAACAAACACGCCGACCCTGCACTCTCTCAGGGCTCTGTCTTCCCTGGCAATGGCGCCCAAAGTGCATTCCCGCTCTTCAACTTCCCTCCGTTTCAACCATGAAAGGGCAGCCATGGAAGTGCTGGCATGTCAGACAGGGAGCGCTTCACTTTTGGGGAAGAGTTCTACCACACTTCCTCGAGAAAAGGCTTTAAGTGGGCTGCCACTACCACAGCGGAGGGACACAGTTGGCTTCTTCCCGCTCGGAGGTAGGATGAGTTTAAGCTTGCCTGTGTTACCGGGGCTACATTAGTTACCCCTCCAAAACGTCTTCACATCGTCAGTGAGAGACGTGCCTCTCCTCTGGCCGGCCCTAGCTCTCCTGTAGTACTGTGTGGCCTGTTTGATGGAAAACAGTCTCTGGCTTTTGGGACAGTGGAAACTTCCAATACAATCACTGAATCCAAATTCAGGTGAAAACATTTTTAAGAAAATGGTAAAAAAATCATAATAATTTCAAGTCAAAAAAGAAGGGATCTCGCTTCTATTTTTCCCATGTGCTTCTGCCTACCTGATGTAACAGGGACTGCCCCACTGCTGAGATAAGTGCAAATCTGTGCCCCACCACCAATGGACTGATGGTCTTAAAGTGGTTTTCTTTGAAAATGGAACCGTAGAATTCTGCTACCGATTTTACAGGGTCTTCCAAACACCTTAAACTGGATCAAATGCTTTCTGTTCTTTTAAATGTTATTTATCGCATTTATTTATTTATGCATTTATTTACAATTGATTTATTCCTTTCATTTTAAATGTTATGTCTGACCTGTGCTGTGAAGCACGTCGGCCTGCAGTTCCATTGTGTGAAGAAGTGCTATACAAATAAAGTTTATTTTTAATTCTACTTCTATTAAATAGGGCTGAGAGAGATTATGCCTCTATTAATCTGGAGTGTGATAAAAAATGTCTACCTCACATGGTCAGCAGCCATCCAACAAAACACCTCTCTTAGGTGGCCGCCCAGCATGTGGCTACGGAGCCATCCTAACCATGTTCTCACACCCTTACGTGACTGGATGAAGGATTTGGCTGATGAAAAAAAAAAAAAAAAAAAAAAAAAACTGTAAAACTCCACCTGAGGCCGTTTTGTTACAGCAAAAAGAAAAAGAAGAAGGCTGGGATGTGAAAGCTCTTTTAGTTCCCCTTCAAGACCGTTTGAGGAAGGCCAGCCACAGCGACAGGCTCTGTTGCGTGTTGAGGCGACAGCCATTACACTCTTCTTAGAAAGAGCTTCAACTGGGAGCAGGGTACAGGTGAACTGCTAAACCCCTCTATATACACAGTACTGTGCCACCCGAGAAAATTATGTTTAAAGCTACTTATCTGGGCAGTAAATGTTTATTTGCTTGGAAAAAACACTATGTAACATTTGAATAAATACAAATAAACATTAATACAATAAAAAAGTAACAAGAATTTCTTGTGTTTTCCAAAAAGTTCTTGATATCTTGTGAGATGGCTAGAAGAACACAGGTGAAGAAACTGGGCAAGTTGAAGACAGAACATGCAGTGGAAGACCCAAAAAGCTTGCTCAGCATCTGGCAGAGTCATCTGGCACCAAAGTACACACTTCGACCGTGAGAAGAAGTCTTACAAGAAATGGTCTTGTAGGACGTGAGACTTCTTCTCACGGTCAAAGTGTACTTTGGTGCCAGATGACTCTGCCAGATGCTGAGCAAGCACTTCACTGGATTTCCTTCTGTCCCTCAAGGAAGTGACCTTTAAGTACTGTTCATCAGATGCAGACAGCTTTTTGGGTCTTCCACTGACTTTTCGGTCTTCAACTTGCCTAGTTTCTCAAATTTCTTTATGACAGCTTGAACACCACATCTTGAAAATCCAGTTAAATGGGCTATTGCTTGCTGAGAATTGCAAAACTATGATTTTATGTCTGTCAAACTGTGTTAGCTTAGCCATTTCCAAACCTCTCCTTGAGGCACCACAGTCATTTCATGTATTTGTTCAATTCCAACACCAGCACATCTGGTTCAGCTAATCAATACCTCATTAAGTTGAATCAGGTGTGCTTGTGGTGGAATTGAACAAATACATGGAATGGCTGTGGCTGACTGCGAGGAGAGGTTTGGGAACCAAACCTGTGTTCTTCTAGTCATCTCAAAAGATATCAACAGCTTTTTAGAAAACACAAGAAATTCTTGTTACTTTTATTGTATTAATGTTTTTTTGTATTTATTCAAATGTCACATAGTGTTTTTCCAAACAAATAAACACTTACTGCCAAGATAAATAGCTTTAAACATAATTTTCTCAGGTGGCCTAAGACATTTTCACAGTACTATATAGTATGTATATATATATATATGCGTGTGTGTAAGAACAAGTCCACAGCTCTTATGAGGCTATTTTCTTGCGATTTTACTATTATTTTAGTCAAATCTTAACATGTTTGATGCCTGAATTAAAATATTTTGTCCAGAGGGTAAAACAGGCAGAAACCCCAGAAGAAGGACAAAGGAACAAAGGAACAAAGGAACAAAGTGAACGTGGCATGACTAACAAAACATATTTAACCAGTTGTCTGCATTTTTTGATGTGTTCACATATTTTTGGGTTACAATAACCATTTCCCATATCTCTAGGGAAAATGATCACTTTACAAAACTTTAAGAAATACTGAGCAAACTGTCCTCAATGACCTGAAAAAATGAAAAGAAAATATAACTAAATATATATACAAAGAAATTGAAAGTTAAATGCGCTATGTACTGTATACTAACCTTGCTCTAAACATTGCTCTGGCTGCTTGAGGCGCGGCTCAATTGAAAGATTAGAACAGTATTTACCTCTGTACCTGGAAAAGTATCAAAATAGGAGCCTGTTCTTTATTTGAAGAAAGGCCGTCATTCACAATGCCAGATGGGATTTCATCGTTGAAACTCTCAAAACACGACGTTAAGACTTCAGTAGGTTCTTTTTTTTTTTTTTTTGTTCACCGCAAAAACTGAACAGGAACCTACAATGAAGAGGAAGTCAGAATAATGGGCAACTGTTGTGTGGAAGAACTAAGCAGTCTTACAGGAGATAAAGAGCCTAAACACCTTGGGTTGGTTAGATCCGTTAGATCATGTTCAGCCATTACACGCGCTGTTGAGGACATGGCTGGCTGCCCGGCATCGGTTAAGATAGCCCCGGGCTGGGTGGATCATCTTATAACACCGGGAATGCATCTCTGTAAACACTTGGCGAAGTTTGGGGCAAAGAAAGAGCTCCCGACACACGCTATTGTAACGCAGTCGGGGGGAAAATTTGAAAGGCTTGTTCCAGCTCTTTGAGCACAGGTAGTCAAGCAAGTCAAAATAATACAATGATAACACGATATGGATGACACAGCAGTGGCTTGAGGCAAAACTGCCAATTCCAAATTGGTGAGGAAAAAAGGGAAGAAATATCAAATAAAGGAGATAGAATGTGTAAACAAATGTAAAATGTGTAAATGTAGTCAAAATAAATATATATATGTGTGTGTGTGTGTATAGATATATGCATACATTTACGGGTAACTTCCAAAATAAAAGAAACACCAACATAAAGTGTCTTAATAGGGCTTTGGGCCACAACGAGCCACTATAACAGCTTCAATGCACCTTGTCATAGATTCTACAAGTGTCTGGAACTCTATTGTAGGGATGCAACACCATACTTCGACAAGAAATTCCATCATTTGGTGTTTTGTTGATGGTGGTGGAAAACGCTGTCTCAGGCACCACTCCAGAATCTCCCATAAGTATTCAATGGGGTTGAGATCTGGTGAAGGAGATGGCCATGGCATATGGTTTACATCATTTTCATGCTCATTAAACCATTCAGTGACACTTGTGCCCCATGGATGGGGACATTGTCATCCTGGAAGAGACCACTCCCATCAGGATAGAAATGCTTCACCATAGGATGAAGGTGATCACTCAGAATGGCTTTGTATTTATTAGTGTTTACCTTGCCCTCTAAGAGGTTGAGTGGACCTACACCATGTCAGGAAAATGCACCTGGACACCATAACAGAGCCACCAATACCCTTCATTTACTCAAGTGTTTCTTTTATTTTGGCAGTTACCTGTACATATATACTGCTCATTCATTAAAATTGTGTATCAGCTTGAACTACTACTGCTAATAATAACAGAAATTATAATCAATAAATATTCCAAACGAGGTGTTATAAAAAGAATATAAAATAATGAATAGTAAATAATAATGATTAAAATCCTGCTGAATCAGTCAGACTTAATAACGAACAGGATTTTAAGAATAAATAACAAAAAAATGTGCATCACATCTCCATTTGACCTAGTCGCGTACGGACTCATGCACCATGGGAGACGGGCGGCACCTTCTTGGTCCCGATCGAGTGACTTTGTGCCGGGCGCGTGCCTTTGGTCCAGCAATCCTGTGCCCAGTGAAATAAACGAGAGATCTGGCCTCTCCACCCCTCTAACAGATGGAGGAGGGGACAGAGGCCTGGCTCGGGGACACCTTGGCACAACTGGAAAGTGCCGAGCCGGAGCAGGAAGCCAAGACGCGCATCCTCTCCGTCTTCTCTCCACCTCAAACTCACCCTGTGACTTTCAACCTTTGTTCTACTTTCTCAGTGAAAACTATTCTGTGTGCCTAAACCTAACTAAGAATAACGAATTCTCTCTTCGTTGCATAAGAATATTCTTTTCTTTTTTTTCATTTTGTTAAAGAGTTGTGTAATTAAGCATTTTGAATATGTTCATGCATGGTGTATTTGTTCTTAGTATGTACAGCACAGACGTTTAAGTGACAGAAAGGTTTATGACAGAAGGAAAAAGTAGGACCTTCCCTTTTTTGCTCTTAGTGTATGAGGAACTCTGGTGAATGATTATTTTAAATATTCTTTGTGCTGAGGAGAACATGAAACTGGAAGATCCGATGAATAAATTATTTTAAAGCCGCAGCAACAAGACAGGCTGTGCTTTTCCACAATCGAATTGTGTAATAGTTATGAACAGAATTCTCAATGCAAGTATAAACTTCAAATTTCTAAGGCCGAAAAAAGCCCAATCCCCGAAGTCACACGCGTCGGAAAAGCACGAGTCAGATCATCTTGTCATAGAGAGAACGGAAGAGGGGATTATGGCGTTACACTGTACTGAAATGCATTGAGCATATAGCAACTACAATATTCTACACTCTTAGAAATAACTTTATTAATCAACATGACAAACCATCTGCTATGTATTCTATCACACATGATGGTTTTTAAAATAATTTGCTAGACGGTTTTGCAATATTCATAGGGAAAGCAGCTAGCTAGCTACCTAGCTAACGTTACTACTGGCTAGCTACTGCTAACGTTAGCTATGCTGAGTGCTGGATAGCAGCAAGCTAGCGCAGGCTAGATTTGTTACACTGTATGATCCAGCTGTCTTCATATTAAACATTTTCTACATACCATGTCTACGTCTTTTCCGTTTCTTTTGTTTTAATCACAAGTAGCTAGCTAGCTAATTTGATAAATCTACATAGCTCAGTTATGGTATATAATTATAAACACATCGTTATTGTAATATAGGCGCTAGCTAGCTTAGCTGCGCTGGTATCATATGACATCCAAAATACTACGTATCTTCCGTCCGCCTACCTACTGTACATGTGCGATGGAAAAAATGTCTGACAGCGAGAGCAGCCACAGTCCGCAGTCCTCCCCTCGTCCTGATGTTTTTATCGGCGAGAGTGGCAATGCCCAAATGAAGATCGCAACAGTGATCCAACCATTTAGGTTTGAGCCTGAAGCGCGGGCAGTTAGCAGTGCTAGCAGCTAGCTCCAGATCGTGTTCTATCTATTATGTCACATAAATTGCATTGTGGGTACATTTACGAAGATTTGGCAGATTCTTAAGTTACATTTTTAAACTTCAAATATGCATATGTGTTTTCAAATAAATATGATCACAAACTTACTATGATATAGTTAGGGGGTATTTGAGAAACATGTGTCATTACCTTTGCAAGGTAAATTTGCTGGTGTCTACACTTTAAATCGTCCAAGTTTTTTGTGTTGAATCGGCAAGAAGTGGTAGTGCAGCCTTCGCATTGACTGACAATTAAATTCATTGAAAAATGTGCTGAACAAAAAATGCTGCTGCGACCAGAATCCAGAATCCAGAATCTCCTGGTGAAATGTTTCTACTTCCCAGAAGAAGGGAACAAGATCGGGCATTATCAGACTACGACTCCAAAGGAGCCGCTTGCCAGCCCCACCTGTAAGTCGTAACAATCGTTCCTTAATTCCAGCGATGAATTATCCACATCTGGCACTTTGTGACACCATTACTAAACAGGGGTATCCACTCCCATCTGTCTGCCAATCACAGACAGGGTAGCTTCCAGGGGTTCAAAGCACTTTATCACTCCTCCACCGTGATTGGCTGAACCGAGAGTGAGAAGCGCCGGATTGGCTACGTGGTGGGAGCGTGGGAGCGAAGCCCCTCCTTACCTTCCCTGTGAGCAGCTCAAACAAGATGGCCCCCAAACTCCACCAGTCGCAGGCAACGGTCTCCTCGGATATGCTTCCAACTTCTACATGAAGAAAGAGAAGAACAGAATGTGTGAAAAAAAGTTAAATATCGTATCAAGTTTGTGATTCATCACCACCCTTTAAACCAGCAAATAGATACATTTCCAATCTTTGCAGTAAGTTCAGAGAGGAATGTGAGGTCTCATGGCATGCGCATGCCCTTGTCCTGGATGTATCGCACAGTCCTTTACAAAGTCCTTTACATCGCACTGAAAACATATTTCATTAACAATATTTCATAACAGTTTACACAAGACGAACAGTGATCCATTGTTTCATTTTCACCACTGCCTCATTTTCCCAGACTGCAATGGATGGTTTCTGCATTGTTCTGGGCTAGAGAGAATGAAATGCATTATGGGAGATAGTTTTAGTAAGGTAAAATACAATAACAGGAAGTTATAATGAAAAATGTATTTTCATTAGCTTGAATAATTCTTGTCTGCAAATATATATATATATATGATGCAAGTTAACAGTGCTAATATTTGCTAGCTAGCTAACATTAATGACCTATCTTAACAAGCTTGTACACTAGCAAAGTACAGTGCATTGTCATAGCGAACCCAACGATGCATAAAGCCAGCTGGCTATCAGTGTTTGTGGGACTCACACCATAGCCGAAGAGCTACAACAAGTTAATCTGCTGGTGCTACCTCGTTAGCTAATGTTAGCGAACGTTTCATGTATGTACATATATGTATGTACATTGCTTGCTAACATCTGTCTAGTAACATATGGCAAGCTAGCTGCGACTGCCCTGGTGGTATTAATATGGAACTTGTTTTAGAAGTGAGAAGGATTTACCATACGTATGCATGAAATATACACACGGCTGTTAGCCAATCAGAATCAAATATTCATCCAAGCCGTGGTATAAAGTACAATATATGTTACAGTACATAGCATATGTTTACACATGCAAGTATTGTATACAGCAGGAGGTAGAACCTTATGGCTACAAGTACAGTTCATTTTTACAAAGCCTTTAAGAAACCCCAATCCTCTCTGTGGAGACAGACAACAGACAGTAAGTGAGAGCACAAACCAGATTTAGCACAAAAATACTTCAGCCTTCAGAGCCAAATGAGGATATGAAGGAGACACACAAGACCTGTTTACAGTTTACTGTAGCCTTTTGGTTTTAAGTGGGAATGAACAGGGATAGAAAGTATAACGTTAATCAATTACGATCATCAGCGTCCCATCGATACTGGGGGGGTTTCAATTTGAGACATTCTGTCTTCACCTACTCGTGTGGAAAAGAACATTTGTACCGAGCGGTGAACGGGACGCTGGGACTCACTCCACTGCCTCGCTCGCCCCCTCACGGGGACATTAGCGCCAATCAGCTTCCCTTTCTGGGAAAATGGAGTTGTTTCGATAATTGCGCCAGCGCCTGCCAGTGAGCGGGACACCGCCAGCCGGCGAGGTGGGGAGAGATAAGGGATGCAGACTGCTGAGTAACAGGGAAGTTTATGGGAGACGGCGCGCATCTGAAAATGTTATTTCCTCATCGTTTCAGAGCGTCTGCTAAACTGCAACCTATCCAGTGCTGTGAAAATTGTCTACTCATCTGTTCTACTGTCGAGGGAGCCGGAAACAGAGGTAGCAAAAACTATTAGCGAGTAAGTATGTTTGGGTTATTTGGATGTGATATTTACTTCCCCCCAAACATTTTAAACTTGGACACTGAGTGGAGTTTCACTAAACTACCAGCATAATACCAGATGGGAATCTCACTGTAAAACTGTAATTCCTCAGTTTTTACATTATTCTGCCTTCAAGTTGTGTACTGATAATATACTCACCCACTACCATATGCAGTAGTACAATGTAGCGCACTCCTAAGTTCACACTGTAGTCCCATTGTCTAGATTTAACACCCTTTTTTACGATAGTCACATAATGACAAGCTTTCAATCTGATGCACGCCTTGCACAGCCTTGGTTGTTTATTAGTTTCTTGATGAAGTGATACTCAGAAGATAATGGGGACAGAACAATAAGGCTCAGAGTTTGTGTGTGTGTGCGTGTGATGTTTGGGGAACTCTACCTGGAGAACAGCTCCGCCCTGTTTCTGTAAAGCAGCTGGGCGCCTGGGCGTTTCCTTACTGCCATACGTATGGCCAGTAAGGTACAAGGAACCACAACAGGGTTCCAGGCTCTCATTAAATGGGAAATGAGAAGAACTGGTGCTATTAAGATTTTCTGGATAAGATTATTAAGCGTGTGAGAGCCAGCAGACACTGCTGCCTTCTAGCATCAGGGTTGAGTAGCCCTGCAGGCACTGCGGCCCTCCAGGAGCAAGGTTGAGTATCCCTACAGGCACTGTGGCTCTACAGGACCAGGGTTGAGTATCCCAGCAGGCACTGTGGCCCTCCAGGCTCAGGGCTGAGTAGCCCTACAGGCACTGTGGCCCTCCAGGACCAGGGTTGAGTAGCCCAGCAGGCACTGCAGCCCTCCAGGACCAGGGCTGAGTAGCCCTACAGGCACTGTGGCCCTCCAGGACCAGGGCTGAGCAGTCCCAGTTAACATCCTGATTCTAGTACCCGGTACTCACCTCACAGTTACAGACACACTGGCTCGTGCTGCCGCCGCTAGCGCGCGCACAATAGGAGGGCTGTGTTCGGCTCCCAGAGGATGAGCTCATCAGCAGACACCAGCTCCCTCCCGTTAAGACCTCCGCGCTCCCGTCGGCTCTGCTCCCCAGCTGGGCTCGCAGGGCGCTAACGAGCAGCGCATTAGCAGAACGCGCCGACCGCGCGCGACCTTAAGAATCTTCCGCATGCACGGACGGACCGACGCATGCACGCACCGTAAGACTCTGCCACACAACACAACTGCCCACGACCGCAATACTCGACCACGGGACTCTGCCCGATACGGCCGTGTAACCCGGCACCCTCACGAGGCCCGCGGCACAAAGCGAGCCGCGCCCCTCCGTGAGCACGACGAGGTCACATCGTGCACCTTGAGCTAACCACGCTCGTTCGGCGCCGCTCTTTTGAATCAGGCCTTTTTTTTCAACAATACTGCAAGCTGACATGCCTTTTTTAGGTGGAGCGTTGCACGCCAAAAAACTTTACTGAAACTACTCGAATGATATGTCTAATGCCAGGTCTAATGCGCTCTTTTGTTAATCATCACTAATCACTAATACTGTTATTACAAAGTCACTCAGAACTCATACAGCTATTATAAGCCCATTCACTTCTACAGTGCTGCAGTTAGTGTAGCAGGCCCCGTGGCATTCAGCCAAACTCTTCCTTCAGCTTCTTGTAACTGTGACTACCTGAAATTGTATGATTGTGGATATCCCAAAGACAATGCAAATGAAAATGCCTTGTAAACACTCCAGGTGAATGCTTCTTTCAGATGCATCCTCCAATCAGTCTCTGCCTCTTATTTACAGCCCCAAACCTGATCGGGGGCCTTCTGCCTCGCCAAACGATTTTTTTAAACCGCAAATACGGTTACCCAAATTAATAATGTTTTTGGCATCAATCCTCCCCCCACACACACGCACACGTGCGCACACACACATAAACAAAAAAGTGCATACCACGGTAGCAAGGAACAAAGTGGCTGTCTTGTAAATGAATAATTTGCATGATAAAATGTAGTCAAATTGCAGGGGAAACAAGGGGGGTGGGGAGGGGGAGGGGGGGCTGGAAACTCCACCGCTGCCACCATCTGCGTGACCTGCCCAGACTTTAAAAAAAGAGCCCTGAATGTTGTACATATTAATGCCCTTCACAAAACACAAAGGCAGAGAAAAGCCCCCCCCCCCCATAGCTTTCGCTTTGCCTTTCCCCTTTTGTTGCTCTTAATAAATTTAACAGAGAGCGCTCGCAGCCAGGCCTTACTTGCTTAATTCCTTGCAGGGTTTTTTCTCCTTGTACAAAAACAAACACTCCCCCCTCACCCCCAACCCCCAACCGCCACCCCCGCTCCCCGCTTCGCTCAGTTTTGTTTTTAGAGGTACGAGGCCAACCCCAGGATCTGGCAGGTCTCGCCGGAGCTGGAACCTTCTCAAGGTGAAAGGACGCGCTTCCCCCTGGCTTCCCCCCAGCGGCCCCCCAATGATGCCCACGGGGGCCACCGGGCCCTCGCACGGCCATTTAGGGAGACGGGACGGACAGCGAGAGTGACAGGGGGAGGTCAGCTCCGAGAGGGCTCCTCGGGCCACCAGATGGCCCCCGTTGTTGCGGTTTTTTTCGTTGTTGTTGTTTTATGTCTTTCCTTTCGGTCTCCAGATGAGCGAGGGGGGGGG
Source organism: Aldrovandia affinis (assembly GCA_029706075.1). Taxonomy (NCBI): domain Eukaryota; kingdom Metazoa; phylum Chordata; class Actinopteri; order Notacanthiformes; family Halosauridae; genus Aldrovandia; species Aldrovandia affinis. Next base: position 2,182,887 of record JAINUG010000027.1, on the reverse strand, counting down.
GCGGGGGGAGACAATGGCCCAAGTCCTTGAGCTGCGCGGCTGTTGGCTGCCGAGCGCCGGGCCGGCACGGGGGCCGCCCAGCTGACTGCAGATCGGGGATGAAGTCCTTCACCCCAGGGGGAGCGCGGCTCTTTTCCAGCCAAGGTTACAAGACGACCCAAAGGGCAGCGCTCGGGCCATTCCACCCCCGGAAGGAGCAGCTTGGAACAGGGAGGCGAGGAGGGGGGGGAGAGAGCTACGGCTCTTCAAGGGGTATCTGACACGTGTTGTGACAGCGTTAGTTTTGATACTATCATTAGACCGACTTGCGATACCTGTGTGTGTCTGTGTATGGGGGGTGGTTTCCAGCCCTGGGATAAAGCAGATATGCATACGTCTCTTTCAGCAAGGTCGGTTGTCATCACAAAGGGCTTATTCTTCACAGGGCTTCGGGGAGAAACCTCCACCACCACCAAGTGAAGAGATAAAATATCTGGTGGCTTAATTTTCTGCCTCGTCGAAACCGCGAGGGCACCGCGGAGAGACGCACGGGAACAGAAACCCGGCGCGCCTGCGGCCGATGTCTTCCCGAGCCAGCCCATAATGCCGGGCCTGTCCGCGCACCTTGGAAACCGCAGACAGCAAGGCTGCCCTCGTCACGGGCTATAACCGACGAATCGGGCGCTTCCGCAGAACAAACAGGCCGTGGCTCTCTGCTTCACGCGGCTCGTCAAAGGAACCGTTGCGGACAAAGAGGGAAACGAGCGAGGTGCTTTTACGCAAAGTGGCTCGTTCGGGATCCGCGAACGGCCTGCCTCCGCTCTTCCCCTTTCGCGGGTGAAGGAGTTCCCCTGTCTCTTAAGAAAAAAAAAAAAGGGCTTAAGTAATGAAGGGAAGCGTGGCTCTTCCCCCGAAAGGCACAAAGCGCTTCCCCAAAAGGCACCAAGGGGCATTGTTCGCAAAGAAAGCGGGCGATTGTATCGGCCGTGTCAGAACAACAAGAGAACCTCAGATCTGCGTGCCGTGGCACAGGCGAGCCATTCTCAGCACCTGAGCGTGAAGCAGTGACTCATCACGCTCACACCACGGTGACCGCACCCTTCTAAGGGCTTACTAATACCAATCAAATTTGAGTAAAAACGACAGTAAAAAAAAAATCCATCTTTCGTTAATTTAAGATGTTGTGGAGCTGTAAAAGTTGCATAAGTAGCCATGTTTTTCACACGGGGGTGCTTTACCTGGAGCTAGGGTAAACCCACAACTGTCTGAAAAATTCACATCGAATTGCTGGCAAAATTATTCATGCAGAATCTTTCCTTTCACGTGAACGATTTTTTTGTAAGTGTACACAGCAGTGGTCCCGCCGAGCCTCAAACCGACACTCTCTACCCGTGGTGCTCTGCTGGGGCTAACTGAACGGTGTTCAGGGGATATTCCACTACTGCTTCCTTGGGGTCCAATTCTTTTCACAAACGGTTTCAAATGGGCAAATCATTTTCCATATACTCTTCATGAAACCAATGTATAAAGAAGCTGTACCGTTAATGTGTTTCAACGTAGGTGGCTTCTTAAAGTATGATGCAGACACAGCTTTTGATGCCTCTGAAAAATACTTTTCTTAATGGTCAAAGGGCCAAGATTGTGAGCCGCATTTGCCCCCCCCCCGGGCCCCCAGTTGAATAGCCCTGGGGCCGTATGTACAAAGACTCTAAGAGTAGGAGTGCTGATCTAGGATCAGTTTAGCCTTTCAGCTCATCATGGCGGTGGTTAGGTTAGGTGCTTAGAATCTTTGCACATACGGGCCCAGGTCTGCATGTAGGGCTCCACCCGGGGAGAGAACGCCAAATCTCCCGCTCCCGGAGGAGGAGCCCTCCACAGCCGCCGGCGCTCAACGCTGTCCGAGCCCGAGCGCCGTCGCCACGGTAAGGTCACTCGTGTTTAACGGGCGTGGAGAAGCGCTCCCGCCCCGGAGTCTCTGGAGACCGGTCTCTTCAGCGCTCGGGTCTCAGGTGTGCAACCCGACACGAGCCCCCCGCCCCTCCCTCCTTTCAGGCCTTCATCTTTTCTTTCAAAACTAGAAACCCCTCTGCTCTCATCCCACCATCTTCCCTCCAAACGGAAGTCCCCACCCACTCAAATCCCCCTCCTCTTCTCTTCCCTCCATCTTCCCATTCAAACTGAAGACCCTTCCCACTCAGGACTCCCCCACTCCCTCTCTGTCTGTCCCGCCAGCTCGCCTGAATATTTAAAGGTAAATGACCATATGTGATATAGTAATAGTATTACAAAATGAGAAACAAAAATCTGAATAGGAAATGTAATTCAACTCAACGTAATAGAATTCTCAAAAATACAGTATTGAGAAAAGTATGCAGCAGCCAGTACCAAGAAAGAAGAAACAGACAAAGGTTAAACAGCCACATTGAACCGCATCCCTGGAGGACGGCCGATGAATTAGACAAAACTTCAATAAATATGAATATTTAGCAGCATACATAAATAATATGGCTCTCAATGGGACAGAGCTGCGTGAGCTTGCACCGCGCGCCGTTTAAACGGTGGTTTGGGCAAACAGGGGAAAAAAAAGCAAAACTATAATCTTGTCATTCCAGCACATCTTAGTTTCCAAGCCCCTTTTGTTGAAAACATGTTGTTTCATCCCATCTGTATTTATAGGCCCTCTGAAACAGGCACCCTGCAAGCTTTTGGCCCGTGTTCATAAATCTGTCATCAGAAATGAAGCTGTTGCAGCACTTTTTTTTTTTTTTTTTTTGTTTTCCCTTGAAAAATACAGAAGCATTAAAATGGAGGTAGATAAGGAGATGGGCTGTTGATAATACAAAGAGCGGAGCAGGTGGGGAAATGTGTGTTTTTTGGGAAGAAATGTAACGAAAACAAGCTCCCTGGGGATGGGCTGGGGGCCGGGAGGAGGTGGTGGTAGGGGTGGGGGGGGGGGGGGGGGGGGTTGAAGGCCTGATCAAACGAAAGCCAATAATTTAATCCCCACTTTGGCAATGAGTCTTTGTCAAAATGTCCCCCCTGCATAGCAGTCAAGTGTGGATGTCACAGGCGGTCACACAAAAACGCACAGGGCTACAGGAGAACAAAAATGCTTTCTCCACGGCTTCCTGGGCTCGGCTACTCACTGGATTCGTGCGATGTCGCTACTTGTATTTGCTGCCATGTATTGTTTTTGTATTTGTATTTGTCTTACAGTGAGGAGTTGTTATATGGCATGTAGCCCGTTGACTTGAGCTCATCTGGGGTCCGGGTTAGCTGTGCTAGGCATTGGAGTCAACATTGGGGGGGACCAAATCTGCCAAACCCTAAGAGGTGGAGAGCATGCTTGAAAAGTCACCTGGGTGAGACCTGTGGAGGGTATGCTTGAATATCACCTGAGTGAGACCTGTGAATCTGAGGCCTCAATGGCTGTTCACATTTATTGTGCGCTTTTCACATTCGGCTTTACCTCAGTATTCCTGTGTTTCGGATGTTCTGGAGTTTTTTTGGTCACCTTCACATGCACTCCGGGTACACCATGTGATACCGCATGTGGCCAATGAGGGCCACGCACCGATGACAGTGCGGACGGGGGGAGTCTGGATTTTTTTTTTTCTGTAGATCAACAGTCACAGACAAAGGCCTCTCCGTTACCATGACAAAGTGTAAAAAGAACAACGGTCACACTTCCTGTTTGCCTTGAGACGTAGCATAATCATTTTGACTGCTTTAGAGTCTACTTCATGTTTGTTTGGTTTTCAGCGGCCTTGTGGACGGCTGCAAACAGTGAGCACGCACAGGGAAAAGAGTGAGAGGGGCAGTCGACCTCTGACCTCCAGGGGTCAGGTATACAAATGGAGATCAAATGAAAATGCACCTTAAATGGCTCAGGCGGACGTAGAGGGATCCACCTAAACTAGAAATTCCCTTCACACCTGTGACACTAAAGACACCTGTCCTGTCACCTTTAACACCTGAGGAGTAAGGTTACCGTTTAAACTCCACTCGGTGAAGCCATACAGTGCGCTTGAAAATATTTAGATTTTTGTTTTTTAGTGTTCAAACATCTGTCAGCTTTTGTAGATCGTTTACTATTCCAATGTGAGCCTTTTCCTTACAGCGTCCTTTAGACAGTTTTGAACAACAGAATTAAATTAAATTAAAATGTAGCTACAGCTAGAGAAATTCACTTCACCATGCAAATAAATTCTGCTTTGGTTGGTAGGTAGCTAGCTAGCTTCATTGTTTGAACCAGAAGAGGTGAAATTGGTGATTTAGCCATAGGCTAGCTACCAAGCTAATTTAAATAGCTAGCTAGCCCACCCTTTTATAAAAGTGTTAACCAGATGGGCTGATTTGAGAGCAATACTACCCATTTACATTAGAAGTGCAGGACATTCTGGCATCGCTTTCAGAATGGAGCATTAAAGGGTAACGCTCCCAGAGTTCTATAATTTGATGTTTTTCCTTAGATAAAAAAAAATGCGATTAGGTTTTCTTGGCGGTCTCATAGCCAGAACTGTGGTGTAGCGGTAAGCACTGCGTACACATTTCAGAGCATGAAGTCCTGCCCATTCCCATCAGAATTTATGGCCCATTCTCAATTCCCTGAGAATCTGATCGGTTGTGAATCAGGAAATGCATACATTGTCCATAAAAATATTATAGATGTTTCAGAAATTGTGTTCGTTTCAGACAACTGCAGAGCAAATCTCAAAATTGTGCATGCGTGTACTCTCGAGGGGAAAGGTGGTGAAATCGTGTTCTCGTCTTTTCATGCAAGTGTAGCCAGTGAGAATGAGGCATTCCTGTATTAAAAAAACACACGAATTTGCCTAACAATTCTTGCCACAAGCGCACCTAATGCATGTTATACTTATATTGGTATATTATATCAATGTAACCTGTGTTTTATTATTGATTTATCCATTTATCAAATTGTTTTAAAGTGTGGAATTTATTCCAAGATTCAAGAGACTTTGGCAAATAAACAGAAAAACCTTGTTGTGAAACTTCTGTCCTGCTGCGATCAACATGTCCTCAACATGAACATAAATAGATAAATAAATGAAAAAAACGGAAAGTTTGCTCGGCAGACAGGGTTTGAAGTGTTTACCTGCAGATTTGGAACAGGTCTGTTTACGCTCTCTCTGTGTCTGCCAGGCGGCTGACTGCAGAGAGAGTGATACTGCAGCCGCTCTGTTTGGCTTTCTGATCACAATGTGGAGCAAAGTGTGAAGCAGCACTCCAGAACTCAGTCACAATCACACACATACACACACTTATACATGCACATACACACTCACACATACAGACACATATACACACACTCACACTTGTACAATTACATATACTACTGTACTGTGTAATGTGGAAAATTATGTTTAAAGCTATTTATCTGGGCAGTAAGTGTTTATTTGCTTGGAAAAACACTATATATATATATATTATTATTTATTTATTTTTATCCAAAAAGCTATTGATATCTTGTAAGATGGCTAGAGGAATGCAGGTTTAGTTCCCAAACCTCTCCTCGAGGCACTCCAGCCATTCCAAGTATTTGTTCAATTCCACCACCAGCACACCTGATTCAACTTAATGAGGTATTGATTAGCTGAACCAGGTGTGCTGGTGGTGGAATTGAACAAATACATGGAATAGCTGGGGTGCCTCGAGGAGAGGTTTGAGAATGGCTAAACTAACACAGTTTGACAGACATAAAATCATATTTTTGCATCAACAAGGTAATTGTCAGCGAGCAATAGCCCGCCTAACCGGATTTTCAAGATGTGGTGTTCAAGCTGTCATAAAGAAATTTGAAGAAACTGGGCAAGTTGAAGACAGAAAACACAGTGGAAGACCCAAAAATCTGTCTGCATCTGATGAACAGTACTTAAAGGCCACTTCCTTGAGGGACAGAAGGAAATCAGTGATGAGCTTGCTCAGCATCTGGCAGAGTCATCTGGCACTAAAGTACACACTTTGACCGTGAGAAGAAGTCTTACAAGAAATGGTCTTGTAGGACGTGTTGCAGCTAAGAAACCATTCTTGAGGAAATGCAACAAGCAGAAGAGATTGCAATACCCAAAAGCCTTACTGCTCAGATAAATGGCTTTCATTTGAATTTTTCAGTGGCCTAAGACTTAATATAATATATATATATTATATATATAATATATATATACACACACATACATACATACACACACACACACACACACTCATACAGACAGACAGACAGACAGACAAACAGACAGACAGACACAAACATACACTCACACATGCATGCATGCACATACACTCACACATATGTGCTCACTCACTCACTCTCTAAGTGAATTTTACAAGTAATTCTCTCAAAATTCACTTGTTTTCAATAGACCAACATGTTTACCTACTGGGCATATGAGGGCACAGGGTAAATTACACAAACCCAACATGTCTTCCTCTGGCTATTCAAAAGTCAAGCACGACACGGTGATACATTGTTTCTAATACTACAGTAGAACAGATACAACTGACTTAAAATCTCACTATTTAATAATAGTAATAATAATAATCACCATCATAAACATATAATTAGAAGCTTAAGTCTGTTTTGCAATCAAGTCCTACCTTTCATGTTTTGATAAGTTGTTCTTCACAGTCCTGAATGACATCACATGACACTGCCCAAATTTAATTTCATGTTTTTAATGACACATTATTTTCCCTAGTATTTGCCCCTCCACATGTCAAAATGGATCATGTACACCAAATTATTCTGACAAACTAAACCCAGACTACAGCACACCACGAAAAATATGCATGGAGGTTCCTCTCCAGAAAAAGCGGTTCATCCCAGCTGATATTCCAGCTGGAGAGAAATCATTTACAAAACACAAACTTGTAGCTCGATCCCAATTTTTTTTTTTTTTTTTTTTTTTTAAACAGCAAGAGTGCTGGCAAGGGAAGATGAGGGCATTTTACCCTGAACTGGACCAGTGTCAGGGGGCGGCGCTGTCTAGCAGGTCAAAGCATAGGTGAGGAGGCGAACGCATACAGACAGGACCGAACAGTAACACAGAGACAAAGCAGCGTGAATGATGCCTTTCAGCGCATTCAGACTGGAGTTCTGTCTTACGGTGCGCCATAAAATGCACGGTTGTTATATTTTCACCAAGCTTTGCTCATACATTTAAATAAAACATGAAAACTGACATTTTCACTGAAAATCGTTACGATCAAACACAGGTGGACGGGGTGTGGGTGTGTGGAGGGTGGGGGGGAGGGTATTGGGGGATTAATAGCTAGTGGCAAACATATTTTCAGTTTTTCCATTTCTAAAACGTGCAGCCTCTTTTTTTCCATTCAAAATAAGCCTTTGTTTATACAGATGATAATAATTTGACCTCAAGCTATTTATACACACAGGCCACCACACCTTTTTTCCACATTTATACCTTCGGCTTTTAAGTGACTCCACAGTTCACTGTAGAGTTTAGGATGAAACGTTTTAAGAGTGAACAGAGAACGGAGCAGCAGAGAGAGAGATTGAGTTATCTGGTTAAAGTCAGCTTCAGTGCACCAAGACAGCACATGACTCCACCTGCTGGCGATTGCGTGGTATTGCACCCACTGCCAGAGCAAGGGGGGGACTTGGTGAATTATACTAAATGCAGTTATTGATAAAGTTAGTTCATGAAACTATTATTTGTTCACTGTATTTGGAAAAAAACATAGGTGTTTTTTAGTTTTTATTTTGCATCTAATTTACAGTTAAACATGATTGTTGTATTATTTAATACAAGAGGATGAAGAATAACTAACACAGTGAATTTGTCAGTTCTAAAAATGCACGTTTCCAATCTGATGTCAATCTTTGAAGCAGTGCCAGCAACCACCAAAGAGACAAACTACTGTTACATGAAGAGAATGATGCTGAAGACAAAATACCTTCAAGAGCTCCACACTTATAAGCAAAAAACGTTGCTCTGAACTTAGGAACGCTCGAGAAACAAACATGGTGACAACTCGCGTTGCGTGGTAAAGGATTTCTTCGGCGGCAACGACTTAAATCCATCTCCTCGACAAGGAGCGCTTTTAACGCTTTTTAATCACCTCTCGGCAGTCAAAGACGACTAACTACGCGATGAAGGCGTGGATAGAGCGCATCTTGCAAGGGAATTGATTAAAAGGTCAGCTCGTTAAGATCCAGCGATTTACAGTCACGGGCGTCAAATGTCACTTGATTTATTTCAGGCCTGAGTCAATATCATTAGTGTTTCAAAGCAAACACTTTAAGGCGAGATCCAGGAATTTTGCAGTAATTGCATTTTATGGAGCTGTGTAAAACGGAAAAGAATAGATAAACAATAATGCCGATGACTTAACCGCGAAGTGCACCGGGGGTCGGTCCTCCTATGAAGACGACCGCCTTTTGATTCTACGTTCATGTATCGGCAGGAGCTTGAAATTGGCAACAGATAAAACCAAGGAAATGCGCTTGCTGGGGGTGTAGGTAGCTTTCACGCATAAAGGGCTCGGCAAAGCAGATTCAGAACCGCCGGGTACGTAAAAGACTCAACCGTTTTCATGGGTCCAGAAAATGAAACGTTAAGGCATCCATTTGGCGGCCTTAACGTCATTATATAACTGACATGACTTTTCCCCCCTTTTTTCATTCAAAGTCAATGCGTTGCCGGCGTGCTTTAAGGCTTAAGTATTTGGACTGGACTTGTAGAAATCGTGCTTTCAACTTATTAAAAGAGGCGTAGGATGAGGCAGGGGGCCGTTGAAGCAATCCCCTTTAACCTGCTAGCTTCATAAATAAGTGGAGGAATTCTCTCAGCGTGTTCTTCGTACACTTTCATAAGCACATCCAATCCCCAAAGTGCTTCTTTAGATGATTGCCAATGCTCTCCCTGCCTTGACATCTACTAGTTTAGTAAAACTAGGGAAAAGTGGACATATATTTTAAAAATTCTCTCCAAATTATGGGCAAAACGAAAAGCCGCACAAATGACACACCGTTTCAAGAGTAGTGGAGGTGTTTGAATTAATGCTTTACATTGAACATTATGTCACTGCACTGTTGAACCATCGCCGGAGTTCCTTACATTTCAAAAATTTACAAATGCAGTTGGTGACAGGAACTCCACAGCTCATACAGGAAGAAGGGGCAGATTGTGCAGTCTCTATATTGGTATGGGATCTCTGCTATTTCGATGCTGGCTGGCTGCATGTGGGCGAGTGAGTGGAAAAAGGGGGATGCCGGGGAAAATGCAAGGGTGAGACTGGAGTGTGTAAAGGCAGTCTGTGTCACTACAGGAAGTCTGCAGAATGCGGCCAATTGGGGGGTGCGGGGGGCAGTCTCCCCTCAATGTGCCACAGCTACCTTTAAAAAATTGTTTGTTTCAGATTTTTCCCCGTTTTTCTCCGCAATTTCACCCTTCCACCCTCTATTTATTTTGATGAACCCTCCCCCACGAACTTGCCGCCCGTCTCTACGGGGCAAGGTACTCTCCAAAGCCGGCAATAATCCACCTCCTTTGAAACGGAACTCACCGACCTCCTTTCTGGAGACACCCTTACGTGCTTCATGGCGAGTTCGTGCCAACCACCCTCCCCCCCTCCCTCAGGAGTGGACAGCTAAATGCCTCCCCCGATCGGGGCTAACGGCCAGGGCCGGTCTGGCATAGACGGGTTTCGAACCACGTCCCTGATAGGCAGCTTGCACTCGTACAGGACCAGCCAAATACGGGTGCGTTACACCACTGCTACCTTTAGACTGGTCAGTCCCCTATGGAGGTCACATGGCCATGCTGCATGGCCACACCCAAACATTTCAGCACAACCTTACATTAACTATGCACCGTTAAGCCTACATAACGCTGTCATAAGCATGACGTAACACCCGTCATAACCAGTCACAAAAGCCTATTACAGCTTATGACCAATGTCATAACACTGTCATAATGTGACCAGCACATTTTATAAAACAAATTCAAAATAACAGATAGAAAATTGCTGGTCCCTATGGGAGACTGAATCTTACCATTATCTTCAGTACCTGTTATGCTAATTAACAGCTGGCATGATTTCTTTTTAAAATATCAAATAGCACATCAAATGTACTTTTCAAGATGTTACCCATTGTTTAACTCTGCAATAGAATATTAGACAACGCAACAATCGGAGGGAAAAAATGATAAATCCAGCTGATTTAGAGATTTGAGAATTGTCATGGTAACTCAACTGCGCTGGCCGAATGTCGGGGAACGTTTAGGAATTAAACAAAATGGCCGACCACATCACGTTTCTGAAGAGATACTGCAGCGCAAAATTAACTTTACCTTTACAAGTGTTATAAAAAACAGTGCGCTAAAGGTAGGCCTTCATAAAAACAAACAATGTGAAAGTTTTCACATTTATTTTAATATAAATGGCGGCTTTGAGGGCTTTGGATTGTCTCACTGTCAGCTGATTTTCCCCATACAGTTGTTCGCTAGCGGTTGAGACTCAGAGATGGTGGCAGTGTGTGAACCCGTGATAAACGGCCTCAACATCGCCGAGCTCTGAGGTGCACAGAACAGCCGGGTGAGCGGAGGCGCAGTTTAACTGAAGCGAGGCGGCACTGCTGTGCCAAACCAGCAATGCCCATTCTCTATGAATGAAGTCATTGTGAGGCGTCGTGACCTACTTACGGCAGGTCACATTTTTCCTGTACAATTTGAAGTGACGGAATGTCATTCACAACTTTCTTCAGTCGCCGCTGCGCTTAGTTACAGATTATAAATGTGTTCCCACCAGGCCTGCTGCAATATCAAGGCTTAGAAAAGGTATGCTAAAAGATAAGGAGGACAAGGCGAATGGAAAAAAAGCTAATTTAACAAAACCAAGAAGGCACAAAAGCGACCCGGTGCGGACGCATTAACGAATAAAAAATTAACTGACGCGAAAAACAAACACGCAAAGTAGGCTGCTGAAAAGAAAGTGTCGAAGACAAAGAAGCCGCCCGCTGCCCAATGAAGCTAAGCGGCGCGGTGAGCAGAGAGAAGGTAACGAGTTGAATGCGTGCTGCTGAAGACCGAATGGATTTGAAAAAGGCTCGGCGGGGGCGCTTTGTTCCGACCTGGGGCGCAGTACATCCGGGCGACGGCCTCCCTGTCGCACGAGTCTTCGACCTCGCTCCAGCTGCAGAAGTACGTCAGCTGAATGTGTCCTGAAAACAAAAACGACGGGAGAAATCAAAACACTTTCCGCCCTCCCCCTTTTGGCTTTTCCGGCAGAAAACTAACTGTAATTATTCCTTTGTAACTAAAAACAGTCTCATTAAGAATAATGGCATCATTAAGTACTAGAAGCTATTACTGCCAGGGAATCTGCCGTGTTGATAGTGAAGGGAAACGAAGATACTAATTACGGGATAAAACGTCTACTCGGATAATTGGAAGCAGGAAGCTAATAGGAAAGGAAATGCATTTGCTCTGGAAAATAGTAAAAGAAAAGGTGGGGCGGACGCTGACCTCTGTCGCTGAGTAAGATGTTGTTGGGGTTCAGATCGCGGCAGACGATCCCCTCTTGGTGGAGAGCGTCGAGCGCTAGGATGATCTCCACCGCCCAGCGCTGGACGTATTCCTCGGGGATGTGGGCCTGGGCGGCCATGAGCAAGCGTTCGTCCAGGTCCTTGAAGAGCTGGGAGATGTCTCTGTCCTGCCGGCTCTCCTCCTCCTCCTCCGGGCCCTCGGCGGTCAACTGCGTCCCTTTCCCGTCGGGAAGGGGCCAGAGGGCGGAGTCTGGACGTGACTCCAGCCTCATCGAGAGTTCCCTCGATCCCGCGAACGGGTCGTCTCTCGCGGACGATGCATTTAGGGTCAGGGAAGGGGGCAAGCCCGGGAGGTCCCGAGAGAGCTCGGCGCAGCAGTCCGTCTCCGTGGCCTCCAGGCCCAGCGTCAGGCTGTCCTGTAACGTCATCCCGAACGCGGCCAGGATGTCTCTGTCGCTCAGCGGCTCGCCGGGGGCCGGGGTCGGGCCCGCGTGGCCGGGCGACGGAGTGAGGGCCGCCTCTTCGTCCATGTCGTGATGCAGCTGCAGGACGTCCGGCTTGCCGAACTTGGGGGAGGCTTTGGCCTCGAGCGCCAGCGCCACGGGCCTGTGCCGCTCAGCTCCTCGGACAGCGCGTCCCCCACGCCCGGCAGGTTGACCAGGAGGTCGGGCGGCTGGCCCTCGTCGCAGCTGCCCGTCTCTGGGTCCTCCGCCAGCGCGTCCTTGAAAGAGATGACCGGGACCGATTCGGTGGACACCCTGTCGCTGTCCAAGCCACACGGGTCCGCCTTGCCCCCGCCGCCAACGTCCGTCTCCAGCTCAGGGGCGGCGTGGAAGGGCTTGGAGGGGTCGGGCCTCCGGGCAGGGCAGCTCGCTGGCGCTGTCCTTGCTGTCGATGCGGAAAAACTCCATGGGCGTCTTCTTGGACTGGTCCAGCGAGTCGGCGGACAGCGGGGCGGGCGTGAAGACCTCGGCCGGCTCGTCCTCGGTGAAGAAGCGCAGCTCCTGCGCGGTGATGGGGGAGCAGAGGCTGTCGTTGCTGAGCAACGAGTGTGACCTGGGGGAGGGCGGGGCCTCGGGGGTGGAGCCGGAGACCTGCCCCGCCCTCAGGAGAGGCCTCTCCTCCAGGGAGTCGGGCTCCATCTTCTCCTGTTCGTACTCGTTGCAGAGCGTCAGGTAGCTGTTTGTGCACTCCTCTTCGGAGGTGGCCCCGGAGTCAGGCAGGGGCCCGAGCGGGACGTCCAGGTCAGGCCCCTCCTCGTCCTGCGTGCTGCTGTCGTCCTGGGAGCTGGGCGTGAGGCTGCTCTTCAGCGGCAGGGCCAGCAGGCCTGTGCTCTGGCGCTCGAAGCCGGACTCCGCACTGCTGGAGCTGGCCCCTCCCCCCGTAGGCCCCGCCCGCTCCAGCATGTGCACTGCCACGGTGTGAGACTTCTGGATGAAGGGGATGTCGAAGCTCTCTTCCGGGCTGCGGTTCAGGAACTTACTGAGGTGGGACCACAGCTTCCCCCCTGCAACAAAGAATAGGACAGAAACATTAGAACAGCCTGTACACACAGCCAGCAACTACCAATACTACCAAATACTCAAATATTACCAATACTACCAAATACTACCAGCAACACTACCAAATATTACCAATACTACCAAATACTATAAATACTACCAAATATTTCCAAATACTACCAATATCTTCAAGACCAAGACCAATTCATACGGGAGGGGAACATCAGTAAACTGAAAACAAAAAAAGGATTAAACCGCAAAGAAATGTGGTGGAAGCAGCGCTAAAGTTATGTCTAATTTATGGGGCATGCACAAACTAAAGTCAATGGGAAGAGAGAGAAAAAGTCAGCCAGGAAATCAAATGGAAGACAGTTACATTTCTAAGACCAGGAGCCTGGGCTCACATCTGAAGTGCAGTTTTAGCCGGAATAATTGCGAGAGCACATCTGGTGTGCTTCGTAAATGAATTGGCTAGGCACTGCCTCGGTAATGACAGCACGGTAGCCGAGTAATTTAGAAAACGCTACACTCCGAAAGTCACCCAGGTCGATCCGAAGCTTAGTTTGTTTAATAACTTCCATGGAGCTTGATTCCAGATCTGTCATACATTATTGTCCCATCATATATACATTATTCTCACACACACACACACACACACACACACACACACACACACACACACACACACACACACACACACACACACACACACACACACACACACACACACACACACACACACACACACACACACACACACACACACACACACACTTTTACTTACTTAATACAGACACCCTTTTCAACAGGGGCACAAATGCTCAAGCTTATATTCATTTCCTTAAACATTCATGACTGTAATGAATACTGAGTGTTTACTAAAGTGTGAATACTAATGTTTAGTTCCGTATCCCTCCTGCTGCTAGAGGCCCGGCTGGGAGAGGGAGCTGTGGTTTGGCGGTCCCAGCGGCTCGTCCCACATCTCCGGCGCGACCGAACGGTGTCTTCAGGACCGTCGTCACACGCCGTCAACGCAGGTGCTCGTCGGCGAGAGGAAATCTCAATCGGGAGAAATACCTGCCATCCAATTAGGAGGCTGATGTACGCGGCCTCTCGCGGAGCGTAAAGTATGAGGGGCCCGCGCGCTGGTGCCGCTAACGGCCCGCGCCGTCAAACTGCCGCGGGGAATAATGACCTGTGACACCCCGGCCCCCCCAAAACATCTGGCCGGCCCAAGGGCAGCGGGGGAGACGGGCTGGGGCGGAATAAAGAGAGCGGAAAACGCGCCGCGTTAGACAGGGGGGCCTCGTCTCTCAGGGAAGGGGGCGGGACCCGTCTCGCCCGGGCGTTAAACTGGAGCGATTAGGCGCTCGCTTGGAGCATCGCTCTGCGTTCGCCCGCACGGGGAGACGCTCCCGGGGGACCGGCGGGCCAGACGCACACGCTCATGTCCGTCGCCGTGTGAAGGCGTCAGGCAGACAAACGGAGGGGAGGTGCTGGGCTGGAAAGTTTTCCAGGTGCTAATTTCCACATTTCCACATGACTCAAGAGCACTCATTTGCAAGATAAACACTAGGCATCTCTTTACGCATCATTTCACACATACATATTTATATATATATATATATATGAGGCTCCAGAAGTGCATTAAATACTCAAGTTCACTGAGATGGCTCATCTGCTGAAACAGTTACTATGCATGTAATGTAATGTACACACTTCGGTAATTAAGAACACATTTTGTAAAAAGGCATTATCATTCATTAGACCTATGGCACCGCCATGGCAAATGAACTACTTTTATTGAATTTAAATGAGCATTTCATTAAGGATAAATGATTCTTAGGTTATAAGTAAGGATGAAAGTGACAAAATACATTTCCCCGAAGCAGTTCCGTTTATTTTTCTTGGAGTGGACAGAAGGGATCTAACCTAATAGCAGATGTACAGGTAACCGCCAAAATAAAGGACGCACTTGAGTAAATTAAGGTGTCTGGTGGCTCTGTTATGGTATGGGGTGCGTTTTCCTGCCATGGTTTGGGTCCACTCAACCTCTTCGAAGGCAAGGTAAACACCAATACATACAAAGTCAGAGTGAGTGATCACCTGCATACTATGGCGAAGCATTTCTATCCTGGTGGGTTAATTCAGTAACTCAACACAAACCATATGCCATGGCCGTCTCAGTCACAGATATATACCCTATTTAACACATATGGAAGATTGTTGAGCGGTGCCTGAGACAGTGTTTTCCACCACCATTAACAAAACACCAAATAATGGTGTTCTTCCATGTGTATCTCTTGGTGGCGCATCCCTCCAATAGAGTTCCAGACAGCTGTAGAATATATGCCAAGGTGCACTGAAGCTGTACTGGCGGCTCGTGGTGGCCCAATGACCTATTAAGGCACTTCATGTTGGTGTTTCTTTTATTTTGGCAGTTACCTGTCACAGGAGGCTTTCTAATCTGTCGATACTGTCATCTTTGGTAACCAGCCTGCTTTAATAGATCCGTTCCTCCTAAACCTCTGTGTGCAACTTTGAGACGAGCGTCGAATGCAAACAACCGCAAACGTGATCATAAGGACCACATTCGGTGTAGGAATATCTCACAGACGTGCAGCTAGGGAAAGACCCGAGGAAGCCCTCGGGCCTCAACATTTCTGAGCGTGACAACACCCTCATTAAAACTGAAACGTGAGCAATAACTGAAATGAGAACAATAACCAGAAGTGTTTATTTCTTTGTTCACATAGCCGGTGAAAATACCTCACCGAGACATTTTTCTAAACCACAGGCGTGCGGGAGAAGAAAACAACCATTAAGCGCCACAAAGGACGAACTGCCGCACACCGTTACCACTTGCAAATGTCACATTTATTTGTGCTAGCATTCTGGTCAAAAGCCTTTAGCCAGAGCGCTAATGATCCTTGCTAAGCACAACGTTAGCGCGAACAAAAGTGGCACTGGTGAGTGCGCGGGGAGTTTGTCCTTTCACAGCGTTTTATGGTTATTATTTTCTTGTACGACCAACGCTCCCCATCCCCCGTGGCCTGCGGATGTGCATTTAGCAGCTGCGTGCGGGTTGGCCTTCTCGTAGCGGAGCGCACGCAGGCCTCTACCTTAGTCTGCTCAGTGTGGACCTAAGTGCTGGCCGTCCACCTCGCCACGAGCCGCGGAGGGCAAGGGCGGCCAACACAAAGAAACAAACAGTGGGAAGCACTTAAAACAGGGCTGTGTGTGCAGGCGGGCTGAGCCTCCCTTCGGCTAAAAGCTGCCAAGACCCTGAAAGTCTCGAGAGAGAAGCAAGTAAATAACAGCCCCCCCTTCCAAAAACAACAGCCCCCCCGCCTCCCTCCACAGTAAGAGATGTGAAACTAACCCCCGCCCCCATGGCGAGAAGCAAACCTGGACAAAAAGCAAATGTTAAAGTATTATTTTTTTAAATCAACAAACACAAAAATAAAAGAAAATAACTAAAGTGTTTTGTTTTGGGGTTTTTGCTTCTTTTTTTTGTTTTTAAACGTGGGGGCGTACCCTCTGCGTGCTGCAGCAGCAGGAAGATGGAGTCCTCGGAGGCGATGTACTTGTGCAGACGCACCATGTTGGGCACGCGGCGGGGGACGATGGTCTTTCTGCTCCTGCCGCTCTCGCTGCTCTTCCTCAGCCCCTGACGGAGAACAAAAAGGTCAGCCCTACCCTCGGCTGCCTTTGGAGCCCGCTGCGCCCCGTGTTTACCAACCAAACTAATCTATTCTCGTTACTCTCCACTTCAGAGAGAGGCACTCATCTGTGCGCCCCCACTGCCCCCCCACCACACACACACACACACACACACACACACACACACACACACACGGTCCCCCAGGGGGCTCGCTGATGGCATCTGGCCGGCATCCAGCATGCAGAAGATGGCACAGGGCTGCCATTAAAATCAATTACATGGGTCAATGTTTTTATTAGAGAATTTCTCAAACTAAGTCATCAGGATGGCAACTCGCAGTTATTTCCTGTGACCTTTCTGCCACAAAGACCTTGTTACAAAGAAGGAGAAAAAAAAAAAGAAGAAACAAATCACAAAGTTTAAGGAGAGGGAGATTCAAGGTCTCGGTTTCTTTTCGTTGTTTAAAACGCAGCTCTGGAAGACCAAAAGCATGAGTACAAGTGGCAGTCTATGTGCGATAAACTCTACTTTTAATGTCAGCCTTTTCATACCGTCAATCATACATGCAGTTCAGGTGGCGTGTATTTATATTGGTACATGCGTATACATAGGATACACTATCCAAAAAAATACCAAAAATTTAAGAATAATATTCGTTATCGCTTATCATAAGAGGATCCACAGCTTACTTTCAAAATGAATGTCTCCTGTGTTTCTTTGTCCAAAACCAGCAAGACCTGAGGAGAAAGAGACGGAATCTTGAGAAAACATGCATGAAAATCAAACATCCAGGCCATGCCAAATTTCTGAATAGGCATTACTGTACATGACATGAAAAATGTAAGCATTTGTGTATCAACTGTTTGAATGTTCTACATCAGAGAAGGAGCACGTACTCTACAAGATGCAAGAATACAGCTCGAAAAAACTAAACACCCAGTATATATTTTGCCTTTGTTGGAATATACGGACTTTGAATGAAGCAGTGCTACCATTACTGCATTTGATCAAGTGTCTCTTTGTAAAAATGTTCTGAAGAGAGGCTGAAAGCACGTGGATTATTATAAGGCCAAAAGGCCTCCAGGTAACTAATGTACAGAATGGACACTAGTGTTTCAGAGGTAAAAACACATTACGCCATGGCGCTTAACGGCGCTGAGAGTGGCTGACCTGAACAGCATCTTGTTCAGTGCTGATTAAACACTCCGACTGGGTTTGAATCTGCACAATTAAAAAAGCGCTGCATTTGCAGACACGTGCACACGCACGCACGCATGCACGCACGCTCCACTCACTCTAGCATAGCCCCTGTCCAACACTACCCAACTAAACATTCACAAATCTCTACCACATCACGGCAAGCGTCAGACAATACTGTACAGCAGACAGCAGAAACGTAAACTCTCGTAACTCTGGCGCGGTAGAGGCCCCACTCTCCTTTCTCCCCAGAGAAGCACCGCCACCTGTGACCTGCAGACCTGGGCCAGGGAGGGGGGTAGAGCAGCACAGAGCAGTTTGGGCAGCGGAGGGACGGGAACGCGTTCCCCCGGCCACGGGACTCCGCCGTGGAGCCTCTGTTCAAACAGGCGCACGCGGAGCCCTGACCTTTCCAGGGGCCGCCCCGGCCAGGGCAGACCACCAGCAAACATCTTTAAGTTCCACACTCCCAGAACGTGCCAGGCAAACTATAGCAATGACTTCGGCTGATTTTATTATTTTTCACGCATTATATTGATTATTCACTTACTATTTTGTAATTTCTTAAAATTTTGTTTCTGATTTTATCCCACTTTTCTCCCAATTTGGTAGCCAATTAGACCCGCTATTTTACTGTTTTGTGAGTTCGCATGACAACCTAATGTTTACTTGATTTGTTTTCATGTCCCTCCCCCTCCCTGGGGCGGACTGATTTACTGAACCCCAGTCTCCGTCTTGTCATTTCTTGTCAATAGAATGCTCTCTTTCGCATTCTTGTGTGTGGGCATTCATGCATGTCACCCTCTTGACCAGGTTCTGCTTGAAAAAGAGATGTCAATCTCAACAGGATGTACGTGGAAAAATACAATTAAAAAAAGAAAGAAATACAAATATAAAATGCCTGTACCCACACACCTGTACCTGTACTAGACCCATGTCTACTCTAACCATCCTGGGATGAAAGTGGAAATCTGACATACAATACCTGACTGCAAGCAACTCTTTTCTGCATTTTTTCCACTAGAGGTTTTTATGGTGAATATCGCTTCATTTTCAGGTAGTAACCTCAGAGCCACTACATTATCTTCACAATAAAGTCCAGCCCAGCACCAGGAGCAGTAAAGCTATGCTGCAGTGCTGATAGGACCAGCCAACACCAACAACACACACATAGGGGAGATGGAGCACCTGCTCAGCCTCGTACGTGCCAGGTTGATAGAGTGAGTACAGTGAGTGCACACATACAGCCAGACCGCGCCAGGGCGATGTCTCGTGCATCAGTCGATGAAGGGGTCTAGCCTGAAGTTCCTTTGCTGTATACAGCTAGATATTCACTGGGGGAGTTGAGGCGAAGATACAGATACAAACACACAAACAGGGCTTTGTTTCAAATTCACCAGACTTCAAATGCAACTCTGCAACTCCGCGTTTTACCGCTCAGCGGCCTACTAATGCACACTCCAACAATTTGCACTGCCATATCCCAGACAAGAGAAACCAATGCCTGCCAATCAGGATTGAATGCAGAGACAACCTTAAAGCCTATCCTGAACTACTGTGGATTCAGGCACTGTGTCCTGCCATCTACCATCCAGTGACATGACAAAGAAAAGCCAAAAAAACTGGGCGCAAAATAACCCATCCACAGAAAAATGGGAGACGACACAACATTAGTATCATCATCACCAAGGGTGACATTCATCGAAATCCTGGCCATGTCCTGCACGTTGTGGCGAGAACTTCCCTGACCCCGGCTGGATCCTGTGACTCCAACCCGAGCACGGCTGGCATCCTGCTGACCGCGGCCTACCCCAATCAACAACCAGCGGCGGGCCCTCACCCCGCCGAGGATGTGGTCGCCTGCACCAATCCGACAGGCACTCAGCTGGAAAGGTCCTATTCCACGAGCAGCGCTCAGTCACACGGCCTTGGACCATATCCTCGGCTCCGGCATCAACCACCGAGCAGCCAAACCTACGCGAAACCCAAAGACATAACCCAACCGGCACAGGCAACGCACTCCCCAATCCAGACTCTCTGGATAACGGCGGGTCTCAAACAACACCTCAGGGATACGCTCAGACTGAGTAGGCACGCGCAGTCAGCAAACAGCACCCACGGATTACTCTAATGCACACCGAAGCACACGCCATGTCCACACTACTGCAGATGCGTTTGAAAACGCGTCTTTTTTCCTCCGCTTTGGCCTTCCGTCCACAACAAAACTATGTTTTCGAAGACGCGCTCCCAAAGGGATACATTTGAAAATGCTGGTCTCGTGTTGTAGTTTAGACGGGGAAGGAGACGGAGGGTTTCAAAATGCTGACTTATGATCGCCATGTGATCCAGTCTGTAGCCAAAACATTCAACATGGCGGGCGATGTTGTGCAAGTGCTGTTCTCTCTACCATCTAATTTGATTCCTTTATTGGAGTTAAACATGGCTTTGTATAATGTACAAGCAGTATTCCTAGATAAGAGACAAAGCGCTTTACATTCACAGCTGCTGCGCAATGGATCTCCGCTAGGACAATGGCGTTACAAACCGTACAAGGAACCATTGCTGCCTCAGGTCTCCTGCGCATGCCCATTAAAGAAATGTACGCGTTTTCAGTGTGGGCAGCAAACCTTTCGAAAAAGGCTAGTGTGGACGGAAAATATCTTCACACAAAAAAGGTGTATCCGCATTAGTGTGGATATGGCCTCAGAAAGGTAAAAACCCATCTGACCATCGTAATGCAATGACTAAGCTTAAGGCCCTCAACAGTTTGAATATGAGCGAGCAGTGAAAAAAACACTGCTTCTTTCAGACAGGAAATCATGCTAAAATAACCAGGGATCGGAAAATTAAGCCTCAAGGTCTTTTTGGAGGAAGTTTGAACATTCGTAATTTACTACCCAAATGCGACCAAGTTCATAAACTCCTTACTCATTCAAACTTGGACTTTCTAGCTCTCTCTGAATCATGGCTTCACTCTGATATTGTAACAACACTTTTTGGAAATGCCCGATTATGATTGTTACCGTAAGGACAGACTAGCAGGCAAGGGAGGTGGTGTAATGTTGTATATCAGAGACACTGGGACAATGAGAATCTCAACTGGAATATTTGACTGTCCATATTATGCTCTCTCCCCAAATGTCTTTTGATGTGTTGGTCATGTTTAACCTTCCTTCACATGACATTTCCTTTTATAATGATTTTAAAGCTCTGCTTAAGACGTGGGATTCCCAAAACAAACTTTATGTCCTTGGCGATTACAGTATCAGCTGGTTAGATAAGAAAAGCAGGAAAAACTCGCAAGGCATAGCCTCAAATTACAATCTGAAACGGATCATCACTACGCCGATAAGGATCACCAGAAATTCTCAGACACTTATTGATTTGATATTTACAAATTACACCAGATCGCGTGACCAAAATGTACAACTTGATTACTGGTTTATCAGATCACAACCTGACTCCATTTGCACGCGAACTAACGAAAAAGCACTTTTCTGCTAAAGCCAGTGTGTCGATGCCAATCAAAGGCATCCCTAAACGCAACTGGGCACGACATGAATCTGAGCTACAGCAAACAAACTGGGAAGACTTCAAATGAAACTACCTCAATAGCTGTTGCAATGATCTCAGGGCCTCAGTCAACAGCACCGTGGGTAAGTGTACAAAAACACTCAGTGCCATAGCTAACTGACATTTGGCAGCTGACGAAAAAGAGAAACCATGCATTCTGAAATCGAAAACTAACACGGATAATTAAACCTCCTAATCTGTGAGAAACAAGGTGGTTATTAAGGGCATAGGATTTGCAAAAGCAGAGTACATCACCAGGACCATGGAAAATGCCAAGGGGGAAAAGTGATATTGTTTGTAAACAGATTTATAGTTGAGTAAATCCTATACCTCAGAAGCAGAAGTGTATCGGGAGCTTAAGATCGAGAACACTATTACCTCTAATAATATACAAACTGCAAATGGCTTTAATGACTTCTTTATTAACTCTGTTGAAATTTTAATCCAGTCAATCTAGTAAATGACACCATAGCTACAGATTCACAGAGCTCGTTCCACATTAAGGTGAGTAATAAGGATACAGTCTACAAAATTGTTTCTAACATGTCTAACTCGCATGATAAAAATGTCTTTAATTTAGATATGGTTTTTCTGAAGAAGCACCCATCCATACTAGCTGAACCTTTAACCTATCTAATGAATCTGTCCACCACAATAGGAAAGTTCCCAGATGTTCCCAGATGACAAAACAGCCCTCAAAACTCCCATTCTCAAATCAGGTGAGGCTAACCTGGCTTCAAATTACAGACCAATCTCCATTCTCCTAATATTCTCATTGGGGAGATTATTGATAAACCATTGGCAGATATATCTTTATGCAATCTCTGGTTGTCAATGTAATGGTTAGGGAACTGGATTCCCAGGTGGAGCACTGCCGTTGTACCCTTGAGCAAGGTACTTAACCTGAATTGCTTCAGTAAAATATCCAGCTGTATAAATGGATTGTATGTAAAGAAATGTAAACTGTGCAGGTCAATCTGGATTTAGCGTCTGCTAAATGCCTAAAATGTAAATGTAAACACTGGATAAATACCAAATGACTAGAAGCAAAGTAGTATAATTCCAATATAAGAAGGGGACCCCATATACTGGAAAAATGTATGAGTTCACTACTGGGAGTCGCTTTGGATAAAAGCGTCTGCTAAAATGCCTATATATATATATATATATATATATATATGTTTTATTCGGGTGGAGGTCATGTCAACAAACCTTCTGGACTTCTTTGAGGAAGCTACAAAGTGTTTTGACTTGGACCAGGCTTATTATATTATATATTTTGACTTTCAAAAAGCAGGTCCCACACGAGGCTCACTGTCAACATGAATTCAACAGGAATTCCAGGAGTTATTTAGCCCTTATTTAGTGTTTCTGCCTCTACTACCTGACCTGGCAAGCTGTTCCAGGCATTGCCAACTCTCTGTGTAAAAACAAAATGTCCTAATATTCGTGCAGAATTTGCCTTTAACTAATTTCCTAATATGGCTTCTTATGGCCTTAAAATAACCTTTAACTACTAAATAAACTATATCACAATTAAAAAGCAGTCTACGCATGTTTTTCATACTGCCAAAATGTTTCTGCTATGAAAGACATTTTAAGACAACACTTTAATATTTGAGTTTGTGAAGAACAATGAGAGATCTCAGAGTGGGTATTTCAGAGTGGGTTCATAATTGGCTGCAAAGTCAAAGACAAAGAGTTACAGTAGGAGGGGTTGTATCTAACCTAGGTGCAGTGGGCAGTGGAGTCCTACAGGGATCGGTGCTAGGACCTCTGCTCTTCCTTAAGTTTTTCTTTAAGATAAGTTTGGTGAGCAGAACAAGAGGCCATAGGTGGAAATTAGTTAAAGGCTAATATATTAGTAAGGGTTTTTTTACACAAAGAGTGGAACAGCTTGCCAGGTCTGGTAGTAGAGGCAGAAACACTTGGGCTATTCAAGTCCAGGCTAGATACTCTTTAGAATAGGCAATGGCGAGCCTAGATGGGCCAAACAGCCTGTTCATTTTGTCTTCTTATATGTTCTTATGTATTCTCACTTACAGCACAAACTTGTCAGGCTCTCATATTCTCCCCTACAGTTCAAACCTCACAGACTCCCATACTCCCATCTACAGCATTAACATCACAGACTCACTTTCTGCTCTTGCTCTCACAGAGGAGACAGTGCCGTACGGAGCATATGCCACACTTTTTTGTGTGTTTTTTCCCCCTGCCTGGTCCCTGACCCTAGCTTTTCCCAAACAGGTGCTGGCTAAATGATTATAAATCGGGCCCTGGATGAGCATTCATCGCGGAGCCAAGCGGGGCTGGTGCTAATATAATTAAAACACAAACATCAGGCCAGTGCAGGCCCTCCATCTGTTTGACATTCTCCTTTCGTTATCTGCCACGCATCGGCAAGGAGGACGTTTAAAGAGAAAGTGGCTGTCCTCCCGCCGGGCTCTTTGACTCCGTGCGCGGCTCAGAACGCGGCCTGTGGTCTGTACCCGCGAGCGTCTTGGAGAACGCCAGCGAAGGCCACGCGCTCAAAGTAATCTTCCCACCTCGAGTAAATACAACTTCACTGTTTTATATCACAGTACTTTTCTTTCCTTGACGATATTCAAATTATATATTTTTATTACATATTTTACAACTGAAGAAAAATATTGAAAAAATATATACAATATATATATATACACCCTCTATGTATGTGTGTATAATATACATATATATTTACCCACATACACACACACACACACATTTTTGTGGTAGACAAAATAATGGAAAGGACTTGAATGAAAGGACTTGTATTTTGAAATAACTAAATTGCAATTAAAAACCAGTCTACACATGTTTTCCAGTGTCTTTTCAATATTACCAAAATGTTTCTGTTATAGAATACATTTTAAAAAACACTATTTTGAGTTTCTGAAGCAAAATGAGGGATCTAACATATTTTGAAAGAGGTCACATAGTTAGTGCCCAAATTGCATGGACATAAGTCACAGAAATGGCAAAATTACCTAATGTGTCAAGGGGAACAGTCGAAAATCATGACCGCATTAGCCAAACAAGGATTATGCTTGGAGAAAGCCAAAGAAAGCCTTCAACACACATTGCTTGTTCCCAACTGTTAAACATGGTGGTCGATCTGTTATGATATGACCAGCCATCTCGTGGGAGTCATTTGGTCCAATTATTACTCTGCATGGTAGAATTACAGCCAAGGAATACAAAGCCATTTTAGGCAACCAGGTGCATCCTATGGTGCAAACATTGTTTCCTCGAGATTTTCACATATTCCAAGATGATTACGCCCCCGTGCACACTGCTAAATGGATTCAAGAGTGGTTGGAATAATAGAAACAACAAACAATAAATGAATATTTATTAACTAATAAGGAGTCGGGCCTCCCTTTGCCTTCAGAATGGCTTCAATCCCTCTTGGAATGCTGTTATACAAATTTTGAGCCGTTTCTAGTTGGATATTGGACCATTCTTGAAGAAGGAAATCGCCTCCAGTTCTTGACAGATGAAGGCAGTGGAAATCTACTCCACACTCTACGTTCCACAAATTCCCACAGGGAGTACTCGGCAAATATGAAAATTCATAAAAGGTATTTCACAAATGAAAGTATCAAATGAGTATTTGCCTTCTGCTTATTATTCATTAACATAATTAGATTAATATGTATTAAGTCATCAAACATCGTCAGCTTGTTCGCCATCGCCAAAGAGGTGTCAGCTTCTTTGTTCAAGTAGCAGAAAAACAAAGTCACTGAACAGAAGTAATGTTTGGAGTAGCGATTTAACAGTAGTTTATCCGTCAACTTCGGAAAAACACAGATTAATTCATCACCAGTATGACTACACGACTGCCGATCAATTCCTTAATGGGAAATCCCTTGTCGCTACTTAAAAGCGCTCAAGCAAGGTGCCTGCCTGTCTCCACTTGTGCCAACGCTAATTAAATGCAAGAAAGTTCACGTCTCAAGTATGTTTCAGCAGTGTGATGAGATGGCTGCTCAATTAATTTAGTCTCTATGAGATAAATATGTTGCTATCACTTTGAATGATAAACAAAGGTAGATTACTACTGCATATTTGGCAGAGAAATAAAATTGGCCTGAGAACTCACTCCTGCCGACAATATGAGTGTGATAAATCGCATACCCAGAAAGCTTAATTAAATAATACAGGTGGTAGGTTAATTCTTCATTCCTATGGAGATAAGAATTAGTAATAATGCTAGAGATCACAGCTGGACAAAGATAAGGATGGCCAAGGGAAACTATGGCATGAGCATTTCCAGGAATAAAATATACGGTGAAAAATCCTTATGACGCAATTATTTATCAACGGACCGCCCAACATATAATATATGAGCCATGTCAGTATCAATGGAATACAAAAATGTATGTCAAATATCGTAACATCCTCCGTTAGGATAAAAGCCTTTATTAAGGAACGTCTGACTGTCTGCGAATATCAAACAGCATGTGAAACACATTGTGAAATTCTGTGTTTGCCCTCCTCTGTGTGTGTGTGTGTGTGTGTGTGTGTGTGTGTGTGTGTATAGCAGGTTTCCTCTTATCAGAAACCAGCAGTCCAGCCCGTGTCCAGCTTCCCCGCAGGTCCAATGGGCATTAGTCTGGTCCTTCAGCCCTTTGGACTCCTGCCCGACCAACAAGAACGGAAACTGAGAGGCACTGGTTCCCTCTTTCTCTTTCTCTTTCTCTCTTTTCTCTCTCTCTCTCTCTCTCTCTCTCTCAATCTCCTCTCCCCCACCTTCCTCTCCCTCTCTACCATCTCTACTCTCTCTCCCTCCTCTTTACTGTCCCTGCCTCTCTCTCTCTCCTTTTCTCCCTCCCACTCCTTTCTCTCCCTCTCTACCATCTCTACTCTCTCTCCCTCCTCTTTACTGTCCCTGCCTCTCTCTCTCCTTTTCTCCCTCCCACCCTTTCTCTCCCTCTTTCTTTCTTTCTCCCTCTCCCTCCCTCCGCCCCTCTCCCTTTCACCCTCTCTCTCTCTCTCCCTCCCTCCCTCTCTCCCTCTCTCTGCCCTTTCTACCCCCCTCTCTCTCCCCTTTCTACCCCCCTCTCCTACCCTCTCTCATTTTTTCTTCCTCTCTCCCTCTAAACAGAAGACTTTCTTCTGCACTGCTGAGTTTTCGATGAAACATTCAGGCAGAAAAAACATAGTTTTTGAAATGAGCTCAATTTCGGCCAGTGGATGCCTGAAGGTCGGCCATCTGGTACCAGCCAGAGCGACGGTGGCCACCTTCGGCACATATGCACCGGAGCAGCGGGGGGGACGGGCCGAAGGAGTCCCGCAGAAAGCCAGCAGACGGCGAGCCGCAGGCCCGGGGGCGGCCACCAGAAGGAAGCCCACCGTCCCTCTCCGCCGCCCGCCAATGCCGGAGACCGTCGCTCGGAGACTGTCGCTGTCGGGGGCGCAACCAGAAGGTGGTTCCGGGGAGGCCCCCAAAACATAGAGGGCCCCGCGTACCTCACCTGTCCACCCTGCCACAGCGCCGCAGCAGCAAGGCATATCACTACCACTTTTATCCCTTTGGAGTTCGACTGACCCGAATGGGAGGGGGGAGTGGTATGACAGCACTGAGCCTGTTTATATGAAACAAAATTCGGTTTATCTGGCGGAAAAGTGTTTTGATAGTCAACCTCTGCTGTAATAATATTTAGTTGGAATGGTTTTGACAGGAAAGTGTCTCACGGTACGGGAACAGCGTTACTGTCCCGTGAGAAAGTCAACAGATAAGATCAAAAAAATAGATTTTTTTTTTTTTTTTTGCTTCAACCAAATCCCATTAAGGGGGGGGGAGGTGTTTTCTTGAAACTCACTGAAAGCAACAGATGTATTAAAAAGGCCCTAACTCTACTCAAATATTTTAGACTATTTTTCTATAAATGTACAAATATTGAGAGTATGTCAATAACTTTTCATTATCAAAGGCTGTCTCACATTTAGAGCCGGTAAATCAGCTTAACGCGCAAATATAGTTGTTCAAACTTCCAGAAAGACTACATTTATGAATAAATGACAGATGAAAACACATGATACAGATGGACTGCATAATGATATATTACCTCAGATTACAGTTCAGATACAGTAAGAGCTGTATCTGAGGACAATAAGAGGTGAAAATATGGGCAAGAGGTGAAAATATGGGCAAGAGGTGATAATTGAGGTAGTGATAGATAAATAGATAGATTGTAGTGGCTCTGTGTGGCTCAGTAGGTACAGCATGGCGCTGACAATGCTTAGGTTGTGGGTTCGATTCCCATTGGGACCACATATACTGAAAAATGTATGAATTCAATACTGTAAGTCGCTTTGTATAAAACCGTCTACTAAATGGAATATATTATGATATTATTATATAAACAAGGTCTCCGTTCTTTTCCATCGGATCATTGTGTGATTCCTTCCATGCTACCGTAGAAACATCCTGTTTGATTTCAGCCCACAAATACAGCACTCAAATGAGAAGCAATCTCATTTCAATAACGCTTGCTTTTAACCAATCACAACATGCAACCATGTGTCTACAAGAATGAATCCGGGCACAGATACGCAATTTGGAAATACACCTCTGTGTCAAACGCTACTCAAATATCATAGCACTTCCTTTCTTTAATACACATTTTTACCAAAGTAGTCAAAAAAACATTACTTTATGTGCACAAATATTTTTCTGAACGGTGATGCACTTTTCATCGTGATCAGAAAGACTCCCAAATGTGTTTTTCTAAAAGTGCCGACAGCTGCTAATCACGTTATACAAGTACAAAGAACCTTTAATTTGTTTGATCACATTCCCTGTGAAAGGAGGACAAGAAACTGCTATAATAGGGCTGTATTTTCATGTCTTTTTAACCCCCATGACATATATCCACTGCTCGTAAGCAAACCTGTTCACCTTGACCTTGCCCTCGATATAAAACGAAGCCAGCAACGAAAAGTGGGACAGCACTGTTATATGAGGAAAAGGACAGTACTCTCCACATTAAAATACACATTTATTAACAGCGATTACAAAATAAATCCGTAGCCAAACTGCGGGCCAATCAATCTATTCTCGGCATGTCTTCGTCGTCGGCGCTCTCTCTCTCCGCTAAGAATCGGGCTTGGGTCGTATTATTACACGCAAGGAGCAGTCATTTATGTGCCCTTTCCGAAGACTCACACGGCTAAATTGATAAATAAATCATCACAACCTTTGGCTCGACCTTTTCCCGCCCCACAAACTTCGCGTGACCTTACAAGATGCGCTCAGATTAAAGACTCCTTTCTTCTGCTTATTTATTTATTTCCCCCCGCCGAGGTGCGCCCCCCGGCCCGGGGCCCCTTACCCCCGGATCACGGAACGCGTTTTCAATCGTTCCTGGCCTTTTGTTTCATATCCCAAAGATCCGCCGCTTCAAAGGGTGACCCCCGCCCGGCGCGGAGCTGATCCGCCACTGAACCCTCCAAGAGGCGCTCAAGAATTACCTTGTCGATCACGCCGAGGACCCTGAAGACCTTCAGCCCCCCGGTGGGGCCCCCGTGGCTCCGGGGGGGCCCTGAACCCTGCGGCCCCCGGGTCTGCTGGGGGACATCAAAGATTAAACATCAATCACCAGCCACTTGAAGGACGCGCGCCCCGATGCGGTAAAGGCCACCGAAGGAAGCGGATAGATAAATAAAAAAATTAATAAAAGACAAGCGCGGCTGATTCGCTGTTAAATCACAAGCCGGGCACGTTAAGGTCAGGTCTTTTTATTTTGTCGTATTTATTCTTTTATTTCTTTTTCATGTTTCGACTCTCATCCGGCCTTTTTGTTTTTGTTTGTTTATTTATTTGTTTTTAGTGACTAGCTTCAAGTTAGATATGTGATATGTAACGGCTCTCAAACTTCAGTCTTCCTCTAAGGGTGGTTCTTAGAGGAAGCACAGTGGCTTGATAAGCCAAGAGTCAGGGAGGAGTGTTATAAGCATAGTGGACTATAATGCCTTAATGTGCGTCTCGATGATGGTCTCTCCGTTTTCCCACGAAGCACAAGCCAGTTTTATCACTTTGTTCTCTATGTGTCATGCTTCCCTGTGTTAGCTGGCATACTGTGGGCCAAGAAGAAACTGCAGTTAACTGCACTGTGCTCATCTTAATTTGTACATATATGATGCAACCCACACCTGGCAATGATTGTGGTTACGATTCAATCCACTGGTAAAGATCTACCGACCTGTTGAGAGTGCATTTGATCAAACTTAAAATCTAATTTGCAACTTATCAAGCTGAACATTTGGAAAATGACTATCAACATAAAATGTAGTATTCAAGATTTTATTTAAAACTGAACATCTTGCTCTGCAGGACATATAATTTAATTATAAAAATGTTAATTGTGTTGACAGGGGTCAGAGTGCATTGGGTGGAGGATGGTTGGAGGTTGGGTGGAGTTTGGTGGGGGTGGGGACTGGGTGGGGATTGGGTGGATGTTGGGTGGATGGGATTGGGTGGATGTTGGGTGGATGTTGGGTGGATGTTGGGTGGATGTTGGGCGGGGATTGGGCGGAGGTTGGGGCGGAGGTTGGGCGGAGGTTGGTTGGGGTGTAGGTAGTAGAGGAGACTGACCGCAGTCTCCATGGGCTCCTTATCTGCTGCATCTTTCAGGTACTGGCTGGATATCTGCTCCGCCCGCATCAGGTACTCTGCAGTCTTCTTCTTCACCGCTTCTCTCCTGGTGGGGCTGGGCTCACCTGCAGCAAGGGTTCACACTAAATGTCAACATGCAAATAAACCTAAATGTCCTGTTCTGGCAACAGGGCACTAATGTATTGATGTACTCACACATTTACTGATTTATATCATTGCTGTCATTTTTTTATGTACAGTGTGTTAGCCATCCATGTTGGCACAACCAACAAAAAGTAGCTCGACGCTAACTTGGGTACAGTGCACCGCATGGATCGTCGTGAATGCTTTAAATTGTACGCTGTCCCTGTAAAAGCATTTGTTTGTGGGGACACGACAGACAGGCCCTGCCACGAACTGAAAGGAGGCTGAACCGTAATGGCCGCCGGGACGCTACCTCCTTGGCGAGGAGTAGGCAGGGAAGTGGGCTTAGGCTAGGCCTTTTGTGTCCACAGAGATAAACGCATGAGGCGAGAGCTGGACAACACTGGAGGAGGAGGAGGAGGAGGAGGAGTAGGAGAGGAAGGCACCAGGGAGACCGCATGCTCCGTGACTGTAAGCACCTCCGTGCTCGGTGGCAGCCTAGTTTACAGCAAAGTTCTCCCTGCGCGTGGCCTAATGCAGCTGGTCCCTCGACTTGGAGCGCGGCAGAGGGATGGAACAATGATAAGATAATGATCCTCTTACTTACACAATTGTCGCCGTCCCCATCCCCCCCTCATTTCGGGTCTCTAAATCCACT
The DNA here is from genome assembly GCA_029706075.1 of Aldrovandia affinis. Taxonomy (NCBI): domain Eukaryota; kingdom Metazoa; phylum Chordata; class Actinopteri; order Notacanthiformes; family Halosauridae; genus Aldrovandia; species Aldrovandia affinis. Next base: position 2,152,023 of record JAINUG010000027.1, on the reverse strand, counting down.
GTTTTTCTCCCCCCCATCGAGGCACGAGCGCAAAGTGCCGGTGTCTGGCATGGCGGCCTGGAACACACTTTGCCACCTGGCTTGGTGGAGTTTAGCGAGGAATCATCAATTATGTGGGAGCAGTCTGTGGGACCAGCACGAGTAATGTGCCACTCCTGAGCGATTGCACACGGCTTGAGGGGGTCCGAGGGCGAGGGGAAGTGAGCGGCTTTAGGGGGCGGGGGGGGGGGCGTTGGGAGGCGCTAAGATTAGCCGCGATTCCAAAGCACCTTCGCTGGCGCTGGGGCGCGAGGCCGGGTCAAGCTTTGGAAAGCGGCAACATTGTTCCGTCTCCGGCATCTCGAGACTCAAATCCCGGCTTTCCAAACCCCCCCCCTTGCATATGTGTGTGTCCGCTGGTGTCCAGATAAACGGGAAGCACGGAGGAAGTCGCGGTGGGGGAAAAAAACAAACGCCGGAGATAATCCACATCTTTAGAGGTCTGAAATTCAGGCCACGATTTTCATTTATTTTTACCCCCATAAAACCGTGAACGGGGAGATTCATTGTACCGACCATTGTACCGTAAGCAGATCACAGATTTGCGATTGCCCGGTTCTGTGTGCGTTTGCTGGTGGTTGGCAAATATGGCTCCCTGCACAGACGGCTCCAGTGAATTTAGGCCGGCTTGGCGGAAGTTCTGTGGCCTCGCGCGGGCCAACGCGCCGAAACGGCAAAGAGGCAATGCCCTGTGAAGATTTGAGGCGATGCAAAACCGGGCGATAAGGCTTGACTGTGAAATCTTAATTCCATCGCATTTGTTTGCGAATGAGCATGGGTGTTTGATAAAGCTTAGGGCGACATTAGTGGCTCACAAAATGGAAACAGATCTCGTGATTAGGAGCCCTCTTGTGATACGGAGATAAAAAAGCGTCTGTCTGATATTACACCAAGACCGTCGGCCAAGGAGGACTCGTGGAGAGATGTCCGTTGGCTGGACAGAGCATTTCTTTAATTCTGCATTCATAGAGACTTGTTTGAAGCAGCTTGGCCCAGCTTCTCTGGAAGAACTCATTCGGACTGCTGCACAAATTAAAGCGTTTGGTTTTCCTCTCAGGGTAGTGTGCGCCTCCACAAGGTGCTCACAGCCAGGTTATGCCTGCAAAGCTGTCGAAGAATATGAAATTTAATTGTACCTGGCATGCAAATAAAAATCATTACCACTAAGAGATGAAACAAAAAAACCTCAACATTCTGCCCACCACAACAGCTCCATGAAGTGCAGCATAAGTGTAAAGCAAAATAAGTTTTTGTTGTTGTTGGAATATATCGGCCTTAACAATCAAGTCCAAGTCCACTTGGAAGCTGCCTGTACTGACAAATAACTTTTTTCCAACCTTTTTTCCTGAGCACTTAAATCTAAGGTTGTTGCTGAACATTCAGCTTATAGGCCTACCAACTGTATAGGTAGTCGCTAAGGAAAATATTATTTTAGTGTTAGAATATTAGTATTTAGAATTATTAGCATAATATTCACTTTAAAATGTATAAATATAAATTGTTTAAAATATACAAATATATATATATTTAATATTTACACAAGAGAGGGGGAACATATCAGACTATCCATTTTCATTCAGCTCAAAGCCCAAATTGCTATTCTACATGGAGGGTGTTTCACCCACGGTCACCTGGCCTGTCGAGACCATGCACAGACTGGACCGGGCCTCCAGAGGAAGGTTGAGTGAGACTGTTTTGGCGAGACCTGACAATGCTGGCGGTGTGTTTGCACGGGGTAAACGTCTCGGCTTTTGAAAATGTTTGGTACGCCATTTGTAAATGGAACGGGGGCGGGCGGGTGTGCCACACTGAGCCGTCCGCAACCGCATTGTCTGAGAGACGTGAGCGAACGTGCTGTTCTGTGGCGGATGGGGTTTGGGGTGGGCAGGGTGCGGGTGGGCGCCTCAAACCGAACCCCGCTGGGCCGCCACGTCCAAACCGAGGCTCAGATCTCTGCCCAGCAACCGCACCTGAGAGCCATCACACTCGGGCCCTCACTGCCTTTTATATTCTCCAAACACCTCAAATTAATAAATAAATAATAATAGGAGGGTTCTCTCTTCTAGCTCCAGGGCTAAAAAGGCTAAAAGGCGCAATCTGTTCCCTTTTGTGAAGAGCATTACGGAGACAGTGAAGTGTTCGCCGTCCGAGAGAGGCTGGGAAAACAAAGGGCCGCTCGCCTGAGCTGTAATTAAGATCCTTTTAAAAAATAAATAAATAACGGTAATTTGCAGCAACAGAATCCCCCTGCCACGGCGTTCTTTCAGCGGCCTCCTATTATTCGCATTCGGAAAACAAAAGCATGAAAACAAACAAACAAACATTCTCCTTTGAAATGTATCATGCCTTGTTTCTTTATCTGCCTGATGATGGCACTTTATGATGTTTAAATGGGAAGCGCATCCCCCGTAACCTGCCCCCAAATAACAACTAGAGACGTGAGAGCGCAATAAACAAGTCACTTCTCCCTTCTGAAAAAAATGAAAAGAGCAAGAAGAGACACCGAGAGACAGAGAGAGAGGAGAGGGAGAAAGAGAGATGAGAGAGATGAGAGAGGGGGGAGAGGGGAGAGAGAGAGAGAAAGAGAAAGGGGGAGAGAGAAAGAGACAGGGGAGAGAGAGAGGAGAGGGGAGAGAGGCGGGAGAAGGAGAGAGAGAGAGAAGAGAGATGAGAGATAAGGAGAGAGAGAGAGAGAGCGAGATGGGAGAGAGAGAAAGAGAGAGAAAGGGAGAAAGAGGGGGGAGAGAGAGAGAAAGGGAGAAAGAGGGGGAGAGAGAGAGAGAGAGAGAGAGAGAGAGAGAGAGAGAGCGAGAGAGAGAGAGAGAGAGAGAGAGGAGGGAGAAAAGCAAGTCTTAATGCCAACCTTGATGGTCTGGTCCTCTTGTTCACTTCCATTTGCTAATCTACAGCTGCAGCGCTTACCGATCAGCATGGATGAAGGTACAGCCACAAGAATCCTCCCACTTATTTTATTTTCATCTCGCTTTCCTGTAATTATTCCCTAAACCGTGCGCAGGAACAATGCAGGAATGAACATCTGCAGAAACAGGTAATTAATGTGTCAAGCCAAACTAATGCATTTTATATGAAAACTATGCTTCGAGGACTGTAATTATAACACCCCCACACACACACACACACACACACACACACACACACACACACACACACACACACACACACACACACACACACACCAGTGAAAGATTATTTGTTCGATAATGCTTCACGCAACACGTAAGTGGTTATTTACAGAGTGTGCATTTTGATGCATTATTTTCTGTCGTGTTCCTCATTCGATGGTACATCAGGAGCAGACCTTCCTTAAGCATTTGGTGCCCAGTCATTTGCACCTCTGTTTAAAAGGATTCTGTTTCTTTATTATAAAATGCATAATTGTGCTCTTGTTTAGCCATGGACATTTCCCCATTCATTTCCCACCCCCCTCTCTGCCTCCTAAATTACTGGCAGAATTAGAAAAAGACCATAATAACATTCTCCGTTCTTGCTCGCAACGAGGTCAAAGTGTATTACGGTACGATAATCTGTAATCTGTCCCGCGTGTCTTCATCGAACGCTAAAAATCTACTTCAGGTCTGATCCACCGCTTACTGCCCTTTGGAAGTTCAGTCAAAGTGCTTTTGTGTCGCAAACAGTCGCGCCATAAAACCGCGCACTGTGACTCCACGAAAACTTGCGACGCAGCGAACCCCGCAAACTTGCGACGGTGAAGGCGATCAGAAATCAACGCACCGCTCGCAAATCCTTTGTTTGTTTGTAGAAAGATAATTAACAATGCAAACGAGGGTTTAACGGCGCTGCCTCAGGGAGGCTGGTCATTAATTCCTCGCTCACTTCATCGTCCAACACATTGCCCGGCTGACTTTGCCCAGGGGCACTCGTCTCCCTGCCAAGGTGACAGAAGTCCTCTGGCAGGAAAGGGGGGGGGGGAGAGGGGGAGACTCAACATCACCAAAACGACTTCTGTCCTCAACTTTCAATGTCAAAAAAGTGCCGCCTTCAGCTTCATCGATGTTATTTGCCACGATCGACAAACTTTCCGCTAATTTCGGCGACAGATAAAACCGCAACGGTACCCTCGCTGAAAAAATAAGAAAAACACTTCCGAAAGGAAACACTTGACTTGAACTTGATCGTTACGGTTAAGGACAAACCGCAAAGTGGCCAGACTGAATCCGGGCCAAAGTTGAAGGCAGGCCGCGCATGTTCACGCAGTGAAGCGAGATGAGGTCTTGCTTCGTGCGTTTTTTAGTGCTGCAGAATTCTACGTCCAATAGCAGTGATGGCGCCACCGCATTGTTTTTTTGGAAAAAGTCTGCTTCAGCTTTTGGTTTTGATGTATTCAGTGCCTTCCTTGTGACAGTGAAGGCAGTAAGTTATAATTTGACATATTCGCCACTGTTTCAGATGTTGATACTGCAGTCCATTGTATATGACAATGAATGATAAATGACACCATCTTACTTCTAATTTACTTACAGACTTGGACATGTTAGATGCAACCGGTAGGCCTATATTAGGCCAGTATATTATATCAACAGTCTATGACTTAATTAATGTAATCTATTAATATGTCTACTGCACTTATGAACTCAAAGGTCAAGGTAAACTCATGAAAATACCTGCACGTGTTGTAATGATGTCACACAAACTAATTCAACATGATATTAGCCAAGAAACTATGATGAGGCCATTTCTGGACCCTACTTTCACACCCAAAAATACATGTGATTTTCAAACAATGCAATTTGTGTAGCATCACCACACAAATTTGTTTAAATCTGTATTACCAACATAGCACCACTTTATAGTTTTAAAATAATCATACAAGAATAAAAACAAATAAGTGCAGACAAATACTTCCACTGCGTCTTACATCCGCATAAAACACTGTTAACCAGTGTAATCTTTAAACAAATTAAGCTGTGCACAAACAAGCTGTATCCTGCTGTGACTCCTACTAGTTTACAGCTACCTCAGTGAAGTCTACTATATGATAAATGCTCCACTATAGTCCTACGGTGCACAGGACTATAGTGGACAGGTAGAAGAAGGGTAGAATGTTATAGTCCTAAAGTATGTATTATGTCCAGATATGCAGCTAGCTCCGTTTAACAGTAACATCCACCCTTGGTTCATTCATTAAAATGATTTCCAGATCCCGTAATGTAGTTTTAAGAAAATCCTTTTTGCCCAGTATGCTTATTATCTCTCCTCACACTGAATGCAAGTCTAGCTGACAGAGGAGATGGTTTTAATTCAGTATTCAGGTTGGCTGCCTGTGATTTGGGTAAGCCTACCAGCTTTACGCATCTGGACAATGCCATTTTTTCCCATTCTTTACAAAATTGCTCGAGTTCCATGAGAGGGGATGGGGACCGTTGGTGAACAGGAATTTTCAAATCTTTCCACAGATTCTCAATGGGATTTAGGTCTGGGCTTTGATTGGGCAGCTCCAGGACATCGATTTTTTTATTTCAAACCACTCCAATGTGGCTTTTGCTATATGCTTTGGGTCATTATCCTACTGGAATATAAATCTTATATATATAAATCCCAGGTCTCTTGCAAACTGCAGCAGGTTTTCCACCAAGATTTGTTTATATCTTGGTCAAGCCATTTTGCCATCTATTTTGACAATGTTTTCCAGTGTCTAGTATTGGGCACCCGCCACCATGTTTCATGTCAGGGATAGTGTTCTTGGGATGATGTGCTAGGCTTGCGCCAAACATAGCGCCTAACATTGAGGGCAAAAAGATAGCTCTTGGTCTCATCAGACCATAGAGTGTTCCTCCACTTGGTTTGAGTCTCCCACATACCTTCTGGCAAACTAGGCAAGATTTCATGTGTTTTCTTCAACAATGGTTTTCTTTTTGCCACCCTCCCATAAAGCACAGATTTGTGAAGCGCCCGGGCTATTGTTGTCCCATGGACAGTTTCTCCCATCTTTGCCTTCGAAGACCAACTCCATCATAGTGGTGTTGCCATAGACCTCCTGGTGGCCTCCCTAACAAGTGCCCTTCTCCCACGAATGCTCAGTTTTGAAGTACAGCCTGTTCTAGGCAAATTCACAGTTGTGCCATATTCTCTCCAGTTCTTTATTACGGACTTAATGGTGCTCCGGGGATATTCAAAGACTTTGAAATCTTCTTACATCCTTCATCTGATTGGTGCTTTTGAATAGTCTTTTCTCTGATTTGCTTTGAATGTTCTTTGATCTTCTTGATGAAGGTCTTGTTTGGAAATGCACTAACCAACTGTGGGACCTCTCACAGATAGGTGTATTTAATTTTTATAATTTGATAATAATTTTAATAATTGTACACAGGTGGACTCCAATCAAATAATTATGTGTCCTCTGAAGACAATTGAACCAGAGTTTATTTAGCTGTGTCTTAGCAAAGGGGGTGAACACTTATGAAATCGAAGTCATTTTTTATTTGTAATTACTTAAGAAAAAAGCTTTAGCATTGTGTTTCTTTATTTGACATTGTAGAGTATTTTGTGTTGATCAGTGGCAAGAAATCCCAATTAAATCAATTTTGATTCGATGAAATAAGAAAATAAAATGTGAAAAATGGCAAATGTGGTGAATCATTTTCATACCCACTGTATGCCTTACTGCAGGAACAAATTGTGATAATTAAGGTTACTATTACTGTTTTCAGTGTCTATTGTCTCAAAGTGCACATCTTTGACAACAGAAATTTGATTAAATGTCAACATTGACAGTAACTCTAATAAATAACTGCAAATGCAGCGCTGGTATGAACTCTGGCAAATTCCCCTGCCATTACAATACAAAATGTTGACAATTTGTGAATTTGATATTTGTGTAGTTGTAGGTTACTTTGTTTTAAGCACTACACTGAAGGGTATTTCTATGTGATCACCATAAAATGGTGATTGGCTGGCAGTGCTCTGTGATTGGCTAACAGTGTTCTCTGATGTGCTGTGATTGGCTGACAGTGTTCTGTGATGTGCCACAATTGGCTGACAGCGGTGTGTACCTTGCACTCCCTGCAGCAGTAGGTCCACTCCACTCCTGTAGAAGGAGAAGGCCGCCTGGTAGTTCCGCTCCTCCTCCCTCTGCACCGCCAGTTTGATCTGCTCGCCCGCCCTCTCCAGGTAATCTCTCTTCCCCACACGGGGCTTCAGGCTCCCGCTGAAGAGCGCCGCCCTGCTGGCCGCTGGCCGGCCGGCCTCCGGGTCCGGGTCCGGGTCCTGGCCGTCGTCCCGGGGGGGCCAGGGGGGCCGCGGGGACGGGCTGCGGCCACCGCCAGGCTTGTTCGGCGACTCTCCGCCTGAGGCCATTCCATCCTCCAGGTCAGCCAGGGAGTCGGTGTCCACCCGCAGGGAGATCAGATCGCTGTCGCTGGACAGCCCTGGAGGGGACGAAACGCGGCCACTCGGTTAGAACCGCAGGCCTCAGGCCCAACACTACCTCTGCACAGGGAAGCCCTCCCATTCAAACAATCACCAACTGAAGAATTTAACACAAACACAGTACCAGTCAAACGTTTGAGTACACCTTCCATCTGGACTATGGCTAATCGGGCACTCCTTCATTCTTTGGCAAGATAACGACCCGAAACACACCTTGAAGTTGTGCAAGAACTACCTGGTGAAGGAGGAATGTGAACAACAACTCAAACTGATGACCTGGCCTGCCCAGTGTCCAGACCTCAATCCCATAGAAATTGTATGTGACTAACTGGACAGAACAGTCAAAGCAAAGCAACCCACAAGTTTCTCTGGGAATTGCTGCAGGAGAGCTGGGAAGACATATCGGGTGATTTCCTGCTGAAACTTATTAACCGAATGGCCGCGTGTTTGTGAGGCTGTTATCACGGCAAAGGGTGGCTATTTTGAGGAATCCAGGATTCAATTTTCAATATAATTTTCTTGAACATTTCTTTGATGTTCATTTTGTTTGTTACATGTGTTTTTTGTCATTTTAAAGTATTTACAGAAACGTATACGGTGTAAAGCATTGTCAATTATGAGATAAACTTAGTTTTCAGCAGGTGTATTCAAACCTTTGACTGGTACTGTACAGCACCGTGCCTCCAAATAGCAGGTACAGGAAGGCTCGTATTTGTGTGTTAATGTCTGCCGTGACTGATATCGTATCATCAAGAGCAATATAAACAGACTGAAACTACACTTTTGTATTATTAAGGTTCATAACTTCGTAATTCTTAAATTTGAATTTGGGAGACAAAACAGTACGCACATACAATGTAAGATATAATATTACTCTACAATATTCTTGATCTTAATATAATCTCCTGTATGCATGCAGATGTGTGCAAACGGTGGATTAAGATTGGCAGATTATAAAGTAATCGGGATGAAAGATATTTTCAGATGGAGGGGGCCGGGGGTCTTACTTTAAGCGCTGTACCACAGAAGATGAATTGATGCTTTATTATTATTATTATTATTATTATGAAACCCAATTCCTCATGGCTACGGTAAGGGGTTTCTTTGGCATTCTTGCGGTTGGGTTGGTGTCCTTGCCGTGAGAGCCGAACGAGGAGATTACGGAAAAGGGCCGGCCAGACAGGTGTGCACGCGCTCCGCGAGGGAAATTAATCGGACTTTGAGGAACAGCGGAATCAAGATAAATCACTCCGCTCATCATTTCTTCTAATCCCATGAACTCCGCTTTGCTCTGATGGGATTGGCCCCCGGCCCGCCTTCCTTTACATAAGGAGTTTAACTGGAGGACAGCTGCACGCGCAAAACAGGGTTCCAAAACACACTCTGTCCACTGGTGTCGAATATCCGAGGCGTGGTGCAGAAGTTGGATATCAGACACTGTGATGCAGTTGGATATCAGACACTGTGATGCAGTTGGATATCAGACACTGTGATGCACTTGGATATCAGATACTGTGATGCAGTTGGATATCAGATACTCTGATGCAGTTGGATATCAGATACTGTGATGCAGTTGGATATCAGATACTGTGATGCAGTTGGATATCAGATACTGTGATGGACTTGGATATCAGGTACTGTGATGCATTATATCAGGCCTGACTCTGACTCTGGACATGTTGCATATCATTCTCTGGCTCGTCTATAATTTAAATTCAAAACAAACTATAGGAGTTCTAACTCAGCTGATAGAAATCTGTGCATATGCTGCCAGCAGAGGTCACCTGGCGAAACATATTCTGGGTGAGGATACAGACAGGAGCTGAAAGGAGGCCCCTTATCACAGTAACCAAACCCGGCCTACCCGGTATAGTGTAGACTAGTGCCTATTCATAGTGGGATCACTAGGGAGGTTCTGATTGGACACTGAACAGAACTCCATGCTCAAAAGGCCACACCCATGGTGAAGTGGAGGAGTGGCCTGATTCGGAGGACCTTGTGAAGCCTCATCTTCTCTGGACAAATGACTTCCTCAAATTCATCAACATATGAGCATCATTACTATTAGATATACTATAACTATATAATACATTCCTTGATTAATATAATCATAATCGCCCGATTTATGAGCTTTGTCATTAATTATATTTCGCTCAGATATAGTAGTTTTATTAATAATGCTAATAAATGTCTTCAATCTATTTCTGGAAAATATATCACTTTTTTGTAGTTCTTCACTGTGGGTCATATGTGATAATAGACAATTCCAACTGCCTTCAATTACGATGCACTTTGAGAAGCTAGCCGGTCCCTTCAAACAAAACAAATATATTCAGCATTACATGACAAAACGTAAGACTGTTTCGAGAGACTGAAGGTTTGAGGGGGGAAAAACACTGCCGTTAGCTTATCTCAGCCCCTTTAGTGTCCTTTAATGCAGATCTTTGCCCAAAATAGTGTTTTTGTCATGAAATACGCACTGCCCCCTGCATTTTTCCCCTAACTTCCTGAAAGTGTGGGTTGATTGATATTAATTTCCCCTTACGCACCCGTGCCTCAGTGTAACGCTTTGCCCCAGCGCCACCCATTAAACACACAAACCTCCGGGTCGAGCCCCAATTAATGCAAACTCACGGCGTACATAATTTATGCATGTTACTGCATTAAAGCGCAGGTCAACAATCAGAACGGGACTTCATGTATTAAAGGGGATCCATAATGAATTATGCACAGAAAAGTATAATGAAGTGACACAGTCAATACAAGAATGCATTTGGGAGGAATATTTGTCCAAGCGAGTTACCGAATGAATAAATCAGGCTCGGCAGCGAAACCATTATTTACAGCCCGGTGAAATTATTATAGATTATAAAAAGCAACCTGTAGGGTACAATGAGAGATACGTAAAAAGCGTAAAGCATGACTCATGGGCGCTAGGTACCATGAGCGCTGCTCAAAAACAGTTGAGAATATGAGAACGGTATGACAAATGCGCTGGGCATGGGGGGCAAAACGAACAATCCAGAAAACAAACATTTACCTCCATACTCTGACTGGCTGGCAGTTGTCAAATCATCCGCCCCGCCGATATCTTTCTGAACTGCGGAGAAACGAAGCAGAGAACATGGATCCACATTAATCTTAAATGTCTCGAGTTTATCTGTAGGTATATGGAAAGAAATGGGCATAAGTGGATTTACGATCATTTTCACTGCCGATGAGAATCAGTCCTCTACGAAGAACTCAGAAGCACACAAAGGTATCAGAGAATATTCAGGTATTTAAACAAAATAAAGAACCTTAAACAAAACCTAGAATAGAAACTATAAAGAAAAACCTTGGGTTCAGCGTTTCTGTAATTGAAAAATCAGGTCCCATTACAAAAGGTATACATGTAAAATAAACACCAGCTCCAATCGCATCAAAAAAATAAATAACGGAGCAATTACTGTTATCTTACTCCACATCCAGAACCAGTTTTTGACTCTTCTTTTTACACCTCATTTTGTATTTATTCTATAATATCTATTTAGTTTCCCTACAATGAATCAGTGAATTAAATGTTGGTTAATTACTTTGAACATCTTAATTGGCTGTTGCCCGTTTCTCTAACGTGCATTTACAAACGTGACACCCAAACAGAAGAAGCCTGTGAACCCAAACATCCATCCCAAAGCAGGGCCTGACTGTTTCATTCAACTGGGCCTGCTTCGCACAGCGTGACGGTGAAAAAATGAGCAGGTTCTCGTCAACTTTCTGACCACAAAACACGTTAATGTGATTACACGTTGTTCAGCCACTTGCGATGTAGACTTGGGGTGGGGGGGGAGTTGATTGGATTTGATTAAGTAAATCTAGTACTTGCGTCTGCCTCTGGGTGAATTATAAAAGCACAAAATACATTTTTTATTGTCATAATTGGCTTTTTGAATCACATTTATATTTATAACAGCAAAAAAAAAAAAAAACACTAACAAAATTCTTGCATTTTCAATAATATATATTTTTTAAACCTATAGAAGCAGGTGCGGCGCCAGAGATGTTTTCTTGCCAGTGCTACGGTGGGGCTACGGTGGGCCTTCAGGTAATTTCTTGGTGGTGCTATTGTCATTTATGCTGCTGCTTGCCCCTGTATAGAAGCATTGCAACAAAGCAAAAGACTATCCCGGTCATTTCTGACAGTTGCGTGCGTGTGTGCGTGCGTGCGTGCGTGCGTGCGTGCGTGCGTGCGTGCGTGCGTGCGTTTTCCTCTAAAGGGGGAATATCTTTCGAACTACAGCCCCGTCTCGTTAGCTGGACTGGGACACGGGTTCAGCTGGTTCTGTCAGCATTGCCCTCACGTAGAGGCCCGGGAGAAACCCTCAGAACACTGCGTGCAACAATGGCCCAAAGAGAACAATATGGGGGGGTTACACGGGCCTCCTTTATGGGTCACAGCTGTCGGAAAGAAATCACCCGTGCCCCCCGCCTTTCACCCTGCAAACGGCCCACGTTTCCCCCTTTCAAACCAGACCACAGGCTTCAGCACACAAAGCCTGCAGGCTAATCTAGGTTGTTAAAAGTAGTTGTAAACGGGACACAATGACAAGCAAGAGCTCACAGTTCTGAGGACTGGAATGGCTTAAGAGTGAATTTTAGCCTTAACTTAACCTCAGCCTCTCACACGCCTGAAACCCACAGTGCCTGCAGAGTAAGAGCGTAATATAAGGGGGGAATTGTATGATTATAAAGGAAACAAATTCTGTTGCACTGCAGAGAGTGTGTTTTTTGTATTTAGCTCAAAATACGCGTTCTCAATTTCTCTCTCGCCAAGTGATATTGACAATCTGGGGATAGATTTGGAAATTGCTATTCATCAATGGTCCCCAAGCAACCTAATGGAGCTTGAGCAATTTTGTGAAGAATGGGTGAAAATTGCAGTGTCCAGATGTGCAAAGCTGGTAGAGACTCGCAGCTGCAATTGCAGCTAAAGGTGCTTCTACCAAGTATTAAGTCAAGGGGGTGAATACTTATGGAATCAATTAGTCGGTTTTTTATTTGCAATTAAGAAAAAGCTTTAGCGTTGTTGGGGATATTTTTTTGGGGGGGGTTTACATTATAGAGTATTTTGTGTTGATCAGTGGCAATAAATCCCAATTAAATCCATTTTGATTCCATAAAGTAAGAAAATAAAATGTGAAGTGGGTAAATACTTATTACACCCACTGTATATATGAACACAGAAAGGACAGACTCTGCTTTGATCACTGTAAAGGGTCTCACTGAAACAGCAAACAACACAAAATATTCTACTGAGAATTGACATTTACCTTTTTAAATACTTAAAATACCAATTTTCCACCCAAGGTGAATTTATCCTTAACTTCATAGCACATACCCACAATGCACTGCTCCACTCCTGGGGGAATGGAAGGAAGTATAGAGGTGCAACATCTGCACACTTTGGGCTGCTGGATGCCTGACCAATCACAATCAGACAGTAATGACGCGACCTCTGCCGTGAGCACACCTGCTTTTGACCAACTGCATGCCTTTGTATGGGACTTGGTGAAGAAAAGCCATAAAAGCATTTGAAGTAAAGTGGTTTCCATGATTCTGGAGTATAAATGTTTAAACAGCAGGGTTATTAATTTAAAAAATCACATTTGTCCAAATGTTCTACTTCACGGAAGCAGATCACAAAGGAGCATTTGTTCCGGTTGACAGGATCAAACCTAGATTTGCATCAACACAGTGGCATAGACATGAATGAGAACTGGTGTCATGTGAGCATGCACACAATGTTGTAGGAACAAGGGACACTGTGAATGGCATGATCAGATTCATTCTGAGAACTTTCAGGATTTCAAATATCCTTTCAAGAGGTGCATGGTATTCAATGAACTAACTGACTGGCTATGGTTTTATTTCCAGCAACTTATTGTGATGAGAGGTTAAGCAATGTATTCCGTGCTTCACAAACAATATACTGACAGTTATGAGCACATTAAAACCACGGACAATTCATTAAATCAAATTAAAGGGCACACTTCATCTGTTTTTGTGAGCTATTAACATCTCATAAATAAAACATACACCTCATACATGAAACTGCAGTTGTATGGAAAATTGATTCGGCACATCGGGCAGTCTGCATTTTGCTATCGTGCACATGGGTTACACTGGTTAAACAATGCTATGGTGACCTCTGCTGGACGGTTGAGTAAATGCAGGCATTCTGCTTGCATTATGCTTGTTACTGTTTGACAGAATGGGCTGTAGTCTGGTTGTCAAAGCGCAATGAGCAGACAGTAGCACTAATCCAGGACGAAAGTGCATTAAGGCATGTCCTTGTCCATTCTGGAAGTTTCGTGACAAGAGACGGCAGCACAGTTGTGAAAGAGGTTGGTTCAAGAAGAATGAATTACCTGTGGGTGTGATGAGGGTTTGGTTCAGTACGGCCAATCAGATCGGCTTTTACAGAGATCGGCTCTGTAATACCTGTGCCATAGCGTACTGGCAATTTCTGACAAAGAAAAAGTGCCATGGCTTGTGATAATCAAGTAACGAGACTTGCTTTCACTACAATAAAATAGAGTGCAAAATTGGACAGCATAATATACCAAACTAAACTAAACGGGGTTGACCAGATGTCCAAAATTCTTCAATAAATGTTGGTTTCCGATTTCTCTCTTTTCCTTATTTTGTTTATTACTTAAACAAAGTATAAACTTTTACGGATATGATCTCCCCCCCTGTAAAAAAACACACGTATGTGTAGAGACGGCCTCTCTTTCATGTAAGTGCACTGAAACCTCCGGACAAGTGCAGTAGGTAAAACACGGAACATCCACAAAGCAGTCTCGTGCAATGGGAGATTTCTCGCATGTCTGCCCTATGTGTTATCTGTTCATATGTGTGAATTCATAACGTCACCAAACTAGAGCCCCATATGTGCGTGCTAGTAGTGTCACCACACTAGCACATAATGCCTGCATTTGAGTTAAGAAGCGGTCAGGGTGGACAAATATGCAAACAAATGATCAGACAGGAAAACTGCACAGCGCCAAATGTTTTAATTGACACACCGCCCGTTGTGCTGCCCAACCCATGTTGATGCAAACTCCTTTATTGCAGACCACAAAACTACCAAACTGGGTGGAGGTGAGAAATACTACGTTTGCGATGGATGAAACTAGCAATTACACCATCGGACAGGTGCGTTTTTGCTACCTAGAGCCCCAACTTTTTAAGAAGTGATGATACTTCTGGTCAGTAACCAGAGAAGAAATTATACTATTCTTGGGCTGGCAATAAATCAGATTTTATCTTGAGAAAAACATTATAGGAAACCAGCAACAAGAATCGATTTTTGATTTTAAGAGACTTTTGGAGGGATTGTGTTAGTGAGAATCGTGAAGGAAGCAGTTCAAGAGAATAGAGAGATGTCAAGAGGTGACAGTAACAAATTGAAAAGGTGGGGTGCTTAAGCAGAGAAATAAAACCAAAACAAAAACAGCGGCCTGAACAGGACAAAGAGAGGGCACGTCAGTAACAGAATGACATGGCAACGGCAACAGGAATGGTGTAAGGGGGCGTGGTTATGCAATGACAGGAGGGAGTGGTTAAGGAATATGACGGGGCGTGGTTACAGAATGACAGGAGGGAGTGGTTAAAGACTGTGGGGGCGTGGTTACGGAATGACAGGAGGGAGTGGTTATGGTGTGATGTGCGTGGGAGTGTATTGTACACAGCCGTCAACCAGAGAGGCTCATGGGTACAGGGCTCACCTTCAGAGCTGCAGTCTGACAAGCTGTCAGTAAGAAAGTCTGAGAAGGGTTCCGGTGGCCCAATGAGTTCAGAGCCGTCGTGGACCTCTCCACCCTGCAACAGAACCAACAAACCCTCAGCTGGGCCGCACACACTCATACAGAACCAACACACACTCAGCTGGACCAGAGACACACACGGAATCAACACTTGATGACCCCAGCCCTACTCCCTGACACAGAAGCACCAATTCAGCCCAATCATACATGCTGAATCCTCCTCCCACCAAAAACAGGTAATTGCACTGTTGTGCATAACTGCAATTGTAATTGCATTTTAATGTGCAGTAGTTTAATTGAACTACTCTGCAAATCTGCCACAGCAATGTGAATACAATGGTCGGTGCAGTACGCTCACTGGTTCCCCTGACAGAGTTCCACAGCACTGTGAGGTGGACAGCGCTTTTCAGGCAAATCAACAAGAGGTGTGCAAATCCCACATCGTTGGCATGCTGTGTGTGCTGCATTTGTCTCTTCTGCAACTGGATCCCTAAAGGACAGATCGCTCTATGAAGCCAGTGATGTCTTTCAGGGATCTGCTCTGCTCTTCATTGACCGTATTACGGAGGAAAGACAAATCTTCCATTGACACAGCAAAGATAGCTCGATACATGAAAAGGCCACAGAAGCATACTATAGACACAGGAGTAGAAAGATGGGTTTTGGGAAGGGGGACGGGAGAGGGAGCCGTGAAACTGCCCTGTAGGGTTAGGGTTCGTCCCTGGCGGGCTGATTTCGGGGCATTAATGAGGGGGCTGCACCCTGCTGGCCCTGAGATGGGGGGAGGCAGGCCTGACATTTCTGAGAGGGGTGACCCCTTCATTCGTGGCAAGCTGGACCTCCACGCAGTCAGCGCGTGCTGACAGGGGGTAAACAGGTGCTGATGTCTTTTCTTCCGAGTTCAATACATCTTTTCAATCAGGCTAAGAGGGTATGAATCAGGCAAATTTTTATTCTTTTTAGTTGTTTTTATTGGTACATTTTGCTATTGCCCAACCAAACTCCTGACCAATCAGGGTCTGGCCTGGCGATCGAGGGGCCGGTTGCCGGCGGTACCTTGAAGAAGTCCTCTATGTGCTGGCTGCTGTAGAGGGCGGGGATGTTGGCGGAGAACTGCAGCAGGTCCTCCGAGCACTGGCGCCTCTCCTCGATGACACTGTCGTCAAAACGGCCTGCGGAGGGGCAACAGGAGGGTTGGGGTCACGCGGCCATAAAGCTGCCGTTCACAGTGGGCCCATGCTGTTCCAGCGAGAAGTCCAGTTTAGCCACGCTACCCACACAGAGAAGGACATCTGACCGTTCCACAGGGCTTCCCCAGTGTCCAGTCACAGTGTGGGCTGCAGTTGAAAAGCTGCGCTGCCGCATGCTAAGGACTAATTCTGCACATCAGGCAACGGTGAGGTTTATCATATTCCATTCAACGTGTTCACAAGGTCAAAGGGCAACATGAGCAAGTACGCATTTAAAATGACTAAAACGATTATTAAAAGCCGTTACATAAAACCATTATTTGCCATTTCCTTATTAATAGGCCAGCGTATGAAACTGTACACCTGGTTTCGCCACAAGCAGATGCAAGACTGACTTATAGGAATAATATTGATCTTTGTAATCCATTTAATATATTTGGGACTGACCATTATGACAACTATTCCCTATGTGTGACAACAGCACAGAAGTACAAAGTACAAAGCCTAAATTCTTGTGCACAGAGTCATGGGTGCTCAGGGAAGAAGGGGTGCCAAACTATTTGCTGAAAACGCACCGCTTGTTATTTTGAGAAAGCACAGCAGCTTGGCTGTTTGTTTTATTTTTTATTGATTTATTTTTAAATCGTTGATCATTGTGTCATTTCCCATGGCCAACCATCTTACATTTTACATTTACATTTTAAGCATTTAGCAGATGCAAAGTATCTTATTTAAATTATTATTATTAAAAATGACTAGGCAGGGATACATATACAAGAAGTGTTGAGCAAGTAGGCAGTGGTGATGACAATTGGGTAGTCTTACAATCAGTAACACAGTAAGTGGCACATTTCCACGCACTGTTCTCTCACCACACTACACAATACACCTGCAAGTGGTGTCCCATTTTGGCTGTAAAACCATGGCAGAAATTATTTTATTGATCACTTTCAAATGATGGGTTGCCTTTTTCTGCATCACAGCCTGAGAGCAAATTCAGAAGAGGCTAGAAACCCTCCTGCTGCACATTTTACACACAGACACACCTACAGTATCTGCTGTACACTGGGGCGCGAGCCTTTGTTATAGAGCTGGAACTTTACCTTTTTTCTTCTGTCCATTTGGACTGAACCCTGCTCCTACTTTGAGATGGTCGATCACTTTGAATTATTTCGCTACAGAAAGGAATTTCTCTCTCTGAAGACATTATTGCACTTCTTTGTTTGCATTTCTAAGGGAGACCGCATAAAGAATTTGGGAGCCGATGACAGTGAATGGGATCACCAGCATTTAATATAAAAAGCACCGGGGGCACCGCGGTTCTGTGCTACTTATTAAAATAAACAGTAAGCACTTAATTAGCTAACAATAATATGTGTACTACTTGTTTAGTAAAGTTTGCAGCCTTAAAATAGCATGGTCCATTATTCAGGTGCTAAACAAACCTCCTTATCCGCTGCTGTGCTTTTTAAGTAAGGATTTCTGTAAAAACAGGGAGTTGAATCTGTTTGAATCCAGCACACTAGTCCCTTCCCAGCATCCTATCAGCACACAGCGACCGATTTCAACAGGAGCTCCCTCTCGCCGCTGTAAGAATCCCCGTCTTCTCAGGCACATGGACGGAGCCCTTACCAAACACTTTGGCCTTGGCGAAGGGGGGGAAGAGCTCGGACTGGCGGTACAGGTTCCGATGGATCTGCCAGAGGTCCCGGTGAAGCTTCCGGAAGTCGCTGTACCTCTTCCACACGGTGATCTGGAGCAGGGAGAAAGAGACAGGGAGAGAGGGAGAGGGGAGACAGAGAGAGGTTGGTGGGGCTTGGCCTGTGCAGGCTGGTTGGGTGTATCCTTCACTCCCCCCCCAGCACTGGACCGAACCCACCCACGGACACAGGAAGGGGCGAGGTGGGAGTCGCGGACCGAGACGACTGTCCTGGTTTTTTCCGTCAGAGTCAGGAGGAAATACGGTTTGTTCCAAAAATGGTGAACAGCGATTCAGGCTCTCGGATCGAACCTCAGCTCAACAGAGGATCTTAGTGTTCGCACTGCACATGCTCACTGCTGTAATTGGTGTCATGCCTTTAGCATTTATGGCCACTGTCGTTTGTGCGTGTGTGTGTGTGTGTGTGTGTGAATATGCGTGCATGCGTGTTTGTGTGAGTGAGTGAGAGTGTGAGTGTGAGAGTGAGTGTAAGAGTGAGTGTGAGTGAGTGTAAGAGTGAGTGTGAGTGAGTGTGAGTGAGTGTGTGTGTGAGTGAGTGAGTGAGTGTGTGTGTGAGTGAGTGTGTGTGAGTGTGTGAGTGAGTGTGTGAGTGAGTGAGTGTGTGAGTGAGTGTGTGAGTGAGTGAGTGAGAGTGTGTATGTGAGCATAAGCATGTGCGAGCATGGGTGTGCTCTGTACACTTTTTGTGTGTTAGGTCTCAGACTAGTGACAGTGGTCAACTAGAGAATGAGGTTTCACAGAGTCAATAATGGGTGGAGCTACAATGAGCCATCCATCACTGGTTGTTTGAGCGAATCAAATGATTTTTCTCGGGGGCTGGCGGATAGCGTAGCGGTCTAATGCACCCGTATTTGGTCCTGTATGAGTGTGAGCTGCCTATCAGGGACGCGGTTCGAAACCCGTCTCTGCCAGACTGGCCCCCGATCGGGGACGGCATTTGGCTGTCCGCTCCTGAGGGAGGGGGGAGAGTGGTCGACACGAACACGCTGTGAAGCACGTAAGGGTGTCTCCAGGAAGGGGGTCGATGAGTTCCGTCTCGAAGGAGGTGGATCATCGCCAGCCTCGGAGAGTAGCTTGCCCCGTAGAGACGAGCGGCGAGTTTGTGGCGGAGGGTTAACTGAAATAAATAGAGGGTATAATTGGCTTCCAAATTGGGGAAAAATCGGAAACAAAATGTAAAAAAAAAAAGATTTCTCTCCACAACAAAACACACTGATGGTATGTGGTAGCCCCGCTTCTTTTTGCTCCACTTAGTGCTTCACCCAACAATCATCTGGCTTCACTGTAAATCAACAACGTCTTGTTTCGTTAGCGCGCCACATGAGAAACCCATCTTGAAAATGGTGGAAACACACGGCACGGCGGAGAGACCTGATCTGTTTGCTGAGAAAACCACTCCATGAACCAGGGCCTTTCTTCTTTTAGCTTGCTTCAAACCTTCTTTTGTTTCGACACCTCATTTCCCTTGATGGATGAGGAGGTGAACATGTCTGAAGGTGGTCAAGCGCTGGTGAGGTGTTGCGGCAGATTAAAAGAGTGCCAGATGGGCCTGCCGTGTGGTCCAGTGGTTACAACGTCCGACGCTGGCCACGGAGACCGGGTTTCAATTCCCCGTCTCGCTAGAGTCGGCTCTGGCTAGGAGTGCCCCCAGGGGCGGCGATTGGCTGTCCGCCCCAGGGAGGGGGGAGGGAAGCCAACATGACATGTATTTATGTTGTTATATTAGTAATTATTACGAGTAAAAGTGATTTTAAATGACGAGGCTGTAATAACTGATCAAAGTCAGTCAACTTGGCTCTAATAACTGATCAAACTGCAAATAACAATATGTGGTCTCATCATAGATTATGAATTATTAATGTTAATTGATGCCCCTTAATCATTGCCCAGAAGAACAGAATCATATTTAATAGCCAATGTGATTGCAATACTGAGGCGATGGGAAAACACCGCTGTCAGATAAAGACTGGGGATGGATGGCTTTGTCTGGGTTTGATTCATTCGGTCTGTGAATATCAGATAAAGGCTGAGGATGGCTGAGTCTGGGTTTGACTGATGGGGTCTGTGAAACCGCTAAGATGGCTAACAGAGGTATTGCATTGTGTAGTCTGGGAGGGTCAATAATAAGACTGACTATGTGAGCTTCACTGATCAGGAGCAAAGCCTACCACACAGAGAACTTAATGAACATTGAGCCACCTGAGACCTGTGTAAGAAGAATGATACGTTTCATTTCACGGTACGGAAAGGTACAAAGAAGGGCAACTAAATTGGTTCCAGGTATGACACCTAACATGACGCATAATCTTTTCAGGCTCTAAAAAAGGAGACTAAGGAGGCATTTGATTGAGGCTTTTACATTTTTAAAAGGTGGAAATCAACCACATGATGACCAAACTACTGGATGTATAAATTCTAGTGCCACGTTTTATTAATTCTTGCCCAAAATATAAGCTAATCATAAGGATTAGTTTATATTGATATTAGATTGATATCCTCTATCGCCTAATGACAACCACATATACATTTAACGACCAAGCCTCACATATAATTTTGGTACTTCATCAAATTAAGCACACTTAAAGGTATGCTAATAAAATTCTTGCGTCGTTGGTTATAAACACCGCTGACAGAAAAGAACAGCCTCCGGGCTCCATGAAAGTGTGTCACCGTACAGAGGCAATGGATCTAGCCACAAGAGCATGCTAAAGCAGGTGTGAAAGGGCTTGAGCTTCCTCCTCACCTACACACACAAGCTGGTCCACTTCAGACCCCCCTGTGTCTGTATGGGCAGGGAGCCAATGCACTCTCACCATCTGTGCGCAATCGCATGTGTAATCAGCTGATCCGTGACCTCACCCTGAACCGCGCAGGGCCCTCCGGCTCGCGCTCATGTTAAGACCAGTAATTAAAGTGCGCGAGGCATGGGCCGGTCGGGTTTGGAACATCTGCTCCTGGCGGTCCCCGCAAACGCCTGCACCTGCGTGTATTCTGCGCCCTGTCATCTAGCGATGTGAGAACGAGGCATCATGAAAGCAAAAACGGGCAGTTACCAAGCTACCATAGGCCTTCCGTGACACACTGATTTGAACCAATCATTGTGCTTTTCTGTGGAGAGCACTTCTCCACAATCAATTTAGATTGGTTCAAACAAGTCCATGATTGACAACTCATTGTAGCTCCACCCATTATGGGGTTCATGAAACCGTCACCACGGGAGCCAGAGGCGGCGGATCTCTCGCTGGCATCCGGGAGGCTACCACCCCTAGCTTGTTTGTAGCTCATTTTGAGTGCCTGGGTAACGACTGACCTCACCGTAGTGGTTCTCTGTGGCTCAGTTGGTAGAGCACGGCGTTAAACGCTTAGGTTGTGGTTCAATCCCCACTGGGGCCACATATACTGAAAAATGTATGCATTCACTACTGTAAGTTTAAAAGCGTCTGCTAAATGGCAAATGGCATATATTAGGTTTCCTGTAACATGATTGGTGCCAGCAGATTTCTGATGGTGGATTTGGTTGGCTCAGACGGTTTGTCGTTTCACACACCCACTCTATTGTGGGATCTGTCAGAAGTAGTAACTGTGTGTGTGTGTGTGTGTGTGTGTGTGTGTGTGTGTGTGTGTGTGTGTGTGTGTAGAAGATGGAAGGGTTTGGTTATGTACATGGGGTTGGGTACTTGCGGGATAACTTTGCATGTATGTATATTTGTCTTATAATGAAAATACACATTATAGCCAGTATCGAAGACGACAGAGGATAACCCTTTGTCCCAGTGATATATTAGACTTTTGTTGTTTTGAAAGAAGACCTTACTCTTCTTTCAATTATTGCTATTTTTTCCATAAATAACTCAGTTCCTTCTGTACCCATACAGAGTTACGGTCTCTCAGAATCCCCTGATAAATTCCCACCACATGCTGAATATATGCTTAAATGGAATTTCCTCTCAACAAAGCAAAATTCTACTTGTGATTTCAGCCTGCCGTCAGTTGAACTGAACATTGATTAATCATGATTTCGAAATCTCATTCTGCTCTTCTCTGAGTTTGGGAGCCGGGGAGATGCGGAAGAGGTGACGGTGGCAGGGAAGGGCCTTAAACAGGACGCCTGGTCCCCCTTCAGCCAACAAGGGATAATGTGGCTCACAAAAGAATGGAGTGGCCCATTCCCACCGATGATTCCAATATCCGCGCTAACAAGTATGTTTAGTATGTCTCATTACCATAGATCAGTGCTGCTACGCTGGTCTTAGAGGACCACAATCCAGAAGGTTTTACTGCACAAACGCTCTCAGTAGAGCAGAGGGAAGCTTAAGTGCTTCAGGGAAGACAATGATTACTTAAATTAAAGGGCTTATCATCTCACAGGGGAGGAGGAGTGCAGGGGAGGAGGGAAAACAGGGAAGGGGAGGGGAGGGGAGCGGAGGAGAGGAAACAGAGGAGGGGAGGGGAGGAGTAGGGGAGCGCGGGGGAGGTTACCTCTTGGACGTCCTCTGGATTCTTCCTAGAGATGATCTGGAGGAGAGGAAACAAAGGTGGGAGAGAATGAGCTCCGAGCAGCAGCTGAGGATCGTCCTCCATACGCAGCAACTTACACACCCACACACGACGACTCAGGAACACTTACACGTGCAAAAGCACAACACCCCCGTACTTGCACATGCACGCACAAACACAAAACAGAAATGTAGAAATATACGCATGCACGCACTCCTGTTAAAACTATTTGAATGCTAATAAAGCCCCGGTGTCCTCTTGAAAAGGTTCCCAAAATGAGGAAGTAGCCCCCCTGTCCAGACACAGACAATGACAACATTATACAGAGAAATGCCTCAAGGCAGAACTGACACCAAGAGGGACCGCTCTCTCTCAAATGCACACAGAGGCACACACACACAGGCAGGCAGGCAGGCAGGCACGCACACACACACACACACACACACACGCACGCACGCACGCACTCACGCACGCACCCACGCACCCACGCACCCACGCACCCACGCACCCACGCACCCACGCACCCACTCACACACATAGGCAGGAACACACACACCCTGCCCTCTGAATTATTGGCAGAACCTGCCACAGCCTTCACCTTAAGAAACAAGTGATGGCACAGGTGGCATCATTTGCTTGGTGCCCCTTTGGCAAAGCGTCCACACCCACACACACACACACACTCTCTCTCTCTCTCACAGGCACACAGGCAGACGCACGCACGCACAGAGAGCATGGGATGGTAAATGCCCCAGATGGAGAGGGAGCCTCACACTGAGGCAGTGTTCATTATGTGTAGGCAGTGCAGTGCATAAGCCTGACATCACATTAACAGAGAAAACAGCAAGATAAACAATATCCCTAATTTCACGGCACATTAAAAAATACAAACATAAAGAATGAGCACATAAACAGACATTCTGTGCACAAACCGAAACCGGAGTATTTATTTACGAGTGAGGAACAGAGGGTTAGTCTTCTTTGCTTTGTGAGGACTTAGGCCTACCACTTGTATAAATGGCAAAAAAGAAATCAACAACCTGAACCACCCAATTTTGCTATTTTGTTACGCTTAAGTTAATAACAAGGGGATGAGGATAGCAGCTTTGAAAACGGAAACAGTATTTCCCATAAAATGCAAAAGAAATGCTATATAATTACTACTGGCCATTCCAAACTGGAAGGGAAACTCAGTGGTTTCAAGAAAAAAACAAATAGGCCTACATAATATATTAATGTAAACTAACTAAAACTAAACATAAAATCGGTTGAAAAATTGGTTTCAATTACCAATGAAGTGAAATAGAATACATTTCAAATACTTTCACATTTTCGGCGGCACGGACAGCCGTAGCTCAGAGAGCTATAGGGGTCCCGTGTTTTAAAATCTGCCCTCTCCACCAGGGCTTCCACACCAAAGGGAGATTTTCGCTGGGTTCACTGGGCCCCATTAGCCAATGGTGTTTTCCACATCAGCCACTCGGTCTTCACTCAACTTTCCCCGTTTCCTTCGATTTCGGTTTCCAACTTACACCTTCCTGCTCGTGTAGAAAACCCTCAAAGCAATTCTGGTTTGCACACGCGATGTGAAAACCACAGCTCTCAAATACATGCTTTAACAGGAAAAGTTTGGTTTAGAAGCCACGTGAGCAAGACTCTGCCACCAGCCGATTCCAGTAAGTTCTCTGGTCCTTAGGTGGCAGGCACGCCCTTGCATCTCGACAAAAACTTGTACGGGCAAACTTCAGCAGCACATATAAACGTCCGGTACTCCTAACACACTACCTGTGACAGCTCATTAATGGGAAGTCGTTTATTTGACTCTACATGCTAATCTAAAATGATCCAACATTTTGAATTACAAACTTTGTGACCAGACACACACTATTCACTACAGTGATTCTAAACCCGCTTGCTATATGTCACACTGGCTACATCCACATTATATATAGTATTTTTTATCATAATCATAAAACACAAAACGGTTGTTTCCCACTTTACACTGCAAAACCACAAATCTGTCCTACACTGACTTTTTAATTTTTTATATTCTGTGTCAGGCAGTAGTTTTCCTTTGGTATATTGTCCAAAGGGCCACACCCAAAGAATGTTTAGGATTCTGACTTTCAAACCCTGCATTCACCTTAACAGTACTAGAATAATCATGGATGCACTGTTTATCTGTGAAGTATATATAATATAAATACAAGCAGTCAAAACTTAAGCAATTATGTTTTATTCACAGTATCTTGTAACAAACTTTAACACTAACATATCTGTTGTGATACAAAGAACAGGTTAGATTGCTAGCCAACAACTAATAATCAACCCCAGATTAGATAGATAGTTACTAGAGTACTTTTGCAAGTTACCTGGCTAATTGTATCAAACTAATTACCTGAAGTTAAAAATGAAACAGATACCACATCTTAGGGTAATCCCTTATTAACAAACTTTTTTGTCAAAAGTTCCCCATTGACTTGTTCCAGAAATACTTAGGTTAAAAGGATTTCATAATGGAAAGTAATTTCCAGTAACTTGCTTAACATTTTTTGGATTTTCCATGGGAGCCAGTTCTCACGAAGCATCTCAAACTCTTAATTTACCGTCAAAGGTTATTTTTTTTATTCTCACCATACTTTTGTCAACTTTAATCCTGTTTGGCAGTCCAGTGCATTTGTCAGTCCGGCCAACACTGACAATGGTACAAACTGCTCACACAGGTTAGGCTACTTACCAAAAACACATGCTTACACAGCCACACAATATTTATGTGTCTTTTTATAATAGAACACAATATTTATATGGCAGTGTAGTGTAATGGTTAGGGAGCTGGGCTTGTAACTTAGAGGTTGCAGGTTCAATTCCCAGGTGGGGCACTCAAATATACCCTTGAGCAAGGTACTTAACCTGAATTGCTTCAGTCAAATATCCAGCTGTTTCCACAGTTTATCCAGAAAGTTTCACATCATTCCAAAATTTTTAACATTTTGTTATTTTCCTCAGAATTCTACACACAATACCCCATAATGACAAAGTGAAAAAAGTTTTTTCGAAATTTTTGCAAATGTATAAAAAAACTCAAATAAAAAATATCACACGTACGTAAGTATTCATGCCATTTGCTGTGACACTCAAAATTGAGCTCAGGTGCATCCTGTTTCCACTGATCATCCTTGAGATGTTTCTAGAACTTCATCTCCAGATCTATGCCTCAACACAATTCTATCTCGGAGGTCTATGGAGAGTTCCTAGGACTTCATGGCTTGGTTTTTACTCTGACATGCACTTTCAACTGTGGGACCTTATATAGACAGGTGTGTGCCCTTCAATTTTGAGTGTCATAGCAAACGGCGTGAATACTTATGTACATGTGATATTTTCGTTTTTTATTTTTAATACATTTGCAGTGAAAAAACTTTTTTCACTTTGTCATTATGGGGTATTGTGTGTAGAATTCTGAGGGAAAAAATAATTTAATCCATTTTGGAATAAAGCTGTAACATAACAAAATGTGGAAAAAGTGAAGCGATGTGAATACTTTCCGGATGCACTGTAAATTGATTGTATGCAAAGAAATGTAAACTGTGTAAGTCGCTCTGGATAACAGCGTCTGCTAAATGCCTAAAAATGTAAATGTCCTTTTATTAAAACAGAGGGCTGGTTCAAAATGACATCTTTTGCAACCTAATTAAGGAGATTAACCTCATCAGCTAAAAAGAATCTCTTGCGTTATCTGCAGAATCACAAGAAGGCGGTTAAGGCTGGTGTGCAGAAATCCTCCAAAACGTCAAATATTGTACATTGTAATATTCTAAACAAAGACATTAAATGAATAATAATAAGCCTTAATGAAATAAAGCCAAGCCTCAGAGAGGCACCTTTGTGTGTGGCGGTGTGTTTGTGTGACCAGGAGCCCCCACTCCGATTCATCCTCCCGCAGACCCTGCACATCTCCAGGGCGACCGAAAACACACGGCAACGCCAGCAACTGCTGAAGCGAGCGCAGGTGCGAATCAAAGAGAGATAATGCGCGTCTAGAAGCCGCACCAACCCCCCGCACCTGACGGGGCTTGTCCTTGGCCACAGCTCTTTTCTCATGATCAGCCACAAAAGGCGTTCGCATTTTGGGTCGCATTTCAGAATGGCCGTCGGTATCCCATTGGTTTCATGTGATGTCACTTCCTGTACTTTCTCTGTGAGCGTGGAGTCGCTATATGCCTACTGACTTGCGCTCCTTTGGGGTCCGGGGTTTACCGGGCATTAGGATGCTGGATGTGGAGGGTGTGCTTGAAATGTCACCTGTGTGAGACCTGTGAATACTAATCCCTGTGATAATGTCTTATGCACAATGGGGCATCGTGTGTAGCAAGGGGCCATTCCCACCAGAACAGAGAACTACAGGTAAGGCCACCTGGAAAATGTAGGCTACGTTCCAGGAAAATGCACCGCACACCATAAGAGCCGCCAGAACCCTTCATTTACTCCAGTGTTTCCTATATTTTGGCAGTTACCTATACAACGATAACCCGGTGTTACAGGTATGGTACGCAGCTGCCTGCATTGATGTCTATCGCTGTATTACTGCACTGATCTCTTGCGCGATCTATGATTGTTCCTACCATGTATTTATGCACATCTTGTAAGTCGCTATGGATAAGAGCGTCTGCTAAATGCTTAAAATGTAAATGTACAATGTAACTGTAAAGATTGAACAAATAAAATCGATGAGCGACAACAGTTAACAATGCAGTTATTGTCAGATATCAATCTCAGGGGGCGTGTGAGTGTTTATTGTTGATTGACGTGTGTGCATTAACAATAAAAACAGTCGTGCAGATGCAAAACAACAATTTACAGTTATCGTTATAGTTTACTGTTCTGGTGATGAACTGCCATTAAAGCTTAAAAATGTATGATTGGTATGAGCCTCATACTGCTCTAGCATTTGGTCCACTGTACCCTGCCCTCTGAATAATTGGCAGAACCTGCCACAGCCTTCCCCTTAAGAAACGAGTGATGGTGCGGGTGGAATCATTTGCTTGGTGCCCCTTTGGCAAAGCACACTTCAATACCTGATTCAACTAATCATGGTCTTCAACCAAGAGCCTGATTGGTTGAATCGGGTGTTTTGATGATGGGCTCGGACAAAAACCCACTCCCACGCCAATGCTTTTCGGATAAGATTGGACATCCCAGACTATGTGTAACGGGGTCGGTCTGCCGCTGAGTTTTGAACCGAGGATCCCAACGCAACAAGAGACAGCCAAGGGAACTGATCGTACTCATTACATTATTACATTACAGGCATTTAGCAGACGCTCTTATCCAGAGCGACTTACAGTTTACATTTCTTTACATACAATCCATTTATACAGCTGGATATTAACTGAAGCAAGTCAGGTTAAGTACCTTGCTCAAGGGTACAACGGCAGTGTCCCACCTGGGGATTGAACCTGCAACCTTAACGTTACAAGCCCAGTTCCCTAAGCCATTATACCACACTGCCTGCCTGTACTCTTATTGATGTCACATTTTGTAGCGGACGCTCACGTGTTAACACACGTATCGGAGGTCCACTGCTACAGTTGCAAATTCTTTCATTCAAGAGGGTGACGGGATTACATTAAGTACGACACTTGGAATTAAGTAAGGGAGACAGCTACATTTTAGTACTGAATCTGTAGTCTCATGGTCATTGTGAGCTACAGAAGATAAATGCAGTCACCCATTTCTACATCTCCTTTTCATTTAATATCAATGGATGATACCTAGCTACTTAGTTGTTCAGTTACAATCTTGTCTACAGACATGACCATTTGATTTCTTTCAGTATATACGTACACAAACCTTTGGTACTTTCAGATGATCTAATGAAAACAAAGTACTACCGCACCCCTCAGGCACACATGCCACCGTCTGTATTTCCTGATGCCTCTCATTTTCGTGGGACAGACTTGATCTAAAACGTGTTTGGCTGCATTTGGATGCCTGGTTCCAAAAGTATTTGGGAACAATTTGCATTGAAGGAACTGCATTAGTGATGGGTGAGGTATCATGACACCCAAAATGGGTGGAGCTACACTATGTTACCAGTGACTCACTGATTTGAACCAATAATTGTGTTTTTGATGTTAAGAGGAAAAACCTTTTTATTGGTTCAAACAAGTCAGTGATTGACGGACAATTGTAACTACGCAGGGTAGACTGCGCCCCCAAGAGAGAAACAAGTGAGGAGGAAGTTAACCTGGCAAGTACTAAAATGTAACATGGGAGACGGATTCTCTAGACATGTCTCTTTGGGAGGCCATGGTTATTATGCCTCAACGATGTCACATATGACAGCTGAGGATTATGTGAATTTGGCAGTATGGTGTTAAGATCCTGGGTGATTTTTATTCTTAAGATTATTTTCTTTTACTTTTGGTTGAACTTTGCCAGGTCACAGCATAGCTTTGTCACTTTTTGTAATTAAATGACTAGGCCTATATTTAAGACCAGAAACTCTGTGAACAATTCTAGTAATCTATGTGACAGATAGACTACAAGACTCATGCATTTGCCATGGAAGGATCGGATACCGATTGGCATCGGCATAATTTGTGAAACGACGTAATACTTCCAGTGATTAGATGCTGTTATGTACTCAGACATAAGAGTATGCTACGACTTCTCTGTTTTTCCTAATGGTAGTTCAGAATGTGTAATTATCGTCCACACTGCCTGCCTCGTCGGTCATCTCTATATGAGTGCGTTGTCAAGCAGTTTTTTTCCCCAGACCGTCAGTTCAAAACACGAAAAACAGGAATTGCAGGACGATGCTTTGACCTGCAATTAAATTATTTCACCTGTAAATGGCGGGAAAGGTTTGTGCATTTTACACCCTGGTCGGAGAGAGAGATCTGCTTAGCGTCCTCGCATGAATCCGGTTGTTTAGCGTCCTTGGAGGACTGACGCGACCCCAGCGAAACATTGGTTCACTCCGGCTCATTTTACACTGCTGCGCACCACTGCACAAAACGCCAGCCACAACACGACACAGAGTCAATTAATCCCAAACACTTCATTCATCATTTGACTCAATTGAAATTGCGGAAGTTGTCCAACTGCGCGCGTGTGGTGTGAATTCCCTCTCTAGCCTATTCCAGAGCAAATGGGTTCGATAAATTACGCTCCTTCTTAGGGGAGGTGAGATGGGGAAACGGAAGAGTCAGTGTACAGAGAGGCTTGCAGGACTATTATTCCGCTGCGCCCTAGGGACAGACAATGTTTCGGACTTGCTTCTCTGCCTTATTTACTGGAGTGTGACAGATGACTCCTGAAACGCAAGGCATCCCTTATTTGCGATAAGTAGGTCAGCATCTGAGGCAGTCTGGTCCAAATAAGAGAGGATGGGGAAAATATATGTTTCCCACAGCAGAATTGTCAGTATGTTACAGTCACCTCAAGAATCAAATCTGGCAAACCAACATAAACTGGCACCGAGATGACACCCAGGGCTAGGGCAAACCGTTTTGTATCGTTATTCTGATGTTTCATATAGCTACTGGAAACGGTTCATCCACCCCCTTAAACAACTGAAAGCATGTTGCCTCTGGCAAACCGTTTTCCAGTCCTACATTTACATTGCCAAAACCTATATGGCTAAAAAAGACAGCTTCTGTAAAACGAAAGAATATTCGCGCACCGCGTTCATGCGGTAAATACCTGCTTCCACCTGCGATGAGACTGAAGTTGTTGTAATATTACCTCTGATCTTGTACGTGGAATACAGACATCGAAGGCACACAAGGAGAAGGCAAACGTGCCTCCCTCAAACTCGCAATATATTGCATTTGAAGAACACAAATTACTGAGCTGTCTTTATCTTCAATATTGTGCTTTGTTCATAGCAATATGATGTGCTTAATTACTGTGCAGAGCGAGTGATGAAACTCGCTATGATTCATGGCAAGTGTCCCTTGGGTAGTATGTTACCCGTTTTGCTACAGTGGTTAGCTAGTTACGAATGGCATGGGTCAATAAACCTGGGGCTGGACAGCCTCGTTTACTTTACATAGGGTGCCACAGATTATTTTGCCAGCTAGCATGCGTGGGCTACCTAGAACGGTCTTGATTATCTGACACAGTATCAAATGTAGCCAAGCATCTCAGTGATACACACAGCATCTCAATAACGGAATCTTTATTTTTCACCAGACAACTACATCCACTCACCATGTAATCCGCTGATGTTTATCGATGTTTATTTTTGTAATTACATAATCATCATGAGCAGGTCACAATGTTTCAGATTGCTAGCCACACTGGTGACATGGCAAAGGGAGCCGGATAACTAGCTAGCCAGCTTGCTAGCTAACTGGCAAAGCTAGCTTGCTGGCTAATATCAAAATATCGACCACTACACACATTTAACTAAAAAGATACGTACCCTCGCTGTTACTTTGTAAACAGTGTATCCCTTCTGATGTTTCTTGGGGTCCGTAACAGTATAAAATCGAGCGAGTTCCCCTCTTTCTCTCTGCGATATCATTCTGAGTGCAGCAGAGCCATTTACCCAGCTATCTAGCTACATTCTAGCTGTATTAAACGAGCAGCCGCTAGATAGTACTACGCTGAAAAAAACTATAGGCTACTTCCTGTGTTCACAAGCACGGTACGTTTCAGAATAAGAGCATGTTACGTATCAAACTACAACTTATGAGCCATTTAAAACACTAATCGACAGTTAAAGTTTACAGAAAGACGGTAACATCTTTAGAGCGCCCACATTAATTAAATTAGTAATATAATCAAAACATTTTCAGCAAGCAATATTTAATTAAGGGAATGTTCCTATATCCATAGACCGTAAATTAACTTATGTTAAGAGATATCTCAAGTGTATGTTTTATTAAATATCAGTATTTTTCCAAGATATGACTAGCAAGCTGTCTTTGTTCCCCATACAATCCTTCCTCTGAATTAAACAATTATAACCCGACAAAAGACGTCCCTTATTTTGATCGGACTTCCTTCCAATGTCATGTGCTTTCATGCCGGTTATAGGCGTCAGGCTGCGTAATATCCTGTACAGATTCACATGTCATGCAGATGGTTCATTCCATTCATTATAACCACAATGTCAAGAAGTACAAACGCCACACAGAGTATTTGATCTGCACTGAATTTTGTTCTGCGTAATTACGATTTGTTTTGTAACAATCGCCCACAGATTCACCGATCTTGAAAGCTATTGTGTACTGAAATAGTGGGAACAGTTTAAGAATGAGCCATCTACTCTAGCTAATTTGATTATTCACATAAATCCTTGTGATGTCACATTGATTTTAGGAGACTTAATGTATGACTTAATTTTCCCATACTGGCTAGTAAGCAGAGGAGGGCTTTCGAGTTTAAGATTAATCTATATCCAGGTAGACATTTCATCCATTCCTATGGTCTTCGGGTCAATCTGACCCGTTTTAAAATTTCAACATCAAGGAAAAGTATGTTAAAATATTTTTTTTTCTATGAAACTTCTTCTGCTTGGCTCATTTACTGTACTAAACATGTGATATAACGACTTTAGAATGGTTGAACATGAGCCGGGTCAAATTGACCCAAAGGCCCTGGGTGTGACTAAAAGACGAAGACCATAGGAAGGTTAAGCTGGTACGTAAAAGGCATAAAAGGGGAAACATTTGAGTGGTAGGAACATCCATGCAAAGATAATAGATCAATAGTATTCTAGTCAGTTAAGGGAGAACAGAAGAAGGGCTGGTACTGATCTCTATAGTACTATGCTGATAGTTTAGAGTCAATTAAAAGTCTCATTTAGATTATTTTAAAATGATTTAACTGGTAAATTGACATGCTTCCAGAATAGATTCACATTAGGCAACAAGCTAAATCATTTAGAAACAGTCAAGAGAATTGGTACTGTCTGGGGACCAAGCCCTGGCATGTTATTTCACAGTGCAGCGGTTTATTTAGCAATTAATTTGGCAAATATATCTAGGTTGCAAGTGAGTCCATGGCATAATCACCTGTGTTCAACGTTACATACATTGACAGAGATCAAATGATTATGCTAGCTACAAACTATGAACATATGACAGTGGTTCTAGCTAAAACCCCTGCCATAAAGGGTTTTAGCTAGAACTACTAATGGATAGAACAAAGCAACGTAAGCCAGCAACTGCTGCTGGCAACAGGTCCTTCCGGTTGTCTGATTTCAAAATAAAAGTAGTTTAAAAAGTGCTTATGCTAAAAAATAATTAATATCATATATTATACTATATATATAATGTAATAATTAATAAGTAACTAAGATATATATTTCTGAGCTGTACATTACTGCTTTGTCTGATTTAGGGCACTGCAACAGTTGCGTGGGTTAGCTTGTGCCCTAGACACTGAAAACTAAGTGCACTAGGCTATATGCAAATTGAACACCTCAAAGTTCAATAAAGGGAAAATAAATGCAATAAGTATATTGCACAGAGAAACTGTCTTTATGACAGATTGGTTTATACGCAGAGGATAACATGCTGCTGGTTTGATAATGATGTAATATTGGTTGTATCTGTGATAAGAATGACACAGAGAGACAGGCTGGGTTTCATTTTGTGATGTCATAGCCTCCACATAGAAACGTTTTTGGAATGGTCCTGGAGCTCAGTCCCACATGCTGAGAGGGTCCAGTGTGGGCTTTAATGCAGTGTCCAGAAATGGCTCCAGAGGTCAGAGGTTATAATGGGACAGGGGGCTCCCAGGGTACATGCAGGTGGTCTCTCATCAGATTCTTTCAGTATGGATGTAATCAAAAATTGCAATCTGAAGAGAGACAAGTGACAGTCAGCACAAGGACACACCCACATACACAGTCTAGTTAACATATTTACATTCTGCATTGTGTGTAAATGTTATATAGGGGGTACATGAGATACATTGCTCATTACTATATGTTAAGACTAATAATAACTAAAAGTAATGACTTGTATTTTAAAACAATAGATAAAAATTGCATCCTAAATTTGAGGAATAAAGTGGTGTAGGCATGCCTGGCTGAACTTCCTAACCTGGGTCTGGCTGGAGTTCTGGCTCTGGTTCTGCCTCTCCAGAGTGAGTTCAAAAGGCTCCTTCATATAACAGGAAGAATGTATTACTAAAAATAAGAAAAATTACAGAAAGAATACTTCAGATACTGTATATAAGCGTAAGCTATACATACTATGGTGCAATTTCAAGATGATTTCAATTTGTTTATTGGTGGTGATGCAGATGGTTTATTCAATTTGCCAATGTTTTGTCCTTATGTCCTTCTGTCCTTATAATAAACCATACGTAAAATAAAACTAAACGTTTATTTACGTTACTCTTATTTTGAAAATCACCAACAGGAAGTTTATTATTGTGGTTACTGGTTAGCCACACTTGCGAGATTCCAGGAAACACAGCATCTTTGATTAAAATATTGTCGCTCAGGCTAAAACCTCAACCCAAACGAGAAAATATGATTTGAGTAAAATACATTATGGGTATAAATAAACTTTCTGACTTAATTCGCAGTGAAGCACGCAGCGCCATCTCGTACAAGGAAATAAGCGACTACACAGGTTAGTAGTAGGTAAGAGTGTTAGCTCGATGATGGCTAGTTTAGTGTTTCTCTAGCTCACTACAGCTAGCTCAGACGACTAGCTGTATACATTAACTAAAGTTAGCTAACATTATGGTGTGGTTTTGCATATACTCAATGATCGGGTGAAACATAGTCTTACCTAACAAATTACAATTAACTTGTTAGCTATTTTAACCAGTGCAACTCTTCTATCAATGAAAAAGAGGCATATTTTTCTAACTCGGTTACACCAGCACCTTAGCTAACGCTAGTTAAATACATGGGGGATCAAATTAACTGCTAAGAGCCTATGCTAGAATAAGTCTACATGGCATTAGTTAGTGATCAAGTCATGTAGGTAAAGTACTCGTCAAGTCATGTTGCCGAAATTTGGGTTGTGAAGTACAAGGCCCAAATTTCGCTGGAAGATTACCGTAACACGTTTATGTTATGTTCATTGTAATCGAGAATTGTATTAGATCCAGGACATGACCAAGTACGGCCAACGTGGAAAGCGCACAATTAGTAGCTAAGTAGGATTGTATGTGTCCACAGGGACATCCTAATTCAGAGACTCATTGACAATTTTTTAAAACTAATTGTCTTGAATACCGTCCATCCAGTCAGCATGTCATACAGATGAATGTTACGATTAGTGATACTAAACCACGTAAAATGTGGTTATGGCGTTGTAATACATACGTAACAAAATCGTCCAAGACTGCTTTATCTATAATAAAGTCAGACAGATTGTATTAATACTGGTCATTTGAAAAGGTCAGTCACAGGATACTGAATCTAAGTTTCCACAGTGTTTATTTTTGGTTTTGAGGTCTGACCTAGTTGCACGAACAAAGGCCATATTTGAATGCATTACGAAGATGGTCCTTAGTACATGCATCATGCAAACCTCATAATCAAATTTATACATATTGGTGACATGAAAAACATTTGTCTGTTTCAGGGAAAACTATCGCTGTGGACACTTCTATCGTGCTGAATCAGTTCCGCACTGCTGTCCCCAGATTACGCAACCGTGATGGGGTAAATGTGAGGTGAGGTTTCAGGGTAACTCACGGACAAATTCAGGGTTACAGTGCCTGTTTTTCTGTAGATCTATATGTATTTAACATACATCTGTATAAATTATGTATAAACACCACCACCATACCAAATAAATACATGCATTTTTTTGTTTTTTCCTGTTTGTTTTCTGACTTTATCCCCCAATTTGGTAGCCAATTATTCCCGCTATTCTCCCCTCCCTCGTAGTTCACTGCCGTAGCCCTGTGACCGGCAGTGACAAAGGGAAGCATCGTCTCCTCCGAGACGGTACTCGTCATGCTGTCGACTGTAACTCCAGCACCCCAGAGCCACTCCTGTGTGTAGCGAACAGTGTCGGCTTCCCTCCCCCCTCCCTGGGGCGGACAGCCAATTGCCGCCCCCGGTGGCATTCCCGGCCAAAGCTGACTCTGGCGCGGACTGGGGAATTGAACCCCAGTCACCGTGGCCAGCATCGGATGTTGAAACCATTAGACCACGTCGGAGGCCAATACATGCAGTTTTAACTGTAGGTGTGCCTTGGTTTTCTTCTTCTCAGTTGATTAAATGATGAAGAAGGATGGTTCCATGAAGAGTTGTGATGTTGCCATAAATGGTGTGATGTTGCCATGAAGGGTTGTGATGAATGGTTGTGATGTTGAGATGAAGGGTTGTGATGTTGAGATGAAGGGTTGTGATGTTGTGATGTTGAGATGAAGGGTTATGATGTCGTGATGAAGGGTTGTGATGTTGAAATGAAGGGTTGTGATGTTGTGATGAAGGGTTGTGATGTTGTGATGAATGGTTCTGACGGTGCCGTACATGGTTGCGCAGTCACAGTTTTCCCCTTCTGTTCTAGCCCCCTCACTGGGCTGTTTTTTCGCACGTTGCACTTTCTGGAGCACGACATCAGGCCGGTCTTTGTGTTTGACGGGTGTCCACCTGAGCAGAAGGCGAGTGTGGTGAGTGATGGGATATCTTTTTTTCCATGGAGTCCTGGCCAAGAAGGCAGCACCAGATAAAATACATTCAATTAAAATACAATAACAACATATATGCATAATTAGATATTGTTCATGATTGGAAACCGTTAGTAAAATTAACATTTCTCGGTCGCAGTAGAATGAGCCAAGCCTTTGATTTCAGTTAGGAATTTAGCAATTGGTAACAAAGTTTATCCGACAAACCTGAAGAGTGTAAACCCAGTCCACAAATTGTATGTCTGGAAGAATATTCATAATCTATTTCCAGTTCATTAGTCAGTCTACTCATTCATGTTGCAGTTGCAAAAACCTGCTTTTACACTTGTGTTTGACTATTCTCAAATCTTGAATCTACCTCATTGACTCATGTAACTGGGTGAATGAGATCGATCTTTCAAATCAGAACTCAATTTAGAAGCTTTGTGCATGTACAGTAATGGATGAATGATGTTGACCTATAAAATGAAGATGAAATGCAAACATTTTAGCGAGAGACTAATTTGCATGTAGGATGAGCTCCCAAATTCCAGAGACCTTCCATCACTTTAGTTAAAATGAAAGAGGAATGATTGGGCCATCTATTGGCCTAGGGCATCTGTGTTTTTTATAAGATCGGCTGGTCTTTCACAGTAGTTGACCTGGCATTACCCTAGCATGCACAGCTGTTATTAGAGGTAATGAGAGATAGTGTAGTTCATTAAGTTTTATTTCAGTGGTGTGTTTGGTGTCAGTGACTGTGTGGTGTAGTATAATTGGGTCACACAGAGCACGAGGCTAATTGCTAAATTGCATATCCTGTCTGTTTGATTGTTTTTCATTAGTTGACCAGGAATAAGCAACTTTTGCGTTTCTTTTTTTTTTTTTTTATTGGTTTTGAAAGAGCAAGAAACTGTCATCCACGTAACAGTGGTATAGTGCTGTAAAGTCATCACAGTATACCGTTGTCGCAAGAATGATGAGGGATTCAAATTTTTCTAATGGGTATTATGATGTAATGTAACTGAAACTGAAACTGTCTCTACAGTTGGCGAGAAGAGCAAAGGTTACTGGCTGGTCTAGCTCCTATACCTCCACCTCAGGTGAGAGAGATGATGGACCCTTGAACACACCATTTTGATTTAAATGTATAGCCACTTTACCTCACCATCTAGATGTAATTTTGGTCCGCTATTGCCAATAATAACTTGCCAAACTGTATTTATGAAGAAAACAAATGAACACTTGCATTTCTTTGAAAGTCAAAGGTAAGGACAAATGTGCATTTAACACTGGTCAGAATGTCTCCATTGTGGTGATCTCTGGAATGCAAATGTAATGATCCCTTTTGTGGTGATCCGCAGTGTCCTGTCAGATCCAGGACTGCCAGCGGCTCCTGAGGCTTCTGGGGGTGCCTTACGTCCGGGTCAGTCTCCTAGCGCCCATCCCGAGTCCTGCCACTGATTAGTCTTTCCCTGTTCTCAGTCACTTAATCGCTAATGGCTGAAGCCCAGTGCTTGTGGTCAGGCCGTTCATATTTGAGCAGCCTGCCTAACCCAGGGGTTCTCAACACTCGATTTTGCATCAGTGGATGGCCCAATTTGAAAACTTTAAAAAAAACGTAAAAAAACAGTTTTGTTTCCTGTCAGTGAAAATTAAAAAAGAGAAAAAATTACCCTGATGGTGTCTGATGTTAGCCTGGCTAATGCCCAGGCCATGGTACACATGAGTTTGTACCTGTGGGTCTGGAAACATGTTTTTCTTTTTCCTTTTTTCTCCCCCACTCTCTAGTCCCATGTTCAAGTGAAAATGTGAAAAGATTTATTTTGAAGCACGTTGATTGGTTCTCATATACTTAGCATTGGCATGGGGCGAGGCCCCTCGCTTTCAAATCGATTAGTGCCCGAAACTGACACGTTACATTGGTGTGAGTGTAAAGAAGAAACACAGTGCAGTACGGTTAACTTTGCTATTATGGAGCCAGCAGACAGTCCTGAGATTCAAACAGACCTTTCAGTAGTCCTTGTACTTCTCTGCAGGGTGTGTATTTGTTGGCAGTGCTGCGAAAACCTGGATTATAGCCTACGCAGAAAGCTGTTAAGCAAAACTCGATGGGGCAATCCTTAAGACATACACAACATGATTTGTTCAATTCGAAGAGGGAGTAAGCTAACCAGCGTGAGGGACAGCCCCTTCATTGTCAACGCATCATGCCGATGACATCAAAAGAACCTCTCCAGACCTGGGCATCTGGACGTTAGCCAGGCTAGCCTAATACAGTACAATTATTTTTCTTTTCATTGACAGGACAATACAGGGGCTTTATCAGTCAGTGAATCAGGCTGCACCATTATGCAAATCGGGCCACAGGTTGCCGAACCACTGGTCTTAGCTTGCATCCTGGAAAACAATGCTTGAATTGTCTTAAATGTCTTCTGTTGATTGTTTTTATTGGCTTCATTAGTTTCTTCACAGTTTTTGACTGTTTTTAATCATAGTCCTAATTGTATCTATGTTAAGAGCTTTGAGATTAATTGCTTGAAAAGTGCTATATACAGTGCAGTCTAATTATTTGGACAGTGACCATTTTTGTTGTTGTGGCTCTGTACTCCAGCACATTGGAATGAAACAAATAAAATGGGGGGACTATGTATAAAAATGGTGGCAGTTCCTACACGGTTCACCTGATATGGATGTGAATACCCTCAAATTAAAGGTGACAGTATGCACTTGAACCTCACTGTTTCATTTCAAATCCATTGTGGTGGAGTACAGAGCCACAACAACAAAAAATGTGTCACTGTCCAAATACTTAGACTGCACTGTAAATTCAGTTATTATTATTATTATGAACCTTAATTACTCACGCATATCCAGTATGTTTGAATGGATCATAAGGGAGCCCTTAAGTCCTCAGAGTAACAGTGCCCCCTGCAGGCCCCGGGAGATGGGGAGGCGTTCTGTGCCCAGCTGGTGAAGGACGGGAGGGCAGACGCTGTGGCTTCGGAGGACATGGACACCCTGGCGTTTGGGGGCACCCTGCTCCTCCGCCAGCTCAACGCCAAGAGGGTCAGGTGAGCAGTGACAGGCGTGTCTCTCTGCCAACATGGCATGCTTTCTGTGATATAATGGTGGCTCCGGGGGAAACCTGATGCATATTGGTTTGAATCCCAAAGGGCACACTGTTGGTGCCCCCTGGAACAAGATGCGCGAATTCTTCTGAGTGACAATATTTGATGGTGTGTTAAATCTGCCTCCTCTTCCCTCAGTGAGGTCATGGAATACTCTCTGCCCAAGGTATTGGACACTTTGAAGCTGACGTACAAAGAGGTCAGTTGCTCCATCTTCTCCCACCTCCCTGTTTCTCTAGAAATGAATTACTTTATTATTAATAATTAAAGTCATTATTTTTTAAGTATATATCGTACCATTTCCATCAGTGCCAAAAGATGTGTGATTATTTTGAATTATTTTGAATTATTTTATTATATATATATAATATTATTTTATATCATATATTATATATATTATTGTATTGTATTTTTGTGTGTTTTTAGTTTTGTTATGTTTCTACTCAGTGAGTGGATTCGCCTCACTGAATTTATGAAGCTTTAATGGCACAGAGGCACCACCCACGGGTCCCGTGTCATGGTTGGTTTCCCTCTCTGCAGTTTGTAGATCTATGCATCCTTCTTGGGTGTGATTACTGTGAGAAGATACAGGGCCTGGGGCCAAAAAAGCCCTGGTTCTGATCCAGAAGCACAGGACCATAGAGGAGGTTGTGTTACACATCAACAGAGAGGTGAGACATGTTTTCACCGGGGCTTATACACATCCTGTGCAGGCGAGCCGGAGTAAGCCATTGAGGCAGTCGGTGTATTTGTTATTTGGAATGCCCAATCGCAACTCAATGCCTCTCCCGTCCCATTCGTATTGAATCAGGTTGTCCCCTTGCTCTCTCCCCCGGGCAGACTCACCCTGTGCCGTTGTCTTGGAGATACAGTGATGCCCGTAGGCTCTTCTCAGACGCCCCTCAGGCGACTCTGCCAGAACTGATTTGGAAAGAGCCAGACGAGAAAGGGCTGGTCAACTTCCTGTGCCACGAAAAATACGTAAAGTAGGTCCTTTTCCTGTCCTGGCCTGGTCTCGCATGTCGTCCAATTCAAGGAAACTTTCACAGTTCTCACCCAATTGATTTCACTCCACGCATGTAGTCGTTTGATTGGATGAATGGTTTTAATTAACCCATTTTTGCATTTTCATGAAAATGGAGGAATAGGGAAAAAAACGACAGTGCAAAGCATACAAGATAATCATCCCTGAAGACTGTCACTACCCAGGACCAGAAACCGAAGTTATACGAGTTAAATAAATCGATGCTGGAGGTAAATAGAGAGCTACTGGTTGTTCCAGGGAGGACAGGATACGAGGACGGATGGAGAAGTTCCGTCAGACGCAGAAGGAGAGAAGAAAAGAGAGAGAGGAGATCAGCACGGCTGGCAAGGGCAAACAGACGCTCATGGAAGACTTCTTCCGGGCGACCCGAAAGAGAGAGGTAAGGGACAAGGAAACGCACGCAATTCAACATCAGCCTCGTAGTCCTGCACTGTCCCCGCTTAGCGTATAATTTTTAAGGTTTACAGTCATTGTTATGATCAAAACATTGAAGGGATTACTGTAGCACTCAGGCCATCTGTGCTTTTCTTATTGACTTAACAATAAACTAATATTGTACTATTACTCTCATTGATATTTGCATTGATGTGAAGCCCACCTTTGTGGATATTTAGTTACATTTTACTTAATGAAGCAACGTTATAGAGACATCTGTTTAAAACCAATCTCCAAAAAAACTTTAATAAAATGTCATATTGAAATAAAATAAGGATGAAATTAGATTGAGATGTTTAGAGATGATTGTACCACAATGCGAGAGCAAAGGGATGTGTGTACATTTTGTAGGTCACCAGGGCCCAAAGAAAACCGTCAGAACACAGAATGTCTCTTAGCGCTGCCATACACGGGCAAAGCCACGGTGTAGTTAAGTAATTTTGGAGCTGCTCGTTGAAAGGTACCTGTAAAGCTGGCGGTGTTCATATGTACCCCGATGAAGGCTTACAGCCGAAACGTATTGGCTTTTAAAAAAATTTAACGATTAAGACATTTTTGGGAACTTCCATTGCTCTCAAAGAGTGGCTGAAATTCTTATATTCGGTTCTTTGTCGTTTTTTTCATGCACGTTGGTAGAACTGCAAGGTAGCACTTTATACATATATATATATACAGTATATATAAGGTATAATTTGTAGTTTGGTATGCATATTTGGAAGAAGCCGATTCTCTGTCTCCCTGGTAACAGGCCCCAGTGGTCGAGGAGCCCAGCAGCAGGAAGAAAGCCAGGCCTCACTGAGACTACTGGAAGGACAAATATATCTTCTATATCTTCTTGAAGCACTCCTGTCCTGTTTGACTGCTGAAGAGTTAGCATGGAGCTTCACTTGTATTGAGCAGTGGATTGTGCTCCTTTATCCAGCAATGAACAAATCTCCATGGATGGAAATCATGTGCTTTGGTCCCATAATATTTTGGGTTCTTACTTATTTTCTTCTTCTTAATTAAAGGTTTTTACTGAGATAGATTACATCATCTAAATAGTGTTTACAACATTACCTCTCAATATTGGCTGATCATGATTCATTTGTTGAATATCGTTGCAGGTATGGTGACTTAACAGATTGCTGCATTTGACTCTGGGGGGGGGGGGGAAAAAAACTACTGTGGAATAACTTGACTTGTGCTGTAGTTATCAACTAAGATGTGGTATCAGAAGTTGTCTGTGAAAGCATGGTACTTAAATGTTATGTCCAATTATGAAAAAAGTTTAAAAAAACCCTGAGTCAAAAGAAAAAAAAATGTGCACACTTAATTCATGGGAGATGGTTAATCCCAACCTCCCATGAATGAAGTGTGCAATTACCAAATGATATGTGCAGTTGAATTTGTAATGGTGTCACAGGGGGTCTCTTGAAAGTCTCTGAGGTAATCACCGCTGGATCACAGTTTGGAGCTGTGACTCTATTTGGTCATTACATTTCTTTTATAAATGTCAATTGCTGACCTAAATTGACAATTTTGACCCAACTACAGTTAGTAATAAAGATAACGTTCAGGCTGGATATAGGATGTTTATTGACTATATGGTCCTAGATCATGAGAACTCTTGAGTTCAAGAACGCAAACAAGCAATAGATTAGTTTGGTGAAAAAGCAAATGAAAACATACTCTTTCAAATTACAGTAAAGTACATATTTTGAAATGAATATATCCTGACTATACCTGTAGTATATGCAGTGAATTGTAACTTACAATATTGAATTGTAAACTTGAAAATGAAACTTTGCATGCACTTGAAATGCAATACTGTATAAAAAAATATGTGAACATTAAAACGTTAAACCTTTAATGTTTGTGGTTCAAATCATGATTATGGGGGAAAAGAAGAATGAATTAGTCATGACTTTGGTGACTTAATGTTGTGACTGCAGTGGAAACCAAAACTGGAAATACAGGTGCAAACAAGTTTTACAGTTGTAACTACAGTGTAGCAATGTGTACATACCCTGTAGTTACAATATAATTACACGGGGGGACATCAATGGTGCTAATTTGTTGTACATAAATTAAAAATAGCTCAATAAAATATTAGCAAAAAAGATTACATTACACTTTTAAATTTGAGTTAACTTTACATTACATTCATAATTCACTTCAGCAGAATGCCAAAAGACCATTGTAGAAGCAGCCTACAAGGACGGTGTAGAAAATTGCATTAATGGCACATTATGGATTCAAAATGACCATTGCCCACAAGAACAACACGGCTCTAGGATCATACAGGGCCGCACTGCTTCCCGTAGGAGGAGTTGTCATAGATCTGCAGTCAACTGACGGAGTGGCATTCAGATCAGGGATATATCCGGCTTCCAATATTTCGTTCTGCAAGACACAGACATAAAGGGCTTTTGAGCTAGCTCACAATTTTTCCTCTTCAAATGGACTAATATAAATAAGTACTTTTTCAATTTTTTAAAAAGTGATAGATGTTCATGCTTACCTGCATACCGACCATCACTAAATACTGAGTGCTGTCTTTCAGTGAATTCTGGTACTTTTCAATGGAATCACTATTCATGTTCCCATACA
This sequence comes from Aldrovandia affinis, assembly GCA_029706075.1. Taxonomy (NCBI): domain Eukaryota; kingdom Metazoa; phylum Chordata; class Actinopteri; order Notacanthiformes; family Halosauridae; genus Aldrovandia; species Aldrovandia affinis. The sequence goes on along the minus strand of JAINUG010000027.1, from coordinate 2,108,557 downwards.
TTTCAATGGCCTGTCTGGAGAGAGAAGAAATCAGCACCACAGAACAAGCATGATCACATGTCCCCGTTCTGATCACATGACCCCATTCTGCACTGTGACACTTCACAGAAATTATAGTGTTGATCAGTGGTTGTTTTTGTCCTCTCAGACATATGCATTTGATTTTTAATAGATGAGACTTTGACAGATGTGTCCTATTGAGTGACATTTGACATTTATATCTTCCTTTTTTTTTTAAATAAAGACTTGACACTTACTCATGGTTTGCTGCACCCATAGCTGTTTCCACACTTTTTATGTCTGGTATACTCCAGCAAGTGCTGATGTCAATAGCTGGATAATAGTACAGGAAGGCAAAACACATCTCATTTGTGGTTGCAAGTCCCAACTGCAAGGGAATAAAGATGAATGCAGTTTTATGTCAACTGGAGTAATCCTATTATGTTATAGAACAGGTCAAATATGCATAAGGTTTTTACAAGATCTCTACCTACCCACAGAGAAAATGTATATGCATTCTTTTAAAAAAATCCTAGTACAAACAATGTGATGGGTTAATCTCTGGGTAAATCAACTGTATTTCTACACATCACCGATTGGTGTGTCAAATAGCAGTAAGTGGTAACAGATCTTTATGAATCATCAGGTTTTTAATACAAAAATTTAGCAACACAACTTGCAGCATACATACTCGGGCATGCCTCAAAATCTGGAGAAAAAAAGTTATCCAAAGCAACAAATGGCCAAGTTAGCTCACAAGCTAAAACTCAGGCTAGCTCCAGCACCCAACAAGCTAGCCATCCCGAGTCCTCGTCAAATCAACCGACCAGTATAGGTTAAGTGTGTGCCAACCCACTACCCAACAACCTGGAAAACCTTTGGCCGGCAATACTTGAAGACCTCACCTCAGCGGTGTCGGCCTTACTGAATACTGCTCTCGCTCCCATCAATGAGTCACTGGAGACCATCAGAATGACTATCGACGCCCAAGACCAACCCATCACGGTGATGGAATCGTTGCTATCCAACTATAGTGACAGGCTTGCAGAACTAGTGTCTCTCTATGAATCAAATTTATTTCTGTCTTTTTTGAGGAGATGTTCAGAGCGAACTCTTTCGCCCCGGCACTTACACTGGCTGGGGAGAGCAACTGAATTCTCAGCCCAGAGCTTTCATCATGTGATCCCACCATTACAAGCAAAGGGAGTTTGTTATGACCAAAATACGTTGAGACCTGAGTTTCTACAGGCACAAGATTCTGCTCTTTTCCATGGCCTCAGTGCAAGCCTCACCCAGGGACATGCAGCCTTCAACGGTGTGAAGGCTAGTCTCTACAAGAAGAATGTTTCCTTGGGCTTACTTCACGCCTGCGTGTGCACTTCGACAACCAAGTTTTATTTTTTGACACCACTAAAGATGCTGAAGTTTTCTACAACCTTCATTGGAGTGAGTGTTTCATGCAATGCACACCAAGAAAATGGACTGGAAGAAGTGAATCAGAAGTTACGCTTGGCTGAACACATATTTGATTTGCACAACTGTTACTTATTTTACCAGTCACTTTACAAAAACCTTAGCAAAAGCAACTGTTTATATGTTCACAGAACCAGTCATCTCCTGATTGTACTGGAGCATTGCCTTTAGGAGTCTTATTGTTAGCTGAGTTATTGTTACTATTCTACATGCTGTGTTATACCCTGGGGCCTGATGGACACAAACTGTTCTGACTATGACCCGATGCTTGTCGGGCGAATATACCCAGAGACGTCTGTCTATATATATATATATTAGTGGTGGGACTCGATTAAAAAAATTAATCTAATTAATTAGAGGCTTTGTAATTAATTAATCGAAATTAATCGCATTTTAATCGCATATCAATATTTGACACGAGAAGCAACATTTTTCAATTCAAATGGATTTTGGTATACGAGTGAATCAATGAATAGACATATACATAAGTTTAAGCAGCAAAATCTTGTTTATTTTAGCTACTACACAGACCAGTGCAATTTTTAACAAAGTGCAGCAATTTTAGGAATATGATAGTGCAAAGGACCTTTGGAAGAAGCTGCTGGATTTTTTTCGAAATTGTCTTTCTGCATGGCAGTTCATAAATTGTGTCAGACGACACAATCTGTAGCACCTTTTCTAACCCCTTATCTTCGACCACCGAAAGTGGTCTACAGTCCACGGCAATCCAGTGAGCCAGTGAGTTGGTTACTTTGTTAGACGTGGTCTTACTCATCTTGGCTCTGAACCCCGTCATCTGGTCGAGTGTGGGTTGGCGACTCTGCTTGCTCGTACTAGGACTAACGTTAGCCTGATCAGCGTTAGCTCTGGCTTCCACGCTAGCTGCAACATGTTTAGCATTGAGAAACGTTCCGTGGTGTCTGGAGTGCAAAAATATAGTGCGATTAAAATGCGTACATTTTTTAACGCGTTATTTTTCTGTAATTAATTAATCGAAATTAACGCGTTAAAGTCCCAGCCTAATATATATATATATATATATATATATATATATATATATATATATGGCCACGTTTGGCAACATTTGTATCCAGATAAGGCTAAGAGGGCCAGTTTCTATTAATAAGGACAGTTCCCACCACTGTTGGTCAAATGGTAGCTCTCTCTTCACCAAGCGCCAAATGTATTATAGGCTCAACCTGATACAATTCAAAACCAAATTATTGACCCAACTCTCTACAACTAGAGCTCTAGTTAATTTGTTTTGATGTTCATGTTCATGACATTTTTGGTGAACCCTACTAGTCTTACACAAATTATTTGCCTTTAATAGCTGCCTGAAGTCCATTTTACCCCCCTTTATTTTCATTTAACTGTTTATATACCTATTTATTTGTTATATTTCTTTTCAGTTCCTTTATCACTTTCCCACTAAATGCTAAGAAAATTATCTATTTTGTTTTCCTTGCCACAGTTGCCCATCTGTTGTCATGCTTGGGCCAATTTGCAAAAAAATATTTTCTATATGGTTCACCAATTTAACATATGTATTGACACTTAATGCCTGTCATTTCAAATTTGTCTCACGGAGCCACTTTCTCTGAGGAGAGAAAGTATGAGCCAGTTAGTTAGATTAGGTTAATGGGAAGGTGGATGCACCAGTGGTCCAACCTTTTCTACCTTCCCTATTTCAAACCCTAGTGCTATTAGTGAACGTATATGCTCCCAATTGAGATGATGCAGACTTCATGAATAAGCTTGTGTCCTCCTTTCCGAATCTCAACATCTGATTTACATTGTGTTATTGATCCAATTTTGGATCGTTCTAACCCTAAAACTGCACTGACTTCCAGAATGCCCAAGTCTCTGTCAGCCTTTATGGTGGACAATGGATGTATAGACCCTCAGAGATTATCATTACATTACATTACCATTTGGCAGACTATTATCAAAAAACAACATATCAAACCCGCTATCCAAAACATTTTCCTTCTTTTCACACGTTTACCTATACTTTTTCCCATATAGACTACCTTTTTATAGATAGATCCTTCCTCTGAATTTAGTTTTGTCAGATTTGCAATCTGAATTTTATTTATTATCTCCAAAAAACACAGAACACCTGATTCCACGCTCATGTGGTGTAACATATGAGTATGGAGATAAATACAGTCGACTGCTTGCTCATCAGCTCAAACTCAAGCTGCTTCCCATCTGATCCCCCAGATTAAGGATAGCTCTAAGAATCTAGCATCTAAACCTCAAGAAATCAATAAGGCTTTTGAATATTATTATTCTACCTTATACAAATCTGAACTTCCAACTGATAAGAACTGTATGGAATCATTTCTAGATAGCCTTGAGTTCCCAACTATTGACCCAGAAATAACCGAATTAGATAAACCAATAGAACTGGTACTAAATCTATCCGGAGCGGCAGGGTACCAAGTCCAGATGGCTATGTGGCCGAATTCTATAAGAAGTTCACAAACTTGCTCCAATTCTGTTGGAGGTGTTCAATGAGTCATTGGAGAATGGATCCCTCCCTGATACACTTACACAAGCCACAATTTATCTTATTTTGAAAAAAGATAAAGATCCCATTGACTGTGGTTCATGTTGACCAATTTCTCTCCTCAGCCAAGAACAAAAAATCATTGCAAAAGTATTAGCTCGGCGCCTCGAGTCCATCCTTCCTCAGGTTATTTCTGAGGACCAGACTGGCTTCATAAAAGGCCACCATTCATTTTCCAATATCCGAAGACTCTTGAACAAAGTTATTTTTCTTTTCATTTGTCTTACTTGGGGATAAAGATCACTTGAACACTATCTTCCCTTCATGATGCTAACCCCCCCTAGCTAACAACATGAAATCAGATTTTCAACGTTGGAATAGCTTGTCTTTGTGTAACAGTCTCCCACCACAATGAAAATGACGAGAATCAGTCCTGCTCCCTACAACCCTGATTTTATTGTAGTCAATATTTCAGATAGTCTGGTACACACCAAACTATATTCAAACCTGAACCACCAAATGGTATTCTGTAATACACTGGTTTAAACTGAACAAGCGTTCTCCTTCCCCCCCACTTTTTTCCATTTTTTACCTTACTTTTCTTTTAGATACATGTGGGGTGCAGGTGGGTGGGATTTAAAAGAAATATGGTCATGATATTGTGAATTACTGTCAAATGTATGGAATCTTTTTCTCACCAAAAGAGATTTAACAACAACAAAATATATATATATATTGAGATAAGTATGGCATTCCATGAGAATGGTAGATCTACAGTATATTCCACAGGCATTAGCTCCTTTAATATATTTATAGATTTGGCTATTTCTTTAAAATGATAAATAATGAAAAGTTATTTATTAATGCTACAACAGAGCATGATTTCTCCTGCTGGGTTTAGCAGAAGATGCACATCAGAAATATTTGGCTTATTTATTGTATGTACATTTCTGGATAGTTTTAGGGAGCTTACCGTAGTTGGGTTGGAGCGACTTGCAGTGTTGTATGTGCATTCCACTACTATTTCATCTCCCTGTGCAGAGAATACAGTCATCCGTTACATATACATCCCTGCTACCACTAAATGTTACCACAAAACATTTTACTATTTTACAGTAAGGCTGTGTAAGGTTACATTAAATGACAATATTGTAGCAATGTTCTTACAACATTTATTTTAATTTAACAAGGTTGCTAACTGACAAACTTGCAATAAATGAGAATGAGAACAAATTAAACCCTCTAAAGTCAAAACCCTTTATTGAGTTATCATTTATTGAATGCATAGATGGGAATAGATTAAGAAAATGGGTGGGATTTGCATAGGAGAAAATGAAAGCCCATGTTTGCTTGTCCCTTTATAGCTCTATTACTGTGAATATGAATGCAGCACATACCGGTTCTACTGATTTTGTGTGTCCCAGAAACATGGTTTGCTGTAAATTAAAATCATAGTTTTCATCCAAACCCAAGTAATCGATGTGCTGTCCATTCCTAGGGAAAGCAAAAATGAGTTGGGGTGTTTTACAAGGAGAAAGTGAATAGAGCTTTAATGGAATTTAAAAGTAAAGTCAGACAGCTAAGCCATTAGTATTTCAATTAAATTAGTTAAATTAGTTATTTTGCACAACAAATGTGCAAAATATTTTTTTGTTAAACTACATGAGAATATATGAAATCATAAGGACAACGCTGCTGGGTGGTTCATCCTGTTAAGGCACTGTTCTAGTGTTTTGATGAGCCCCACGGTCTGGTTTCAAATCTAGACAGTACCAGTGCCAACTGTGGCCAGCAGTCCTGTGGGGTCAACACATAATTTGTGGTAGTGTCACCCAGGGAAGGATGATTCAGTCGGCAGAGATAACCGTGTCTCATTGCACAGTAGCAACCCCTGCTGGTCAATCGGGTGCCCACATTATGCCGGTATAAAGCTGCACAAGAAGTGTCTTCCTCCAACTCATGTCTGTGCAAGCTTAACTGTTGTTGTTGTTGTTTTTTTACCTGAATTGACCCACACGAATCTTCCGTCCAGCCAGGTGAGTGTGCAGTAAGACCATAAAGACGTTGAGATCAGGAATGGGACCTTGGACAAGCTATAAGATCATAGGTAGCACAGTTAGTAGCAAGCAGTAGACTCTGTTTACACCTCTATTTACCAAACATGAACCAACATGTGTCAGATAATTGGGTAAATTCTGTTTTCAAATACTTTTAAAAAAAACTAACATGTTACAATGTATCACTAGTTCCATTTTATTTTTATTTTTTAAAGATTTTGTTCAGATTTTTCCCCAATTGTACCTTCTTTTCATGACAACTATCCCCCCTTTTGTATTATTTGCTCACTGCCGTAGCTCTGGGACCGGCAGTGACAAAGGCGATGTGCTGCCTCCTCCAAGACAGAAACTTGGCAAGCCTTCGCCTGTAACTCCGGTACACATAGAGCCACTCTTGTATGCAGCGAGCCTAGGCTGGCTTCCCTCTCCCCTCCAACAGAGCGGACAGCCAATCACCACCCCGAACGGGACTCCTGGCCAGAGCCGGGCTGGAGCAGCCAGGGCTTGAACCCTGACCGCAGAGGGCAGCTTGTACTCTGGGAGAGTGCCTTTACCATTGCTCCACCTGGGGGCCCCACTAGTTCCATTTTAGTAATGTATTACCTGGTGGAAATGTGAAGTGTTGCACACACCATAGCTCTTGAAGGCCTCAGCTTTTGGGGGTATTACATAGTTACTGTCCACCATAATTCCGACATCCAGGATATTGGCATCATGCGGACGGAGGTCTGACGTATAATGGAGTCGCAGGCCGGAGTCATCGGTGAGACCTGAGAGACACAATTTGTATACATTTCCAAAAGTGTCATAAATATTACAAATATATTGATTCTGAATCAGCAACCATAAAATGAATCAAATTGATGGCTCTACAAGTGTTACGTTTTTACATTTGGATACTATTTTTGGTACTCAAAAGCCGAGGAACTTCCTTATTAACTGTGGTCTAACTTGTACAGTGTGTATAATGCCCTTTGGCATTTTCTTTACAAAATTGCTTGAGCGCCATAAATTTGGATGGGGACCGTTGGTGAACAGGAATTTTCTCATCTTTCCACAGATTATCAATGGGATTTAGGTCTGGGCTTTGACTAGGCCACTCTGACATTGATTATTTTGTTTTTAAACCACTCCAGTGTGGCATTTGATGTATGACTTGAATCATTGTCCTCCAGTTGTTCCATATTTTCTGTATTTCTTTATAATGGGCTTAACAATGCTCTGGGGGATGTTCAAAGTCTTTGAAATCTTCTTATAGCCTCTCCTGATTGGTGCTTTTAAAGAACATTTTCTTTGATTTGCTTTGAATGTTCTTTGGTCTTCATGATGAAGCTCTTGTTTGGAAATGCATTTACCAACTGTGGGACCTCTCACAGACAGGTGTATTTAATTTGAAATAATTTGAAACACTGTAGTTGTACACAGATGGACTCCAGTAAAATAATTATGTGACCTCTGAAGACAATTAATTGCACCAGAGTTTATTTAGGTGTCTTACCAAAAGAGGTGAATACATATTCAATATTTTGATTCCATAAAGAAAGAAAGTAATGTGTGGAAAAATGCCAAAGGAGTGAATGCTTTTTATACCCACTGCATATAATATGCAGGTCTCATGTGTAAAACAGATTGACCTGTCCTCCTAGCTTTATGTGTTTATGTTCAATCGCCATACTCAGGCTTCTCTGGATTTAAACATGCCACAAAATATGCAACACTAATCTTTTTCAAAAGCATTGTTTCCTGTTGTCAGTATCAGCTATCCAACTAGCTGACCAAAGTTCCTCTTTCATAACAGTTTATTCTGAAGGTGTAGCTTTGAGAAATTATATTTCCACAGACAATTCCCCTGTGGCCAGTTGTGCTTGCCTCTCATATTGTATAAAGGCACAAAGGTCTTGTAGGAAATCATGTCAAATGCAATTGTCAAATATATCACATTTTGGATGTAGTATTTGGATTTTTAATTTGTGTAATACACCAGGGAGTTTTGTACTGTAGCTACAAATGTATTTCTTCTGAAAGTGTTGTAATACAACCATTCAGGTGGTGGTTATAAGATCTTATATCTAGTGGGCAGACATTACCTGCAATATTCTCTGGATTGTTGTAATGAATTTCCAACCTGAAGTAAGATGTGCCATTGTCTCCACCAATGGGAAGGCCAGCAACCTCTGGAAAATGTATTTCCTGGAGGAATGACGGCAGGTACAGGTTACTGACAAAATGTAGGAAACACTTGAGTAAATGATGGATACTGGCAGCTCTTTTGGTGTAGGGTGCATTTTCCTGCCATGGTTTAGATCCACTCAATCCCTTGGAGGGAAAGGTAAACGGCAATAAACACAAAGCCATTCTGAGTGATCAACTTTATCCTATGGTGAATAATTTCTATCCTGATGGGAGTGGTCTCTTCCATGATAACATTTCCCCCATCCACAGGGCACGAGTGGTCACTGAATGGTTTGATGAGCATGAAGACGAAGTAAACCATATGCCATGGCCCTCTCAGTAACCAGATCTCAACCCAATTTAACACTCATGGGAGATTCTGGAGCGGCGCCTGAGAGGTGGCCAGCATTTTCCACCACCATCAACAAAACACCAAATGATGGAATTTATTGTGAAAGAATGGTGTTGCATCTCTCCAATAGACTTCCAGACACTTGTAGAATCTATGTGAAGGTACATTGAAGCTGTGCTGGTGGCTTGTGTTGGACCAGCACTCTACTAAGACACTTTGAGCCAGATTTATGAAGGAAATTGTTGCAGTGCAATGACAGTTGCCATGTTGCAGCTATTTTGCAGTCGCAGATGCCGATACATTAATGACCAATTTGCTAAGACACGCTCTAATTATGCAATCAAATAAATGAAATGCCCTGATTCACAATTTTGCAGTAGGAGACACCCATTAAAAAAAGTGTCCAAAACAATATGGCTTACATGTCCAGATCACAATGCGCCAGGAAATTAATACCAGGCACAAGTAGCGGGGCAACCACGAGAAAAATAAAATGTAACTTTACAGCTCAGGAAATTACATTACATTACAGGCATTTAGCAGACGCTCTTATCCAGAGCGACTTACAGTTTTTACATTTCGTTACAATCCATTTATACAGCTGGATATTTACTGAAGCAATTCAGGTTAAGTACCTTGCTCAAGGGTACAACGGCAGTGTCCCACCTGGGGATTGAACCTGCAACCTTAACGTTACAAGCCCAGCTCCCTAACCATTACACCACACTGCCTGCCCGGAAATAGGAGTAATAGTCAACGGGGTACAGTCACTAAAAAGTGACATCACAAAAATAAATAAATCATTAGGCATAACAAAAACAAACATGTCTATACTTTAGTGCCCAAGGAGAGAGGCTCTTGAATGTTCACACCCCTGAAAGATGAAGACTCACCTCTCCTCCCATAGCCCATGCGGCCATCACTGTTAGACACTTGGACGAGATGTCGGATGTGTAGCACATCCCCTCCATGGTGTCGTTGACACTGGGGTGGCATCGGTACAGCAGCATATGATGGACGAAGCCATGATTCATTATGATTGGCTCAATCTGGAGGAGAGAGGGAGACCCATTCAGGGAATGTACAAGATAAGTCATACAAGAGAACAAGTGATATCCTTCCTGTGACTGAGTCATCTACTGCTATTTTCACATAATGTTGATGATGATGCTTCTGACAATACTACTTGCATTTAGCTTCACTTGACAGGCTTATAACCTTATGGCACTATAAGCCTGACCAGGTTGACACTGATGTAAGGTAAGTCTGCCCAGCTTCCGTGCATATGCTTTGATGTTAAACTAAAGGTCAGGTCTCCTATAGGTGGGGCTCCAATTGGAGGTGATGATTCCAGCCAACTCTGCCACTGAACCATGACATAATGTTGGCTGAAGCAAGCTAGAACCAATCAGATTACAGGAAACCAATCTAACAAACTGTAAATTCCCTTTCCAGACACACCAGAGACTACTTCCAGTAATACAAATAATAATAATTATTATTATTATTTTAATAACAGTCACCACTGGTCAGAGAGTTATATTCTAAGCACTGCTGGCATTGTGAAATATTACGGGTATCGGTAAATGGTTAATATGGTGGAAAAAATAATATTAAATATTAAAGGACCAGAAAGCATATAGAGAGCCAGGCTCAGCAGCCCATAAAACGTACCCGATAGATGTGATGCTTTGCACCAAATGATGGAGTTTTGATGATCCAGCAGTGGTAGTGGGTATGCACATGAGGGATTGTAAACTAGAATAAATAAAATGTGTTCCCATATGTTATGGACAGTATGTTACATCTTTATAACAACCTTATTTCCCCAGATGCAATTCCATACACAAAATGCAAATACTCACAGATACAGTAAAACACAGATACACAGAGAGACAGTGGCAAGACTCCAGATCCCTTGAAAGAATACCAGGATATACTGCAGTGAAATGGTTTACAAATGCAAACACTTTCCAGATACTGTGACTCACCTTGGAAAAATAGTGAATCTTAGAGGTGCATTGTACATGTTAAGTCAGGGAAGCTGGGGGAGTTCCCTTGCATGGAGTGACTCACATTATTGGCTCTCATGTCAAAGTAATCGCTGGTTGGGGGGTTTGTCCGGGGCGAATACTTCAGTAGGTTCACTTCCTTTGTCCCTCTGCGACCGGAGTGGTACCTTATTTCATCAGTCTGGCCAAACGCATATATCAGATGGATGGGATATGGCTACAGGATGAGAAAATTAAATATTGCAGTCGCAAATAGCTACACATTAATGACCAATTTACTAAGACTGGTTCTAGTTATGCAATCAAAGAAATGAAACGCCCTCATTCGCAGATCAGGAAATATGTAAAATCAAGGTATTGGTCAATGAGGTACAGCATCACAACACAGTATAACAGCATAGGAAAACAACAACAAAGGAGAAGAGAGGGGGAAAAATAATAATAATAAAAAATAATAAATGAATATTAGAATATGAATAAAGAATGAAAATGACTAAACTTGTAATGGGAGAAAGCAAGCGACAGTGTCTCAAAGTAAAACTTTCAAGTTCTAGTAAATAATAGGCCTATGTATGCTATATAGAATATATATTTAAAATTCTAACTTAGCTGTCTGTACTGAAAATAACGCTGTCATGACATGACCCGGGGTACTTTGCAACAACATTTGTGATTATTTGTTTTGCATCGCTGCGACAGCGACTAGAACCTCGCAAAGCGCAATACAAAACAGGAATTTTGAAATACCTAGGCAATATCAGCACTCATAAAATACCACCTGGTTTCAAGAGTTCAAGAGTTCTCACACAAAGAGGACAGTTGCAATTAAGGCATGCTTTAGTAAATCGGATGGAATACTTAATCGACTGGCCTTTAGTTCCTCATGAAAGGAATGGTCAATATATGGTCAAAACATGAATTCAAAAATACTAGTCAGAATACACAACATACTTTGCTATTTTTTTTGTGTCTGTTTATAATTGTCACTTTTACACAGGTATTGAACAAAAGTAATTGTAAAGTCACCTTATAGGGTAATGTTCTATGCAGCAGAAAACAAATTATGACGTTATTGAAGCCAGTGAAAAAAGAGTATATGGTTATGACTTTGCTTCAATGGCAACATCAATTCAAGGCACTCTTGACAATATTTAGCAAAAATTAAAAAAAAATCTGTTATCAAAATGGATACTGCAAGCCTAAATGACAAAAGAGCTGCAGAGTTCAATGGCTGAGATGGGAGAACATGTCCATGAGTCAATAATACACCCAGTCACTCCATAAAGCTGGCCTGTATGACAGAATGGCATTAAGGAAGCACTTATTTCAAATCCGGTTTTTGTAACAAAGCGTTAAGCGCAAAACCAAATGGCGCATAACATTATTTTCTCTTTCTTTCTCTGAATGATGGCCTTTTCAGTGACCCTCTATCTTTTGCCTCTTTTGGGAACTGTTTGATTGTGTTCTACCCTTTCTTAATATTAAACACTGTTGAATTTTCCCATATTGTATTATTTAGTAAAAGTGCTAAGACATGCCTCTTTGTCTTAGTTTGACAGTATTTTTAAGAAAATGTAAGTATCACTCCTTTTGGTATAATGCTCACATTCTCACAATAATGATAATAAACATCTTGATATTGATTAGGCGTAATGGCGTATGCTGCTTCAGGATTCATGCCATGTTTGGTTGACTGGTCAGTCCGTAACTTTGTGGTTCATATCCATGTGGCTCTACTGTACATACACACTGCTCAGACAAGTAGGTAAAAACTAAGAACAGGCCTCCTTACGTTTGGTTAGACCTGACACTCACATGTTCCTCAGGTTGCAGGAATGCCTATTTGCAAGGTCAAAGGAATGACAATGATGAAACCATAGGCATAGTATTTGTTTTTTTTTGTTTTTTTGGGGGCAGTGGGGTCCTGTCCCCCAATCTTGACAGAGCATTAAATTGTCTCCCTCAATAATTTCTGTCCATTCCTAAAAAGCTATGCACTTTTGTCTGCACTGTTAACAGTTGAGGTCAGAATATATACCATTTATTTTATCCAAAGCAACTTACAGTAGTGAATGCATACATTTCAGTACATGTGGTCCCGGTGGGAATGGAACCCACAACCTCAGCATTGCCAATGCCGTGCTCTACCTACTGAGCCACACAGAACCACGTAAGCTGTAAAGAAGGCCAAAATGATGCTGAGATATGTAACAAATAGAATGCGAGCTTGCCCAGATATTTTGCAAGTTAGCTACCCACACCTTTGGATGAAACCCGTACCCATTGAATGGAGACGTAAATCTGCTGCATTCACAGGAAGATGCTGAGTTCCTGCTGTCAGTAGTAGTTTAACCTCAGACAAGTAGTTTCACCTAAATGTTTAGTAATCTTTCAACTAATGGCCTTTTTGTGGTGAGTACAGCATAGGCGTACTCCTTGGTCTAGCATTACTGGCCCTGCCTTGAATTGTGCACAGAACAAACCTCTTTCTTTATGGGGTGCCACAGCCAGAATCTGCACAAAAGCAACCTGCCATGCGATAGTTACATGCCAGTGTATGATTGGGATGTATTTTCCCCTGGGTCCAGGATGGATTACAGAGTTATGCATTTTTCCGTGACGTGCAGAATCGTTCCAGTCACAACACTTGGTGTAGGCGAGCAGGCTGGATTTTAGGTTTTACTTTGTAGAAAAGGATGAACTCACAGTGATGTGGAAGTCATCGTCATCACAGGATTGAAGTGGTCTCTGGAACTTCATGGTCGTTTGGCCGTCAGTCTCGTTCAGAGACAGGAGAGTGCAGCTCTGCTTCTTATCCACCAGGGGGAGGGAGAGCCCCACAGCATGACGGTCCTGTCAACAAAGGCAGCTTCTCATATGGCACTCATTCTGCATTTTAATGTCAAAATGTACAATCACGGTAGGATTAAAACCTCATCATAATTTACAGTGTAATGGTTCAATTGCCACATGTTGACCCAATGATACTTAAATTTAAGGTAGGATAGTCACATTATGCCAATATTTTCTTCATCAGCAACGTAAAGATAATAAATAATTATTGTAAGAAAATGTCCTCAACTCAACTCTAGATTAGATATTAATGAGGAGGAACCACAGGCTTAGACAGAATGCTTGTCCTGGTGATGCAACTTTATACATTTCGTAACGTATTTATTACAATATTTAGAACTGAATTCATTGCAAAGTAAATAATCACACATAGCATTTTGAAGATAGTGTTGGGCATCTGATCATGAATTCTGAGCAGGACGATCACAGCCTTGTTATTTTCCCCTGAAGGAACGGAGGACAGGTGCATTCTTACCGAGAAATATGTGCTCCCATTCGGGGCGACTCCTCCAATGATGATATCTGCTCCAGCCATACCCCCGTTGGGGCTGAATCCCAGCCCTAACCACCCGCGGGTCTTTATGGTCAGCTCGAATGTGATCTCGTTCTGGGGCCGGTCGAACCCCCACCTCAGGGTGACGTTGCCGTCGTGGCCGAGGTGCTCTGTGAAGGGCAGGAACCTGTCACTCCACACACTGGACCACAGCGGGCAAACCAGGAGGATGAAAACCAGGAACAAAGATTCCATTATGCTGCTTCGATAAGCCACCTGTTCACTTGTGCATAAATCCAAGATGAGGTGGGACACATCTACACAGGTAACTCCCCCCCTCTCCCATCCCTGCCCCCAAACCTGTTTGGCCTGTGTCAACGCAGAGAGAGGATAACACTGCACACTTTCCTCATGTTACACAGATATGGGAGTATTAGTGCTGAAAACTCTTAAGACTCTTAAGCTTAAGACACATTTTTGCAAGAACGAGTCAACAGGTAGGACTTTAAGGTACACGTGAAGAAACGTAAGCCAGTGATGTGCAACACACATCATGATGCGTTTGTTCAGCAGCTAGCTGTTAACTACAGAAATACCGTCTCCTACAGGAATACCGCACATGGATTTTAAAATCAATGCGGCAATTACAATGTAAAGACTGACATTTCAGAGCGTTTAACATCACACCTGCCTGTAACAATTTTGGTTATCCATTGTGGAATTATCTGCACACAGCCTTTGTCCCACAGTCACCCTCAACTGAAAGTAGAAAGAAAGCATGGAAAGTGTTGAATTTATAACTGCAGATCCATCACATATTAAACCAAGTAGAACCAAGTGTGGCTGGATAACACTCCTTCCCTGTAATACTGCATTTGCGTTATTGAGTTACTGTATACCAACCCCAAATCACAACTGTGCAGCTATGTTGTATAAAGGGGTCCAGAGCACACTGTTCAAAATCAAAATCACATCAACGTTTTCACAATGTTCCACAACAATAACATGGCTAGCTGAGAGATTACTCACCCTAACATTAATGACAAACATTAACGTGGAGGCAGTTTATTTGCCATGGTTAAACCAAAATATGATCGCCTTGAGTGAGTGTCAGACAAGAGAAATTCATGACAAAATGTCTGGATGTTTGGCACTCAAGGCAATTACATTTCGGTTTAACCACGACAGACAATGTGGATGTGGCTTATTTGCTGTGGTTAAAACAAAATATAATCAACATCTTGTCATGACATTCTCCTGGTCTGACACTGTAAAATGAAAAAAAGAGGTATAAAATAGAGAGACTACTCATGCCGTACACAGCGTATCCAATTACAGGATGAAGAAAAGAACATTCTTTTTTCCAGTGAGACGGAATTCAACTATTAGAGCCACAAATACAAGCAGCTTGGATAACAATGACATTGCCATGATCAAAAATGTGACTGAATATGATACAATATATGATCTCTGTAATGAGATATGTATGAAAACGATTTGATAATGCTTTAAAGTATTACACTTCAACTTCAACAGGGTCCACTTGTGGGTCACCAGCCCGCTGAATAAGATTTGCTTTACAGCGGGTAAAAAGATACTGCATTGTCTGAGCACATTTCAATGGTGTCCATTTTTATGACTTTTAATTCCAGATTCAAGTTTTACAGGTTTCATTGATGAAGATATACTTTGTGTGCGTCAGGGTTGGTGATGAGCGGAACCATGAGCAGA
The DNA here is from genome assembly GCA_029706075.1 of Aldrovandia affinis. NCBI lineage: Eukaryota > Metazoa > Chordata > Actinopteri > Notacanthiformes > Halosauridae > Aldrovandia > Aldrovandia affinis. The sequence continues at coordinate 2,092,899 of JAINUG010000027.1, read as the reverse complement.
GACTGAGACCAAGGACAGGTAGTAGTTTAAAAAAAAATTTGAAAGGCCAGATAACAAAAAGCACACAAAACACACAAAGAACAGCGGAATCTCGAAAGACCAACAAGTACTCAGCTACAGCATGGACATACACAAAAAGACTAAGCAGAGAAACGCAGACGGGCAGAGTTTAAATAATGAGAACATAATGGGGCACAGGTGGACCACAATCAGGAACAACGAGACACAAGTGGAAACACTCAAGACAATCAAACCATTAAGAATTAAACAATGAGACATTCAGGGAATAATCACATGTAGAAACAGAGAGGGAATAGCACAAAGTTCAGGTGGTTCTTCGGCGGCCCCTGGTTGAGGAAGCCGGAGGGGCAGACCTGACAGTGTGTGTGTGTGTGTGTGTGTGTATCAGTGTGTGTATACGTGGGCGTGTGTGATTGTGTTGTGTGTTTATGTTTGTGAGTGTTTATGTATCCATGGATGTGCATATGTGTCTCTGCATGAATGTGTGTGTGATGTCCATTTTTAATAGTTTACACAAGAAATGTAATGACACCAAACACCCAAAACATGAAAATTCATGAAAACATTTTTAGCAATTTGCCATATTAATCTATCTGACAAATTTGAAGATTTTCCCTTTTTTTATCTCATTCCTGACCATTGGGAAGATTTGGGTACATTTTCACTCGCATTTACCCAATTTTCTTATTTGAATTTTCTTCTATTTATTTAACAGGGACAGTGCACATTAATAAACATTACTGTAATTGTGCCAGATTTAGCCAAATGGCTCATTTTCATCTGTAGTCCCTGGGCATGTGGATTGAGACAAATAACATGTCATACAATGCAAGCAACACCACAGCCATATAATTAAAAGAAAGCAATATTACAACACAACACAACACAGATAGGCACACAATTAGGCAGTGTCACAGCACGCACATGTGGTACAGCCAGGCACACAATCAGTAGCAAGCAGCATCTCTGCACTTACACAATGCAAAAATAAGCACACCATTATTCGAAAGCAAGCCCACAGTGCAGGCAGCAGGCATAGACAGATACACAGTCAGAAGCAAGCATCAAAACACAAATACAGAGCACACATAGGCACATGATTTGTGGCAAGCTGTATCAGAGTATTAGTTTGTGAGTAGCATACACTGCAGCATTCAGACTGGCAATGCCAAGCAACGCATAAAAAGAAAGGAGAGAAAAAAGGTGTTTATAAGTTGTGTAGACATATTTTATTGTCTTTCAACCATGATTTTACATCATCAGAGAATGAACTGGATGTTGTGGAATTTCTTATATCAGTGGGTATTGTGTTCCATACATGTGGAGCTCTGATTGAAAAAGTTGATTGACTAAAGCAATCAGTCTGGCAGTCTCAGTAAAATGATGCTTTCTAAAGCCAAACTGCATGTGATGAAGACAGAATGGGCTGTTGGTCAGGTCTGAGATAAGTTGTTCCGCAACCTACCTTTCTGCAAATGTGGACACTACAGGGAGGATGCTGATAGGTCTATAATTGTTAACAGCTCTGGGGTTATCAGATTTAAAAATGGGGGTTATTGTGACAGATTCCCATGCTCTTTGAAACACTCCTTCATCAATGGACAAATGTATGACCTTGGTTATGGGGCAAATGAGTGACTCTTTATAGGTTTGAAAGAGGAGTCTTGCCATAAGCAACTTTAGCCTTTGAGTTCTTAAGAGAGTCAATAATCCCATCAATTTTTGTCTCAGCATCCTTTTTTATATTAGACCGGCAATGTAGAATTCTACTGGGGCAAAATGTACATTCTGGAAAGTGGGGCTCTAACTTAGGATCTTGACAGAACCCACAAAGTGTATTTTAAAAGCTGTTGCTATCTTATCTGGATCTTGAGTTAGGTTTCCATTCAAATTCAGTTGTAAATGTTTAACAGTTTAGCTTTTTCCCCCTGTTAATTATCCCAGATAAGGTTTACGTTGCCCCTTGCTTCACCTATGATGTTAATAAAAAAGTTTTCTTTGTCCTTTCTGATTTCTTTCATAACCTTGTTTCTCAAAATGGTAAACTTGCGTCTATCCTGTTCTAATTTGGTCTTAAGTGCTATTTTAAAAGCATGGTCACATTGTTTCATAAGTGCCCATATGTCCTCATGTAACCAAGGTCGAGTAGCTCTTTGGTCCGGTTTGGTTTTTACTTTTCACATAAAACTCTTAATCATTCTTTGGATTAAAGTCATAAAGGTATTGCTATTATCTTCCATGTGGGCATGAGAGGATTAGTCCAATTTATTTCTTTGATTGCGTTCTCAACGTTGTTCAGTTCCCTTTTGGGTACTCTAAAGTGATCAGGTGCTCTGCTTACTAAGCAGTTAAACCTATTCTTTGTAAATTTTCTGGCTATGAGTGTTAGGTTGTGATCAGACAACTCTGTGGCCAAGTTAAAATACTTTATTATTCCCTTTGGTTTATTACTGAAGACCAGGGACTGTATGTACAAAGATTCTAAGAGTAGTAATGCTGATATAGGATCAGGTTTCCCCTGTCCATATCCTAACCATATCCATTATGAGCTAAAAGGCTAAACTGATCCTAGATCAGCACTCCTACTCTTAGAATCTTTGTCCATACGGCCCCATGTCGATAAGTGTTTCAGAAGAGCTGGCTATCCTTGTAGGTCATTTGATCATCTGTGAGGGATCAAAGCTACGTGTTAAATGTTTCAAAGTTTTCCTGTTCACTTTATCATTACAATTTATCTTGAAGTCTCCAAGTACTATAACCTCTTTACTAAAATCACATTCATTAAGTAGGTTATGTGACTGTTCATAAAACATATTACTGGAGGAAGGTGGTCGATATACCCCAATAATTATGAAGGATATTTGTGGAGAGAGGGTGATATTCATACCAATGCATTCCAAATCGTATTCACAAGACCACTGTATTTGGTTGCATGTAATATTTTCCCTAATGTACATCATTAAGCCCCCACCTCTACCTTCACTTCTATCTCTCCTAAAAATATTGTATCCAGATACATTCAAAACAGAAGAAGAGGAATTTTTATGGAGCTAAGACTCTGACAAACAGAGTTTGGATGCAGTATGGGAGATGGTGTATTTGGTCATATTTAGGTGTTACACTACAGATGTTCAAATGGCCCCCAATTAGTCCCCTGGCTTTGGCCCGAGGATCCCGGAGCATAGGGGCATGATTAACTGTTTGGAAAAACGTCCATTGTTTGGAAAAACGTCCACCGGTGTTTACTAATTGCTGGATTCAAGCCGCACTGTTTTGGTTTAGTCTGATGCACTTGACGTGTCTATCGTCCGATATGATGCATTTTCTGGAACTGGAAGGAAGTTATTCAAATTAGTAGGGGGATTACTCCCTGTGTCATGTCCTTGAGACATGACGCATCGTTTTGAAAACCATGCGTTTGGACAATCAATCGAATTGCTGCTTGGTACTCCCGATATTTGTGGGTCCGTAGAACCTGCGGGGGACTCGCCCAGCCTGGTGGCTGTAGTGTCATCGGGAAGCAGGCAGACATTGCAGTCCAACCCGGTAAGACCGTATCCCTGTGGTGTAGCGGTACCTCCGGGCCCAGGGTTTAGATACATGTCCACAGAAAGCAGCAGGGTAATCAACAACTAGCCGGAGAGTTTCCAATTGGCTTTGCCATCTTCTTGTGCAGGCACTTGTGGTGTGGATCATATTTGCTTGGGAAGGTGGAACACAGCAGCTTCCACATTGTAATATTCTGAATGTATTCACCAGCTGCATGCACAACATACTGAATGGATAAATGTATTCAGGTGTCAAAAGGGCAAAAAGAAGAACACGCATGTTCTTCATATGAATTATGGAAATTAGTCTTTAGTCAACATGAGAAAAGTGTTGTGTATGTATGTTTTGATATATAGGAAGTATAGACACTGGATTTTCAGTTCCTTCTCATTACCCTTCTCAAGCTTTGCATGATGTCCTATATATGACACAACAAGGACTCGAAAATAATTATAACTAAAAGGCAGTGTAAGTTCATAAACAATAAACCTTGTGTTGTTATATCAGTGGTAAATAACTGTATTTCCATGTACAGGTTTGCATTGTACTACTACAGCCCATAATATGGTGATATCGTCCTGAGGTAAACATGACTGATGGGTTTTAAATGGCCATGGTAGATATCCTGTTTCTCTTCAGTGGACAGCACAATGTCCTTTGCGATTCCTGGCTTACCCAAACAGAAGAGCTGTGTGCCTAATCAATCAATGTTAACTTGCGTTCATGATGATTGAGAACCAACTGAGCGTAAGTGACATTTTGGCGGAAAATGTATATTATTATTATTATATCAAATGAAATCTTTTGCACGGAGACCGGGGTTCAATTCCCCGTCTCGCCAAGTGTCGGCTTTGGCCGGGAGTGCCAATTGGCTGTCCGCCCCAGGGAGGGGGAGGGAAGCGTGACGTTCGCTGAGAGTGGCCCTGTATTTCGGTCGACGGCGGACGTCTCGGAAGAGGCGTCACTTCGCCTTACCGGTATTATTACTAGGGGGATTGACGTAAAAATAGCGGGTCTAATTGGCTAAAATTGGGAGAAAATGGGATAAAATCAGAAACAAATTAAAAAATAAATTAAAAAAATCTTTTGAGCTGTTTACTGCCAAAAGACACAGGTGAAATCATCAACTGAAAGTGAAACATAAAGTGAAAACAAAAAACAGTATATCCCCCAAAGTTAAATTTGGGTTCAGTTTAGTGATATAAAGACAAAAGTCTAACTGTGCCCGTTTGGCATGGAACAGTGCATTTTGGGTTGAAAAAGCATTTAGAGAAATGGCAGACAAGAAAGTAGGAAACACCCTTTAACAGCGGAGGTTTTGAGTAGTTTAATGGAAGAACCAGAACTTCCAAGTGAAAGGTCTGGATAAGAGTCAGAATGCAAGTTTAGTAGATAGCATGCCAAAAGGAAATACAACAGCCTGGGACCTGCACACAAGTAATGACCTATTATTCAGTAAGATAGATTTCCCCACACGAATACTGCCAGTTTAATGAAGCAAACAGAGGCATGTACAGTGATGCTTGAAGGTTTGTGAACCCTGTAGAGGGTGGTCATTATTTTCATATATTATAGAAAAATAACCCCATAAAATCTTTATCTAAACCTCAATTCGTAACAAAGATATCCCAAATAAAGGACACACAAATAAATATGTTATATATTTTCATTGTTAATTTCACAAAACTGGTTTATTTAACAAAAACTCAGATATCCATGTGTGCAAAAATATGTGAACCTCTTCAATCAATAACTTGTGATACCTCCTTTAGCAGCAATGACTTGAAGCAAACGTCTCCTATAGCCACTGATCAGACTCTGGCATCTTCTTTGAGGGATTCTCGTCCATTCCTCCTTACAAACCCAACCAACTCAGTGAGGTTTGAGGGCTGTCTGGCATGGACAGCCCACTTCAGGTCTTGCCACAGCATCTCTATTGGATTTAGGTCAGGACTTTGATTTAGCCAATCCAAAACACAAAACGTATTTCTCCTGAGCTATTCTTTGGTAGATTTGCTTGAATGCTTTGGATCATTGCCTTGTTGGAGCACCCACTTTCGGCGAAGTTTTAGCTCTGGTTCAATAATTCTCTGATAGCCCTCAGAATTCATGGTCTCCTTAATGATGTTGAGTCCAGGCCTAGAGGAAGAAAAGCAGCCCCCGATCACGACACTCCTGCCACCATGCTTGGCCATAGGGATAAGGTTATTTTGGTGGTGGGCAGTGTTGGGTTTTTGCCAGACATGGCATTGTTGATTGTGAACAAAAAGGACGATTTTGGACTCCAGAGAACAGACTTCTAGAAACCTTCAGGTTTGTCCAGGTGGTCTCTGGCAAACTTAAGACAGGCAGCTTGGTTCTTTTTAGACCACAGAGGTTTCTTCCTAGCTACCCTTGCATGGCAGTTCTATTCAGTGTTCTTCTTCTTGTTGATGGATGTGCAGTGACATCAGCTGTAGCGAGGGAGCCTTGTAGATCCCTGAATGTTATTCTTGGGTTGCTTTTTCCTTGAGTTATTATTTTTCTTGTGGCTCTTAGTGATATTTTAGAATGACGCCCACTTCTAGGCAGAGTCACTGTCATGTTAAATGCTCTCCATTTGTATATTATTTGTCTCACAGTGGACTGGATATCATTTTGATTTTATATCCTTCTCCAGACTGATGCACACTCACTGCCTGAGGTCCTCTGAGGTCTCCTTACATCCCGGCATGGTGTGTTTTGCATTCACCTGTATAGGTAACACCGAACTGACCAGGTTTCTTATCTGTATTTAAGAGAGTGCCACCCCAAATCTTTTCTAAATATCTGACCTTTGATTGGTTAACTTGGTATCCAATTAGATACCCACCTGATTCTACTTACCTACTTGATTTAACTAAGGCAACAGGAGGTTCACTTATTTTTACAGCTTCACTTTTTTCCATATTTGTACTGTACTATATGCACTCTAAACATAGACCCTTTATTTCAGTTAAGAAAATGCTGGTTCTGATTTAAAAAGGATTTTGTTGTAAAAACATTTTTTTTCAAATATTTCTATGATTGCACAAGGGGTTCACAAACCTTCAAGCATCACTGTATATTAATTTGCATTATACTGTGGAATATAAGCTTTCAATTGTGATACATTAACCTTAAGGTGTGTAATAGTGGTCATAGCTTGTATAAATATGTTACTTATGCTAACAACTGGCCTCCAGTCTTCTAACATTGTATCTGGTGGAGAGAATATTTATGTTTGTCTAGGACAATATAAACCTGCAATATAAACCTGCAAGGGCATGAGGTAACGGAAAGGCACTGAAGTCACTTGAGAAACCCCACACAATGAGGACAAATGATTAAGGTCATTTAAGGGTCTAAGAGGTGGCCTAAGTAAACTACTGGGTAACTGGAATTTGTGTCAATAATTTGCCACAGAAAGCTTACCTAACTGCTGGTACTGTTGCTATTATTTATTTGATCTTTATTTAAGCAGGTAAGGTAACTGAGAACTAATTTTGTTTTGCAATGATGACCTGGGGAATCATAGTGGGTAGGGAATGCAAGGGATTGTATAGCTAATTATATGTAGGGGACGTGGTACAGGGTGGTATGGCTGCTTGGCTTCAGAAATTTGACATGCGAAGGATACAGGGTGGTATGGCTGCTTGGCTTCAGCAGTTTGACATGAGAAGGGCACAGGGTGGGCATGGCTGCTTGGCTTCAGCAGTGTGACATGAGAATGGCACAGGGTGGGCATGGCTGCTTGGCTTCAGCAGTGTGACATGAGAATGGCACAGGGTGGGCATGGCTGCTTGGCTTCAGCAGTGTGACATGAGAAGGGTACAGGGTCGGTATGGCTGCTGGTAATATGAGTGATGAACTGTCACTCGTATTGGGTTGCATGCTGCTAAGCTTTTCATTCCCGCAGTATCTGAAAACAAATTGTTATGATAACTGGAATAGAATATTGTCACTTCAGGGAAATAATAAGAAGTACTGAGTAGATCATGAGAACTTGCAAACTAAAGACGATCCTGTTTTCAAAAAGCAATAAATGTATTGATATTGGAAGCAGCTAAAGGGACAGAGTGATTCTCACCTGTGCTATACCTCAGGTACATGGAGAAACCCCACACACCAAACCTCTTGACCCCAGAACTACACAGATGTACAGGTAACTGCCAAAATAAAGGAAACACAAAAATAATGGTGGTTGGGCCACCACGAGCCACCAGAACAGCTCCATGCACCTTGGCATAGTGTCTGAAACACTAATAAAGGGATGCAACCCCATTAACACCAACAGCAATAAATCCCATACTTGTGCTATACCTTTGGCATAAATGTTATCATAACACAACACAGTAATGATGTGTTATGTTAACAGTTATGATTGTTACAAGCAACAACTATAAGAGGGAATGAGCTGGGTAGGGTACTTGCCTGTAGCTAAATTGAAACCTAATCGATATGTTAATCCATCATTTCCTACAATTACATTTACATTTTAAGCATTTTGCAGACACTCTTATTCAGAGCGACTTACAAGATGTACATTAATACATGTTACGATCAATCATTGTTCGTGCAAGAGCTCAGTGCAGTAATACAGCAATAGACATCATTGTTGGCAGCTTCATACCATAATCGTTGTAGTTAATCGTGGTTTATACTGATGATGGTCATTTGACCGAAACGTCTGTCTGTCTCTTGTCATTAAAATACTTTAATTAAACATCGAGCCTTCGCCTCGTTTGGGATATTCCCTTTTCTACACACAGTGTGCGGGTTCCACCTTCATTCAGCTTCATACCATACCTGTAACACCGGGAAGGACAAGGTAAGTAAAACATTTTTTTTTTTTTGAGGAAGTTTTAAACAAGTATACATATACAAAAACAGTATACAAAATACAAAAGCAGTTCGGCACTGAGGGATGTGGCAGTTTGCCAGAGGAGGTGGAGCGGAGGGGTCTCAGATACCCACAACAATCCTGTTGTCGAGTAAAATATATCTTCTGATCATCCTGTAGATGGGCCTACACCTTCATTGGAGTCAGCTGTGCTTAATTATATTGATTGGACTTGATTTGGAAAGGCACACACCTGTCTATGTAAGGTCCCACAGTTGACAGTGCATGTCAGAGTAAAAACCAAGCCATGAAGTCCTAGGAACTCTCCATAGACCTCTGAGATAGAATTGTGTTGAGGCATAGATCTGGGGAAAGGGTATAAAAACATTGCTAAAGCATTGAAAGCACCCAGGAGAACAGTGGGCTCCATCATTGTGAAATGGAATAAGTTTGAAACCACCACAACTCTTCTTTGAGCTGGCCGTCTGGCCAAACTAAGTAACCGGGCAAGAAGGGACATGGTCAGGAGGTGACCAAGAACCCAATGGCCACTCTAAGAGAGCTTCAGAGTTCCTCTGCAGCGATGGGAGAACCTGGTAGAAGGACAAACATCTCTGCAGCACTCCCATCAATCAGACCTTTATGGTAGTGGCTAGACAGGAAGCTACTTCTGAGTGAAAGGCATATGACAGCCCACCTGGGTTTGCCAAATGGTATTAAAGGACTCTAAGAGCATCAGGAAAAAGATTATCCGGTCTGATGAGACACAAATTGAAATTTTTGGCCTGAATGCCAAGTGCTACCATAAAGGTCTGATTGATGGGAGTGCTGCAGAGATGTTTGTCCTTCTACCAGGTTCTCCCATCGCTGCAGAGGAACTCTGAAGCTCTCTTAGAGTGGCCATTGGGTTCTTGGTCACCTCCTGACCATGTCCCTTCTTGCCCGGTTACTTAGTTTGGCCAGACGGCCAGCTCTAAGAAGAGTTGTGGTGGTTTCAAACTTATTCCATTTCACAATGATGGAGCCCACTGTTCTCCTGGGTGCTTTCAATGCTTTAGCAATGTTTTTATACCCTTCCCCAGATCTATGCCTCAACACAATTCTATCTCGGAGGTCTATGGAGAGTTCCTAGGACTTCATGGCTTGGTTTTTACTCTGACATGCACTGTCAACTGTAATAAATCTGCAAAAATTTCTACAAGTCTGTGTTTTTCTGACAATATTGGGTGCTGTGTGTGCATGAACGAGTAAAAAAAATGAAATTAATTGATTTTAGCAAATTGCTGCAATATGACAAAGAGTGAAAAATTTAAGGGGGTCTGAATACTTTCCGAACCCAATATATATATATTTTTAATGTTGCTCCATTACACAAAATGTGCTTTTACCGGTTTAGCTATCCGGGGGGCCCTAGGATATTGCATTTCTTTTGAACATAAACCTATGAAAATGTGAATGGGACAATGTACAAAATTAGAATACTGAATGTCTTTGGAACAGGAAACCTCAAAAGAAATGTCAATTCAGCGGGGAGTTCTAGAATACTGGCAGTGACTTTCTACTGAGTTTTAATTGGGTGGCAGTACTTGCTGCAATAAAACATGGCATGTGTTTACAAGTGTGTTTACAACTATTCTCCAGCAGATGGCAGCCACATATCAAAGTCAGAGGACTTAAATCCAATTAGATCCAATGCAATGTGCACAGATTTAGAGTATAACCTGAATTCTTGCTTAGTCAAAAACATGACCAGACAGCCAATGTCTGCTGAACATTATTTGCTTTTTAGGTAAATCCAAATATTGATAATACTACCAGTGCATGTAACGTGTTCTGATTTATGGTACCCGTGACAAATTTATCCAGAATCTTTTGTTAGATTTTTCAAATTAAAAGTCCCATTGGTGACAACTAAATTGAATACAATTCTTCCACCTCCCTGTCTATACTGGCATACATCAAACCCTATTGAATGCACTGTGTTGTAAGTCACTCTGAATAAGAGCATCCGCTAAATAAATAAATGTAAAATGCAAAAGTAAACCATTAGCCCACTGAACTATCCAGCATTATCATAGAACAGGGGTCTAGTGGCCTTGTCTTAATTGTGCTTATGTCCTGTCTCTTACGATGTTGCTGTTGTGTATATTTTTGTTATGTATGCTTGCTGTTATTTATTGCCTTATGCCTTTGCATTGCATTGTGTTTGCCTCCTACTGTCCCTGTTATTCCTGCTGTCTTGTCTGTTTGATTGATTGATTGAATTTATCTGAAAGAATGTTAAAATACATATATAGCTTCACCCCATTTGGGCTGCGATACATCCATTAAAACCACTCTAATGAGGATAAAAACACAAAAAAGCCTTCCGGCTTATTTCCATTGTGGTCCTCTTTTTGGCCAGCAAGATGTGCAACACGTACAGAGTTAAGTGCAAAACAGCAAAGTTATCAGTGCAAAAAACATTTCTCCTGAGGCAGACATTTATACAATATACAATCCAATTATTTACATTTTACAATACATCATTCGCAATAAATAAATAAATAAAATAATTTTAAAAAAACCCTGCCCTGCTTTCCCTAATTAGATAGCCACCGGCGCAAGGACTTCTTAAAACTAGTTAACCCAGTGGCCGTTTTTATGTTGTTGGGCAGACTGTTCCACAATACTGCAGCTGAATAGAGAAAGGTTACCTGTCCAAAGGTGCTAAGCTTAAATCGAAAGGGAATTATATTGGTCTCGCTCCCTCTGGTGGAGTGATCATGATTGTTTTTAACGTATTTAAAATAGTTGTGAAAGTATTTGGGAACCTCCCCTGAAACAATTTTATACACCAGGCTGTTTCAGCAGAGAAACTCATTTTTCTACTTTGAGCCATCCAAGACTATTAAAATGGGATTGATCCAGATGGGTACGTGGTGGGAGATTCAGAACAAGCCTAACTAGCTTTTCTGTGAAGTTTGTAGCCTATTTTTCATGTTCTTGTGGGCACTATCGTACCAGGACGTGCATGCATAATCGAAGTGGCATTGAACCAGGGCGCCTGCCAAAGCTCGCAGAGCCTTCCTATCCAGGAATCTAGAATTTCTGGCCAGAAATTTGATCCTGTGGTTCACCTTGGTTATGACCCTTTGGGACATGCTCTCCCCAGAGAGAATGTTGTCTAACACACACCCTAGGTAGTTCACTGTTTCCTTATCAGTGACAACAGAGCTGCCCAACTCCACCTTGAATCCGGGATATTTTTTCAATTTTTGTGTGGTCGCAAACAAAATTGATTCAGTTTTCCCAAGATGGAGAGACAAACGGTTATCAGAGAGCCAGTGATTGACCTCTTGTAACTCGTTGCTTAATCTGCTCTCTATCACTGATTTGTTTTTGTCTGAAACCGTCAGAGCTGAGTCATCAGCATAGAGAGGAGGTTCACATGAGCAGGCTGACTGCATGTCATTGATATAAAGCAGGAAAAAGAGGGGACCTAGCACACTCCCCTGAGGGACCCCACAATTTATGGCCTTGAGTTCCGATACAGTACCACCCACTTCCACCCGTTGTTTCCTACCCCTTAAGTAGGCGCCGACCCAGCTATTGGCCATATCATTGAAGCCTATTGCTTTCAGTTTCATTAAGAGGATTGAGTTTTCCATGGTATCGAATGCCTTTTGTAAATCTAACATCACCATGCCACAGAACTTGCCACTATCTATCTCTTTCCTAATGTGATCAGTTAGAAACAGTAAACAAGAATCAGTAGAGTGGGATTTTCTAAAGCCAGATTGAAATTCATAAAGCAAGTCTTGGGATACGATGTACTTCGTAGATAATATATTCAATAACCTTAGAGACCCGTCTCTGCTGCCCTGGAAACGCCCACTGCTGCCCATGCTACAGAGAATGTGTAGCTCTTCGCACTATACTCCAATTATCCCTGGTTATTTATTGGATTTTAGTCCAATATTAGTCCAATATTTTATGTCCAATATTAGTCCAACATTTACATTACATTACATTATAGGCATTTGGCTCTTATCCAGCTGCCCAAGAACAGTTTAGCTGAAAGCCACCCCCAATTCCTGGGTGCTAGGAGCAACCATAGTTAAACTAGGACCCTGTAGAAATCTGAGCCACAATTCAGAGGTAGCAGTAAAGCACTCAATGCTAATGCTAAGCCTAATACAATACATAAACAAGTAGACGTGTAAACTAAGCAATGTCCCTAAGTTAACAAAAACCGGACTGGGAGAGGTGCACCCTGAAGAGGTTCTTCAGTCGACGCTGAAGGTGGCCAGGGTCTCAGCTGTTCTGACTTCCAAGAAAGGTCATTCCACCATCGTGGAGCCAGAACCGACAGGAGACGTATTGCGGAGGGGGAGGTGCTATGTCTGGCAAGGGTTTGAAGATCTTGGTGAGGTATGTTGGGGCTGATCCCTTGACTGCCTGGTATGCTAGGACCAATTTACAATCCACGGCGCGTGTTCTCTCGTGGCGGGTGCTCCCCGTGAGACGGCTGGCAAACCTGCGCCTCATACACCATGTACTTGTTTATTTAAAAAATAAAACTTCAATGTGCATTTAAAACTGCTTTAAAACTGCTAAAAACCTTTAAAACAAGAAAATAAAACAAGAAATAAAACGATAGGATAAAACACTCCAGAAATTGCTCTCAGGTAGTTAAAAACGCGTCTCGCACAAACTATGCTGCTCACACGTGATAGCTTGTTGCACGATCTTTCATCTTGCTGCCTTTGATCTGTTCTCTTTGGTCCAACTCCTGTCTTGTGCTTTTGCTATATGCTGTATGTAAGTCTTTGTTATTGTCTGACCTGTCCCTCACATTCTGCTTGTGTAATTCAGTGTTGAATGTTTTAATTCTTAAAACATTTTTTTTTATCCCCGCCCTTTTCCCCTCAAGAGGATAATTACCTCTTGCCAGGCCATCCTTGTAAATAAGAATTTGTTCTTAGGTGACCTACCTGGTTAAATAAAGGTTAAAACAAATAGTGGTTCTAACCAAAGGTTTAAACCCCCACAGAGGTCATTCCCCTTAACGCTAATAGCATATTGTACAGCATAATAGCACTAGCTACAGGGGTGTCCAATCTTATCCGAGAAGGGCCGGTGTGGGTGCAGGCTTTTGTTCTCGTCCTGCACTAAAACACCTGATTCAACGAATTCACCAATCATGGTCTACAATCAAGACCTTGATTAGTTTAATCATTTGTTTAGTGCTGGGCTAGAACAAAAGCCTGCACCCACACTGGCCCTTCTCAGATAAGATTGGACACCCCTGCACTAGCATATCATAGGCCTGCTCTACACTCTAAACCAGTGGTGTCAAACTTACTCCATCAAGGTTTGAGTGTATGCAGGTTTTTGTTGCAACCAATGTACTACACCAGGTGATTTCACTAATTAGCTCACTTCTTCAACTAAGGAGGGAGCCTAATTGAAATCACCTGGTGTAATGCATTGGTTACAGAAACCTGCACACACTCGGCCCTTGATGGAATGAGTTTGACACCCCTGCTCTAGAGCTCCAACAATAAATGCAGTCAGCCAATCAGCATGTAGTGCTTTTTGAATACAATAAAACATTCCTTTGTGGCCTTCTGTGTATTTATATGAGTTTTATTTGTTGATTATTTTATTGTCTTCAGTGCTGCTTCAATCAGTGTATATGGATTTATATTTTTTGCAGCGTTTCAAATTCTACATTGAAATGTAATGCTGCTCACTTTGATCATTTTGCATACGTTTCAAATGCAGCTATAGTGGAACAATGTTTGCCTTTTTCATTGCTTTATCTGTATAACAATTCAATTAGAATTGCCATAGTTTTTCACTGAACAGCACCAAGGCACATATGTCTTTTAACAGTAAATAAGGCTTCCTGTTCATAAATTACATGCAGATGAGGGAGAGCTTATTGATAGTATTTCCAATTATCCTTTTGACAAGAACGGCTTCCTATGCAACATACAGTATGTCTGCTGTAATGCTAGCCATTGTGTTGTTTCATGGAGCTTTTCCAAAACAACAACTTCTAGAACAATACTGAATATATGTGACGTCGGAGGCTGCTCATAGAGGGAGAAAGAGAGAGGGGGGGGTCATTCTCGTGCACAGAGACAGTGTTGTGATGTTTGCTGAACGACTGCGATGTCGCTTACCTTCTCTTTTCACAGGTTCGACCACCGAGTGCACCACCATTTTGCTCCAGTAGAGGGCAACCTAACCTAAATGTACTGGTGAAACATCCAACAAACATGGAAGAGAATTGGAGGTAACTCTCCGACCCCTCAGAATGCCATATGATTTAATTCCGATAAATGTAGCATTGAACCTATCAACAACCATTTATCATCATTTGTCCACTACACTAAAGTCAGTATGTCAAACTCCTATCATTTCCAGACAATTTGGCCTTCGCACAATACTAGCTATTTTTATATAATTACACTTCCATAACAATATATCTTTATATAAAACATTTAATTTTCTGTATGTATTGTGTACTGCTTCGCGCTTTGTCAAGTTTTCTGTTTCTTTGTGCTGTCTGTCTTGCGATATTATGTTTTGTGTCTTAATATGTGTATGCTGCTCTCATGTCCCGGTTTTGTTAAAAACAATCCAAAAAATAATAATAACCCCCCCCAAAAAAAAAAAAAGTAGCCTAATTATTATTGAAAAAGAATCTCTGACATAAAGTTCTGAACACATCATATCACAATGCTTCCTGATCATAAGACATGAGCCATATATTTTAAAGAATTAGCCTACATTAAGAATGTATTTGCCTGCATATAGCAGTTCAATTGACCCAATAATTCCATAAAGCATAACTTTAATCAATCACCTTTTAGATTTTTACACCGTTTTTTGTTCACACCGTTTTTGATATTTATATTTCAACTTATTAAAAGATAGCCTGCCATATACCGTACATCGCAGAAGCTACTATATGTGAAGTTCTGTTAAAACTGCTTGCATAAAGGATTCAAAGATGATTTCATGTGGACGACTTGATTACTTATTATTATTATTATTATTGTCATTAATATTATTATTATTATTCCTAGGTATTACGTTCTAGCGTAATTAAATGGTGGAGAAACTGTTAAACTGTATCTACAGACACTTAGCAAGCTAACTTGTCATAAATGTCTTGGCGAGCGTCCAGTATCTTTCCGGTTTTGTTCTCTCCGTTTGGTAGACGCAGCACCAACACAAAGTTAACTCAGCTAATTAATCGATCGAAAAATAGTGTGGGACCGACTCGCGGAACGTTTCTCTTTCATAAGTATTTGAAGATGTATTTTGGCTTTCTCGGGTCAAAGGGCAGTCTGTATTTAGTGATGTATTAAAATTAGTCTAGCAAGCACTCCCTAAGAAGAACTGCCTTGTTTTCGCCCAGTGCATGGAGAAGAAATGTCTGGTTGAGGAAATCGTAAACAAAAAACGGCACGTTTTTAAAAAGATAAATGATTGATAAATGCAACAATAATGGCAAACAAGGTAGGATGTCTTTTAACTTGTTGTTTCTGGAAGTTTTTGCTTTATCCATTTGGATTTTTTTCAGCTTCTAATGCAGCTGATAAGAGGGGGCGAAGCAAGGAAGACAATTTCTCGCTATCGCATAACTGTAAAATGTGTGCTTTGTTAAAACAATCTTGCATCTTATAAAACCGCTGCGTAGTACTTGACAAAAAGATTAGTTGTTGCCCCGTAAATGCCAAAATTAGACACGGGTATATTTAATTAAACATGAAAAAAATGTGAAACATTAAAAGTGTCTTGTGACATTTACTCCCCTTCCAATGCGGGTCATCGCGCTTCCCGGTGTATGTTGGGATATGTAGTGCAGTTAAGTGTTTCCATTCAGTAGAGAGAAAAAGTATATTAAAGCATGTTTATGGAAAATAAACATACGATTTTATTAAATCGGCATGTGCAAACATTTGGTACGGATGAATATAGTTTCCATGCATTCGATTAATGAATTGCTGGCAAAGACGGCACTTAGACGAACGAAGTGCACAAACAGTTGATGAATGCATAACGTTTTTGTACGCTGACGTTGTCACGTTTACATGTATTTAAAAATGTGCAGTTCGGTTATGGCGCGGCCTACGCGAGTGCACTGTTTATATCAGTTGCTAATAGATCACCAGGAAGAATATTTGTACAATTATGACACAGTGACTTCAAACTTAGATGATCATATTTTGCATCAAACTGATCAGTCGGATTTGGTTACAATTGTAACACTTTCTTCAGATAGTAAACGACAATGCAAACGATTAATGATCGAGAAGGACTGCGGTTGTGTAGCTTTTCGATGTGAAATGTTGGTCACATTTTTTTTCTTATACGAACCATTAAAATAGTTTCTGATAATTCAATGCAGAATTGTGCACGCATGTCTCTGACACATTGGTTTCTAACATGACTGGCCTTGGACTTGTGGAAGCCGTGTAAACGCAGGTTTGTACGGTACATAACTGTATCATCGTAGCAATGCCTGAAACAGCCCATCTTTGATTTGATTGGTGGTTTAAAACCACTGAAACGTTTGGACGCTACGGAACGGCGCATGGAGTCAAAGCTTAGTGTGCATGTTGACGTTGAATGTGTTTAACCCTCTGGGTTGTGTTGCAAATTAAATGCTGCTTACATATTTGCACGTGACGATCCAATCGGATGTATGACTATATGTGACATATACCAGCTTGCCTTTGTCCCACTACCGTTGCCATGGGCTCAATTTCAGAGAAGATATTGTCTCAGCAAAATACTTCTCATCAAGTGTAAGGCTGTAAATGCCATACCTTGATTTCACCTGACCTGTGCTATGCCCTCCATTTAACACAAAGTTGGCGACAGGAGCTATGCACTTCACGAGTTGCATCACACAACAGAAAGTTGTTGGTGTCAGCGTGTAGTGTTTTGAGGGAAATCTTTCCAACAAAAAGGACCCATGTCAGAGCTGTTTTTGGCCTGGGGAAACCATAACAGCAGACTTTTTTGTATTTTTTTAATGTAGCGTACGACTTTCTGATGGTTTACAAAACCAGCCCCATTTTGTGAAAGATATTGGGATGGTTGTTGTGGTACTGTATTGAGCATGTATCATCCAAGGTTTCACATCCTCCTAAGCCTTAAATACCATTTATATGAATACATACTGTTGGCCTATACTGTATGCTAAAATACATTTAGAAAACGAATAACAAAATATACCATAGAATGTATAGGTTTTCACAATTTTCGTATTATTCATGTATTGTAGAATATATTGCATAAATACTTTAAATGAAAACAGCTTTGCTTGACCTACTTTAAGTGGAGGTGCCACCGGTCCTAGGTGGAACACTAGCTTGAAAAACATCTGAATGTTTATCCATTACATTCACGAGAGGGTTAGAGTGGATATAATGCACCTTTGAAGGCTTCTAATCCTGTCTCACATTGAATGAATAAATGATTGTGCTACTGTTCAAGTGAGTGTTGCTCATATTTCTTTAATTATGCAAATTCATAGAAATTAAATGAAAGTCCTTCATGTGCCCTTGTCATGGTGGCCTTGTAAGTCCTTCTGGATAAGAGTGTCCATCAAGTAAATGAGTACATTATCCTTACAGGGCTGATGTATAAATGCTGGGTGCCATACGTCCAGACAAACGCTTTCTGTGGGTCATAGATTCTCACAGAACCTCCCGGGCGCTTTTTAAATAGCTACCGTCAAGGGACGTTTTTATTTAAGGAGAGTCCCCGCAGGGTCTGGTGCCGCGGTTCATGAGCTCTTTCAAGTGGCAATGATGCGCTTCCCTGGCCAAAATGATCTTTGTGCCTCTGCCTTCCGATCTGCGGGACACGTCTGCCAGTGTTTATGCTTTATAGTCCCTCTTCAATGACTTGCATGTGACTCGTAAAGAATGGAATCAGGTGGAGGGAGGAGGAGGAGGAAATGAACATGTTATTTTCTAAATTTTCTGCTGAATTGCCTGACATCGCCAATTTTTCATTGTGTCATCAACTGGTCTGCACTTCTTTAGTCATTTCTGGAAACATACTTTTTTTTTAAATCTTTAAAAAATATATATATATTTTTTTTTTTTAAACCTTGAAGAGCCTGGTGAGCCAATCATACCTCTTGTTCTCCACTGCGGCCAGTGAAGGTTGTGGTTTTGAAACCCACAGCAGACCTACTCCCATTTCTTAAGCGTTCCTGTGCAATACCGTAATATTATGTCCAGCTAGCCGAGACAGGAGTCTCGTGTGTGTGTGTGTGTGTGTATGCAGGTATGAAGACAGAGATGCTGCTGTCCTACAAACAAACCAAAAAAAGTTGATTTCTGGATTGAGTTCCAAGGAAGGTTGAGGCCCTCAGTCGTTTAAGACCTATGCCTGTTAGAAGGCCTACAGCGTGACGTGTCAAGGCCTAGCTGCGTGGCAGGCGCACAGAATGCCATACGCTGAAACGTATCCGCCTCTGCGTTACATTAAAGGCTTTGAGCAATAAAGAGTAGAGCCGGTTTCCCACACGCATGCTGTGGGTCATAGATTTCCATAGATGTATTCTTGCATAAGAGAGCGTAGGCAGCTGTGTGCTTCCAGAGTTGGCGTGAAGAAGCGCAGAGGGCGAGCGAGAGATGCACGGTGCACAAGGGAGGTCCAGAGCGAGCCAGCATGATGTTTGGCTACTCCCTGCCCCTACTTCAAGCCACAAGCTGTTGATTGGATGGGAATAGTCTGTCTCTCCACCAGAATTTTATTTGATTGCATCCCTTTGGTAATCTGCCCAATCTTATTAGTTGCTGATGTCTTTGGTGGCCCATGCGGCAACCTCCACACTGAAATCTTTCATTAGTCTTTTAAGATACAAACACAGTTTGGTGGGTTCATATTGGTGATCGCTGAACCTGCCAAAATGTGATCATAAAATGTTTTTTTATAATAACCATTAATTGTGAGTCAAAGTTAAGGACAAATATTTATTGAATCATATTTCATACATTTCACAATTGAGGTCATAGTTATTAGCTAGCTGTAATATCATAAGAAAAACCAAGTGATTGACAATTCCACTTCTGTCTCCTTGTGTGCAGCGAATGAACACGTCCATACTGTATGCGTTACCTTCCAAAAGTGATTTGTAAGTAACCAGGCAACAGTGGAATTTGAATCAGGGGATTCCTCATTTAATGTGCTGGGTGTATTGAATTCGACAAATGGGTTTACACTTGCTTCAGTCAGATGGGTGGAACCCCTGTAGACACAGAGCCACAGTCTTCTCCGCATGCACACTCTTGCCGTGTCCGTGAGGGAAGGCTGAACGCTGAACCTCAGATGGTATAAGGAGGGCTTTGTTGGTGGCCGGCGCTCTGGGGGGCCTGTTTGTTGACACTGGTGCGTCCTTTAATTTGGGTGTTTACGTGCGGCGGATGCCGTGGGGGGGTCGGCCTCCGTGTTTGGACTGTATATAATCATCCTGATTCTCGATAAGAATATTCCGGACCAACTTGTTCTGCTTGTTCCGTGCTTCCCGTCCAGCTCCTTGTAAACTTTCCCTGGCTGTAAACTTTCCCTCATTGTCTCATGTTGAGGTGGAATATGAATGTGCATTGATATGTGCTTATGAGTATATGTGCAGTACATGTGCAGCATTGACCTTAATCAGCATTCTTTCTTAGCTCAACGCTGTAGGAGCAATTATACTCCAGTTGTTTCTTGTTAAATTTGGTGTGTGTATGCGTGTGTGTGTGTGTGTGTGTGTGTGTGTGTGTGTGTGTGTGTGCGTGTGTTTCTCTCTCTCTCTCTCAGGCTCAGGTTTTGTATGACTTCTCAGCTGAACCAGGTAACAACGAGCTGTCGGTGAAAGAGGGCGAGACGATCACCATCACCAACCAGGTGAGCCCGTGAGCAGGAGCGTGTGACAGTCACATGACTTCTGGTGGTGCTGTCACAGCCATAAACACCGTCTGTT